>OY992807.1:12521267-13913320 GCA_963921375.1 Tiliacea citrago | reverse complement strand
CGTACACTGTGATTCAAATAACAATTCTGGCGTTAGGTATGTACATAATATGTCTGTGTGGGAATAACATCCAAAACTGGTGTATCAATAAATTTAACGACGTTCTGTTTGTTTTGATAATGTAAGAGTGATGTGTGTTTGTAAGGAGTCAGGAATTATACGGTTTATTTCTTAAACGTGTTGTAAGATTGAACAGTCATGCGTTCTTCAGAAGGATGACCTATACGAGTGGTTAGTTTCCATGTCGCTTTAAATAAATAAATCAAATTAAAATCATTCATCGTTTATTTAATAATATATCATAAATAAATCATCATTTTTTTGCATAAAACAATGGTGTTAAATATAATTATAATGGCGTAAACATGTTCAGCTAGGATAAAACATAGCATGCAAAATCTCAGGGTTTTTGAAAATGTTACAACTTACAGGGCGTCAGCATTTTTTATCTATAAGTTCTTTTAAACTATAGAAGTAACTTCTATAGTTTAATTCTTCAATCATTTAACCACTTTTACCACGTTTTTCTAAAATTATCTTGAATTTAATAATTTGAAATGGCTTCCTATCTTGTTATAAATACGCACTCACATTGCTAGGTAAATGGTGGTAGTGTAAGGTTCTAAGTACTCACCTTTTCAAACATATTTTTGATCACAATAAACAAAGAAATAAAAATCAGAATCTAAAAACAAAATCTGTAAATAATTTTCGGGAATACAAAAAAATATAGATCATCTGGCTCCTAAACTATGAAATTAAACTTGTCAAATATGTTACTTTTTAGGGTTCCGTACCCAAAGGGTAAAACGGGAACCCTATTACTAAGGCTCCGCCGTCTGTCTGCCTGTCTGGCTGTCTGTCTGTCTGTCTGTCCGTCTGTCCGTCTGTCACCAGGCTGTATCTCATGAACCGTGATAGTTAGACAGATGAAATTTTCACAGATGATGTATTTCTGTTGCCGTTATAACACCAAATACTAAAAAACAGAATAAAATAAATATTTAAGGGGGCTCCCATACAACAAACGTGATTTTTTGCTCGTGTTTGCTCGATATTGATAACGGCAACAGGTAGACCCTTGAAATATTCACAGAATATTTCAAGGGTCATTCTTCTTCACCTGCTGATATCTGGAAGTTCCTTGGTACTCTTGGTATCGGTAGACCACGTCATGTGGATTTTCCTAATACGATTGGCCTTGATGATATCAACCGTCACTTCACAACCACTTGTCATTTGGATCCCCAAATGTTGTCCCAGACGGTCGATTTCATTACTGGCCTAGCTAATCCCATCATAGAACCCTTTCACTTCTCTCCTGTCACCTTGGACGAAATTAAAAAGATTATCCTTTCAATAAAATCCAAGGCTGTGGGCTATGACGGCATCAGTCGCAGTATGGTCATTTGGATGCTTGATATCCTTCTCCCTCCGATTACTCACATCATCAACTTTTCTCTTGATTCTGGACAATTCCCATCCCTATGTCCGCCCACTCCCTAAGATTTCAAATCCCTCCCTACCCAGCCACTTTCGACCTATTTCCATTCTCCCATTCCTGTCTAAAGTGCTTGAGGCCTGCGTACACAAGCAGTTTACGGGGTTTGTTCATCAGAACAACCTTGTTAGCTCTTTTCAGTCTGGATTCAGGCCTGGGCACAGTACAGCCTCCGCTCTCCTTAAAGTGACTGGTGACATTAGAGAAGCAATGGAGGATACCAAGGTTACCGTTTTGGTATTAATTGATTTCTCCAATGCTTTTAATGCCGTCAGCCATGATATTCTCCTTTCTATCCTCTCTCATCTTAAAGTTTCACCCGAGGCTCTGGAATGGTTCTCTTCTTATCTTCGAGGACGTCAGCAATCGGTTCGCGTTGATGAGAGCTCATCGAGTTGGCGCGACCTGGATGCTGGTGTTCCACAAGGCGGTATTCTTTCTCCATTGTTATTCTCCATCTTCATTAATTTTATAACTCTCTGTCTTCGATGTTTGTATCATCTTTATGCTGATGATCTTCAGTTGTATGCGGCTGGGCGGGTGGAGAGTTTATCGGACGCTATAGCAGATGTAAACCGAGACTTGGAGTCTATCAAAAAATGGTCTGATAGTTTTGGGGTGTCAGTAAACCCCTCAAAGTGTCAGGCCATTGTAATTGGAAGCTCGCGAATGATGGGTAGGGTGGCACTTAGCTCTCTTCCTCCTCTTATTATTAATGGTACCGTCATACCCATTAATCCTACAGTGAAAGATCTCGGTTTGCATCTTGACTCAACGCTGGGCTGGCAACGCCAGGTTTCTAGTGTTAGTCAAAGGGTCAACGGTACTCTGCGATCCCTGTATCGTCTGAGAAACTTTTTGCCCGCTAAGACGAAGAGTATGCTTGTGCAGACTTTGATTTTCCCTATCATCGACTATGGTGACGTGTGCTACTTTGACTTGAATGCGGTTTTGTTGGATAAGCTCGACAGACTACTCAACAATGGTATCCGGTTCATATTTAATCTAAGAAAATATGACCATGTCTCGAGTTATAGGACTGAGCTCAAATGGATGTCCATTCGCCAGAGAAGAAGTTTGCGCGCTTTGACTACACTTTTCTCCCTTCTCAACTCTCCCAGCCCTCCTTCTTATCTTATGTCTCACTTCCAGTATCTATGTTCTTCACACGCTAAGAATCTGCGTTCTTCCAACAATCTTCTTCTACTCTGTCCTTCTCATACTTCTGACTTTGTTCATTCTTCCTTTCATATTCAGGCCATTCTTCTCTGGAATGCGCTTCCTCTTGATGTCAGGACGGCCACCAGTCGGTATGCATTTAAGCGAAAATTGCAGAGTTATTTACAAAACAAATAGCGTAGAGTCATCTCAATTACTTCTTTTCCTTGAATTTGTATGTATATTTATATATATAATGTAGGTATATAAATATTATAGTAAATAATTATGTATGTATGTGTATTATAAGTCTTTAACCTATTTATGTACTTGTGCACCCGTTTTATTTATAATTAATTATGTTATAATGTAATATTTTTTAATATTATTATTTTCTCTCAATCAGAGCACCCGCCATCTTATCTCTTCACCATCCTTGGTTGACTGGTAGAGAATGCCTAAGGCATTAAGTCCGCCTTTGTACCTAATTGTGTGTGAGAAGTTTAAATAAATAAATATTTAGTTATATATTTACTTTAAAAATAAATAATTAAATTAAAATAAAAAAAATATTTAACGGGGGCTCCCATACAACAGTGATTTTTTTTGCCGTTTTTATAGATAATGGTACGGAACCCTTCGTGCGCGAGTCCGACTCGCACTTGGCCGGTTTTTTTAAATCATTTCTCATGCTCATAGAAAACGGAGTTTTTCATGACTAAGCACTACTCTATTTGGGATAATTATATATTTACTTTATTCAAAACTAGCTGAAGTACATACGTTGTCCTGTTCAAATTTCAATAATTCATACAAAATTCCCATAGAAAAATCTCGAGTTTTGCGCTTAGCAACACATTTAGCCATTTATATTTATTTATATCTATAGATAGATTATAAAACCTTCACAGAATCTTCACAGGCGATGCTATAAGTTAATTAGCTATAATAAATAATATAATAACCTATAAGCATCAAGCTCATTCTTTGATGTAACATACCAATAATCTGAAACTTTTGTGCTGGAAACTTCAGTAGAAGATTTTATTCACGTTATCCTATGGTTTCTTTCACGTAGACGAGCATTTAATACAGGTAACAATATTCACAACATATTTTCTTCATAAAAAATGCTCACTCACGAAAAAATCTCATCTTTTTCTATATAAACACGTTGGCGAAGTAAGTTATCTACGAAAATATTCGATATTAGTTATATCGTGCACAGACGGGCGGAGTTTATTACATTTTGTGAGAATATTGTTTCACCGCTCGCGCCGTCGTGAGGTGAGTCCTCTCATATCTTATGCTAATGTAAGAATAATATTATGTGCCGAAGTTATGATTTGGTTCTGTAGCTACGTTCTGTAAAGTTCATTTTTAGGTTTCCTTACCCTAGTACTAAGCTTTCGCCGTCTATCAAACTGTTTGTCACAGCCTCATAGGGGTGTATCTTTTAGCCGTTAATGCCAGTTGAAGATAACAAAATTATGTGTTAGTATGACCGCTCTCATGCCAAAATATAATAAAATTAAAATTCCAAAACCAAACAATACAAAAAACACAAAAAGAAAATATTTTGTCAACGTTATTGATTTAGAACTGAACGATTTGTAAATTTGAAACTTCAATTCTCGGTTTGTCCTGCCCTTTCTGAATGCACTCTAAGGAAATTATTTTCAAACAAACATACGGTATTTCCATTTCAAAAACTAGCCAGGTAATTAATTCACCACATGAAAAACCCACAACTCTCAGGTAGCAAAAAGCACACAAAAGGCAACATAATAGCTCTTTTAACTGCAGCAGCCAGAGAGCAAAGAGTTTTCTTTTTAAAAAGACATTCATCCTCCTTAACTTATTCGCAGCATTTTATTTGCAGAGACAAGTAAGGCCGAGTGCAGGCAGGCGACTCGACTCAGCCGCAATTAGTCGCAAATTGTCGCGCGTCTAGACTCTACTTTATTTAGTTTTATTATGCTAGTCTTTCAGCAGTTGAGGGACATGGTGGTCACAGTGTAGGTTGTTGCAGTAAACCAGTTTTTCATTGTGTATAAAGGGTGGATTTTTGAGATGGGGCAGTACGGGCAGCTACCTTAACTGTTTTAGCTACAGGAAAACGGTCTTAAGAGACTGTCCTTAACATTTTGAGAAATCATTAAATAAATAAATAAAATAAAATAATTTATTGCATAAAACAAAATCACATTGCACTGCATACATTCAGTTGACGCTATTCAATACAACTTTAGCATAGGAGTACAGTAAATTTCACCTCTATCCCTTAAACTAGGTCAGGCCTGTATCTTAAGAGATAGGGTTCAGCCATTATGTGGACTAAGTTATTATATTTATTAAAAGACAACAACAAGTTAAACCAGTGACGATGTGGTACCTAAAAACGTACATTAAAGAGTAGAATAAAAATAAAAATAATAATAAACCAAAAAATAAGGTATGAAGGTATGAATCGGTTGCGTATATTTGGGTAGATGATTGTGTGGTGTTGAGTGTAGTGTATGTGTATAGTATGACGTGATGGTAGGGGAGATGTATATGTTTGAGTTTAAAAGATGTATGTCAGTAGATTTTCAATGGTGATGTATTTTACATTTTGATCAGCATTCACAGATTTTGAAAAAAAATTACAGTCGCCAGTAAAGTGGGCAAATTACACAAAAACTTTTTAATATGCCAATCGATCCTCTTTCTTATAAGGATCAAAAACCTCTATTGGACCAATTCAGGTTTTTTTTTTTTTTATCAAATCAAAACATTTATTTGCATGAATATGGGTACGTGAGTTGATACATAGGTACAAAAAACTTCTTTGAACCATATCCTACCTAAACAGGTGTGCAAATATCTACAAACTATAATATAAATATTTCTTACATTATTCATTAATTACAAATATTAATATTAAATTATTTATGAAATTTATTAATTATATAATTTTATTATTATTACTAACTTAAAAAATTAATTACATTTATCATTTGAATAATCAATAACTTTGTAATATGCTTTATTGATCAGATAAGTCTTTAGTTTATTTTTAAATGATGTGAAATTATCTGCTTTTTTTATATTATTAGGTAATTTATTATATATTCTAGGGCCCATACAAAATGCACTCTTGTCAAACAGCTGTTCTATGGCGTATTGCACAAAGTGTACTGGCAAGCCTGGTACTCTTTAACGTTTTATATTTTTTTATATTATTTTTAATGTCTAATGCTAGTTCATAGATATACAGTGATGGGAATGTCAATATTTTTAAATTTATAAAATGTGGTTTACAAGAATCTGTAGGTTTTAATGCACATATTGCCCGGATACATTTCTTTTGGGCTTTGAAGACAGTTTCTCTCTCAGTGGCATTCCCCCAAAACATTACACCATACCTTAGTGTCGAACCAACGTAAGTGGTAAGCAGATAGAAGTGTACTTTGGTTTACCACTTTACGAAGCAGATATATGGCATATGAATACCGACTTAATTTTGTACATATTTGTTCAATATGTGACCTCCATGACATGTCTGAATCTATGTGTAGTCCAAGAAATTTTGTGGTGTTTATTTTTTCTATATTTATTTGTCCATAGTTTATATTGAATGTGCTTATTTTTTAATTTTAATTTTTGAAAGTCATTACAAATGTTTTAGGTTTATTTTAAGTTCATTTAAATTTAGCCAGTTAACTATAGATGATAGCGTAGGTATAGTTCATTTCATGTTCATGTGTCGCAGGGTCTTCAGATACAACTATTGCAGTGCTATCGTCAGCATACAGAACCATGGAGGATTTGATGGATTTGGGGAGGTCGTTAACATAAATTATAAAGAGCAGAGAACCTACAATACACACACATACAATAGTTTGAGTACTACAAAAGTCATATATGGCAAAAAAGTTTTCCTTACTGACTGCTAAGCTTCAGGTCTTTTATGCTTGGTTGGGGAAGTACTAGTTGGTTTTCCCATTAAACTGATATCAGACAGTTCACTCAAGTGGTGATCTTTGACCTGCCCTGACGTCAATCAATATATCGACACCATTGTCAAACTTTTAACTTTTAAGGTTTTGAATACTAGCCCTTTGGCTACTTTTTTCTTATTTTTATTTCTGGATAGTATATTTACATAATTTAAAAGCTTAAATTATGTACAAGTATATTTTTGACTACTTTGTATTAGAGAGTCTAATTAGTTTTTTTTTTTTTGTAAAGTTTGTCTTGTTTGTGCAGAATAAACAATTTTCCTTTCTTTCTATTACCTATTGTTTCTGAATGAACGTCAGTTTATTTAGTGTTTTCATTTCATTTTTCGATTACCTGCTTGGTAGCCGAGTGAAAGATGGCCGAGTCCAACGTTTTTTTTGTGTTTAGACGTTTCCCTTCGAGTGAAAGATCATCACCTGCCTTGCCTTTACCGAACTATGTTGGGGTCGGCTTCCAGTTTAACCGGATGCAGCTGAATACCAGTATTTTACATGGAGCGACTGCCTATCTGACCTTCACAACTCAGTTAGTTGTCAGACTTTTGGGCTTCTGACTACTCGTAACTACTGTCAAAGATCTACAAATGACAGCCGGGACAAACATGCAGCTTTCCAAAGATTTAAACATAACTGGTGAAGTGTATTGCTATACACTACTGCCTTCCCCCTTTTAAATTAGGTACAGGCGCAAGCATTACATGCAACCTTAAGTACAGAAGGCCATGGCTTCCGCCAATTTTTTTCATGAATTTTATACAGTGGACCTTCTGGATCATCTATTTTATATCCATGCTGGATTATAATCTAAAGACGTCGCCAGGATGATGTTTTAGAAATCCATCTTGCATGGATGTAACGTTCCTTTAAATTAAGGAAAATGTCATCCGTATTATGAAAATGAAGAGCTATGTTGATGTTTTAATTTTAACGGCGCGGGGCATGGAAGTGCATCTTTTAATAATCGGGGTTATGACTTTTACTTGGGAAATGGAATAAATAAGGCATGAGTAAGCCCACGCTGCGAAATCTGATCGCGTGATTTTTTTTTATAGCGTTTTTTTTTCATTTATTTTAGTTTTTTTTTTACTTTATCTACTTTATGCGTGCATTTGATTATGATTCATATGAAAACAAACAGATTTTGCCCACCGCTACTCGTGTCACTTCATCAACACTATTGACGCTCGTGTTACTCTCGTTAACACTCTGACGCCAGTGTCGTCAACACTTGTGACACTCGTCGAATGTCGTGACACTCTCATTGACACTCGCTGTCACAGCTATTGCACTTCTGTACGGAATCGCTAATTTGGTTTTGATATTTCACAGTCGGTCCTATAGTCAAATTCGTTCATATCACCTCCAAAGTGGGATGCGCTAAGTTAGCTCTCAAAATTAAAATTTTCTCACTATTTTTGCAATTGTAGTTCAAAGTCAGATTTTGTGTTGATGAAAATATAATTTACGACCTTAACAAATATGTATTTACAGAATCATAATCATTAGAATCATCAATCGGTATAATTCTCTAAGTTAGAATAAACGAATAATAATAAAAGAAAAAAAACATGCGGGGCAGTCTTTGGGGACTGCCGATAGAAGTGAAAACTAGGGTTCGGAAACGATGACGCGAGTTCCATGATTTTTGTTCACCCAAAAAGTACACAGACATATATACACAGTATACCTACATATAGCTCATAGAAAGCGTTCGGTGACGATGATACGAGTTCCATCTTCCATGATTTTTGTTCCCCCAAAAAGTGCTCAACACGTCTAAAGAAGTTTTCACTTCAAAAATAATTTCGAGGGCTATCCTGGCGGTTTCGCCATAAATTATTGTTGTTAGTCTTTGTCCTCCATAGCTACTAGCTGCCAAATGTCAGCCATCAATCAAGCGGCCGTCTCAGTGAGTAGTGCGAAATCGTCATCATTCGACAAGTTGTCGTCACAATCGACAACGTGTTGGCAGTCCGTTGACAGGCACGTCACTAGATGTCGTCTGACGATTGAATGGACTTTGAAATGTTGAGTGCTCTCTGATTGATCGTGAACGAATGAAATTAGAATGAGGCGACATAATACATAATTATGTTTAAACAAAAACATAACAGCTTCTATTTCCCGAGGAGACCAGCAGAGGTGTTTAGGTTACTGGCGAATGTTTGTGTGTCCCATGTACATAATAGGGGGCGGCCTTTGACAGTCGTAACGTGGAGTTAAAAGCCTGAAAGCTTGCCAACCATTCTCTACCGCGAGGTATCGTGTTACCCAGTAACTGGGTTGTGGACTGGCTTTCTTTCTTTCAAATAATCAAATTTTTATATCTTATTTTGATACCCGAACATAAATAGAACAAGCTGAACTGTTTTACCCTAAAGTTCCAAGTTCTAGCATCAAACGTAACACTACTAACAAGTCCCCACAATAGTTCTACAAACGTTCCTAACTGCAAATTGTTCTGCAAAGGAAATAGCGCAAGTGACGACAGTGGTCTAACGCCGGCCGCGCCAATATCCGGCGCCAGTAGGAAGGAGAACGGCAATAGGGAGCGAACGGTCAAATGATCGTATCTTGTGCTTGTTATAGTTCCTACCTACATATCTACGAGTTCTGTAAGTACTTCTGCATGTCGATTCTGTCACCGTCTCACCGTGAAAACTTATGTGAAGTGAGCGTGGAGTGAACTGTCAGTGTCGTCCCACATGATGCTAGGGATGGACCAAGTATTACATTTACAATCATAATCGAGATTTTAATAATATTTTTTATGCTAATTCTGTTGATGATAATAATGTTTAAGGACTAGTATAGGAAAAAAAATTAAAAAAACAAAATTGATTTTCTGACTCAATTTCTGTTTTGCTATTTTATTTAAAAACCTTCTAATTATTAATGTTTAGACACTTAAATACTAGCTTTGAAATAATATAAAATGCTCAACAGAATAAGCATAAAAAATATTATAAAAATCTCGATTATGATTGAAAATGTAATGTTTGGTCAATCCCTAGCGTTAGTGAGATGACACTGACAGCTCACTCCACACAATATTTCAAGGTGAGATTCTTATAGAATAGCACTGCTGTAAAGCTCGTGGCTAAATAAGTAGCAAGCAGATCGATTCTTCTCTGCTAATCATACGTGAGGATATTTAATACGTGAAGCGAAAACTTTGTATTTACCCCTTTTTACGAAAATTACGCGGACGGAGGAGTATGAAAGGCACAGTTAAGGTTTATATGGAGGAGGAGTGCACAAAGCTAATATTTTTATATAATATGCATTTGAAATAAATTTAATTAATAAAAAAAACATTACACACACTACCATACGTTTGACTCACACACACACACACACACATAGTGCCAGGGCCTCATGACTTGAATATAGATAGGTAACAGAAGTGACAGCTTGAGTATGGAATAAGTAAGTACTTTTTAATAGCATGAAATTAGTAAGTATTTTATAATAACATTGTATTGGAATTAGTAAGTACTATAAAGATTGTAAGTAGAGGGGGTCGAATTGCTTTTAAAGCATAGAAGAACTGCTTGCGATCGTTTACCAAATTACAATCGATGGAACTTAGTTTGCTCACTCTACCGTCTATATACATATATGAAATGGGAGTGTTTGTAGAGTGCTAGGTGTGGCCCCAAAAATATATAATAGTATACCAGCAGCTATTAGAAATAGTGTCTGGTGCCGTATTATGACATTTTAATGCCATCATGATTCCAGTGCAAGAGAGAGATAGATCTATACATGACCGCTAGCACCGTCCCTTTTTCGGTCTGGAATCATAATGGCATTTATACTTCATAATACGGCCCCTGGGATCCTTTAAGAGATCTTTGTTCAAATTACTTTTAGTAGGATATTACAACTCCATCACTGAGTTTACTACTGATAAACAGAGGTATTGACGATTCCGACTTGCTAATTAAACACTTATGATTTTATTTATTGATTATGTGTGAATGTGTTTATTATGTGTGAATGTGTTTATTTATCTGAAATTGTAATGACCTTTTTATCAAATTGACATATTTTAGATTTAATTATTTTTTAATGTTATCTATTGGCATGCTACCTTAATTCTTATTGCTTGTTTATGTTAATTGTGTACGCCATATATTGGCAACACAGTGCACATATTTTAGACAATCTACTATCTGTATATGTTTAAAAAAAAATTGATTGATTGAATTTCGACTAGTGGGCGACCACTAGTTTTTAGGGTTCTGTACCCAAGGGGTAAAACGGGAACCCTATTACTAAGGCTCCGCCGTCTGTCTGTCTGTCTGTCCGTCTGTCACCAGGCTGTATCTCATGATCCGTGATAGCTAGAGAGTTGAAAATTTCACAGATGATGTATTTCTGGTATTGATAACGGTAATAGGTAGACGCTTGAAATATTCACAGAATATTTAGTTATATATTCACTTTAAAAATCAATAATTAAATTAAAATAAAACAAATATTTAAGGGGGGCTCCCATACAACAAACGTGATTTTTTTGCCGTTTTTATAGATAATGAATGGTACGGAACCCTTCGTGCGCGAGTCCCACTCGCACATGGCCGGTTTTTTTATAAATAACTGAACCGACAGACGTTGTCCTGTTCAAAGTATTGAGTTCATACAAAAACCCCATAGAAAAAAGGACTTTCCGTTTTCCCCGAATTTAAAAAAAAATCGGTAAGTAATGTTTTCCAATTTTTCTTTCCATATAAACCTAATTCGGACTATTACGAACAGCTTAAAACAAAAAATAGCCAATTCGGTCGCCGTTCTCAAGTGATGCGCTTACCAACGAATAGCATAATGTATTATTGTGCTGTTGTCATACCTTTTTTAAATAAGTACGAGTACATAGATTCTTCTGAAAACTTCCCAGAAGAATCTATTTATTTAAAATGCTGCCGTGCTTATCTGTGCTTATCCCGAATTATTGACCAGGTTGAGTGGATGGGTGACCGTTTTTAAACATCTTTTTCATTTCCGTGGTGAAGTAAAACTGATAGTTATGTTTGAATGCATAGATATTATTGTACGTGGTACAGTCAAGCCTGACACTGGTAAAATGATAGAATACTAGCTTTTTCCTGCGGCTTCGGCCGCTTAGAGATCCGAGTGCCACATTTCACCCAAATTCGTTCAGCCGTCGTATTAATAGCAGAGGAAAAGGTCACTAAGGTCATTGACTCCCGCGCCGCCGTCAACCATAATTATTTTGTTACGCGTAATTTTGAATAAGTGATAATTATCTTTTAAAGTAATCATCATCATGATACGATGTAACTTTAATATTTTTTTTTTTTATTACCGGTGAAAATAGTTTCAGAAATAACAATATCGAATTTTCGTTTTTTGGCAAGGACACTACCAGTAGTGTTGTTTACAATTAACTACACTACCAAACCTGTTTAGGGTTAGATTGTACAGTCAACACAGCAAAGTTCAGAAATATAGTTCTTTATTTATTACTAAGTAAATCATGAAATAAACGTAATAAATAATTCACCTTGATAATACTTCAGCCCACTCCGACTCCGACATACTGTATCTCCTTCTCTTAGTTTATCAAGTGCATGGCCTAAGGTTATCTCATTAATTATGTGTCTCATTGATCAAATTGTCTTAATAGTGAGTGACAAAAAAAAAAAGTGGTACCTGGTCGAAGCTACCTCTATGTGCACCTAGCATAATCAATAAACCGACTACCCGACTGTCGGAGTGTGCTGAAGTATTATCAAGGTGAATTAATTATTACTTTTATTTCATGATTTACTTAGTATAAATAAAGAATTATATTTCTGAACTTTGCTGTGTTGACTGTACAATTTAATCCAAAATAGGTTTGGTAAACGACACTACTGGTAGTGTCCTTGCCAAAAAACGAAAATTTTTATCAAATTCTGAAAAATATAATTGGTTTAGAAAGAAAGAAAGAAGAAAGAAAAAAAAATACGTTTATTTGCGGTAAACATAACGCAAAGAAATAAAAACACAAACACGAAAGAACAAGTTGAGGGAAAATATGCGTCACATTCACGCAAAACGGCCCTCGCTCAGCATAATGCTGCGACCCTATGCGAGACAGAGCCCCAGCGCTGGTTTTCAGCGGCATCCTTAGAAGATAGGTATATGTTATTGCGGACTTTTTTGTTGAATGTACGTTCTAAAGGCTGGTACATCTTAAAAGATGTACCAGCCTTTAGAACGTACATTTTATGTATTTCGTCCGGTTTACGCGGCTCACGCCAGTAAAGCTCCCAGTCGGCATGTTTTTTTCCGAGATTTTCAACAATAATCATCATATTTCAGCCAATTTACACAAAACCTTAATGAATAATAAAAACTTTTAACTCCGTCCATTGGTAAAAACCGTTTGAAAATCCGTTTAGTAGTTTTTGAGTTAATCGCGTTCAGACAGACAGACGCGGCGGGGGACTTTGTTTTATAATGTAAGGATTCGCATTAGCTGTTGGCCATACTTGGCTGATTTCTTTTATGATGCAATGTCTATCCATTTCTTTTCTTTAGGAAAAAAATATCTAAAGTTAATAACGAACTGACACGTTTGATGATGTCACAGCCGACAGATGGGACACGTCCTAATGTCGGTCGCGCCAATATCCGGCGCCAATATCCGGCGCCAAGGAGCTTCCGACCTAGAGTCCGAGCGGAAAATGAACGAATGACATATTGTTACGAGTTACGTATATACGCAAGTCAAGCGCTTGACTAGAAGCCAGTGTTGGAGGCCAGTTCCGCAGTCCAGTTTTGGAGGCCAGTTTAGGATTCCAACTCAGGACTTCACTTCAGAATTCCACTTCAGGGGGCCAGTGCTCTAAGTCAGTAGTGGAGGTTAGTGCCAAAGGCTATTGTTAATTACTAGTGCTAAAGGCCAGTGCTAGAAGCTAGTTTTTAGGGTTACGTACCCAAAGGATAAAACGGGAACCCTATTACTAAGGCTACGCCGTCTGTCTGTCTGTCCGTCCGTCTGTCACCAGGCTGTATCTCATGATCCGTGATAGCTAGACAGTTGAAATTTTTACAGATGATGTATTTCTGCCGCTATAGCAACAAATACTAAAACCCAGAATAACATAAATATTTAAGGGGGCTCCCATACAACAAACGTGATTTTTTTGCTCGTTTTTGCTCGATATTGATAACGGTAACAGGTAGACACTTGAAATATTCACAGAATATTTAGTTATATATTCACTTTAAAAATCAATAATTAAATTAAAATAAAACAAATATTTAATTTATATTCCATACAACAAACGTGATTTTTTTTGCCGTTTTTATAGATAATGGTACGGAACCCTTCGTGCGCGAGTCCGACTCGCACTTGGCCGGTTTTTTTGTTCTTTTTCAGCCAAACGAAACTGAAAGTTGACCTAAATTGAAACGTGACAGCGGTCGTCAATCTACATAGGTTAGGTTAGCGTGAAATATGTTCACCTATCAAGTTGGGTTCGTGCCCCGTATTCGTTACCATTGGGTTCCGCACGTGAGATGTACTCGGATATTATCGGGTAAGATCGGGCTCGTCCGTCACCGAAAGTGTCTCAATCACGGTGAATCAGGTAGCGGGCCCCAACATAACTCGATTGTGATTTTGTTAACGATAGGGTTGCCACACTGATTTTTCTCTTAGACGTTTGTCGTTGGTCTAGTGGTTGCAAGCGGGTCTACTGACTGTGGAAGTTTGAGTTCGATCCCCTGCGGGGTATAAATGCGTTACACATAAACAATGGCAAAGCCTTTCATTTTGACAAATTGTGTTATTTAATTTATGTCTTGACCAGGCGATTTTTTCAAACCTATGAAGCAATGGATTAGGTTCTTTGTTCTAATTTTCTTCAAAACCCTCCGATTGTGATTGGAAGTGTGTCAGGGTATTTGACTGTTATTTTATCTCGATTTTTCGAAACCAACAAAAAAATTAAGCCTCAGTAAAAATTTATTGTTTTAATATCTCAAAGTGAAGTTGTATGCGTTTTAAAGTCTATTGTAGACAGAGACAGTACTGCTGCGATCTGACGTCACACACAGGAACGCCATAGTAACTTCGCGCCATTCAGTACAATGATCGTTTTGCGTGACAAGGATAGTAGAATAATTTCAAAAGCGTGTAACTACTCCATTTTTCCTCCGTAATTATATTTTTTTTCACAAATCGTCTTTTTAGTAACACCTCTAAAAATAAGTATTCATTCATGTATATTTTTGATAGCCGTCAAATACGCTATTAGGGTGCTGCTCGGGCAGTGTTATTGGGTTTTCCATTGGTAATTTCTTAGTCAGTATCGTATTATTCTTGATTTGTGCCCAGTATTATATTAGGCCACCAATATCTTGCCAGTAGTCCGTGTGTGGGTAGCCTAAGACGTATAATCCCAGTGATAAAACACAGAATACAACATTCTTCAACCAATCCAGAATGAAGTAAGTAGACGATGTATTTATTTGTTAATTTACCGTATTGAAAGCATCATAACAAAACCTCACGCCTGTTTTCCGGTAACGGGTATGCAGAGGTATTTAGGCTATTCACACCCAGAAATCGCCAACTAACAATAAATAAATATAAATTAAGCCAGTAACAGCCCTATAAATAAGTACTTGCAAATGTTGATCACCTGCCGACGTGGCGTCCCGGCGGACTGAGAGGGACGTAACGAAGTTACCGGGACATGTAACACGGGACGAATGCGGGACGAGACGGTCTGCAGACGATGATGAGGTGCGAAGTACCAGGGTAGGAGGAAAGTATAGAACTTAAGAAGAATGGGGCTCATTCTAATACCAGAAGAAGTTTTATTTTGTATAGTCTGCGGAATAGGGGAAATATATAATTGCCGCGTTGGTCTAGTGGTCTATTCCATAGAGTAGGTTCCTGGGTTTGATTCCAAAGTCGGGCAAAGTGTTATTCGGTTTATTCGACTGGAATTTGTCAGTAGCAGCTCGAAGTCTGGATTTTTAGGCATAAAGAATTAAAATGAATTAGTGAAATATGGGTATGTATGTTCTACATCTCTGCCTACGCCTTCGGGGAATACTAGAGGAATAGTATCGCTGTTACACGTCAGACTATCATTAAATCTCCCTCCCTGGCACAAACCATCACTCAAAGACTTCGGGAGCAAATCGGGACCAATACAGATTCCCCAAGCACTACAATTAAATCCAATCAGACTGTAGGACAAACTCCGCACACGTTATGCACTCCTAGTAGAAATTAACAAATTTACCCGCCTCGCGCATAATCAAACATAGGAGGAACTTCTCCTAACCCAGTGACTTAGTAACATCTCCATACCTTATATACGCTCCTGGTAGTTCTAATTCTAACGTTGAAGTGACAGCACAAGTTTAAATTGATCGCTGCGCGTTGAGTGCATGCTTGAATTTGTGTTTGTAAAGTTGCTGGCAACACTGATTGTTTTCAGTGCTGCTTTGTTTATGTGATTCATCTTAAAATGCCTGTCATGTCTGAATCATTTCCATTATTAAAGGGAAAACTCTTTCGTCCTTAGAAAGGTTTGATAGATTTCTTCAACGGACCAGTCTACTGAAGTAACTAGTTATGAACAAAAAAAATATATATTAAATGACACATGACATCCTGACAAGGACGTGATAGTGTTAGTTCGAATCTAAAACTGACAGTTAAATAACCGAATTGGATGTAAAACGTATTGTGACGTTCTTCAACAGAAAACAATTAGCCAACCTTTTATTTTGACTTCCATTTTATCCCAGTGACCTACTCTTTCAGTTTCACAATCTGCACCTGTATTCTGTATTTCAATCTCCACCACTCAGCACAAATAGGTAAAAAAGGGTACATTATCACTGTCCAGCTGTCCCACATCCGCCATTTTTCAATCATGGCCGCGCGCGCGCTTTGTTTGACAGCTAGCTTTTTTTCTCAGTCGTGATTCGTGATCAAGGCAAGCATCCATTCTGCCTTTGTGTGCCCACTGTGGCTCTGTGACACAGATATTGCAGTCTTTTATGTCAGATTGGGCCTTTTTTTAGGTCGTTTGTGTGAATATACTTTTGAGACTGAAGGGTTATTGGAAATGTAGAGGGACGTCTTATAAAATCGTGTTTAAACTATATTGTTCCTTTTATTTTATTAACATGATGACATTACAAGGACAGTGAACGTCTTTTACACCAACACTACGTTATAGCTGCTTACATAGGTGATCTTTTTGAAGCCAAATAAATATTATAATGATGATATTTTCAAGACAGCATCAACAAAAAATATTAAGTTTCGAACAAAGATTCTTAAATTCAAAGAGTTCTTAAAAAAATAGCTTGTATCTAAAAATAACAAAACAAACTATAATTAGGACATCCAACTACAAATCTGCGACTATTCTAATATAGTATAAACAGCTTCCTTCTCCGCTTAGTTGATTCCACAATTTGTAGCTCGAAGTGTCAGCTCGAAACCCATGCCCGACTGCACTTCTGTGGTTAAATTTCGCTACTACGGTTGTGATGTTATGTTATCTTCACATTACTCTTATAGCAATAAATGTCCCTTCGGTTTCTGCTGACTTGATGAGCTGATTGTAATCTCTACTTCGTCATCCAAGCGTTGTCCCGGTCGGAAATAAAAGTAATCAGTTCATAATGAACTCTACGGATGCACAGTGATGAGATTTCCAAGCGTTGTCCCTAATTAGTAAAAGGTCTGCTATTCTCGTTAAAACTATCTCTGAAGCCAAAATTGTTCTAAAAATCGACGTGTCATATTAATGTACTGTCGAGAGAAAACTATTGTACAGGCATTACACTGCCTATTTTCAGTTTTGTTGTGAGTGTTATAATTTATTAAGTCTATGGCATATTTGAGAGTGTGATGTAAAAGAATAACCCACTCAGCATACTCACTCGTTTTAAAGTATTTGCAAGTTAGCTGCCTGGATACCAAATAGCTTATTGGCCGTACTATGCCTGCCTATGGCTTGTTTGTAACAAAGTTATGAGCTGCAACTAGTATATGAATAGCTCGTTGAACTTGTCAAGTACCCATTCCATAGTGGAAGGTCTTATCGAAACTGATAACAAGTTGCCAGTAGAAGGGCACACGTGTAGCCATGTTGGTTACAAGTTTCAAAGTTAGACTACCTAACTATTGATAGTCAGGTACCAAATATCATAACCACACAGCCTGGATTACCCGATTCTATATATTAGCGGACGAGCCTGTTGCCAGGAACCAGTCAGTCTAACTGTGGCTAAAAAGTCCTAATTACCTTATCCTGGAACCGAACTTAGGACTCAGCAGACTTCTTCTGAACATTAGACCAACAAAATTGTATCTTGTTGATGTAGTGGCATAGGCAGTGGTAGCTATTAATACCAATGACAAACAATATCTTCACACATAGAAAGCTTTCAACGTTGTGATATTCTTCACTCTTTACAGAAAAACTTGTAAAACTATCTTCCACACTTCTCAATAACCAATACTTCTTCTCACAAATTGTAATAGTTTACTTCTCTCCCCTATGTCTGCGAAGTTGGGCGCCATATCGGAATTGTACAAGTTTTTACGACAACTCCCGAATAGCTCCGAGATAAGCCGACAAGCGCCGAAGTGACGGCTGTTATATTTATGTCAAATTTGACAACTATTCCGAAGTAGTTGTTTATTTAAAGTACGCGGTCGTATATATAGCACACCGAGAATGACTTTGCTTTGTAAAGCTTCGCCTATGTCCCTAATTCCTGTGTGACAGTCTCTTTCTAAAGCTCAATGTCACACAATAACGATCAGTATACCCTATTCCAAAACTCTTTGGTAAAGTGTAAACACACCTAGCCAGGTTAAATTCCTACGCAATCACTCACAAAAGGGAATTAGTTACACATTCATCGGTATTTAGAGAGATTCAACTTTGTATTTCACCACTTTTTCAAACAATTATTGTTTAAATAACTTTAATAAATTGTAATTGAAATATCTATTTGAAATAAAAAATCGAATAGAATACTCTCTATTATGTAAAGTCGCCAGCACATCAAGCTACTACACTGTCGGCCTGCGATTCCCGAAGCCCAGGGTGTCTCCTGTGGTGACTAGGGGCGTGAGGGCGCGAATTTTGTCTCTCCCTCACGCGTTCCGCCTCCTTCGCGAACATTACTGCTTCGCAGAAAGAGGTGACGGCCTCCCATGCACTCTCGCTCTGAACCATGACTTGAACCAGGGCCGGACGCGAGAGATCGCAGCCGCTGATCGCCTCCGCGAAGACACGGCGGTGCTCCGCCCAAGCCGGGCAGACCGCCACCGTATGCTCCACCGTTTCGTCCGGGCGATCCAGACAGTGGTAACACCCGGGAGTTTCCTCCCGCCTTATCCTGAACAGGAACCTCCCGAAACAACCGTGTCCGGTGAGGTCCTGCGTCAGGCGGAAGGTGAGAACACCGTGGTGCCTCTTAAGCCACTCCTCAAAGAGAATTGAGGGACTTATCGCCGCAATTATGGCGTGCCCAGGGCTGCATTGCGACAATCGCACTATCCATGTCGCCATGAGATCCCACCGGAGCTCTGTCCGCTGTGCCGTGGTTTCTCGCGGCAGCGGCGTTACGCCCCGGCGTTTTGCCTCCTCGCACCACTCCCAATTGTGCGCGTGTACTTTTGCATCTAGATCCTATGGAGTCGATCCGGCAAGGAGGGGCCTCCTTGCCGGATCGACGCCTCACCGGAGAGCCTTTGCCCTGCTGTGAAACAATAATTGGGTGGTATTATATTGTTAAAATTATAAATAACTTATGTGCTGGTGCCTACGCTTATATGGAAATGAATGTTGCGCAAAAGAAGCATGAAAGTAGAATAAATGCAGTGGAAATGCGTTCCCTATGAAGCATGTGTGGTGTAACTATGTATGGATGATAGGTTGAAGAATGATGTGATAAGACAACGGTGTGATCTAGGTCACAAAAATTGAAAAGAGTATGCTTAGATGATTTGGTCATGTTGAGAGGATGAATGAAAGGCGACTGACAAAAGGTATACAAGTCAGAAGTAAGTGGAAACGCCGGCACAGGACGCCCTAGGAGGACATGTGACCTTATTAGTGATGTTCTTTAAAAAGGTCACGTGGTACTCGCAACCGGCGTGCGTGTATGACCAAATGTATATGAACGTAAACGAAGCAAAAAGAGTATGTAAGGAGCGTAGCACGCGTTCTCTAGTTTCTGCCTACCCCCATGGGAATAAGGCGTGAGTTTATGTATGTACATACGTATGTTACTTTCCGCTACGCTACGCGCTGTGCTACGGCGTAGCTGCAGTGCTACGCCGTAGTGCTTTTCCGTGTTATGTAAGAAGCACTTTATATATATTATTGCAACAAAAACAGTACATAAAGTCTGAAAAGGGAATAATAATAGAAACCGACATCTAACTACCAGAGCGTTTTCTCGTATAGAAAAACTTCCCTGAATAGCTTAAAATATAGCTTTTCCCCTTTGCTTTTGATAAACTCGTATATAGTACGCGGTAAAGTCACACGCAAGCCGCGCTTCATTTGTAACCGACGCACCGTCAATGAGGCGCATTAGTAAGGACCACAGACTGAGTGACACAGAAGGTCAACTCCTCACAATTTTATAGTAGACTCCACAGATCGAAGTTAAAACTATGTTATTATTAGGGAATTTGAAACTACTTTATTTTGCAACCTGTAAAAATGTCTGCAGTGAACAGTTGATTCAAGGTAGTTTCCTACACGGTTGGCAAACTAATCTTCTGATTAGAAAAATATATATCACTTTGTTATCCGTAGCTAATAATTTTTCTCTCTCGTATCTATCGGCGCATACCTTTAGCTATGACTACTCTGATGTTATCTAACGTACATGCAGTGTTTGACTGTAAGTATGTGGATCGCATCAGAGTACAGCATATCAGTGGCAGCAATTTGATATTGACAGCGCTTTTATGTCATAGCAGTATTGGCGATTTTCGCAATGCAAGTTTTACCAGTTACCACTCATGTGCTGTTGACTGTCCATTGAAGCATAATTATCTATACTTAACGGTGCCGGCCCACGAGCGATTTTCTCGGCTGCTTTTTAATGCTGTTGCATTCAATGCACCTCAATAGACTAAGTATGTCTATACTCGAGAGTTGTTTACCATAATATGGGTCTTCTGAAGTTTCTACTCTGTGGTTTGAACTAGTATAAATCATAATGTTACAAAGAGCTCGCATTAAGCTGCCATTACAAATATTGCTCGCTAAGCGAACGTTGCTGTAGACGAGCGGTTTTATAACAGTAGTGAGGCGAACAGTGGGGTTTTATTTAGGCATCAACGTGTTATACCTTGGTCTAACTAAAGTAACTGAAATATAATTATGTGAAACAAAAAGGAAGGCGTGTGAAGGTGGCTGGGACAGACTGGATGCGGAAAGCGGAGAACAGGGTGTTGTGGCGCAGCCTGGGAGAGGCCTATGTGCAGCAGTGGACTGCTATAGGCTGAGTTGATTGGTTGATTGAATTATGTGAAAAGCTCAGAAGAAACTGAAATAAAAACTTGGCAGGTGTCCTGGGACACCTGGTTGGAACGAAATTCCTTTCGCTGTATTTTATGTATTAATGCAGAATAGAATAGTTCTTTATTTGCACAGAAAGTACGTACATGTTACAGATGTTGAGTTCAAAATTATCCTAACAGTTTAACACTCACTCAATATATATTATTAACGCATTCAATCAAATCAATACAAGTTTACCATCTCAAGATGAAATTCAGTAAATATTTGAATGAGGTAATACAACACATAATATCAAGTTTAATAAAATGGGATTATAAATTCGTCAAGGTCAATACAGTTAAATTAAAATATAATTGATTTAGTACACGTCAGGAGTACAGAGATGTCTAATTTAAATTATTATCGGCCAAAAATTCGCCAATTGAGTAATAACATTTAATAACTAATAGATCTGTCAATTTATTTTTGAAACGTAGAAAGGTCTCAGAGCTATCTAGTATGGTCAAACTCAAACTCAAAGCATTTATTTCAAATAAACCAATTACAGGCACTTTTGGATTGTCAAGGGGTCGGTCAGTCAGAAGCTAGTTTCCCATTCCAAAGCGTAGTAGGTTCCTATGGAGAAGAACGGGCAAGAAATTCCACGGTCACTCTTTTAAATTAAAATATTGTTACAAAGTATTGGTTACATCATTCATGTTGAAATTATACACGTGAGAACGATGCAAAACGTCAAAAGCGTCCGTGATAAAAATAATATATTGTGGCAAATACTTGAAAGTGTAATGCAAGCCATCCACATTCATACACTGCTACGAGGATCTTTTGGCGCTCGAATGACGTTGATAGGGGGGCGCTGTCGGTAAACACTTGTGAAATTGTTTTGTAAAATGTATTGAAAAAAACCGGCCAAGTGCGAGTAGGAGTCGCGCACGAAGGGTTCCGTACCATTATCTATAAAAATGGGCACAAAATCATGTTTGTTGTATGTTGTACAATGGTATAACTGTTAAAACTTAAACTTTTGATCCAGAAAATATTGTTAACCAACATGGTGGATTTTAAGCTTCAATATATGCTTTTGTAGTCGTAAAAATTCCATGGAAATAACTTCCTGTTTTTTTAACTTTATTCCTTTGTTCGATAGACTCTATTATTATCCACAACTATGCCGATACATGCCGGACTGATATATCAACACATTGACTCAACAACTCTGCAGTAGGTATCCACATCCATGCTTCAATATAAAAAATACAAAAGATTTCCGACTTCCACGCGGGCGAAGCTGCGGGCAAAAGCTAGTCTTTTTTATCGGACAAAGAGGATGTTTTAAGTTGAGTACTTCAAAGTTCAGTAATCCGTGTTGTTGTCTTATCGCTCGTCTACCACAGAAGCTTACAGCCGGTGTGACAAACGATGAACTCAACATTTTTATCGCCCAACTTTTGTCGCCGAGGTCAACATTCCTCAGTTTATGAACAAAACTGTAGGTGTATCGATTTGTCGCCAGTAGAGTCAGGCCGAAAACGAAAACGAATTTCGGCCTGATTTGCATTTTCGGCCAAAAACCGAGACGATTTTTTTTTGTTATTTATTGTTTTTATTTTTTGGATAAGTACAAAAATGCAAGGACAATCTTTTAATAATTATATTTAACCGTTCAAAATGAAATCACACGAAACTTTGTACTTTTTTCAAAGACACAATCTGATAATTTTTTGCTGAACTGGGCGGGCCTTTTTGGCGCAGCCGTGAGCACACTTTCCTGCTAATTTCTTACATCGCACTTTCTACTTGTTTTTTTTTTTTAATTTTCTGTTTATTATATTGTGTGCCTTTAGTCTGTGCTAAATAAATGTATTTTCTTTCTTTCTTTCTAAATATATGCGAAAAAAAAACAATATTTTCAGCATTTTTCAGTTATTGTGCTTTTAGTTGCCGTTGTTACGAATAAATTCAGTGAAAGTATTAATTTTAACTTTTTCCGACCGAAACGTAAATGACTGAATGGATATTTCGGCCGAAATTGCCGAAAACCGAAAATTAAATTTGGTCGGACTCTAGTCGCCGGTCATAGGTCGCGGGTCGTGGTCGCTCGCGGCCCCGATTTGCATAGTTCTGTAACTTTTCAACTGAAAGCATGTGGAAGAGGGTGAAAGAATTTATTTGGAAATACTTACTGTTGGACTTGACACGGGTTGTCTTCTCTTCATAAGCTCTAAAGTTTTTTGAGATTAAAGGAGTGGAAGATTATTATAATACGTGCCGCTACAATGGCGACTTTTTATTTTCGATTACTCAACTAATTTTTGAGTAAATAGATAATTGCTTCATATTTTACAATAAATTAAAAGCGTTGTGTCATCGCGCTTCTCTTTCTTTTGTATGCAGTCTGACAGTGACCGCGGTTTAGCTGTTGTCAGCGTCTTAACTATACGTCCAAGTTTCCTCACGATAAGGAAAGTAAGGGACTTCTTGGCGGGAAAGTGAAGCGTCATGTTAGCAGTTTGTTTTATTTTCTAAAATTTGTGCCGAATATGGATTAAGTGTTCATGAACCTGCTTTAGTGTAGGCAAATGAAACAAAACAGTGCAACATCACTTTAAGTTCTCTCAAGAAGTCCGCGCGAGGTTTCAGTAAAGTGCGGAGCGGGGCGGGATATCATCTATCATCTTTATCATGCATTGAATGGAGTTAATTTCATAATTATTTAAATAACTTTGTACTTGTTACCTAATTTTACATGACACTGGCTAAGTGCACAAACCGTGCGAAGCCAAAAAGAAAAAAAAAAAGAAGTAAAGTAAGCGTTTTAATTTAAGTTGCTACGGCAAACTAATTCGTGCGGTCTGTAAATCTTGCCCTTATTGTCTCGCAGCGCGTCTCCCCGACATGTCCTATTTCCGCCATGATGTATCAGAGCTGACTAATTGACCCGCTTACTGCCCGGCTGACTCATTGACAACGCTACTCTATAGTCTGTGGTATACACTAACACTACGCCACGCCACTTAGGCGCGCTTCGATTGAGATAAAGCATGTGTAAAAACGATTGTCGACACGAGAATAGCTTGGAAGTTAGGTAGCATAAAGAACAAAATAGATTCTCTGCAGTGTTGTTTAGCCGACCTCGTAATTGTATTACCACCCTAAGGTTAACCGTCCCTTGCACATCATAAAACGACAAATTCCATTTATGCTTTCACTATCGACCCGCCTCTGGGGGTCTACTCTCTAAGACCGTCAACGAAGACACGGGCCCGTCCGAAAGAAGTTGATCCGTGAAAGCAAGTGACAAATTCAATTTTTTGGACGGGCAAAGACACATCGGGCGTAGGGACAGCTGTCAAAATAATCGTGTTGTCACTAATTCTTAGTTCGGAAACCGAACTAATCTAATGTCCGTAAGTGATTAGGAGTAGGAAATGCCTGTAACTTCGTTCTGAAATTACGGATTTATTGCGTTGGGTAGTAGGCCATATTCCCTAAGCACGGAGTCCGTATCACCTACGGACATAAGATCAATTCGGTGCCCGAACTGAGAATTAATGACAACACGATTTGACAATCGTCCCGCGATGTGTTCTTACCTGTTCGAAAAATTTCGATTTGTCATTTGTTTTGACAGATCAATTTCTTACGGATGGGGCCGTATCTTTGTTGACGGACTTAGAGAGTAGACGGCTGCTTCGTACGGTTTTACGAAATGACACAAAATGTAAATTTCTTTATCATAAATGTAAGTTCAATATTGTATTATACACATAGGCCTTCCGGAGTAAATTCTCTAAATGAAAGTGAGAACCGCATCAAAATCCGTTGCGTAGTTTTGACGAACAACGCGGACAGACCGACACGAAAAACGACTTTCATTTTTAATATGTTATGAAGACCAATGTGACAAGACAACCTGAAATTTTTGAAAAACTGGGAGATAAATGTATCTTCAAAACTAGGTATCCTAACAGACTAATTATTCCTAGAATGAAAACGGAATTATATGGGCGAAGTATCTATCGCATGTGTATACAGATCTATAACAAGATCCCTAACCAAATGAAAGAACTTCCAATGGTCTGCTTCAGAAGGGCTTTACGCAGTTTATTAATTGAGAATTCCTTCTATAATTTAAAAGAATTCCTTCAGTTTTTTAAATGACCTAATTGTACATATACCATAACGCATGTCATTATGTTATGATTAAATATGTACCACTGTATGTATATACTACCACTGTAAGAACTTTTGTAACCATATTTATCAGCAAGTAAATCTTTGACTTTGACAGTTATTTAT
The DNA here is from genome assembly GCA_963921375.1 of Tiliacea citrago. NCBI lineage: Eukaryota > Metazoa > Arthropoda > Insecta > Lepidoptera > Noctuidae > Tiliacea > Tiliacea citrago. The sequence continues at coordinate 13,887,809 of OY992807.1, read as the reverse complement.
TTTAGGATAATAATTTTCGAGGCGACTTACAACTTAAAGGGCGACTAACTATATGCTGCAAAAAAAAATAACATGGCAGCGATTAAATATTGTTTCTTAATCGCTGCCAAGTCATCTACTGTTATTGAATCATTTGAGTTAGGTTAGGTTAGAACAGTAACCATTAACACGCGAAGGCGAGCGAGTGAAGCGAGCGTGCCGCGGCAGCGGCCGCCGAGCGCCAGATCCCCTCTATTGTTGGTAAATTCAGTTACTTAAACAAAAATTCGAAAAACTTGATGCTAGTTTAAATTAAAACGGAGCTTATTACTGATATATTAATATGCTACCTATTACTTATTACGATACTCCTTATTAGCTGCCAACCCATTATATATGGTACCCACTCTATTTTTTTTAAAACCTATATTCATTTTACTTAGTTACCGCATTAAATACATGCCTTTATTTTAATCTAAGTGAAGTTACAGCTTCCTGAGAGTTGTTGTCAAAGTAGTAAAGCAATTAACGTGGTCAACTTTACAAACGATTGACAGCTGTGGTTTCAGGTAGCATGCCTTGTGCATCGCCGTATCGAATGGGGCAGCTGTATTGACATGTCATAATTATGTCGGTAAACATGTCAGTAAACATGTCACTTGGCGCCCGTACTTGGTTATTATTTTTATAAAACCGATACCAACGTTTAATTTATTTGACATCGATTACTCGTTGGGGCTACTCACTGAAAAGTAAAGCGAAATGAAGATGTTTATTTAATGGCAAATTATATTTATACCAAGTCTAATGTTGATCTAAATTAAGATTCGCGACAGAAATGTCTTCTTTCTGTTCAGCTGCTGAGACCAAAACTACAAAAGTATAGAGGGAAGTTTTATTAAAATATGGCTCTAATTTTAGTATATTGCGGTGTCTTACGACTTCCACGAGAACGAAGTCGCGGGCAGAAGGAACATACGTGATTCATTATAAATAGTGTACATTGTAACATCTGGTTCTATGTTAATATCTGAACTCGAGTATAAGTATAACCCTGCCTCTTAAACTAGGTAAACCTGTATCTTAAGAGACAGCTAGAGATATTGTGGTATCTTACGACTTCCACGAGAACGAAGTCGCGGGCAGAAGCTACTATTAAAATAAAATACAGCCACAGACCTGCTTACTATCAATATCGATTCACAATCGTTAGTAATCAACATTTAATTGTGTGTCACTTTTGTCTGTTGCAAGTGATTTACTGTAGTTGCGCGAGCGCATGCGGGCGGACGTGCTTAGACATGTTGGTTTTATGTCAGACCACACTGGGACCAGTGTGTAAGAAGGTACAAACAATCTGCTAGCCGTACGGATTACGCAGGTCAACAGCATCCCATTTTTCATAACACAGTTTGATACACAATCTGAATGATTTTGAAGTATATTCCTAATCCATCGCTTCGTAAGTTCGATAAATTTGTCTGCTCAACAACGTAAATAACGCAATGAATGTTGTTGAACTCTCAAAATGAAACCCATTGCTACTGATAGTGTGTTACGCAGTTATCCCGTAGGTTAACTAAGTCAGAGAAATTAATGGGTTAGCTAATTGGCTACCAACTTTAATTGTCCGTATATTCAATATGGCTATAACATGGCAAATAGACGTATTGTGTCAAATTGTGAAACAATTAATTACCATGACTGTACAATTGTAAGCCGTAAGTACCTAATTATTTTGAAAATTGCGTAAGCGCAATTTTCAAAATAATTAGGTACTTACGGCTTACTTATAACACACTCGAAACTTCCTACATTCCCTTTCTTAATGACAATAAATCAAAATTCATTGAATTTGTAGGTTGCTTGGTTGCTTTTGTTGGTCGTTAGTACTTATATATAATTATGTAAATGGTACACCACAGACTACCTGCAGTATTGTTTCTCCTTCTCCCTTTAAATCCATCCAAAGGTTGTCTTTAAAAGATCGCTTTTAGCGATAAAACCGCGCATTGTGTCATTGTGTAAAACTTTTATATCTGTGAACAGTGCGTACATAGTAAAGAGTTTTCTATTCTATTTTCAACATCAAAATAATTCAATTGATGTTTTTATAGCCAAAGAGGTTAATATTCCGAGTGTGTTTAAAACTAGGATGCATGGTGTGGTTGAGAATGCGTTCAAACGGGATATAAAAAAAACAAAAAAATTGGAATTGTTTGAAGTTGATTTTCTGTCAGTATTCTATACTGTGGCAACATTGACAATTCGCCATAGCTCCGTACCACAGGGTATTAGGTCAACAGCAGATGGGATGTCGATAAAATAGGGATCACTGATATATGGCGCCCGTGGGGTCGGGACGATTGGTATCTACTCTTGTTTTGTATGCAATGTTGAATGGGAACCAAGTATTACTTGTTTGTGACAAAAAAAAATATCGAGATTTAGGATAGGTATCGCAGGTATGCTGGAAGAGATTTCTTTAGAAATAAGCATCACCTTTGTACGTATTTTTCTGCTCCTTTCTTCTTGTATGTTTATAATGTGTGTACATAAATGGTTAAATAAATAAATAAATAGGTATGTCGAGTAGGTATGTCGAGTAAAGGATGTTTTTAGATTTCGTAAGCCTAGTGCGCATGAGAACGGACGGTCCAGCTGACAGCTTAGTCCGGGAACTCGAAAAAAATTGGTATCGATAAAAATACGTTTTCGGTCATCGATATGACTAAGATATCCTTAGTAAGGTGTCACTTAGCTTGGTGAGAATTAAGTTAATGCCCGTTTTCACTAACACTAGACGATACCTAAATAAAAGCTAAATAAGAGGGCGCTTTTGGATTTTGAATTTTCGTTCGTGAAAACGGGCATTTGTGTATTTTAGGGGCATTAGTGGCTTTTGTGGACAGAATATTAATGCGAGAACGTTGTTGGCTTAATAGACTGTAGCTTTGTAAACCATTTTCTATTTTTACAAGTACCTGGTACTTGCTGACGGGCCTACACTACCCTCCCATACCTATTAACACTGTAACTTCAAAACATTGTAAAAGCCCATTCTTTTTAAAAGAGTAACCGTGGAGTTTCTTGCCGGCTCTTCTCCATAGGAAAGGACCAATTGGAACCGTGCACCTAGCTTCTGACGTTTCATAATTGCCCATGTGAAATAAAATATTTTGATTTGATTAGCAAAATCATAGTTAAGAGTACTACGGATCTATTATTTACAACAACATATAATATCTTTGCATTATATTTCTATCTTTCACCAGAATTAAACCCCGTACCTACAATACTAAAGTATGCATACGAACAATACAACACAAGTGCTCGTAACCACAACAATGACTTCTGACACGTGTGAGCTCGCTTCTGTGGTGTGCCACCGAGATTACCCGACGTGTCTCGAGTAGAGGCCTTTCAGATTAACAGACGAATTGTCTTGGAATACCGGGCGAAGGCGATTGTCGATGATCGTTTACTGATAAACAGTACCCAGGCGTTAAACTATCACATCGAGTTATTCCAAACCGAAAAAATCGGATGCCGTTCAACATACAGGCTGTAAACAATTAAATAATGTGTGTTTACCACAAATAATTGCTGGGTAACTAATCTTATTATTGGTGTGAAAAATCGCTGTTTACGGTAGTGCGCATAACATTGTGCTTGCAATGTTAAAGGAGTCTTGGGGGTATTTAAAGTTATAACATTTAAAATATATTTTCGTACAAAAACGTCAAATAAAAATTGGAACAACGACCTTCAATATATCCGTAGAAAGCTCCCCGGTATGGTCCAGTACAAAAAAAAAAAACACAATGACGGAAGTAATAAGCGACTCACGGCTTCGTTAACCGTCTATTTAAACCCGTTATAGACCTAGTGGCCTTATTAGATAGATACCCTTATTCTTTGCCGAACTTGCCTATAATCCTTCACCATCTGCGTTGATCAATTTCGAGCTTAGTCTAATGCGTTAAGCGTTTTTGCAATTTGCAGTTCTGTTTAACCATGAATCGATACAAAATTGCGAGCTGTCATATAATAGACAGACGTGCGTTTGTTGGACGACCGTCTGAACTAAGCCTTACAATTCTCTTCATAGTATGTGTTATCCTTGTTTTGTAATAGTTCCCACGTGTTCCTACGATATTAACATAATGTTAAGTAGGTCAAAAGGTTGTTTATATTCCTGTTTGTTGAAGGCTAAGGATTGGCCCACATTTTGCGTATATGGTCGACTAGGGTATTATTGGGTTTGTTGTTGTTTTAAAAGTGCTGGCTTTTTCATTTGTAGAGAATCTTCAAAATATCTTGTAAATTAAAATGGTTGACTGCTTCATTGGTTTATTTTTAGAGTCGAACTGCGGCATTCAGAGTTGTCATAATAAAAATCAATCAGTCAATAATTAACTTTAATAAACCAGCATAATTATCCTATCGTATCTTGTCTGTCTCGTTGGTCTAGCTAGTGGTCGGGCAATCCCCAAGATTTATACGCCTATAAATCTTGGGGATTACCCTCGATTTCCATGGAATCATATATACTTAAAAAAAAAAAAAAAACGAAATCGTTCCACAATTGACGGAGAAATCGGTAAACAAACATACAAAAAAAAAACAGACGAACATAATAACCTCTTCTCCTTTTGGAAGTCGGTTAAAAAGACATGTGCAGTGTGTACCAACTACATGACAGTGCTGGTTTTTCACGAGAAATAATTTTGAATTTATTTATATTTTGATTCACAAAAAATATTTCACTCGATTTATTCAAAACAAACTCCGGATTTGGTGCGTTAAGCCCCAAATATTCTCAAAATGGTATTAAACGAAAGTTGCGCTTGCACATAACATTATTTGAAGACAATGTTATGCTGAATGCTGGCAGTATACTTGGCATATTGGTACAAAAAATCGCGTTATGTTGCTAATACAATATTAACTTTACGGAAAAAGAAATAGGATACGTTTTGTATTGTCCAAAGAACGCAATTAAGTATTTGGACACATACGGAAATGTAATTGTAGTGCTTCACAACCTACCCGCTAGCCATATACGTGAGGTGTCATAAGTCGACCATCGCATAAGATTTTATTAAAAACAGCTGTCTGTAAACAAACAGGATTATTTTGTTGCTGTGTTTATTGAAGGACCAATTTGTGGGTGAAATTGCCAGTGATCTTATTGTTTAGGTTGAAGGTACTTATACAAAACAATTAATATTTAAGTAAGTATTGTTATCATAAAGCTCGAATTTTATGTTTTATTCTTAAAGGCGACCACAGACAGGCGCGACGCGACACTAGTAGCACAATGTCTATGAAAACTTAATGGAAAATGTCGCGCCCGCGATATCTGTACGAGCCTTAAGCTCAACACACACGGGCAGCGGGTGCGGGTCTATTATTTATATGAACGTCGACAGAACACGAAACGCGTGCGCGGCTCCCGGCTGCCTGTGTGTGTTGAGCTTTAACGTAACAAAGAGAACCCACCTTCCTTATTATTTCCAAAATGTTTTATGATGGAAGTACATATGTTTCTATATTATTATCATTCGACTCCTGAATCGTCCTTGTTTTGGTGATATCCTATGTTTTTAGTAGCCTATTTCAGGCCAAGAAGCTATGGTGCTGGAAAATCAGCTTCATTTGTGTTACTGACCTACCTAGAGAGTGCCACAGGGATCTCTCGGCGCTCGTATGACTTTGACAGGGGGGCGTTGTTTGTAAACATTCGTGGAAAAAACAAAATACAAGTTCCTATTTTGGTTGCACGGCAAAAAGTCCTTGTAAAACTATACCTGTGTGTTTTTACGTTGTCCGCTATCTGACAGTTTAGTTAATATTGGCATTTCTTAACAAGCTTCTTATTTATTACATATAACCTAACCTACATTCTTCTTATTCCCCAGGCGGCGAGGACCAGACTGACCCCGGCGTCCGCTTCACCGCCGAGCCCTCCGACGCCGTCATAGCACCCGGTGACGCCGCGCTACTGCCGTGCTCAGCCACCTCGCGCCGAGCGATCCGCCTCGCGTGGAGGCACAGCGTAACCGCGTCGCCGAGTAGAGACCATGCTGTTACCGACACTGACAAGTATAGGTAGGTTGTACCTTGAGGCGTAACATACGCCTCGTTTGGAGGCACAGGGTGGCTGTCTCGCTGAGTAGAGACCATGCCGTCACTGACACCGACAAATACAGCTAGGTAGGACCTCGAGGCGTAACATACGCCTCGCGCGGAGACCCAGCGTGGCCGCCTCGCCGACTTCGCACCTAATTGGTCAAAGCCGTCTGCACATCTGCCTTACCAGCGGATCCCGGAGACCGAGCTGAAATGTTTTACGTGCATGTTAACGACATGCACGTAAAACATTTCAGCTTGCTTGCTTTGTTTCCAAACAAGCTTGGAAAGCGTCAAACAAGATTGAATTCTCAACTTGTTTTCTGTCGTAAAATAGCTAGATTTTACGACAACATTTTGTTTTCACAATTTAAAATGTTTCCAGAAAACAACTACCGAACGGGTCACTTTCCATCACGGATATGTCGGCGTCGCTGGCGGGCCACTACCAGTGCGTGGCCACTGTGGACGGAGTGGGCACCATCCTATCGCGAGTAGCTACTGTGTTTCTAGCAGGTGAGTACCTACACTTACTTTCTAGTAGTTCTGCTAACAGTCGACCTCGCGAGCACAAACTTTTTTGCAACAATTAATATACTTACCACTAAAGTTTTTTAATTTAAAACGGGATTTTAACTTAAGTAGTGAAAGTAACCATGAAAATATTTTATTCTACCAACGCTTTTCTATGATTTGACGGCGACTGATCTACTTTTTTCATAACAAAAAACCCCCTTTTGCCCCTTTTTAGAGGAATTACCGCTCCAATAAAAAAAAATATTTCCCCGACGACAAAAAAAAAATCTATTAAGTCGTAAAACCTGTATACCAAGTTTCGTCCAGATCGGTTGTAAAATACGACCTATGGATGAGTACCAATTAACTGACAGAGGAAAGCTAATTTTGTCAGACTTGAAGCAGACACGCTTAGCTCGCTCCTTCAACAAGAAATAGTAACGTATATAACTTATCAGCCTATAACGTTCCAACTGCTGAGACACAGGACTCCTCTCTGTGAGAGGGAGTGGGTCGTAATCCACCACACTGGCCCAGGGTTGGTAGATGTCACATGTCTTCGAGTTTTGCTTCTATGACGTGCTGGTTTCCTGACAAGTTTTCCTTCCGTTTTGAGAGCAGCTAGTGGTGGTGAATAGTAACCGACTTCACAAAAAGAAGGAGGTTCAGAAGTCGTCTGTTTTTTTTTTTAATGTTTGTTACCTCAGAACTCCGTCGTTTATGAACCGATTTGGAAAATTCTTTTTTTATTTGAAAGGATATACTTCCAGATTGGTCCTATTTTTATCAAAATCCAGTTCTGATGTTGGGATCCATGAGTAACTGAAGGAACTCCTCAAATATTTTACGCATACATATAGCGATTTTTATATTTTCATCAACAAGTTTATCATTTGCATTCAGAAAGTATAATTTGGTGAAGTGGAACTGATGAAGAAGGCCACAGATGGCCACCGGAACTTCTCAATGATAAGTATTTCACGGGTGGCGATAAGATATCTGGATTAAGATAGTTAAGCGAGGCAAATTTAAATAAATAGTTCTGATCAAAATGGTACCATCAAACTGATCTGATGATGAAGCCGGAAGGTAGGCACTGGAACTCCGTAATTTACAATGTATCCTACCCGTGTTTGGTCTTATTGGAATTGTCATGAGATGCACTCTGGCTATAAATGATTTTTAACCGACTTCAAAAAAGGAGGAGGTTCTCAATATAATATCTAGCCTTATATAAAAGGAAACCGTGTCTGTTAACACATAGCTCAAACCGCTGAACAGATTGGGCTCAAATTAGGCACACAGACAGTTCTATGACGTAGGCATCCGCTGAGAAGGGGTTTGCATGAAAAATCTTATTCCTTAAGTTAATAAACTTGAAACTTGGCACGAATACTTACCTAAGTAAATTATAAAGTTTGTAATTTTTTGTTAATCTTAACTTCAATGGATGGGATGTCAAAGCTTGTATAGAACTTCTTGTCACTGTTGTTTTCATAGCAAGTAGTGGTGTACGAATTGATGTGGGGTAGGTACCACAGCTAAAAAGTGAAAAATAAAAAACTTTTTCCCAAAAAAAAAACAATTTAATACAATTATTCAGCAATATTAATGTCATCCTTTTCAGGATGATTTTCTTAAAGATTTCTAACATCGTTGAATCGCTTCACTAATTACGATTTATTTTGTGCTTAAATGTTTCATTTAAAACAAAATCTGCGTAATATACTAATTGAAATCATGTGCCTTGCAGTAATTTCACACACTTGTTGCCAGTGATGGCAGAAAGCAAACTTATCCAATTCGCTCTGCTGCTTCGGCCTATATAAAAGAACGCAGCCTCAAACATGAGACATTTTAGCTCGCCTTTGACCCTACCCTCGTAGGTACATCGCTTGTGATGTCCCGACGTCGATAAGATAAGGCTCCACAAAGGGCATCAGATCGGTCCCGGGCTGCCGCGCCGGAAGTGAGGCGCCTGGCTGTAGGCATTTTGAATATTTGTCGCAGGGAATGTAGTAAGACGTATGGTAGAACGTTTTGTAAGACGAGGATTACGACTGGAACAATATATTATACGGTAGATTAAGTATTTATGAACTCTAATGTTTTACGGTGTTCAAACTTTTGGTGGGCATATCTGCGGCAAGTCGTACTTGGCGTCTATTGATGTTTCGGAAATCCGATTTTATCGAGACAGAGCAGCTTTTGTTTATCTTACTTACAATTTTATTTTACTACCTAAGTAAGCTTATATTGCCACTGCTTGGGCACAGGACTACCTTCCCACTTTTTATAGTCTACTACAATTTTAAGCCAACTCTTCAAAAATGAATCCGTTTTATCCTTCTGAGCCTACAGCATTGCTGTTTCCTGCTATTTATGATCAATTGTCCAATGTCTGCTATTTGTGTTCTAGAACGAAGTATTCAAATCCGTGTGTGTAACATTGACAGAGGTGCCCGACATGTCCGGCGGCGGGCGCTCCGTGCTGGGCGCGGCGGGCGGCGCGGCGCTGCTGGCGTGCGGCGTGCGCGCGCCCCCGCGCCTGGCGCTGCGCCTGCACTCGGCCGCCACGGACAGGCGCGTGTATGGCGCTGCTCGGCTGCACAACGCGCCGCCGCTGCTTAAACTTAACGTGAGTACTTCTCTAACTGTCGGGTTTCGTCTAAATTACAAATAGGTATACAGCTATCCCAAAGAAAAGTCTTCGGGAATTAAAAATATTTTATTTCACATAAACTTACTCGGGCACTTATGAAACGTCAGAAGCTAGATGCACGGTTCCTAAATCATAGTCTATCTTTACAACTATGAAATTACTTACCTACTTGGCTATTTTGTATTAGCATGATTGCAAAATTATAGTTTTTTCTTTTAAGTCACATAATGACGACCTTTTTTTTTTTTTTTTTGGGTGGGAAATTATCAAATAACTTCTCCCGCTCTGGGCGGAGCGGGAGGGCGTGTCAGACTTTTACTGACTAAAACCCACCCGTGTTCCTTCCGTTGCCTGTGTGCCAGGGCCACGATATCCCTTTCGGACAAACTCGCAACCTCGGCAGGCATTGGTCCTATCGGACCCCGTCAATTAGTGCTGACATCTCTTTGAGGCGCGCGTGGAACACAACGCGCCGTCGACCCGGGCCTGGTCCTTATCGGACGGCGAGCTACCCATCGCTCACCGTCCGCAGGCCCACGCCTACGGTGGCCGGAAATCGGCTTGCGACTCCCGACGCCCGGGGCGTCTCCTGCGGCGACTAAGGGCGCGAGGGCGCGAACCTTGTCTCACCCTCACGCGTTCCGCCTCCTCCTTCGCTAGCATAACTGCTTCGCAGAAGGAGGTGACGGCCTCCCATGCACTCTCGCTCCGAACCATGGCCTGAACCAGGGCCGGACGCGAGAGATCGCCGCCGCCGATCGCCTCCGTGAGGACACGGCGGTGCTCCGCCCAAGCTGGGCAGATCTCCACCGTATGCTCCAGCGTGTCCTCCGGGCGATCCACACAGTGGTGACACCCGGGCGTTTCCTCCCGCTTTATCCTGAACAGGAACCTCCCGAAACAACCGTGTCCGGTGAGGACCTGCGTCAGGCGGAAGGTGAGGACGCCGTGGCGCCTCTCTAGCCACTCCTCAAAGAGGGGACTTATCGCCACAATTGTGGCGTGCCCAACATAATGACGACCTGAGACTACGACACTGACACCATTTCGTTGATATTTCCAGGTGACCTGGCTAAAGAACGGCTCCCCGATGCGCATCGAGAGCGCACGTATGTCTCTCACGCCGAGCGGCGCGCTGGAGATCGAACCGCTGCGACCGCACGACGCTGCGCAGTACGCCTGCCGCGTTGCGCTCGCGCAGGCGCCGCATATCTACAAGTAAGTGTCGCTACAGAACATGTCGCTGACGTTAACAGCGCGCTGGAGATCAAGATCAAGATGATTATCAAGTTTTGGGACAACAAACTTTAAGACAAACACTACAAAGTCCTAATTGCAGTGGTATCAAAATTTATTTTGGTTCCTTTTAATTACAAATGGTCACGGAAAAATGAACTTAGACTACGCTTAAGTTGAAAGTTGAGTAAGTGGCAATGAAATGTCAATACGAAGGTTCTGAATTTAAATATAGTGTCAATCTTATTTGAAACAGAGTCACAATTCTCAGCAGCAGTGAAAGAGCGATTAGGAAAACCTAACCTTACACGGTTCCCAACACCTAATTACTTCATTATTTATCTAAGACTGGCTTCTACCCTTGCTCCGCCAACCCACTGCGTCGCATCGCATCGCCCGCCCGCGCTGTTACTTTGTTTTTGCTTAGCCTTGTTTTTAGTTTTTTTTTGCTCGGCTCATAAAAGGGCTATATCGTGATGTCAAATAGGTTCCTATCCTATGGTATTAGTATCAGTATAAAATAGATTCATACTGCGTTTTACCAATTTTGATTCTGAATAATATAACATCTTGCGCTGACCCCAAATAAATTAGGATGCACCAATGATGAGAATGATGATGATTCTGAATAAAGATTTATTAGATGTTTTATCCTCTGACTATTATAACTTCCCGTCATTTACGAAGTCATATCTTCATCTGTATTTATCTGTTTCAGGACGAGCGACGAAACAGAACTACGAGTGAGCGCAGAGACGGCCAACGTGGAGTCACCGCCGCGCTTCATAGCTACCCCACCACCCATCACCGTCATGGAAGGTACACTTACCGTCACTCACCACCACTAACCAACATCTACTATCACTCACCATTACCTACCACCACCAACTACTACTCACCATCACCAACTACTACTTACCATCACCTTTTTTTTTTTTTTTTTTTTTTTTGTTGCCGGGGTGGAAAATCCTCATGGATGTCCTCCGCCCTGGGGTGGGCGGAGGGGTCTGTCAGACTCTTACTGACTAAAAAACACCCCGGTGTTCCCTTCCCACACTTGCACCGGGGATCTTGGGAGCTAGTATTACTTCCGTGATCCCCGGCTAGTGCCGGCCCGCCTCTGCGGGCCACCTCAAGTCTGCGGGGGGGGTGAGGTGTTAGACCCCCCCGCGACGTCTCAAAGGGGCGCGCGTGGAACACTACGCGCCGCCACCTCGGGTCCAGTGTGATAGGGGGCGGCGGACGTCCCCGAGTCCGCCGTCCCTGGACCCATTTAGGGGGGCCGGAAGAGGGCATTGTCTGCCCTCTGCCGACGCCCAGTGCGCCTGCTGCGGGCCGGGTGAGCGGACGAGATCTCCCGCTCCCTTTCCGCAGCCTCCTTCTGCGACACGACTGTTTCGCAGAAGGATACCACCGCGTCCCAGGACTCCTCGCTGCCGGCCATCGACTCGACCACGGCCGGCAGCGATAGGTCACTGCCTACTCCTGAGATGAGGGCACGGCGAGGCTCCTCCCAAGCGGCACACTCTGCCAGCGTATGCCGCGCCGTGTCCTCCCGGCAGTCGACGCAGTGGTGACACCGGGCGTCCGGCTCCCTGTTTATGCGACACAGGTATTTCCCGAAGCAACCATGCCCCGAGAGCACCTGCGTCACCCGAAACGACAGGGAGCCGTGCCTCCTCCCGAGCCAGGGCTCGAGTACCGGCCGGACCGCCTCGATGGTGGCGAGGCCGGCGGTAGGGCGTGAAAGCCTGTCCCGCCATTCCGCCACCAGGGCTGCGCGAAGCTGTGACCGACGCAACTCCACATGTCGCTGCATCAGCCACTCGCCCCGCGCCCTCGCTTCCTCGCGCCACCGATACAGTGACGCGAGTACTTTCGCCTCGAGGTCCCAGGGCGGGGATCCGGCCAGTACGCAAGCCGCCTCGTAGGAGATCGTGCGATATCCCCTGATGACTCTGACGGCCATCGCTCTCTGCGGCTTCCGCAGGACTGCGATGCTTCCGGCCGTCAGGTCAGCCGCCCAGATCGGGGCCCCATAAAGGGCCATCGATCGCACGATCCCCACGTAGAGCCGCCTACAGGCGGCGCTCGGGCCCCCCAGATTGGGAAGCAGCGTTGACAACGCCCCAGCCGCGCCCAACAATTTTGGCGCCAGCCGCCGGAAGTGGGGGCACTTACCATCACCTACAACAACTTACCACCATCACCTACAACAACTTACCACCATCACCTACAACAACTTACCATCACCTACAACAACTTATCATCACCTACAACAGGGATCCTGCCGTTTTGCCGAAAAGATTTTGCCAAATTTTCATTACCCAAACAAATTTTAGCAACCTTTTTTTATACCATTGCAATATTTCGAATGATTTTAGTACGCATATTTTCATTTGGTCAAATTTTTACTTGGCAAAATATTACCAAGTATAGTGTCATTATGGCATTTGGTCTTTAATCAAATGATTTATTACAGCAAACAATCTTCAGACAATAAACGTTTTTGAGCGAGCGAAGCGAGCGGTGCCGCGGTAGCGGCCGGCGAGTGCCAGACACGACTTGCATTAATAGAAAAAAAGATATTGTTTTTAGTAGGTTACCCGGATCTGAACTATTTAGATTAGGTTAATTACTTATTTATATTATTATTTGATTTTGCGTAAAAACTGTTATTCCAACTGAAATATTTGACTAAATAAAAAATGTTAAAAGTACTAGTTGGTAAACAAGTTATAGTTTAAACGTTCATTTGTCAAACATTAGGTTTGCGTTACAATTTTTTGTGAATAGATTTTTTGCTAAGTAATAATTTGGCAAATGAAATTATGCGAGAAATGCGAGAAATTTTTTGGGAAGTGAAAATTTGTCAAATTCCTTTCGGTCAAACAAGGGAGACCCCCTACAACAACTTATCATCACCTACAACAACTTACGTTCACTTACAACTACTTACCATCACCTACAACAACTTACCACCATCACCTACAACAACTTACGTTCTATTACAACTACTTACCATCACCTACAACAACTTACCACCATCACCTACAACAACTTACCATCACCTACAACAACTTACCACCACATACAACAACTTACCATCACCTACAACAACTTACCATCACCTACAACAACTTACCACCACATACAACAACTTACCATCACCTACAACTACTTACCATCACCTACAACAACTTACCACCATCACCTACAACAACTTACCATCACCTACAACAACTTACCACCACATACAACAACTTACCATCACCTACAACAACTTACCATCACCTACAACAACTTACCACCACATACAACAACTTACCATCACCTACAACAACTTACCATCACCTACAACAACTTACCACCATCACCTACAACAACTTACCATCACCTACAACAACTTACCACCACATACAACAACTTACCATCACCTACAACAACTTACCATCACCTACAACAACTTACCACCACATACAACTACTTACCATCACCTACAACAACTTACCACCATCACCTACAACAACTTACGTTCTATTACAACTACTTACCATCACCTACAACAACTTACCACCATCACCTACAACAACTTACCATCACCTACAACAACTTACCATCACCTACAACAACTTACCATCACCTACAACAACTTACCATCACCTACAACAACTTACCATCACCTACAACAACTTACCATCACATACAACAACTTACCATCACCTACAACAACTTACTTGTTATTTCAGGAGCGTCGGTAACGTTCGACTGCGCGGCTGTCGGCAACCCCAAGCCAGAGATGACGTGGCTCAACAACGGTGCCGCCATCGACCTAAGGTACTAGCTTCTAATCTTAGCCCGTGTACCCACGGCATTTTTTTATCGCAACAGATTTTCAACACACTGCTTAGCGCCGACAGTTGAAAACCAAACAGTGTTTTTTTGACGCGCTGAGATGCACTCTGTTGGATTCTCAATGCTCGTCTCTACACTGAGAGTTGAAAATCAAATGCGCCTTAAAATATCCTGACGCTAAAAAAAACGCTCGTGCTACCAAGGCTTATGTTTATACCTGGAGGCTTTTATTTAGATACATTCTGTTTAGGTTTTTTGTTTTTTTTTTTTTTTTCTGCTTCGATGATATTTTTTTTTTTTTTTGTATAGTGGCGTGTGCTAGCTAACATAAGGTAAATAATTCAATTTAATGTTTTGTATTGCGTAATGTAAATTATTTTACATACTATTGTATAGAATCAAGTTTTCTAACTGAACAGACAGCTGTGCTGCTGGGGAGTTTGTTGCGCCACTTCTTCCCAGCTAAAGGAAATAGGAACTGGTGAAGGGCGGGCGTTTTGGGGGGCTTTCTTATGTAAAAAAAGTTCTGATTCTCAGCCTAGTTTGAATAAATGACTTTTGATTTTGCTTATGTTGATCTGACTTTTGCTCGCGAGTTTTTCCGCGTGGACTTCGGAAAACATAAACCACCCATAGGTATACTGATATATCGGTGTCTGCCTTTTTCTACATGTTTTGCTGAGTGACGATGGAGTTTCTTGGCCATTCTTGTCGACATGAAACTACCATTTAAACTTTTAATGACCTACTTGAAAGAAATGGTTTTGACTAAATCCGAGCGGACCGTCCGCGTGAATATGGAAAAACAACATTGCATTGAGTGTATTCACGAAATACGTCAAATAATCGGAGATCTTTTTGAATCCGTTGTTTTATTTGAATAAATATTTAAAAGATTAAAAAAACTGAAATAATGGCCTTGTTTTTACAAGCAATCCCGATGTTTTAGATAAATTGTCCGCTAAAAAATGAAAAGCGAATGGACGTGAAGGGCCAGGCGCGGCAAGCGCCTTGACCACCGAACTATGGTTTTTTTTTTTAAGTGTCTCTGAACATTGTGTTCGATGCCTAGTAAGTAGAAAGAAAGAAGAATGAAAATAAATTTATTTGACCCAGGTTAAAGCACACAATATTTAATAAGGACCTATATACATGTACGAGTGTACTACCTGGCGAATTATGTAAATCTCGAGGATGCAGCCACGAAGTGTTATTACTGAAGGTGTTGCGATGGTCATGGTCTTACAGATGAACCATGACGAATTTGCCGTATTTTAACTGAATATATCAAACAACTGCATAATTTGGCGCCAAATCAGAATGGTGGCAAAAAAACTTATACCCTATCGAGCTGGCCAGACGGGCCTGGCGGGTTTTTTTGTATCCATGTAAAAGAGAATAGAGAGAGAGATGGAGAATTTAATTACTATGTTAACATCTTTCCCAGTGACTTAGACTCCCGCTTCTACCTGGTGGGCTCAGGTTCACTGCGCGTGCAGTCGGCTCGTGCGCTCGACGCCGGCGCGTACACGTGTCGCGCGCACAACAGGATCGACTCCGCGGACCACACCACACAGCTACACGTGCTGGTGAGTGTTATACAATGATACATAGATACTTCTACTGGTACTAGACTGACGTTGTCTCATATAAGCAAAACATTTAAAACTCATCCCAAAATAAATGAACAAAAACTTTTTTGAGGATACAATTTTTTACCTCTGATGGAATGAATATGGTTATTGAAGCTTATGGCCCCTATTTATTTATTTATGTACCTACTCACATATACAGAGTGGAAGGGACATCGACGCGAAGCCTGTTACTCGTACCATGGATTCAGTACATCACTCTTGACCTCCCTGCGTTAAAATTTTTCGTCGATTATTTAAAAAAAAATTCGCTGTTCCATACATTTTGACTAAGTAGGTATTGCACTTCTGTAGAAAACAGCTTTTTTTTTTTAAATTACCGATGAGAAATTTCAACGCACGGGGGTCAAGTATGATGTACTGAATCTATGGTAACAGGCTTCGCGTCGATGGCCCTTCCACCCTGTATACAAGGTGTTGTTTTGCATCCTCATCAAATTCCAGGAGGTAACTATGCTAATGATTCTCGACACGAATCAATAATAAAATAAGTAGTTTTTTTTTTCAAATTTTCGGAGGTGCGGGTGTGGGACACGAGTTTTAAAACGCGGCTTGTGTGATACCGCACTGTAACTTCCCTTAACATAAAAACGCAGCCGTTTATTCGATAACATAATTATTTTGCCTACGTCGAGTCGTCGACACGTGATGTATTCTGAAATACTGTCAAACTTAAATAACAAAAAAACAAGTACGTATTAATTATTGAGCAGGTATCGTAATTTTATTTGATTAGTTATGTCTCCCTTAACAGCCTCCTGAAATTTGACGAGAATGCAAAACGACACGTTGTATAAACAGGCTGAAGAAAAGAACAGAAAAATACGTACAAAGATGTTGCTTGTTTCTAAAGAAATCTCTTCATATAAGACCCTTTTAAACGTAAAGTTAAAAAACAAAAACAATTGATAAAAAAAAACTTTGGTTAATTCTCTCCCCCCCACTTCACAGACCCCCCCGCGCGTGTCCCTCCCGTCGGGCGCGGTGCAGTCGGCGCGCGCGCGCGGTGACGTCACCCTGCGCTGCGACGTGCGCGGCCGCCCCGCTCCTACCGTGGCCTGGCTCAAAGATGGCGACCCGCTGACGCCGAACAACCATGACATTGCACTTGTTGATGGGTACGTACTCATAAAACATACTTTAAAAGGTCTCATCGATGCATTTTCTTCTCCATAGGCTTGTAATACGCTTTCGAATGGGCAAATAGCTTAATTGACAATTCAAAAGTGCCTATAATTATTATCTATAATTATTTTTTGAATTCGCTTGTTATAGTTTTTTTATTGTACCTACTTAGTTAAATTCTGTTATTAACAGGCTTTGTGCGTCACATACTTAATTGCTTAAAACCCGTTGAATATGAACTACTTACTTTTCTCAAACATGCTTGGAAATTTGAGCATTATTTTGACAACTTTCTTCGTGATAAATCGAATTTGCTGTACTGGCCAAATACATGCGAGCAGCGGCCACCAAAAGTTGTATGAAAATCCATATTTGTCTAGGTTTAGCGGCCAAATAATTATTGATTACATAGTAAACTCATATCTATCATGTAATTTAAAAATGGAACGATCTTTTACTCCGAAACATAGCAATCAATGAGGTAACTTATCAAAGTTTTTATTTAAATTTCGAATTGGCTTGCAAATAGAAAGCTGTTTATTGAAAAAAAAAAAACAAATGGTCATATTATTGGCGCGTGAAAAATGATCGTTGTTCGTCTTAGAGTACTGGAGAAGGCTTATGCGCAATATTCTCTCCCAGGGTTGCGGTTGTATCCGAAAGGGATATCGTGGCCCTGGCACACAGGCATCTGAAGGAACACGGGTGGGTTTTAGTCAGTAAAAGTCTGCCACGCCCTCCCGCTCCGCCCAGAGCGGGAGAAGTTATTTGATAATTTCCCCATCCAAAAAAAAAACGCAATATCCTGAACAAAAAGTCTGTCACTTTGCGGGGGACGCGGTAGCAACTACAAAAAAAACAAAAACGACTCGCTCGGAAAGAGACATCCGTAACATCGATTTCTATTTGACGATATCTATAATCATTCGGAATTTTGCCCAATTATTTTGTCTCTTACAACCATTTATCCACCTAGCCCTGGATTCACTATCTTTCGGAAATCTAAAAAGAGTTTACCTAAATTAGATTATCGATTGATACCAATAAAACAAAATTAACTTCAATATTCTCCTGTTACAAAAAATAATGATTTTCAAATTATAAAATCGTTAGAATGGAATTATAAAACAATGATCACGAAAAAATTAAAGTTTACCCTAAAATAAATTCAGATTCGAATTAAGAAATTATCGACATGTCCATTTTGGTTTCAAACATGACCTCAATCTTACAGTAGTCTCGCTATCATTTTGTTAAAAGATATAATCGCATGTCAATGTTGTTGATTTGACGTATATTTTCGTAATGCATAAGAAAAATATTTTGAACCTTACGAACATAAAAACGAGATTTAGCGAGACATGGTGACGTCACAAAAGCAATGTGAGGAAAAATACTCGATTCATGCCTTGTTTTATGTTGAATCGAACGAAAAATTGAAATGACGAGGATAGGATTTTGAATTTCAATAAAAAAATGACTAAATATCATAAAAAAATACTTACTAACGAAAGATTATTCCGTCTTTATTTAAATTTGACGTATTCGAATGCTTTTTACAAGTTTTAACAGCACAACCAGGCATTTTTACGGAGCACTGAATGAGATTCACATGTTTTTACACGTTCGTCCATCAATGCCTCTTGCTGGCCGCTGCAGTAGATAATGTACTATATTATAAAAAATAAAAAATTGAAATAAATGCTTTGAGTTGAGTATTTAACTAAACGTACAAAACTAATTCTGGAACCAGAATCTTCGTTTCTTTTTTGCATGAATAGAAATGTCAAAGAATATGAGTGACAGTGACGTGTGCCCGCAGCACCTCGCTGCGCATCCAGGGCGTGCTGCGCGTGGACGCCGGCATGTTCCAGTGCGCCGCCGCCTCGCCCGCCGGCCAGGCGCTCGCGGCCGTGCGCCTGGCCGTGCTGCCGCCCGACCACGGTAACTATAGCTTCCACGTGTACTGAACTTACTGCGCCTGGACGCCGGCATGTTCCAGTGCGCCGCCGCCTCGCCCGCCGGCCAGGCGCTCGCGGCCGTGCGCCTGGCCGTGCTGCCGCCCGACCACGGTAACTATAGCTTCCACGTGTACTGAACTTACTGCGCCTGGACGCCGGCATGTTCCAGTGCGCCGCCGCCTCGCCCGCCGGCCAGGCGCTCGCGGCCGTGCGCCTGGCCGTGCTGCCGCCCGACCACGGTAACTATAGCTTCCACGTGTACTGAACTTACTGCGCCTGGACGCCGGCATGTTCCAGTGCGCCGCCGCCTCGCCCGCCGGCCAGGCGCTCGCGGCCGTGCGCCTGGCCGTGCTGCCGCCCGACCACGGTAACTATAGCTTCCACGTGTACTGAACTTACTGCGCCTGGACGCCGGCATGTTCCAGTGCGCCGCCGCCTCGCCCGCCGGCCAGGCGCTCGCGGCCGTGCGCCTGGCCGTGCTGCCGCCCGACCACGGTAACTATAGCTTCCACGTGTACTGAACTTACTGCGCCTGGACGCCGGCATGTTCCAGTGCGCCGCCGCCTCGCCCGCCGGCCAGGCGCTCGCGGCCGTGCGCCTGGCCGTGCTGCCGCCCGACCACGGTAACTATAGCTTCCACGTGTACTGAACTTACTGCGCCTGGACGCCGGCATGTTCCAGTGCGCCGCCGCCTCGCCCGCCGGCCAGGCGCTCGCGGCCGTGCGCCTGGCCGTGCTGCCGCCCGACCACGGTAACTATAGCTTCCACGTGTACTGAACTTACTGCGCCTGGACGCCGGCATGTTCCAGTGCGCCGCCGCCTCGCCCGCCGGCCAGGCGCTCGCGGCCGTGCGCCTGGCCGTGCTGCCGCCCGACCACGGTAACTATAGCTTCCACGTGTACTGAACTTACTGCGCCTGGACGCCGGCATGTTCCAGTGCGCCGCCGCCTCGCCCGCCGGCCAGGCGCTCGCGGCCGTGCGCCTGGCCGTGCTGCCGCCCGACCACGGTAACTATAGCTTCCACGTGTACTGAACTTACTGCGCCTGGACGCCGGCATGTTCCAGTGCGCCGCCGCCTCGCCCGCCGGCCAGGCGCTCGCGGCCGTGCGCCTGGCCGTGCTGCCGCCCGACCACGGTAACTATAGCTTCCACGTGTACTGAACTTACTGCGCCTGGACGCCGGCATGTTCCAGTGCGCCGCCGCCTCGCCCGCCGGCCAGGCGCTCGCGGCCGTGCGCCTGGCCGTGCTGCCGCCCGACCACGGTAACTATAGCTTCCACGTGTACTGAACTTACTGCGCCTGGACGCCGGCATGTTCCAGTGCGCCGCCGCCTCGCCCGCCGGCCAGGCGCTCGCGGCCGTGCGCCTGGCCGTGCTGCCGCCCGACCACGGTAACTATAGCTTCCACGTGTACTGAACTTACTGCGCCTGGACGCCGGCATGTTCCAGTGCGCCGCCGCCTCGCCCGCCGGCCAGGCGCTCGCGGCCGTGCGCCTGGCCGTGCTGCCGCCCGACCACGGTAACTATAGCTTCCACGTGTACTGAACTTACTGCGCCTGGACGCCGGCATGTTCCAGTGCGCCGCCGCCTCGCCCGCCGGCCAGGCGCTCGCGGCCGTGCGCCTGGCCGTGCTGCCGCCCGACCACGGTAACTATAGCTTCCACGTGTACTGAACTTACTGCGCCTGGACGCCGGCATGTTCCAGTGCGCCGCCGCCTCGCCCGCCGGCCAGGCGCTCGCGGCCGTGCGCCTGGCCGTGCTGCCGCCCGACCACGGTAACTATAGCTTCCACGTGTACTGAACTTACTGCGCCTGGACGCCGGCATGTTCCAGTGCGCCGCCGCCTCGCCCGCCGGCCAGGCGCTCGCGGCCGTGCGCCTGGCCGTGCTGCCGCCCGACCACGGTAACTATAGCTTCCACGTGTACTGAACTTACTGCGCCTGGACGCCGGCATGTTCCAGTGCGCCGCCGCCTCGCCCGCCGGCCAGGCGCTCGCGGCCGTGCGCCTGGCCGTGCTGCCGCCCGACCACGGTAACTATAGCTTCCACGTGTACTGAACTTACTGCGCCTGGACGCCGGCATGTTCCAGTGCGCCGCCGCCTCGCCCGCCGGCCAGGCGCTCGCGGCCGTGCGCCTGGCCGTGCTGCCGCCCGACCACGGTAACTATAGCTTCCACGTGTACTGAACTTACTGCGCCTGGACGCCGGCATGTTCCAGTGCGCCGCCGCCTCGCCCGCCGGCCAGGCGCTCGCGGCCGTGCGCCTGGCCGTGCTGCCGCCCGACCACGGTAACTATAGCTTCCACGTGTACTGAACTTACTGCGCCTGGACGCCGGCATGTTCCAGTGCGCCGCCGCCTCGCCCGCCGGCCAGGCGCTCGCGGCCGTGCGCCTGGCCGTGCTGCCGCCCGACCACGGTAACTATAGCTTCCACGTGTACTGAACTTACTGCGCCTGGACGCCGGCATGTTCCAGTGCGCCGCCGCCTCGCCCGCCGGCCAGGCGCTCGCGGCCGTGCGCCTGGCCGTGCTGCCGCCCGACCACGGTAACTATAGCTTCCACGTGTACTGAACTTACTGCGCCTGGACGCCGGCATGTTCCAGTGCGCCGCCGCCTCGCCCGCCGGCCAGGCGCTCGCGGCCGTGCGCCTGGCCGTGCTGCCGCCCGACCACGGTAACTATAGCTTCCACGTGTACTGAACTTACTGCGCCTGGACGCCGGCATGTTCCAGTGCGCCGCCGCCTCGCCCGCCGGCCAGGCGCTCGCGGCCGTGCGCCTGGCCGTGCTGCCGCCCGACCACGGTAACTATAGCTTCCACGTGTACTGAACTTACTGCGCCTGGACGCCGGCATGTTCCAGTGCGCCGCCGCCTCGCCCGCCGGCCAGGCGCTCGCGGCCGTGCGCCTGGCCGTGCTGCCGCCCGACCACGGTAACTATAGCTTCCACGTGTACTGAACTTACTGCGCCTGGACGCCGGCATGTTCCAGTGCGCCGCCGCCTCGCCCGCCGGCCAGGCGCTCGCGGCCGTGCGCCTGGCCGTGCTGCCGCCCGACCACGGTAACTATAGCTTCCACGTGTACTGAACTTACTGCGCCTGGACGCCGGCATGTTCCAGTGCGCCGCCGCCTCGCCCGCCGGCCAGGCGCTCGCGGCCGTGCGCCTGGCCGTGCTGCCGCCCGACCACGGTAACTATAGCTTCCACGTGTACTGAACTTACTGCGCCTGGACGCCGGCATGTTCCAGTGCGCCGCCGCCTCGCCCGCCGGCCAGGCGCTCGCGGCCGTGCGCCTGGCCGTGCTGCCGCCCGACCACGGTAACTATAGCTTCCACGTGTACTGAACTTACTGCGCCTGGACGCCGGCATGTTCCAGTGCGCCGCCGCCTCGCCCGCCGGCCAGGCGCTCGCGGCCGTGCGCCTGGCCGTGCTGCCGCCCGACCACGGTAACTATAGCTTCCACGTGTACTGAACTTACTGCGCCTGGACGCCGGCATGTTCCAGTGCGCCGCCGCCTCGCCCGCCGGCCAGGCGCTCGCGGCCGTGCGCCTGGCCGTGCTGCCGCCCGACCACGGTAACTATAGCTTCCACGTGTACTGAACTTACTGCGCCTGGACGCCGGCATGTTCCAGTGCGCCGCCGCCTCGCCCGCCGGCCAGGCGCTCGCGGCCGTGCGCCTGGCCGTGCTGCCGCCCGACCACGGTAACTATAGCTTCCACGTGTACTGAACTTACTGCGCCTGGACGCCGGCATGTTCCAGTGCGCCGCCGCCTCGCCCGCCGGCCAGGCGCTCGCGGCCGTGCGCCTGGCCGTGCTGCCGCCCGACCACGGTAACTATAGCTTCCACGTGTACTGAACTTACTGCGCCTGGACGCCGGCATGTTCCAGTGCGCCGCCGCCTCGCCCGCCGGCCAGGCGCTCGCGGCCGTGCGCCTGGCCGTGCTGCCGCCCGACCACGGTAACTATAGCTTCCACGTGTACTGAACTTACTGCGCCTGGACGCCGGCATGTTCCAGTGCGCCGCCGCCTCGCCCGCCGGCCAGGCGCTCGCGGCCGTGCGCCTGGCCGTGCTGCCGCCCGACCACGGTAACTATAGCTTCCACGTGTACTGAACTTACTGCGCCTGGACGCCGGCATGTTCCAGTGCGCCGCCGCCTCGCCCGCCGGCCAGGCGCTCGCGGCCGTGCGCCTGGCCGTGCTGCCGCCCGACCACGGTAACTATAGCTTCCACGTGTACTGAACTTACTGCGCCTGGACGCCGGCATGTTCCAGTGCGCCGCCGCCTCGCCCGCCGGCCAGGCGCTCGCGGCCGTGCGCCTGGCCGTGCTGCCGCCCGACCACGGTAACTATAGCTTCCACGTGTACTGAACTTACTGCGCCTGGACGCCGGCATGTTCCAGTGCGCCGCCGCCTCGCCCGCCGGCCAGGCGCTCGCGGCCGTGCGCCTGGCCGTGCTGCCGCCCGACCACGGTAACTATAGCTTCCACGTGTACTGAACTTACTGCGCCTGGACGCCGGCATGTTCCAGTGCGCCGCCGCCTCGCCCGCCGGCCAGGCGCTCGCGGCCGTGCGCCTGGCCGTGCTGCCGCCCGACCACGGTAACTATAGCTTCCACGTGTACTGAACTTACTGCGCCTGGACGCCGGCATGTTCCAGTGCGCCGCCGCCTCGCCCGCCGGCCAGGCGCTCGCGGCCGTGCGCCTGGCCGTGCTGCCGCCCGACCACGGTAACTATAGCTTCCACGTGTACTGAACTTACTGCGCCTGGACGCCGGCATGTTCCAGTGCGCCGCCGCCTCGCCCGCCGGCCAGGCGCTCGTGGCCGTGCGCCTGGCCGTGCTGCCGCCCGACCACGGTAACTATAGCTTCCACGTGTACTGAACTTACTGCGCCTGGACGCCGGCATGTTCCAGTGCGCCGCCGCCTCGCCCGCCGGCCAGGCGCTCGCGGCCGTGCGCCTGGCCGTGCTGCCGCCCGACCACGGTAACTATAGCTTCCACGTGTACTGAACTTACTGCGCCTGGACGCCGGCATGTTCCAGTGCGCCGCCGCCTCGCCCGCCGGCCAGGCGCTCGCGGCCGTGCGCCTGGCCGTGCTGCCGCCCGACCACGGTAACTATAGCTTCCACGTGTACTGAACTTACTGCGCCTGGACGCCGGCATGTTCCAGTGCGCCGCCGCCTCGCCCGCCGGCCAGGCGCTCGCGGCCGTGCGCCTGGCCGTGCTGCCGCCCGACCACGGTAACTATAGCTTCCACGTGTACTGAACTTACTGCGCCTGGACGCCGGCATGTTCCAGTGCGCCGCCGCCTCGCCCGCCGGCCAGGCGCTCGCGGCCGTGCGCCTGGCCGTGCTGCCGCCCGACCACGGTAACTATAGCTTCCACGTGTACTGAACTTACCATCTACCAAACATGTCCAGTTCCTATCTTCAGATGGCCTTAAGGACTATCGCCGAAAACAGTCTGATCGTTTCGTGTATTGCTGTTCATGTTGGGCTCTAAAACCGAAAACGCTCATTGAGCGGAAAAATAGGCCACAACGCATTCTGGCATGCACGTCGTGAAATTCGCATTGTCGTACTTATAAAATCTGCCACAACGCGTTCTGGCATGACCTCAACGCAAAATTCGTGTCGTGGCGTTTTGAACCTTTTTGACGCAGTCACGATAGGTTAAATGGTACTAAACGACGCTCACACTGCATTAACGTGACTTGTGACCGGATCTACTTGAGGGCGCTGATGCTGATAATGGGGACGAAATGAAAATCCAAGATGGCGGCTACGAAATTGCATGATTTTGGAGGTCGCTGATATCGAAAACGACATCAATATTAAAATTTACAAAATTGTTCGTAAAATGTAGAAAATAATAGATTACTTAAAATTATGTTTTTATAATCATTTTAGTAAGTAAACAGTGTGTAATCTATTTTGGTAGTTAGGCCTGATTTTTCGCTCAATGAGCTTTTTCGGTCTGAGCCCTCATAAGAGGCCTTTCATAATGTATGCCTGCTGGACGTAAAAAAATATTTGTAAAAAAAAAAATATTTCAATTACATCAAATATTATGTCTTCAATTTCCTTATTTTTTCTCAGTTTATTTATGATTTTCTTAGTTTTTCGTTTTCATTTTGTTTTGTTTAAGTTTTTTATTATTTCCTTTTTTTTGTTTTAAATTTTTCGTTTCCCCTAACCCCTTATCTTCCAGACATGTCCAACATAACGGTCGAGTCCAACTCCACGCACGATATCCTCACGAGCTTGGTATCGTCAGACCAGGACCACACCCTGGACCCCACGCCCGAAGACCCTGACTTCTTGGGAGAAACCTCATCAGCATACACTTCAGGGCCAGATTTTGAATATGACGACAGTTACGATGGTGATGATTCCTTTCATGCTGCCGAAGGCGTGGATTTGGATCCCGAGCGAGGGAATGCCAGCGTGGTGTCGGCTCCAAGAGGGCTGAAAGCTGTGATCGTGAAGCATCGGTTTGTGACGCTGAGTTGGGAGGAGCCGGCGCATACAAGTGAGGAGGTCACGGGGTACGCGGTTGTATATAAAGTCAAGGGGAGTGAGAGGTGAGTTGTAAACTTCGTTCAATATTTATGTGATTTTGGGAAAGTTACTTTAAAGCCTACTCGTAAGGTTTAGTTTTTACAGCAACTTCAAGATTTCAATGACATTTGCTATAGTAGCTAAAGTTAACTTATTTTGAAGACGTGAACTTAGTTGATTAGGCTTTCAACGATTTTCAAAAATAACAAAAAAGAGAAACTCGCTTTTGTATTTTGCTCAGTGCAAACTTATTTTTGCCCTTGACTGTATGGACATCATCTGCATGGAATCATTTGACACGGAAAAGTCTTTATTATATTGATGTAAGGGCTGTTTTCGTAGTTAAAGTGTCACTAATGACGTGCGGTTAACTGTTACATTTATTGTATTTTACCCGTTGCATATCAATCTACATCTCATGTCATAGAGAGCGAGTATCTCGCGGCGGCCCGACTCGACACGAGATGAACGTCGCATCACTACAACCGAACACGACATACGAGTTCGCAGTGCTGGCTTATACTGAGCACGCGACATCGCCGCCTACTGACGTGAGTATTTTAGCATACTGGCATTACTCGCGACTTTGTTCCCGTAGCGAAATGTGGGTGTTTGCTACGTGGTCTATCCCAGGGGAATTCTGCATTTTTATGGTATAGAAAGTTGTATAATTGCTACACTCAGACACGTCACTTAAAAATAACTGATAATATACATAATCAGCCTATATTGTTTCCACTGCTCTCCTCTCTTCGAGAGGGAGTGGGCCGTATGCACCACGCGGGCCCAGTGCGGGTTGGTAGATGTCACATCCCCCCAACACACATTTCCCTCAACTTGTTCTTTCGTGTTTGTGTACGCATATTTTCCCTCAACTTGTTCTTTCGTGTTTGTGTTTTTATTTCTTTGCGTTACGTTTACCGCAAATAAACGTATTTTCTTTCTTTCTTTCTTTCTTTCACATGTCTTCGATTTTTTGGTTCTAGGACACGACGGTTTCCTCACGATGTTTTCCTTCACCGTTCTGAGAGCAGTGGTGATGAAATTATTTACACAAAGTAAAGCTCCTTTCAGGGTCCGAACCTATTAAGCTACAATTCTTAAGAACAGGCAGGCAGTCTAAATCGAATTTCGAACGCAAGCTCCGCCCTCGCTCCCCGCCTCTCCGTTGTCCATGTGCTAAACGCTAATACATCAGTATTAAAGTTGAATATCGCGTGCGCTCTTTGATCGTGTTCGAGCACGAAACTAAATACGCTACGCACGCGTACGCTATTTAGTTTACTAAAGTAATAATTGATCTAGAGAAAAAATATCTTATGTCGGGATAATAAACTATATTTTCTTGCTTTGAATATTTATTTTAGGCATAAAATCTAAACAATCTTGTTTTATATAATTATCCTTAAAAATGACATGATTTTCGAATAAAATTTTTATTGAGAGAAAATCTTACAATTACGTAACTGTCTTCAACATGGAAAGAAAAATATCCAATAAATCGTATTACTAAAGTTTCATTTTGCGTGTATGTGTGACTGATTCAGAATATTCATGCAAATTAACATAAAAATAGGGAGCCTCCTCTTAAGTCGCAGCCGTTACCACCACTGCTCCCAAAAAAATAATTCATGATTAACTTTAATTGAACGTATACAGGGTCAAATTACATTTAATAGCGAAACTTCAGTAATGGGATGGGGACGTATTTTTTTTCATTTTCCCATAACCAATATACAATCCATATCGAGACTCCTTCGTGCCTGGGAAAGCACGTTATGCCGTCGGTCCTGGCTGTCATTTGTAGATCTTTGACAGCCGTTAGGGGTCGTCAGAAGCCCGAAAGTCTGACAACCAGGTTTACCAAGGAGTATCGTGTTACCCAGTAACTGGGTTGTGGAGGTCAGATAGGCAGTCGCTCCATACTGGTATTCAGCTGCATCCGGTTAGACTGGAAGCGGCACCCACCGTAGTTAGGAAAAGGATGTATTTTGAAATTGATTGTATAATATATTGATATCCAAAACTGGTGCAACGACAATAAAAACGTGAGCGGTCGGGGGACCCCCGTCAGGAACGAAGTTCCTTACGCGATCCTCGCATGCAAACACACACTCGTATATAATAGAAAGAGACAGAAAGAGGGAGAAAGTCGCATGGAGGGGGAATAACGCTTTTTCTTTACGTTACGATTTCTACCAGTCAACTCCTACCGCAAGTCGCGTTAAGGAACTTCTTTTCAAAAAGATTATCTAAATTCATACTTCACTTAACGGTAACGGCCGAGGGTACCATGTATAGGCTAATGCCTATACATGGTACTCTCGGCGTTGACAGAGCAGCGACAATAAAAAAAAAAAAAAAATATTGCTATAAAACTCACAAAGATGTTTTGACTATGAAATGTATCTCATCTCTCCCCAGCTAATAGAAGTCCTCACATCGGAAGAGGAGGTAACCCACGGGCCGCCCCTGAACCTGCGCGGCGACGCAGTAGGTGCGCACGCGCTGCGGCTCACGTGGTCCGCGCCCGACACGCGCCCGCCGCCCAGCAAGTACTCCGTGCATTACACTGAGGTACGTTGTAGCATACGAACCTGCGCACGCGCACAGGCTCGCGTGGGCCGCGCCCGACACGCGCCCGCCGCCCAGCAAGTACTCCGTGCATTACACTGAGGTACGTTGTAGCATACGAACCTGCGCATGCGCTGCGGCTCACGTGGTCCGCGCCCGACACGCGCCCGCCGCCCAGCAAGTACTCCGTGCATTACACCGAGGTACGTTGTAGCATACGACCCTGCGCACGCGCACAGGCTCGTGTGGGCCGCGCCCGACACGCGCCCGCCGCCCAGCAAATACTCCGTACATTACACTGAGGTACGTTGTAGCATACGAACCTGCGCACGCGCACAGGCTCGCGTGGGCCGCGTCCGACACGCGCCCGCCGCCCAGCAAGTACTCCGCGCATTACAATGAGGTACGTTGTAGCATACGAACCTGCGCACGCGCACGGGCTCGCGTGGGCCGCGTCCGACACGCGCCCGCCGCCCAGCAAGTACTCCGTGCATTACACTGAGGTACGTTGTAGCATACGAACCTGCGCACGCGCACAGGCTCGCGTGGGCCGCGCCCGACGCCCAGCAAGTACTCCGTGCACTACTACACTGAGGTACGTTGTAGCATACGAATCTGCACACGCGGACAAGCTCGCGTGGGCTGCGCCCGACAATGTAAACAAATAGATAAGAATACGAACTTTCGGATGCCAATTTGTAGTGTTTTTCAAATTGAATACTTTGGTTTGATATAAATTATATTTATTTCTGTAAGTATTAAAATAAATATTGGATTTGAATAATTTTTTTTAATTTTGTTTGTAGGATTTGAATAAACTTGAATTTAAGTCATCCTAAATTGATTTTTATTTTACAAATGAGGTTATTTTTTATAAACTCAACTTTGTTGATCATTTTTCAATAATAATTTATTTGTTATTCAAGTAATAATTGTTCCAAAAAGAGGTAAGATTTTTTTTTAACCTTCTAAAGTCAAAGTCAAAGTCAAACCATTTATTTCAAATAGGCGCATAAGAGGCACTTTTGAACGTCAAAATTTACAAAAAAATAGAATTGATTCTAGTTGCCCCTTCCAAAAGGTAGTTTCGTATGGAGAAGAATGGGCAAGAAACTCCACCGGTAGAGTACCGGTGAAAAAAAAATGATTTAAATGATGATGTAAAAATGTTTTACAATATTTTGTTTGATTACATTAATTATATGATTATATGTAAGACGATGCACCTAGAATAAAATTACTATACCATAATAGGTAAAACGAATTAAAAACTAAGCAATGAAAAATAACTTAATTATTAGATAGATACGTGGTGTTCACATATTTACAAACATCATACAAGTATGTTCTTCTAAAAAAATAAAACAATAAGTCAGTGTGTGAGTATAGGTTATCACAGAATGTAAAATCAATATCATAAAAATAACAGATTTTACCATAAAAATAGCAACCAGTTTGATTTTGTCTAGACTCTAGATTGTCCTATGGAGCTGGACCAGCATGTTTCCAAGCATTCCTGTCCTGGATATAATCCTCTAACTTGTAATATGCTTGTTTACAAAGTGTACTTTTAATATGTGTTTTAAATTTTCTCTCATTTAATTTCAATATATCACAAGGTATTTTGTTGTAACATTTAACACAGTACCCCATAAAAGATGTATGTACTTTAGATAATCTGAAAAATGGTTGATCTATTTTATCTTTATTTCTAGTATTAAAATTATGTCTATCGCTTATCTTGTTAAAAATATGTAGATTTTTCCTTACATACATAATATTTTCATAAATGAATTGGCAAGGTACCGTCATAATATTAATCCTTTTAAATAGTTCCCTAAGAGATTCGCGGCGACGGAGATTATAAATTGCTCTGACAGCTCTCTTTTGCAAAATAAAGATGGACTCAATGTCAGCAGCCCGACCCCACAGTAAAATGCCATACGACATAATGCTTTGGAAGTAACTAAAATAAACCAAACGCGCGGTTTCTATATCTGTTAGCTGTCTTATCTTTCTAACAGCATAAGCGGCCGAGCTTAGCCGCCCCGCCAGAGAGGTTATATGTGGTCCCCATTGCAGTTTCTCGTCTATAGTGATTCCTAGGAAAACCGTTTGATTAACCGTTAGACTAAATAGCGATGATTATGTTTATCAAGCGAATAAGTATACAGATGTCCTTATACGGGGGTTATTAAAGTATTTACATTATACAGGGTGACCATGTTGAGGTCAGCTAAAGTGGTGACATAACAGTTTATGTTCGTACTGATGTAAGTTGAAGCGATGACGCTATACGGTACATCCTTTTCATTCACAAATATAATAATCCACACGCCAGGTGGAGAGCGGTCGCGAGCAATTCCAGTGGGTGGAAGCGGACCCGTCCAGCGCCGGCGTGAGCGTGACGCTGGCGGGGCTGCGCGCGGCGGCCGCCTACAGCGTGCGCGTGTGCGCGGCCGGCGGCGCGCCCGCCGCGCTGCGCCTGCGCACGCCGGCCGACGCGCCCGCCGCGCCGCCCGCCAACGTCACTGCGCTGGCCACCAGTGCTACGGTGAGTGCCGCACGCAGTTACAAAGTACAAAACAAACCCCCGAATTCTCAAACGACACTTAACTTTAAGGTGTGCTTAAATGTATTTCTGTCACTACAATATATATATCTCTGTCTCTCTGTCTCTGTCACTATATATATATATATATAGTGACAGAGACAGCATAATACTTACAGGCGACTTAAAAAATAATTGAGTTGCGTTTTATTATTTGGCCGTTATACATTCCTTCCATTTACCAAACCAAACGACCAAAACTAGAAATAGCAAATTAATTTTACACACCATTTTTTTTGATGTGATACATCTATAGGCGCACGTAAAACCGATTGCTAACGGGGCGACGCATACCGCGTGGCGATAGGCCATTATACAGTATACAGGGTGGATTTTTGAGATGGGGCAGTAAGGGCAGCTACCTTAACCAGGAATCTTAAGAGACTGTCCTTAACTTTTTGAGACATTTTGTTCTGCATTCACAAATTTTGGAAAAAAATGTACAGTCAGCGGGTAAATGAGCAATTTTCACAAAAACTTTTTTTTATGCCAATCGATCCTCTTTCTTATAGGGATCAGAAACCTCTATTGGAACCAACTGAGGTTTAAGTACTAGAAAAATCATAAATCACAAAAAGCTTCCCATACATTTCGTAGGAAATGAGAATGCAACTTATACTTTTTAAAAGCCTAAAGTGGCCGCTACATTAAATCCTGACCGAAAAACAAATAAAAAATAATAACTTCTACTTTGCGTATTATTTCACCTTAAAATTAATAAAATTGAAACTTTACATTTGGACTCACCTAGAAATTTTACTTTTGTGCTCTAAGATATGAGGTGTTCAAAATGTACTACAGAGCGGGTAGCATCTGATAATGTGCTAGGACTAATTCCATAGAAAATCGTGGTAAGTAAATCTTAGAGTTCCTGAACACTGTCGTATTTCTTTTTATAAAGTTATTTTATTAAAAAGCGCCACATAAAAAAAAAATCAAGAGGCTTGAGATCAGGACTGCGAGGTGGTCACGGTATAGGACCATACTTTTGTATCCACTGCCTGAAATTAGAACGGGTATGGCGACTGTTGGCTGTTGCGCAGAATTTCAGAAATTACAAGAAACCGAGCAACAAACTAGATTCTGTTTTCAAAGCAAATTATATTATGACGCGTATTTGTTCAAAAAATTTTTTTTTTTTTTGGTTTGTTTATTTTTGGCCAGTCTTCATCGTAGCGATCCATCGTATCCATCATAAAAAAACTAAGTTTATGTCTCATTTCCTACGAAATGTATGAGAAAAGTTTTTGCGATTTATGAGATTTCTAGTACTGAAACCTCAGTTGGTCTAATAGAGGTTTTTGATCCTTAAAAGAAACAGGATCGATTGGCATAAAAAAAAGATTTTGTTAATGTTGCCCATTTTACTGCTGACTGTACATTTTTTTCAAAATCTGTGAATGCAGATCAAAATTTCTCAGAAAGTTAAGGACAATCTCTTAAGACCGTTTTCCTGTAGCTACAACGGTTAAGGTAGCTGCCCTTACTGCCCCATCTCAAAAATCCACCCTGTATATGTAGTAGTGTGTAAATTTGTGTGTAGTGCGATGTTTCACACCTACCAGTCGTCCCGTGACAGCTCAATTGATTTTTAATTGAATCAGTGTGGTTGCGCTCTACCCACGAGTATTAAACGGAGTTATTAAATGTTTGTTCTTGACTTTGTCAACGCCTCCTGATGCAATGTTCGTTAAAACGGTATAAAAGCGTTTTTTCGCTCTGAACAAATTTAATATCTTGCGATTACGAATACACATTCAGTTTTCTTTATACAGGGTTACTGCTAACTTGACGTATTCCTTGCACGACGTCATAGTAAAGGTAAAATGCAACAAATTAAGCCACCAAATGTTCTACCGAAATTCAGTAGATTTTGAGTTTTTTTTAAATACAGTAATGATAAAAATTACGAAAAATAAAATGTTTAATTAGTGATCTCTGCCAAGTTTTCGGCATTTTGGATTTTTTAATTATTAGCAAAGATTTGCTACGGCATCAGCTATGATAATAAATTAAACTCCAGTATAGTCGCACCGTAAATCATTTTGAAATTGTATTTTTCATAAAACAACTAAACACCTAATTAACTCAAAAACTACTGAATTTCGGTAGAACATTTGGTGGCTTAATTTGTTGCATTTTAACTTTACTATGACGTCCTGCAAGGAATACGTCGAGTTACCAGTAACCCTGTATACGTTAAACCAATATCTCAGCTTATGACTGTGATCGACCATGCTGCACACTTGCCTAGACAAATGCTAACAAAAAGTAGCACTCCTTTGCTTAGATACGAAGTTTTATGATAAAATCAATACTTCCAAAAAAACGATATCCGTAATCAATATCATTATTGTTAACTCATCATTCCTTCTCCCCAGTCAATCTTAGTCCGCTGGGAGGCCCCTCCGTCGCGCACACACCGTGGGCCCCTCACAGGCTACAAGGTGCGGTACCGCGCGGCCCCCGCGGCCCCGTCTCCGGGCCCCGCTCCCGCGCTGGGACCCACACCCACACAACGCAGGAAGGCTGACTCGTTGACGACGCCAGCTGATCAGAAGAGGGCGGAGCTTAGGGGACTTGATACAGCTACTACGTATCAGGTAAGAATATAGATTTGTTCTTATTTCACGCAGCAACTAAGCAACGGATCGACGTGATTTTTGTCATAGAGACAGTTTATGGGGTGAAGAGCCTATATGCCGGCTACTTTTATTCAGGACAAAAATATACAGATTTTGTGGGTGTTCGGTGTTTTCACCGCGGTTTCACCCGCGTAAGTCTCAATCCCGTGGGAATATCGGGATAAATAGTAGGCTATATGTTAATCCAGGGTATCAGCTACCTACCAGGACCTGAAGTGGCGGCGCGTAGTGTTCCACGCACGCCCCTTTCAGACGTCGCAGGGGGGGTCCAACACCTCACCTTCCCCCTAGACTTGAGGCCCGCAGAGGCGGGGATTGCGGAAGTAATAACAGATCCCACGATCCCGGCGTAAGTGTGAGAAGGGAATACTGGGGTGGTTTTTAGTAAGAGTCTGACAGACCCCTCCGCCCGCCCCAGGGCGGAGGACATCCATGTGATTTCCACCCCGGCTAAAAAAAAGATGTGTTAGCTACCTCCTTACAAAATTTTATAAAAATTGGTCCAGCAGTTTGAGCGTGAAGAAGTAACAAACACACAAACTCACAAAGTTTCGCCTCTATAATATCAGTGTGATTATATTCAGTGCAATGTTGTCTACCGCGTTAGCCGGGTGTTATCAAACATTTCATTAACATTTTAACACTAAGAACAGTTTGTGAGTGAGTCAATAAATACTGTTCAACACAAAAAATTGTTTCTCCTCTAAAGCACCGACACCTTGCTGCATGGGGTCAGTGGTAATCTCAATACGGGTGAAACTGTAAAGTATTAATCACTGCCAGTAATTAATTTAATCGATGAAAAGTACATCTCTACCTCTTTTTTTTCTTTTTATCCAAAGGTTGTCTTTATAAGATCGCTTTTAGCGACAAGACCACCCATTGTGTCACCCTATCTAACATTTCTACATTTATATCTGTAATTTATATGATGTACCTCATCATCATCATTTCAGCCGAAAGATGTCCACTGCTGGACATAGGCCTCCCCCAAGCTCCGCCACTTCGACTGGTTCTGTGCTGCCCGCATCCAGCAGATTCCTACGGCCTTCACAAGGTCATCGGTCCACCCTTATGGGAGCCCTTCCAACGCTACGTCTTCCGGATGATTGTTTTTTTCTTTTTTTTTTTCTTAAATTCGTCTTATGATGTACATAATAAAGAGTATTTTATTCTAGTTTTTAATGGTTTATTCTCTTTTCTGCATTCCCCAGATCCGTGTGTGCGCCATCAACGCGAACGGTTCAGGACCGTTCAGCGAGTGGGTGACGGCGAGCACTCAGAGACAGGAACTGGACGAGAGCAGAGTGCCGCCCGCGCCGCCGCCGCTGACTAGTACGTACACATATTAATACTCTACACAGTGCCTACGAGCGAACTGTCTGAGAGCAGTTTTTTATAATTAAAATCGCTTGCCATGTCGCGTCGGGACGATTTATACGAGCAAGCAATGCCTCCACGGCCTGAACCGTTCCCACACAAATGCGTCATCAAATTCAATTAGGAAGCCTGCTTTAGTGGGTCGTAGCTATCGGTCCCTAGGCCCTTTAGGACGTTACTGCAGCGGCCTCCAATTGATGGATTCACGTTCGTCCATCAATACCTGGTTGCGGCCAAAGCTTGTATAGTGCTTTTCTCAAATAATGCGCGGAAATTCAAACCAAGTAAATTCTTTATAAATTCCAGATTCAATGACGAACAACGATAATTTTTCACACGCCAATGTGTTTATTTGTTTTTTTTTCACTAAATAGCTTTCTATTTGCAAGCCAGTTCGAAATGTATATCAAACCTTTGATAAGTTACCTCCTTGGTTGCCATGTTTCAGAGTAAAAGTTCGTTCCATTTTTAAATTATACGACAGTTATGAGTTTACTATGTATTTATTTGGCCGCTAAATATGGATTTTCATACAACTTTTGGTGGCCGCTGCACGCATGTATTTGGCCAGTACGAGTACAGCAATTTCGATATATGTCGAAGAAGGTTGTCAAAATAATGCTGTAATTTCCAAGCATGTTTGAGAAAATGAATTATACGTTAGTGTTTAAAAAAATGTCATATGAACCAGGTTAGGTTTTATTTTGAATTGTTGGTTAGATTTCATTTGAAGTTTTGTTGTTTTTTATCCAGCCCGTGCAGGCCGCGACTGGATCTCGGTGTGGTGGGGCGAGGACGAGGGCGGCGTGGTCGTGCGCGGCTACGTGCTGGGCTGGGGCCTGGGCGTGCCCGACGACGCCGCGCGCGAGCTGCCCGCGCACCTGCACTCGCACGTCGTGCGCGCGCTGGGTACGTGCCCACTGGACCCTGCCCACTAGCCTCCGTGAAAACTTGATTAATGTCAACGTCGACTCTAAATCTGGTTACTGATAACTCACCTCCGAAACAACTCGCCCCCGTTACAACGTGACCCCTAAAACTAGACACTCGCAAATCGCCCCTGTGAAAACTAAGACAATTTGACTCTGATAACTCGCCCCCATGGCAACTCCACCCACGGTAAACTCGCCCTCACGATCGTGTCTACTCCCATAATGACTCCATCCTGACTGAAAAGAACATTTATGTTTTTTCCGTTTTCTTGTTGTCTTACCTCAATATACTTACATGAACATTCTGTTGTCCTATTTCCCTTTCAGAATCAAACTCCGAATACGTGATCTCCCTACGCGCATCAAACTCCCGCGGCTTAGGCCCCGCGGTGTACGCCACCGTGCGCACCAAACCGCCGGCCGACGACGAGGACGAGCCCGACGACGAGGACGAGGACGACGCGGACGAGGACGAACCTCCGCCGCTCATACCGCCTGTGGGGGTGAAGGTATGTAGCACTGTACCTGTACTGTGTTCGCTTTTTAGTCTAGACAAAATCAAACTGGTTACTATTGTATAATTTATTATTTATATGACATTGATTTTACATTCTGTGATTACTCACACACAGACTTATTTTTTTTTGCCATGTATAATAATATAATAATAAAAAAAAATATATATTCAAAATTAAAAATGGGTAAATACAGTATTAATCTAAGAAATAATGTAGGTATTACAAAGTATGATGCCTGTACTAGGATAAACCTGTATCACAGGCGGCATGTGTTCTTACAGTTACTATTAGGACAACTGATTTCTTAACAATATTTAACATAAATCTTAAGAATAGGCAACAGGCAGAATGTGTGAGCACCATGTATCTATCTCATTAATAAATTATCTGTCATTGCTTCTTTTTTTTTTACCTTTTGTGGTATAGTAATTTTATTCTAGATGCATCGTCCTTACACATAATTATCAACAAAATATATAAAAAAAAAAAATAAGATTGACGGTGGAGTTGTTTGCCCATTTGCTCCATACGAAACTACATTTTAGAAGGAGCAACTAGAATTAATTCAATTTTTTTGTAAATTTTGACGTTCAAAATGCCTTATAAGTGCCTATTTGAAATAAATAATTTGACTTTGACTTTTGAGTTTCCTAACATGTTAACAAATATGTGTTTTTGGAAAACCAATTTAATAAAATTCAGTTTTTTTAATAACTTTCAATAGTACTAAATTAATTTGTACTTTCATAAACTTATTATTGTCAATTGGAAACAAGGATTTGAATACACTTTAGCTTAGTTGTTGTTGGGTTAACCCTCAAATAAGATTTTTTAAACAGGGGGTTATTTAGTAAGCTAGTGAAACTTAACGAATGTGGCGTTTCTCGATGATTTTACAGACAGCCGTATTGTTGTTATTGATATAGGGCG
The DNA here is from genome assembly GCA_963921375.1 of Tiliacea citrago. Classification (NCBI taxonomy): domain Eukaryota; kingdom Metazoa; phylum Arthropoda; class Insecta; order Lepidoptera; family Noctuidae; genus Tiliacea; species Tiliacea citrago. Next base: position 13,850,547 of record OY992807.1, on the reverse strand, counting down.
TTCACTATAACTTGACGCGTGACGCGATTGATAGCACTGAATTTTGTAGTCTTAGTTTCAATACTAATAGAGTTCAAAATGACGACTGACGAACAGAACTACCAATCACATTACTGCAAATGACTGCAAAATTCAGTGCTACCAGTCGCGCCTCGCGTGTAGTTATAGTAAACGCACAGTACAATCTCATCTGTGTTTAATCTAGTAATTGAGAGAAAGAGAAAGAAGAAAGAGTTCAGTTTAACTCTGTGTTAATTTCAATTCCTAAAAACATCGATGTCTAAACGTCCACTCTGTGTATTTTAAAGTTACATTTGTTTGTTTCAAATTTCTTTGTATTTGCGTGCAGGTCATAATGCTGAGCGGGACTACTGCTGTCGTGTACTGGACAGATCCCACGCTGCCAAAAGGACAAGTGAGTACCATTGCCACTCGTAAAAGGGCATTTGATTCATCGATAACTCTCTTTTAGTCACTGAGTGAATAAAAACATTTTTATTTTGGAACAAGCACGAATTTTCTTTAACTTCTTAGTTAAAATTACCATATTGATTGACTATTTCATGAAATCATGAAATTTGAATCTTATTTTATTGAACGTATATCTATTGCATAAACCTAAGAAAAAAATAATTTCATGGCTGCCTTAGGGCATCTCCCTTAAACACACACACATTATACACCTGTGGCTACTTGCGGCTACAGACGGCGACGGACGGGCGGCGCTACGTGGTGCGCTGGGCGTCGGCCGGCGCCCGCGCGCGCACGTTCAACGCGACCGACCTCAACTGCATGCTGGACGAACTCAAGCCGTTCACACAGTACGAGTTCGCTGTTAAGCTGATTAAAGGTAAGTTAATCAATTATGTTTTAACTGACTTCAAAAACTACGATATATCATTACCAATTTTACATTAAGATAATTCTGTTTTTTTTAAAGTGTATATTTATGTCAGCAGCCGCACGTCTTGGTGCAACTTTGATCTTGAGCTGGCCTAGCGTAGTGCGGAGTTACAATACAATAAGAGGCGGCTTATATTGTATTGTAACTCCGCACTACGCCCGGGGATCTCGTGGCTATAAGTAATAACAGCCGCACGGGTCGATCCATCAGAGTAAGTTATGCTTGCCGCGGTTGGTCCATGGATAGGTGACCACCTTTACATACCAAGACTCCTCCGTGTCTCGGAAACGTTAAGCCGGTGGTCCCGGCTGTCATTCGCGGATCTTTGAAAGTCGTTACGGGTCGTTAGAAGCCCTAAAGTCTGACCACCAGTCTTATCAAGGTCTATCGTGTTACCCAGTAACTGGGTTGTGGAAGTCAGATAGGTAGTTGCTCCATGTAAAATACTAGTATTCAACTGCATCCGGTTAGACTGGACCCCAACATAGTTGTAAAAAGGCTAGGCAGACTGATTGAAGAGGCCGGCTTATACTGGGGTTGTTAATACTGGCGTGCGGCCTGCTGTACATAACACCATCTTTAAATAATAATATTATGTACAACTAGCTATAGGAAAGGCGCAAAAGCTCATTTGGCATCAAAAAAATTGTCTACCATGTTGTCATTGGAAAAGTGGCGAAAAGACTGGCAGCATTACCACGTTGACCGGCAACGACTGATTCTTTGATTTTTGTTTTAATAAATCTTTCACCGAAAAGTCTTTCTTAGATAGCGAGTCAATTAAATTTTAATTGTGGTAAAATTGTCTATGTATCGTCTATATGGTAATTAAATAAACATAAAAATATGAAAACCGATTTCTAGAACAATCAAAATAATGTTATTTGATTGAATTGGGTTGAATAAATAAAAAATTATATATAGGTACAATACGAGTACGTGTAACTAAAGATGAGACTTGACACACCACGTAGTTTGACTTGCGCAGTAGTAGATCCTGTACCTGCACAGGCTCCTCACTACTGACGCTCGTCTATACAATTATTATATACTTCCATTTGCGCTACAAACCACTAAGTAAATAACGCTGAACGTATTTAATTATTTGTGGTGCAAATGGGCCAAGTTCCCAATGTATGGTATTGATATCGTGCTCTTGTGCTGCCATTGTTAGAACTAATAATGTAAAGTATCTGGGGGAGCATATAGATGAGGGATTAAGAAGAAGATGGGACAAACAGTTTGATACTCGTAACTACTCGAACTATCCGTCTGACACACATCTTTCAGAGATCATCTTGCGAGAATCGGCTGATTTTAACAATCTCAAGTTGGTTTACCACACTTTGTGCCAGTCAATCCTCGGATACTGCATAACCGTGTGGGGTGGAGCAGCGAAGACTTTTATTCTGCGAGCAGAGAGAGCTCAAAGAGCTGTACTTAAGGTTATGACCAGGAATCCATTTACATACCCCATCCCACAGCACAACTCTATTCTGACTACAAAGTTCTGACGGTACGTCAGCTGTTTGTTCTTCAATCTGTCCTCAGAGTACATGGCTGCCTACCCCTACCTGACCCAAGGAAGCGAACGTATGTCCGTTCTGGTGTGCAGCACAAAACCTCGTTTGCTAAACACCAATACCACGTGTTAGGTATTCACGTATATAAAATTATACAAAAGAAATTAAATATAATAAACTTACATAAATTCGATATCAAATCTAAAATTACAGACTGGCTCTTACAACTGGACTACAATAACACTGAATCACTACTGGCATATATCGTTTAACAAATCACTATTAAATACACACAAACAAACACCTCATAACACACAACACACACACCCTTACAACACAACTAACATTACACTCACGAACACGAACTCACACACCTCTTTCCCATTCCGCCGCCACTCTTTCTCCATACTCTAATCTCTCTATAATCTCTCTAAAATGACTTACTCAGCTAACTCACATTTTTTGTTTCATGGTAGAATTAGCATCGACACTCGAAACCTGAGGTCCATCATTTACATTTCAGCTCGGTCGAATCACTGTCTCCTAAGATACAGGCTATCCCTAGTTTAGGAGACAGGATTTGATTTTTTGTTATTATAGACAGTTTTTTTATTTTTTTTTCACTTTGTCCATTGTTAGTTTGAAATTGAAATTGTTTATTGAAATAATTGACTTACATAAATATTTACAAAATAGGGCCTTAGACTAGAGGTTAAGGTAAATAATAAATTGGATTCTACCTGAACTAGGAATAAACCTGTATTTCGTATCTCACTCAAGAGCTTATACATAAGTGTTATCTAAGATTCTAAAAAGTTGATAAGTCTTAGCATGTAACTAGTATGAAACCCGTGTCTATGTATATTTTTGAATAAATTATTATTTATTAATTTTTTATTTAATTTTTTTATGAATGAGCTGTTCCCTGCACAGGCGGGCGCGAGTCGGCGTGGTCCATGCTGGTGTCCAACACGACGCTGGAGGCGCCGCCCGCGTCGGCCCCGCGCGAGCTGCGGCCCGCGCCCGCCGCGCCGCCCGCCTCGCCCGCGCGCGCGCTCGACCTCAGCTGGCAGCCGCCCGCCAAGCCCAACGGACTCATTACTGGTACGTGTAATATGTGACGTCGGCCCGCGCGAGCTGCGGCCCGCGCCCGCCGCGCCGCCCGCCTCGCCCGCGCGCGCGCTCGACCTCAGCTGGCAGCCGCCCGCCAAGCCCAACGGACTCATTACTGGTACGTGTAATATGTGACGTCGGCCCGCGCGAGCTGCGGCCCGCGCCCGCCGCGCCGCCCGCCTCGCCCGCGCGCGCGCTCGACCTCAGCTGGCAGCCGCCCGCCAAGCCCAACGGACTCATTACTGGTACGTGTAATATGTGACGTCGGCCCGCGCGAGCTGCGGCCCGCGCCCGCCGCGCCGCCCGCCTCGCCCGCGCGCGCGCTCGACCTCAGCTGGCAGCCGCCCGCCAAGCCCAACGGACTCATTACTGGTACGTGTAATATGTGACGTCGGCCCGCGCGAGCTGCGGCCCGCGCCCGCCGCGCCGCCCGCCTCGCCCGCGCGCGCGCTCGACCTCAGCTGGCAGCCGCCCGCCAAGCCCAACGGACTCATTACTGGTACGTGTAATATGTGACGTCGGCCCGCGCGAGCTGCGGCCCGCGCCCGCCGCGCCGCCCGCCTCGCCCGCGCGCGCGCTCGACCTCAGCTGGCAGCCGCCCGCCAAGCCCAACGGACTCATTACTGGTACGTGTAATATGTGACGTCGGCCCGCGCGAGCTGCGGCCCGCGCCCGCCGCGCCGCCCGCCTCGCCCGCGCGCGCGCTCGACCTCAGCTGGCAGCCGCCCGCCAAGCCCAACGGACTCATTACTGGTACGTGTAATATGTGACGTCGGCCCGCGCGAGCTGCGGCCCGCGCCCGCCGCGCCGCCCGCCTCGCCCGCGCGCGCGCTCGACCTCAGCTGGCAGCCGCCCGCCAAGCCCAACGGACTCATTACTGGTACGTGTAATATGTGACGTCGGCCCGCGCGAGCTGCGGCCCGCGCCCGCCGCGCCGCCCGCCTCGCCCGCGCGCGCGCTCGACCTCAGCTGGCAGCCGCCCGCCAAGCCCAACGGACTCATTACTGGTACGTGTAATATGTGACGTCGGCCCGCGCGAGCTGCGGCCCGCGCCCGCCGCGCCGCCCGCCTCGCCCGCGCGCGCGCTCGACCTCAGCTGGCAGCCGCCCGCCAAGCCCAACGGACTCATTACTGGTACGTGTAATATGTGACGTCGGCCCGCGCGAGCTGCGGCCCGCGCCCGCCGCGCCGCCCGCCTCGCCCGCGCGCGCGCTCGACCTCAGCTGGCAGCCGCCCGCCAAGCCCAACGGACTCATTACTGGTACGTGTAATATGTGACGTCGGCCCGCGCGAGCTGCGGCCCGCGCCCGCCGCGCCGCCCGCCTCGCCCGCGCGCGCGCTCGACCTCAGCTGGCAGCCGCCCGCCAAGCCCAACGGACTCATTACTGGTACGTGTAATATGTGACGTCGGCCCGCGCGAGCTGCGGCCCGCGCCCGCCGCGCCGCCCGCCTCGCCCGCGCGCGCGCTCGACCTCAGCTGGCAGCCGCCCGCCAAGCCCAACGGACTCATTACTGGTACGTGTAATATGTGACGTCGGCCCGCGCGAGCTGCGGCCCGCGCCCGCCGCGCCGCCCGCCTCGCCCGCGCGCGCGCTCGACCTCAGCTGGCAGCCGCCCGCCAAGCCCAACGGACTCATTACTGGTACGTGTAATATGTGACGTCGGCCCGCGCGAGCTGCGGCCCGCGCCCGCCGCGCCGCCCGCCTCGCCCGCGCGCGCGCTCGACCTCAGCTGGCAGCCGCCCGCCAAGCCCAACGGACTCATTACTGGTACGTGTAATATGTGACGTCGGCCCGCGCGAGCTGCGGCCCGCGCCCGCCGCGCCGCCCGCCTCGCCCGCGCGCGCGCTCGACCTCAGCTGGCAGCCGCCCGCCAAGCCCAACGGACTCATTACTGGTACGTGTAATATGTGACGTCGCCCCGCGCGAGCTGCGGCCCGCGCCCGCCGCGCCGCCCGCCTCGCCCGCGCGCGCGCTCGACCTCAGCTGGCAGCCGCCCGCCAAGCCCAACGGACTCATTACTGGTACGTGTAATATGTGACGTCGGCCCGCGCGAGCTGCGGCCCGCGCCCGCCGCGCCGCCCGCCTCGCCCGCGCGCGCGCTCGACCTCAGCTGGCAGCCGCCCGCCAAGCCCAACGGACTCATTACTGGTACGTGTAATATGTGACGTCGGCCCGCGCGAGCTGCGGCCCGCGCCCGCCGCGCCGCCCGCCTCGCCCGCGCGCGCGCTCGACCTCAGCTGGCAGCCGCCCGCCAAGCCCAACGGACTCATTACTGGTACGTGTAATATGTGACGTCGGCCCGCGCGAGCTGCGGCCCGCGCCCGCCGCGCCGCCCGCCTCGCCCGCGCGCGCGCTCGACCTCAGCTGGCAGCCGCCCGCCAAGCCCAACGGACTCATTACTGGTACGTGTAATATGTGACGTCGGCCCGCGCGAGCTGCGGCCCGCGCCCGCCGCGCCGCCCGCCTCGCCCGCGCGCGCGCTCGACCTCAGCTGGCAGCCGCCCGCCAAGCCCAACGGACTCATTACTGGTACGTGTAATATGTGACGTCGGCCCGCGCGAGCTGCGGCCCGCGCCCGCCGCGCCGCCCGCCTCGCCCGCGCGCGCGCTCGACCTCAGCTGGCAGCCGCCCGCCAAGCCCAACGGACTCATTACTGGTACGTGTAATATGTGACGTCGGCCCGCGCGAGCTGCGGCCCGCGCCCGCCGCGCCGCCCGCCTCGCCCGCGCGCGCGCTCGACCTCAGCTGGCAGCCGCCCGCCAAGCCCAACGGACTCATTACTGGTACGTGTAATATGTGACGTCGGCCCGCGCGAGCTGCGGCCCGCGCCCGCCGCGCCGCCCGCCTCGCCCGCGCGCGCGCTCGACCTCAGCTGGCAGCCGCCCGCCAAGCCCAACGGACTCATTACTGGTACGTGTAATATGTGACGTCGGCCCGCGCGAGCTGCGGCCCGCGCCCGCCGCGCCGCCCGCCTCGCCCGCGCGCGCGCTCGACCTCAGCTGGCAGCCGCCCGCCAAGCCCAACGGACTCATTACTGGTACGTGTAATATGTGACGTCGGCCCGCGCGAGCTGCGGCCCGCGCCCGCCGCGCCGCCCGCCTCGCCCGCGCGCGCGCTCGACCTCAGCTGGCAGCCGCCCGCCAAGCCCAACGGACTCATTACTGGTACGTGTAATATGTGACGTCGGCCCGCGCGAGCTGCGGCCCGCGCCCGCCGCGCCGCCCGCCTCGCCCGCGCGCGCGCTCGACCTCAGCTGGCAGCCGCCCGCCAAGCCCAACGGACTCATTACTGGTACGTGTAATATGTGACGTCGGCCCGCGCGAGCTGCGGCCCGCGCCCGCCGCGCCGCCCGCCTCGCCCGCGCGCGCGCTCGACCTCAGCTGGCAGCCGCCCGCCAAGCCCAACGGACTCATTACTGGTACGTGTAATATGTGACGTCGCCCCGCGCGAGCTGCGGCCCGCGCCCGCCGCGCCGCCCGCCTCGCCCGCGCGCGCGCTCGACCTCAGCTGGCAGCCGCCCGCCAAGCCCAACGGACTCATTACTGGTACGTGTAATATGTGACGTCGGCCCGCGCGAGCTGCGGCCCGCGCCCGCCGCGCCGCCCGCCTCGCCCGCGCGCGCGCTCGACCTCAGCTGGCAGCCGCCCGCCAAGCCCAACGGACTCATTACTGGTACGTGTAATATGTGACGTCGGCCCGCGCGAGCTGCGGCCCGCGCCCGCCGCGCCGCCCGCCTCGCCCGCGCGCGCGCTCGACCTCAGCTGGCAGCCGCCCGCCAAGCCCAACGGACTCATTACTGGTACGTGTAATATGTGACGTCGGCCCGCGCGAGCTGCGGCCCGCGCCCGCCGCGCCGCCCGCCTCGCCCGCGCGCGCGCTCGACCTCAGCTGGCAGCCGCCCGCCAAGCCCAACGGACTCATTACTGGTACGTGTAATATGTGACGTCGGCCCGCGCGAGCTGCGGCCCGCGCCCGCCGCGCCGCCCGCCTCGCCCGCGCGCGCGCTCGACCTCAGCTGGCAGCCGCCCGCCAAGCCCAACGGACTCATTACTGGTACGTGTAATATGTGACGTCGGCCCGCGCGAGCTGCGGCCCGCGCCCGCCGCGCCGCCCGCCTCGCCCGCGCGCGCGCTCGACCTCAGCTGGCAGCCGCCCGCCAAGCCCAACGGACTCATTACTGGTACGTGTAATATGTGACGTCGGCCCGCGCGAGCTGCGGCCCGCGCCCGCCGCGCCGCCCGCCTCGCCCGCGCGCGCGCTCGACCTCAGCTGGCAGCCGCCCGCCAAGCCCAACGGACTCATTACTGGTACGTGTAATATGTGACGTCGGCCCGCGCGAGCTGCGGCCCGCGCCCGCCGCGCCGCCCGCCTCGCCCGCGCGCGCGCTCGACCTCAGCTGGCAGCCGCCCGCCAAGCCCAACGGACTCATTACTGGTACGTGTAATATGTGACGTCGGCCCGCGCGAGCTGCGGCCCGCGCCCGCCGCGCCGCCCGCCTCGCCCGCGCGCGCGCTCGACCTCAGCTGGCAGCCGCCCGCCAAGCCCAACGGACTCATTACTGGTACGTGTAATATGTGACGTCGGCCCGCGCGAGCTGCGGCCCGCGCCCGCCGCGCCGCCCGCCTCGCCCGCGCGCGCGCTCGACCTCAGCTGGCAGCCGCCCGCCAAGCCCAACGGACTCATTACTGGTACGTGTAATATGTGACGTCGGCCCGCGCGAGCTGCGGCCCGCGCCCGCCGCGCCGCCCGCCTCGCCCGCGCGCGCGCTCGACCTCAGCTGGCAGCCGCCCGCCAAGCCCAACGGACTCATTACTGGTACGTGTAATATGTGACGTCGGCCCGCGCGAGCTGCGGCCCGCGCCCGCCGCGCCGCCCGCCTCGCCCGCGCGCGCGCTCGACCTCAGCTGGCAGCCGCCCGCCAAGCCCAACGGACTCATTACTGGTACGTGTAATATGTGACGTCGGCCCGCGCGAGCTGCGGCCCGCGCCCGCCGCGCCGCCCGCCTCGCCCGCGCGCGCGCTCGACCTCAGCTGGCAGCCGCCCGCCAAGCCCAACGGACTCATTACTGGTACGTGTAATATGTGACGTCGGCCCGCGCGAGCTGCGGCCCGCGCCCGCCGCGCCGCCCGCCTCGCCCGCGCGCGCGCTCGACCTCAGCTGGCAGCCGCCCGCCAAGCCCAACGGACTCATTACTGGTACGTGTAATATGTGACGTCGGCCCGCGCGAGCTGCGGCCCGCGCCCGCCGCGCCGCCCGCCTCGCCCGCGCGCGCGCTCGACCTCAGCTGGCAGCCGCCCGCCAAGCCCAACGGACTCATTACTGGTACGTGTAATATGTGACGTCGCCCCGCGCGAGCTGCGGCCCGCGCCCGCCGCGCCGCCCGCCTCGCCCGCGCGCGCGCTCGACCTCAGCTGGCAGCCGCCCGCCAAGCCCAACGGACTCATTACTGGTACGTGTAATATGTGACGTCGGCCCGCGCGAGCTGCGGCCCGCGCCCGCCGCGCCGCCCGCCTCGCCCGCGCGCGCGCTCGACCTCAGCTGGCAGCCGCCCGCCAAGCCCAACGGACTCATTACTGGTACGTGTAATATGTGACGTCGGCCCGCGCGAGCTGCGGCCCGCGCCCGCCGCGCCGCCCGCTTGGCCCGTGCGTGTAATACTGTGATGAATCAAAATAGATCATTGAAACATTTGTGAAAAAAAAAATAAGGCTACAGGCCTTTATTAGGGTTTTGTACCCATCTCGTAGGCTACCTAATAATATAAGCATATTTTTTTTCCGACGCAGCTGAGCCATTCGGCTCAGTTTTCAAGTATCGAACCGTGCTACATACTTCAGTTTACTTACGAAATCATTGGTCCACAGGATACGTAATAATGTACGCTATCTCCCGCTCGGGCGGTGCCTCGGGCTCTTCTGGCAACGAAGAATGGACGGCCGTGGCAGCCATAGGAGAAAGAACTCGAGCCCGAGTGGAGAGACTGCGCGCACGGACCACGTACCTGTTCAAGTTACAAGCTAGGAACAGCAAGGGGCTCGGCCCTTTCTGTGCGCCTGTCACTTACACGACGGCTATGGGTGAGTACTAGTACATACTGATGTTACTACTATTTTTACTGCTTATATTCTCTAGAGCAGGAGTTCCCTAACTGTGTCCCCGGGGCGACGCGAACCGGTATGCTCACGTCACCAACACGCGAACTAATGAGAGTCGGTGCTTGCTAGATTCCAGAGAATCTTGATCATTACGAAATTTAAATTATTTATTAATAATCAAGTACATCATATATAGCAATTTGAACGGTGATCCCCAAATTACACGTTAGTCTGTATCTTGAGGATCAGAGTTGTACATTTTCGGTTTATCCAAAAAGATCGTACACGGTGATTGTTAAACAAAACAATCTAAAAGTTAATTTAATTAATTAAAGTAAAACAAGAAAAATATAAAGAGTGAAGAAAAAGTGTTAAAAAAATTGTTAATACTCTTACAAACCAACCTACCAACTTAAATGTGTGTGTGTGTGTGTCAGTGTCAGTGTGTTAGATAACTACATACTGACAGCTCCTTTGGGTACAGACGCCAGCACATCAAGCCACTACAATCTGTCAAATTTCTTTAAAAGATTTTCAACTTTATCGTTAAAGCATAAGGTTCAAGGTTGATTGGGAAAATTTTACAGTTTCGGGTAGCTTGACCTGCTGGCGTCTGTACATTCCGTATTAAGCCATAATCGCTCACAGCGTTCGCATTAATAATTTGCGTTCCGATTTAGATGTCACGATTATGATAGCTGAGAGCTGTCAACAATTCGGATCGCTCGTGAACTCTGAATACTCTTGGTTGAATTATAGTATTTCTTCACAAATTCACAAAACACAAATTATCACAAATTTATTTGCTTCTTTGGTTAGGTGGCGTTTGTAGCCAGGAGCACAAAATTCTAAAATGTTACGTTAGTTTATAGTTATGGTGGGTTTATAGGTACTTTTATGGTGTACATAATAAAGAGTATTCTATTCTATGATGCGACTCAAAACAAAACAGCACAACTGTCATTTTTGACAGCGCTCACGTTGATATTAATTAATTTATGTTAATTTATCGGATTCTCGCCACGGTGTTCTTGGCTAGCACGTGTGTTTAGATTTTTTGCTATTTTTGAGTGTTTGTTGATACTTTTGTGACTTGTTTTTCTTTAAGTGTGTGGTCCTTGTGTTCGTAACCAGGTTTGTATTATGTTTGTCTTATTTTATTCTCGTTTTATCCAATATGGATGTAAACAAACCCCCCGATCCTGACCCCCCGGACATCCCAGGTGCCTCAACTCCTTTATCTCCGAATCCACTATCCCAATTTGCGGATGTTGTCTGCAGCATTACAGAGATGGATGTTTCTCAATCACCCCAAACTTCACGCAAACGTCCCAGTGATGAGGTAATTCTGTCACCCAGTCCTCCAAGCAAACAGCAAAAAAGTCAAATTGGCCGTATCAAGTATTCAGTAATGGATAAGGCCCCATATCTTGTTCACGTCTCCCGCATAGAGACCCAAAGAAATGCAGGCACCACCCTTCACCCCGTTAATTTTGGCAAGTTCCTTCTAAGTTACAACATCGCGAACATTGTTCGTGGTGGTGTTAATCGAGTTGGCAGGAACCGTGTGTCCGTAGAGTTTGCTTCCCCTCAGGATGATAACTCTTTCTTAGTTAACCCGCTATTGTCCAAATATAGATACTCTGCTTCAATTCCAACATTTCATATAACTAGAATGGGTGTTGTTACTGGGGTTCCCTCTGACATTTCTGAAGAAGAGGCTATAACATATTTGTCTGTGCCCGCGGGATGTGGGCAAATACTCAAAGTCCGCCGTATTAACCGTAAAATACAGAAAGATAATATTAATGAGTGGAAACCCACTGAAATTTGTGTCATCACTTTTGATGGGCAAGTCTTACCCCAAAGGATTTACTGTTGCTACACATCCCTTCCTGTTGGACAGTACATATACCCTACAATCCAATGTCGCAACTGTTGCAGATTCGGACATGTAGCAACCATTTGCAGATCTAAACCACGCTGCAGTAAGTGCGGCCACGATCACCCAGGTGATGGTTGCAACCTTTCTGAGGCTGAGGCATTCTGTGTGCTTTGTTCGGGTAATCACTTCGCTAATAGCAAGTCATGCCCCGAGCATGGTAGACAGAAGGCTATTAAGACTACTATGGCTGAAAAATGTATTCCATACGCTGAGGCTAGCAAAATTATTCCTACAGCTTCCCGAAACTATGCAAATATCACCAAGATTCCAATTTCTCAGTCCTATCGGAAAACTGTAACTCTCAAGCCCAGGACCCATGCCCCTCTTTCCCCATCATATGATAAAGCTGCACATCAACAAATAACTAGTTCTCCCCAATCTTCACAGCCTAATGGCTGCGCTCTCAATTATAATAATGACTCTTCCAATAATAGTACTTCTTCTATTATTGACCTACTGATAAAACTCTTACCTATTCTTATTTCTTCTTCTGCTTCTAATACTCAATCACCGTCCAACGTTGCCAACCAACTTATTACTCTAATTTTAGATATCAGAAATGGCGTCTCGCCAAGTATTCCTTCAGTGGAATGTGAGGAGCGTGTGGCATAAAAAGCACGACCTCATATTTCTTTTAAATAAATACAAGCCATTGGCTTGTTCCATAGCTGAGACTTGGCTCATTCCAAGTCTTAGCTTCCGTATACCACACTTTAACATCCTCAGATGTGACAGACCTGATGGCTATGGAGGGTCGGCTCTCTTTGTCAACAATCGGGTTTCACTTTCGCCTTTTGCTTTACCTCTACTTACGGGTGATATGAGCATTGCCGCAGGAAGGGTAGAGGGCATCACAGTGTTCTCTATTTATATTGCTCATCCCCACCATGACTTTTTCATTACCTTAAAAAAACATTTTTGCTAATGTCCATGGACCGATACTGGTCATGGGAGATTTTAACTACCATCATTATAGGTGGGGGTCTGAACGTTGTGATGCCTTTGGTGTAGCTTTGGTTGAGATTTAGGACGATCTGGATCTCTGCATCTTAAATGATGGTTGCCCAACACGCAGATCTCTTCCCGGTCAACAAAAGAGCTGTGTTGACCTAACTTTCTGCTCAATTGAGCTGGCAGCTTCGACCCATTGGGAATGTACGACCTTGTCGCATGGTAGTGACCATTACCCTATTGTCATATCTTTGGTTAATAAGACTTATTTAGAGAAAACTTCTCCTCCACTTTTGAAATACAACCTGTCCAAACCAGATTGGACAAAATTTGTATCATTATTGGAGGATAAAATTAACCACCTTCCAAATTTAAATTCAAGTTTATTAGATCCTTCTGGTCACCGCCATGCCAAGAGCTGTTATGAGGGGTTTGTTACAGCCATCACTTCTAGTGCGGATTCCTGCTTTCCATTGAAAAACAGTGCCCGAGGCAAAATACCTTCGCCCCCGTGGTGGGACCCAGAATGTACTTCGGCAATCAGGGATAGGGTTGAGGCAGAGGAATGCTACAATGCGGATATGAGCACCGAAAATCTATTGACCTATTTGCGATTTAATGCCAGAGCCAAACGCCACCTTCGCAAGAAGAAACGTTCGGGTTGGGTTAAGTTCTGTACCTCCTTATCTCCCTCTACTCCAATCTCGTTAGTCTGGAGGAACATCAATAGGTTTAGACGTGGATGCTCCCCATCAATCTCTTCACCAATTTCTAGGGAAACAGCGGAATTCTTTTTTGACAAAATTGCTCCACCCTATGTTCCTTTATCTTCTGAATGTTTCAATATGTCCATGCAAAATATTTCAGAGGATCCTCTTGACGTGCCATTTACTTTAGAGGAACTGAATGTGGTGCTCAGGCATGTCCGGGACTCAGCCCCCGGTATGGACGGAGTACCATATTCTTTTATAATTCATTCTGGAGACAAGGCTAAACTCTACTTCCTCAATATCATTAATTTTTGTTATAGCAATGGTTGGGTTCCAGATCAGTGGAAGTTACAGATCATTATTCCCCTATTGAAGTCAGGCAAACATGTTGATGATCCGAACGGCTTTAGACCAATTGCTTTGTCCTCAGTCTTGGCCAAATTATTGGAACACCTGATTAAAAATCGACTTGAATGGATAGTCGAATCGAGGGATTTACTGCCGAACTACCAATTTGGCTTCAGGAAAGGGCTCGGCACAATGGATAGTGTTGGCGTTTTAGTTGCGGATATTCGCTTAGCGTTTTCCAAAAACGAATCCGTTGTTGCCGCCTTCCTAGACATTTCCTCTGCATACGACAACGTTCTTCTTCCCGTTCTCAGGCAGAAACTGCACCAGCTGAGTCTCCCGGTTAAGATGATCGAATGCATCTGTGCACTTCTTATGTCTCGTTCTTTGGTTCTGAGAGTCCAGGGCGAGGATTTCGATGAAAGGCAGACTTGGAAGGGACTACCACAAGGATTTGTTCTGAGCCCCCTTCTTTATAATTTGTATACAGTGGACATTGGCTCCTGCCTAAATAATAACTGTCACATCCTCCAATACGCCGACGACTTAGTCTTGTATGTGACAGATTCCTCCATCGTAGACGCTGCGTCATCTCTATGCCTCTCTTTGGACTCTTTGAACCATTGGCTTTTAAGCCATGGTCTGTCATTATCCGCACCGAAAAGTTCGGCAGTAATTTTCTCTCGCAAAAGATTGATCCCGCACATCTCAATCGACATTTTAGGTCAAAATATTCCATTAGTCAATAAAGTAAAGTTTTTAGGCGTCTTTTTAGATTCAAAATTAAATGGTAAACATCATATAAATTTATTAATTAAAAAATGTGAAAGGGTTGTTTCTATCTTAAAAGCTCTCGCGGGTGTCTGGTGGGGTGCCCACCCGTATACTATGAAATTAGTCTATAACGCCTTAATTAGGAGTGTTTTAGACTATGGTACGTTCCATTTAGTTCCATGCAACAAGGGTGCTTTGGCTGGACTGGATAGGGTTCAGTCAAAATGCCTTCGGATCATCTCTGGTTGTATGAAGTCTTCTCCCGTTAACGCGTTGCAGGTTGAGTGTGCTGAACCCCCCTGGCCCTAAGACGGCAGTATCTTTGCTCCCGTTTTGTGGCCAGGTTATCATCTAGATCTTCCCATCCTCTTTTAGCAAGGTTGAATGAGTTAGATGCCATATGCAGAAGCTCAAATTACTGGAAAAACAAAGAAATTCCCTTAATTCTAAAAGCTTTTCGTCAAATTAATAATTTAGAATGTCCAATAGAACAGTATCCCAGATTACCTCTTTTTAACTTTGCCTATGAAGTCTTATGTTTCATTCCAAAAACATTGGTATTTCCAAAAAGTCCCCTTCGGCGGATTCGGCTTTCAATGCGGCGTTGGGGGAACGATGGACTTGGTTTTCAGAGGTTTTTTACAGATGCTTCAAAATTTAATGATCCGAGTTGTACGGGCGCTGCGGTTTATTACCAAAGCTCCAGAATAATTCTACAGTATAAATGCCCTAAGGAGTCTCCTGTGTTCACGGGCGAGTGTGTAGCTTTATTGGAAGCTTGTCTTTTCATAGAGTCACACCACAATATTGACAAAGCCGTAATTTTCACAGACTCTCTTAGCTCTTTGCAAGCCTTAATACAAAACCCTTTCAAAAGTAAATTGCACAGCTCCCTTGTTTTAAAAATTAAAAAGTCTTTATTATCCTGTTTTATTAGTCAAAGAGAGGTTCAGTTAGTTTGGATACCTAGTCATTGTAGTATTAAGGGCAATGAATTCGTTGATGCTTTGGCCAAAGATGCTTGCTCATCAGCAGTAGCTGATCTCACCCACAATACTCATCAGGGATACGACTTGTTGAGCCTTCCAAAAGTTAAGCTCCAATCTTCATGGCAGGAACAATGGAATATCACTGGAAGAAGAAAGGGGAAGTTTTATTATGCAGTACAACCAGTCATAAAAACAAAGCCTTGGTTCCACAGTTACAAAAAAGTCTCCAAAACCGTTATATCCGTTCTTTGTCGAATTCGTTTAGGTTTTAGTTGTACTCCCGTTATTTTGCGCAAAATCCGTGTTCAAAGTCAAAGTCAAAGTCAAACCATTTATTTCAAATAGGCACATAAGAGGCACTTTTGAACGTCAAAATTTACAAAAAAAATAGCATTGATTCTAGTTGCCCCTTCCAAAAGGTAGTTTCGTATGGAGAAGAATGGGCAAGAAACTCCACCGGTACTCTTTTAAAAATGTTTTACAATATTTTGTTTGATTACATTAATTATATGATTATATGTGAAGACGATGCACCTAGAATAAAATTACTATACCATAATAGGTAAAACGAATTAAAAACTAAGCAATGAAAAATAACTTAATTATTAGATAGATACGTGGTGTTCACATATTTACAAACATCATACAAGTATGTTTTTCTAAAAAAATAAGTCAGTGTGTGAGTATAGGTTATCACAGAATGTAAAATGAATATCATAAAAATAACAGATTTTACCATAAAAATAGCAACCAGTTTGATTTTGTCTAGACTCTAGATTGTCCTATGGAGCTGGACCAGCATGTTTCCAAGCATTCCTGTCCTGGATATAATCCTCTAACTTGTAATATGCTTGTTTACAAAGTGTACTTTTAATATGTGTTTTAAATTTTCTCTCATTTAATTTCAATATATCACAAGGTATTTTGTTGTAACATTTAACACAGTACCCCATAAAAGATGTATGTACTTTAGATAATCTGAAAAATGGTTGATCTATTTTATCTTTATTTCTAGTATTAAAATTATGTCTATCGCTTATCTTGTTAAAAATATGTAGATTTTTCCTTACATACATAATATTTTCATAAATGAATTGGCAAGGTACCGTCATAATATTAATCCTTTTAAATAGTTCCCTAAGAGATTCGCGGCGACGGAGATTATAAATTGCTCTGACAGCTCTCTTTTGCAAAATAAAGATGGACTCAATGTCAGCAGCCCGACCCCACAGTAAAATGCCATACGACATAATGCTGTGGAAGTAACTAAAATAAACCAAACGCGCGGTTTCTATATCTGTTAGCTGTCTTATCTTTCTAACAGCATAAGCGGCCGAGCTTAGCCGCCCCGCCAGAGAGGTTATATGTGGTCCCCATTGCAGTTTCTCGTCTATAGTGATTCCTAGGAAAACCGTTTGATTAATAAATTCCAGTTTTTCTCCGTTCAATATGATATCACATTCGCTACTTCTAACATTAGGTAATTTAAATCTAATACATTTGGTTTTTTTTTCATTTAATACCAAATTATTTACCGTAAACCAATCTTGGACCTGAAGAATAGAGTTATTCACTTCATCAAGATTTTGTGATCGTCGATCTATTTTAAAGATCAATGATGTGTCATCAGCAAATAACACCATCTTCGGTTGATTTTGAAGTAATTGGGGTAAATCATTAATGTAAACTAAAAAGAGGAATGGACCCAATATCGAACCTTGAGGAACGCCCATTGCCATTTCAGACCCTAATGAGTTAACGCCGTTTATTTGAACTTTAACCTTTCTATCTTTTAGGTATGATCTTAGTAAATCAAGAGCTGCATTCCTAATCCCATAGTGCTCTAGTTTGAGCAAAAGTGTCTCATGGTTCACGCAATCGAACGCTTTAGAGAGGTCGCAAAAGATTCCAATGGCATCTTGTGCTTCCTCCCAGGCGTTAAAAATGTTCTTTATTAGGGTAACACCGGCGTCAGTGGTACAACGCCCTTTAGTGAAACCGTACTGCTGTTCATGAAAGATGGATTTTTTATTAAAGTGACGTAACATTTGATTGAGCATCAACTTTTCAAACACCTTACTGAGAACTGGCAGAATTGACACAGGCCTATAATTATTGGGTTCTTTACTATCTCCGGATTTGAACAAAGGAACTACTTTACTGTGTTTCATGAGATCCGGAAAGACTCCTTGATCCACACTGGTGTTAAATATAAAAGCTAAATAGGGCGCAATGGTTTCGATTATAGATCTACAGACTTTTACAGACATGCCCCAGAGATCTTCTGTTAATTTAATTTTAAGATCTTTAAAAGTTTTTATAACAGCCTGGGGGTTTGTATGTTGGAACCTAAAATCCTAATTGTTCGGGACTCCTCTCTCTGCGAGTGCGGGTTGGAGGAGGGCACTCTGGATCACATCTTCTTTGAGTGCTCGAACAACATTCCACCTTTAGATTTATATAGTCGCCTCCCTAAATTTAAGATCCCTCTTCCGACAAATTTTTCCTCCTTACTAACATATTCCTCTCAAGATCTGCTTGTGGCGCTGATGACCTTCATCCGTCACAATAACATAAAGTTATGATCTATTACGTTTATGTGGTTGTGGTATGCGTATATTTTATGTTTTAACATTTATAATATTTATTTATTTATTTTTTGTTTGTTTCAGTCCCGTACTAATCCAACAAGATCTACATTGTGTTCAACTGTATCAATCAATCGAAGAGTTTTATTAGTTTTTATTTTATTTTCTTCATATAATTGTTTTATTTTTATTTTTATTTTCATGCACACTTGTTTTCTCAACTCACTTTAGACATTGGCAGAATAGTCGACACCGGCTTTGCTTGCCATACAACAAAAATAGAATAGAATAGGATTAATTTATCGCATGGTCGGCGTTATCACAAGATGGCGCAGGTCATGAATTCATCTATGACCATTCACGGGACATCGTTATCGCGCTAACGCTAATTTAAAGGGTGTAGACACGCTCAAATCAATAACAGCGCCATTTGGAATACATCCATTGTTATTTTGTTCATTGATTGCGTGACATTCAAAGCATACAGACGTGCTCATCAATGCACATTAAAAGTAAAATAATTTAACGTTTGCATAAATAGTGACCTAGTTTTAGTGTATTAGCGTGTTGTATAGAGAACATTTTAAGTGACAAGCTAAAATAATGAACTGACTGGATTATTTGTTATAATATTGTGATAAGTATATGGAAGCCAGCCCCTTTAATCGGAGTGCGATGATGCGACGCAGCCCTCCACCGATACCGACCCCTGTACCAACCCAGGGGCCGACATCGCCCCAATAACCAAGCCAGGACCAAGATGAGAAAGTTGAAGTAGTGTCCACTCCGGAGATCCAGAACTGGATGGGATCTATTGAGCAGTGCCTGAATGAGGTTTGTGTTATTACTTCTGAGGGAAAGCTTAACGCCGAGCAGAAGCTAAAAGTAAGCACTCTTTGCCGAAAAGTTGGACATGGAGTTTCGCAAATGGCTGTTCAATACCAGTCGCTTAAGCAAAAAGCCACACAAACTCATACCTCCCTTAAAACCATGACTGAAGCTCGAGACCTATCGGACTGTCTAACGGAGATGAACCGGGCGATTCAGGTGTCCTGTACGAACCAGGGTGCGGCTACTTCATCTTTTGCAGATATGGTGAAGAAGGGGTCCAACAGCTTCGTTCTTCCTAATACTTTTAGCGCCGTGGCGATTTATCCCTGTGATAACACCAAAACCAGTGACGAAACCAAGAACATGGTCCAAAAAATCATATGCTCTGGAGAAATGAAGCTGAAAGTACGAGGCGTACGCAAAATCGGAAAAGAAGGGCTCATAATCAGCACTGAGATCAAAGATGATCTCGATAAGCTCAAGCAAACTGTCCAACGCGCTTCGTCAGGGCTTACCGTCGACGAACCACAAAAGCGCAAACCTCGCATTATAGTTATAGGAGTTCCCACATCAATGGCCGAAAATGAGGTTTATAAATGTATTTATGAACAAAACTTGAGCGAAAAACTGCCGACTATGTCCCAAGATACATTTTTGACCTCAATAAAACTGAGTCACAAATCTGGCAGGAAAGATGCTGATAATTGTAACTATATCATAGAAGTTCCAGCCGTCATTCGTAAGGCCCTCATCACACAGGACAGATTGTTTATAAATTGGACGTCCTGCCCGGTACGAGACTTCACACTGGTAACTAGATGTTACAAGTGCCAGCAGTACGGTCATGCAGCCAAGTCGTGTAAAATTGCTCCCCCCACATGTGGACATTGCGGAGAAGAAGGGCATCCAATCCAAAACTCCGCAAAGAAAGCCAATCCGCCAAAATGTGCTACATGTTCGCGCTTTAAAAAACAAGCAAACCACAAGACGGGAGACACAGATTGCCCGGCTAATAAAGCTGCCGAATACAGGTACATCAATTCGATAGATTATGAAGGCGCCTAAGAGCGCCACATACTTGTTTATTTTTTAGACTTAATTTATTATTGTTAGTTTTAGTTCAATATGGATGTTAACTTATTTACCGATATAGATAACACATTTTTAACTGTGTCAAAGACATGTGATGTTGAGGACTGCAAACAATATCTTTCCGACTATCAAAATTCACTAACCATACTAACCCAAAACATTCGTAGTATTTATGAGAATATAGACAGCTTTAACATTTTTCTTCAGAGACTTAAATTTGATTGTGATTGAATGGTACTTACTGAGTGCTGGCTATCTAATCGTTACGAAAACCTCCCAGTAATACCGGGCTACAACTTATTGCATACCACAATAAACCACAATAAAAATGATGGTGTGGTAGTCTTTGTTAAGGAATCAATAAAGGTCATAGTCGAGGAACATACTCTACAAGACTGTATGAGTAATTGTTTAGTCATCAAAATTGGTACAACCACTGCGATAATCGCTATGTATAGATCCCCTTCGGCTAGAAACTTAGATCCTTTTAACAATTCCTTAAACCAGAGTTTTCAAGCACTAAGTCCATTTAAGAATGTTGTATTAACAGGTGATTTAAATATAAATATTGGCTCCGAAAACAGCGATGCAGGGACCCAAGATTACCTTAATATCTGCTCATACCATGGTTTTCTCCCCGCCCACTCATTGCCTACTCATCAGAGCGGTTCCTGCCTCGATCATATGATGATCAAAACCAGCTTATCATATATTACGCTTGTTACTAACTCAACAATTACTGACCATCACGCTGTCCTACTTACCGTAAATTGAACGCTGCCTAAGCTAAATCGTCCCCAGACTTTGAGGAAATTAAACACAAACAAACTCGAATATGATTTATGCAAACTTGATTTTAGCCTAGTTTACAATACTGCTGACGCTAATTTGGCTTTATCGTACTTAATAAAAACATGTGCAACAAGCAATATTACGTAACACGATAGTTTCTACAGTAAATAAGAAACTTTATAACATCAAACCTTGGATTACTCCTGGACTAATTCGGTGTATAAGACACAGAGATAAACTTCACCAAAGAACAAAGAGATACCCTGAAAATCTCATAATTCAAACCACCTATAAAAGATACAGGAACTTCTGCAACAATCTCCTAAAGAACCTAAAAAATAATTACGATAAAAATGAATTAAATAGAGCAAGGTAACAATAGCAAGCAACTTTGGAAACATATTAAAAATGTCACCAATATGTCTAAAAAGCGTGAATTTACTGCTTAATAATCCTTCACCACTCTTGTCAGCTAACAATGTAAATAACTTTTTTGTAAATGTTGGGAAACCTCTTGCTGAACAGATTCCGAAACATTGTGACCGACCACCTTTTCAAAAATCATGTAATGGCTGTAACCCGAAATCTTTTGCTATGCTGGACACCGATGAAGATGAAATTAACCGAATAATTTCTGCGCTAAAAGACGACTGTGCAGTTGGATGGGATAATACATATAAGTAATAAGATCCTTAAACTCTTTAAGCATATTTTGGTTCGAAGGAATTTTCCCTAGTTGCCTTAAAAAAGCAGTTGTGATTCCTATCTTTAAATCGGGAAGTAAAGACTTAGTTAATAATTATAGGCCAATATCCATACTCTCCTCAATATCAAAAATACTAGAGAAAATTATGAACAGAAGACTAGTTAACTATCTAGAAAAAAACAACTCCTTATCCCCTGCGCAATTTGGTTTTAGAGCCAAATTATCGACAGCCGATGCAATGCATAGTCTGACTGATTACATTTCAGAAGAACTCGGCAAAGGAAACCAGACCTTGGGAGTCTTCCTTGATTTAACCAAGGCCTTCGACACGGTGTTTGTTCCTGTGCTTATAAACAAATTAGAGACCATAGGAATAAAGGGAACGCCGCTGAAACTATTTGCTGACTATTTAGGGGGCCGCTACCAATGTGTTAGAATAGATGATACTACGAGCGATGAGCAGCAGCTGGTTTTGGTGTTCCTCAGGGGAGCATTTTGGGTCCCACGCTATTCCTGATTTATATTAACGACTTGTGTAGTCTTAATATTACAGACTGCAAAATTATATCAGTCTTATGCTGATGACACGGCGTTTATTTTTACCGCTAAAACCAGTAGCGAACTGTTCGAAATCGCTCAACTAGGTTTTAATACTGTGACTAATTGGCTTCAAAGCAATTTACTAACATTAAATGCTGACAAGACAAAATATATTTTATTCTCAATGCGCAAGACTCAACTTAATATTACTAATCCTCTTCTATATGCCCATCAATGTGTAAACCGTACAGTCAACACGTGTAATTGTGCTTTTGTCCTCAAAACGAGCAACAGAAAATACCTCGGGGTAATAATAGACGACACACTCTCCTTTAGAAATCATATTGAAAGTCTAGTTAAAAGAGTGCGCAAACTAATTTATGTTTTAAAAAATTACGCTCTTTTGCAGATTCAAAATTAATCACACAAGTTTATTTGGCCCTATGTCAGTCTATAATTCAATACTGTATCACCTCTTGGGGTGGCGCACCAAAAACTAATTTACTTCCTCTTGAAAGAGCTCAGAGAGCAATTTTAAAGGTGGCTAACTTCCATCCCTTCTTCTTTCCCACAGATCTACTATACAAATCCTGTAACGTATTGATGGTTCGTCAGCTTTTCATTATGAACTTAGTATTAAAACAGCACACTATGCTTACCTACAATTCTGACAACACTAACAAGAGACGGAATGATATAGTATGCCTATCTAATGCAACCTCAAAATGTGTCTTTGTAGAAAGATTTTTTACCTTCTTAGGCCCATTTCTGTACAATAGATTAAATAGAAAACTTAGTATCTATAAATTAAATTACTTAAGCTGTAAAAAAATGTTACTCAAATATTTACTAACCATAAATTATGCGCAGTCAGAAGATCTACTTGTTGTCTGCAAATAGAACCGCTAACATGCTATTTTACTTTTAGTTACCTAAGTTTTACTTTATACATACTCATTGTTAATTTATTACAATAAGCATTTATGCACTTTCTAGCCTGAAACACAGGTTCAACCTAGTTCAGGCAAATAAGCAAATGTGCTCTATTTTAATTTTTAAGATATTTATTGTACTTGTGACCTTTTTATAAACAAACGATTTTTATTATTATTATTCTCCTTTATTTCATTTAATACATATATAAATTACATTTTTAAATATTAGAATATAAAAAATATATAAAAACATTTAAAAATATAAAAAATAGTAGCCCACCGGTATCGGGAACAAGGTCCAAGCTACCGGCGCGGTCAGGGCTCCAGAGAAAGGAACCTCCTAACAATGCGAGCTGTGTCCAGAAGTACCGCTCTCTGAATCAGGCCCTTAATCCAGCTGCCCAACGAGAGCCTCCTTAGGTGTTGGTCGAGGCTCTTGGCAATTAAGCCATTGGCTGATACAACTATCGGCACAATGATTGCTGAGTCCACATCCCACATGTCGACAATCTCGCGAGCCAAGTCAAGATACTTGATTTGTTTATCTTTCTCGGCTTTCACGAGGTTCCCGTCATGAGGGACCGTTATGTCAATAATTATTGTGCGCCGCTCTATTCGATCCACCACCACTATATCAGGCTTATTGGCAACAATAGTCCTGTCAGTGATGATGAATCGGTCCCATTACAATGAGATATCTCCATTCTCGAGAACTGGGTCGGGCACATACCTGTAGTACGGCACCTCCGATTCCACAAGGCTGTATTTCAGAGCAAGTTGCTGATAGATAATCCTGGCTACAAGGTTGTGTCTATGCAGGTACTCTTCGTTAGCTAGACGAGAACACCCGGAGATAATGTGTCGGATTGATTCTCCCGGACGGTGGCATGCCCGACACACGTAAACCGTGCCGTCCTTCACAATAAATCTCCGGTAATTCTTCGTCATAATAACATCGTCCATAATTGCACAGACAAAACCTTCGGTTTCCCTAAAGAGGTCACCGAAACGCAGCCAGGCTACGGACGCTAAAAAGTCTACATCGGGTTCATGTAGGGCCCGGAAAAAGCGTCCGTGAGGCTCCTTACTTTGCCATACCTCCCAGCGATCGTTAGTGTCAAGCACTACAGGTTTGCGCCAGTTCTCTGTAGCCAAGGAGAGCGGGGTGAGGCTCTTGTCCACCACGACTACATCTCGATGCATCCCCACGTCGGCCTCTAGGAAATATTCCCTGATACTGCATATCTCGCGGTTGTGGAGGGTCTTAGCGTTTAAAAAGCCTCGACCTCCACATTTTCACGGGATATACAGTCTCATTACCGAGGACCGTGGGTGATGCATTCGATATGCAGTCAGCAGCGTACGAACCCTCCTATCCAGGGCGTCGAGTTCGGTCTGAGTCCATTTGAGTATGCCGAAAGAGTACATCAAAACCGGCATGACCCAACCGTTGAAGACCTTGTTTCCGCCTGATAGAAGACTATTAAATACTTTCTTCAGGCGGCCAAAGAAGCGCTCCTTCAACGATTGCTTTATGTCAGTAACATTAATGCCCAAAGCTTCCGACAAACCCAAATACTTATAGGTTTCGGATGCGGAGAGGGCTCTAAGGTTTATGGAATCCGAGAGTTGGGTTCCCACGGATTCCACAATCTTCCCTCGCTTTACATGCATAACCGCACATTTGTCCACACCAAATTATTATTATTGTATCGAATGTCACGTTACTGACAGATGTCAGTGTCATGTGAGTGACAACTGGCAGTGTTAGATTAATTAAATCTGTCATTTTGCCTATCTTCATGTTGATGGCCCCGGAAGGTTCCCTTACACAGTACATATGTGATGTGATATTTGGATGGTCGGCCAGACGCAGGTGAGGGCGGCGGGCTGGCCAGCGCGACGTCGGCGTGGCTGTGGGCCAGCGCGGGCGGCGCGTGCGCCGTGCTGGCGCTGGCGGCGGCGCTGGCGCTGTCGCTGTGCTGTCGCCGCTCCACACCGCCGCTGTCGCCGGACACCAGGTACCTGAACAGTATTATTTATTTATTTATTTATTCACTTTGGAAGACTTACAGCTAAACAAAACAGACTAAGAAATTGAAGATGTGACTGACAGCCACACCACAGCCATTACCTAGTCTATGCCGTCTAGCGTCTGTCTGTCACAGGTTGGAAGTTTTAACCGTAATAGATAGGCAACTAGTTAAAAATTTTATAGAAAAAGTATGGTTTCTATTTAATTTGATTGATATTTTTTCTATAATGTTTTTTTCTACCATTTGATTTTTTTCAGCCATATTTTTTTTTAACATTATTTTTCTTTCGTTACAGCACATACCAGAAGTCCTCAGCCTCCGCGGGCATCAAGCCGCCCGACCTGTGGATCCACCACGACCAGATGGAGCTCAAGCACATGGACAAGTCGCTGCACAGCTCCGCTAGTAAGAGTACGCTCTCTAAAAAAACATTTAAAAAAATGTTACAGACAAAAAAATCCTCAACATTTGGCTATCACAGGAAAATCTACTTTGAAGTGCTTTATATATTTTGAACTGTGAACTAACTACCTACCCCTACCTGCAACAACTACCGGGGTATCCGTCAATGACGAGAAAACCCCAACAGAAGGAATGATGTTTTAAATATGTTTAGCGCTAAACACATTTAGTAGTTTGGTGTACAAACGGACCTTAAGAGCCTATACTACCTTAAATGGCTTAGCATGATCCTCCGTTATGTAGAAAATACTGCAGCTTTAATTTTGAAATAATATTTGGTAAAGTTGAGGATTAATGTTAAGTACTATATTTGATGAAAACACGATTCCATACAATTTTCTCCATAGCAAAAAAAAATCCAAAGTTACCTCCAAACCGAACAATAAACCGCTCATATTCAAAATATACTTCTAAATAATGAAACTTTGCATATTAACTGAACTAACTATAAAGCAGGTCTTCATAATTTGAAATATGAAAATACCTATATCACTAATTCCAAAATAAAGGGTTTTCATCTTTTGATACTCTCGCTTCGCGTGCTTTAGTCCCAAGCGGAACGTGTTGGAAGACGGACGTGTGCCAACTTTTTCAAACCCAGTATCCCGGTTTCATCCCCGCTAATTTCTGTTACCGGCTGAGAAAAAATAGCTTGTAAATAATAATACATAGGTATCTACGTATAGTTTCGTTTTTAAATAGTTGTTTAAAGTAATTTTTTATTAGGTAGATAAAATTTAAAACAAAATGGGCATAAACGAAAAATAATAATGTTCTCGACATACAAAATGTAAATCCAAAATGGCGACTACGAAAATGTTCCAATTTTTTATCATGGGTATCAATTTAATAGTTTTCGAGGGTGCTAAAGCCGATAGTGAGGTCAAAATGTAAATCCAAGATGGTGGATACGATCGGGCGGTCCATGGCCCTTTACGGGGCACCGGTGTGGGCGCGTTCTTTAAGGCTGCGACCAGCCCAGCGGTTGAACGCGTCCCAAAGGGCCATGACCATCAGGCTGGTACGGGGTTACCGCACGGTCTCCCGTGAGGCGGCGAGCCTCCTTGCCGGACTGCCGCCATGGGATCTGGAGGCAAAAGTCCTCGCGCACATCTGGGAGTGGCGCGAGGAGGCGAAACGCCGGGGTGAAACTTCGCTGCCGCGAGAAATCACGGCACAGCGGACAGAGCTCCGGCGGGATCTCATGGCGACATGGAGAGTGCGATTGTCGCAACCCAGCGCTGGGCACGCCACAATTGTGGCGATAAGTCCCCTCTTTGAGGAGTGGCTAGAGAGGCGCCACGGCGTCCTCAACTTCCGCCTGACGCAGGTCCTCACCGGACACGGTTGTTTCGGGAGGTTCCTGTTCAGGATAAAGCGGGAGGAAACGCCTGGGTGTGACCACTGTGTGGATCGCCCGGAGGACACGGTGGAGCATACGGTGGAGGTCTGCCCAGCGGAGCACCGCCGTGTCCTAATGGAGGCGATCGGCGGCGGCGATCTCTCGCGTCCGGCCCTGGTTCAGGCCATGGTTCCGAGCGAGAGTGCATGGGAGGCCGTCACCTACTTCTGCGAAGCAGTAATGCTCGCGAAGGAGGAGGCGGAGCGCGTGAGGGAGAGGCAGGGCTCGCGCCCTCACGCCCTTAGTCGCCGCAGGAGACGCCCTGGGCGTCGGGAGTCGCAAGCCGATTTCCGGCCACCGTAGGCGCGGGCATGCGGATGGTGAGCGATGGGTAGCTCGTCGTCCGATAAGGACCAAGCCCGGGTCAACGGCGCGTCGTGTTCCACGCGCGCCTCAAAGAGACGTCAGCACGAATTGACGGGGTCCATTAGGGCCAATGCCTGCCAAGGTTGCGAGTTTGTCCGAAAGGGATATCGTGGCCCTGGCACACAGGCAAATGAAGGAGCACGGGTGGGTTTTAGTCAGTAAAAGTCTGACACGCCCTCCCGCTCCGCCCAGAGCGGGAGAAGTTATTTGATAATTTCCCGCCCAAAAAAAAAAAAAAAGATGGTGGATACGAAAATATTCGGATTTGTCACAATGTAAATCCAAGATGGTGGATACGAAAATGTCCGAAATTTTCATCATGGGCATCATTTTCATAGTTTTAGAGGGTGCTAAAGCCGATAGTGAGGTCAAAATGGAAATCCAAGATGGCGGCTACGAAAATGTTCCAATTTTTTATCATGGGTATCAATTTCATAGTTTTCGAGGGTGCTTAAGCCGATAGTGAGGTCAAAATGTAAATCCGAAAAGGCGGATACGAAAATGTTCAAATTATTCATCATGGCTATCACTTTCATAGTTTTCAAGGTTGCTAAAGCCGATAGTTAGGTCAAAATGTAAATCCAAGATGGCGGCTACGAAAATGTTCAAATTTTTCATCGTGGGTATCATTTTCATAGTTTTCAAGGTTGCTAAAGCAGATAGGTCAAAATGTTAATCCAAGATGGCGGCTATGAAAATTTTCCAATTTTTCATCATGGGTATCATATCCCATGAAAAATTATAATTGCCATCGACACACAAAGAAGAAGAGAATTCAAGTAGATCTACACAATGCTTAGTGAAAGGCTTAGTGGTTGGCGCGAGTGTTTTCCGCGCATCGTAACTTGTTACGTATCTCTACTCGTTGCGGGGCCTGAGGTAAGCGTTAAATGCCTACAGCGCTCGAAGAAGCCCGCCTTAATGGCGGTTTTCGTATTCCAAGTATTACAACTGGCTCACCGTAATCGAACAGAAACTAATCTCGCACATTATCTCCCCAGTATCAGCCGGTAGCGTGGATGGCGGCGCGCTAATGTCGTCCACACTGACGCTGGGCCGCGCGCCGCCCGCGGAGTACGAGCCGGCCAGGCACGCGCCGCCGCCGCCCGCCTCGCTCGACAGGAGGCACCATGTACCTACCTATGTCGGTGAGTCACTAATGTCGTCACACTGACGCTGGGCCGCGCGCCGCCCGCGGAGTACGAGCCGGCCAGGCACGCGCCGCCGCCGCCCGCCTCGCTCGACAGGAGGCACCATGTACCTACCTATGTCGGTGAGTCACTAATGTCGTCACACTGACGCTGGGCCGCGCGCCGCCCGCGGAGTACGAGCCGGCCAGGCACGCGCCGCCGCCGCCCGCCTCGCTCGACAGGAGGCACCATGTACCTACCTATGTCGGTGAGTCACTAATGTCGTCACACTGACGCTGGGCCGCGCGCCGCCCGCGGAGTACGAGCCGGCCAGGCACGCGCCGCCGCCGCCCGCCTCGCTCGACAGGAGGCACCATGTACCTACCTATGTCGGTGAGTCACTAATGTCGTCACACTGACGCTGGGCCGCGCGCCGCCCGCGGAGTACGAGCCGGCCAGGCACGCGCCGCCGCCGCCCGCCTCGCTCGACAGGAGGCACCATGTACCTACCTATGTCGGTGAGTCACTAATGTCGTCACACTGACGCTGGGCCGCGCGCCGCCCGCGGAGTACGAGCCGGCCAGGCACGCGCCGCCGCCGCCCGCCTCGCTCGACAGGAGGCACCATGTACCTACCTATGTCGGTGAGTCACTAATGTCGTCACACTGACGCTGGGCCGCGCGCCGCCCGCGGAGTACGAGCCGGCCAGGCACGCGCCGCCGCCGCCCGCCTCGCTCGACAGGAGGCACCATGTACCTACCTATGTCGGTGAGTCACTAATGTCGTCACACTGACGCTGGGCCGCGCGCCGCCCGCGGAGTACGAGCCGGCCAGGCACGCGCCGCCGCCGCCCGCCTCGCTCGACAGGAGGCACCATGTACCTACCTATGTCGGTGAGTCACTAATGTCGTCACACTGACGCTGGGCCGCGCGCCGCCCGCGGAGTACGAGCCGGCCAGGCACGCGCCGCCGCCGCCCGCCTCGCTCGACAGGAGGCACCATGTACCTACCTATGTCGGTGAGTCACTAATGTCGTCACACTGACGCTGGGCCGCGCGCCGCCCGCGGAGTACGAGCCGGCCAGGCACGCGCCGCCGCCGCCCGCCTCGCTCGACAGGAGGCACCATGTACCTACCTATGTCGGTGAGTCACTAATGTCGTCACACTGACGCTGGGCCGCGCGCCGCCCGCGGAGTACGAGCCGGCCAGGCACGCGCCGCCGCCGCCCGCCTCGCTCGACAGGAGGCACCATGTACCTACCTATGTCGGTGAGTCACTAATGTCGTCACACTGACGCTGGGCCGCGCGCCGCCCGCGGAGTACGAGCCGGCCAGGCACGCGCCGCCGCCGCCCGCCTCGCTCGACAGGAGGCACCATGTACCTACCTATGTCGGTGAGTCACTAATGTCGTCACACTGACGCTGGGCCGCGCGCCGCCCGCGGAGTACGAGCCGGCCAGGCACGCGCCGCCGCCGCCCGCCTCGCTCGACAGGAGGCACCATGTACCTACCTATGTCGGTGAGTCACTAATGTCGTCACACTGACGCTGGGCCGCGCGCCGCCCGCGGAGTACGAGCCGGCCAGGCACGCGCCGCCGCCGCCCGCCTCGCTCGACAGGAGGCACCATGTACCTACCTATGTCGGTGAGTCACTAATGTCGTCACACTGACGCTGGGCCGCGCGCCGCCCGCGGAGTACGAGCCGGCCAGGCACGCGCCGCCGCCGCCCGCCTCGCTCGACAGGAGGCACCATGTACCTACCTATGTCGGTGAGTCACTAATGTCGTCACACTGACGCTGGGCCGCGCGCCGCCCGCGGAGTACGAGCCGGCCAGGCACGCGCCGCCGCCGCCCGCCTCGCTCGACAGGAGGCACCATGTACCTACCTATGTCGGTGAGTCACTAATGTCGTCACACTGACGCTGGGCCGCGCGCCGCCCGCGGAGTACGAGCCGGCCAGGCACGCGCCGCCGCCGCCCGCCTCGCTCGACAGGAGGCACCATGTACCTACCTATGTCGGTGAGTCACTAATGTCGTCACACTGACGCTGGGCCGCGCGCCGCCCGCGGAGTACGAGCCGGCCAGGCACGCGCCGCCGCCGCCCGCCTCGCTCGACAGGAGGCACCATGTACCTACCTATGTCGGTGAGTCACTAATGTCGTCACACTGACGCTGGGCCGCGCGCCGCCCGCGGAGTACGAGCCGGCCAGGCACGCGCCGCCGCCGCCCGCCTCGCTCGACAGGAGGCACCATGTACCTACCTATGTCGGTGAGTCACTAATGTCGTCACACTGACGCTGGGCCGCGCGCCGCCCGCGGAGTACGAGCCGGCCAGGCACGCGCCGCCGCCGCCCGCCTCGCTCGACAGGAGGCACCATGTACCTACCTATGTCGGTGAGTCACTAATGTCGTCACACTGACGCTGGGCCGCGCGCCGCCCGCGGAGTACGAGCCGGCCAGGCACGCGCCGCCGCCGCCCGCCTCGCTCGACAGGAGGCACCATGTACCTACCTATGTCGGTGAGTCACTAATGTCGTCACACTGACGCTGGGCCGCGCGCCGCCCGCGGAGTACGAGCCGGCCAGGCACGCGCCGCCGCCGCCCGCCTCGCTCGACAGGAGGCACCATGTACCTACCTATGTCGGTGAGTCACTAATGTCGTCACACTGACGCTGGGCCGCGCGCCGCCCGCGGAGTACGAGCCGGCCAGGCACGCGCCGCCGCCGCCCGCCTCGCTCGACAGGAGGCACCATGTACCTACCTATGTCGGTGAGTCACTAATGTCGTCACACTGACGCTGGGCCGCGCGCCGCCCGCGGAGTACGAGCCGGCCAGGCACGCGCCGCCGCCGCCCGCCTCGCTCGACAGGAGGCACCATGTACCTACCTATGTCGGTGAGTCACTAATGTCGTCACACTGACGCTGGGCCGCGCGCCGCCCGCGGAGTACGAGCCGGCCAGGCACGCGCCGCCGCCGCCCGCCTCGCTCGACAGGAGGCACCATGTACCTACCTATGTCGGTGAGTCACTAATGTCGTCACACTGACGCTGGGCCGCGCGCCGCCCGCGGAGTACGAGCCGGCCAGGCACGCGCCGCCGCCGCCCGCCTCGCTCGACAGGAGGCACCATGTACCTACCTATGTCGGTGAGTCACTAATGTCGTCACACTGACGCTGGGCCGCGCGCCGCCCGCGGAGTACGAGCCGGCCAGGCACGCGCCGCCGCCGCCCGCCTCGCTCGACAGGAGGCACCATGTACCTACCTATGTCGGTGAGTCACTAATGTCGTCACACTGACGCTGGGCCGCGCGCCGCCCGCGGAGTACGAGCCGGCCAGGCACGCGCCGCCGCCGCCCGCCTCGCTCGACAGGAGGCACCATGTACCTACCTATGTCGGTGAGTCACTAATGTCGTCACACTGACGCTGGGCCGCGCGCCGCCCGCGGAGTACGAGCCGGCCAGGCACGCGCCGCCGCCGCCCGCCTCGCTCGACAGGAGGCACCATGTACCTACCTATGTCGGTGAGTCACTAATGTCGTCACACTGACGCTGGGCCGCGCGCCGCCCGCGGAGTACGAGCCGGCCAGGCACGCGCCGCCGCCGCCCGCCTCGCTCGACAGGAGGCACCATGTACCTACCTATGTCGGTGAGTCACTAATGTCGTCACACTGACGCTGGGCCGCGCGCCGCCCGCGGAGTACGAGCCGGCCAGGCACGCGCCGCCGCCGCCCGCCTCGCTCGACAGGAGGCACCATGTACCTACCTATGTCGGTGAGTCACTAATGTCGTCACACTGACGCTGGGCCGCGCGCCGCCCGCGGAGTACGAGCCGGCCAGGCACGCGCCGCCGCCGCCCGCCTCGCTCGACAGGAGGCACCATGTACCTACCTATGTCGGTGAGTCACTAATGTCGTCACACTGACGCTGGGCCGCGCGCCGCCCGCGGAGTACGAGCCGGCCAGGCACGCGCCGCCGCCGCCCGCCTCGCTCGACAGGAGGCACCATGTACCTACCTATGTCGGTGAGTCACTAATGTCGTCACACTGACGCTGGGCCGCGCGCCGCCCGCGGAGTACGAGCCGGCCAGGCACGCGCCGCCGCCGCCCGCCTCGCTCGACAGGAGGCACCATGTACCTACCTATGTCGGTGAGTCACTAATGTCGTCACACTGACGCTGGGCCGCGCGCCGCCCGCGGAGTACGAGCCGGCCAGGCACGCGCCGCCGCCGCCCGCCTCGCTCGACAGGAGGCACCATGTACCTACCTATGTCGGTGAGTCACTAATGTCGTCACACTGACGCTGGGCCGCGCGCCGCCCGCGGAGTACGAGCCGGCCAGGCACGCGCCGCCGCCGCCCGCCTCGCTCGACAGGAGGCACCATGTACCTACCTATGTCGGTGAGTCACTAATGTCGTCACACTGACGCTGGGCCGCGCGCCGCCCGCGGAGTACGAGCCGGCCAGGCACGCGCCGCCGCCGCCCGCCTCGCTCGACAGGAGGCACCATGTACCTACCTATGTCGGTGAGTCACTAATGTCGTCACACTGACGCTGGGCCGCGCGCCGCCCGCGGAGTACGAGCCGGCCAGGCACGCGCCGCCGCCGCCCGCCTCGCTCGACAGGAGGCACCATGTACCTACCTATGTCGGTGAGTCACTAATGTCGTCACACTGACGCTGGGCCGCGCGCCGCCCGCGGAGTACGAGCCGGCCAGGCACGCGCCGCCGCCGCCCGCCTCGCTCGACAGGAGGCACCATGTACCTACCTATGTCGGTGAGTCACTAATGTCGTCACACTGACGCTGGGCCGCGCGCCGCCCGCGGAGTACGAGCCGGCCAGGCACGCGCCGCCGCCGCCCGCCTCGCTCGACAGGAGGCACCATGTACCTACCTATGTCGGTGAGTCACTAATGTCGTCACACTGACGCTGGGCCGCGCGCCGCCCGCGGAGTACGAGCCGGCCAGGCACGCGCCGCCGCCGCCCGCCTCGCTCGACAGGAGGCACCATGTACCTACCTATGTCGGTGAGTCACTAATGTCGTCACACTGACGCTGGGCCGCGCGCCGCCCGCGGAGTACGAGCCGGCCAGGCACGCGCCGCCGCCGCCCGCCTCGCTCGACAGGAGGCACCATGTACCTACCTATGTCGGTGAGTCACTAATGTCGTCACACTGACGCTGGGCCGCGCGCCGCCCGCGGAGTACGAGCCGGCCAGGCACGCGCCGCCGCCGCCCGCCTCGCTCGACAGGAGGCACCATGTACCTACCTATGTCGGTGAGTCACTAATGTCGTCACACTGACGCTGGGCCGCGCGCCGCCCGCGGAGTACGAGCCGGCCAGGCACGCGCCGCCGCCGCCCGCCTCGCTCGACAGGAGGCACCATGTACCTACCTATGTCGGTGAGTCACTAATGTCGTCACACTGACGCTGGGCCGCGCGCCGCCCGCGGAGTACGAGCCGGCCAGGCACGCGCCGCCGCCGCCCGCCTCGCTCGACAGGAGGCACCATGTACCTACCTATGTCGGTGAGTCACTAATGTCGTCACACTGACGCTGGGCCGCGCGCCGCCCGCGGAGTACGAGCCGGCCAGGCACGCGCCGCCGCCGCCCGCCTCGCTCGACAGGAGGCACCATGTACCTACCTATGTCGGTGAGTCACTAATGTCGTCACACTGACGCTGGGCCGCGCGCCGCCCGCGGAGTACGAGCCGGCCAGGCACGCGCCGCCGCCGCCCGCCTCGCTCGACAGGAGGCACCATGTACCTACCTATGTCGGTGAGTCACTAATGTCGTCACACTGACGCTGGGCCGCGCGCCGCCCGCGGAGTACGAGCCGGCCAGGCACGCGCCGCCGCCGCCCGCCTCGCTCGACAGGAGGCACCATGTACCTACCTATGTCGGTGAGTCACTAATGTCGTCACACTGACGCTGGGCCGCGCGCCGCCCGCGGAGTACGAGCCGGCCAGGCACGCGCCGCCGCCGCCCGCCTCGCTCGACAGGAGGCACCATGTACCTACCTATGTCGGTGAGTCACTAATGTCGTCACACTGACGCTGGGCCGCGCGCCGCCCGCGGAGTACGAGCCGGCCAGGCACGCGCCGCCGCCGCCCGCCTCGCTCGACAGGAGGCACCATGTACCTACCTATGTCGGTGAGTCACTAATGTCGTCACACTGACGCTGGGCCGCGCGCCGCCCGCGGAGTACGAGCCGGCCAGGCACGCGCCGCCGCCGCCCGCCTCGCTCGACAGGAGGCACCATGTACCTACCTATGTCGGTGAGTCACTAATGTCGTCACACTGACGCTGGGCCGCGCGCCGCCCGCGGAGTACGAGCCGGCCAGGCACGCGCCGCCGCCGCCCGCCTCGCTCGACAGGAGGCACCATGTACCTACCTATGTCGGTGAGTCACTAATGTCGTCACACTGACGCTGGGCCGCGCGCCGCCCGCGGAGTACGAGCCGGCCAGGCACGCGCCGCCGCCGCCCGCCTCGCTCGACAGGAGGCACCATGTACCTACCTATGTCGGTGAGTCACTAATGTCGTCACACTGACGCTGGGCGTGGCTACATAGTGGTTATATGACGTTAAGCGGGTCAATTCCCGTAATTAAAAACGTTCAAAATCTAGTCGAAATTTCATAACAACAACTTGACTATCAATGTAAAGAACTTGTAATATAGGAAAATTTAAGCTAATTCTGTCTAATATTAGAATGGAAGCGTTCTTTAAACTACGGGTAACTAATAACATACTATGGCGGTAAGTGACTACATAATTATGTCGGTAAGTGATTACTAGAGACAAAGTAGTAAAGTCCCTAAAGCCGTTTACGCACGACTGAACAAAACATGGTAAACCGAACACCGAACATTTGGTTCGTACTTGTGGACCTAAATTAGCAACACGAACACCATACACCATCGACACAGAACAACGAAACTGAATCGCCTTGAACATTTTTGACGAACAGTGTTTGATGTTCGTTAGTGGTACGCACATGTGAACAAAGAGTTCGTTGTTCGTTCGTGCATACACGCCTTTATGTCTGTAATGTTTACGAAATCCTCGCATTTTTATTTTTTGTTTATAATTTGTATTATCACAACATATCATTGCTAAAAGTGGATTCAGAAAGCACATCCCTTTGTCTAGTGACGCATCTATGGAAATTACGTTGTACTTTGTGTTTACAATGTACGGTCAAAGAACGAACCTGTTAAGCAATTTTCAGACAAATTCTTTCCCAATGGCATTGTTATTCAAAATGTCAGCAATACGTACTCGGAAAAATAATAAGATTGCAAGTGAAAATTAACTTTAAAGTGCTTAACATATACGGTTCCTATGACACTTACGCTTTATTCCTTTACAAAAACCTTAGAAGGCGTTAACTTTCGTCCGACAAATGTTTCGTGTCGTTTTTTACGTAGATGTGTACACTTATCTTAGCCCACATTCACACCGGCGTTGAACGATACGATATTTTACTGCACAATGTGGCAGTTTAAAGGCTTGCGCAGATTAGTGCAGGCCGCACCGCATTACATCCTGCTTCATCACTTTCATACATTTTTTATGAACCAACGCACACTACAGGCGGGCCGTACCACACTTTTTTGTATGTAAATGCGTTTCTCTGCGGCCCATTGCAGCTGCAATGTGCGCTTGGCATACATTGCATTTGTTTTGAAACCGTGGGACGTTGACGTGATCCCAGCAGTTTATTGTAAAATATCGTACAGTAGAACGCTTTTTCCTTATGATTTGCGCTTACCCTCGCCCTCCCGGGCCGTAGAGTCGCGCTCGGTGTCGGCGGGCAGCGACGACACGGCCGTGCTGCGCGCGTCGCCCGCCGACCTGTGGCGCCGCTGTGAGCGCTGCGACGTCTGCGACTATATGCCTAAACGTGAGGACAGACCCATTTTGTTTTTGCTTCTTTTTTCGCACTTATTTCGGTACAAGGATCTTCCTGCGCGTGTCCCAAATTGGAACTAACGCCGCCATCTTGTTTTTTAATACAATACAGAAAATGCACGTAATTCAAAACTTATCCTTTATTTAAATATACATTGTGTAGGAGTAAAGAAACATTACTATTTTTAAGTTTTTTTTTTTAATGCATTACTTATTTTACAATTAATTATTTTATGTTGCTTTCTTTTGATTGAACGGAATGCAAAATCAAAAGGCGTGGTTTCGACAATGCCAGAAGTGTTACCAAAAACTTTGTTAAAAATAATCTATTCTTTGCAAAGTGCTTGAAATTTCACTAAGGTAAGTAACTAAGTCTGATTTCAGCTTGAATAAAACACAAACATATTTTAATTTATATGATTTGGGGTTAAAAAAACAGACGTAAATAAAGCTGTTTTGTGGTAAAAGACGTCACATCATGACTGCTACAGAAACGGACGTTTGAACTGTAGTAGAAAATTGTTGGAGTATTATATTTTTTTTTGAGCAACAAACAGTAGTTGAATTTAACTTTTAATACTTTTCTTGAGGTTATATTGACTTAAAGAAAAAAAAAATACGTATGCATATTCCCTATTTCTGTGACAATTGCACATTTACGTTTACCAACAACGTCATTCAGGCCCCCTGTCAATGTCATTCAGGAACCAAAAGATCCTCGTAGCACTTTAGATGGCGTTTGATCGATGTCGACCTCAAAACATGCTCTGTTGTTAATTGAGGAACGTAATCCAGCTGATATGTTACTATACTGGAGTAAAAAAATGTTAATGTCATCAATCAACCGCAAACACTAGGGTCCTTATTACAGAACGTCACTCAATACTCTAGCGTTACTTAGAACTAGTTTCAACCAATCAAACGGCTAGAATCTAGTTTTAAGTAATGTAATTAATTGTAAAATAAGTATATTTTACAATTAATTATTTTATGTTGCTTTCTTTTGATTGAACGGAATGCAAAATCAAAAGGCGTGGTTTCGACAATGCCAGAAGTGTTACCAAAAACTTTGTTAAAAATAATCTATTCTTTGCAAAGTGCTTGAAATTTCACTAAGGTAAGTAACTAAGTCTGATTTCAGCTTGAATAAAACACAAACATATTTTAATTTATATGATTTGGGGTTAAAAAAACAGACGTAAATAAAGCTGTTTTGTGGTAAAAGACGTCACATCATGACTGCTACAGAAACGGACGTTTGAACTGTAGTAGAAAATTGTTGGAGTATTATATTTTTTTTTGAGCAACAAACAGTAGTTGAATTTAACTTTTAATACTTTTCTTGAGGTTATATTGACTTAAAGAAAAAAAAAATACGTATGCATATTCCCTATTTCTGTGACAATTGCACATTTACGTTTACCAACAACGTCATTCAGGCCCCCTGTCAATGTCATTCAGGAACCAAAAGATCCTCGTAGCACTTTAGATGGCGTTTGATCGATGTCGACCTCAAAACATGCTCTGTTGTTAATTGAGGAACGTAATCCAGCTGATATGTTACTATACTGGAGTAAAAAAATGTTAATGTCATCAATCAACCGCAAACACTAGGGTCCTTATTACAGAACGTCACTCAATACTCTAGCGTTACTTAGAACTAGTTTCAA
Organism: Tiliacea citrago; assembly: GCA_963921375.1. Taxonomy (NCBI): domain Eukaryota; kingdom Metazoa; phylum Arthropoda; class Insecta; order Lepidoptera; family Noctuidae; genus Tiliacea; species Tiliacea citrago. The sequence goes on along the minus strand of OY992807.1, from coordinate 13,812,735 downwards.
CCAATCAAACGGCTAGAATCTAGTTTTAAGTAATGCTTGAGTATTGAGTGACGTTCTGTAATTCGGAGACTTCTAATTAGCTGCAGTAAAATGACACTTCTTACTGTCATTTCGTCAAGTCAAGTGACAGGCAGAAGTGTCATTTTACTGCAGCTAATTAAAATTCCGACTTTAGTTACACCTTCGTTAGACATTTCCATACTTATTTAAGTTTTTACTTCCATGTTACACTTTCAAATTTTACTGAAGGTACACCTCTAGTTTATTGGCATCGGAGCGTACGAACGCATAGATACGTACGGCTTTGCTTGGTTGGAATTGGCAAATTCGCGCCCAATGTCAGTATAGAAATCGAAAAAAAAAATTGCAATGTTCCATAAGCTCCGATGCCGATGTCGTGGACACACAACTTGCGTACATCATAATTTTGCGCTTGATTAAAGTTCGTTTCATAATCCCAGATATTAATTGACGTTTCAAATTTTTGTTGTTTGTTTTTTTTTTTCAAATTGGAATTTGATATTTTCACTTTTCAAATTACTATCTGGGACTAAAAAACGAACTTTAGACTCTTCAGAATATCCCTCATATAATAATGTATGTAAACTAACATAACTATTATACTCCCCAGCGATGACGGGCATGGGCGTTGGTGTCGGAGTGGGCGGCGTGAGCTGCGCCAGCACGTGCGAGCGGCGTGCGCACGCGCGCATGCCGCACCCCGACCAGGTACGAGTACGTACTCATTCCCATGTTATTACTACTTATTACAATCGCCGGCACGTAACTTGGCACGGTTTTGGGGTAGTGGGGGTAAGTTCGCTCATAGTACACATAGGCAACAAAAAAATGGTCACTTTTATTGTTTGTCATTATTCTATGGTTATTGCCATCATTTATTTTAAACATGGTTGTTTAGAAGAAAGTTAAAGAAAGGAGAGGAATTCGTAAAGTGTATTAGGTGTTATAAATAAAATATAAATAGTTATTGTGGCCTTTCAAAAAACAATGTTAACGAGAACTAAAGGTCAACAAGATTCATTAGTAGCTGCCGCAAAAATACACTCGTAAAATAAACTTAATTTAAAATAGTAACAACAATTCGTAACAAAAACTCAACAAAAACAAAGGGTATAATTTTAGTGCACGCAAGTGTAATCGGGAGCGAACAGAACGCGGGTCGAGGTGCGGGAGGCGAGTGTCGACTGACGCACCAATCGCGTGCTCGGAACGGTGCTGCCTCATTCCCCGCGTCCCGCTTGACCACCAAAGAAACCTAAAAAATGACTTCTGTGCATCTAACTACTTTTGCTAACTTACGTGCCGGGGACTGTACTTATGCGCATGACTCATCTACTGAGTGTATACTGCCCATTTGCACTAACACTGCTGATAATTAAATGAATGCCTGAATAAAGTTGTAAGTTTTTGTAATTTTGAGTACTTATTTTGTGGTCGAAAAAATCAATACTGTGAATGCGTAAATTTTCGACCCAACTGGAAATCTTTCATCCTTCACATCGTGGTCCGATGATTCCTTTACGTGTCGTTGTGGACTAATCTGTCCCGCCGCGTGTCGCAGAGCACGCCACTGCTGGCAGGCGTGGCCCCGCTGGGCTCGCCGCAGTCGTCGCTGGCCTCGCTGGCGCCGCTGCACCCGCCGCACCCGCCGCACCCGCCGCACCCGCCGCCCGGGCCCTGTACGTACCTTATACTTTACATTACCCAACATGAGAACCAACAGTTATAACAGAAGAATAACGAGTGCATTAGAAACACAGAGCCAATTATCAACTATGCGGTATCTGGCCTTTATTAGTAAGTCAATATCCGGCAAATACAGTCGTATGTTCAGCAGAATATACGAGGCGTCACACGCCATAAATAGACAAAGCATATCCGACTGGTTTAACTTGTTTTATTTGACTGATCAGATAAAACCAGTTTCCTCTCTAGTCTGTGGAACATGCTTTTTATCCCAAGCAATATCATTATTGACTGCCTCGTATTTCAACAAAATCAAATCTATCCTACTTCAACACTAAAGTCTTTCTTTTTATAATTCATAAAAAAATAAAACTGAGCCCGCTCGTACCACTGGACTACAATCCTTACTTGCTCATAATTCTTGTATTCATTTAGCCTTATGTGGAGTCTTATGTGACTTCACATAAGGCTAAAGTCGGCACGGTTGGCGCAGTGGTTACGCGATTGACTGCTGCGCTGCGTGTCGCGGGTTCGATTCCCGCACGGAAAAATATTTGTATGACATACGAGTAGTTGTTCCGGGTCTGGCTGTTTGTGTATGTGAGTTTAAATGTTTGTGAATGCACCCACGATACAGGAGAAATTCCTAGTGTGGGGCAACGTTATTAAAAAAAAAAAAAAAAAAAAAAAAAAAAATAGTAAAACACCTTCCAATACATAAAAAAAAAAAAAAAAAAATTTTATAAAGAATAGGATAAAAAAACTCTTATTATTGAAATTCTTCAAAGGACTTTTCTTTTGCTGTCTGTCCCCTTTAGTCCTAATATCTCGTTGGTCTAATGGTCGCTCGGGACTGTTGAGTATGCGTCCTCAGTTTGATTCCCTGGTACTTTATTTTGCACCTTTTGTATTATTATGTAATGTTTGTACTACAGGCGGGTCCGGCTCGTGTCCCCTGGGCGCAGCGTGCGGCGCGGCGGGCCCCCTGGGCCCCGTGGTGGGCCCGGGCGGGGACATCTACGCCTGCGCCGCACGGGAGAGGGGGCACTATGTGGCGTATGAGCCACTGGGGCACTATACACAGTCAGTTGTTTTTTTATTCATCAAATTTCAATTAATTGCTTTACTCTTACAGCACAAAAGAGCTTTTAAGAAATAATGGCAAACACAGATCTCAGCAACAAAAAACAAAGGACATGTCCAAAAATGGTTTTTTATTATTCAATAATTCTAACCAGGATCAGTTAAATATATTTGGATAGACAACCCAAAAGCTAGTGGTTCTAACTATAACATACATTTTTAAAGAAATTTTTGAGAAAAATCGTTTTTTTATTTTAATGTGAATTTACTCCTAAAACGAACAAACCTTTCTAACTAACTAGTATATTAAAGTGAACACACCCTAAACAAAAAGAAAACTTGTCAAAATTGACACATGGTACTGTTATTACTGTCTTTAAATATTTGATCGATGATTAAGACAATGTAAACAATAAGAAATATGATGAAATGGGATCTTTTCAGTCAAAAATGTTTAGTCTAACCTTTTAGAATTGAAAGGGATTATATTTTAGATTTTATTTGGGTTGCCATCAACAAATAAAATATATGAAAAACATTAAATATTTTATAATTTTTCTCTTAAATGGAGGGGTCTAAAAATATTATTTCTGTGGCTACAAATTCCATATTTTTGTCGTTTTTATTTAGGTGTAGTTTGACGCTGGTTAGATTTTTCTCGGAATAAAAAACCAAAGCCCATACAAAAAGCGGACATCTCCTTTAGTAACTTCATCAAACACCTGAAATGAGTAGGTACTATAACACAACAACGAAGAAGACACTCAGATCGTATTCTTAAACCAAATAAACGTAATAGTGTAATAATGTAATAGTGAGTCAATGATTCTTGTTTAATTTTTAGAAAGTATACAAGTATACATTTTTCTTATATATTCTAGGGTGTATAGATAGATTATTTATATTTATATAAAGTGTAAACAAACTACACTTATTTTTTTGAATTATTTTATCAATCCATGATTGGCGCCACCATCCTGCGTCACAGTAAACAGAATTAATTAGTAGTATGTATCCGTAGCCGCGACTCGCTGAGCAGCGAGGCAGGCGCGGGCCCCGGGCCGCACGGGCTGGGGGCCCCGAGTGCGGGCGGGTCCCTGCAGCGCCGCACGCAGCACGCCGCGCCCGCGCCGCTGCACAGCTTCACGCTCAGCGATAACGCCAGTGATCACTCCACGCCCACGCATTCGCACTCCAGAGGTATGTACATACTACTTATAACTTATCTATAAGTGCGAATTTCACCAATGAAGCTGAACGTGATCAGCACATCTGAGCCGAGCTCTAGAGCTGTCAGTGTCAATATTCCAAAGAAAATGATGACACTGATAGCTCTTAAACGTGGTTTATGTGCTGATCGCGTTCAATGTCATTGGTGAAATTGGCACTGTCAGAATCAAAATGTTTATTGCAAACTAAGTGTACAAATATTGGTCTTTGGTCTAACTATTTGTGTTCAGTAAAGTTGTCAAAAAATAATAGGCCCGTTTTGACATTTAACTTGAATCGGTTTATTGTGAGTATCGAGTACCGAGTCGTATGGTTACTTCACTAGTTACGTCGCGATGGTCAATCGCGACGTAACTAGCGAAGTAACCAAGTTCAAGTTAAATGTCAAAACGGGCCTATTATTTTTTGATAACATACTTAAACATAGATGTACTTACTTGGTCGTTGATATTTGTTAGAATACACACCACTTACGTTATAAATTACATCAAAAACTATTTCAAATTAACCATTTAAAACACATATTTCCTCAGAATCTAAATCTGAGTAGGTAGATCTTAAAAAACTTGTTATAAATCACAAACAGAAAGCGTTGTCGCAGCTTGTATAACACACGGAAAATAAAAGTTATTATCCTTTTTCGCTGACTGTACTTAATACTGATATTGACGTTGCTATCTTCTTCACTCGCAGGTAGTGTGAGAGAGACGTCGCCTTACAAAAAGAGCGCGAGCTCGTCACCCGGACACATACCCAACAGATTGCAGCTAGGTGAGTCTAATAATAAACTAATATTAATCCATTTATTTCAGGCGACGCGTCGCAGGCCCATAGATAAAGACCTTAACCTAAACATACATATTATTTTTATTATAATTACATTAAATAGCATTACAATAGCATATTTTTATTGTTCATACGTTTGATAGAATAAAATAACTGTCAAAATTCATTGCAAACTAAATAATATACACACATTAATTATTAGTAGACTTGAGTGTTTATTTTTTTTGTTTTTTTTTTACCTTGTCACTTGGTATTTTGTAAAAAAAAAAACCGGCCCCTCTAAAAAAAAATGTCAAATTCTATCATAATCATAATCATAATCATAATCATCATTTATTGCATTCAATGTAGTGTACAAGATGTTACAATAATATTTGTTTCATACATTGACCCTGTCAGGGCACAGCAATATAATTATACATATGTTTTGGCATGCTACAGTACATAATAAATGTAAATGAATGAAAGAAACCCACAGTGTAGAAAGACAATAATACATTTTTTAACATAATGATAAAGTATTGGTAAACAGTTATTTGGTCATCATTTCCATTAATAGTTCAAATAAGTTAGACAATTAAAAATAATCAAATAAATTATAACTATAATCATAAAATAAAATAACATAGGCAATGTCAACTAGAATAATAGTAGTAAGTCAACAATAGTCAGTGATGTATTTAATAAGGATTTGAATGTCAAAAATTATCGATCGTTATCGTCCAAGAATTCCCTTAACAATAATAATAATCATAAAGCTTAATGTCAAACCAGAATAATAGTATTAAGTCAAAAATTGTGAATGATATACCTATTTATATTATGAATTTTAATGTCAAAATTTTATTTACTTATCATTATCGTCAAAGAATTCCTTTAGAGTGTAGTATGATTTTAGTGTAAGGTGTCTTTGAAGGCTGGTTTTGAATTTATTTTCGTACTCTATGTCTTTAATTGAGTTTGGAAGCTTATTATATATTTTTACGCACATGGCTAAAGGTCCTGAATGGAACATACCTAATGGTATCCAATATCAATATCAAATAAATAATAGATTAAAAAACAAAAAAACACTCTTTAATAGAAAACTAAACTAAAAAGTAGAAAATAATTTTAAATAAGTTTGAAATAATAATAGTGATTAACAAGAAATTTATTTTGTCGTAAAAATGCGTGGGGTTGTTTGTTCAGAATAAACAAATTTTCTTTCTTTTCATAACATGCTAATAATTTCAGGTGGCGTAGTCTCCCATTGCGCCGAAGAGCTCGAGCCCCTCACGCCCTCCCGCAGCACGGAGCGGCTGCACCGCGAGATGCAGAACCTGGAGGGGCTCATGAAGGACCTGTCGGCCATCACGCAGCAGCAGTTCCACTGCTAGCGGCGCCCGCGGGCCCGCGCGGCCTGCCGCGACCAGGACCGGCTGCTCGAGGCCGCGTGCTCCTGCCGGTACTGACGACCTGGAGTCTTTGCACTTACACCGACCTGCCGCGTCGCCGCTGTCGGTATTGAGGAATTGGGGGGGACTTGTGACTGCAGGTATTAATGACCTACGTACGCTGGTGAGGATCTACATTGTACCTACAGTATTGAAGACCTGAAGTCTTGCCGCTGCTAGTATTATCGACTTAATGGCGTTGTGAACATAAGTGACATTCGCCGTCGGGTCGCGTTGCTCGTGTCGGTATTGATGACCTGAAGCCTTGTAGGCTACACTTTTCACAATTCGTTGCAATGGTAGAAAGAAATGACGCATATTGTGCGTTATAAACGTACCTTTAATTGCAAAACGTAGTAAAGCGTGTTAGAGATCGTCTAATCTAAAATTATGAGCCCCACCATTATTGTTGTACACACTTCAGGTGGAACTCACTCAAATGGGTTGTCATCATGGTCCCTCAGACACCGGTTAGATATGAAAGTTGTGAAACTAGTGCTATTTCTTTTCAATACTTGATCAAAGAAAAAAAAGAAAAAAAAATAGAGTCGTTCAATTTTAGTTTAGTCGAACTCTAGTATTATCGATAAGGCGGGCACACACATCACTACGGTGCATCTTCACAAATATAAGTGTCATGAAAATAATATATAACAACAGAAAGAAGTTGCTTAAGTTAAGTACTGAAGTGATTCCGGGTGAACAATATTGAGACTTATATGATTGAACTATAATGACGCAAACGACTTGATTGTACAAAGTCAAGGAGTTCTATTATAATAAAAAGTGATAAAGAAATGTAGTAGTTTATGTTCATTGCTGGGTTTTAAAGAAAATTGGTTGTGTTGATGGTAGAAACTTGGAAATGTAATGCGAAATGGTTGCACTATAAAATGTTTTGAATTTGTACTAAAATACAAATCATTACGAAATAATGAAAATAGATTTTTTTTGTACAGCCACGGGCATAAATACCTTACATTTTCGTAAGGTTACGTGCGTAGTACTCGCAACCGGCGTGCGTGTATCACCAGATGTATGAACGTAAACGAAGCAATCCTTACGTAAGGAGCGTAGCAGGTGGCGTTCTGTAGTTTCTGCTTACCCCATTGGGCATGAGTTTACGTATGTATGTATTTACGCAAGAATTCAAAAGTGATTCTCCTAGAATATTGATTGAAATTGTACAGTGTTGCGAACATCGCAATTTCTAACCCTACCTATTATGAATAAGTTATAATCGGTATTTAAAAAGAAAATCGCTTTTGAATTTCACGTAAGTGTATATTTATGCTTCTGACTGTACATTAGATACATTGAGGTTTGTAAAGATTATTAAATTACGAGAAAACCAACAACGCAATGAACTTCGAAATTTATTTTGGAGTTTTTTTTTGTTTGAAATAAATATCTAAAATGTTTTATAGACAAATGTGACACTGTAGCAGCTTTGTTACATTAGATGATTTTTTATTTTTGTAGACTGAACAAAATAAATACACAAAATATACTAATTAAACAAATATGTAAACTAATGAATTATACATTTTTATTAATTTAGTCAATTTTTGAATAAGGAAACTTTACAAAATGATACGTTAACTTCGTCCTGTGCCATCTGACCACTTCATTTTAATTAATTTAACTTTAATTACATTAAAACTAATGATTTTGACACGAATTTGTCAGCACTGCCTTTTCTTGTAACTTTATAGTTATTTTTTATTGACTTTTCTGACAAAATAAATGAAGAAATATCGTGACATTTTTACATTCACGTAACATTATACAGGTTGGTTAAATGACCTGAACTGTCATAAAACCCATTCTGTATACAAAATATCACAATATTTTTTTGTTTGAACTGTTAGAAAATTCGATATAAGTGGATTATATGTACATTGTGATCTTATGTACTAGTTTATTATGTATATAAACTTAGCTTTAGTTTAGCGCGTACATTCTAGTTTAAATATAGAGTTTTCTAATTATTTTCACTGACGTTATTGCTAGAGGTTGTCGCTTACTGCAGGGTAACATATTTTTACTGTCGTTCTACGTGCTATCGGTTAACTAGACTGACCTAGCGGTTAGAAACACGTAAATAGTCGTAAGTGTACAGATGTTGCTTTTAACGAACGCGCGTCAATCATAGAGGACAATGCCATAAGAGTCACATTCGCTCAGCGCCAGATTATCCTGTATACAGGCACATGACATTACAACCAAAATGGAATATAAAAAAATGAAATAATTTTGGTTGTACAAGGATAGTGTTAAAAAAGTCACTTGGTATGAATTAGTAATGGGTAACTCATCTTTATTTGAGGTTGAGGGAGTACCTCACTTTACGTCGTGAAGTCCTCTCGTGGTACCCTTCATTTGAGGTGAGGAATCGTACACATAACGTACGTATTCACCTCACGACTTGTGAGCCCGATCCGAACTCAGCCGAATTTCCGAGGGAGCGAGGCGGACGGTTCATTCAGTCACTGAGCTCATTCAATACTCACTCGCAGCTTGCGAGTCTCGAACTCGCTCGCCTCGCCCCTTGCCACGAATTCATTTTGTTAATGTCAATTTTTGAGGACGCCTGAGCGAGTGAGGTAGTTCAATGTTAAAATTCGAGTAACTCTTTCAATTTGCGATCACGAGTACCTCAAACGAGGGACTTCATGAGTGAGGGACACATCTCTAGTATGGATGCTACTCTGCAGGAGCAGCGGTGGCCCAGTGTTAACGGCCCCGACTTACGAGTTGTAGATCGTGGGTTCGAACCCTGCCAGGCGCTTTACTTTGTGTTAATAATTTCATCACCACTGCTCTCAAAACGGTGAAGGAAACCATCGAGAGGAAACTTAGAACCATGTCCTAGAACCAAAAATTCGAAGACGTGTGACATCTACCAAGCCGCACTGGGCCCGCGTGGTGGATTACAGCCCACTCATTCTCGCAGAGAGGAGGCCTGTGTCCCAGCTATGGGAACATCGATTATGCTACTCTGCAGTCAGCAACATACCAATTATTTACAAATGGCTACATCTTAAAATTATTACAGATTTGCTTGATTTTATCAATTTACATCTATTGCTCAGAAAACTCAATCAAGTCTGTTTGCACAAGAACTCGCTCAAGACGACTATATTCCTTAAGACTCGGCCTAGTTCGCTTAACTATCACTAGCTTACTAGTTCCTATACTTTAATTCGGAATCTCAGCTATTTTCTCGTTCAACTTTCTACTTTGGCTTTATGTAGTCAAAGTTGATTATTGAATGATCATTATTTTATCAAAAATATTCTGAAATATTGGTTGTAATGGAATTTTAACTCTGTTATCTATGTCATTGAGTCTGTTGTTCCAAAAATTAACTATCTCAGATTCTGAATTCAAATGTAGTAAATAGCTACACTTGAAATCAGAACCTTAGATATTTAAATTCCATTGCCATTAAATTTTCTACTTCAGCATTATGTTGTCTAAGTTGATTTTTGAAAAAAATGGTTGAGATTTTTTTGCAATGGAAATTGAACTTTATCACGTATGACTATGATTCTAAATTTAAGTTTAAGCTCGGCCACTGACTCGCCTAAGCCGATGAGATATAATTTTGTACGTAAACTACTATGTAAGTTAGGCTCACTGTATATGTTTATGTAACGAGCTAGTCAGTAACGTAATACATAAGTACTGTAAGTAGATAGGTTCGTCGAGGCGGATGTTGACGTCACCAATATCAATAATTATTATTAACATTACCTTGACCCCTGTATTTTATGCTGTATTGTGGAGTTTTGACGAAATTTGCAAAGTAAAACTAAGTATTTCCGATTTATTTGTGAAATATCGGAAATACTACTTATGTAAAGTCAGGGAAATTCCTTATTAAGCAAATTGACTCATCATCTGCCTAGCCTTTTCCCAACTATGTTGGGTTCGGCTTCCAGTCTAACCGGATGCAGCAATAGGCAAGATTAAGCAATGAAGATAAGCAGATTAAGCAAATTGACTAACAACTTAAATTGTCATTCTTTGACAATTGTATGAAACGGCTATAGGACGGCAAATGGTTTGCTTTACAATTAATTTCCGTAACTGAATTTGAATATTCAGTTCGCTGATTTAGCCCTAGCATAATTTGTTTTGCCTGTAAATAAATTAAACCGTAAAACAATTTCATATTTGAGCGACGTAGATCTACAAATTTTGAACGCACCTTCGTCAATTTAGAAATAATTAAAATTATTATTTATAATTTTAGTTATTGTATCGGTGACATCCTCTGTCGTACTTAAAACTTCTAAAACAATGTTTTTTCATAATTTTCTCAACTTAAAGGATAAATTTATACCCCTTTACGACTCTCGCATACTTTAAGTAAATTATTGTAAAAATCTTTTGATACTATTTAAGTATATATTTGTAAATTTGACATTTCGTACACGACACGTATTTTGATAATATTAGGTTGCTGTCATACTGGCGCGACATCCCATAGCTGAGGGGCACTTCTTCGTATTTTTTAAGATAAGTTAGTTCATATTCCAATCTCAGTTTCAGAGTGTCAAAAAAAAAACTCCAATTTACTTACATTTGTGACATGATTATCGCTATGCGATTTCGACTCGAATGGGAACGTTTTTAAGTACGATAATTGGCGTTCTGATAACTGGTCGCGTCAGTGTGTCGACGGCCTAGCACTCACGTTTGTTCAAAGCATCGTCAAGTTGATGTTAGTGGTTTCAGATCAATAGGAATATTGTATTTATATTGTGAAAATAACTATTTAGACTCAAGCAAACTAATGTATTTTAAAATGCAGAGATTTTTCATTTGTTACCCGTGGTCCCCTCCCGTAGTCCCTGGAGGGCCACGGGTATTTTTTTTACCCGTGGTCCCTTCGAGAAATACAATGCTGCCAAATTAAAATGGTAGACCGTTAGTTTTAGCTGTTAGTTACTTGAAACATTCAAAATGATTCACCAAAAATAGAGGGAATCTGGCGCTCGGCGGCCGCTGCCGCGGCCACGCTCGCTGCGCTCGCTTGCCTTCGCGCGTTAATGGCCACTGTTCTAACCTAACCTAAACCAAATGATTCAATAACAGTAGATGGTTTTAATTTGGCAGCATTGTATTTCTCGAAGGGACCGTGGGTAAAAATAATACCCGTGGTCCCTTCCAGGGACTACGGCAGGGACCACGGGTAACAAACTATATTTTTGAATTATGCGATTAGAGGCGAATTTCGCCAATTAAACTGACGCGAGATACGTTTAAGTGCTGCGTGTCAATTTTCCACAACAAAGATGACACCAACAGCTCTTGAACGCGGTTTAGATTAAAGAGAAATTCGCCTTAAGTTAATTGAAAACAATTTATTCATTGTTTTTATCACAATCAGAAAAAGCTTGTGCAAATCTTAAGGACTAATCACAGTAGTTACATAGCTATTTTTACTAACTTGTAAAAATATATTTAGGCAATTAATGAAGTATGATTGGTCTCTAAGCATAATATATCAGTGTAATTGTATTAAATTTTCTATTGATCTGAAAACTTGAGAAATTTTGTAAATTTTTTGTAATTTGACTCGTATCGTGGTGTTAACTCGCATTTTCTTATAATTATACCTATTTGTAAATAGTCCTGTACCGATTTGTAAGTATATTATTATACATAAATATAAGTTCCCATAGGGTCTTGCTTCAGACGTCATAAGTCCTGTATTGTGGTGTGGGATTTTGAACTCTATGGCTTGATATATAGAGTGTATATTTGTTTGGATTGGCGATGAAGTTGGGCCCTACCACTGTAAGGAATTGCACTCGAATTGATTATGTAGAGTTGAGGTGTGGTCACAGTGACAGCGAGAAGCGGGGAAGATAGTTTGCAGGAAGATTTTAATATGTGCTTAGGAAAATGTTGTATAGGAATTATGATGGACAACGCAAAAGAGGGTTTTTGTGTAAAACACTATGAATATTTCCTTGTGTTATTGATATTAAGTCCATTTTATTTCATATAACTAAAGCATGTATAGTCAAGGGCAAAAGTATGTGTGCACCGAGCTAAACTCAAAAGAAAAAATATGTGTACACTTAGTACACATATTTTTTGCCTTTGACTGTGGTTAAAGTATGAACTCAAAATTAATTTGGACGGTGTAGCTATTCGTGCTCACTTATTATTTTATTTAAACACCGGCCCCGACTTTCAGTGTGACTGTACCGAACATCCTCAAATATTTAATATTATTATGTACTTCCGAACTACTAAGACTTCCACCAATGTCATAATGTACACGCCAAACATTGGCGCCAACGCAGCCTCCACTGACACATTTTATTCCTATGACTTTCTATAGAGAGAAGAGCAATGTTAGGACGCCAATATTAGAAATAAAAGTCAAACTTTTTTTGACAAAAGTTTGTTGAATGATGGTAATAGTCCAACATTGGAGACAATGTTTTTGAAACGCCTGTGTAGTTTGTCCAACGTTGGTCCCAATGTTAATGGTATGTACATTTAGTGCTACCATAATTATATTTAAGTGAAACTAATTAGACTGATTTATTGATTTTACCGTTTGTTTTAGAGATACTAGTTTTGTGCGGACATTGTTAACGATAGCGAACTTGCAGTAGGTTTAGGGCCCGGTCTGGAAGGCCAATCAACACAATTTGCTAATAAAATGTCAAACTAGTGTCAATTGATTTGATTGTCTGTTCGAACATATAATATGTATGTCTTTTGAAAAAATACGCCAAATTGACATAAGATTTCTCCTTGAGCTAAGGATCGACTGACTCGCGAGCAACTACTGTTCACGCGAAACCCTTCTCCACGTCAGTCCTCCAGGGCCTCGCTGAGTATTTGCTACTACCACCAAGATCTGCGCCGGCTCAGGCTCCAGGCGGGCTCACGTCCTACTCATTACGGCTTAATGACGTCACACGTAACGGTAGTGTATAGGCAAAACGATTCAGCGCCATCGATTTTCAGGACTGGTTGCTTCGGCAGGTGAGTCGTTGCTCACTCCTTAGCGGATTCCGACTTCCATGGCCACCGTTCTGCTGTCATGAGCGACCAACGCCTTTCATGGTGTCCCATGAGCGTTTTTTACGCGGCTTAACACTACTGTTCTGCTTACCATTTAGTAAGCAGAACTGGCCCACTTGGCACCGTCATCAAATCTCCGGCTTCATCTTCGAGTAAGCCGGAGTACTCACCCATTTAAAGTTTGAGACTAGGTTGAAGCCGTTTCGGCCTGAATGCCTCTAATCATTCGCTTTAGCTATCCTGAGGGAAACTTCGGACGGAACCAGCTGTAGATGGTTCTATTAGTCTTTCGCCCCTGTAGCCAGTTCCGACGATCGATTTACGTCAGAATTGCTACGGTCCTCCATCAGGGTTTCCCCTGACTTCGACCTGACCAGGCATAGTTCACCAACTTTCGGGTCCCAACATTAATGCTCAGAGCGCTCCTGCATTGGTAACGAGACACCTCGGACCAGCCAATCACAGCAATTACAGCCCTTTCTCAGTTATTGTACCGTTTGACAGCAGCAACCCAATAGCAACCTTATTGTAACAGAAATAAATATCACTGTCATTTGTCATTTTAACAGTGATGCAAAATCAGAGGTAAAATAACTCGAAAAGACTTTGGACTTTGATTGCCATCCAGAAACCTGGGCTTTACAACTAACTTAGTTTACCAACATTGCCAGAGAATTGAAACACTATGATTAACAGTGAGTTGATCCAAGTGTGTGTGACTATGTTAAAATGATGATGGATGGAATGTCCATCTGAACTAGAGAAGTTGTATCTATTGTTCATGGTTCTCTTCGGAGATGTTAAAGCGTTTGATTACACACACTTGGAGCAAGCCCCGCGAGTTTCGTCAGCTTAGTTCCCACCTGCAAGAGACTGGATTTAATTTTATTCTAAATTTTTACTAAAATACCACATCTATGTACTACAGCCCGATTCAAACTTTATGGCGGCTCGGAACATGAGGCGAGTCGCTGCGCAGTAACAAATTAATGTTTCAGCGGGGGTGAGAGATGCGGTACTGCGTAGCGATTAGCGCGCTTCAGAGCCGCCATAAAGTTTGAATCGAGCTATATTTATTATAAGAAAACGGGGACACATTGAGGTACAGTACGCGGTCTTAAATATGAAACGTTAGTTTCAGAAATAAATCGTCTTTGTAGACCTTCGTCTCTGTCATACCTGTGTGACAGTTTATTTAAAAACTCGATGTGTCTTAATATATTATTAACACATGTGCTGTCGGTCACCAAGACAAGTATGCACCTTACCAAATAAGCATACACGGTAAGGTGTATCTCTGTTCACGACTGTACATTGACTGATTAAGAGGTAAATTGTTGTAAAAAGTCAAAGTTTTTCTAAAACGATGTGCTATATTAACGACCGGGTACTGTACTACGTAGAAACGTCAGGGAAATTAATTTTTTAACTAATTGACTACTGACTATCAACTTAAATTGTTCAGGATATATTCGAATCACAGCAATTTTTTTGATAGTTCATGAAACGGCTATAACACGGCAAATTGAAGTAGGGAATTAATTTTGCTTAAAAAATAATTTCCTTGGCTAATAGATGTGGTTGGTATTCTGATGTATATTATGTATTAAACTAAGACTCGAGTGATGTACATCGGTTACTTCGTAATGTATCGAGTGCGTCTTATTCTGTACAATTAATACCTATATACTTGTATTATTTATTGATCTGAGTGTTTTATTTGAACCCTCCTGTCTAGTGCTGGATAAAAGCCATTCCCAATAAAGGGGCCACTGCTGGAGTAATACAGTACTAGCTGGCCAAGTCAGAGTCAAGTATTTTTAACAAGAATTTTATTTAGAGCATCCCATTTATTTAGAGCACGCTTGATGGCAATAGGCCCGCCTTTATGTATATGGGGCTGAATAAATATTTTGTCCTGTTTCTTAAAAACTTACATAATTCATCATCTGCCCAGCCTTTTCCCAACTATGTTGGGGTCGGCTTCCAGTCTAACCGGATGTAGCTGAATACCAGTATTTTAGATGGAGCGACTGCGTATCTGACCTCCACATCCCAGTTACTGCGTAACACGATACCCCTTGGTAAGACTGGTTGTCAGACTTTTGGGCTTCTGACGACCCGTAACGACTGTCAAAGATCCACAAATGACAACCGGGATCAACGGCGTAACGTGCGTTCCGAGGCACGGAGGGGTCTTGGTATGTAAAGATGGTCCCATCCACGGACCAACCGCGGCAAGCGTAGCTTAACCTGATCGATCGACCCGTGCGGCAGTTATTATTTAGCCACAAGTTCCTCACAAACGTACAAACAAATTGAAAGAAATGCCTGGAAGACCTATTGGGTAATGAAAGATTTTATGAAGGGCGATTTTCCTCAATCCAACACCACGGACCAACCGCGGCAAGCGTAGCTTAACCTGATCGATCGACCCGTGCGGCAGTTATTATTTAGCCACAAGCTCCTCACACAAGAAAAAAAATATTACATTTATTTATTTACATTGACTTTAGGTAGTGTCGCGGGTGTGCAAAACGGACCACCGTGGACTATTCACGCTTGCAGCGCTCGGATGCTATAGTAACGCTTACCTATGCTCATCAACCAATAGCATCGCCGCGTCAGATTTTTGCTGAGCCCCTTATTTTTGTAAATTAAAAAAAAGACCATAAAAAACAGGGTAGAGGGTGATCCGTGATCATTGTAACTTGTAAGAGCCTGAGAAATTTATTTAAACAAAAGATTTTTCTATTGGTCCGAGCAAAAAGGGACCGTAAATAGAGTGGTCATTACGTTTTACTGCTGTATTGTTGATGATGACTGTACTTGGGGTAAAAATTCTGAAGAACAATCAAAAGTGAATTCCGAGTATCCACCCCGTCCGGGGTGGGATATCTATCCACCCTAGGGTGGATAAACGGAATAACCGTACAGTTGCAGTGCCGTCAACGCCGGCTGTCGCTGTAAACCAGCGATAACCGGCGTAAGGCTGCCTGTCCACCGGAACGGAGCGAGCTGCGGAGCGGAGAAACTGAGAAATATTAACTAATGGATTGCAAATCCCTGTCCACTTGCAATCCTATTGGTTAATATTTCTCCGTTTCTCCGCTCCGGTGGACAGGCAGCCTTATACTGGGCGGTGGCCGTGTTGCGTGGATGTGACGCATATTTTCCCCCAACTTGTTTCTTTTGTATTTGTGTTCTTTCTTTGCGTCATGTGTAGCGCAAATAAACGTGTTTTCTTTCTTTTTTCTTTTCTAGTAGCCTTACGCTGCACATCACTGGTAAATACCAGTATAAGCTGGCCTCTTATTGTATTGAAACTAGGTACGTACTATGCTAGGGCAGCTCAAGGTCAAAGTGTAAATACACACGTGCGGCCAACTGTAGAGAATAAGATTCTAATAACAAACAAAATGATGTAAATAATAGGTCTAAGTTCCCGAAATCCCGACACGTTCTGCCCAACGACCTCAAAAACGTTATAGAATAAAAATCGTAGGTATCTAGACTATCCTGTTTAGATACTTCTCTTATAGGTACCGATGCATGCTAAAAACGTGTCACCAAAATAATGTATTCACTCGTGGTCTGAGATTATGTAAAACTACAACAGGATAGCGACACGTCTTGTCTTTGTGCTGTACCTAAGTGGTTATTTGTCGCGAGTCGAGCCGACTAATCGCGTTTGTTAGTCTTATAGCGGGTTCATACTGAGACACGAGACAGTCTTAAAGCTAAGCGCACATTGTGTCCGCGTATGTGCATTGCAAAAATGCGCCAAAACACATCATCATCATAATCCAGCCTATAATGTTCTCTTCGAGAGGAAGTGGGCTGTTATCTACCACGCGGGCCCAGTGCCGGTTTCCTCACGATGTATTCCTCCATAGTTTTGGTGATGGAATGATTTACTTACACAAAGTAAAGCGCCTGCTTGGGTTCGAACCCACGACCTAAAACTCGTATGTCAAGCCATTACCACTGGGCCATCACTGCTCTGCTCTACGGGCCACCACTTTTGCTGTCTTGCTGCCTGCTCTGCCAAAGCACAGTGGCCGCATAAATACGCCTGGCGAGCGATCCGCCACTGCGCTGCGCTGCTGCTCGGCGTGACCCACCTGTGGTGTGCGATGGTGCATACAAAATGTATTATAGTGATGCAGGAGAATTCGTGATGAGGAAAGATTCCGTTTTTACGTTAGGTAGGTATAAGATGACATACCTGTTGCTGAGTCGTCACTGGATATCTGCGACAAGTATACAAGAAACATTGTAGATACGTTGCCAACTCAAAAACAAAACTATCATTGCGTATTTACGCTGTCGAGCAGATGAATTTTTCCATATTTCTAGAGGAGCATCCTACGTTCGGAGAATTTGTCTTTCAGCACACTTTCCGTGAAGAATGAAGTCTTATAAGGTGGGTAGAAAATTAAAGTATTTTAAGTGTTTAAATTAATCTTTTCCTAGACGAAAGTGTGTATAGTACGTCAAGTTTATAAAGTCAAAGCTTCTTAGAAATTAGGATTTTTGATAGCGTGTGTAGGTACAGTAAAATAATACTAGGTAACTACCTACACTGCTTTCGCCATTTAGTTTCCAATAAAAATCAAATCAAATCTTAAGTGTTTTACGAAAAAAATACTTTAATACCCATACAGTAACTGCCTATATCTGACCTCCACACCCAGTTTACTATGACTTCAACGTGAATTTCGTGAAAATCAATTCACATCTGTGTCACTTCTTCTTCCCAGCTAAAGCACTAGGAAGTGGTGAAGGGTGGGCGTTTTTGGGGGACTGTCTATGTAATTTTTGACGGTCGAAAAGTGCTGATTCTCAGCCTAGTTTGAATAAATGACTTTTGATTTTGAAAAAACCTTTAGTGTCGTTGGTCCACCACCTAGTTGGAGGTTGGAGGCCATATCGTCGGCATAACTGCACAATAAATTAGCAAGGTGAAGTGGCTTTTTTATAAATTCGATGTTTTTTATACCGGTTGCTTTCTGAGCATCATTGTCAATGATCTTAATGTGTCAAAATACAAAAGTGATCAACGCTTTCGTAAGGTGTTTGTACAATTTAAATTAGTTGTTTTAGCTCGAGTGTCCTCCAAAACACAATGTTGTGGTTGGAGTGACACTCGAGTGTCCACGGAGCGTGACTATCAGTGACTAGCCCCTGGCAGTGACGCTAATTAGATATTAATAACTGCAGGTAATCAGTAGCCGGAAGGGACATACCTACTCTGACCTTATTAGTGATGTCCTTCAGAAAGATCAGGTGCGTAGCACTCGCAACCGACACGATATGCCCAGATTGACACATTGACTGCTAACTTTAACGGACGGTTGTATGAACGTGGACGAATCAAAGGGAGTATTTTAAGAACCATGGTAGCTGGCGTTCGTTAGATACCTACCTCTCTGATGAAAGTCATCAAAATCTGTTTGTCGTTCAGTGATTACTGTACCAAACAGATGAATATTTACTGTCATCATCACCGCCTACCCTTAATTATTCCAAGTTCCATAATTCACGTCCTTCCTAAAGTAAAGTAAACATTTGTTTGCATAGATTGTACTCGTAGGTACAGTAAATAAGATATGACAGTTGAAATATGGGTGATCCTTGTACAATAAAGGGGGCCTCGGCTTAAGCAAAATTTCTAGTCTTCGTTTACCGGCTTTCATATCTTTTTTTTTTTTTTTGGGTAAGAAATATCAAATAACTTCTCCCGCTCTGGGTGGAACCGACTTTCAGACTTTTACTGACTAAAACCTGGCAGGAATAGGCCCTATTGGACCCCGTCAGTTGGTGCTGACATCTCTTTAAGGCGAGCGTGGAACACAACGCGCCGTCGACCCGGGCCTGGCCCTGCAGTGGCAGCAGTATCGACGTAGATAGCGATCGCTTTACGACCGAATTCGGTCCTCATGGGGTCACAGTCAAAAATGTTTGATAAGCACGAAAAAATCACAATCTCGTCAAGCAATTTTGGCCGTCTAGAGATCCCATTAGGACTTTGCGACCGAATTCGTTCGTAAAGCGATCATTATCTATGTCGAGACTGCAGGACCTCGTCCTTATCGGACGGCGAGCTACCCATCGCTCACCGTCCGCAAGCCCGCGCCTACGGTGGCCGGAAATCGGCTTGCGACTCCCGACGCTCGGGGCGTCTCCAGCGGCGACTAGGGGCGCGAGGGCGCAAACCTTGCCTCTACCTCACGTGTTCCGCCTCCTCCTTCGCGAGTATTACTGCTTCGCAGAAGGAGATGACGGCCTCCCATGCACTCTGGCTCCGAACCATGGCCTGAACCAGGGCCGGACGCGAGAGATCGCCGCCACCGATCGCCTACGTGAGGACACGGTGGTACTCCGCCCAAGCCGGGCAGACCTCCACCGTATGCTCCACCATGTCCTCTAGGCGATCCATACAGTGGTGACACCCGGGCGTTTCCTCCCGCTTTATCCTGAACTGGAACCTCCCGAAACAACCTCGGAGCACGGCACTGAGAAATTGTTGCAGCTGCGGAAAAGCTCAAACAGCGAAAGTATAATAACCTTATCGGTACTTATATTGTCGAGCCGTCTGGGGTTGAAACCCTCGGGCCCGAGTGCTCATGGTTTGTTCAAAAAAATCTTCCACACACTTCCCGTGACCCAAGGCCTGGCATTTATCTTGGCCAGAGGCTAAGCTTTGCCATACAACGTGGCAATGCCGCCAGTCTCTTAGGTACATTAACAGTCGATAACGAAGCGGAGGAACTTTTGAATTCGTCGCCATATTTTAGTTTGTTATTAGTTTTAGTTAGGTTAGGATAAATATTTTTATTTTAACAATCTGTTAATTAATTTAGAATAAGAAGTTTATCCATGCAATTAATAAGAACAATTCAATCCCTAAATCAAATTAAGTAGTTTCTCCTCTCATACTATTTCATGTAAATTAAAACAGTAATAACACAAAGTTGCTCGTTTTGTTCTCTCCGACCCACGCACGGTTGTATTGTAAGTAAGTATTTAAGTAAGTAAGTAAATCATTTATTTGCGTAAAACATGGTATACATTGGTGTTAATATCATTAGAGTAGATCAAAATGTTTCGCTAAGATAACACATAGCATGCAAAAATTTCTGTTTTAACAAAATGAGCAAGGAATCAACATCTTACATCCACGAAATCTTTTAAACTGTAAAAATTACACTCATTAAGCCACTTGTGTAATTCAATCTTTAATTTCCTCGAGTTTAATACCTTAAAGGGACTTGGCATTTTGTTACAAATGCGTAGGTAGGTACGCACATTGCTAGGCAATTTTTGTTATATTTGGCAAGTCTCGGCAGATCACTTAATACCAGTTTATATAGGATCTCGTCTGTTTCTAGGATTAATATCGTTTACTGACTTAAATAAACCTTTATTCTTAGCTACAAATACACATACCTCATATATGTACAGACACGGTAGCGGTAGCAGACCAAACCTCTTGAACATTGGTTGACATGAGTCATCAGGTTGAAGTCCACATATTGCTCTGATGCACTTTTTTTGTGCGATAAATGCTCTATCCGTGTAATGTTTATGTAAAAGAATAAAACCGGCCAAGTGCGAGTCGGACTCGCGCACGAAGGGTTCCGTACTATTATCTATAAAAATGGCAAAAAAATCACGTTTGTTTTATGGGAGCCCACTTAAATATTTGTTTTATTTTAATTTAATTACATATTTTTAGAGTGAATAAATAACGGCGTCTACTTGTTGACGTTATCAATATCGAACAAAAACGAGCAAAAAAAAATCACGTTTGTTGTATGGGAGCCCCCTTAAATATTTATTTTATTCTGTTTTTTAGTATTTGTTGTTATAGCGGCAACAGAAATACATCATCTGTGAATTTCAACTGTCTAACTATCACGGTTCATGAGATACAGCCTGGTGACAGATGGACAGACAGACAGACAGACAGACAGACACACAGACAGACAGACAGACAGACGGACATACAGACAGACAGACAGACGGCGGAGCCTTAGTAATAGGGTTCCCGTTTTACCCTTCGGGTACGGAACCCTAAAAACTACAATTTTTTACTTTCCGTAGAAATGATAATGTAGAGTGTTTAACACGGGTGAAAGTTACCAATTTTTAGGAATTGATTCGTTTCGACCCTTGTATAACAATCTACTATTACTTTAACAACAAGTCTGTGAAGCAGCTTGTCAATTAAAACTGGCTTGGAATAATTATAATTATTATCCTGTACTAGCTTCTGTCCGCGACTTCGTACACGTCGAATTTCTTGTTCCCCCACCCGTCGCATCGCATCGCCCGTGCGCGCTATTACTTCGTTTTCGGATAACGTTCTTTTTGACTTTTTTTCTTTTTGATCAGCTCCTAAGTGGCCCCCGAAACGATCAATCGCAACTGATCAATTGCTATCAATTTGTATTGTAGTAATATTGTCAATCGCTTCAATTGCATTTGGTAGACGATCAATTTGCGCATCGATGTGTATCAATCACGTAAAAATTGACAATTGAAATTGATCGTTTCGGGGACCCTTAAGGGTCGTAGCGTGATGTTTAATAGCCTATAACCTTCCTCAAAAATTGGGCTATCAAATGCAAAAAAAAATATCTTTCAAATTCGACTGGTAGTTTCAGAGATTAACGCGTTCAAACAAACAAATAAAAATAAACAGCTATATTATTAGCTTCTGCCCGGGACTTCATCTGCGTGGACCTCAGATTTGGATTCAGAGATATATAAAAATCCATATAGACATAAATAGCGTTGCAACAGTTTAATACATCTTTTCAAGAGGAATAATACCGTAATACATTGTTTTCATATAAAAAAAGATACCTTTATTGGTTTACGCGGCGCACGCCAGTAAAGCTCCCAGTCGGTATGATTTTTCCGACATCATCAACAATCATCTATTTATTTAACCATTTATGTACACACATGATATAAACAGACAAGAAGAAAGGAACAGAAAAATACGTACAAAGGTGATGCTTATTTCTAAAGAAATCTCTTCCAGCATACCTGCGATAGGAAAGTCGGTATATAGATGTAGACACCATCATATTTCAGCTAAATTATTTTAGCTTCTTTCTTCTTCTTTATTAAAGCTTCTTTATTATTAAAGCTTCAGTACCTACTCCTGGTGATTACCAGGAGAACTCCCTCAAAAATTAACGTCCCTGGGTCGGGAAAAGTAATATTTTGTAAAAGGTGATGAGCAGTTGACGTTAGGCTATTGTAACTTAGATAAATTACAAACTGACCAAAAAGTGAAAAATAAAATACTTTTTCAAAAAATAACAACCGACTTACAAAAAAAATCACTACAAAGTGAAACATTACTTTAATTTCGGAAGTCGGTCGCAAAAACTAAAATACAGATCCAAAGACACCGACTTCCGGAATTTAAAGTTGTTTTTCACTCTGCAGTATTTTGTTTTGGAGTTCGATTGTTTTCTTTTCGTTTGAAATTCTTATTATGAAGCTTAATATTGTATCTTGTATCAAATTATCGCACTCTGAAAGTCTCGCCTCGCACAATATGGCTGACAAATTATATTTGTTCCGACGCTGTTTGTTTAAATCTAATGTTATGTTAGCGATAGGGAACACGCCTACTGTTAATAAAACATTTATTATGTTTCGAATTTGTTTACATTTCGAAAAGCTGTACTTTTATTAAAGATAAGATTATCTATGTGCGTAATCGGGGTGTACTAGGGACACTAACTCTCTGCCTAACTCTTCGGGGAAACAAGCGTGATGTTATGTTTGTGTTATTAATACTAATCGGGTGTTAGAAAAACTTTGGTTTTGTATAACGTCGTCAGCGTTCCGCATACCTGTGTGACAGCTGTAGCAACATGACCTGTCATAAATGTGATTTTTCATAAAAAAAACATAATAAACATCTCGGTAGAAAAACTACTATTACTATTTTTACTTAATAAGAAAAATACTAATAAAATACTTTGATAGTTAATTGTGTAGGCATTTTATGAAAATCCTTTTATTTTCCGATTTATTAGATACGATATATTACGGTCTCCAGACCTCTGTGCGACACGAGCCGCCTGTTAATAATTAACAATTATTGTATCCATTTCCTTCTTTTTCACCTTTATGTTATTTTACTAAATTTTTCTGTACTTCCCATCGTAGTTGTGAACATAACTAATTTTCGATTTGTTTTGACACTGGCTCCGCGGTTTCACCCGCGTAAGTTTCGATCCCGTGGGAATATCGGGATAAAAAGTAGCCTATATATTAATCCAATGTGGGTGTCAAATACCTCCATACTAAATTTTATCCAAATTGGTCCAGCCGTTAGAGCGACAAACACACACACTCACAAACTTTCACCTTTATAATATTAGTGTGATTTGTAACTAATTCAACTAACCACTAACATGTGATCTGAAAGTGACGAATTCACAATACCTAAAACTTTACGTGATTTGTAACTAATTCAACTAACCACTAACATGTGATCTGAAAGTGACGAATTCACAATACCTAAAACTTTACGTGATTTGTAACTAATTCAACTAACCACTAACATGTGATCTGAAAGTGACGAATTCACAATACCTAAAACTTTACGTGATTTGTAACTAATTCAACTAACCACTAACATGTGATCTGAAAGTGACGAATTCACAATACCTAAAACTTTACGTGATTTTTTTGTTGTGTATGTGTTAGTGAGTAAGTCGTGGAAGTGCCATTACAATAAGGCGCGGACCCACCGCGGCGCATGCTGAGCACGGGCACGCGGCGCAATTTAGCTGCGTGTATTAATTTGTTTGACAACGTGGGTCTACGTTTCCACTGGAGTACCTACACGAAGACCCACGACTATGTGTAGCGTGGCACGGCGCACGGAGAGGCTACGTACGGCTACGCTGTATGACTGAAAACTGCTCTGCGATAAGCGAGCTGTACATAGTCATGGGTCATATTCGTGTACTCCAGTGGAAACGTAGACCCACGTCGACAGCGTTGAGCTATGTAACCGCCTATTCGAGCAAGCCACGCATGTATCAATGACGTCAATTCATGCATAGCCTCTCCGTGGGTTGCAGTGGACACAACCACATACATTTTCTTACAAAGCGAAGCTTAATACACGTGCGTAGCCTCTCCGTGCACCGCGGTGGGCCCGCGCCTTTAATCCTAATCCTAATCTTATAAATGCGAAAGTGAGTTTGTTTGTTTGTTTGTTACGTTTTCACGATATAATTGCTGAACGGATTTGGGTGAAATTTGGCGCATAGGTAGACCATGACCTGTCTTAGGATATAGACAATTTTTATCCCGATATTCTCACGGGATCGAGACTAATGCGGGTGAAACAGCGGGGTGCAGCTACTAAATAAATAAAAACACTTTCAGCACTTACGTACGACGGTCTTATTCCGAGGAAAAGGTCGTCTTCCATCGCATGTTGCGTGAACTTTAAGCATATTTTTATTTCAAAATTCCAGTTTCAAGTTTGTAAGGCTGCACAAGTAAGATTTTTTTTCAACACATTTGCTCAAAAAATGCATTTACGAAGCTTGTAGGTATACAGGGTTATTTTTAAGTCGTTTATAACCTCTTAAGGGGTCATTGTACTCATCATTATGAACAACTTTTACTATGGGACCAAAACTGAAATCGCGAAAAAAAACCAGCTGTGCCCTACATTTATGTTCGAATAATTTGTTAAAATGTAGGGAACAGCTGGTTTTTTTTTCGCGAATTCAGTTTTGATCCCATAGTAAAAGTTGTTCATAATGATGAGTACAATGACCCCTTAAGAGGTTATAAACGACTTGAAAATAACCCTGTATACATTGTTCGAAAGTAAAAAAATACGCACCATACAAAGGAATGTGCAGTAAAATAGGTACTCCCACCTAAATACATGTTTTACCGCATACTCCGTTGTATAGCGCCGTGCGTAGGTATCCTTTATGGTATTTTTTTAATTTCTATAAA
Organism: Tiliacea citrago; assembly: GCA_963921375.1. Taxonomy (NCBI): domain Eukaryota; kingdom Metazoa; phylum Arthropoda; class Insecta; order Lepidoptera; family Noctuidae; genus Tiliacea; species Tiliacea citrago. The sequence goes on along the minus strand of OY992807.1, from coordinate 13,787,413 downwards.
AAATATACAGGGTTCAATCATTCAGCTTATTTACTCTCGTAATGTGAAACTCCTTGGTGGAATTTTTATACAGGGTGGATTGTTGAGATGGGACAGTAAGGGCAGCTACCTTAACCGTTGTAGCCACAGGAAAAGGGTCTTAAAATACTGTCCTTATCTTTTTGAGAAATTTTGATCTGCATTCACAGATTTTGAAAAAAATGTACAGTCAGCAGGAAAATGGGCAATTTTCACAAAAACTTTTTTTTATGCCAATCGATCCTCTTTCTTATAAGGATCAAAAACTTCTATGGGACCAATTAAGGTTTGAGTACTAGAAAAGCCATAAATCGCAAAAAACTTTTCCCATACATTTGGTAAGAAATGATACTCCAACTTAGTTTTTTTATGATGGATATGGATCGCTACAATAAGACTGGCCAAAAAAAAAAACTTCGTATTTCGACATCGCATCAATCGAATTCCGGCAATTCGCAAGGCAGTGGATACAAACATAATTATGGTCCTTTAACGTGACCACCTCGCAGAGCTGATCTCACGCGTCTACACTTTTTTATGTGGCGCTATTTAAAAATTGAACTTTATAAAGAGAAATACAACAGTGTTCAGGAACTCAAAGATTTACTTACCACGATTCTCTATGGGATTAATCCAAGCGCATTATCAGCTGCTTAATATTGAACAGTCGGAAGTCATCTGCTACGCTGATGATACTGCTGTAATTTTTCATGGAGCCACTTGGAAAGAGGCTTTGGATGCAGCTGAAAAAGGAATGAGTATCATCACAAAATGGCTTGAACAAAATCTGTTAACACTAAACCTTAAAAAAACGAATTTCTTGACCTTTCACGCCACTCGACCTAGCAGACCAAACATTGATTCCTTAAAAATACACAACAGCAAATGCAATGTCTTGACAGCAGCAGCCGTCTCCGCTACCGATTGCAACTGTAATGCCATTGACAGAGTAGAGAAGACAAAATATCTAGGCGTCATAATTGATCAGAAAATGTCTTTCAAAGCACAAACTCAAACACTCGCAAAAAAGACTCGCAAATTCATTTACGTTGCGAAACTCTTACGAGTCAGTACTCCCAAAAATATATGTATACAGGTGTATATTGCCCTATGCCAATCTGTCCTGCAATACTGTGTAAGTGTCTGGGGCAGCGCCGCCAAGACGTGCATGCTGGAGTTGGAACGGGCCCAACGGGCCGTCCTCAAGGTGCTTCTGGGAAGGCCGCGGCGTTTCTCTACGGACGAATTGTATAGGGAATCTGGGGTTTTACGCGTAGGTCAACTGTTCATCCTTGAGTCATTGTTAAACCTATTAAAAGTCAAGAGAAATCGGTCTAGCTGTAGCAAGGAGGGTAGGAAAATAGATGAAGAATGGTTCCTGGGCCGGACTTATGAGGAAACTGAAAGTTTACTTTGTAGCTTAAGTTAGTACCCATCACACTCCCTCATCCAATACACAACTACACACACACTTACACACCACATTTACTCAAATTAACTGTTTTTGTGATTATTGTTTATAAATTAGCTTTTTTTTATTACTCACTTATTTGTAAATTTTATTAATTTATTTTATTAAGTTATCAGTATTATCACTAACAATCTTGCGCTAGCAGAACTAATTTTTTTTTAAATTATTAACTTTGTGTGGTGTTTGGGTCACCAAGATACAGGCTGTGCCTAGTTTGGGAAATAATATATAATTTTTCTGTTGGTAAAATTTCATGCATAATTGTATATTTGTGAACTATGTGTAAGTTTAATAAAAGAATTTGAATTTGAATTTTGCTACCCGCTCTGTAATAAACAGAATAAACCTATGCCTACGTCAAGACGGCTACCATTCTGAACACCTCATAACTTGGAACACAAAATAAAAATTTCTAGGTGAGTCCAAATGTAAAGTTTCAAGTTTTTAATTTTAAGGTGAAATAATAACCAAATTAGAAGTTATAGTTTTTTATTTGTTTTTCGATCAGTCTTTTTTGTAGCGGCCAGTTTATCGATGGTAAAAAATGTAAGTTTGAGTCTCATTTCCTACGAAATGTATGGGAAAAGTTTTTTGCGATTTATGACTTTCTAGTACTCAAACCTCAATTGGTCCTATAGAGGTTTTTGATCCTTATAAGAAAGAGGATCGATTGGCATAAAAAGAAGTTTGGTGAAAATTGCCAATTTTCTTGCTGACTGTACACTTTTTTCAAAATCAGTGAATGCACATCAAAAATTCTCAAAAAGTTAAGGACAGTCTCTTAAGACCGTTTTCCTGTAGATACAACGGTTAGGGTAGCTGCCCTTACTGTCCCATCTCAACAATCCACCCTGTATAAAAATTACACCAAGGAGTTTCACATTACGAGAGTAAATAAGCTGAATGATTGAGCCTCTTTGGAAGGGCTTTTGCTCAATACGTTTATCTCACTTTATTGTTAAAGAGAAAATGAGACGAAATATGTAGTAAAAAAATTCCCTTTGCAAATTCGCGCCATTTTCATATTTGAAACGTCAAAGATTGTTGCGACTGATATTTATAAACAAAATAATAATATGAGTCAAAGGCAGGAACCGATATTAATATGGAATCTACTCCACCTGATATCTTGAATAAGGCGCAAATACCTAGTAAAAAATGCGCTATTTAATGATTTACAATAATTTTAAATCATGGAAGACTCGAAGAAATACTCAATCATTCTCAAAAAAATATTTGATGGCTTGTTTCATTACCTATTGTACTGTTTTCTCGCAAATGAAAGACGTTGTATGACACATGTGCGGAAATTGTTATTTACAAGCTCGTGACTATGGTAAGCCCTCGACTTCATCTCGGGCTTACATTCGACTACTCGTTTGTAAAAACCAATTTACCGCACTAGTATCCTATATAACTATTACTGTCTATAAGGAGCCACACGGGTACTGTGAGTACTATTTTTTCTGCCTATCTATACACTTCTGCCTATGCGTTCAGGTTCAGGTGTGAGGTTATGCTAAATAAAAAACTAATGCATATTGATGACATTAAAACAGCAGCTGGAGTTCGATGCCACAGATTAAAATAATACGAATAATAATATAGATGTGACCACCAGTCCGCTAATGAAATGTCACAGAGTATTAGTAATGACGAGGGATGCTCAGATGGACAAGCATGGCAGATCAACTAAGTTTTTGTTCATAACAGGAAAGATAAGAAAATTATGAATATCATAAAATACCGGCCAAGTGTGAGTCGGACTCGCGCATTCAGGGTTTCGTACTGCTAATTTTACAAAATGACTATTTTAGTTCGCTGTAAGTGGATTTTCTATTAAAGAAAGCGTCAAATATAAAAATAGTGGGTCACTGTATTTATATTTGATGGTTTATTTTTATATTATTCTGTGGTAAACCAAGTGAAGGATCCATCTGAAGGTAATAAGTGATCAGTCAGCACTGCCTGTAGCCATCTGCAACAACAGAGGCATCGCAGATGCGCTGCCAACCCAGACGTTAAGCTTACAGCTCTCTTACAGGTATCCTTCAATGGTCCACCTGAAGGACTGAGTGCGGAAACCAAACCCTCTAACATAGAACATAACTGGCGAAACGTGCACCGCTGCTTAACCCATCGGAAAATATAGGGTGTGATATTTCGTTATGAAATTATGCGGTTCTGAAGGTATCCGGAACAATTTCCGTGAAGTCTTTATAGAAATTGTTCCACCAGAGGTGCGTCGCTCGTGTCTGCGGGAGCCTTTATACTTGGCGGCAGTAGGCAGGTACTGCCACGGACGAGCTCCATCACAGAGAGCTCCACTATTGATGTGGTACAGCTATTAGTATATCGTTGTGTTTTGCCTTGTTCCTGTGTCATGGACCCCGAGGCTAATTTAAGCAAAATGACATACAGTTTGTTTCCCCGAGACACACTATTTGATATGTAGATTCAATTATAATTGTGACAGATTTGCTAGTACGAGGTATTCCCTCTGAAATAATGTTAGATCGAGCAACGTAGGCGGCCCGACTTATATAACGTTTGTGTTGCGTTTTTAAGGGTATAACCCTCACACTTAGAGCAATTTCATTGGTATGTCACAGCTGCTTGTTTCAAGAGCTATTAATCATGACGATCAACGTTGTCATTTGGTTTAAATATGTAGGTTTTTATTTTTATTATTTTAGTAATATTTTATATCGATTCTTTTTTAATTTGTGAATGTGAGAACGTTGTAGGCTTAATAGACTGTAGCTTTGTAAACCATCTTCTATTTTGTTAAGTACTTGGTACTTGTTGACGGGCCTACACTGTCCTCCCATACCTATTAACACTGTAACTTGGAAACATTGTTATAGCCCACTTTTTTTTAAAAGAGTAACCGTGGTGTTTCTTGCAGGCTCTTCTCCATAGGAAACGACCAATTGGAACCGTGCACCTAGCTTCTGACGTTTCATAAGTGCCCATTTAGGCTTGTGAAATAAAATATTTTGATTTTAACTTAGGCTTATTTTAGATAAAGCCACGCGGCCGAAGCCACGGACAGCAGCCAGTGTTTATATAAATTCACCAGTTTTGTTTTTTTTTTAGGTTTTGGAATGCTGGAGTCAGGATGGTTTATGTGAAATAAAAAAAAATGATTTTGATTTGATCAAAAAGATTGAATATTTTTTAAGTGAGGCAGCTAGACCCTGGTAGTGGTCTTATTATGACCGATCATACTTATCACATCCCCATCTGTTTCGGCGCTAATTAGACTAGACACTCGCCCGCGTGGCACAGAGCAGTGACAGCGGCACCTGCGCGCGTAGGAACACATCGCTCATTGTAACGCATTGGTGAGAGGACTCCCGTTGACATCACCCGTATGTCGCACATGAAATCGTATTAACACTTAGGTACATACTTAAGGGTCGGGTAATCACCGTTGACTTTGTCCATACAAATTCGCGTCGTACTCATGCCCCGCCGCCGCCGCTGCGCCGTTCGGTTTCATAGGGAATATTATTTTTAGTAAGGAAAATATGAACATTTAAAAAAAATCACAGTAGGTACAATTATAGATAATTAAATAGTCTGTTCAAATCATAAAAAATGTCTTATGTAGTTTGAAAGTAATACCTATCGTTTTTTAGGGTTCCGTACCTCAAAAGGAAAAAACGGAACCCTTATAGGATCACTTCGTTGTCCGTCTGTCTGTCTGTCTGTCTGTTTGTCTGTCTGTCAAGACCATTTTTCTCAGAAACGCGTGGAGGTATCAAGTTGGAATTAATATCAAATACGTAAGTCTATGGTCCCTTGAAGCTCTAAAAAAATCAAGCTTCCAAGTCAACGCAATAAAAAAATTAAAATAGTTAATTTGTAAATTATCACATAAAAAAAAAAATACGATTAGAAACTTAAATTTTCAGTTTGAAAATTGACTGTGGCGTATATAGATGTATGGGAGAACATGTTTTGCAACTACAATGTTAGGTTTGTTTTAGGGATAAATTCATCCAACTACGGAACCCTTCATTGTGCGTGGTCCGACACGCACTTGGCCGGTTTTTTTTATGTTTTGGGTAGACATTACTTCCTGAATTTATTTCATAAAGTACTTTAGTACAATACTTAAATATTCACATGTAGAATTGATTTGTATACGTTCTAGTTTAACATAAAATTTTTGCATAACTTTCTTGCATTATATGAAGGCGTATTATCAGATTTAAAAGTCACTAAAATCATATATCTACGCCAGTTAGGCACACTCATATTTTGTAAGTTCCATGTAGGCGAGCCGCATGCACAAAACTAGACGAATGTCAGCACGGTTATAGTGTTACTGGGCATTTTACAGGTGTGAATTGAAATAATGATGAAATTAATTATGTTTATTTGTGTTAGAAGAACTTCTAAGACATTTTTACACGTAAATTTTTTGGTACAAGATTTTTAAAATATAAAAGATGGCACTGGCATTTCCTAGGTCATTGATCCCTGAGAAGAATTGCCGAAACAAAGTCAGAGGTCAAAGTCCAAATATTTTATTAAGATCAACTCCCTCTGCGATCCAGCCTATGTCCTTCTCTAGATCATGGTCTACCTACCCATGTGCCAAATTTCATCCAAATCCGTGCAGCCGTTTTAGCGTGACAAACAAATAAACACAAACTTACTTTATTATTGTTGATTGGAGACCCAAGAAAACGAAGAGAGCTTTTTTCAACAATTTGGAGTTCTGGAGCTATTGCGTTAAATTTGGAAAGTGTCAGTTGTCTGTCAGTACTGTCCGCTAAGTACAGTTCACATTTCGAAAGGTTGAGATCAAGGCGAATGGAATGAAGTTAATTTTTTAAGAATTTTAGGTCATTTAAAACAGTTTCTACATCACCTCCCAAGGTTCCATCATCGAGATACCAAACATTAAATTTGGAATTTAGCTGTCGAATAATTGGGTGAATGGCTAAACTAAAAATCACTGGCCCGAGGGGGTCACCTTGTTGACAGCCAACAGCAGATTCCAAAACGTTGTCCTGATACAGTAATTTAGTTTATTTATTGTTTTAGTATTTATATGTTCAATATGTACCTACCTAGGTACTTCTTCTTCTTGAATTAGAACTAGGTATTAAAATCCTAGGTCAAAATCTAAGTAGGTACGCAGGCTGATCTTCTTCATCGGGGATACTATCTTTGTACGTAGGTGCAGCTAAGGAACCTCCTGATGGAGGCAAGCGTGCTTACCTATGGTGCTTACTCAATCGTTGACTTAATTATTTTTCGGCCATTTGGTGAGATAATAGTGAAAATCAAGCCTATAAGTTGTAAAAACGACTGGATTTACAAATCAGTAGCCATATGGAGATCTAACTACATTAAAAATGAACCCAGTGTGGATTCGAAACTAAAATATATTTTTTATTTATCTTTTATAATTCGTGTATCAATCAAACAGTTTGTCCAAACACCGTGTATTGTGTCCGCTGTCCGTTTGTCGTCGACTCTTGTGTCAACAGTGAATGGGGGGGGGGGGTGAAGGGGGGGTGACTATCAAAACAAGAGGATAATAATAATTGTTTTAGCGCACAATGCTAGGCTCGGGGCGTTTATCCGCCGGCCGCGCGTTACACCGACACGAATCTTCAAAGATTGATATTGATAAGTATGATTGCCTACTTGTAAATTGTAAAGTAACAATGTGGCTTGAATAGAATACTTACATTACTTATTACAGATACTTAAAAAAATACTACAGATACTTAATTACAGATATAAATGTTGAAATTTTACATAGGGTGACACAATGGGCGGTGTTATCGGTAAAAGCGATCTTTTACAGACAACCTTTGGATGGATTAAAAAGAGAAGGAGAGACAGTACTGCAGGTAGTCAGTGGTGGTTATTTACATGTACAATAAATACATACATACAGAAAGCATAACTTATCTATAATATATATATACAATAATAAACATGAAACAAGAGCAAGGAACTGTATTCTGTAATGATGCTGTTTAAGAAGAGAGAAAGTGTTTTTTTACCAGAATTTTAAAAGTGGACAAAGATTGAGCACGCCTTATTGACACGGGCAAGGCATTCCATAACCGTACTGCTTGAACTGTAAAAGACTTGTCATAAACACTGGTGGAATTCATCGGCATTTCTAGTCTCAAGTTTTCCGATGACCTCAGATATCTATTATGTGTGTCATGAAGGAACTTGAAACGTTCTTTAAGATAAGAGAGGGTTTTAGGATTGAACAGAATACTGTAGAGCTGAAATAAGATATGAGAATTCCGGCGAAGACGTATTGGTAGCCACTTGAGCTTTGTACGAAATTCGGAAATGTGATCATATTTGCGCAGGCCAAATATAAATCTTATACAAAAGTTTTGAAGTCGCTCAAGTTTATCTAATTGTGCCTCAGTGAGATCGAGATAACTGACAACAGCGTAGTCAAGGATGGGTAGTAAAAAGGATTGTGCAAGCGCAGTTTTAGTGGCAGTTGGAAGAAAATTCCTTAATCGTCTCAGGGACTTTCCGGATGCAAAATTTTTGCGACTTACGTCCTGTAGCTGGGAACCCCAAAGAAACATGTTTATCTATCCAAACTCCAAGGTTCTTAACCTTTTCGCTTACTGGAATAGGAATTCCGTTAAATTGAACTTGGGGAAGTTGCGACCAGTTTATCTGTGGTATATAGTTTATTTGTGGGTCATCCTTGAGCTGCCAACAACAATGACCTGAGTCATTGCCTCACTCCACTCGCAGATTGAACCCAAATCCTTGTTAATGGTATTAATGGCATCAGCCAAATCCGCAAGGACAGCTTGTTTATATATTTGTAAATCATCTGCATAAAGGTGGTAGGAAGAAAGAAGTTTTTTGGAAATATAGTTTATAAATATTGCGAAGAGTAAAGGAGATAAAAATTTAATTTACTTATTTTTTAATAATATTTGCCTATGGAGTTACATAGTAATTTTATTCTAGTACATCGCCTTCACATATAATTGTAATTAATGTATACAAATTATTTAAAATGTATAGTATTATTATATTATAGTTTGTTTAGTTTATTTATTATCAAAATAAAAGTGTTTTTTTTTCATATCGCTGTTAACGTACATTAGTCAACGCAAGTACTTGTAACAAGATGTATACATGTGGAAGCTTGTAATTAGCAATTTACTTACCTATTCATGATCTTCAATCATGTAAGCTTAGCTGTAAGCTTTCTGTAAAATAAAATAAATAAACTATTTTAAAAAACTATCGAGTTTATTTCCCATTCTTTCTCCATACGAAACTGCTTTTTGGTCAGGGCAACTGTTCTAGAATCAAATATAGTTTTTTCTTATAAATTTTGACGTTCAAACGTGCCTTGAGCTTGAGGGAGGCCCAGTGAAGATCCTAATAGAAAATCCCCATGAACACTGCTTGACCTCGGGTCGAACCTAGGATACTCAGAAGTCGCACTTGAGAGACCTCTAGACGAACTAGACAGTCTCCTTTAGTTTGTAGTCTTCATTTGATTGATATTACGCATCGGTGTGAGTGTGAGCCTAATGATCTGTCAGTTCTTCACGAATCAAAACAGTGAATTCTTTGTGTATATTATTTGCCCAGGCGCTCTGTTTGTTAACAACTCGACGAACAACTTCGAGTCCGAGAGACTTCAAGATACAATCAACTGTGTTCAAATCCAGACTCCGGGCTGTACAAAAAAAATTGCGACGTACAAAATTGGAAAAGCTCAATAACATTATCCGACGTGACACAATAACTCAAGGCCTCAAGTAATAAAAACAGGACTTAAAATATATTTACGCCTACTATGACGCATTATGTCCACTTTCAGAAGAAATTGGATATTAAAATAAAAGAAAAGATAAAATTTGTCTTTTAGATGAATCTAAAATACAATTTAAAGTAGGTAAACCTTCTGCGATCATGTACTTACGAGTAAATATCTATGATGCATTAAAATTCCTTCCAGTTTTATTTATAAACTATATTATAGAAAAAATAAAGCAACAATAACATAAAACAAAATCATTTAAATTCGTAAGCATAGCATCCTGAGAGGCTAGCAGAAGAATTCAGCGGGGCTGCGCAGCGTTTGGGAAGCTTCGTTGAGTTTTCTCGTCGCGTATTCCACAGAGACTAAGGTCTTCAATCAATGCGCTCTCCCCTGGTATGACTTACGGAACCGAAACGTGGACACTCGCGGTACGCATAAAGTCAAGGTCGCTCTGCGAGCTATGGAACGGGCTTTGCTTGGGGTCTCTCTGAGGGATCGAATTTGGAACGAGGTGATCCGACAAAGAACCAAAGTTAACGACATCTAGCTCACTTGATAAGCAAGCTGAAGTGGTTATGGGCCGGCCATATTAGCCGAAGAAGGGGTAAACGTGTTTTTGAGTGGAGACCGCGAATCAGCAAACGTAAAGTAGGACTCTCTCAGGGTAGGTGGAGCGATGATCTTAGCAGGGTGGCTAGGAGCAGCTCGAGAAGAATTGCCGAGAATAGAGCTGAATGGCGTGCAATTGGCGAGGCCTATGTCCAGCAGTGGACTGCTGCAGCCTTCATAGCATTTGAACGCAGTTTAATTTAATTTAATTTCAAATTAGTTGTTCCTACGGATTTTAAGTGCCGACGTTTCCTCCAACAAGTCCTAATAAATTGTACATCTTCCAATTGCTCAGACTTTCAATATGAAGCAGCAAAATGCCCTTACACTTACATTACATAATCTGCCTATAATGTTCCCACTGCTGGGACACAGGCTTCCTCTTTCTGTGAGAGGGAGTGGGCCGTATCCACCACGCGGGCCCAGTGCGGATTGGTGGATGTCACATGTCTTCGAATTTTTAGTTCTAGGCCATGCCGGTTTCCTCACCATGTTTTCCTTCACAGTTTTGAGAGCAGTGGTGATGAAATAATTTACACAAAGTAAAGCGCCTGTCTGGGTTCGAACCTATGACCTACTACTCGTAAGTCGAGGCCGTTAACCACTTGGCCACCACTGCTACACTTACATTGGTATTGTGATACCCTGTCAAAGGAAAAATTGCACTCAAATTAAATATATTCAAACAAAGTTACACACTCGACACGACACACTCAATCAATTGAAATGACCGTTTATCCTAGTACTCCCACTTGAGATATTATTAGTTGCAAGTAAGAATACGAGTATTACAGTAAATTAATATTCTTTGAACATCCCATTACAGGTATTTATTCAATATAGTTTATAAATAAAACTGGAAGGAATTTTAATGCATCTATAGATATGTATTCGTAAGTACATGATCGCAGAAGGTTTACCTACTTTAAATTCTATTTTAGATACATCTAAAAGACAAATTTATCTTTTTCTTTTATTTTATCATCCAATTTCTTCTGAAGGTGACCTTATCATAAAATAACATAAAATCTGCTTTCCCCGAATGGATCTGCAGAGGTAAAAAAGTACACTTTATGTTCGCCAGTTATTTTTAAATGTTAATGTGTCATCAACCCAGCCCATTCGACCCGCTTAGACTCGACCCGAAGAATAATACCTGGATATTTCTGTTTTGATAGGCGTAAAAACGTCGATGTATAGTCAGACAGAACAGTGTCGATTTATCGCTTGCAACACAGAGAGCGTAAAATTTAAATAATGTTTGGATAAATAAATCAATAATTAAACAAGTAAGTATAGTACGATTCACGAAAGATGACCACAAATGGCGGCCGTCTGCGCACGTAAACTCATGAATACGTATACTTATAAGAGCAGCCTATCACGAGACGCGCGCGCACCAATGGCGTCGCTCCGGTCTTGACGCATTCCGCCCGCGCCTCACCTCGCACCTCCAAAGGGACCTAAAATACGGCTGCCATTTGTGGTCATCTTTCGTGAATCGTACTGTACTTATCCTTTTTTATGTGTGCTTTGTGCTTTGTAGTAAAACACAGATTATTGTTAATTATCATTACAATCTTACAGCTAGTGGCACGCTGGACGTAGAGGCTATCTTTATAAAGCTACATTTTTGAATCAAAATCACTGACTACCAGGATAAATTATGTATCATAACAAAATATTAAATATTGTATGTATAATAAGTTAACATCACTTTGCCTGACTGTACAAATGGCACTGAATTGGTAGTAAAACATCTGATAATTATTCTTCGGGTTGATTCTAAGCGGGTCGAGTGGGCGCGGACCCACAAAAACTGACTTTGGGCTGCTGCTAAGAAACTCTTGACGATAAAACGCATTAACACGTAGCCAGACCTGGAGGGCAGGAACACGTTTGTTTATTCTCGGTTTCGGCTCGTGGTTAAATAACTATGTAATAACAGCCGCAAGGGTCGATCGAATCTAAGCTTGCCGCGGTCGGTTCGTGGATGGGTGACCATCCATTACCTATCAAAACCCCTCCATGCCTCGGAAAGCACTTTAAGCCGTTGGTCCCAGCTGTCATTCGTCGATTTTTGACAGTCATTAGAAGCCCAAAAGTCTCAAAACCAGTCTTACCACGCGGTATCGTGTTACCCAGTCACTGGGTTGTGGAGCTCAGATAGGCAGTCGCTCCATGTAAAACACTGGTATTCAGCTGCATCCGGTTAGTCTGGAAGCCGACCCCAACATAGTTGGGAAAAAGGCTAGGCAGAGCGAGTGTCTCGGTTCGAGGTTAACCTGGACCCCACACTCAGTAGTTGTGGCTGCTACCAATAGACCATCGGACCAGTATTGTTTGTTAGTGGTACTTCTAATATAACTGTCATATGCACCACGCGGGTGCAGGCGCTGTGGGCTGATAGCGCGGTCCTAGGGCTTCGGTCCGCGGTGCCTCGCTTATAGATGCAGGTACTTACTTACTTTCCATGAAATTTAAATATAGGTATACTAAAAATAGAATCGCAGTTTTCAAATTATACATTTTTTTTTTTTTTTTTTTTTTGGGTGGGAAATTATCAAATAACTTCTCCCGCTCTGGGTGGAGCGGGAGGGAGTGTCAGACTTTTACTGACTAAAACCCACCGTGTTCCTTCAGATGCCTGTGTGCCAGGGCCACGATATCCCTTTCGGACAGGCTCGTAACCCTGGCAGTTTCAAATTATACATGTGAGAACGATGCAAAACGTCAAAAGCGTCCGTAATAAACATAAATAATAAAAAAACAATTCTAAAATTAAAATAAGCCATGGCCGCTAAGAGATGACCAGTCCCTACTGATGGCGCCCGTTCACGAACATGACGCATCGATTAGCACCATTCAGCTCAACCATTTTGAAGGGAGCTAAATGATCCAACACACCCGCCACCATCAGCGAGACATTAGTGAGCATGACATACTCTCAGCCGCCAGGGCACATTCAAGTCAATGAAAGACGTACCCAGTAAATGGTAGCTCTATAGTAAGTACATAGTACTCATACATGTGCTATGCAATTATATACTACTAATAGATATTGAATTTAATAGATATTGTTCAGACCTGACCTTGAAAACTGCGATTCTATTTTGATTTGGGCAAAGAAACAGGCGGACCATCTGATGGTTCCTGGTCCCCGCCGCCGCGGCCTATGTACATTGGCAATACAAGGGCATTGCTAGTGCCTTACCATTAAGCCAAGCGCATAAACACACCCCCTCTCACACACATACACACACACACATGCCCTCAAAAACCCATGCACATGTGCACTCGTTTTTGTATTTTTCTTTTTAATATCTTTTTGAATTGCCTACACGGTTTATGAAGTGGAAGAGCGGAGTCAACTAACACGAACATCTCTTTGCTTAAAAGGTGATCTCTAAAACATTTCTGTTAAACATTATGTAACTGAAATAAATATATTTATATTTATTATTTATAGTACAGCCGCATTGGGCCGCAGTGCAGTGCATTTTCACACAAAAAAGCCCGGTGCGGCCCGCCTGTAGTGTGCGTTGGTTCATTGAAAATATACGAACGAAAGTGATGAAGGAGAATTTTAGTAATGCGTTGCGTAGTGTTTGGTTTGCGGGGAGACAATAAAATACAAGTGTACGCCACGAGTGGGGTTTTGCGACTGTCTCTTATTACTAATACATGAATAAATGTGCTTAGCCTACACTTAGGTGCTACTACACTACAGGCGCTAGCCTTAATGCTACGCCTACATTGTCGCGTTGTGTCGATAACGCGAACTACACATTGCGCGCTGTCTGTTGTACAGCAAGATGTCGAGCGGAGTGCGAGAGAGAGCCCGCGAAGTTTAGTTCACGTTAGCGCGACAATATAGCCGTAGCATTAAGGCTAGCGCCTGTAGTGTAGTAGCACCTAAGTGTAGGCTAAGCACATTTATTCATGTATTAGTAATAAGAGACAGTACACGACCTTCAGACTGGAACACGGCACCTGTAACTCTGCCACTACTTGGTGGCAGTCGGTGGTACCGGTTCATTCACGGAGAGCTCAAAAAATAATATACGGTGTGGCCCACACGGTCCGGATTGGCCGACATCCGGGTGGCAAAATCGAATTATCTAGCTCTGGACAGCTGTGTTCCATTATTATAAAAAATAAAAATATTACCACTCCCAGCACTGTATATTTTTGAAATTTATATTTTTGTGTACTAAAATAAGCATGAATTTCATCTGCATAATGACGTTGTATCCAGACCTAGCCGAAAAATTCACATGCTTTGTGTACCTAGACGAAATAATAAATTGTTTTCTAATAATGCATTCTGTATGGCGACAAAAGTTTATAATAAACTATCAGATTGTTTCAAAACTCTAAACTTTAGAATATTTAAATGTAAATTATTCAATTATCTCTTAAATAAATGCTACTACTCGACTAATGATTTTATGAACGACAAATTGACTTAAATATTAGGAATTAATTATATTATCTCTTAACTGTTTTTGACATTTCCATATCTAATATTTGACTAATTTGCAATTTTAATGTTATACTAACTTATTTAATTCATTGTTATGTCTAACAAACTAACCAAAACCCTAAAAATGTATGTGTACGCCGGAAACGGCAGAATATTATGAACTTTTATAAAACATGTAACAACTCTGTAACAATATTCTGACAAATAAATGGACTATTACTATTACTATAAGTATCCAGTAATTGCTTCGGGTCGGATTTTTTGTTCTAACGAATCGAATGTGCCGACCCGAACAAGTGCACTTGTTCGAGTACCCGGGCAAGCCTAATACTGTGCATGCTGTGGGCTCCTATAAGTGAAGGAGTACACTTACAATTAATTACTTACACTTACAATTAAGAAAAAGTTCGGCTTGGTAAAAAAATAACCCTGTCTTTGTCACTCATACCTGCGTGACAGTCTGTTTCTAAAACTAGAAACTGTAGGGAGAGGAACACAGAAGTACTAGGAGGTGATAAATGAAAAAAAGGTTTGTTTTGAGCGTACGTTTATATTGACTGATCGTGCTCGAGTAGACAGCGGCGGCTTTACATTGCTTAGAACTAGCTATTACAATATATTAAATTTATTACTAAATACATTAGCTTCAACGACTTGCACACACTATACTTCATGACATGGTTTGAATAGAGTTCCTACACATTTATTAAAACTTGATCCATTTGGTTATACTTAATAAAAAAACATTTAGATTTTTACAAAAGCTTTGTCGGTACATAAAAATTGATATAAGACTTTAAAAGCACTTAGACTTTAGTATAAAAAAAAGATATGATTCACATTCAATCAATTAATCTGCCTGGCCGTTTCCCAATTATGTTGGGGTCGGCTTCCAGTCTAACCGGATGCTGCTGAGTACCAGCATTTTAATGGAGCGACTGCCTATCTGACCTCCACAACCCAGTAACTGAGCATATGATTCACACTATGTTTACATTAAATCTACTACAAATCTGGTGGAATTAATAACAGTCCTTCAATGCTGACCCTACTTATAACGTCAATTCACAATGTATGAACATCTAAAGTACGCTTTCCGTGTAATCAACATCGTTTACATAAAATGAACATGATGTGTTTGAAGACGTGCTTAATTACAGAATGCTCATAATTTGTTTAGTTTCAAGTTACATCTAAGTAGGTAGGTATAGTCAACTTTCAAGGTGTGGAATGAGGAAGATTTGACATCGTTTGTATTGTGATAATGACTAGTAACCCGTCACTCCAAGATATTAGCATCTATATAGAGATGTTAGTCAACTATTTCACAAAATCAGTGATTATAACAAACCATAAAGTTGGGAAGCAGTGTTCTTAACATTTTTATTATTAACGGGGGCTTAGTTATGGTGAGGGCTCGTCATGGATAGAGTCTCTGCCAACCATCGGAGACTCAGAGTGACGGTACGCACCATGACTGAGCAAGTTAGGATGTGATGGTGTGTGACTGTGTAAGAGTTTAGAGTGTGGGTGTGATGGTGTGTAAGAGAGCTTTAAGAATGTGGGTGTGTATGTATGCAAGTGTAAATGTGTGCGTATGTGTGTCAATATCTTGTACTGCACACTTATTTTCTTTCATGTTTATGTTTTAATAGACTATTTAATTTAATTTGCATGCGTGGTGTAGGATATCGCAGAGGGTATGTGCAAGTTTTGATGATTGTGTGCAAGTCACAGCCGCATTGTCAGTGACGCGCCCCCAGCCGTAGCGCGTCACAGACTCCACTTACCAGAAGTTGTTATAGTTGCAGACCCTAGTCAACCAACATTTGTTACTTGAATAACGCACGTATACACAGCGTTGGGTTTTACAAAACTTGCTTAAGATGAGAGTCAATGCTGTGGGTGTTTCCGTGCATTCACAAACAAATACACAAGTTTCTGAAGATTGTAACCAGTGTTTATATTAAATATGTAAGTAAAATATAACTTGTATGTAAAGGTACATTGGTGTACAGTTTGCGCACTCCGTGGAACCGCGCCCGCACACTTGCATTTAATATGTGGGTGTGTTTGTGGTTTATGTGTGTGTGTGAGGGTGTGTTGGTGTGTCTACAGTGTTATGTACTAAGAAATGTCAGTACCTTACTGTGTAGTGAATCGCGTCTATAAATGTCATAATAATTACAATATAGAGTATATAAATATATTTAATACTATGTTGCGGTGGCGTTTTTGAAACGTAGCTGATTTTATGATAATTATTGTACATCTACAACTCTTTTGTTATTTTGGTCGGACTTGTGGGCCATATTGTGTATTGTCTCCCTGTTATATCGGTGGCAATGTGGGTGTGCTCGGACGGCTCGTATCGGTCATGTCGGACGTGTCGGACGCGGCTGTCGGTCGCGGTGGCCTGGTCGTCTGTCGGAGGATTATTCCACCTCTCTGGTCTCCTCTGCACTTCTCCTGAACAAACACATAGTCGTTATACTCGGAATAGTAACTATAGGTATAATATTACGGTGATGCCTCCTTGGAAGCTTTATGTGAACAGTAACAATGTATAGTTGGCCTATGAAAACCTTGGTCATATTAAGAACCACAACGTATTCTATAAATGGCGACAGCGCCGTATCGTGTCAGCGCGCAGCACGGAGGACGAAACGTGTTCGGTAGCTAGTAGCGAGGGTCGTCCTGACGACCGCCTCCCTCACCATCACAGTTACGTCTCCATAGATAATCACCAGTGTGAGGAACGACCTCTAAGGCCCGCTCAACAAATTCCTATGTCAACCACAACGCATCCTAGAAACACTTACTTCGTATAAGCGAACGATCATTGTGATTTATTCTGCTATCTGTAAATATCATTCAAAATGACGCACCCACCAAAAGCACAGCGCTGACACCTACATCAATTGAGAAGTCCTTGTAACGAGTTAAGTGAGACAAATACCAAAATATGGTATAATTATAGGGATAAAAGAGGAAAGTTTCGAGCTGTAGTGCCACTTGCACAAAAAATCACTAAATGCATTTAGCGCTAAACATATTCAAAACATCATTCTGTCGCTATTTCTATCATCTTAAAACGATTGACAGAAACAAAACATGTTTTAAACGACAATGTTTTAAATTCTTTTAGCGCTTAACGTATTTAGTAACTTATGGTACAGGCAGCCGTGAGTGTGGCAGGCTACAAGGGAAGATCAAAGAAACAGAATAAAAAGTCAGGCAGCACCTAATACAAATTTGGTAAGGAATGGAACATGATGATTGTACCAGGGACATATGACTCACTTGCGGTATGCGGGCGGCTTGTGTCGGCAGCGGTACAGCGGGAACACGCCGGTGAACTCACAAAGCAGTGCACCCCCCGCGCCCCCAGCGCTTCGTAGTGCCAAGCCCTCCACGCCGCCCGCGCCCCACGCGCCCTCCGACCGCTTGCCGTACCTCGTGCTCATGAAGAACCTGTACACATAATAATGTCATCATCTTAACATAATGTTGGCCTCAGGAAGTCATACAGACACACAAATACACTCCCTTCCATATTTTAGTCACAAATACACCCCCTCTGGCTAGGTTAAGCGACGAACTTTGCAGGGTGGCTGGTGGCAGCTGGATGAGAGTTACCGAGAATGGAGCTAAATGGCGTGCAATTGGAGAGGCCTATGTCCTCCACCAACTGTTATTATGTGTTAAGGCTGACGAAGATTTAGGTGGCCGCACCGCATTGCCAAAATCCTTCTACATCACTTTCATTTTTTTGTATGAACCATCGCACACTAGAGGAGGGTTCCTTTTTGTTTTTGTATTTAAATACTGACGTTGCTGTAATGTGCGCTTAGTTAAAATTTAAGCTGAATAGTTGTAAAGATATGTGTATGTGTGTTCATTCATACTGAGTTTCGTGTCCTAGTGGGGGTGTGTGGGGGGTGTGTGCGTGTGTGTGTTACCTGTCGTTGCGTGGTGCGAGGTGGCGGGTAGGGGGTGAACTGCGTCCGTAACGTGTCGCCATCAGGAACGGCATCGGAGACACTACGCAATGTCAAACAATATCAGTACTTCATTTAACATCATATCGGAGAAATGTTTTGAGGAAAAGCTAAAAGCAGAAGCTAGTTAGTAATATAACCCAAAGAACTTACTCTCAGCTCGCTTGTCGTTCTCGGCGAAGACGAGCGCAAGCAGCAGCGCGCACGCGCACACACTCGCTCGCGTGCGCACACACATGGCACAGTGCCGCGACACGCTGACACACTGAGGAATAAGGGCACCTGCGACAATAGACACAGAATATTAACGTCATCAGGTGACACGTGACACTTGCACTGTGCCGAGTGTTTGAGTGTTACACACACATGGCACAGTGTCGCGACACTCTGATACTCCAAGACACTGCGGCAATGGACACAGAATGATAACGTCAGCAGAAAAAATAATGTTAGCAGAAAACCCCCGACCAACTACAACAGTGACGTAGCCCCACTCCAACGTAGCACCACTACGACGTAGCACCTCTACGACGTAGCACCACTACGACGTAGCACCACTACGACGTAGCATCACTACGACGTAGCACCACTACGACGTAGCACCACTACGACGTAGCACCACTACGACGTAGCACCACTACGACGTAACACTACTACGACGTAGCACCACTCCGTCGTAGTGCTACGTCAACTTTGCATCCGTTATCTTCTACACACCTAGTTTTTGCGTGGGTTTTAATACACGAAAAAAAAGTAAAATAAAGTTTTTAAGAGAACAGAATCATGAGGAACAATATTCACAGTAGGAGAACATAATGTCTTAGTTACCTCCTCGGTGAAATATTTTTTAGTCTGGTTATAATCACGGAATACTTAAATGTTTTTTATCTTAGAGTCCAAAAGCAAATTGTCAGGGGGCCTAAAATGGACGGTTTGGCAGAATCATAATATGATCTGCGTACAACTCATACATCCCGCAATTCATCTGTTTGACAGCTGCTATTTGACATTAGGCTTCATTATAGCAATTCGTAATTTGTGGAGCATTTTACGAAACTCCATACGAAACTGTCAAACAGATGAATTGGACTCCGATGTTATAACCAAAGAAAAATAATACGCAACCAGCCGACGCATAGACATCCAGCCACACAATGTAACCACTATAATATCATGGTAATTCATGAAACGTGTGAAAATTTAACAATTACCTGCTAACTATTGTAAATTGTAACTTAGATTACCACAAAGTTAGCGGCGGCAGGCGAGCGCGGGGAGGAGGGGGGGGGGCGGTAACAATGTTACCACAATATATGAATATTAAAACATTTTGTTTTATTAGCTAGCTGCCCGTTTTACCTGGAATACATTTCACAAACAAAAACTTTTTGTTTTCATATAAAATAATAATTGCGCGAACTAATTTTTCCGTCGAGCGGAATGTATAATTTGTATTGAAGGGTGGTTTTGTTTTCTGGTGAAGTTCAAGCTACAACCTTCGGAGAAAAATAAAATTTATTCAATTAATCATATAATTATTAAAGCAAAAACTTAACAGTTCTACCATTAGCGTTTTTTTTGTGCTTTATTTAAAAGAACCAGGTTCTTAATAATTAATTACAATCTAGCCTAATTTTTTATCTGATAATCCAAAACCAAAACAAAACCATTAGCTTGATAATTGTTTTTATTTAGGAAAAAAACAGATCTCATTCTTCCCTAAATCTAACGAGACATTTTTGAGTGTTATTTATGTAAACCATAAATTTTTAAAACCCAAGCGAGTTATCTTTTTTTCACGTGTGCGTGTAATAAGCCGCAGAAGTACAAATATATCAATATGAAAATGAAATGAAATTTATTTGCAAGAATTGTAGTACATTACAGATGGTCGGGTTTTTTAAGTTCCTTAAACAATTCGCTAAAACGAACATGCAAAATAATAATTAAAAAAAAAAAAATATTTGTAAAGATTGTCCATGAATTTTATTTAGAAGAATAATTATTTGTTTTCTTTTTTGCGTGCCATCACTACATGGCGGAATGTGTCTTTGCATTGAATTTTATATGTACCATCTTTTGTACCTACCACATTTTATGGATTTAAACGATTTGATTTTTGATTGCTAAAACCATCTCCCTAGAACAGGCGCTAAACAACTGCCATAACTCGGTCCTGCTCTAAGACGGAATCCATGTCGTAATGTTATTGCGGTGTCGCTCGGTAATATTGTCGTACCGAGCGGAACCGACAATATCCTCCGGCGTTGCGCTGTTTTTTCGCCGGAAGCGTGTTTTTCTCAACCATCCGGCGCCGCCCACGGTCGTCCGGTATCCGGAGCGTATCCGGGTCGTGTCCGGGTCATGTCCGACGTCTCACGGTGGAACTAAGCCCTCGTACCCACGGGCAATTTTTCTCCGCGATGATTTTTTATTGGGCCTTTGTTTTTCTTGATTTTCTCGGTGTAGAACCAAGCATTGAGAGTCCAACAGTCAGTTCCAGCGCGTCAAAAAAATACACTCTTGGATTTTTAATTATGGTTTTGTGTTTTGTGCGATTTCCTGTGTGTAAATGCTAGACATGATCAATTTGAATGTTTCATTGATATGAATTATGTTAAAGTTATCTATTATTATCGACGACAATCCATTATTTTTTTGTGCAACCATACCATTTTATTTATTTATTTTTTAAACACCACTCTATGATTATCTATAATTATTTTTATTGTACTAATTTTCACCATGCGCACGTGGCGCCATTTGCAAATTCGCGCCATTTTCAATAATATTAGAAACGTCAAAGATTGTTGCGACTTTCCGACTGACAGGTCTATAGGATAGGATTTATAAACAAAATAATGATATGAGTTCAAGCGAGGAATCCGATATTAATATGGAATCTACTCCACCTGATATCTTGAATGTGCCGCCAAAATCGCGTGATTGCTATTTAATGATTTACAATAATTTTATATCATGGAAGACTCGAAGAAATACTCAATCATTCCCTTGTAGACAAAATACTCAAAGTTTTGATCGCTTTTTCATTACGTATTTTACTGTTTTCTCGCAAATGTGTTGAAAAACGTTGTATGACACACGGGCGGAAATTGTATTTACAAACTCGTGACTATGGTACGTTTGTAAAAACCAACTTACCGCACTAGTATCATAAATACCTATTCTATTTTTTTCTTATTTTGTTAAATGGTTAATCTATGTATCTTCTACTGTCGGCACTAAGCAGCGCACAGTACGTTGAAACTCCAGTGCACGTTAAAAAATCGACGCGGGTAAAAATCACCCGTGAGCACGAGGACTAAGGCGTTTTTATAGTGGTGGAATATGAGGGTAGTTCATCTGATTGGTTTGTTCAATGATGCCCACGTATTGAGGACGGTTACTAAACAAGTTAAATAACGTCCTATATTAATGCTGTGTTCGTTAAGGTTACGAATTATAGCACTCAGGCGGTAAGAAATGTCAAGTTTTAGAAAAAGACTGTCACAAGTATGAGTGACAGAGGCCACGCACTACAAAGTCAGTAATTTATATAGATTAAAATAAGTTAACTTTTACTATATGTACCATTATGAACCGCGTATTGTTGTAAATTCTTTGACATTACACTTCTTCTCTCGTGGGTGGGAGGAGGATCTGCCAAAAGGTTGGCGACAGCTCTAGATAGGAATAAGTGGAAGGAGATAGAAGAGGCTTATAAGAACCTATAAGACAGCCTGACCTAGTAGCTGATTAGTTTATAAGAATTTGTGTATGTACAAAAGGTCACAGGAAATAAAGGCTATTTTTATTTATTTTTCTTCTCTCGTATGGCATGAGAAACGCCCAAACCGTGGTAAAAATATTTTGCATTCAACAAGTTGGTAGCCTGGGCGTGCCCAGGGTTCAGGGTGCTGGGTAAATTTCAGCGGTGGTTTAACAAAAATTTGCTTAAAAGCTTTTTCTTTTTTAAGTTAGGTTATTGGTATATTAAATGTGTTTGATGATTACAAATACGCCGCGAAATTCAAATTCCTTACCTTTTATGCAAATTGCAGCTCTGTAATAAGTTGCATGTTGATCAAAATGTGAACCGAACCAGTAATAAAAAATAAACTTTTTATTTTAAAGCCCATAACCAATATAAGCATTCACACGGAGAGCAGAAACTACAGAACGCCACCTGCTACGCTCCTTACATACTCCTTCTGCTTCGCTTACGTTCAAACTTCTGGTCATACACGCACGCCGGTTGCGAGTACTACGGACCTGACATTTCTGAAGAACATCACTAATAAGGTCACTCTATGTGTCCCTAGGTGTCTCTAGGGCGTCCCCTCCCGGCGTTTCCACTCACATCTGCCTTGAAAATATATTTTGGTTTCAACTACGTAGTACTGTTATGATTAATCACTACAAAACCGATCACAAAGGACGTATTTTTTGCTTAGAACCAAAACAGTGCAGAAATCTTATTGTTGCACAGTTTTTCATGAATGCACTGTTTTTTATTTTTTATTAAGATATAAATTTACCACAGAGAATGTCTCCCATTTAAGTTTATTACAAAATGTATGCATTAGATCAAAAAGATACTGGCTGAAAATAAAAACTGACTTGGTGAAAAACTTTGTTTTCATTAATTTGAGTTTTTATTTTGAGTAGTAATCACGGTAGGTAGATTGGTAGTTGAAAAATGTGTGGATTACGCACCTTGCTAAAGTGAGTAATTAATGCACTCGTGTTAATTAGTGCCACTCGATGGAACAATCTACTATTGAAAGTCGCCTTTTCAGGGTTCCGTACCCAAAGGGTAAAACGAGAACCCTATTACTAAGGTTCCGCCGTCTGCCTGACTGTCCGTCTGTCACCAGGCTGTATCTTATGAACCGTGATAGCTAGACAGTTGACATTTTCACAGACGATGTATTTCTGTTGCCGCTATAACAACAAATATAAACAAATAGAATAAAATAAATATTTAAGGGGGCTCCCATACAACAAACGTGATTTTTTTTGCTCGTTTTTGCTCGATATTGATTACGGTAACAGGTAGTCTACGCTTGAAATATTCACAGCATATGTAGATATATATTCACTTTAAAAATAAATAAATAAAATAAATATTTAAGGGGGGCTCCCATAAAAGAAACGTGATATTTTTGCCGTTTTATAGGTACGGAACCATTCGTGCGCGAGTCCAACTCGCACTTGACCGGTTTTTTGTACATTATTTGACATTACACTTATTATCTAAAGAAAGAAAGAAAGAAAAATAATTTTATTTGTCACAGAAACACGTGCAAGATATATGAAAACATAAACTGGTAAAACAAATAGTCGGCAGCTGCACGTCATGACTGTGACAAGAAGGCTTGCACTCAGCATGATGCTGTGCTATGGGGGACCCACAGCACAGCGTCAGCACATTTTCAGTGGTCTCTGTTTTCTTCATGATGAGCATGATCTACAACTTCAATGTCTTAGCAAAAATATTTTGCAAACAACAAGTTGGTGGTAGCAGGGCACTACCTCCAGGGACACACCAGTTATTAAAGCGAATTTTGAAATTGGAATTATTATCATGATTTAGAGGGGCTCGTGGCTAAAACAGCCGCACAGGTCAATGGAAGGTACGCTACGCTTATTTCGCAGTTGGTTCGTGGATGGATGACTATAAACTCAAACTCAAACTCAAAGCATTTATTTCAATTAAACCATTTACAGGCACTTTTGAATTGTCAACAAGTCGGTCAGTTACAAATATGAAGCTAGTTGCCCATTCCAAATAGTAGGTTCCTATGGAGAAGAACGGGCAAGAAACTCCACAGACACTCTTTTAAAATAAAATATTTGATACAAAGTATTGGTTACATCATTCTTATTGAAAATATACATGTGAGACCGATGCAAAACGTCAGAAGCGTCCGTGATAAAAAAAAACAATTCAAAACTAAAATAATTAAAAATAAGCCGTGGCAGCTAAGAGATGACCAGTCCCAACTGACAGCGCCCGTTCACGAACATGACGCATGGATCAGCACCATTCAGCTCAACCATTTTGAAGGGAGCTAAATGATCCAACACACACGCCACCATCAGCGAGACATCTGAGTGAGCATGACATACTCTCAGCTGCCAGGACATATTCAAGTCAATGAAAGACATATTACCCGGTAAATGGTAGCTCTATTGTACATAGTACTCACACCTGTGTTATGCAATTATATAATACAAAGGTGATTGAGTTTATACAATGAAAAGATAGTCTTACAATCTTCAGCAGCTCCAACAGTATTTTCAAATGTTAATCAATTAGTTGACGTTGTGGAGCAGGACCAGCATTGAGCCAAGCATTTCTATCAGCGATGTAATCCCCCAGCCTATAATATGCCTGCTTGCATAGTGTGCGTTTTATAAAAGATTTGAATTTCGTCTCATTCAGTTGAAGTATGTGGGGAGGAATTTTATTATAACATTTTAAACAGTACCCCATGAAAGATGAGTCTACTTTAGCCAGTCTGAAACCTGGTTGAGCTAATAGATCCCTACTTCTAGTACTATAATTATGTCTTTCGCCTCTTTTACTAAAAAGATGTAAATTTTTTCTTACGTACATGATGTTTTCATAGATATATTGACAAGACACCGTCATGATGTTAATATTCTTAAACAGTTCCCTAAGAGAATCGCGCCTGCGGAGATTATATATGGCTCTGATGGCTCTTTTCTGCAGAATAAAAATAGACTCGATGTCTGCAGCCCGTCCCCAAAGTAAAATACCGTAAGACATGATACTATGAAAGTAACTAAAATAGACTAGCCTTGCGGTATCTACATCAGTAAATTGACGGATTTTTCTGACAGCATATGCTGCTGAACTTAGCCGTCCTGCAAGAGATGTTAAATGAGGACCCCATTGAAGCCTAGAGTCGAGCGTGATCCCCAGGAAAACAGTTTTATCGACGAATTCTAGTTTCTCTTGATTCAATACTATCTCATAATCACTACTTTTTACATTTGGTAAAGAAAATCGTATGCACTTAGTTTTCCTTCCATTTAATACTAAATTATTGGCAGTGAACCAATTTTGGACCTGCAGTAGGGCGTTATTTACGTCGTCAAAATTTGTAGCACGTCTATCTACCTTAAAAATCAAGGAAGTATCGTCAGCAAATAACACCATTTGTGGTTGATTTTTTAATAAATGGAGAAGATCATTAATATACACTAAAAAGAGGAAAGGACCCAATATCGAGCCTTGAGGAACACCCATGTTTACTTTTAAACCGAGTGAATTGATACCATTTATTTGAACTAGCTGTTGTCTATCGTTTAAATAAGATTTTACTAAACTAAGCGCAAGTTTTCCAAGTCCGTAATGCTCAAGCTTCAAGAGTAAGGTTTCGTGATCGACGCAATCAAATGCCTTGGAAAGGTCACAAAAGATTCCTATGGCGTCTTGGGCCTCTTCCCACGCGTTAAAAATGTGTCTTAATAAGGTTACACCGGCGTCGGTCGTACAACGTCCTTTGGTGAAACCATACTGTTGATCGTGAAGGATTTTATTCGCGTTGAAATGATTGAGCATTTGATTAAGCATTACCTTTTCAAACACCTTGCTGAAAACCGGCAAAACGGATACGGGTCTATAATTATTTGTGTCTTTACTGTCTCCGGATTTGAAAAGTGGTATTACCTTACTGTATTTCATTAAATCCGGGAAGACTCCTTGATCCACACACAAATTAAATATTAAGGCTAAGTAAGGCGCTATAGTCTCAATTATTGAGGTACAGACTTTAATGGACATTCCCCAAAGATCTTCGGACAATTTGATCTTGATTTGCTTAAAAGCTTTTAATACCATTATGGGGTTAATATGCTTAAAGTTAAATTCAATCGGGCAGGCTGCAACGTTCGCCCTTACAGAGTCAAAAGCGAGCAAGGGCGAGGAATTTAAGGTTTCAGTAGTTTTAAGTGGGATACTGGTAAAGAAATTTACAAACTCTTGAGCAACTTGTTTGCTATCGCAAATGAGTCCACATGACGTCTCCAGTGCGTAATCAGAATCATGCTTTTTGTTCCTATTCGTTTCATTATTGATAATTTTCCAAACCGTCTTTATTTTATTGTCTGCTGATTTAACCTTGTTGCTAATGTATAAGGCTTTAGCGGCCTTGCAAGTGTTTTTAAAAGTTCTAGAGTAAGTAGCAACAAAGTTATTAAAAGTTTCCGTGTTTATATAAGGTTTAAGGCCATACAGCTCGAAAAGTCTTTCCCTACTTTTCCTGAGTCCTTTAGTTGCCCAGTCACTAAATAAAAACCTAGGGCTGATGGTTTTAGTGTTCTTCTTAAAATAAATATTGAACTCGCTTTGGACTACCGAAAAGAATTCTTTATACAAAATGTCAACATTGTTCATTGTAAGGTTCATAACACTTAACTTACAAATTAAAGTGCTGTTAAATTTATTTAAATTAACAGATGTTATTGGTCTGAATTGTATCTGCACCTTCTGTATTGGTATGTTGGACTCAAAAGTTACGGTTTGCCCGCTGTGATCAGAAGGGAGATAATTAATTATAGCTTTATCTAAATAGTCGCAGCAACAAAAAACATTATCAATACATACATATCCATTACATTTCAAGACCCCTCCGTGCCTCGGAAACCACGATAAGCTGTTGGTCCCGGCGGTCATTAATAGATCATTGAAAGTCGTTACTGGTAGTCAGAAGCTCACAAGTCTGACAACCAGTCTTACATAGGGGTATTGCGTTACCCAGTAACTGGGCTGTGGTGGTCAGATAGGCAGTCGTTCCACGACAAATATTGGTATTCAGCTGCGTCCGGTTAGACTGGAAGCCGACCCAAGCATAGATGGGAATGGCTAGACAGATTGATTGATCTCTTATTCTTATGCCTAATATTTAAGAGCGGCCAACCCGACATACTTTTCATACAAACGCTCCTACGTGATTATGGCGTTGTAACACATTTTCTTTGAAATGTTTGAACCAATATCTTGTGCACTATATCTAGGTTTCCATGCAAGCAAAAAATAAAAATTTTGAAAAACAAATTCAGTATAAGCCTGCAAAAATCAGCTTTTTGGCACAAACTTTACCTGAACATTGGCCATTCATAATGTACTCATAAATTGTAAATGTTAAGAAAACATAACCATATATAACACCTTGCAAATGTAATGGAGATTTTATGTGACCGACATTTATTTCATAAACTGGTAAGGCTTACTCAAAAATACATATCTCCTGAAACAAGTTTTATGAAAATTCCGCACATTATTATTAGTTCAATGTTATCGCGTTCTCACTCGTTTATTAATAGTATTCACGTGCGCTGGACGAAACAACAAACTTTTCGACCATGCTCGCGTTGACGATAGACGGTCCGGGAAGGGCCCTCTTAAGGCACTATATAAGGGATTGATGATGACAAATATAATTATTACAGTACCCCGCGAAATTGAAATTCCTTGCGTTTTATGCAAATTGCAACTCTGTAATAGGTAGTATTTTAGTAATTGAGCTTACTCCACCACCTCCTTACACCCTATATAGATAGAATATGCTTTATTTTACTGTTTATAAATCATAGAAATAAACATCATATTTCTCAAGGTTATAAAAAATAAAGAAGAATAATATACTAATTAAAATGAAGATGATGATGATGTTTGAAGAGGAATAATTTTGAATATTTTAAGTGTAACTACGAATATCTTTACATAAATGTAATTATTAATTGTGTCTTATAAAGATCTCGCTTCAATATTGTAGAATATACGAGAATGTACGTAGCCACTGACGTTCGGTAAGTAATTGGAACAAACCACTAATTCAGTAGCGAAGCTAAAATTTTTATTAGAGGTAAGCGGGAGAAAAAGTTCTTAAGTTCTCAAAACTCTAGATAACATCAAAATTAATTTACTCAAACATTTTATTCATTCATTTACTTTTCTAAATTTAACGCCAGCTATGGTTGGAATTCTTTGTTTAGTAGGCATTTTTGTAATGTTTTTAATCATAAATTATGTTTTAAACTGGTACTAAATATTTGTAATGTGATGTGAATTGTGTTTGATACACACAAATGTAAGAAGAGTGGTTGTTCCGAAGGGAAGCTGAAAGGAATCGGGTTGTATGGAGGCTGCGCCCCTGCTAATTAGTATAATTTGAATTATCTTGATATCGTCAAGTTTTATTATTGCTATCAATGGGATTACTCCCATCGTACTTCGACTTAAAATAGACTGCTTAGAGACTTTTTATAAGAATTATACGATATTAATAAACGTAGGTTTTGTCATTTAAAGATGGAAACCTGTCAAGTTCTCAGGGATCTAAGAGCCCTACGTAACGATTACAAGGTAGGTTTGCCCTGATGTAAAGGACAACTCTAGGTTGGGACAAATCGAAAATACGTGGAAATTGGAGGCAACTTCGTGATGTTTTTCTATCGAGAAAATTTTATTTGTTTATGTGTCTGCTAAAGTATTTACCAATTCGAATACAGTTGACATCCACCAGCCCACACCGGGCCCACGTGGTGGATTACGGCCCACTCCCTCTCACAGAGAGCAGCCCAGTGTCCCAACAGTGGGGACGTTATTTATTGGCTGATTATGTTAATTTTATGCCACAAAAACTTTGGAAATATCATGCTGTTACTCATATTCCTTTTATTTTTGAACTAAGTCCTGACAATTTAATGAAAAATCAAAGGAGACGTTCACGAATTGTATGGGGCTTGGTACTAAAATAATTGAAAATTTAAACAGCCTTCTGACCTATACAAGGTTATTTTTAATCGCGAAAAAAAACCAGCTGTTTCCTACATTTATGTTCGAATAATTTGTTAAAATGTAGGGAACAGCTGTTTTTTTTCATAGTAAAAGTTGTTCATAATGATGAGTACAATGCCCCCTTAAGAGGTTATTGACGACTTAAAAATAACCCTGTATAGGCTTAAAGAGGGTAATTATTTTGATGTCTTGGGGCATTAAATTTTTTTTTACAGCCACCCGTTTTTTTTAAACAAGTGTTGAAAAATAAAATATGTGCATCACTAACTACAAACATATTTATATTTTAGGGATGGCAGCCCTGTGGCAAATGACGTGACAATGACAATGCCAGTCAGCAGCGGGCCGACGCACGGGCGTGCCAAGACATTTGTGACAAGACATGATAAATTGTGTCATGTCAATTTGTACTAGCATTTTATGGCAAAACAGTTTTATCACTGAAACTGTGATAAAATGTGTGACTCAAGTCATGTCACAGTAGGCAGTGCTTGCCCCGCAGGACTCGGCTTGACATTTATAGCTTTGACTTTCACTTTTTTTAGACACGTTTTGTTATTGCATTGTCATGATAATCAATATTTTTTTTTGGCATAATATCATGGAGCTGCAGCTAAATAAATTCTCAAAGTATTTAATAGAAACGGAAACTTTAGCCACACTTAAAATAATTATAGTGCATAGAAATGAATAAATAAAGATAATGTGCGTTTTGTTTGTATTGAAACACTTTTCACTTTTTCACAAAAACGGACGCCTGAAAAAATCAGATTTAACTATAATCGAGCAGCATAATAAATAAGCTTTCTAATAAGGTACATCACATTAGCGTTTAAAAATCTTCGGAATATAATACCACTTTTGACCTCTCCTTTTACGATTGACATTTTTCCTTTAAAATCCTCTTAACAGTTGCACATGGTTCAGTCAGGGACCTGCATTGCCTGACCCGAAGAAGAATGGAAGAGGGGTCAGGTTATGCAGGTCATTCACTGTACGTACATAATCGTTCGACACTTTGACTACACTTCCCTTTTCGTCTATTAATTTATTTATTTTATTTTTAAGAAAATTTACAGCTAAACAGATACAATGAGTATTAGCATACATAAAATATGGCCAATTACTAGTTTCCACATGTAGTCTATGAACAAAACAGAAAATTGATAGTAGACTTTAAAAAACCTGGCCACATAATGGCCTGTTATATGAGTGTATGGTAATCACCGCCTTGATTGCTAATTAGTAGCTAACAACTTAGGGTGAATTTCACCAATGAAACTGAACACGATCAGCACTTCTAAACTGAGTTCAAGAGCTGTCAGTGTCAATATCACAAAGAAAATAATGACACTGACAGCTTATGTGCTGATCGCGTTCAGTTTCATTGGTGAAATTGGCACTTAATGAGATCGAGCCGAGAGGGACACGCTGTCACTCACAACACACAATTGATTCGGTGGCAATAATTAGTTAGTGTTAGTTGTTGTAACACTAACTAATGAGTGTGAGTGAATGTAGTTTACACTCACTCTGTACGACACGAGTGTGTTCGGTGTTTGAAAATTATATTACTAGTGGTTCGGGATGTAAACTTCAATGGAATTATCAGTGTCCTTAGTCTTCCATTATCTGTAATGGCCTGCCATCTTCCCTTGTTTTTTTTGGGTGAGAAATTATCAAATAACTTCTCCCGCTCTGGGCGGAGCGGGAGGGCGTGTCAGACTTTTACTGACTAAAACCCACCCGTGTTCCTTCAGATGCCTGTGTGCCAGGGCCACGATATCCCTTACGGACAAACTCGTGACCCTGGCAGGCTGCCATCTTCACAGAACTACACGAATTGTAAGAACTCTCTTACAATTCTATCTATTCATTTACTGTTTTTTTTTCTTTTCTTTCTATTTTGTTGTATTCTTCTTGTTTCTTTCTCTCTTTCTTTCTTCTTTGGAGAGCTTCCTTGAGAACTCTCATAATGAGGCTCTCCAAAGTAAGTCTTACAAAGATTCAGAGAATTTATTAACTGTGATAAAGTAAATATGTTTCCTCACCTATGAGAATTAAGTATTTATCAAATTTAGAGACTAAGAGTTAAGCTACTCATCATAATTATTATAATTTATTTGTCTGTTGTCAACTTTTAGATTATTTATTAATTTTATAAGACTATTTTAGCACTTTTCGCCTGAAACACAGGATTACGTAGTTCAGGTATGTAAGTCTTAGGAATATAATTTACATTTAAGCAAAACTGTACTAATTTTTAATTTTTTGAGTAATTCAATCTATCCCGCCTAGCCTTTTCCCAACTATGTTGGGGTCGGCTTCCAGTCTAACCAGATGCAGCTGAATACCAGTATTTTACATGGAGCAACTGCCTATCTGACCTCCACAACCCAGTAACTGGGTAATACGATACCCCGTGGTAAGACTGGTTGTCAGACTTTTGAGCTTCTGACGACCCGTAACGACTGTCAAAGATCCACGTATGACAGCTGGGACCAACGGCTTAACGTGCTTTCCGAGGCACAGAGGAGTGGTATGTAAAGATGGTCACTCATCCACGGACCAACCCCGGCAAGCGTAGCTTAACCTGATGGATTGACCCGTGCGGCTGTTATTACTTAGCCACGAGCATTTTTTGAATAATTATTATTATTATTATCTTTGAGGTATTTTCCCACTACTTTTGGGCAATATCTCGGTTTTATCACGTCCATTTCATTTGTATGTTTTTACTTTTAAGTTCTACAAGTACATGTATTTTTGTACACACCTCTTAAGCTTTATCAACGCCCAAACACTTTTTTAATTAGGTTATCATCGAGCGACTGTGGGGGCCAATTTAAGACTCTTTCTTTTTTTTTTTTTGCCTGTTTTTTTTTAGACATCGATGATTACCTTTATTGGTGCGAGCAGTGGTGGCCCATTGTTAACAACGGCCCCGACATACGAGTTGTAGGTCGTGGGTTCGAAGCCAGACAGAGCTTTACTTTGTGTAAATGATTTCGTCAGCACTGCTCTCAAAACGGTGAAGGAAAACATCTGAGGACACCGAACCTAGAACCAACAATTCGAAGACATGTGGCATCTATCAACCCGCACTGGGCGAGCGTGGTGGATTACAGCCCATTCCCTCTGGAAGAGAGGATGCCTGTGTCCCAG
Source organism: Tiliacea citrago (assembly GCA_963921375.1). NCBI lineage: Eukaryota > Metazoa > Arthropoda > Insecta > Lepidoptera > Noctuidae > Tiliacea > Tiliacea citrago. The sequence goes on along the minus strand of OY992807.1, from coordinate 13,755,031 downwards.
CAGTGGGAATATTATAGGTAGATTTTGATGATCTCTATTAAGTGTTTTTTAAAGATTTTAAGTAAGGAACGGTTTCATGATGATGCTTCAATATTTAAGATATGCTTCCGTCGTCTAGACTTGGCGTCTCTTGATACAAATGTATAGTCTAAAATAATAAAAAACGAGTGTGATTTAGACCACACGGCTGCAATAAAACCTACCAAAAAGTAATACTAATTATACTTACAACAATAGGCCAGCACTGTGTCTTAACTATAAACGCAACTGGCTATGGCAGAAAGAGAGAAAGAAAATGTGTGCTCACACCTCTCTCTCCCGCACTGGGCCCGCTGGTGGATTACGGTCCACTCTCTTTCACACAGAGGCCTGTGTCCCAGCAGTGGGAACATTATAGGCTGATTATGTACCTCTTTATCTTGCCCCTACAGTAATATACGAAACGTAACTCTCTCTCTTTCTATCTTCACTAAATTATATCTCCCTTTCAACTTCCGTTCGCTCGCTTCCGTAACGCTCTCGTCACGCATTCACCAGTTTACTCCCCAAGTCAAGCGTGCGTAAAGATGTTTTACTTCAAAAATTGCCGATCACGCTCCTGTCATAAACACTGTAGTTAAGTACATCACGTTTATATTCCCAGAATGGTTAGGTTTAGGTGTACTGTACATACACGGTTCGCCAGTTCTGTTTAATACCTCACACAAGCCCATGTAAAGTCAAAGTCAATGCCAAATTATTTATTTCAAATAAGAGGAGGAGACTTTTGAACGTCAAAATTTACAAAAAAAAAAAAAACTGTAAATAGTGGGTGAGCCTATTGCCATTAACTGGTCTCAATCCAAACTCCGAACTGTTACTGAGAACTAAGCCTCGGTCTACCAAAGACAAGAATTATACAACTTTATTATGTCTTGTAATGTAACACCCCGTGCTATCTATTTGAGAAACTATAGCTTCAACTTTCTGACTAACTGACCGACTCTTTGACAATTCAAAAGTGCCTGTAATTGGTCTTATTTAAATATAAATGCTTTGAGTTTGAGTTTCAGTTTTGACAATTTTTTAAAAATAAAAACTGTGTGAGTTTTGTGTGAAGGATATAAGATATAATAATAATTATATAAAATTTATTTACATACACCCTTTACATTATAAAAGCAATATTCTTGATAACATCACCTCGATCACTCATTTTCGCTCGGAAAAACTACGTGACTTTATTTTGTTAATGAAGTGGCAGAAAACTTAATTTTGTTTTTTTACTTCTGGGGGCAATAGGCTCGCCCTCTATTACATGGGACTTGAAAATTACTGGCGAAACGTGGGTGTACTATAGGTACACCTCTACCTAACCCTTTGGGGATTTTAAACCATACAATCGCGCAAAAGCAGAACTAAAATTATTGTCAATTTCTTTAAAAAAAAAAAAGTTTTTCTTGTGTTCTTATTTTATGCACATGTTTAGAAGTACCTACATATTATAAGGTGAAGTCTCTTTTTTTTCCTTTTTGTTTGTTTTTGTCTTTTGTCATAAAACAACATTTGTGTCTTTTATTACGGGAGGACGCTGGCTCCTGCAACACAGTTTTAACTAGCGCAGGAGTCAGAGTATTCTATTAATGTGTTGTTAAATATGTTTTATGTCAATAAATATTTTTTTCTTTCGTTTTTTCTTTTCTTTATTACAGGCGTGATGTTATGTGTGTGTATTTCTGCTCGTTTAGTGATTGTTTAACTTGACATTTTAATAGACTTCAAAAAGAGGTTTTTTATTCAACCCGTAAGTTTGAAAGTTCGTGATTTACTCAAAAAAGAATTATTCCGTTTTGCTAACTAACGTAATCTACATACTTTCAGGATGGTTTTAGACAATATATTAAGTTAGTTAATAAAACTTGTTGAGATATCTCGATGAGCACGGGGTAGGTTGATTTTTTTGCATGTAAGTTTTATATTTTCGAAAATGCCGCCAAGCATGACATCCTGGGTTCAATTGCCAGGTCAGGTGAAGTATTTATTGGTTTTTTTTTTAAACTTAATTTAAAACACATAATAAAAGTATACTTTGTAAACAAGCATATTACAAATTAGAGGATTATATCCAGGATAGGAATGCTTGGAAACATGCTGGTCCAGCTCCATAGGACAATCTTGAGTCTAGACAAAACCAAACTGGTTGCTATTGTATAATTTATTATTTGTATGACATTGATTTTACATTCTGTGATTACCTTCACTCACACACTGACTTATTATTTTTATGTTTTTAGGAAAACATATACTTTTACGATGTTTTTAAAATCTATCTCATGAATCAATTATCTGTCATTGCTTCATTTTTTTTACCTTTTGTGGTATAGTAATTTTATTCTGGATGCATCGTCCCCACATTTATAATTATCTTAAAAAAAAATATTGTAAAACTTTTTTTTTTAAAGAGTAACGGTGGAGTTTCTTTCCCATTATTCTCCATACGAAACTACCTTTTGGAAGGGGCAACTAGAATCAATTCTATTTTTTTGTCAATTTTGACGTTCAAAAGTGGCTCATATGTGCCTATTTGCAATAAATAATTTGACTTTGACTTTGGGTTTTTCCATCAGATTTTTTCCTTATATTTGATACAATTAATGTGACATCTACCTATGCCACTTCGTCGTATGGCTGTTATTATTCTGTTACACTTTATACTCATAATTTATCTATATTTATGCACTGTACCTCTTTCCCCTCTTTACCCCGAGCCCCCGCAATCCCCCATAGCCTGCCTACGGGCCACGCACTAAAATAAAATGAAGTACATATAAAAGTTGAGTGAAATTTGATTGCACCGTAACCCGATACGACGGCAACACTTTTAAATTAAAACATTCACTTTATTAGCCAATTGTATTGGAAGACGATCTCAACCTATTTTCAGAATAATTTAAACTCTGCCTATGTTTGTGCGAACTAGATACGATGTCTAGGTTTTTGTACGATCCAAAATAAAAAGCAAAAGCTTTTACTACTGAATTGAGATATCTTTATGATATCTTGGGACGATGATTCTGTAGGTATTTTAAGTAAATTATTATATTGACAATTATTAATATTTCGTACACACTGTATAGTGCTTTGTTATATTTTTTCTGTGATTCTCGTAGCTTCGTAGCCGTTGTTCGTAGCAAACAAAAGACATCAACGCGTTCGTACACTTGTGTTTTTATAACATGATAATTATTTAGTTTTAATAAGGTAATTTAGTAAAAAAAAGTAAATAAAAAATCCATAATTATTAAAAAACTAATGAGTGCCTATTTCATATATATCTATGATTAATAGTTTGTAAATTGTGCCAAATTACATAATTATTTGAAAATACATCGCGTTCAAAATAATACAGAGTTTGAAAATAAACATAGTGAAAATGGCTATTTTTTTTTTTTAACTAGCTCTGTCCATGGCTTCGTTCATGTGACCTGTATTCTATTGGCATTGTAAGTTAATGGGAACGTGAAGTCATAGTATCTTCGTAATATCCTCTACAACATTAATTGATTTTGTTAATTTAAACAAGAACTAGTTATTTTTAATGTGGTTTAAAAAATATTTTCTTTGAATAAAAAAAAAATATATTATCAGATTTTTTTTTTTTAAACGTACACTTATAACATGCAAGACTCTTTAGTGCTAACTGAATAAATACAACTAGTTTGAGCATTACCTGTGACTCCTTCAGTTGCACGAAACAAGCACTTTTCCGCGCGGTATGTCGCAGACTGTGGAAGGCTCCGCCACGCCGCCCTATATATGCACCGCCCGCCCTACGCCACCCGTCGCCCGCCCTACGCAAGCCTTGCAGCCGCCACTTCAAAAAAAGAAACCGCAAGATTTAAACCGGATTTTTGGGGTTCCGTAACATTGTACTAAAAGAACCTCTGAGGTTATGTTTTTTTTTATGTTTTTAGATAGCATGGGACATATTACGGGATGTATGGCAGCGACACAGAGGAAAATTAAAAAAACAATTTTTCTATATAAATTGTACAATTAATTTATGAAAAAAAAAATGTACCTCAACGAATAATGAAATATAATTAAGTTTTGGTGGCGCGGCTGGGGAGTATACTCCCTGGCCGCGCCACCACGGTTTTCATAAACTATAAGGCGTGCCCGGACATAGTATACACTAAAGAATTGTACCAAAATTGTTCTTATCCGTACGCTATAAAGAGATTCGAAAATAACTATTAGAAACATTCGAAATGAGCCTATTTATTACAGTTAACAGTACAAGGAACTCGGTCGGGGAAGTAAGTCACCCCCATATCTACATATTTATGCAGCCAAGCATTTGCTGTTTCCAAACAAAATTCCAATATAATTAAAATATATCAAAATTTATTATGTACTTTATGACTTTTTAAGAAATACGTCGTCGTTTCCAATACAAGTACTTACCTACTATTTTGTATCTTATTTTTTTGCTGATAAACTATAGTTTTGGTGGTATGAGGAACAGGGTGTAAAGTTCACTCATCCACCATAGAAAAGGGAGGATCCACCGACCAGACGGGTGTTGTGTCTGGTGGGCAACTGCCCGACGGTTGATGTCGGGACGTTGTATATATGCTAGTCGCGCGGTAAACTCTACTTGCGCGATGCAGGATCAGCGTGACGTCAGTGTGACGCGTAGTTCGCATGTGGCGATGTTGATGCCGCTACATAGTCACGTTATTGTAAATTTATATTATAGATATGTTATTTAATTTTTATTTTTATATAATACGGGTAAAATTAAATAAGCTAGCGAAACTCCGCAGAGGTAATGGGCAAAAAAAAATATTTGATGAGTTTTTTTGGGTCTTACTGGAACCGCAGTTAAAATCTGTTTCTAATGTAAACCTCACTGACGTGATCGGTATCGATATAAAACACGATAACATAAAGAAACAATTGATTTTCTCAACTCATACTTACCCAAAAAGAAATCATCATTTTTTTTTTTTTTGGTTACATATCGATACCATCACGTCTGCGGAGTCTCGCTAGCTAATCTAATTTGACACTGCATACATTTAGATTTAAAAATGTAGAATTTAAATTTTATACCAAAATTTTTGCATGCCTTATATTGACAGTGTATTGTGTTAGTTATATGTACAATTTTGTTCATGCCAAATGACAGAATGTATCTAGAACCAAACATTATTTTGTAACTCACTGGAGTACCTACATCATCATCACCACCTGCTTACCTTTCCCCAACTGTGTTGGGGTCGGCTTCCAGTCTAACCGGATGCAGAGGAATACCATTATTTTACATGGAGCAACTGCCTATCTGATCTCCACAACCTAGTTACTGGGTAATACAATACCTCTTGGTAAGACTGGTTGTCAGACTTTCGGGCTTCGAACCGACCCGTAAGGACTATCAAAGATCCACGAATGACAGCCGGGTGCCAACGGCTTAACGTGCTTTCCGAGGCACGGAGGGGTCTTGGTATGTAGAGATGGTTACCCATCCTACGGACCTACCGCAGAAAGCGTAGCTTAACCTGTTCAATTGACCCGTGGGGTTTTTATTACTTAACCACGAGCCCCACCACCTGTATACCTACATTCTTTGCAAATAAACATTTTCTATTTTATTCTACCGTGGTTCCATGTGGTCCCGGACGTAAAGAATAGCACCACCCTATTTCTTCCCGTGGGTGTCGTAAAAGGCGACTAAGGGACTTACTATAGAATGAGCAGCAGCGTTCTCTATGCATTTTAACACTATACTGCGATCGCCAACCCGCTTGCCAAGCGTGGCGATTATTGCAACCCTTTGCGGGAGGCCTATGTCCAGCAGTTGAAGTCTTTCAGCTGAAATGATGAGGATTTTATTCTTTTTTATTCAGTTTTAACGGTATTGAGTGTCCATGTTATAGGCACATATGACATTTCAGCCTTGTCTCTGGCTGGTAACGCATCCTCGATGCCTCTGGTAATGCAGAATATCTAATGTTAAGCAGTTGTGACAACTTACCCATGTTCCGGTGAGCACCACAGACTACCTGCAGTATTGTCTCTCCTCCCTTTAAATCTATTCAAAGGTTGTCTTTAAAAGATGGCTTTTAGAGATAAGACCGCCCATTGTGTCACCCTAAGTAAAATTTCTACATTCATATCTGTAATTCGTATGGTGTACATAATAAAAGAGTATTCTATTCTTTCTGCTTTTTTGTCATCCAATCAGAAAAACTTGTCAGGTACCTACGGAACCTGACAAATGAGTCCGACCCACGCTTGACTGTAATTTATTATCAGTTCTGTGATGAATAGAATTTAATTTATGAATGAACCTCTTTCAAGGATCCGAGGTAGGTAGTATTACAATCAGTAGCGTCATCTACTGTGTAGGTGTAACTATTTACAGAAGTGACTCTATAACTAATATTCGAACGACGTACGGATCGTTCTCGTATATTCTTTTTCTTTACATAATGTTTACATTTTTAAATAATTTCTAATTGTAGCCTTCGACAGACCCAGATGTTCTTGGTGCAGGAATTATGTAGATATATTAACTAGGTGTTATGGATTTCTAATTCCATACATTAACCCTTTACTAAATCGAATTTTATGTAAAGGCTCCTCACATAATCCTATCTCATATTAGTTCAGAGCTCAGAGCGCTAAGTACTCAATACTACAAGAATGTAGTATTGAGTACTTGACCCTCTGAGGGACACTAAACAGCCACAGACGTTATAATGATAGAACTCCTATTGTGTCACGTTTAGTGTCCTTGAATGCGATGATTTCGTTTTCTTACTTTGTTCTAACCAAGTTTGTTATGTGTCGAATGTCAAACTAACATATTTTGAATTTTTAGTTCCTTCAGCCTCGATAGATGGTGTTGTATATATTTATTATTTTGCTGAATTGCGGTGTTAAGATTCGCCGTGATTTCATGACTCCCCTTGTATATTGTAATTAAAATGTTATCTCGTTCTGAGCTTGGTGTTTTCTTTGGCCAAGCCATAAATATCTTGCAGGCTCTTCAGACCTTTTTGGGAATTTGTACAAAGTTAGAATATTCTTTTTGGGCTTACACCCTAGGGATACGTTTTACAGATACTTCTATATTTTATAGAACCACCTACATCAATAATAATAGTACATGCATTGATTGTCCTTGCCTTATGAATCACTATACAAGCAAGTGTGGAAAATAATATTAGATTCTATTTCTCTATTTTTTATCTATTTTGTACGCTTTAACTGGCAAAACATGTAGCTCCTTTTTATTTATTTTTAATTCCATCCACAATGCACATGTATTGTACTTACTCATGTTTTACAAAAATAAAATAAAATATAATATTCTATTCAATGTACCTAAGTTTCTAAAAGCCTTTTACTATTTATACTCATTTTGAATAGTAACCGATAGTCCAAACAGTCAATTCTCCTTTCAAATTCTGACGTCGTTCAGTTTTAGAGAATATTGCGTGTTACAGACGTACGAGCACTAGTGTTGCCCAAATGCAAGAACAAGACGAGACTTAGCCAGTCTTGGTCTTGGTCTTGCGCCAATACACCTGGTCTTGGTCTTGGTCTTGGTCTTGCGCTCCCAGTCTTGGTCTTGGTCTTGGTCTTGCAGCAAGAGTCTTGCAAGTCTTGCAATTACCTATTAGTCTATTACTATTTATTAAAGTTTACTTTAAATCTTAGAAAAACGTATTAGAATTGGAACATTGTGAGCTTGAATTAACATAGCCATAGTAAAGATCAAGCAGATTAATAAATAACTGAAGATTTGATAAGAAATTCGAAAAATCAACTGACCTATATGTCGTTTTCCATGGAAGTAACTGTTTCTTAATAAACATTTATGATTTATAAGCTTACATTTGCTAAAACATGTAAAAAAAACAAATTAATTACAATAACTTGACTGTATTTTAAAGAACAATACTTATCTGTCTAGAAAGAGATTGAACCCTCAACTTATAAGAAATTTAATAAAAGAGTTTTACGATTTATCATTTATTTGAATAAAAAATAAAATACAACACAAATCAACAGCTTTATCATTAGGTTATGATACTTTATATCAATTTTTTTGACCAAGAATTAATACAAAGTAACCATCTGGCTGACTCATCACTTAACCTATTTCTATGTTTTCTAATTACTAATGATGCTTTAGAAAATAACCTCTCAGCAGGTACTGAAGTTGCAGGTATTGAGAGAAAATCACGGGCCATTTTCGATAAAATCGGATACTCTGTCTCATGCGTCCTCCACCAATCTAAAATGTCTTCCGAGCTGGCAGTTCTTGGTTTTCTCAGGTACTCCTCCAACTCGTCTATCACTAAGCCTTGAAGACAAGATCCAGATGACGTCGAGGGACATTCATAGAGTTTATCAAAGTCTATTACGTCTTCATCTTCATCACATACTTTATTTTCTTTTTCTGGTAATTCCAGAGATTTGTTCAGTGAGTGTAGACTTTTATATTCTTCATAAAGTTCATTGAACTTGCGCAGACTTTCTGTTTTAAGTTGCTTCCCCCACATTGTCAGGTCAAAAGTCTGAGCCTTATGCCTTGGGTCTAAAATTAAAGAAGTACAATAAATCCAGTTGCTCTTCTTGTAATGTTTAAGCATTTTGTCTCGAGCTGCTTGGAAAGCTAGAATGAGCCTTTCATCCACTTCAGATCGATTAGGTTTCTCATCTAACTGTTTTACCATGGATTCAATTTTATCTAGCAAGAGATTGAATGATACAATGACTAGCGGTAATGTAACATATTTGTCTCCACCAAGTTTTCTACTTAAAAGTTTAAAGTTTATTAGAAATTTATGTAATTTTTCGAGTACCTGCCATTCATTAGCTGTGATTTGAAAATCATTTAATTCGGTGACAGAACTGCACAATATGTCAATGCCCGCTCTCACTTTTAAACCAAATCCAATCATATCATGTGTGGAATTCCATCTCGTTGGACAGTCAAGAATGGCATTTAGATTTGATGGCACGCCAGCTGCTTCACAAGCAGACTGAAACTTCTTCTTCACTATCTCACTTCTTTTTATTTTACTGGAAATACTGCGTAACTTTGTTACAGATGTACGCGAGTCAGCAATATTTGGTGCAGATTCTTCATCTTCCTCATCCTCAGTTTCGTCTGCATAGTCTTCGTACTGCTGATCTTACGCGTTAGTGTCAGACTCACAGTGTAATGCTAAGGTCTTTAATAAATCTTGTACACCAAGGTTTAAAATGTGAGCAAAGCACCGGAAATGTTGATTGTCTGAATCAAAGTGTGGCGGCAGCTGTTTGCCCAGTTCATACATAAATTTGGTATTTGCAGTTGCGTTGTCGACCGTGATACCTTGTATTTTATCAATTACGCCATATTCCAATAAACATTCATGGAAAATCGTTGCAATATCTTCCCCAGTATGTCGACCGCGTGATGGTATAAAATCAAGAACTACAGATTGATACTTCCATTCGTTGTCTATATAATGAATAGTAACCCCGTAGTAACTCCTACCAGCAATTGACGTCCACCCATCAATGGTAAAAGACATTTTAGATGATAATTGTTGAAGTCGTTCCTTGAGATTCAATTGGAGCTCTTCAAATCGCTCTTTGACTTTCCTTCTAAGTGTAGACCTTTTAGGAAACACCATATTAGGGCAAATACGTCGAAAATATACTTGTGTAGCTTCGTCATCGAAAAATGAGAAGGGAAGATATTTTTTCACCACCCAATCAACTATAGCTGTCGTGATGTTGTCACTGCTGTTTTCCGACTGAAACAAAACAATAAATCTTGTGTTATTATTTAAAACAGTTTGAGCGTATAAGAGGAGGAGGTTTGTTGTTGTTAAATCGAGAAAATCGTTAAATTGATATTTGTTATATTAAGGTTGCACTGTACTGTAATTTACCAAAATAAAGTACTTAGTTGTTACTGGCCGATTAAATGAAAATATGGGTGTTTATAAAAAAAATTTAAGACGATAATTACATACTTAATATGTCGCACCCCTAGATGAAAACACCACTAACTCAAAAATACTTACGTAAGTTAATGGCGTTTTTGAAAGTATCGCATGAATAGCTACGCGGAGTTAAAATTCTTTTAACTGTTAAAAAAATATTCTTACCTGTCCACTTCTTCCAGCGGTTACTAAAAAGCTTGTGATATCTCCACTTAATTTTGGTTTAACAGGAAGAAATATTTCTGATTCCTTTTTGTGGAAAGATATTAGATGTTTCCTTAAGCCTGAAGTGTTTCTGTTTTTCATTTTTATTTCAATCTTTTTATGTTGGCACAATTTACAGAAGGCAGTTTGGGATGCATGAATTATTTCGAAAAACTCCTCAAATTTGCTTTTGGGTCTTTTAGATCTGTGACTCAAACTCTCGTTACTCGGACTAGAATAATTTGAATCTTCGTCACTCATATTAAATTGTACACGTGATACGTTTTTAGAAAACAACGAGAATTAGTAAAAACAATTATTAAGTTAGACTCGAAGCACAGCTCAATTGGAAATGACTGGAATTAAAATAATTCCTTTATTTATAGTACGTTTCCTTGCTTTCTACCGCGCCGCCTCGCCACGTGCCGGCTCTATGAAAAGGATGCCGCCGCAAATCAAACAATGCCGCGTGCGGCGTACAAACACACACTAAATATTACCTACTTGTACAGACGCGACGCGTGAATAAAATATAATTAGTGCCAATCACTATTCTTTACATATAAGTGAATGTTTTGGCGTACATCTATACTAATATTATAAAGCTGAAGAGTTCGTTTGTATGTTTGATGACAGAAGTTTTAAAATAAATAAATAAGTCCTGAACGTCACTATACCTCCAAAGTTACTATTCCTCGTGGACGAAGTCGCGGGCACAGCTAGTAAATACTTACTCTCATCATCTCTCTCAGAGATATTCGGGCTGGTAAGTAATACAAAACTCTTATCGCAGGCTTTTTATTTTATTAGTAGGTAAGTACCTACGCTTTTTATATTATTTTATTAGTTTTGTAGAATTTTTTTTACACGTTTCAAGTATATTTAAAAGTGACTACAATATTTATTAAACGGGTGATATTTGAACACTTTTTTGCTATTTTTTCTTGTAAAAACTTAAGAAATATAATGACTAAATGTACAATAATAGTACCTAAGTAATTAGTTTAAAACCATATAAGTAATCAATATTATAATATATACTTACTAGAATGAATTAATATGACATCTACTACCTATCCTTACCATTTTATCCTAATCATAATACTACTTGCGTGATCAGTATAATGTATTCATTTTCATTCTAAGCACTCTGAAACTTATTTATTCTTTGGAACACCTGTAGGTACTCTTAAAAAAATTCGAAATTATTTTGCATGAGTATACCTACGCCCTATGGCGGCAATCAAATAGTGTCACAAATGTTATGATTTCGGCGTGGCGGCAACGATTGTTTTAGATTTCAAAAGAAGCCGCCGGCGCGTGTATCATAACCATGTACTTCCGAAAAGCGGCAAATTTCTTTGAGAAGTAAGTACAAAACCTTTGATGCCGCATTATCAAAGTGCCGATGGTTAAAACATAACTATGCATGCACTCAGTTTGATTTTAATAGATATTTTTTTATTCGCTATGTTTATGGTATTAGTCGTAATGCGCATAGGTCCAGTTTTTCATATTCTTTGATACAGTTTTTTGCGTCTCATAGAATTCCTAAGCGTACCTACCTATACACCGAACTGTTACACCTAACTACTCAGTGAAATAGCGCTAAGTCCTAGCTGCAAGACGCAAGAGTCTTGCAGGCTATGTCTTGTTCTTGCTCAAGTCTTGCACGGTCAGTCTTGGTCTTGGTCTTGCTAAAAATACGCGGTCTTGTTCTTGGTCTTGGTCTTGCAAAAACGCAAGAACAAGACCAAGACTGCAAGACCAAGACTGAATTTGGGCAACACTAACGAGCACAGAAGTACATAGGTAATCCCCCTGCTGGGACTCAAGCCTCGTCTCTCTAAGTTCCTATTCTAACCGAAAGCGGCTGCCGAGCGAGTACGCGATCGTCGCGCGTTTATAAATGAATATACATACTCGCGCGATCAATGACGTCGCGTTTGGATGTCATAATCCTAACCTAAACGATCGCGTAATCGCTTATTCGCGCGACAGACGCTTTCGGTTAGGACTCAGAGTAAGAGGGAGCGGTGTCATAGTTTACCACGCGGGCACAGTGCGGGTTGATGGATGACAATTGTCTTCGAATTTTTGGTCCTAGAACATGCCGTGTTTTTTTCTTTAAGATGAGAGTGATATTCTTAAGTGTATCATGAAATACATACATTCATAAACTCACGCCTTTTTCCCATGTCATCGCAGTATGGTGTTAAATGCATAGAGAACACTGCTGCCCATTCTCTAATAAGTCCCTTAGTCGTCTTTTAGGACACCCACGGGAAGAAATAGGATGGTGCTATTTTTTACGTCCGGCACCACACGGAACATTTTTCCATGTAGAGAGGCAGAAACTACAAAATGCTACTTGTTACGCTCCTTACATACTCCTTCTGCTTCGCCCGCACGCCGTTTGCGAGTACTACGCACCTGACCTTTCTGAAGAACATCACCAATTATGTCAGTAGTTATGTGTCCTGTAACATGATATGTTCCGCTAACTACAAAGGTTAGCGTCGTGTCGGTGCCGCGGTCGTGACGCGTGTGATTCGCTCTAGCGCGCCAATAACGGCTGATAACTGATTGTAGCAGATAGTAGATAGTAGCCACTCACTGCGAACATCGCACTAATTAGTTACAGGTAGAACTCGTCCACCGTGGGTAGTTTTTTGCGCCACTTCTTCCCAGCTAGGAAGTGCAATAGGAAGTGGTGAAGAGCGGGCGTTTTTTGGGCGACTGTCTTATGTAATTTTGATGTTCGAAAAGTGCTGATTCGCAGCCAAAGTTTAAATAAATGACTTTCGATTTTGACCGTCGTACTTACACTGCAAATCATCATCATCATTGCAATCGAAAGAAACTGTCCAGCAGACATAGGCCTCCCCCAAAAGGAAGGGGATTGCCATAATCGCCACGATTGGCAGGCGGGTTGGCGATCGCAGTATGGTGTTAAAATGCATAGAGAACGCTGCTGCGCATTCTCTAGTAAGTCCCTTAGTTGCCTGTTACGACACCCACGGGAAGATATAGGATGTGGGTACCTACGTGTAAGTAGACAGTTATGTATAATTCTCATTTTAATAACCGGGCGAGCTTATCGCCATCAAACGGGCACTAATCCAGAGTTCAGGACATTCACTGGAAACTATATAACAATGCTCAACCCGAGTATATATCTTGGACATACAGACTAACTTCGGTGAAAGAAAACATCGTGAGGAAACCTGGACTTATAGTGTAGTTAATATAATAGGCAAAGCACACATAATCAGGTCTGTTCAGCTTTTATCCATAGAAAACAACGATTTTGTATGGCGATGCGTACGCATCCGTTCGACGGGGATGCGAATAAGTGTCCAATTAGTCCCCAAGTAATCGCCAACCCGCCTTGGGCAAGTGTGGTGATAAATACCTGTGCCATTTCTGTACTAGAAATGGCCTTTGAGTAGCAATAATGGGGCAGTAATAAGCTGGTATTAGATATATCCCAGAAATAGGAGTTCACGTTAACATTCATACGGTTCTCAACGTTAACAATGTTGCAGTGTACCTGTCACTTTTATGAACAAGTTATAGGTACCAATCAATCAATCTGCCTAGCCTTTTCCCAACTAAGTTGGGGTCGGCTTCCAGTCTAACCGAATGCAGCTGAATACCAGTATTTTACATGAAGTGACTGCCTATCTGATTTCCACAACCCAGTTATTTTATTTTATTCAGGGACAATAAACAGCTACAATATGTGTTGGAACATAGAAAAGATAATACAAAATTTGACAATATTGCTGCCCACTACATTATCCGCATATTAACGAAGAAAATATGACAATGAGTGCCACTAGATAGGCAATAAATAATTACATCACATTATAATAATTAATAAAATCATGCAAAATATAAATTCCAATTGATTGATTGCTTGGCAACAGAGTATGAGATTTAAATTTAGATTTAGAGCATACAAAAATATCAATATTAACAAAATTACAATTATAAGATTCAACCATTCGACGGATAGGGCAGCGCAAACCAGAATTAGTTCGACAGGAATTGACAGCAAATAGGTTACCTGCACGGATACTACGTATATTAACAGCGCGTGGAACTACATAACAGAGTTTGCTCGTGAGGTCGATACAATCAAAATCCCCATGAACAATACCATACAGTACAGAAGCTTCTAGATACTTACGTCTAGATTCAAGGTTGACCTGCCTATATTTATCTAGTAATTGTGAGTACAACAAATACGTTTTGTGGTATCTCTAATGCATGGCTCGTAGAAACTTCCGCTGGACTTTTTCAATCTCGTCTATGTATTTCTGGTAAAACGGGTTCCAGATTGGGACGGCATATTCTAATTGTGATCGTACAAGGGTCTTATATAGGTAAAGGTATGTGGAGACGCGCTTGAACTCAGTGGACGATCTCATAACGAAACCATACATTTATATGCTTTATTTACAATTCTTTCTACATGTTGGTTTAGGGACAACTTATCATCAATTAACACACCAAGATCTCTCACAGTAGATACATTACTGAGTGTTGTGTCGTGCAAAGAATATTTAAAATTAGTAACTATTTTATTCTTAGTGAAATTGATGCAATTGCACTTGGAGAGACTAAGGTGTAGTTTATTGTTTAGACCAGCGATACTCAAAGTGTGTTCCGCGGAACCCTAGGGTTCCGCAAAGCCTCTGTGGGGGTTCCGCGCAAAAACTGGTTAGAATAAAAAAATATACTAAAGCGGTACCTACTATATTTTATTTTACTCTGGTACCTGAGTAAAATATTATCAATCTAAATATTCCAACATAAAGTAAAAAAAATATGCAAATTTTAATGTCAAGTAATATGATTATTAATGAAGAATACACATAAAACCATTTTTGATGATTACTTTAGGGCTCCGTCAAATATTTCGTTTTCCAAAAGGGTTCCGTCTCCAAAAAAGTTTGAGAACCACTGGTTTAGACAGTAGTCAGTGAGACTGTCCAGATCTTGTTGAAACAGTCGACAATCCTCCACAGTCTGTATAGACCTATACGCTTTTAGATCATCAGCGTATACAAGAAACTTAGTGTTTTTAAAACATTTGTCTATGTCGTTAATATATAAAATAAACAATAGTGGCCCCAGGATTGAACCCTGTGGAACACCCGAGGTTATATGCACTGCATCAGACTGATGATCATTTACGACAACCTTTTGAGTTCTATTTTTAATATAGGATGAGAACCAGCGAAGCAAATCCCCTCGCATACCATTAAACGCAATCTTATGTAGCAGAATTTCATGGTTGGATTTCGTGGAGTTACTGGGTAATACGATACCCGTTGGTAAGGCATGGTTGTCAGACTTTCGGGCTTCTGACGACCCGTAACGACTGTCAAAGATCCACGAATGACTGCACGAACCAACGCCTTTACGTGCTTTCCGAGGCACGGAGGAGTCTCGGAATGTTCAGATGGTCACCCATCCACGGATCTACCCCGGCAAGCGTAGCGTAACCTGATGGATCGACCCGTGCGGCTGTTATTACTTCGCCGCGGAGGAGCTCGTGGCGAAGTAACAAACAAGAACAAGAACAACATAAACCAATCTGACTCAAAAACAAATACGGTTACTGCGCGCGGCTCGCGATAAATAACCACTTACTGTACAAAGACAAGATGTGTCGCTAATTCGATATCCTGTTGTAGTTTACATAATCTCAGATCCCGAGCGTTTGTGACTCGTTTTAGTAATGCTTAGCACGATGTGATAGAACACAACCCCACGCTTATATTCCTTGAAGAGGTAGACAGAGATGTACGCCCACATCAGCAGTTATGTTTATTAGGGGCGAATCTATTGCTACTAGTGTTGTTTTGAGCTACACGATGACTGATGGATGCGTGCCGTCTGACGCATACACAGGTTGTTTGGAAGCTAGGTGCAAAGCTAGGGGTGATAGTTGACACCGTTTGGAGCATTTTGAGCATGTTTTAAAAAAGGTTTGAATGATTGAGGCTATTTTATTTTTCAAATTTTAAAAGTATTCTACGACTTCAAAAGTGTGACCTATTTTTTTCAATAACACAGATGCTAAGAATTTGATTTATTAGATTAGATCCAAATCAGATTAATGACGAAAAAGAAAGAAAAATTACATACCAGCTTTAAGTGGGACACTGTTGGCAATTAAATAAATGGGCGTTCCTCAAGGTTCGATATTGGGTTCATTCCTCTTTTTAGTTTAGGTACATTATTGATTTACCCCAATTACTTCAAAATCAACCGAAGATGGTGTTATTTGCTGATGACACATCATTGAACTTTAAAATAGACCGACGATCACAAAATCTTGATGACGTGAATAATTCTATTCTTCAGGTCCAAGATTGGTTTACGGTAAATAATTTGGTATTAAATGAACAAAAACCAAATGTATTAGATTTAAATTACCTAATGTTAGAAGTAGCGAATGTGATATCATATTGAACGGAAAAAACTGGAATTTATTAATCAAACGGTTTTCCTAGGAATCACTCTAGACGAGAAACTGCAATGGGGACCACATATTATTATAACCTCTCTGGCGGGGCGGCTAAGCTCGACCGCTTAAGCTGTTAGAAAGATAAGACAGCTAACAGATACAGAAACCGCGCGTTTGGTTTATTTTAGCTACTTCCACAGCATTATGTCGTATGGCATTTTACTGTGGGGTCAGGCTGCTGACATTGAGTCCATCTTTATTTTGCAAAAGAGAGCTGTCAAAGCAATTTATAATCTACGTCGCCGCCAATCTCTTAGGGAACGATTTAAAAGGATTAATATTATGACGGTACCTTGCCAATTCATTTATGAAAATATTATGTATGTAAGGAAAAATCTACATATTTTTAATAAGATAAACGATAGACATAATTCTAACACTAGAAATAAAGATAAAATAGATCAACCATTTTTCAGAATATCTAAAGTACATACCTACATCTTTTATGGGGTACTGTGTTAAATGTTACGACAAAATACCTTGTGATATATTGCAATTAAATGAGAGAAAATTTAAAACACATAATTATTAAAAGTACACTTTGTAAACAAGCATATTACAAGTTAGAGGATTATATCCAGGACAGGAATGCTTGGAAACATGCTGGTCCAGCTCCATAGGACAATCTAGAGTCTAGACAAAATCAAACTGGTTGCTATTTTTATGGTAAAATCTGTTATTTTTATGATATTGATTTTACATTCTGTGATAACCTATACTCACACACTGACTTATTTTTTATTTTTTTAGAAAAACATACTTGTATGATGTTTGTAAATATGTGAACACCACGTATCTATCTAATAATTAAGTTATTTTTCATTGCTTAGTTTTTAATTGCTTACTTTTAGTTCTACTTGCTTCGTCTGCAGAACAGTTGCAAGACATGGTGACTGTGATGGATGAAGCATATAAGAGGAAAGGGATGAATATAAATGTGAATAAGACGAAGGTTATGGTGTTTGAAAGAGAAGAGGATGTATCGGTGTGTGATGTGAAAATAAATGATAAGAGTGTGGAGCAAGTAAGTGAGTTTATATATTTGGGGAGTCAGTTTACAAGGGATGGAAAGATTGATGAAGATGTGGAAAGGAGAGTAAATGCGGGAAATAAAGTGAATGGTGCTATACATGCGATTGTGGCCAATCAGTCGATGCCCAAAAAGGCTCGACTGGCTGTTCACAATGGTGTGCTGGTGCCTACGCTTATGTATGGAAGTGAATGTTGGGTGTGGCAAAAGAAGCATGAAAGTACAATAAATGCAGTGGAAATGCGTTCCTTGCGAAGCATGTCTGGCGTGACTATGAATGATAGGCTGAAAAATGAGGTGATAAGGCAACGGTGCAGTTTAAAAGAAGATGTAGTAACAAAAATTGAAAACAGTATGCTTAGATGGTTTGGTCATGTTGAGAGGATGAGTGGAACGCGACTAACAAAAGGTATTTATAAAGCAGAGGTGAGTGGAAACGCCGGGAGGGGACGCCCTAGGAGGACATATAGTGACCAAATTGGTGATGTTCTTCAGAAAGGTCAGGTGCGTAGTACTCGCAATCGGAGTGCGTGTATGACCAGATGTATGAACGTAGGCGAAGCAAAAGGAGTATGTAAGGAGCGTAGCAGGTGGCGTTCTATAGTTTCTGCCTACCCCCATGGGAAGAAGGCGTGAGTTTATGTATCTAGTTTTTAATTCTTTTTACCTATTATGGTATAGTAATTTTATTCTAGGTGCGTCGTCTTCACATAAAACCATATAATTAATGTACTCTAACAAAATATTGTAAAACATTTTTAAAAGAGTAACGGTGGAGTTTTTTGCCCATTCTTCTCCATACAAAACTGCCTTTTGGAAGGGGCAACTAGAATTAATTCAATTTTTTGTAACTTTGACGTTCAAAAGTGCCTCTTAGGTGCCTAATTGAAATAAATTGATCTATTTTATCTTTATTTCTAGTATTATAAAATTGTCTATCGCTTAGCTTATTCAAAATATGTAGATTTTTCCTTACACACATAATATTTTCATAAATGAATTGGCAAGGTACCGTCATAATATTAATCCTTTTAAAAGAGTAACCGTGGAGTTTCTTGCCGGCTCTTCTCCATAGGAAACGACCAATTGGAACCGTGCACCTAGCTTCTGACGTTTCATAAGTGCCCATGTAGGTTTATGTGAAATATATATTTTTTTTGATTTTGATTTTAAATAGTTCCCCCTAAGAGATTCGCGGCGACGTAGATTATAAATTGCTCTGACAGCTCTATTTTGCAAAATAAAGATGGACAACGAGCGGGTTCTTTATCTGTTAGCTGTCTTATCTTTCTAACAGCATAAGCGGCCGAGCTTACCCGCTTTCTCACAACCAATGAACAAAAGCACGGCCCCTTAACAGTGAAAGCGTTATGTGAGTCTTGGCAACCTACTTTATATGAAATGTCTTTAGTGGGATTTCATTTATTTTTGTATCCCTAAGAAATACAGACTTGCACAAACATGCAAAGGTTGAGTTACAAATTTCGTATTACTTTTGTGCAAATCCTAGCCTGCATACCAAGTTAAGTTTCCGCTTTCTAGGACTTCGGGAAGTGCCATAGAGATTTTTTAATGAGTGATGAGATCGACGTATTTTAGGTATTAATAAAATCGTTCATTCCCCACGACAGCACTGACTGTTAGTGATGTCCAGCTAATTTATATTCATGCCATAATTTTATGATGATGTTATACAATATTCCATAGTATAAAAGCTAGACAAATGAAACTCAGTGTGTTTTATAAGTCTGCTAACCACATCTTGTTCTGAGAACTTGAACTCTCTAGCATTATGCAAGCAGAAGCTATGAGGGATTGAAAGTACGACGAAACGTTTCGGGAAAAGGTAGGTAGTGCCCACTGCTTTTTTTTGTTTTTAGCTCGTCTTGGCGGGGCACTGCCGCATGCCATGCTCCCAGATTCTAGAAATTGAGCCCAGGACCAGATGGTAATTTTAGAGGAAAATAATCTTTATTGCCATTAGGAAAAAAGAAACACGCGTTAAAATTTTATCCACATTAATTTTATTTTATCAAACCACTTTTTTGCTTATAATTAATATAGAAATAATCTTACTACATAACAATAATAACTTCGCCACCTCGTACTCGGCGCCTTTCTTAGGGCTCTGGGATCCGGGACAGTGTCTCGAGAAATGTCAGATGTAAAAATATTAATAATAGATTATTTATTTTAATATCTCTTTATGTGCAGAACTGCAGACCATTGACAAGCAGTCTCAGAATATAATAATAATAAGTTATTCAAATAGTGACCACTTGGGTACTATTTAATAAAACAAAAAAAAATATTCAAGTATATAGTAAAATTATGATTTAGATCAATTACAACCTACAAAATTTAGAAACATTAAACACAATGTAACAACAACAAAATAACCAACCACAATAATATAATAATATCTAAGAGATTAAAATTACCCCGCGTCATAACTAAAGGCAATCGTCGCGTTCTTAAGGCGGATGCGCTAAGATAGCCCGCAAAATTCAAATTTTATTACGTTTTTTGCAATTTGCAGGTCAGTAAGAGGTTGTATGTTGATCTAAATATGATTCGCGGCCGTAACGAATATGGCTTTACAGACTTATAATCATTAGAATCGGCAATACAGCTAACTCTCTTCGAAAAATCCTATTGAATGACTATTTCTGAAATAATCATTCAGTAGGATTTTATGAACTTAGAGAGTTGTAATGCTGATTTACAAGAAACGCTACAAGGCTATTTTGGTGCGTGGCCAAAATCGGAACGAATGCCGCCATCTTGTTTTTAGAGTACCCCAAAGGGTTCAAACGCAGCCCTGTTTCTGTACACTCACGTGCCCGCGCGTCGTCTGTCACACTGGTCTTACAGCCAAAAGGTTGGAGCTACAGTCTTCACATTTTCACAGTATAAGCACCTTGTTGACCCAAAGCCATACAAATCATCAAAAAATATTTTAAAAAGGGGCTCCCATACAGCTAGGGGGGGGGGGGGGGTTACTTACTCCATCGAGTGGGCTATATCGTTGTTTAAGAGCTCGTTAAGTGGACCAAAGTTGAAAACGCGAAAAAAAAATCAGCTTTTCCCTCCATTTTGACGAGTTGAGCGAACAATAAGTGTAGGGAACAGCTGATTTTTTTTTCGCGTTTTCAACTTTGGTCCCATAGTAAAAGTTATTCATAAAGATGAGTACAATGACCCCTTAAGAGATTTCGTGTATGAATATATACACCTTATAATTATAATTTAATTATTTAAACTTTCCAAATTAATATTTTAAAGAGAAAAGATTTGATTTTTTGTTTGTATGTTTGTTTGATAAACTCAAAAATTCTTGACCGATTTTAAAAATTCTTTCACCTATAGAAAGCTAAATTATTACGAGCAACATGAGATGTATTTAATTTTTTTTTTAATAGCGACCCCTACGAAAATTGCAATAATGTAACACGAGGTATCAAAAATTTGCCTACAAAAATAATTATTTGGCGTGCGCTGCGAAAACTATTGATGATACATAAAATTATGTACTACATGTTTATCTTATCGTTACCCACAAAAAAGTCCGCGAGTCTATGTCTCACTATTATATTAAAGTCATAATAACCGTTTTTTGTTCAAATTAGTCAATCGAATCACGTGTAGAATCGAAAAATGATGAATAATAATAAATAATACATTCTTATCATGATATTAATCCTTATCCAACTAAATAGTTTCATAATCAAGGTTGATTATGTACAGGTAAATTCCTCTTTAAATTATCGAATCGGACCTTTCGATTAGAAGTTACGACGAGTATATATATCTGCCTAGCCTTTTCCCAACTATGTTGGGGTCGGCTTCCAGTCTAACCGGATGCAGCTGAATACCAGTATTTTACATGGAGCGACTGCCTATCTGACCTCCAAGTTACAACGAGTATAAAAATACTAAAAGTAAGAAAAATTGCCACGGTGTGAGCGAACAGCCCCACGCTTAGTTAATTATTTGTACGCACACATTTAATTTAATTTTTTGAATTAAAAAAAAAAAAAAACATTTAATTATTTGTAAGCTAGAACCAATTGAATAGTAGTTCGTAATAAATCATAAAGGTCTATAAATAATTTGTTTCGGAAACTATTTTTTAAACGGGATGGAGAGAGTTGAACTTTGTAGGCGAAAACCAGGGACCATTTTGTTTACCCATTGAAAGGGTTTTGCTAAGCGGTTAAACAAAAACCCATACGATATGGGTAAACTTTTTGAACGGCTTAAATTAAATTTTGGTTACCCGTTGAAAGGGTTTTTGATAAAAACCCATACGGTATGGGTAACCCTTTTGAACGGCTTACTTTAAGCCATTCAAAATTACCCACACCGTATGGGTTTTTGATTAACTGCTTAGAAAACCCCTATCGAAAACCCGTTCCATTGAAAGGGTTTTCGATAGGGTTTTTCTAAAATGGTAACCAAAATGGTCCCTGAGTAGAATAGAGTTAGAATTGGTCATGCTACGCGTTCTGGGCGGTTAATATACACATAAAGTTGACTTAGTACTAATATTGATTTATCTATAATCTTATAATATACAACTAAAATATGTATACTTTCTAAAAATGGTGTAAGAGGTAATTAATCGGCATAGTTTGATTAACTATAGTTAAATACATGTCTAAGAAATGAATGGAATCAAATAAATCTGTGTTTACGGGTATTATATTAAATTTATTTCGCCGTATTCAATGTGGAGACAACAATACTAACTATTAATATAAAAGCGAAAGTGTGTTTGTTTGTTACGCTGTCACGCTAAAACGACTGAACGGATTTGGATGAAATTTGACCCATGGGTAGACCCGGAGAAGGGCTTTACTTTTCATCTTGGACCGCATAGGAAATCGCGGGCAACAGCTAGTACGGCAATAAATTAAAATACTGGCAATACCAGTGCATAGAAGTAATTTGAAACAATCAAATAAAACGTAACATCGAAATTAAAAAAAACAACAAGGTCTTTGCCGATCTGTGACTAAACGAATGCATATTACATTTAATTGAATTTTCGTATACTTCCTGGGAATGATAATAGTATACGAATTTTAAATTAATGTCGTATCATCGTCCCCACATTTTATAAAGAATTCTTTCAACGGTAACTTCTTTGATACAGAATATTGCATATACATTTTATTCTTGGTCTGTACAAGGTTGTCGCACAATACAATAGACGATATGACATGGTGGCAGTCCGAGTCGGTCCCGAGTCATAGTATTGCAGCTCGGGACGTACAATTCAGCAGATGAATCATGGCCTGTCCGAACTTTACGCAGAAGAGTGCGCAATAAATTTTTTTAGGAATCAAATGGTAATATATGAGTGAGAGAACATGCTTAAAAGTTCGGAGGGCCTGTGTTCAGACAGGCCATGATCATCGACCGTATTCATTACATAATACTAACGTCTGTCCTTAAAGCCGCGAATCCTTTAGGCAAGTCTTGCGTGCAAGTATGACGTCACATTTGCGTATAAGTTGCTTGCATTGAAAACAAGTTTTCAGAAGTGTGCAAATTGCATGCAGGTTTTACTTGCGTACAAGCAGGGACCGTACAACCCCGGTTAAGAGTTTAGCCTTTCGATGGGGTAACCCATTCAATGGGTTACCTTTATCATGATGTAACCCATTGAATGGTATTTATACTAGAAACCCAGTGAAAGGGTTACATGATAACCCATTGAATGGGTTTTATAATAGAAACCCAGTGAAAGGGTTACATGATAACCCATTCAATGGGTTCTATACTTACTTGAAACCCAGTGACATGAAAAATTCATAATATTATGTTATTTCGATATCCGCCCAGCACGCGGAGCATGACCAATTCTATCTCTATTCTACCCAGGGACCATTTTAGAAAAACTCTATCGGATACCTTTTGAATTGAAAGGGTTTTCGATAAGGTTTTTCTCAGCAGTTAATTAAAAACCCATACGGTGTGGGTGAATGACTTAAACTAAGCCGTTCAAAAGGGTTACCCACACCATATGGCTTTTTATCAAAAACCCTTTCAACGGGTAATCAAAATTTAATTGCCGTTCAAAAGGGTTACCCATATCGTATGGGTTTTTGATTAACCGCTAAGAAAAACCCTATCGAAAACGCTTTCAATGGGTAACCAAAATGGTCCCTGCATACAAGTGGAGATGTTCAACAATTCAGTAGGACACCATACAGCGCGAGATACCATGCGCGTACGTCACTCGTTCGCAATTCGAAATGTTTGTTGCGCTTATATTTTTGACATATTATGTAATACTGGAATCTTTTGTTTATTTGTTTTGGTATTATTCTTAGTTTTTTTTTTACATTAATATAATAACAGGGAATTGCAAATGTTTTACTTTTTAATGTCTTATTTGGTTACTGTTTTAAACAATGATTTATATTGTAATTCTTTTAATTTTTAATTGTTATAATTTTGTGTAAAATTTCGGTACAATGTTAAAATTGTTACAGAAATAAATAAATAATGTTCAATTTACGTTTGGGCGTTCAATTTGCACGTCACTTGACTATAAAAATATATAAGTTCAAACTACCCCATACAAGTTGATACAATTTGCAACATAATACTAGTAACTTGCCTAATGGAATCGCGCCTTAATAAACTAACTGAAGTATGCAGGCGCCAAAGCACACACGAGTTTGAGCAAAAGGTCGGCTTTGTAGAGCGCCGTCTCTGTCACCCGCACCTGTAATACCAGCTTGTTTGGCCCACTGCTGGGCAAAGGCCTCTCCTCATACAGAGAAGGCACGATCATTGATCACCATGCTTGCTCAAGACTGGTTGGCGATTTTTCCAGGTTTGCTCACGATGTGTCCCTGTGCTCTTTCTAAAACCCAATGTTCTATATTGACGCCCGGGTACTGAACGATGTTATTAACAAGTGCTACGCGTATTCGAGACAGTCTCCTCATTGGTCGATGAGCTGCACTGAGCCTCCTCATTGGTCGACACTTCCTTGCCGTCTCCAGATTGGCCGGTGATATCGGCTCGTCCACCCACTTGTTCGTCGAACTCAGCCTCGTCCAGCAAACCTTCGAGTTCCTGCATGTAAAAACAATGCGTTTGAGAATTTGTTTATAGTTTAAAATGGCCGACAACTTGATATTCACAATCGTCGTCATTTTTGGCATAAGTATCCCTAAAACCCATTAAAATGATACCCATGAATTTGTTTTACTTTTTGTTAAAAGATACGTGGGGCGTATACGTCCCACGTGTCTTTTAGTCGATTAATACTAATATCTAAAGAAAAACATAAATAACTAATTTATGTTCTAAAACTCCGCAACAAGGTTTACAAATCTGCATTGACAGCCAATACGAGTCAGTTAATTTAAAATTCTAAATACACACAACCGCAACACTAAACTCAAAATGTTGATTTCTCGTAATCGTAGTGTTGTGATGTGGTTTGGTTCACGTAGGCAAACAATTTGCAAAAAAAAAATGCTGATCATTGTTAATTTATTTAAAGTTTGATTGAATTGTTGTTGTTTTGTATTATTGTTGTGTGTACCTAGTGTAATATATGTACACATTGTAGTCAGGAAAACTAATTGTTAAGCAAATTAACACCCTACGTCAATTTGCCGTGTTATAGCCATTTCATACAACTGTCAAAGAATTACGGTTGTGATTTGAATATACGGACAATTTAAGTCGGTAGTCAATTTGCTTAACTTAACCGTGGAGATTCTTGACCGTTCTTCTCCATATGAACCTACTACGCTTTGGAATGGGCAACTAGCTTCATCTCTCTGACTGACCGACCCTTTGACAATTCAAAAGTGCCTGTAATTGGTTTATTTGAAATAAATGCTTTGAGTTTGAGTTTGAAATAATTGTGGCGGAACATAATTATATAGACTACCACTGAACAACAACAAGAAAACCGCTGCCGCTTATGATTCTGTACCACGCACACAAATCAGGTGATGTCTTGTTTGTCATCGAGTGCGAATACACTGGGCTTACACGTGGAGCGAGCTACCTACGGGTGCGACCACTTCAATTATTCATAGACTATTTGTCTGACAGAACACAAAGTACTAAAGTAGATAATTGGATTAGCGACGAACTTCCTAATCAGTACGGCGTTCCACAGGGTAGCATCCTCGGTCCGACATTATTCTTAGTTTATATAAACGATTTGTGCGACATCAAGCTGCAAAACGGTAAAATCATCACTTTCGCCGATGATACTGCCTTGATATTCGATGCTAATACGTGGGATAAAGTTAATAATTATGCTCAACAAGGTCTTGATACGGTGTATAAATGGTTACATTCCAATTTGCTTACACTCAATGTCGATAAGACAAAATACATGACATATTCCCTTAGACCGCAGGATCAACCAAACTTCAACTTGAAAGCCCACTCATGTAATTTCATCAACTATTGTTCTTGTCCTGTATTAATTAAAACAAACTATAGCAAATATCTTGGCATAATCATAGATTACCGTCTCAGCTTCCAACAACACATCGAAGCCCTAGTTAAAAGAATTCGAAAATTAATTTACATATTTAAAAATCTAAGACATATATCTGATACATCAGTTATTAAGACAGTTTACTTTGCACTTTGCCAGTTTTTGCTAGTATATTGCATTACTACTTGGGGCGGTACATCTAAAAGTTTTATGATAAATTTAGAGAGAGCCCAAAGAGCTATATTAAAAGTTAGTTGCTTTTTCCCAATTCTCTATCCAACTTTCGAACTTTACCAACACTGCCAAGTGCTAACGGTTCGGCAGTTGTTCATTCTCATGACAATACTAAAAAAACACACCGAACTCCCCTTAGGTCACGATTTACTAACACAAAATAGACGATCAACAAATGTTTGTTCAATCATCCGTTATAACACTAGTTTCTCCCAAAAGTTTTTCTGTTTTCTTGGCACTTTTCTTTATAACTCAATTAATAACAAAATATCTATCTACACTCATACAAAAGCTGTTTGTAAAAGAAAATTAAACATTTGGCTATTAAATCTAGATTACAGCCACTGAAAACTTATTAAAACCAGTGTCTTAACACTCACACACCTACACTTACAAACATACAATACACACAACATTCTTCATTTTCCCCATTTCCATTCTTCATTTTTTGTTATGCTCATTATTATTATAATAATTTAAATGTGTATTAGTTAATATTAATATAAGTACCTACCTACATAATTTGTATATTTCTTTGAATTTTAGTTGTATTGCTTTACTTGCTGAATTTTGTAAACTCAAACAACCAGATAATAATTATGTATATGTCAAATTAGTTATCAGACAATATAATTTGCAATTTTCCCCAGTTTCATGATTATCAAAAACATTATGTACATTTCTAACTATATCTTTAGTTTTATAAGTTCTGCTTATACTCAACTACAATTTCAGACTTTTATTATCCCACTATAACTGTTTTTGTAAATTAACATGTCCTATCTAAGAGAGCCGGGTGATCTGTAACTCAGGACCCTCCTGCCTCAGACACCTTTCTCTGTTTAAGATTGTACATTTTATTAACCAGTGCCTGTAATATGATGTTGAGATAAATAAAGATTTATGATTATGATTATTATTGTATGGAGGCGGCCGGCAATGACTTTGGCGACTGGGCGACGGCGTGATAAAGATTCTGCTTGCGCGTGCGTCGGGCTACGGACACCAGTCGTCTTCTGACTTGCCATCTTATCGGTCGCGCCGCGCTAATAATATTGCTTTGCTTAAGTTTTGTTTTACCTTGTCATTGTCAGTCTGTGTGCATACATTGTAATAATTAATAATATATAATAACTTCCTTAATCTCCTAAATAATATCCTTCATTTAAACGCTCACCACCTTCATTCTTCCCGCTTCGCTTCACACGCTAATAT
Organism: Tiliacea citrago; assembly: GCA_963921375.1. NCBI lineage: Eukaryota > Metazoa > Arthropoda > Insecta > Lepidoptera > Noctuidae > Tiliacea > Tiliacea citrago. Next base: position 13,727,321 of record OY992807.1, on the reverse strand, counting down.
AACGCTTAATAGCCATAGTATACGGGTTAAATTCTCGTGTAGTGTTAGTATGGCTATCGACAATATCTATACTATATAATAATTAAAAATCCATGTTTTACTAAGTTTTTCTTCAACGATTTAACCAGACTTTACCAGACACAACCACTCACGAACAAACCACATAACAGCATCAGTACTACTTAGATTTGTTAAAGTTAATAAAGAACGCAACATAAACATTCGTATCAAACTACGTGCGCCGCCGCCGTATGTAATTCACTCCACTTCACGCTAGAGGTGTTAAAAAATATGACAACTTGATTATAAAAAGCATGTCAAAAGTACAAGTTGTGTTTGTTCAATATATTGTAACCTAAGCAAAGAACAATTTATGACATATTTTTATATTGATTAATAATTATTTAAGCATTTCAAGTGTTATTATAATATCAATATTTAGAGAAACGGAACGTTACTTCAAATAGAGACGGTATGAACGAATGAAAGACTGCTAATTTTGTTTCTTATCTGTGGATACTATTTAAACCATGGACCTTCTTTGGTACTAACTGATCCTCGAATAGTCTTAGTTTTGTAACCTGAAAACATTTTGGATCAATCCTGGACCTAGTCGTCTTGGTTTAAACCAGTACTTCAGCATTTTGTAATAAGAGCCACTCACCCTCAGCAGTTCCCCCTCCACGTCGGCGCTGGCGCGGTGTCGCACGGCGCCGCGCACCAGGCCGCGCCGCAGCGTCAGCACCACGACGCGCGCGCGCAGCACGCTCAGCAGCAGCAGCGACGCGCCCGCGCGCGCCGCCTGGCGGATGTAATGAGAGCCACTCACCCTCAGCAGTTCCCCCTCCACGTCGGCGCTGGCGCGGTGTCGCACGGCGCCGCGCACCAGGCCGCGCCGCAGCGTCAGCACCACGACGCGCGCGCGCAGCACGCTCAGCAGCAGCAGCGACGCGCCCGCGCGCGCCGCCTGGCGGATGTAATGAGAGCCACTCACCCTCAGCAGTTCCCCCTCCACGTCGGCGCTGGCGCGGTGTCGCACGGCGCCGCGCACCAGGCCGCGCCGCAGCGTCAGCACCACGACGCGCGCGCGCAGCACGCTCAGCAGCAGCAGCGACGCGCCCGCGCGCGCCGCCTGGCGGATGTAATGAGAGCCACTCACCCTCAGCAGTTCCCCCTCCACGTCGGCGCTGGCGCGGTGTCGCACGGCGCCGCGCACCAGGCCGCGCCGCAGCGTCAGCACCACGACGCGCGCGCGCAGCACGCTCAGCAGCAGCAGCGACGCGCCCGCGCGCGCCGCCTGGCGGATGTAATGAGAGCCACTCACCCTCAGCAGTTCCCCCTCCACGTCGGCGCTGGCGCGGTGTCGCACGGCGCCGCGCACCAGGCCGCGCCGCAGCGTCAGCACCACGACGCGCGCGCGCAGCACGCTCAGCAGCAGCAGCGACGCGCCCGCGCGCGCCGCCTGGCGGATGTAATGAGAGCCACTCACCCTCAGCAGTTCCCCCTCCACGTCGGCGCTGGCGCGGTGTCGCACGGCGCCGCGCACCAGGCCGCGCCGCAGCGTCAGCACCACGACGCGCGCGCGCAGCACGCTCAGCAGCAGCAGCGACGCGCCCGCGCGCGCCGCCTGGCGGATGTAATGAGAGCCACTCACCCTCAGCAGTTCCCCCTCCACGTCGGCGCTGGCGCGGTGTCGCACGGCGCCGCGCACCAGGCCGCGCCGCAGCGTCAGCACCACGACGCGCGCGCGCAGCACGCTCAGCAGCAGCAGCGACGCGCCCGCGCGCGCCGCCTGGCGGATGTAATGAGAGCCACTCACCCTCAGCAGTTCCCCCTCCACGTCGGCGCTGGCGCGGTGTCGCACGGCGCCGCGCACCAGGCCGCGCCGCAGCGTCAGCACCACGACGCGCGCGCGCAGCACGCTCAGCAGCAGCAGCGACGCGCCCGCGCGCGCCGCCTGGCGGATGCCGTCCGCAGAACAGAACGCCGTCAGGATCTGTCACCGTGCCTCAATTAGCACTTGAATTCGTCTATTTTGTGTTTTGGGTAACTCACTTTTTGAATGTTTGAATTGAAATTCATAATCCATTGCTTCATATGTTTGAAAAATTCGTCTACTCGATAACGAACACAACGCGTTGAAGGTTGTCAAATTGTCAAAATCAAATCCATTGCAATTATTAGTGTGTTACGGGGCCATAGCATAAGTTATAGAAAAAATATGTTTAACAATGAAGGGTTCCGTAGTTAAAATGGATTTATCACAAGAACAAACTTGACATTATAGTTGAAAAACATGTTCCTCCATACATTCCAACTGCAAAATTAATTCTGTACGCTCAATATTGAGTGATTTACCATGTTATTTTAAGACCATAATTATACTTCTTATAGGTTTTTCTGTACTTTTTTTTCAATATTTTAGGCTCAGCATGTTTCAGAGATAATGGTATAGTTTCTTTGATAACTTCAAAACGAATTATTTTAAAATAATAAAAATATATACGAGTATATTTAAATCCTCATACCAAGTCTTTTCATTTGACACGGTACAATGAACACCATATTATTCTTCATTATAACCAAATTTCAACTTAATTGGTCCAGTAGATTCACACAATAATGACAGATCACGAAATAATGTAGTAAATTGAATTACTGTCAAAGTGTACTCTATCGCATTAGGTAAAAAAAAACCCTGTAATGCTAGATGTAAGAGGGATCAATATTTCAACACGTATACCTTGAAGTTATGATTCTTCTCACAGATCTTCCTAGCCTCCTTGGGCATGACCCACTCCCCGCGCGCGGCGCACCAGCGGGCGCCACCCCTGCACGACTCGTCAAACACGTCAGGCTCGTCAGGCACGATAGCTACGTCAGGCGTGTCAGTTTTGAGCAACTCGTCGGGCACGACGCGCGCCATTTGGCCGAAAGACGACAGCGTCCAGTACGTGGGCAGCACGCACGGCGGGTCGGCGTCCGTGAGCACGAGGTGGGCGCGCGCATTCGGTGACACCCGGTCGCGCCGGTCGCACGGGTCGCGCCGGTTGCGCACCGGCAGCACCAGCGGCGGCCGCGAGCCGTCCACGCACAGTAACGTGCCGCCGCACGGCAGCGCGCTCACCGGCTGCTGTACAGCCGACCACTTGTGACAGTACACCTCTGCCAAACAAATATGAGCAACAGTGTAAATGCAAGTTAAAAAAAACCGGCCAAGTGCGAGTCTGACTTGCGCACGTAGGGATCCGTACCATCACACTAATATTATAAAGGCGAAAGTTTATGAGTGTGTGTGTGTGTATGTTTGTTACTTCTTCACGCTCAAACGGCTGGACCAATTTTGATAAAATATTGTATGGAGTTAGCTGACGCCCTGGATTAAGGATTTATCCCGGTATTCCCACGGGATCGAGACTTACGCGGGTGAAACCGCGGGGCGCAGCTAGTTATCTATAAAAACGGCAAAAAAATCACGTTTGTTGTATGGGAGCCCCCTTAAATATGTGTTTTATTTTAATTTAATTATTTATTTTTAAAGTGAATATAAGACTAAATATTCTGTGAATATTTCAAGCGTCTACCTACCTGTTGACGTTATCAATATAGAGCAAAAACGAGCAAAAAGAATTCACGTTTGTGTTATGGGAGCCCCTTAAATATTTATTTTTCTGTTTTTTAGTGTTTGTTGTTATAGCGGCAACAGAAATACATCATCTGTGAAAATTGCAACTGTATAACTATCACGGTTCATGAGATACAGCCTGGTGACAGACGGACAGACAGACAGACAGACGGCGGACCCTTAGTAATAGGGTTCCCGTTTTACCCTTTGGGTACGGAACCCTAAAAGTCTTTATAATCATAGGTCAAGATTAAATTGCTATAAATGTCTGTGTCGCATACCATAAAGAACCATCCTACAATACCACAATTAAAATCTACCTAGCGTTTTCCCAACTGTGTTGGGGTCGGCTTCCAGTCTAACCGGATGCAGCTGAATACCAGTATTTTACATGGAGCGACTGCCTATCTGACATCCACAATCTAGTTACTGGGTAACACGATACCCCTGGGGTTGACAGACTTCCAGCTACCCGTAACGATTGTCAAAAATCTACGAATGACAGCCGGGACCAACGAATTCCAACATGGGGTGGTTCATTCCGGCATAAATTGTCCCAGCTGTACTCTGTTAATCGTTTGGGTGACACAACTAAAAACAAAGATTTTTGTGAAAAAAATGAAGGAACTATTTATTTTAGTGCAATATCATGGTAATTGGACGATGCAAGTGACATCTAAAATGTGACGTATTACAGCAATAGGGAATCTAACGCATAGCTGAGACGGCAGATGGCGCCACCTACACACCAGGTAAACAAAACAAACTATGCCGGGCACGCGGCAACATTTTTGGGCTTTTTTCGATATTTTCGCGAATTTAATTGTTGTTTATATAAATGTAGGTTAAAAACCGGCCAAGTGCGAGTCGGACTCACGCACGAAGGGTTCCGTACCATTATCTATAAAAACGGCAAAAAAAAATCACGTTTGTTGTATGGGAGCCCCCTTAAATATTTGTTTTATTTTCTTTTTTTATAAAGTGAATATAAAACTATATATTCAGTGTATATTTCAAGCGTCTACCTGTTGCCGTTATCAATATCGAGCAAAATAATCACGTTTGTTGTATGGGAGCCCCCTTAAATATTTATTTTATTCAGTTTTTTAGTATTTGTTGTTATAGCGGCAACAGAAATACATCATCTGTGAAAATTTCAACTGTCTAACTATCACGGTTCATGAGATACAGCCTGGTGACAGACGGACAGACAGACAGACGGACAGACAGACATACAGGCGGCGGAGCCTTGGTAATAGGGTTCCCGTTTTACCCTTTGGGTACAGAACCCTAAAAACATACCAACAGGTTAAAAACATGCATTTCAATATTTTTAACATATTTGTTTTTGTGATAATTATATTCCGTTATAGTGATACTTTCTGTTTCCGTTATTTTTTTTATTTTTTTTACTTATTACTATCATTACAGGTTGAATTACCTAAAGTGATAATATGGTCTTTTAAAATGTATTTAAATATTAAAATTATTAGGAATTTTAACAATTTTATTATAAACTTTTTGTTATTTAATGCAATGGTGCCCTCTACCGGGAACAAATAGGGCAGTAAGGTTCCCTATTAAGGGTCTATACTACCTCAGCGCCAGCTCACTCTTTATCTCGTTCGCGCACTATTCCCGCGGTCACGCGAGCAAGCGAGACAGGGTGGCAGGGAGAATACTCCAAGGCACCGATATTTTAGTTTATTTCTTTTTACGGTGAAAATAATGGTAATTAACAAAAAAATAACATAAGACCTGTTTTAAAGTTAGTTCAGTTAATATGCAGTTTCATTATCTAATTTGAAGTATTTTTTGAATACCAGCGGTTTATTGTTCGGTTTGGTGGTAAATTTGGGTTTTTTTTTTATTAAGAAAATTTTATGGCATCGTGTTTTCGTCAAACAGTACTTAGCGTTAATCCTCAACTTTACCATATATTTATTTCAAAATGAATGCTGCAGTATTTTCGACATAACGGAGAACCATGCTAAGACATTTGAGGTAGTATGGGCTCTTAACAAGTAACGAGGAATTAGACAATGTCCAAAAGTGTTCATCACTTTTGATTAGGTGATTGAACGTACCTTCTTTATCGGCCTGTGCGGCGGCTCGCCTGAGCGTGGCCATGAAGTCCGTCATGGCGGCCACGTTGGCGAAGCGCGCGGGGCAGCGGCCACTGCCGTCCGTCAGCGAGGCCAGCACGGGGATGCGCGAGCACGGCCGCGCGAGCGAGTGCGAGCTCACGGCCTCCACAGACGCGTTGCTTCTATCAAAGACAGCAGGCTTCGCAAACCTATTTTTCTGTCTTTCTTTAGAACTCTTTTTAGATTTTCTACGTTTTTTAGAAGTTTTATCTTTATCTACAGCTTGATTAAAACTCTTTGTTTTAATAACTGCTTCATTACTATTTGTACTAGTAGCAGCTTGTTCAGAACTCTCATCTGTTCTACTAGTACTTTGATTAGAACTTTCCTTTGCACTACCAGATTTAACTTCATCGGGACCCTTATTAGCATAAACAGCTGGACCACAACTTTTATTGATAAGGATAGAACTCAATATGTTGCTAGATTGATTGCCGTCGCTACTGTTAGAATGATTCGAGTCTGTATCAACAATTTCTATAACGTCTCCATCGTGCAGTTTGTTAGACAAAGCCATTATTCTAAGAGCCTTACTTCTAGTGGCTTCTCTAACCGGTGCCTGGGTTGTGTCAGATGGCTTGTCTAACGCACTCGTGATTGTAGCTTCAAGTTGACTTTTGCCGCTATTGGTGGCAGTTAAAGGTTTCAGGAGACTCCTACCACTCTTGTTTTTATTTACAGAATTCATAAGACTTTTGACCGCTCCCACCAAATCAATTGGAGCGGTTAATATCTGTTTAGATACTGTTTTTGGGATGACTGACTTGGACGTCTCTGTGTCATTGGTCAAGTCGACTGTGTCGTTCGCGTATAACCTGTTGATGGTTTGTTGTATAACGTCGTCTGAAGGCAAGGTCAGTGCCATTACAATGGTGGTCTTGGGCCCCTCGGGCCCGGAGGGGACCCGCAGACTGAACGCGTTTACGACGGGCGTGTTGTTGACCGTCTCTGACGTTAAAGTGCGCGAATACTCCTCTAGTATCGACATAGCCTGGTCAGAGGGCGCACTGGTGACTCTCATAACTTGTACAGGTTGGGAATTGGGTTCTGAAACTTGTTCTGTCGTTAGGTTCATGCGACGCGAACGAGGTACTTGAGTTTGGAAACTTTGAGGCATGAGATTGTTAGTAGTTACCGGCGTGGTTGCAGGTTTGTCTACAATAGTATTGTGTTGTGCATGCTCTGAGGCGCGGCACATGTCAGTAACCTTGGGCGCTATATTTACAGGACTGATTTTACGTTGTGGTGGAACGGGGAAGTCGCGTCTCGCACGAGGAGGTTCCTCTAGCGGAATTACAAGACGAGACTGACGAATGTAAGGCATTAAACCTGGTTGTTCTACATTTTGTTGGGGACTAGCACTTTGGCTAATAGTATTTTGTTTAGTGACAGTTTGCGCAGTGGTACTTTGCACAGCAGTAGCTTGTGAAGTAGTACTTTGCACAGTGGTACTTTGGATAGCAGTAGCTTGTGCAGTGGTACCTCGCGCAGTGGTACTTTTATCTTTCTTAGAGGAAAAGTTGCTGTTAATGTGAAAGTACTTCGCGTTCATGTTCTTCTGCCGCTGCCACTCTTCATAGTCATTGACAGGGGGAGGGGGGGTCGCGGGCGCGGGGGCCGGGGGCGCACGAGCTCGAGTGCGGCGCCGTTTGGGCCGGTTTGTGTAAGAAGCCGGTTTAGCCTTTGACCCTTTAGCCACTGGGGTTGTGTTTGAAGGCGCGTATTTCGTGGCCACTTTGGCCGTCGTAGCCGTTGTAGCCGTTATAGCCGATGTAGCCGTTGTAGCCGATGTAGCCATTGTAGGCGATGTAGCCGTTGTAGCCGATGTAGCCGAAATAGCCGATGAAGCCGTTGTAGCCGACGTAGACGCTCGCGCGGGGCTCGGCGACCGAGAATGTTTCTGTGCCGGTTTCGACTGAAATCCTGTTACAAGCAAATTATTTTTCGTCAAAGGAGAAGATTTTAAACTCAAAGAAATTAAAAAATTAAATTTAGTTGCAACTTACTTCCTCCTGCAGATTTCTGCAATACAAAAAAAAAGCAATGTCAGTATTTATGATAATAATATGAACGAATACGCACGAAACACAACTCCTTATAAATAAATGCCGATAAACACAACTCGTGATGCTTTTATAAAGGTGCGCTCAAACTTAATTGCGTAATTGACATATAAATAATAAAAAAACAAGCAAAAACGCACCAACCCATCCATATACACGGTGTGTGGGGAACACACCCCATATACACCCCACACTTCACACACACACACCCAAAAGCACGTAAACCTATTTTCAAGAAACCCTAAGTTTACATTTTGGAATGCAATACATATATTGAGAATTGAGTACAACATAATAATTTAACTTATTATTTCATTATAACTTGTGTCTTCTTGTTTTTATCGTTCACCTAAATATGAACATGTATACTTGGGAAGAGACGGAATCCTAGTGTGGGGTCAACAGAATTTGTAAAAATCTAGCGCCTTAGTCTCCTACGTCCTACGGCCTCGGGTGGGGGACCTCACTCCTACGTCCGCGGGAGACGCCCCGGGCGTCGAGAGTTGAAGGCCGATTCCCGGCCACCGTAGGCATAGCATTATTATTACGTTTCGTCCACTGCCGAGTTTACTGAAATGCCAAGATTGGTTAGTAATTACCAAGAATTGTGGAGTTGTTAGTGTGAGCGCAGCGTAGCATATTGGCATTCTCTGTGCATTCCATAAATGCAAATAAGCTCTGCATACCCTGTAGTCCCATACACACATGCCCCTCTAAATGATAAACAACCATAACTCAAAAATATCATGGTATTAAATGAATCTAACAGGATTTATGCGCATGTATACCTTTTTTGGAAGAACACCCGCCGCCGCGCGCCTCTAATTCACTGCGCAGGCGGCGCTCCCGTGAGCAAAAGCAGTACTAAGCCTTGCTTATTTTTATCTCGTGTAGTACACAGCAAACAAGTGACTGTGTGCGTGAATAATTATGTGGGCGTGTGTTTGAGTTTTAGAAGCATAGCTTACATTGCAAACCGTCCAAATTGAGAAGCCGTAAGAGCACCGCTTAATTTTTGATTGCTGAGGGTCGACTTTATTTTGTCGGATTGACTAAATGACCGACTAATCCATTCGTTCGTATTAGTTCGTAAGTTTGTTCGCCATAATGTTGTGATTGTTTTTCTTGGCTCAAGTGATTGACTGTCTAAGTAATTATTTAGTAAGTTTATTGTAAAAAAAAATGGAAAATGATATGGTTGCTTTTCATTTTTATTGACAGCACGGGTCTCGCCTGTGCTGGCGAAGTATGTTTAAATAAATTAAAGTCAGCCACTTTTTCGACGTTATATTTTGAGGAATTATCTGAATCTGAAACAGTTAAATTGATTGCACAGGGAAGGTGTGTACCCCGGGTTGGATTTAACTCAAAAAAAGGTAATGCTACTCATTATTTCCATAAGAAGTTTTATGGTTAGTATTACTAGCTAACAGGTTGTGTACACACAAACACTTTGTATTGTTTCTCTTGCATTGCCTAGCCGTGCATACCCTGTCTGAAATCTCTGTGCACGCCACTGTAGAGCACATGTCGCCAGGACTGAGCTAAGCCAAAACATAAAGATAAATTTATTTGTTCAAACATGTGTAACATGCGTGTGTGGACACGGTTGGCGCAGTGGTTAAGCGATTGACTGCTGCGTTGCGTGTCGCGGGTTCGATTCCCGCACGGAACAAATATTTGTATGACCTACATGTAGTTGTACCGCGTCTGGCTGTTTGTGTATGTGAGTTTAAATGTTTGTAAACGCACCCACGATACAGGAGAAATTCCTAGTGTGGCGAAAAATTAAAAAAAAAAAAAATAGCATGATACATAAATATGCACATATAGATGGATACATAGCCAAACAACCAAGCCATATCCAAGCCGTATCCATCCTTAACTAAGTTTTCTCGTGTTTTCCGAAGTAATAAAATAATATAAACCCAACACACACCCTAAAACCAGTTAAAGCTCATATTTTTTTAACTCTATTTGGGACATTGGTTTTGTTAGACGCAAATTACTGATAGGCTGTGTTGATTGAACTGAATTACTGAGAGACTGTGGATTAGTTGGCATGACCTAACTGGCAATAATTAAACGTGCTGATGGTATCATGCCACATCTGGTTGGACTGGAATCCTAGCAATTTTTTTTACTAGAGATAAAGCTAGAATAGTGAGCGATCATACAGTAGAGATGTACCAAACAACTTCCAACAATACCTAATGAATAGAAATTAAAACGTCATGAATATGAACAACTTTTGCTACGAAACCTACTCTGAAATATTAAAAAACATCAGCTGTTACATGCATTCTATATGCTACTTTTCGGTGACCACCGAGCAATAAATGATTAAGAGATGCATTTATGGTATACAGATCTGTCATACCTGGGTTTTCCGTACTTTCCGTTTCTTTCTCATCATCTTAGCGGTGCAACAAAACAAAATACAGATGTTGAAATTACGCTCAGTATCAGCAATTTTTGAACGGCTTTCGTAGCAAATAATTAAACAAGTTATACTAATAAGTAGAATAAAGTTAAGTTTGGTTAGGAATTTTATTGTTATTTTTACTTAATGTGTGTAGTTAGTAGAAATAAGGATATTTATGTTAAAAAGTTAATTAAATAAAAAGTAAAACATTAGTAGATAAATGTATTGTGAATTAGAAAAAGAAAAGTGTTCCGATTTCCAAATTACTCAGAAAGCAATCGTTGTTAAGTTCGGTGGGCGGTTACAACGCCGTAACGTGCCGTTAATGTTACAGCAGCAGCTCGCATCGCTAAACATTACACCAGGGGTGGCGAACCAATGGCACGAGACAAAATATTATGGTCACGCCACTGATCGAAACGAAAAGATTGACAAGCAATATATGCTTGCACTGATTGGACAGGTCCACTCAATTTTGTGTGGTTCTTTCCTCAAAAGACCATTTCAGATACGTATCTCTCTCTATTCTCACATGATTTGACCAAGATTATGTCTGGACTTTAAAATAGACTTTGACCCCTGAGTTTGTTTCGCCATTTCCTCTTAGGGGTAGTCAGATAGGAAATGTCGACTGCATCTAGCTTATTTTTCTTTTAATATGACGTGTAAAAGTGATTCCGATACCCTATTTACAGAATAAACGATTTTATTTCATTTTATAAGTAAAAATGCCAGTAACAAAATTGACGAAACATAGAATTTTATTCCAGACACATTTAACTATTTGAAGATGCTGGCTCGTGCTATTTTAACCATATTTTCATCTAGCAGGCACTTGCAGGCACAGGCGAGTCATTATTTTCAGAGATGAATAACATTAAAGACTCGCTTAGAAATAGTTTGGCGGATGACACCGATACAGCATGCATTCTGCTAAAAGTAACATCTTACAACCCTAATATAAGTTATTTGTCATCTACTTTTCACCAACAGAAGTCACACTGATGTTACCGTAATTTAAATTACACGTATAACGTTGATTACTTAGTGCAAATTTTTTTTTTTTGGTCGTCAATAAAGAGTTTAGAGTTGATAGTATTTAGTTTTATTATTTTACCCAATAATCACTAAGGGCGAATTTCACCAATGAAACTGAACGAGATCAACACATCTAAACCGAGTTCAAGAGCTGTCAATGTCAAAATTTCAAAGAAAATAATGACACTGACAGCACTTAAACGTGGTTTTTGTGCTGATCGCGTTCAGTTTCATTGGTGAAATTGGCACTTAGTCAACATTATTGGACGGCACGTTTATGGCCTCATGAAACATTTCTTTAGAAAAAATGGCACGTTAATCCATAAAGGTTCGCCACCCCTGCACTAAACACTCATATTCGTATGCTGAGGTGCGCGCCGCAATATGCGCACACGCCGTCCGGATGACTGCGTTACCTTCACAGGTTTAGAGCAGGCTAGATCCCACAAGCCGTCCGACCAAGCGTGCCCCGAAGATTGTGCTGTGCACAAACTTCGGGCATTATTGCGACTTCCTATTGCATGTAAAATGAAAAAAAAAAAACCAGTCCAGAGCAAGTCGGACTCGCGCACCGAGGGTTCCGTCCCATATGATGTTGATGATTTCTGAAAAACTGTGCTATTTGGAGACATCGTTTTATTTTTCCTGTAATCTATCCATAAACTTCTATCACATAGAATAATTTCAGATTTTTCTCTATGCAAACTTCGGAGATAAGGGGGGGCGGTGTTTTTCTTAAATTTTTCATCAAAAGTCGAAAACTATGATGCATAAAAAAAAAACAAAAAATTGTTTGAGAATGTGCAAACAGCGTTCTTTCATATGATACCCATCCCACATGCCCTAGTAGACTCCATTCGAATTTTTAAGACTCCCTTTCAGGACCTGTTGCAAAAAAAAATTTTTTTTTTTAATTTCTTTCTTGGGTGCAAAATAGTTGGATAAACGTCATCTAAAACTAATCCAAATTTCAAGTTGATAGCATTAGTAGTTCTTGAGATATCCAGCCAGCTGTGACAGACACACAGACAGACTTCGTCTCACCATAAGGGTTCCTTTTTACCATTTCGGTACGGAACCCTAAAAATGTCAACGCACGTCCACTCCTGACGAAGTTTAATAGACTCACAGACGCGCTTAGCGATTGAAACGATTCTGTTTACGTTGAGCACATCACTAAATGGCTGGGGTGACGTCATCGTAGGTATAAAAAAGATGACACGCTCGGGTTTCATACTACCTAATGAACGTGCGGGATCTAGCCTACTCCAAATCTGTGGTACACACTACACACACATACCCTAAGCATTTGCTCGATGTCTTCGTGCAACGCGCGCAGCTGTTGGTCAAGGCGTATGCGGGTGTCCGCGTCACTCAGGTGCGCGCAACAACAAGTGCACACGCCGTCCGGGTGACTAAAACAAGTAAAGTCTTAGCTTAGTTGAGCCAAAACGAATCGAACCTGGGGGTCTACTCCGAAGCGCTAAACCGAAGTATCGGCCGAATGTTCGGCTGTTTTAAAACTTCCAAAGTTTCTTTTTTTGAATTTGAGTCCTTACCCGACTTCAAGTCACAGTTTTGAGTTTGGCTTATCTCTTCGACTGCCTTTTTATTTATTTTTTCGCCGTAGTCAGCAATAGTTAGCCGTAGTAAAGAAAAGACCGAATATTCGGCCGATGCTTCACATTTATGTTCGGAGTAGCCCCTCTGAATTAGCTCAATATTTTTGGAAAAGCTGTATTTTTTATAATTGACGAAAATTTTATAAAATGATGTGCTGAATTCCACGGGCCAATTCCAGTTTAGAACAGTAAAAAAATATTTTTGGATTTTGTCTTTTCTGAGTTTATCTTGGACTTTACACACATCACTGAAGGGAAATCATCGTGAGCAAACATCTTATAGTTATTACAGCGTGGCGCTTTAGTGGCGACATTAATTTAACACACGTACACAGTTTCGCCTTTACGATTTATGAAAATATTATTTTTAATTTCATTAAACGATATTATTTATTTTCAATTTTCTAAAATAGCATCTCGGAGCAACCTGTACTTGAAGAGAACTGTAGCCGGGGTCATGGATCCTAACATCGAATTAATGAAATTAAAACAAAAAACGTGCAAGGAGTAGGCGAATTGAAGGAAAGAGAGACCATTTTTTTTTTTTTTTATTAAATTATAATTTAAAAAATATGATTACTGGCCACTAGCCCTTTCCGTGTGTTGTATTAATGTCGCCTTTGTGGCGGTACGCTGTAGAAGTCAGAAATTATCAACCTGTCTGGATCAGGCGTGATGATTAAAATCTTCTCTATATGAGAATAGGCCCCTGTAGTGGGATCTGCCTCGTTCGTCTACTGGTCGCTAGCCCTGCTGAGCATGAGGTCCTGGGTTCGATTCCCAGGTCGGGCAAAGTGTTAATGGGTTTTTCTATCTTGATCTTCTCAATAGACCGGGGTTTGGGCAATATGCTCGCCCTCTATTATATGGGATTTTAACACCATCGGCGAAATTTGGGTCTACAATAGGTACACATATGCCTAGCCCTTCGGGGAAAGCAGCCGTGATATTATGTTATATTAATGCAGTACTTTACATGGAGCGAGCATTGAGAAGCTCGTGCCTAAGTCAGTAACAGCCGCAGGGGTCGATCCATCAGGTTAAGCTACGCTTGCCGGGGTTGGTCCGTGGATGGGTGACCATATTTACATACCGAGACTCCTCCGTGCCTTAAGCTGTTGGTCCCGGATGTTATTCGTGGATCTTGGACAGTTGTTACGGGTCTTCAGAAGCCCGAAAGTCTGACCAGTGTTACCATATTAACTAGAACGTGATTGTGTGAGTACCAGGGGCGAGGGCTTCATACAAAGCCATTCCTACCGGCTTCCCTTTGGAACAAAGACTCTATCTGAATTTACTATTACTAAATAAAATAGTACTCACATTACAGGTATTTAATAAGTAAATCATAACGATAGACAATAGGTATCCTAAACCGCGAACGCAGTTTACATTTTCTGTTTTAACTAAGAGTTCCGACAAATTTATATGGCGTTAAATTAAGAAAAGTAAAGGAATGATAAACATTTTTGAGGTAATTTTTATGTTATCTTGAATTTATGTGAAATGAACAACTTTTTCTTTGGCTTCCCTCTAATGGAAGTTGTAGCTTCGCTACTGGTGAGTACGTACTTGTGCAGCGGTATCTCGACGAGTCCGATGCGGCGGCGCGTGTCGTTGACCTCGCGGTGGCGCCGCGCCGCGCAGCAGAGCGACCGCGCCAGCACCGCCTCCGCAGGCGCAGCCTACACACACGCAACTATCTGTACTTATAGTCAAGGATCGAAATGTTAAGCAATTTTCAAATGTTACCAATCCGTAGTCGGCAAAAAAATTATGTGCAAATAAAACATTAACCCTAACGTGCATTTTCATTCCCTCTCCTGACTGTACAGTCGAACAAGGAGTTTGGTATACAAGTAATAATATTCATCTTTCCACTTCACTGCCAAAGTCTGCCAATATACACGCTGACATTTTAATGTTTGATTTCCCGCGGCAGAACGATTTGCCCTCAGTAGTACTTACTATCGATTCATAGAGTTAAACTTAAAAAAATAAAAATGTGTTTGTTTTCAAATAATTAAAAAATATACATCAACTTGAAAGCGTGAGAAACAATAGTAATTCACTAGACATAACGTAGGTACTACTCGAATCGCACGCGCCACCGCGCGCTGCCGACAAAATGAAGAGCGATTCGTAACTGTTCAGGGGGCCTACTCCGAAGCGATAATCCGATGTATCGGCCGAATGTTCGACTGTTTCTTGAGGCCCAGTTTCCTTAATTGACTTTGAATCCTTACCCGACTTCAAGTCACGGTTTGGACTTTGACTTATCTCTCTGACCGTCGTTTTATTTTTTCTTTCGCCGTAGTCAGCCATGATCAGCCGTAAAAAGGAAACGGCCGAACATTCGGCCGATACTGCGGATATATGTTTGGAGTAGACCCCCTGGACGTGGACCTCCCCAAAAGGAAGGGGGGGGGGGGGGGTTGCCATATCGCCACTCTTGGCAGGCGGGTTGGCGATCGCAGTATGGTGTTAAAATGCAAAGAGAACGCTGCTGCCCATTTACTAATCAATAAAAACACACCCACCATCCCATACATTTTTTTCAAACCACAAGCTACAATAACATGACGTAATTTTGCCTCAACTGACACTTCACTTTAGAAAATTGTATTAAACGTCTTTGGTGTGCTTTAAGAGACGTGACTTGTGACAGTAATGTCATTCTTGTTTTTTTCCTACACTTCGTGCAAGCTAGAGCAGGAAATATACATTTTTTAAGTTCAAAAGCTACTCAAAATTTACGTCCGGGACGATCGACCATATTATGGCGCCTACACAGAAACGCACTTTTTGACAGGAGCTTTTTTGGATATTATGGCTCGTCCACGCACAAGCGGCAAATAGCTTGTTTGACTGTACATGTGAAGCCGGGTGTAATGTAATGTATCGTGTTATGTAACCGAAATCTCGTAAGTACGGTATTACGAGCATTACATGTAACGCTGGGGCAGGCGCTCGCGCTGATTCATCGGCTGTCGGTTTTTAGTGCGAACACAAATGCTCTCACAGTGCAGTGTGGGAACTGTGTAGAACAAATCAAAACACATACAGGATTGGCGTTGTGTATACGACACATTATATTACACTCGACTAGACCCAGCTTTATTGGCATAAGAGAAGTGACACCGTATAATGTGTGTGTGCGTGTGGGTATGTGTGTGTGTTTACATACCGTGAGGTTGTCGAGCGCGGCTTGCAGCTCGTCTTCAGCGGGCAGGTCGAGCGCGCGCCACGCTGCAACCGGCACAAGAAGTGTAAAGTCGTATATTCAAAACAAGCCAATGTCCCGCGACACGTGTTGACGTCGTGAGACAAGATAGCTCTGAAGTTAGTTCATGGCTTTACGTTCGTTTGATACAGATTACAGAAGCTTTACGTGATAGGAGTTTCAGAAATTAAAATCATGCCATTTTAACAAAATTATATTTTAACCTATTGACCGCACCAGTCAGATTAATAAGACTGTTGGTTTTTGTTTTTTATTTCAATGCGCGACCCTATTCGTCGTAGTCGGGCGACGCCCGGGGACACGGCAATTGATATAAAACCAAGCGGTCAATAGGTTAAATACATTTTTAAATCCACCGAAATAATTATTTTTAATTTATTTAAATAAATTAAAAATACCCAATGGCTTGACACGCGACGATGGCAAGAGACCGCAAGGTATGTCTCTATTTCCATGTAAGGTGGGCCTGGGGAAACCTGGCTCGACGTGCTGTGCTGGCGCTGCTGCTGCGGCTGCGGAAAACCTCAAGCAGCGTAAGTATAACAACCATATTCATTATATTTTCCAGCTGTTGCGAGTGCTTATGGTCTGTTCGACGAAATCTCCAAACGGCTGATTGACACGTCTCGTGACCCAAGGGCAGGCTTTTACCTAGACCAGAGGCTAAGCATTGCCATTCAACGTGGCAATGCCGGCAGTCTCTTGGGTATATTACCAGCCGACAGCGATGCGGAGGAATTTTTTGACGCCGTATTTTAGTTTTTTTTAATAGATTTAGTTATGTTAGGATATTATATTTTAATTTTAATTTATTAATACTATTAAGTTGTTATTTATGTATATTTAATTTTAATTCTGAATAAACCTCCATCAACGTAAAAAAAAAAATACTTCCTCTTGAATTTTAACCTTAAATTCCTCATTGCCTGGTAGCGTTCAAAAAATTTGGAAGTTTAGTTAGTAATCACTACGGGCATGAAGCAGCCGGTCATTGACCCTACTTGGTGGCAGAGTCAATGACCAGCTGCGTCGACGTACCTTCTGGCGTGTCATCAGCAGCGGCGGCGCCCAGGGGCTGCCCCGCCTGCATGGCGTCATCACCGCACGCACCCACCTGCAGTCATAGAGGGCTGTGATATGGCCATAAAAACGACATACTTCTATAGTTATCTATAATATGTTTTATACACCAAAGTCGCTTTTCAAATGTGTCCGTTTGTCAGTTTAGTTCTATTAAACTAGGTACGCAATGTATTTTGATGTGGAGAATTTAGTCCGGAAGATTGATGTGTATTATATAAATAAGTTTTTATATCTTAGATATAGGACGCAGAAATTTCGATGTTTTGACAACTTGTCGCCTTTTTTAAGGAGTTTATGAATGTTGTAAATACTAACAGTACTGGTGATGGGCGCGACCTGCGCGACCTGCATGCCACTGTTGTAGCGGCGCACCTGCTCGATGTCGGGCAGCAGCACGCGCTTGGCGACGCGCCCGAGCGCCGGCGCGAAGGCCGAGCTCCACTCGATGGTCGAGGCCGCATAGTATGACCCACGCCCCCTCTTCCGCTCCTCCCCTCGCAGCTTGTTGAACATCTCGTCGTTCAGCAATTCGTCGTCTGAGCTCGACTCCTCTACCATCTCCCTGACGACTGTGTCTCCTGTTTCATCTGTTGTCTCTCTCGGCTCTCCTTCGGTGAGCACCAGTAAAGGTTTGTCATCGTCCAAATCTGATTCTGTTTTAGCCTTTTTGTTTGGTGTTTCGTCGGCAAGAACTTCGAGCTGCTCCTCA
Organism: Tiliacea citrago; assembly: GCA_963921375.1. NCBI lineage: Eukaryota > Metazoa > Arthropoda > Insecta > Lepidoptera > Noctuidae > Tiliacea > Tiliacea citrago. Next base: position 13,709,365 of record OY992807.1, on the reverse strand, counting down.
ATCAGCTCCCGTTTTATATTCCTACACAGTAATCTTATACTATGTGTGTTGGCGACTTTATCTAGACAAGACTTATCTACTCTGATTTCTTGTGTCTTAGTAGTAGTTAGACGGGCTGATGGTCGCAACTCTACGTCCAAGCGCTTATTTTGCGTACGTGTGTTAGTACATTTATTTTTAGGTTTCAGTGCGTAATATCTCTTAGGAATTCGAGACACTCTAATGGAGTTATCCTTGCGCACGTTACTCATCCACGCGCGGATTTCGTCTATTTTGATGAGTCGTACTTGTGTGTCCATGAGAAGTTTAGGATCTGTTAACAAATGTTATTCATTTTAAACAACGCTGATAGTTGGATTTTTAAAATTATTATCATGTTTATACGTGACATGGAAAGACACAGGTGCATACCATATATTGTAACATCTCACACGCCACTGTAAAAATAAAGCATTCTAACTCTGATCTGCTCAACAATTAAGTTATCTGCCAATGACACCAACAGGACAAACAAATCAGGATAAAGTCCCACAAATACACAGTACAAAATAGTAGGCAGGAGTTCCAGACATAAGCTATCTTTCCTCCGCAAACCGCACATTTTTCACAAAAATGCACGCATTGTGAATGTAAGGAGTTAATATATATATTATACGATAAGAAAACCAATACACTTACCAATAGTCGGTGTGTCATTAACAGGATCATCCATTTTCTGCGCGTCCTCCCAGTCCATGCGACCCGTGACGTCATCTTCACTTTTGACGTCACAGATCACCTCCGGCTCCTCGTCAACGAACATTATCCTGTTACTTATAAACGATACTTCTTTCTTTGAGTCCAATTCAATTTCATCTTTATCCACTTCGTTACAAGGTTGAAAGTCGTCTTCATCACTTTCGAAGAGAATCTCAGTTTTGACCGTGTTCGGATCTATCATGTGTAACACTTCTATGATCGGGGCTATGTTTCGGGGTGCCGCGAGTGGCGACACGGTGTCAAAACTGTGTGTCTCTGTGTGCGGTACTGGTTCCGGTTTGAGTGAACACGGTGTCTTGTTGTAACATTCATCTATGACCAAATTGTCTTCTGTGTCCGTGTCTATGTCAGAAGAGTATGTACGTTTCGGTGGTATGACTTCATCTAGATATAGGAAAATTATATTTATTACATACGGCGTCGGGGTTAGAATTCTGTGACGGTTTTAAGATAACGACTAAATGATGTACCATTTAGTCGTAGAACTTAAATAAGGATATGCTATTAAAATTAGCTAAGTACCTACTGATACAACGGGTTTAAAGATACCAATAAAAAAAATTGCGATCAATATTTAAACAATAGTAGGTATCCGAGTGATAATATGGCTCTTCGAATATTAGAAAGAGGTTGTGTTACACAGGTATGAAAGAAGAAATAAACATTATTTATTGTGCACAGAGTGACAGAGATGTAGCTCCGCAAAACAAACTGTTTCTTCAACTTAGTGAGCCATATTAACGGCCGCGTATATGTATATGGGCCATTGTAGCCTGAAATAAATGTTTTATTATTATTATTGTAACTGGGACACGTACTTGACTTATCCTGGGCGTGATGTATCTGGGCACTCGCTATGTCCGGCCTGCCCTGTGTGTCCGGTGTGTCCAGCATGTCCGGTATGTCAGCAGTGGCGGCGATGCCCACGTGGCCCACAGGACTTTCAATAAGAGTACACCCCGTACTTTGATTGATCAAGCAGTCCGTAGCGATCTTAGGTTTGTCGACCGTAGACTGCACAGATAATAGGTCACTGGCCGTAGTCTCCTCAGCGATATGGTTGTCGGTCAAAGAGCCACTTCCTATAGCTTGCTCGACCTTAGGTTCACGAACCGTAGTCTCCTCAGCGAAAGAGTGCTTGTCCGTAGTATGCTCACCCAATTGGTCGTCCGCTGTACTCTGTTCGACCAAAGGGACGTAATATGTTTGCTCAATCTTAGGTTCATCGACCGTAGGCTGCTCGACCTTACTCATGTTGGGGTAAAGCTGCTTGACCGCGGCGTCGGCACCCGTGTCTGTTGTGTCAGTGGTGATATTGCTTTTTGTTTCCCTTACATCATTTTCTATTTCTAAAAGGCCAGTGTCCGTAGGCCCCTCAGTGAAAGGGTCATTGTCCGGAGGCTGCTCAACCATAGGTTCATCGAACGTAGGCTGCTCGACCTTACTCACGTTGGAGTAAAGCTGCTTGACCGCGGCCTTGTCGCCAGTGTCTGATGTGTCAGTGGACTGTTCGTTGTTATTGCTTTGTGTTTCCTCATCATTTTCTTCTTCCTAGAACCGAACAATATACGGATCTTCAGTTCTAAACTAATTGTATTAGAGAAGAAAGCATTACTCAAGCACCAAAACCAACAAGCTAACATAAAGACGGATCTAGTGGCATAGCTACAAAACCATGGTGTGGATGCTAACATGAGTTTATTGAAAGCAGAACTGTTAAAATTAAAACAAAATAAACCTGTGAGGCCAAAATACGCCATCGATGAATTGGCACAGAAACATGGGCACAAAAATAAATACCCCGCCATACCACTTTCAATACAATGCTATAGAGATGATTTGGGCTCAAGTTAAAGGTAAGTATTTAAATATTTTAATCTATGAAAAATAAATAAGAAATAGAATACATATTTATAGGAGAAAAAATCTAGGTACATAATAATATGTGTAGATATTTTTCGTCTAGCAGTTGACTGCTGTCGTATTGTCAAAGTTAATTTAATAGCATATTTATTAAAACCCATCTGGTCATTTGACAGCTCAAGGAAATAATGCTTGGTCTTCTTAAAGAAGCATCATCGCAACACGTCCCAAAGATAATTGGATCAATATAGTAGAATGGATAAAGAAAATTATAACGGGAGACTTTAGATAGACGTACAAATTTGACAAAACAGAAGACAATTCAACTGATGATAATTTTTCTGAATCATCCAGTGAAGAAAGTGAAAAAACCTTTTACAAATTTTGTGAATTTATTTATTTACCTGACCCAACCACACTGTTAATTTTATTCTTGACTAGCGACGGGTCCTGGCTTCGCAATGGTGCATATCAGTGACGTGCCTAGGGCGTGCCTCTAGGTATGCCACTGGTGCATAATAGTGATAGACAATGTATTATTATATATAGACCTTCCAACATAAATCAGTATGTCGGGTTTTAATATCTTGGTTTGGCTTTGAAACTCGCTCAAATTTAAACTTAGTTGTGATTTATGTAATAACGGTTAAATGTTACAAACTTATCATCATTCATTTCAACCAAAAGACGTTCACTGCTGGACATAGGCCTCCCCCTAAGTGGGGGTGTTTGCCATAATCGCCACACTCGGCAGGCGGGTTGACGATCGCAGTATGGTGTTCAAAAGCATAGAGAACGCTGCTGCCCATTCTCTAATAAGTCCCTTAGTCGCCTTTTACGACACCACGGAAAGAAATAGGGTGGTGCTATTCTTTACGTCCGGCACCACACGGAGCGAAAACTTATAGGTACATGTAATAAAAGGATTTACCTAGAGAATCAGTTTTAAGCCATGTAGATAAATTTTCGATTACAAACTCTAAGTATGATAAATACATGTCTCGAGAATTGGTTTTTAAAGCAAACCGTTTTTGCCCATCACTACAAAAAGTATATAGCCGTCAAATCGGATTGTTTGTGAGTATAGTAAACATGTTTTACTTACCAGTGGCTCAGTCACTATGGTCCCCTCCGACACTTGCTGCCGCCAGCTCTTGAACTGTCCTGTGGCTATGTGCGGGTACCTGCGCTAGGAACATGTGATCGTCATGTGATGCCATCGGAATGATTCATTTCAACTAGCAAAAGAATACTGACCGTTTGAGTATGGCGATGTGAAGTGGGGCCGGGCGCGGGTAGACCTCGTGCGGGGTGGAGGCGGGGGCGGGGTCTAGGTCGGGACCGGGGGCGGGGGCGTGGTCGGGCCCAGGGTCGGGCCCGGGGTCGGGGGCGGGGTCGGGGGCGGGGGTGAGGTCATCGAAGAGCTGGGGCTCGGGGGGGCGGCGCCAGTGCATGGCCAGGCGGACGCGCGCCTGCAGCTTGAGCTCGTACCAGCGACGCTGCAGGACCACCAGCGACACCGTGCGCCCGCTGGGACCACACAATTACCTATAGTAACTGATGAACACGTGTATGATGGTGGGTGTGTGTGTGTGTGTTCTTTCTTTCTCATACCTTTCGAGATAGCTCCGGTGCGCGCGGGTCCAGCGCTGCGCCCGCACGCGCGAGTGCGCAGGCGCGGCGTCCTCGAGCCGGTGCCGCTGTACGAGCTGCCACAGCGTGTGCAGCGCCGCCGACTCCTCGTACAACGTGACGCTCTCCTGCACAACACGACACATGAGCTATAAATGTACATCCAAAACAAATCTAAAAGCAGTCTTGGGGGATGCGCTAAGGTAGCCCGCAAAATGAGTTTATATAATTTTTTTTGCAATTTTCAGGTTAAGTGTCAGGTCAAAGATTGTATGTTGATCATAACATGATTGGCGTCAGTAACAAATATGAATTTACAACATTATTGCCAGAATCTTCAAAACAACTCTCTCAGAAATGTCGAATAGGGCAAAAGAGTTGTTTTGATGATTTAAATCAATCAAATCAAAATATTTTATTTCACATAAACCTACATGGGCACTTATGAAACGTCAGAAGCTAGGTGCACGGTTCCAATTGGTCGTTTCCTATGGAGAAGAGCCGGCAAGAAACTCCACGGTTACTCTCTCTTTTAAAAAGAATGGGCTTTTACAATGTTTTCAAGTTACAGTGTTAATAGGTATGGGACAAGTACCAATACTTGTTGACGGGCCTACACTGTACTTAACAAAATAGAAAAGGTTTACAAAGCTGCAGTCTATTAAGCCTACAACGTTCTCACATTCACTAATTAAAAAAGAATATATATAAAATATTAAAATTAAATACCTATTTAAACCTAATGACAAGATTGTCATTACAACTGTAACAAAGCTGAATTAATATTCTGTCCACAAGTCCCTAATAAATATTTTAAATTAAAATTGTAGGTATAGTATATTGTAGTGGCAAATAATGAAGAGATTATGTAAAGGAAGTATGTAAAAAAAAAAAAAATAATAATAATTTGGGCAACTAGAATCAATTCTATTTTTTTGTAAATTTTGACGTTCAAAAGTGCCTCTTATGTGCCTATTTGAAATAAATGGTTTGACTTTGACTTTGGAGCAGTTAATAGACATTTACATAGTTATGCCGTTAATGAGGTACCAGAGAAACCACATGTGCAGAAGGAATTATGTCCAAACTTCCTTGTCTTCAACGTAGTCCTTAATCTTATAATATGCTTTTTTGATTAGGACACGTTTTATGTGGGTTTTGAACTTTCCATCGCTAAGTTCTATAACCGACTTTGGCAACTTGTTATAGAAGCGGATACTGTTTATAAGAAATGACTTGCTTGTTTTAGTTAATCTAAATTTGGGTATTACAATTTCATGTTTACTACATGCATTTATATTATGGAAATCGCTTCTTATTTTGAAAAGTCCCAAGTTTTTGCGAACATATAAAATACTTTCTAAGATATAAAGAGAAGGCAGAGTTATTACATCAATTTCTTTTGAATTTGTTTCTAAGGAACTCACGAGGACCCATTCCATAGATCTCGCGGATTGCCCTCTTTTGTAAAATGAAAATTGAACCTACGTCAGCAGCCGATCCCCACAGCAGAATGCCATAAGACATAATACTGTGGAAATAAGCAAAGTACACTAACCTAGCTGTGGCTATATCAGTCAATTGCCTTATTTTTATTACAGCATATGCAGCTTAACTTAATCTACTTGAAAGAGCTATAATGCGGTCGTTGTAATTTCGAATCTAAAGTAATTCCTAAAAATACAGTTTCCGTAATAGCGTCTAGTTTTTTGCCATGAAGTTTTAAATTTAGACCCACTTGGGGTAGATTTGGTAATGAAAAAACATTTTATTTTGTTCGCATAAGTAAGAGATTATTAGCTGCGAACCATTTAGAAAGAACAGCCAGACTACGTTGACATGTAAGACATCCGTATTTTTTCTATCTAATAGGTTGGGGAAAAAGTTTCTTCGCATTTTTTAAGAAAATTCAAAACATTTTTTAATATAGTTTATTTACATTTAACTAAAGTATGTAGGTACCATTTTGTTCGATAACTTTTTGCCATTTTGTAGGTAGGGACATGATCCAATTGCTATAGAAATTTTGGGACTTCTGATCAAAATACCGCCGAATACCGCGACAAGTGGTTTTGGCAGTCCTCTCGTGATGTTAACCTGACACTGCCTAAAGAATTCTGAAGTGACCGAAACAGGTGGAAATCTGAAGGTGCATGGTCAGGACTATACGGCGGATGCATTAACACCTCCCAGCCAAACTCTCTTAATTTTTGCTGAGTGGCTAAAGATGTGTGAGGTCTAGCGTTATCATGATGAAAAACCACACCCCTTCTGTTAATCAACAGAAGGGGTGTGGTTCCGACCGCTTTCTCTCAACTTCTTGCTTTAATCTCATCAGTTGTTCGCAATAGAGTTCAGAATCGATGGTCCTGCCTGGTGGTAACAGCTCATAATGAATAATGCCCTTCCAATCCCACCACACACACAGCATCACCTTGTTGCGAGTTAATCCGGGTTTCGACCCTGAGCGGCTGGATCACCAATATGCTCAAAATGAGAGCTGTACAAGCCACGGTAAATGACACTACAAGGGCCATCGTGGCGAAAGGCTGCCCGCAAGGAGGCGTCCTCTCGCCGCTTCTATGGAACCTGGTAGTAGACAGCCTCATCAAAACACTAAATGACAAAGGTTATTTTACCGTAGGCTACGCCAACGACATAACCATAATAATAAATGGCACCCACGAAAACACCTTATGTAACCTACTGCGCCAAGCTTTGAAAATAGTAGAGGACTGGTGCAATAAACACCAACTGTCGGTGAATCCAACAAAAACCGAACTGATTCTCTTCACAAAGAAGAGGAAGTTGGCGACACTACAACTGCCACGATTCTTTGGAACTACCCTAAGCCTGGCAACTGAAACCAAATACCTGGGCATCTATTTGGACAAACAGCTGAACTGGGCAAAACACACCAACTACATCACCACAAAAGCCAGCATATCACTATGGCAGTGCAAGCGACTGCTTGAAAGGAATTGGGGTATCAGCCCCAAAGTCACCCACTGGCTATACACCACAGCCATCCGACCAATTATCACATATGGCTCACTGGTCTGGTGGCCCAGGACGGACCTGAGCACAGCCCAAAAAGACCTCGAAAAACTGCAGCGGTTCGCTTGTGTAGCAATAACTAGCAGCATGAGGACTGCACCCACTGCCGCACTACAAGTAATGCTGGGACTGCCACCCCTACACCTCATCGTGCGAGAGGAGGCAGCTCTGGCAGCCGTCAGGCTATATATATCGGGAACCCTGAGCAAAGACTCTAGGGTCAAGCACACACGCATAAAGGAAGATGCAATCAAACGACAACTGATGATGGCATCACCCTGCGACAAAGCCCCGAAACTACACTTCTTTCAGAAGCACTACAACATCATACTCACAGAAGAACGGTGTGACTACTCAGGCCCGAAGGAGATGAGAGTATACACCGACGGATCAAAGACCGACTCCGGAACCGGAGTCGGAGTTTTCTCACATGACTTCAACATAAATATATCCAGCCCACTGGGATTGTTCAACACCGTCTACGAGGCGGAATGTGTGGGCAGTATACATGCGGCTTACGCCATATAAGCCAGGAGAGTTACGGACACCCGTATACGTATACTCTCCGATAGTGCCTCAGTTTTGCAATCCTTGGGGAACAATTATATTACCTCCAGACTAACACTAGAATGTCACAACGCACTGGAACGGGTGACAGTATGCAATCGTAACACAGTGACACTGCAATGGATAAAAGGACACAGCGGATCACTAGGTAACGACGCAGCTGACCAACTTGCTAGGAGAGCATCCAGCACGTCAGTCTGTGGACCCGAACCTATCGTACCCATCCCCTTCAACCAACTACGCAGGTGGCTATAGGAGTTCACCCACACACAAGCGCAGAACTGGTGGACCTCGACACCGGGCTGCAGGCAATCCAGGGAAGCTATGCCGTCCTTAGATGGCAGGCTAACCAAGCGGTTGCTACGCCTGGACAGGAACGGCCTGCGCCTGGTGACGGGGACCATCACGGGACACTGCTCACTGAATAAGCACTTTCACACAATAGGCATAACGAACATCCCTCTGTGCAGGGCTTGCATGGAGGCTGAAGAAACCGTTGCGCACGTGCTCTTTGAATGCACAGGCGTCACCCAGATCAGAACAGAAACCCTCGGGTCACCCAGATCTTTCACGGATATCTTAAGCAGACCAGGAAACCTAATCAGCTTCTGGAGGGAGGTGGGCTGGTTGGAATAACCAACGACAGCCGCCATGGCCCACGCACAATGGCCCACATGAAGGACTAGGTGCGGAAACCAAACCCGCTAACATAGAACCCGGGTTTCGCCACAGTCTGTGAAGCCTGACCGGCCTTTGACCACGACCTTTTTCGCACGTTCTTGTCGTACGTGATCCACTTTTCATCACCAGTTATCAGCTTCTTCAAAAATGGTTCGGTTTCATTACGTCGTAAAATCACAAATGAGTACACGGTTCATTAGGTTTCTTTCAGTGAGCTCGTGAGGTACCCAAATATCGGCTTTTTTGTGTACCTAGATTTATTCAATTGTGCCAAAACTGTTTTGTGGTCAATTCCCAGTTCTTCAGCTACGTGGTACCTACTGATATGCCGATCTTGCGCCACTTTTTCAAAAATGGCATCCATTTTATCCGTAATAGGGCGGCGACCAGACCGACGTGCATCTTTGACATCAAAATTTCCGGATTCAAAACGCTTAAACCAAATTTCTGTTACTCTCACAGACACTGCACTAGGTCCATAAACATCGCAAATTTTTTTCGCGGCTTGCGTTGCATTTTTACCTTTTTTGTAGTAAATTTTTAAAATGTATCGTATTTCTTCATTAGATTCACTCATCTTGACAGTACGAAAAACAAATAAAAATCACACATTTTCCTAATTTAAATTTGGAATTATGTTCTTTAAAATTTAAACTTTCAATGATACCAAAACCAGCCAGATACAAATAGTATAGCCAAAGAGATTTTATTACAAGTCCATACATACTATAATGCGAAAAGACTTTTTCCCCAACCTAATATTTAAAAAAAACCGGCCAAGTGCGAGTCGAACTCGCACACGAAGGGTTCCGCACCATTATCTATAAAAATGGCAAAAAAAGCACGTTGGTTGTATGGGAGCCCCCCCTAAATATAAGTATTTACTTATTCTGTGAATATTTTAAGCATCTACCTGTTGCCGTTATCAATATCGAGCAAAAACGAGCAAATAAATCACTTTTTGTTGTATGGGAGCCCCCTTAAATATTTATTTTATTCTGTTTTTTAGTATTTGTTGTTATAGCGGCAACAGAAATAAATACATCATCTGGGAAAAGGAGAATGCCGACAAATATAGGGCGCCCTGTACCAAACGAAAAGTCCGTTGTCACAACCAAACCCAGTGTATTTGGAGGAGAATTCAATGTTCTGCCTATATTGTTAACTGTTTTTTTACATGGATTTCCGCAATTTGTATTTATTTGCCATTTATCTACTTAATAATTTGAGGTTAGGTTCGTAAAAATGACTGATTCGAAATGGTGGAGTAAGTGACAAATAAGGTGGTAATATCGGTCATGTTTTTTATTATTGATTTTGTGCTACATTTTCCTGATGGATGATTATACAATACATCACTTTCATAGTCAATAATCATATTCTTGCTGTTTTTTTTTATGTAATGAATGAATCAAGTAGGTACTTGCAGTAAGTGCAGGCTGAACAAACAATGGATTTTGTACTGTGTTTACTGATTCATAAGGACTTGAAACATAACGTATCATTAGGCTTATTTTACCCAAAGAGTTAGGCAGAGTTGTATTTACATATTACTATAGTACACCCATATTTCGAACTTGAAATGTTAGTAATAATAAGGTAGGATAATAAAATGAAAAACGTAGATATGGTTAATTAATAAATTATTTATTCATATTTACATAATGTATCGACCACAACTAAGGCGGAAAGTAAAAATGTACAATTAAAACTATATCCTCTTCCCGTGGTATTACGTCTTCCCTTCCTTGCAAAAAGGGTCTACGAGAATTAGGCTGTCTTTCAAGCTGCACTACTCTAGTAGCAGCTGTGAAACATGCGAGCCTACACTTTCCAGTCATGACGCCTAGAACAATTAAATACATTTAATGTCACAGAGAGTTCGCTATAAAACCTTCCTAGCTTTAAGAAAAGATCAACTGCTAAGTAGTGTACCTTCTACCGGATGTAATGGTGTCCATGTTAATATCGCGTTTCTCTGAGGACAATTGGGTGGCACTCGAGAACGCCTTGCAACACGTAGCATGGACTGTCCACATCCAAAGCACACATCACTGTGACCAAATGTAGGTTCAGGTATCAGTTCGGAATCTAAGGGTGTTCTTCCTTGAATCAATGTGAAACATTAATGGCATATTATACTACCAGGATTGATCTGATTGAAAGATTAAAAGTAACGTCATTCATTACGTCACAATAAACACGACATCTTCTTTTTGAATCGGTCCTCTTTTCATTAAATGCTTAAAATGTATTCCAAAATAATAATTTAAATTATTATGACGCCACGCGTGACCTAAATAAAGATTTTTATTTTTATCACACATAACATACAATACTTAATATCACGTATTCTAAAAAGCAAATCGGTACGATACTTACATAATTATCTTCTTCATTTAAATGTTTGCTGGCAGGTTTTTATATATTGTTTTTTTTTTTACGTAGTACTATTACTTATTCTGTAGTATTCTGTGATAGTAGCAACATTCGGAAACGAAGTGCAATGGCAGTAACATATACGTGGAAAATACGTACATAGTAAAAAAAAAAACTTTTATTTTTGATCTCCGAAATCCGGGAATCTGTTCCATAACAAAAACGTAAATCTGATTTAAAAAATAGTAGTCATTTTATGAACTAAATTTGGTTGTGACACGCTCCCCCGCAAGTTGGTACTGCACAACGACATTCTCCTTTTAACTGTCTAACTATCACGGTTCATGAGATACAGCCTGGTGACAGACGGACAGACAGACAGACGGCGGTGCCTTAGTAATAGGGTTCCCGTTTTACCCTTTGGGTAAGGAACCCTAAAAAGGGAAATGTTATCAGCGACCAGAATTATATCCGATAAGTTATCTTATAAGGAAGATCATTAATATAAACTAAAAATAGGAAAGAACCAAGAATTGCACCTTGAGGCACGCCCATCTTTACTAGAGACCCCGAGGACGTCGCCCCGTTAACGTATACTTTTTGCTGCCTGTTTGATAGATAGGAAAAAACAAGATCAGCAGCTTGTCCACGAATTACGTAGTGGTGTAATTTACAGATCAGTGTATTGTGGTCAACGCAGTCAAACGCTTTTGAAAGGTCACAGAAAATGCCAATGTCATCCTGGGATTGCAATGATTATTATATTATTCTGTAAATATACATATTTGCTACGGTCGCAAATCATAGTTTGATCAACATACATCCTGATAAGTATTGCTACTAACTGCAAATAACAAAAAACGTAAGAAAATTTGAATTTAGCTGGCTGGCGACCGCTGGCGCTTCCTCCTTAAAGCATCAGGAGTAGGATGCACTCACGTCAGTGACGATGTCGACGTCCGTGTGTAGCAGCACGAGGTCGGCCACGGCGGCCGCGGCGGGCGGGGGCGCGGCCGCGGCCGCGTCGCCCGCGCGCCCCGCCACCACCACCTGCTGCAGCGACACGCGCTGCGCCGACACCCTGCCCGCACCGAACATTATACACGGTTTAAAAAAACCGATCCCATACTCGTCAACTATGCATTCTGTACATCAAACTAAGTAAAGATTCCACAAAAATAATTGCTGGGATATATTTTTATTTTTAGTGTGAAATATCTTTGTTTAAGCTCAACACACACAGGCCGCGGGTGCGGGTCGGGCGGGGGCCGGGACGGCAGTACGGCGGGCTGTATTCTCTGTATTTCTCTCTCTTCTCTTCTTCAAACGAAACGCGTGCGCGTCTCCCACCGCCGACCCGCTGCGCGCCCGACCCACGCACGCGTTTCGTGTGGTGTCTTTCATATAAATACAGAGAATAGGGAATATGCACGTAATTTAAAACGTATTCATTATTTTAATATACATTGTGTAGGAGTCAAGAAAAAAATTCCAATATTTTTTACATGTTTTAATGCATCACTTATTTTACAATTAATTGATTTATGTTGCGTTTTTTTGGTGGAACGGAACGCAAACTCAAAACGCGTCCTCTTAGAAAATGCCGGAAGTGACAAAAAATAACATATGAATAAAATCTATTCTTTGCTAAATGGTTGAAATCTCACTAAAGTAAATATGTAAGTGCGATTCTACTTGAATAAAGCGTAAACCATAATTTAAAACAGATGTAAACAAAGCAGTTTCGTGAACAATGACGTCACATCATGACCGCGACAGAAACGGACGTTTGAACTGTAGAAGACAATTGTTGGAGTTTCATAATTTTTTGAGCATCAATCAGTAGTTCAATTTAACTTTCAATACTTTTCTTAGGTTTATATTAATGTCTATTAAGATTCAAGATTCAAGATTCTTTATTTGTGGAAACATGAGTACACATACAGAGCATGCAAGTTATTAAATACGTTAAAATACATGCATATTCCCTATTCAGCCCGCCGTGCTGTCCCGACCCGCGCCCGACCCGCACCCGCTGCCTGTGTGTGGTGAGCCTTAAGGTAGCGGGCAATGATACGCACAAAATTGTTATGGGTACATGCAACGGTAAAGGGCCGTGGGGGTATTTAAAACTAAGTCATACATAACATAGTCTTTAAAGGCGCGATATTATATTTAGATAATAAATAAATGAGTGATAATTAATACGAGTACTATTGTAAAAAAAACCAGATAGATAGGAAATAATTTAATATTTAGTAACAAGGAAAATCATTAAAGCACTTTTCCTCTCTCCTACTTAATCAAAATGTTTCTGTGCCCGACAGGGTCCATAATTGTTTCTAATAGGTATTATTTACCAACTGTATGTCTACATTATGGATTGCAATAGAGATCGAAATCAAATCAAATATTATGATTTGATCTGAACATTTAAAACTTGCAACATAAAAAAAAATGGTAACTTTGACCTTAATATCTCCATAACTAGGGGGTCTACTCCGAACATAAATCCGAAGTATCGGCCGAATGTTCGGTCGTTTCTTTACTACGGCTAACTAACACTGACTACGGAAAAAAAAAACAGTCGAAGAGATAAGCCAAAGTCAAAACTGTGACTTGAAGTCGGGTAAGGACTCAAAGTCAAAAAAGGAAACTTTGGAAGTTATAAAACGGCCGAACATTCGGCCGATACTTCGGTTTAGCGCTTCGGAGTTGACCCTCAAATTTCCAGGTACGGACGAATAATAATAAATGTGTGTAATAAAATAAAAATAAATGTGAATGCAAGAACAAGTGTCTTCGATAGACGTATTTTTGCACCCGTTATTAAACAATGTAACAATCACACGACTCGCATCCATATCGACACGAGGGTTTGCGAGAACGCTCGGCAGTAGACTAGTCAAGTCTAGCACTCGACACGCACACGTGACGTCATGCGCTCGGAAGAAGCACTCACCAGATGGCGTGCAGGTCGTTGACGGCGCTGGACAGGCGCAGCACGCGGCGCACGTCGTTGTACAGCGCCGTGGCGCACAGCGTGCCGCGCGCGCGCGCCGCCGCGCACAGCGCCGCCACCACGCCGCCCGGCGACACCGCGCCCCCGCCGCCCCCGCCGCCAAGCCGCTGCGGGGACCAAACGTTACCAACGCACTCTTACGGCCCGGACACATCACAATAAAACAATTAAGTACAAGGTCAACGGGTTAAGAGGAGGCTTCCTATTTTTATGTTAATTTGCACGAATATTCTGAAACCGTCACACATACAAGCAAAATGAAACTAGTATATGATTTATTGGATCTTTTTCTTTCCATGTTGAAGATAGTCACGTAATTGTAATATTTTTCTCAATAAATTTTTTATTCGAAAATCATGTCTTTTGTAAGGATAATTCAAAAAAAATAAACAAGATTGTTTTAGCTTTTATGTCTAAAATAAATATTCACAGCAACAAAATATCCTTATTTATTATCCAGCCACCAGATATTTTTTCTCTAAATCAATTATTACTTTAGTTATAAACGAAATAAGAATTGAGACTTACGCTATTTAGTTTCATGCTCGAACACGATCAAAGAGCGAACGCGATATTCAACTTTATTACTAATGTATTAGCGTTTAGCACATAACGGAGTGGCAGGGAGCGAGGGACGGAGCTTGCGTTCGAAATTTGATTTAGACAGCCTGCTCTTAAGAGAGTAACAAAGGTCTAAAAAGTTAGTTAAGAACATTTTCGATAAATAGTGTTACAACCAAATTAAACCGGTTTTAAATTTTCGATAGAAACAGAGATTTCCATTGATCTGTTTTTAAATAAGACATTTCGAAAATGTTCTTAACTAACTTTTTAGACCTTTGTATCCTGCTTATGAGTATGAAGTTTCATAAAAATCGGTTCAGTCATTTCGAAAAACAAGGGCTTGAAAGTTTGTACGAAATGCCGTACGTCGTATACGCTCTTAACGGTCTAGTGCTCCATAGACCAACGACGCAGGGCTCGGACGAGTTTAGTCGCGCTCAAATGTATCCGTTTGGCTTTGCGACCGCACAGCACTAAACGCGTATATTGGATGCCTAGCACATCCTGATACGGACCACGGACAGTCCTCGTACGGGTGGACGGTCCGTGCACTACTAAACCCAATAGTTGATTTCTTTAGGATAGCTCCGACGACAGTCGTCCTTACTGATCGTCCGTCGAGCACTAAATACAGCCTGGATCGCCGTACGTACGCATCTGTGCGCCTGGTTTTGCTCGTTGTATGGAGCCGACCCTCTGTACCTGTCTATTTCGAGGTTGTGGGACCAACGTTACCAATGCAGTCTAGCTGGCCTTGCAGACGCGGTTTGTGAGTAGGTGTGTTGGGTGTTACGGTCTCGGGTTTCGGGGTGTATGTGGATGGAGTGGTGGTGTGTTAGGTGTTTGGTAGCGATATGTGGGGTGTGTAGGAGTGTGTAGTGAGATCGTATGGGGGGTGTGTTTACATACGTACAAGCATGGGATTGGCGGAGAGTCGCTTCGCCACCGTGGCTATCCAGTGCGGCTTGCCGTCCCTAGACGGCTTATCATCGGGTGACTCCGCCATCTGAATACGACAATACTGCATCTCATACACCAGTAAACAACGATAATAGTCTCCCTAGCAAGGTAATAAAGTCACCTTTTCCTCGACGTATTCCCTGAAGCGCCGCTCCCAGGAGCGTACCGTGGTCACCGGGATACCGAATGTAGCCGCCAGCTTCACGTACGCGGACTTGCGCTGATCCTGAACAAAAAATAAAGTACTACCACTACAGTTATGCACTTCGGCTTCACGTACGCGCAATTTGGTTGCGCTGGTACTGGACACAGGTACAGTACTGCCACTAAAGTTATGCGGTTCGGCTGTTTTACGAATTAACTTAGTACCTATGATTAAGCTAAATACCTACTAATGTCTCGTCGCATCGGCTCAAAAGTTTTGGAAAGTTTTTTTGGAAGTGCAAGAGTTGTTAATCTCGCAGTTTTATTATAAATGTGTTGAATTTATTTATAAATTCCAGCAGTGTGGATTAGGACTTTCTTATCTCGGACATACAAAACAAGATATAGATACAAGACATAACAGACTACCTCATAATGGGGCTATTGTAGGTTTATCAATATGAACAACTTTAATGGCACCAAAGCAGAAAACGCGAAAAAAAACGAGCTATCCCTACATTTTGACGAGTTATGAGAACATAAATGTAGGGAACAGCTGATTTTTTTTTGTGCTTTCAGGTTTGGTCCCATAGTAAAAGTTGTTCATCATGATGAGTAGAATGAGCCCTTAAGAGGCTGTGCGTTATTTATGTTACATCTTATATATAAATTGATATATTATATTGAATTTAATATTTGTGACTTCAGAATGAATAAATAAAAACAAAATCAGATTTCAACTGTTTTTTCTAACCAACTGACTACCTAATTCACTTTTTGTACAATTAATTATTATTCTCTGCACGATTTCTAATAAAATCAAAATAATTTTACAAAGACAAATTGTAGAGAATTGTAGTACATGCAATTTTGAACATGATAATCAAAATCAAAATCAAAATATTTTATTTCACATAAACCTACATGGGCACTTATGAAACGTCAGAAGCTAGGTGCACGGTTCCAATTGGTTGTTTCCTATGGAGAAGAGCCGGCAAGAAACTCCACGGTTACTCTTTTAAAAAAAAGTGGGCTTTTACAATGTTTTCAAGTTACAGTGTTAATAGGTATGGGAGGACAGTGTAGGCCCGTCAACAAGTACAAAACTACAGTCTATTAAGCCTACAACGTTCTCACATTCACAAATTAAAAAAAAATCTATATAAAATATTACTAAAACGATAAAAATAATCCAAATGACAACATTGCCATTACAACTGTAACAAATCTGAATTAATATTCTGTCCACAAGTCACTAATAAATATTTTAAATAAAAATTTTAGGTTTAAGTATGTAAACAAAAAAACATCGTAATAATTTGACACATATTCTACATTTATTTTTTCATCTTCTACAAGCTCAAACTCAAAGCATTTATTTCAATTAAACCATTCACAGGCGCTTTTGAATTGTCAAAGAGTCGGTCAGTTAGTCAGAAAGTGGAAGCTATTTGCCCATTCCAAAACGTAGATCTCTATGGAGAAGAACAGGCAAGAAACTCCAAGGATACTCTTTTAAATCAAGATATTACAAAATCCTGGGTACATTATTCTTGTCGCTTCTATATGTGAGAACAAAGAAAAAAAAAAAACAATTCAAAATATAACATTAAAAAATAACAAAATAAGCCTTGGCAGTTAAGAGATGACCAGCCTCAACTGACGGCGCCCGTTCACGAACATGACGCGTGCATCAGCACCATCCAGCTCAACCATTTTGTAGGGAACCGAATGATCCAACACACGCGCCACCATCAGCGAGACATAAACATTTAATCTGTAATTTTTAAGGTGTACAGACTCAAATCATCTGTCAGTTTTTTTTAATAGATTTTCAATTTTATCCCTATAGCTTATGGTTCAAGGTTAATTGGGAAAATTTGACAGTTTCGGATAGGTTGACCTGCTGTCATAATAAAGAGTATTCTAGTCTACGAGACAGTGAAGTCAGTGAACTCACATTGTTGGCGATTGGGCCTCGGGAGGGCTTTTCCAGCAACGCGCCATGCTTGATGTACTCGAGTCCAAACGTCTTCACCGACACGGCGCGGGACCTACGCAAACAACACGCTCTCAATCATCAACTTTAGCATTATGTAGTCAAAATTGATTTTTGAGTGACCATTTGTAACAAAAAGTCTTAAATCAATTTTATTTGTAATGAAATTTGAACTTTGTTATGTATGACACTGAGTTAGTGGTTCCACAACCTGATAATTATCTAAACCTGAATTGAAGTTTACAGTGATATGGATCTTAATGGCGAAATAGGGATTAACATTAACTGGATATGACAAGTTTTTGTCTTCATCTTCCTTTATACCCATTTAGATCTATGTTTGTTTGTTGATGCATATCAACATAATATCACAACATAATTTTTTTGGCACATTCAGCCTTTTTTTGCGTTCCATAATGTTAAAAGAATCTTACAAAGGTTTAAATACATGAGCACAGCAAAAAGTAAAAATATATTTTTTTCAATACTATTTTAGTAAATAATTTTGTTTAGATAACTTACTGGTTGAACAGACAAACTAAAGGGGAATTTAATTTTTAGTAATAAATGTAAATTTTATAAAATGTGTTAATTTCAAAGAAAACCCAAAAAATAATATTTTATTATAGTTGACAAAGTATCGGACTTATTGACTATTCAATTAACAAACCTTGAAGATTATGGAACTATTGTAGACGTTCTCTGTGCAACTGAACATTTTATTGCATCTGGCCACGAAAGTTTACTGTACCCTCCTGGTTTCGAACGCTTTCTTTTGTCGCAAAACTAATCGCGGAGGGACTTGTATTCTAGTTAGAACTGTTGGCTTATTGCGTAACATACTATCAGTAGGAATCGGTTTCAATTTGACAGTTCAACAACATTCATTGCATTATTTACCTTGTTGAGCTGACAAATTTTTCTAACTTATGAAGCAATGGATTCAAAATCATTCCGATTCCGATTCAAACTGTGTTACGCAATCAGGGTGCTGAATGCTCTTCTTCAAGGTCTAATCTTTAAGAATTCAGCATGCAGAAAATACATTTTTACATAAAATACTCCATGGTTAACCTGACAATCTACAGATGTTACTTACTTAATATTCGCCGCTTTTCTTTTGTTGATAAAGATGGAAGGCACATAGTCGGTATCCCGAGAGTAGGTGCTCGGCTGCCCCTTCATAAAGTGATCGCTGCAGACGAAACTGTGCACAGTCGGCATCCACGAACGCAGGGCACTGGCAATAGTAATAATTATTATATGAAATGTTACTGCAAACACCCATACATAACTCTGTATGTCTGTCTTTTACCTTTACACACGGCTAAACAGTTTTGGATGAAATTTGGCACACGGATCTAAAACCTGGGTTAAGGCATAAGATTTGAAAGAAAGAAAATACGTTTTTTTGCGGTAAACATGACGCAAAAAAGAACATAAACACAAAAATAAGAAAAGGTTGGGGGAAACATGCGTCACATCCACGCTATCACTCAGCATTATGCTGCGACCCTATACAAGACAGAGCCCCAGCGCTGGTTTTCAGCGGCGATAGCCGGCGCTGACGTAATGACGTCGTCCGGTGCAGCTAGTGTTGCCCAAATTCAGTCTTGGTTTTGCAGTCTTGGTCTTGTTCTTGCGTTTTTGCAAGACCAAGACCAAGAACAAGACCGCGTATTTTTAGCAAGACCAAGACCAAGACTGACCGTGCAAGACTTGAGCAAGAACAAGACATAGCCTGCAAGACTCTTGCGTCTTGCAGCTAGGACTTAGCGCTATTTCACTGAGTAGTTAGGTGTAACAGTTCGGTGTATAGGTAGGTACGCTTAGGAATTCTATGAGACGCAAAAAACTGTATCAAAGAATATGAAAAACTGGACCTATGCGCATTACGACTAATACCATAAACATAGCGAAGAAAAAAATATCTATTAAAATCAAACTGAGTGCATGCATAGTTATGTTTTAACCATCGGCACTTTGATAATGCGGCATCAAAGGTTTTGTACTTACTTCTCAAAGAAATTTGCCGCTTTTCGGAAGTACATGGTTATGATACACGCGCCGGCGGCTTCTTTTGAAATCTAAAACAATCGTTGCCGCCACGCCGAAATCATAACATTTGTGACACTATTTGATTGCCGCCATAGGGCGTAGGGTTACGAGCCTGTCCGAAAGGGATATCGTGGCCCTGGCACACAGGCATCTGAAGGAACACGGTGGGTTTTAGTCAGTAAAAGTCTGACACTCCCTCCCGCTCCACCCAGAGCGGGAGAAGTTATTTGATAATTTCCCACCCAAAAAAAAAAAAAAAAAAAAAAAAAAAAAAAAAAAAAAAAAAAACAAAGGGCGTAGGTATACTCATGCAAAATAATTTCGAATTTTTTTAAGAGTACCTACAGGTGTTCCAAAGAATAAATAAGTTTCAGAGTGCTTAGAATGAAAATGAATACATTATACTGATCACGCAAGTAGTATTATGATTAGGTTATAAATCAAAGCTTATAAATCATAAATGTTTATTAAGAAACAGTTACTTCCATGGAAAACGACATATAGGTCAGTTGATTTTTCGAATTTCTTATCAAATCTTCAGTTATTTATTAATCTGCTTGATCTTTACTATGGCTATGTTAATTCAAGCTCACAATGTTCCAATTCTAATACGTTTTTCTAAGATTTAAAGTAAACTTTAATAAATAGTAATAGACTAATAGGTAATTGCAAGACTTGCAAGACTCTTGCTGCAAGACCAAGACCAAGACCAAGACTGGGAGCGCAAGACCAAGACCAAGACCAAGACCAGGTGTATTGGCGCAAGACCAAGACCAAGACTGGCTAAGTCTCGTCTTGTTCTTGCATTTGGGCAACACTAGGTGCAGCAAACAATTAATAGGAAGCTGTGACGGTACAGCTTACATAAAGAAAAATAATGATAAACTAAACAGGAATATAAAAATAGACATACATGCTGTGAGAATATCACCCTCCATAAACGTTTTTCCTGGTAGGTAGTACGTTTCCGTGGGATCATTTCCAACCCCCATAAATGATAAATGATTTTATTATCAAACTCTTTTACACATCAACCATATTTTAAAAGCTAGATGAGGTCGGCGGTTAGCTAGCGAGGGCGCGGGGCGAGTGGCTGATGCAGCGACATGTGGAGTTGCGTCGGTCACAGCTTCGCGCAGCCCTGGTGGCGGAATGGCGGGACAGGCTTTCACGCCCTACGGCCTCGCCACCATCGAGGCGGTCCGGCCGGTACTCGAGCCCTGGCTCGGGAGGAGGCACGGCTCCCTGTCGTTTTAGGGTGACGCAGGTGCTCTCGGGGCATGGTTGCTTCGGGAAGTACCTGTGTCGCATAAACAGGGAGCCGGACGCCCGGTGTCACCACTGCGTCGACTGCCGGGAGGACACGGTGCGGCATACGCTGGCAGAGTGTGCCGCTTGGGAGGAGCTTCGCCGTGCCATCATCTCAGGAGTAGGCAGTGACCTGTCGCTGCCGGCCGTGGTCGAGTCGATGGCCGGCAGCGAGGAGTCCTGGGACGCGGTGGTATCCTTCTGCGAAACAGTCGTGTCACAGAAGGAGGCTGCGGAAAGGGAGCGGGAGATCTCGTCCGCTCACCCGGCCCGCAGCAGGCGCACCGGGCGTCGGCAGAGGGCAGATAATGCCCTCTTCCGGCCCCCCTAAATGGGTCCAGGGACGGCGGACTCGGGGACGTCCGCCGCCCCCTATCACACTGGACCCGAGGTGGCGGCGCGTAGTGTTCCACGCGCGCCCCTTTGAGACGTCGCGGGGGTGTCTAACACCTCACCCCCCCGCAGACTTGCGGTGGCCTGCAGAGGCGGGCCGGCACTAGCCGAGGATCACGGAAGTAATACTAGCTCCCAAGATCCCCGGTGCAAGTGTGGGAAGGGAACACCGGGGTGGTTTTTAGTCAGTAAGAGTCTGACAGACCCCTCCGCCCACCCCAGGGCGGAGGACATCCATGAGGATTTTCCACCCCGGCAACAAAAAAAAAAAAAGTTCGGCGGTTAGCTAGTTGCCCATTCCAACGCGTAGGTACCTATGAAGAACGGGTAAGAAACTCCGTGGACACTCTTATACTAGCTTTCGGCCGCGGATTCGCTCGCGTGGATGTCGGGAAACATCCGACGGTAACGTACTACCGGGATTAATAGGAAACGAAGCGATCGCATACCTCTTAACCGAGAAAAGGGTCATTGACTCCCAGCGCTGCGCACGCCACCGTCATCCATAATTATTTTGTTACGCGTAATTTTGATGTGATATCTTTTAACCCGCCGTAACCGAAAAGGTTACGTAAACAATAGGTTCATTAGTAATAGGTATATATATATAGGTAATACGGGCGGGTGTCCGCAACTCCACGTCAATGCGCGTATTTTGCGTACGTAAGTATGGATGGTATGCAAAGGCATACGAGATCTAAATTAAAAGCCTAATTTAAATAACATTATTTTATTGCATAATGTTTAATATAATACCAGGTAAAATAGCTTTGGAAATAACAATATTTTTTTTTATCAAATTCTGAAAGATAAAAATGGTTACTGTGGGTCATCCCTAGAAGATAGACATAAGCTATAGTGGACATTTTTGTTGAACTTTTTAAGATTTACAATTTGGTAGAACATAAATTTTATGTATCTCGTACGGTTTCCGCAGCGCATGCCAGTAAAGCTCACAGTCGGCAGATTTTTTCCAACAATAATCGTCATATTTCAGCCAATTTACACAAAACCTTGAATCACTCCGTCCATTGACGAAAACTGTTTGTAAATCCGTTCAGTAGTTTGAGTTTATTGCATTCAGACAGAGCAGGAGGACTAAGTTTTTTGTTACAAAGTATTAGGTACTTATGTATAAATCATTAATTAATGGCTTTACCTGCCTAAGGTTGTATGTTACTTGCATGTTGTAAAACATTGTAGTCTTTAATTTGCTGTAAGACCGGGTAACAGTTAAATAGTTTCAAACTTAGTTAAGTTTCAATTTACTCAGAGTTTTTGCAAATAGTGGTAAAGCATTGTCAAAGCAAAGTTGACTATACCACACATGAGATTATTTTGATAAGTACAGGAAAATGTTCATAATATAGTTTGTTTAAGAGCTCAGCTGTGGCCTGTGCAGTCTATTGCTGTAGCAATTACTCATGGGACAATAATAAATCATTCAAAACAATGTATTTGTGGTTTTAAGCATTACAATTTTGACAATTAGCAGATCTTGTTAAGAGGATGATTTGCCACGACACTCTGAGGAGGTACTGTTTCCATCTACCAGTAGTGGATCATGCAAGCCAACTAAAAACAAAAGGAACATTGAAACAGCTACAGTATACTGTGTGTGACATATTACCAACCGAAGATGTTCACGGGCGATAACACAGTTTACAGAATATCACCTCTATCCAAGCCTTACTTACTTTATGTTCTTTATAGCCTGCACCCATCTGTTTCTTTGGTACGATCGATGTCGAAGCTCGGGGAAGCTGAAAAAGTTCACTTTGCTGTTTGCCTGGGTGTTTGTACATTTAATTATACAACACGTCTTTATACGCTTTTTTGGAGACATTTTTATATTAAACAATACACAGTTTTTTGAAACTCAACGCCACAAAACACAAATAAATACAACACTTAGCTCCAAACCAAACTCCCACAAAGCGTCTGTCTTTTGACAAGTCTTGCTTGACAGACAACTGACAGTAATGACACTGAAGTTGACAGATTTTCAATGCCTCGGGCACAGAGTACATTCTTGGGTGCATTCCGAATTAAGACCATAATCGCTGTAATCAATTTTAGCGCGCTTAAACGCGTTCCCTATTAGCGTGAGCACGAAAACGTTGTCGCGTGAAACGTCATAGATGACGTCATGACATGCGCCATCTTGCGATAACGCCGACCATGCCCTAAACTAATATCACCGTGAGCGCTGTCAAAAATGACAGTTGCGTTGTTTTGTTTTGAGTCTTATCTTATTTATAATAGCGTGGCATTTTCGAAATTGTGCTTCTGGCTACCGTTGCCATCTAACCAAAGAAGAAGAAGTGTACAAATGTGTGCATGTGGTGTTTAAACAAAGAAATACTGTAATCCAACCGTGAGCGCGGTCACGAGCGTACCGAATTGATGACAGTTGTCGGCTGTCATAATCGTAATAACTTATTCGGTACGCAAATTATTGATGTGAGCGCTGTCAGCGATTAAAGTCTAATACGGAATGCAGCCCTTATAAACTGGCCTCGGGTCGGGTGCATTCAATACAGCTAGCTCATTTTCGACGACCCACGAACTTGTCAGACTAGAGTTAGTACAATACAATACAATATCCTCTGTGTAATAAATTCATGAAGCTTACCTGCTATCTCCGGTCCACTGCTTCTCGCTTCTTGGGATCGGCGGGGTGGCTAGGTATGAATCCAGGTTAAACCACACTACACATATTATCTACAGGTGCTGGTTATGTTATTTCCTAGTGTCTTGCATTGTAGCATTAAATCACTGAAGGACCATTTCTTTTCAGAAAAATGTTTTTGTTAGCGCGGAGCGCGTTGGGAGATTTTGACACACTGATACAGTGAGAAAGTGCGCGGGGACGCGGCGCTAGTGTGCTCATTAGCAGGCCAATCCGATAGCTCAGCGAGTGGACTAATGAGAAGCCGAGAGCTTCATCGAATCAGCAATTACACATAAAAGCTTAATAACTAGTTGTGGGGTGAAAAAACAATCCTAAAATTCAAAAGAAGAACGGTACTTAACACCCTCGAATTTTTTAAAGCTGTAAAACTATTACATATTTTAGTAGCTCTTTCCAATAGTTTTATATCGTCATTTTTAGAAAATGAACTATTCCTATTTTCAAAAAAATCAAAATCAAAATATTTTATTTCACATATACCTACAACATGAGCACCTATGAAACGTCAGAAGTTAGGTGCACGCTTCCAATTGGTCGTTTCCTGTGAAGAAGAGCCGGCAAGAAACTTCACTCCACTCTGGGACATCAATTAAACACGGAGATGGATAGCTGACTGGTTTATTCATATTAGCGCATACCCACATTACTAATAACAAAAGTAGACACAATACCTTACACTTTTCCCCCTTAAGATTAAATGTTAACTAATCAGAACTAATGACTACTTAACAGAAAATACCATAATAAGGTACTTACATTAAAAATAAACAATAAATATAACTAACAATTTAGACACAATTGTCTTTAACAGCGGCGCGCACGTGCGCACGTATTGCTCGGGCCGAAGCCCCCGGCGGCGGCGGCGGCGGGGACGCGGTGCCGCCGCGGCGCCGGTGCGACTGGGCTCGCCGGGCCCGTGCTACCCGCCTCCGGCTCTAGCGCCCTGGATGCCTCTGAAGCATCCTCGAAAGCCTCATCGTCATGATCATAACTCTCTCCCTTGTGAGTATCGATACTCGCTCGCGACAGTGATAACCGGGACTTGTTCCCAACAGGAATGATTTGGTCGCAATGTCTGCGCCACTCGACACCGTTTTCCATGTTAATGCGATACGACACCGGTCCCGTACTTTTAGACACTGTTCCTGTAGACCATTTATTGGAACTCGAAGTGTAATCGCGTGCGAGTACCGGTTCTCCTACACGGATAGGGGGCTGGGGCGTGCCTCCTGCATGAGCTACCTGTCATTGCTGCGCCGCGCGCGCCACTTGCGCAACGTCTGGCCGCAACGCATCCAGTCGTGTCCGCATCCGACGCCCGATTAGCAATACTGCCGGTGGCACGCCCGTAGTTGCATGCTCACAATTGCGATAATTGAATAAGAATGTGTTTAATGCTTGTAACACATTTACGCCACTAAGAACTGTTCTCTTAATGGCTTTTTTAACAGTCTTCACCGCATTTTCAGCGGCGCCATTACCCTGTGGACTATAAGGCGCCGTTGTCACATGTGTAATACAATTTTGATTGCAATAATTTTTAAATTCTGTCGATTGGAATGGTGGTCCGTTATCCGTAATGTTAGCTTGTATCTGGCAACCCTGCTTATTTAATCGACTAATACTCGTTTGTCATTCAATCGGTTATTCGTTCATCATGTTCATTCACTGGCATTCTCGATGGGAGACAACTGACAGCCGGCCTTCTTGTTCGAGACGTCGAGCAGTGAACACGTTACAATAACAGCGTAACAAATTGTTGGAATCTAAGTTTAAAATCTTAGCAAGACTTATTATTTTGGTGACATCTGAGTGTTCTTACAAATATTGTGGAAAAGGAAATAAATATGGTTGTGTTTAAATAATGTTTCGTTTTCTATTGCGAACCCCGTTGTTTCTGAACTGTAGCTTATAGTTCAGAAGTGGGATCGTAAGAGAATTCTCATAATTTTCTTTTTTTCACGTCCACAACAATCTTATTGTAATTATGAGTATTTAAACATAATCATTACTAGTATGATTCCAAAGATTTTTACGGATTAAAAACATGCAAACTTTATTTTCTTTTCCTGACTTCCTACAACTTTTGAAAATGGAACGTTACAATTTCTTTCCTTGACAAATAATTTTATTTTTATTAAAATACCAGAAACAGAGCTGCAAAACAACTAAAAATATGGATGATTAATGCTAATTATCAAGTTTAACGGAATTGAGAAGTGAAAAGAACGAAATAAACGACAAATATGTTGATAACTAGTGGATAAATATATTATATTTGATCCTGCAAGTACGTAATAAATGTATTTACTGCTGTCTTATACTTACTATTTATTTAGTGAATTGGTTTGGAAGAAGCATCATATTTGACATTGACCTAGTGTGTTATTTTAAAATAAAAATCATAGCTGATGATTCGATGTCGATGGCTAACTGTAGATACTTTATACTTGTAATAGGTCTTGTGATTTATTTGGTGACCCTGTCCCACACGGGCTGAGAATATAGGCACAACTTAATTTTTGGCTTTCTTTTCTACATTATTGTGATAGTCACTACTCAATCATAGTATAAATACGATCATGCGCTAAGCTTTCAAATGTAAGTTTCAGATACACATTCGTATTGAATACAACCGAGGGGAAGGGTTGTTATCCAATATGGATAAGGAGGAAGAGCCCAGGTTTGAGGGCGGAAGTGAGCCCAGGTTTGAGGGCAGGAGTGAGCCCAGGTTTGAGGGTAGGAGTGAGCCCAGGTTTGAGGGCGGGAGTGAGCCCAGGTTTGAGGGCAGGAGTGAGCCCAGGTTTGAGGGCAGGAGTGAGCCCAGGTTTGAGGGCAGGAGTGAGCCCAGGTTAGAGGGCATATCAACACCTAGGCTGGAAGGTCATGGATTGCCCAGGCTAGAGGGCGAAGGACGGAATATGGACAAGGAACGGGATACTACCGCGATGGCAGCGAGGATTGAAGACCGGTCACTGCGTTCGTCTAGGAACCGGAAAAGGCGAAATATCGTCACGGACTCGGACAGTTCGTCACGTGGCGGTGCAAGCCGCGAGAGGACAAGGAAATACAAGAGGAGGTCACGAGGAAGGAGAGGCGGCCACAGGCGGACGCAGAACAGCAGCGACAGCTCGGATAACCGTGAGTCAACCCGAGCTTATAAATCTAGTCGGAACAGAAATAGGGAATCTGAAACAAATGTATTATTAGATAAATTTTTGTCGATCTTAAGTAACGTAAAGAGTTCGGAGAAGCCCAAGCTGTCATTTAATAGTAGTGTTTTGCCGGATTTTGACCCCCTAAGTAAAGAGCAAACTATGTTAGTTTGGATCACTAAAGTAGAAGAATGTGCCGAAATATACGGTTGGTCTGAAAAGGAAATAATTCACTACGCGCTTCCTAAACTTTCTGGGGTAGCAAAAACGTGGTACCAAGGTTTGCCTTCTCTTCTTTATACTTGGGGCGAATGTAAGAAAAAGCTTATTGAATCATTCCCTTGTCGCGAGGACTACGCCGAACTCTTGACGGAAATGTTGGCTAAACGTGTTAAGTACGGCGAATCATTGGAGCACTATTATTACGCAAAATTAAATTTATTAAATAGATGCAAAATTTATGGTAAACAAGCAGTAGATTGTGTCTTATACGGAGTAGATGATCGTGCCATTAGAGTAGGTGCACAAGCGGCTCAATTTAGTGAACCAGAACAAATTTTAAAGTATTTTCGAACGGTAAAAGTGGGAAAAAGTAGAGAAGCATATGAATCTAATGTCAAGAATAACGATCGTAAAGCCTCTACTAATGCAACGTCTCGGACCCAGAATCCGAAGTCTGGTACAGCGAATTCTAACATACGGTGTTTCAATTGTAACGAAATTGGTCACCCCAGTTTTAGATGCGATAAACCCTCTATTAAATGTTCATTATGTGATAGATTAGGTCATCAACCGTCTAATTGTTATAAGAACAGGTTTAAAACTGATTCCCCTAAAAACCAAACTCAATCGACAGATAAAAATGAAAAACAGGTATCAGAGTTGTCAATCGACAGATCTATTGATAAATATATTTTAGACATTAAAATTAATGGCAAATCAGTAAAATGTCACATTGATTTAGGAAGCCAGTGTTCGTTTATTACAATAAGCAAGGCTAAAGAACTAGCCATGGTTATTAAGTATCCGCCTAATCTACCCGTGTTGAGAGGTATAGGTTCAAATTTAACTAATCCATTTGGTGTAGTAGCTGCCGATGTTGAAGTCCAGGGCATTAGAAAACTTATAGACATTTATGTAGTTGAAGATCATGTACTGAGTCACCCTGCTCTTTTGGGGCACTCGTTTACGGAAATGTCCGATCTTATAATTACTAAAACCCCAACGAAATTATTATTTAAAAAAAATGATTATTCGAAAATACACCTGCTATGTGATGATACCGTTTGCATTCCGCCGTCTTCATTGCATGTAATTCCAGTAAAATCCGAGCCATCTTTTAGTGGCAATGTTTACGTACGAGCGTCTCTTAGGGAGTTAGATGGAAAACGCTATTATCTTTTATCAGGTGAATATAACATCAAGGAAGGAAACGGTTCGGTACTTGTATATAATGTGTCTGGACGCGAAATAACCATCTCAAAAAAATCCTTATTGACTCGTTCTATTAAAAGCGCATATTTAGACACTTTAGAAGTTCTTAATTGCTGTCAAATGTCTTTCGATTCTGTCAATTCTAATGATCTAATTAAGTGCAGTGATAAACTCAATAACGAGGAACGTTTACGGTTAAAACAGCTATTAAATAAATTTCAGGACTGTTTCTCTAAAGGCCTTAAAGATCTCGGATTCACTAAAGTAACAGAAATGGTAATTGAACTGGAAGACGCTGAACCAATCGTGTATAGACCGTATCGTTTGTCTCATGCCGAAACATTAGTAAACGACATGGTTCAAGAGATGATAGATAGTGGCATTGTGAGGGAGTCATCTTCGCCGTATGCTAGCCCCATCGTTTTAGTCCAGAAAAAGACTGGAGAAAAACAGTTATGCGTCGATTACCGAGCGCTTAATCGGAAAACAAAAAAAGACCACTACCCCACGTGTCGAGGACCAACTAGACCAACTGGCAGATAACCAACTGTTCACGTCTCTTGATTTAGCGTCAGGCTATTACCAAATGCCGATTAGTAAAGAGTCCTGTCATAAAACAGCCTTTGTTACTCCAGACGGGCAGTTTGAGTATAATCGCATGCCATTTGGTCTGGTCAATGCACCCACAGTCTTTCAAAGGACGATTAATAAAATTCTTCATGACGCTAAAATAAAATACGCAATCGTCTACATGGATGATATTCTTATTCCCTGTAAAGATGTCTCTGAGGGTTTGAATAGATTAGAGGAAGTTTTACAACTCCTAAAGCAAGGGGGCTTAACACTCAGGCTCAGTAAATGTAATTTATTTCTAGACACTATAGATTTTTTAGGGTTCGAAGTAAACTCATCGGGTATCCGTCCGGGCGGTAGAAAAACCGAGGCTATCTCAAAATTTTCAACACCCAAAAACATACACGAATTAAGACAATTTCTGGGGTTATCCGGTTTCTTTAGGCGGTTTATTAAAGATTATTCCATAATAACTTCCCCGTTGACGAACCTATTAAAAAAGGAGGTTGTTTGGACCTGGGATAGTAAACGAGAAGAATCTTTCAACATGGTAAAAACGTTACTTACGCAACGACCATTATTGGCTTTATACGACCCTAAAGCAGTAACACAATTACATACCGACGCATGCAAAGATGGGCTTGCAGGCATACTATTACAGAGTGATTCTTTAGGCGTATTTCATCCGGTCTCTTACTTTAGTCGTAAAACTTCTCCCGATGAACGCAAGTTGCACTCGTATGAGCTTGAAACCCTGGCAGTGGTAGCATCTTTGAGTAGGTTCAGAGTATATTTGTTAGAAATACCATTCACAATTTATAGTGACTCTAGCGCTTTAAGATCTACATTCATAAAACGCGATCTAATCTCACGAGTTGCACGTTGGTGGGTCCAAATACAAGAATTCGATTGTACTATCGAATACCGACCCGGCTCCCGAATGAGGCATGTTGATGCGCGGAGCCGCGGACCGGTTGCGGCTCCCGAAGCCGGAACACACGTATTAGACATCCTTAGTATTAAAAGTTCTGATCAGGACTGGATTGCCACCGTGCAAGACGCGGATGATGAGGTACAGAGGATTAAAAATATATTAGAGGATAAAACTGCGGATTTAGTTATGGATATTCATAAAAATTACAAAATGAAGAACGGTCGTATATATCGTATGGTAGGAGACGAGATTAGGTGGTTAGTCCAAAGGGTGTACGTTGGCAGATATTAAAACGTAACCATGATGACATAGGACATTACGGGTTTGATAAAACTTTACAGCGTATACAACAGCATTATTGGTTTCCTAAAATGCGTCGTTTCGTAAAGAAATATGTGCAGTCTTGTTTAGAATGTGCCCATCATAAAATCCCTGGTGGCAAACGAGAAGGCGGACTGCATCCGATTGAAAAAGTCAGTGTCCCTTTTCATACGGTACACGTCGATCACTTAGGTCCTTTTATCAGGAGTAAGAGGGGTAACTGTTATTTACTGGTCTTGGTGGATAGTTTCACAAAATTTGTCAATATAAATGCTGTCAAAAACACGAAGTCTCTGACTAGTATACACGTAATAAAAGAACACACAAGTTATTTCGGGGTCCCCACGCGGTTAATATCTGATAAAGGATCTAGCTTCACTAGTAAAACATTCAAAGAATTTACAACACTATATGGAATTAAACACATTATTAACGCCGTAGCTACACCCAGAACAAACGGGCAAGTAGAACGGTTTAATAGGACTATCCTAGATGCCCTGTCGACTTGTACTCATAACAAAGATGACAAATCGTGGGATGACTATATTTATGACATTCAAGTAGGTATCAATACTACAGTACATAAGACTACCCAAAAGAGCCCATCGCAATTATTATTTGGGTTTAATATAACTAGTAGGTCAGAAGGTATTTTGAACCCCGTTATATCCGATACCACTAATTTAATAGACTCTGAAGATTTGAATAGCATAAGAGATGAGGCAAGTTGTAGTATAAAGACACAGCAATTAAAAGACGTAGAAAGGTTCAATAGTCATAGGAAATTGGGCAAAACGTATAAGGTAGGAGACTTAGTCCGCGTTGAGAGGCAAGTTCCTCATGATGGCCAATCCCAAAAGTTAGTGGTTAAATTCCAAGGTCCATATCGCGTAATAAAAGTGCTTCCCAATGATAGGTATATGATTGAGGACACCCCACTATGACACGCAAACACGGCCGTCGATACGAAGCCGTGGTAGCTATAGATAAAATGCAGCCTTGGCTAATATTTACTAGAAACTTAGAAAGTAGTGATGACGAGAATAGTGATAGTAATATTAGTAAAGAAAGGAATGAAGTAGAGAATTAAATGATTTGAATTTTATTGTAATTATGATTATGCGTGTTATGTATTATTGATTTATATTTTAGAATATGTATCGAGTTAGGTTAAATGAGTAAAATTAAGCATTTATTTCGGAAATTATATTTTAATTATAAAATATTAACTGATTTAAAATTATTATTATAGATTATGAACTGAAACTTAATGGTTTTTTTTTTGTTTTTTTTTTATTAGATAATAATGTATTGTATTATGGATTATTATTATTATTTAAATACATTTTTGTTCTCGTTTCTTTATAATTTTCATGTGATTGTATGCGCGAGGACGCACTTTGAATAGGATGGCCGAGCTGTTAGCTTGTATCTGGCAACCCTGCTTATTTAATCAACTAATACTCGTTTGTCACTCAGTCGGTTATTCGTTCATCATGTTCATTCACTGTCATTCTCGATGGGAGACAACTGACAGCCGGCCTTCTTGTTCGAGACGTCGAGCAGTGAACACGTTACAATAACAGCGTAACAAATTGTTGGAATCTAAGTTTAAAATCTTAGCAAGTAAGTACAGGACTTATTATTTTGGTGATATCTGAGTGTTCTTACAAATATTGTGGAAAAGGAAATAAATATGGTTGTGTTTAAATAATGTTTCGTTTTCTATTGCGAACCCCGTTGTTTCTGAACTGTAGCTTATAGTAACGAGTTGCGAAGGTAATCCAAACCTACTAAAACCTGTCATCAAAGCTGTGATTGGTTACTGTGCATCCGTACGACCCATAGAAAGTGCCTCCACTTCGAATGCGCGTCGACTATAATGAGGTATTTACTTCCCGAGTACTCCGCAAAATCTGCATGTAAGCATTGCCATGGAAACAAAGGAAATTCCCACGGATGCAGGTCAGCCCGCGGCGCTGCATCCCGCACTTTACGACACGGCTCACACGATCGACACATTCCTTCAAGGTCAATGTCTAAGGTAGGCCAGTAAACATAATTACGTGACAAGCTTTTCATTTTTCTAACTCCTAAATGACCTTGATGAATTTCTTCTAATATTTTAGTTTGTAGTGGTTTTGGTATTATAATACTAATAGCGGTTGATATCACTTTTATTAAAAAAAAAACGAACGAAATGACTAAACTTAAATCAATTTAAAACAAATATAATTTAAGACTTAAAAATATACTTCTTGATTTAAAATAACGACTTTTAAACAATATTGCAAAACGATGTTATCACGACGGCTGCTTGAGACGGAATAAGGGGTGAGCGCTTGCCGCGCCCCGCTTTTATAGGCACCACCACACGGTAGTTTGAAAATGATGTTTTTTACGCTAATACGGCCTCTCCTGACGTGTGGTTGTCCTCAGCCACATTCTCCAGATGACTGTCCTTGTTCGCTGCAGTCACGATCATTCACACATCTTCGGCAAGTGGACTCAGTGATGCGAAGGGCTCATGTCTTCAATAGCTGCATCAGTAATTGATGGACCCTGGTGTGTCGACATTTCCACGACTTGAATGGTCTTCGCAGCTGGCACTGGTAGATGGTGCTGCGAGACTATCCACTTCAACTAAAAATGAGAGAATGGCACTTCTTAGTAACATCCTTATTATTTCACCTAAACATATGTCTGTTGTAGTTAGATACAACACATCTAGACGGAGGCACCCAGTTAGCACGTATTGGCAGAGACACATCTCAATGCCCTCATAAATAAACTGAGACGGAGGCACCCAGTTCGCACGTCTCTTTCGGCAGAATTAACTATAACTCAATGCCCTTATAAATAAACAGAGACGGAGGCACCCAGTTAGCACGTCTCGGCAGAGCCATCGCTCAATGCCCTTGTAAGTAAACAGACGGAGGCACCCAGTTAGCACGTCTCGGCAGTCATCGCTCAATGCCCTTGTAAGTGAACAGACGGAGGCATCTAGTTAGCACGTCTCGGCAGAGCCATCGCTCAATGCCCTTACAACCACTATGCATGTACACATGACTCTTTCAGTCCATGTTATCAAGCACATTTGATACAATACATGACCATGCATCTTTTAAGTAAATACACAAATCTACTTACTATCAAAAAACATGGCACACGACTCGGGGGTCCACTCTCCTCGCCAAGCAACTATGTGCTCGGCGGCAACCTGAGTGACTTTGCCATACGAACCAGTTAGCAGTTGTAGCTCGTAACGATCGTGGGGGAAGGGTTTTCGCCACACGATATGGCCCTCGCATCCTTGAGTACAGCTTGCCTGTAACTTATGAAGTTTTTATAACAAACACATTATCATTTAGATTAAACGTACGCTTGCCCTTCCGATTCCTATTAACGTAGGTACTCATCTTGTTTACGTCTATTCTGGTCAAGCAGCTCGCTAGAGCGCTGTCTTTAAAACTCTCTTAACCCTTGCGATTCGGTCGCACGTCATCAACAGCGATATCGCGAACAAGTGATATTATGACTGGCGTGACTGTTTCAACACCAATAAGCAATTGTAGCGGTGAGATCTGAGTGATCTTGCGTTTAGTGCAGTTGATAACAATGCTGCATTTTCCACAAGGAATCTGACGTGTTGTACGCGATTGCGTAGTTTCACTAAAGTATGCCACTACTTGCCGTTTACCATCCTCATGCAACTGAATAAGAACTGCGTCGTAACCGATAGAACTCGCATCCTTATGCAACTTGGTTGATTATACGGATTTAAAATAACAAGCCCGGGTTCACTTGTAAGACAATGGATTAGGTAGGTATTTACGTGACTTTTCGTGTTCTTCGCCCCAGTGACATTTAACGTTACCTCGTGTTAAACTAGCAATGGGCGCTGTCTTAGATGCATAGCCGGCTAAATAGCGACTACAATACCCTGTCAAACCGAGTAGCTGTGGAACCTACAGGCGATTCAATTAAAATCTTAATTTCTTGTTCGCTCGGTCTAACCTGAACCTTTGATAGTTCGACCTAAGTACTCAACCTCTGTAGCCACAAATGTACTTTTCTTTAAATTAATAGAAAACCCCGCAGAAGTAAATACGTCGCGTACGTTCCCGATTTCTTCTTCGATAGAGGATGTCAATAATAACACGCCATCGATAAATACGAGAACTTTACAAGACTATCAGTGATTTAACAAGCACTTTAAATTCTTCTTCGATTGAAAGTCTGTACGGCAAATCGGTGTCTCACTCGTCAACTCAATGCGCATAATTATTACCAGTTGTGACTGTTGTTAAAGCAGTCCAAATAATAAAGAATTCCTTAAACTGATTTACAACCGACATTCATTTTTCACGATCGCTACCTTCTAGCGGCGTGTTAACCGAAAACAGTTCACTTGAATTGATGAACAATACATTTTGACTAACCGAACTAAGAATTCGAGTTATAACGTTGCTCATTGTTTGCACGGATGTACGTTACCACCTCGCGGTTCCAAACTGCTTCTATAAAGACTACTTCTAGATAATGTGATGTGGCTAAATTCTATAACAAATGTTACGCGGCTATTACAGTCAATATTTAGATCTCCTGTGGCACGTAACACCTGATGTGGGTAGTCGGGTACATTTAAAATATTTAAGCACCGATTCCGAAATGAGTGAAACGCGCGACCCGTTGTCTATCTACATGTCTATAGGTATACCCTGTATAATCAACTAGAAATAAAAAATTACGTTGTTTTAATTACGCGTTTCAGATCTTTTTTTAGCAAAACAAAGCGAGGCGTCATGGCCTGGCTTTTTACAGAATGAGCATGACCCATTCGGTTTCTTATTAATTGTTTCTGTGGAATCATCGGATCTAACTGTTTTAGATTGTTTAGGGCATGTACGCTGCATTTGACCTGCACTACCACAAGAAAAACACGTTATTTCGCGATTTTTATTATTATGTGGACGTTTTAGAGTTTCGGTCAAACTGTTTACTTTGGGAAGATTTCACAGGCGTTACAGATGAATTGGGATTTGGTTTTGTATAAATAGAAAATAATTCAACAAGATCTTTGGTCATTAAATGGGCGTTAGTCGCAGCGGCACGTACCTGTGTGTCAGATATACCACGTATGACAATCGCGACCGTTAAATCATCACTTAACCCTTTAACAATATTTAGTCTCAAGATGGAGCGCCTATCTTTATATAAATCCTCCTAATGTTCCTTCTCGGTAGATGGATCTTCATCACCTACCATCATTAAAATTTCATGGTCAAGTACCTCTTCAGTTTCTCTACCCGCAGGGGCACCAAAGTTATTACATCCTTAGTCGAGATTTCTTCACCTAAAATGAGCATCGTCATAGGATTTTAATGTCTACGAAACTCAACGCAATTTACGCGGAGCAAGAGAGTTAGGGATCTCAACATGATTCACATGGAGGTTAGATAAATTGTGTTACCTCAGCACGATATACGTGAACAAAGGAATAAAAGGTATCAAACTATGATCCTCACTGACCAAGTTCAATAGTTAGGATCTCAACTTGATTCACATGGAGGATATATAAATTTGTGTTACCTCAACACGATTTACGTGGAGAAAGGAATAAAAGTTATCAGACTATGGTCCTCACTGACCAAGTTTCCAAACCAAAACAGGTAGGTACTTGAAATCTTCGACACGATTTACGTGGAGAATTGTATTGTCCTCTACACGATTTACGTGGAGGAAATATTCAAACTGTTTCGACTAACTTCAAAACGGTTAACGTTTTGAATAGTTCTTATCTTCAACACGATAAACGTGATGGAGGTGGGTTTATATTAATTACGCTTTAATTATAACCGTATAACAACAAAAAATACAAATAAAGTAATAATAGTTATGTAGTAGTCATGAGTGCCACGTCGGTCTGGTTATCGCCAGCAAGGCTATCGACGACTGTTCTTGGTTTCCATTCCCAGGTCGGGCATTTTCTTTTTTCGTCATGAATCTAAGTAGTACCTACTACACAGTTCGAGCTGCCCCTTCGGGGAATACAGGCATAATAAACGTTAACGTTAACGTTAACGTTATGATAAATTATATATATGAGGGTATACCGAAAAAATGTTTTATTTTATTTTAAAATGTGTTGAAGGAAAGTAGATTGAGTCGCAGTCTAAGTACTAAGACTAGTGACTAATAGGTAACTCTGTAGTACATACCTTGTTCGTCTAGATATCCAACATTATTTGCGCCTTCATAACCAGAAAAACTTTCAAAATAAGAACGTTACGAAGATGACGAACTACTTCGTCGGTATCTTTGCAGTTTCCGTTCCAGTTTTTTAACCTTTTTCCGCATACTAAGATGATAATCGTCACTATCCCTAAATCGCGAACGCTTTCGTTTTCCCACTTTAAACTTTGATGTTCCTATATCAAACTAAAAAAAGTGTAAAAGATAATAATTTTATGCAGTGTGACTCCGACAACACGAAAACACGTAATGATTGAAGAGCGCGGGCGACAGCGCCGCTTGCCAGGGGTAGGAGCGAGACAGGATACTACGTCATGGTTTTGTTTTTTTTTTAAGCTATGAGTATCTAAAAGTGTGGCAAAGACAGCACCTTCTCATGTACTGCTGCAAGTAAATTTGTAATCGTCTTCGGTTGAGACCCGAAGTATAATAATGACACACACAAATTATCTTTAATCTCATTAATATAAACTGTTTGACACGGTGAATATACGACGGCCACTGCTTCGAATTAATGTCAAATGGTTCTAGTCGACCGATCGGCATTATTAATAACAATTTTACACGCAATTGTAATTCGAATTTCTCGTCGCCAAATGGGACGTCAATTAAACACGGAGATGGATAGCTGACTGGTTTATTCATATTAGCGCATATCCACATTACTAATAACAAAAGTAGACACAATACCTTACACACTCCACATGTTAATAAATCAAACCAAACACCATTATAAATAGTAATTGAAAAAAAAGAAAAATACCTTTGGGTTTTTTTTATGCATTTTTTATTTTTATTTTATAGTACGAGTTAAGGTACGGGGTAGGTACCTACTAATTTCATGATTGTTGAATGATGCAATTTAGTCAATGATAAAAATATTATTGTGATATGTGTTCTTACCTGTGCAAGTGTTGTCAGGATGCATAGTTTGATAAATGCAACTGCAAATTTTGTCGTCTTGTAACAGCTTGTAACGTCAGCTTGTAACTGCGCTCACATCAATAATTTGCGTTCCGAATTAGTTAATTAATTATTACGATTATGACAGCCAACAACTGTCAACAATTCGGAACGCTCGTGACCGCGCTCACGGTTGGATTACAGTATTTCCGTCTTCAGTCAGTAGTTACTTCTAACATTAGGTAATTTAAATCTAATGCATTTGTTTTTTTTTCATTTAGAACCAAATTATTTACCGTAAACCAATCTTGGAACTGAAGAATAGAGCTCACGTCAAGATTTTGTGACCGTCGGTCTATTTTAAAGATCAATGACGTGCCTTCTGCAAACAACCCCATCTTTGGTTGATTTTGAAGTAATTGGGGTAAATCCTTAATGCAAACTAAAAAGAGAAATGGACCCAATATAGAACCTTGAGGAACGCCCATTGCAATTTCAGACCCTAATGAGTTTACACAGTTTACTTGAACTTTAACCTTTCTTTCTTCCAGGTATGATCATTGGCATTCAGTGGTTTAGGCGTAAAAAGGTAACATACAGACAGACAGAGTTACTTTCGAATATTAGTACATTTACGTGGTCAATGGCAGCGCTAGAGTATTTAAAAGTGAGATTGAGAGAGAGGAGATAATATTAACTTTCAGAGAGGAGATAATATTAAAATTAATTATTATTATTTTAAAGTTAGACATTTAGAATTATAAGA
Source organism: Tiliacea citrago (assembly GCA_963921375.1). Classification (NCBI taxonomy): domain Eukaryota; kingdom Metazoa; phylum Arthropoda; class Insecta; order Lepidoptera; family Noctuidae; genus Tiliacea; species Tiliacea citrago. The sequence continues at coordinate 13,670,943 of OY992807.1, read as the reverse complement.
AAAAACCTGATTCATTTAAAAAAAGAAGATTATTTGTAGGTATTTATTATCTGTCTGTCTATTGCTCTTTCATGCTTTAACGGCTGAATTGATTTGGATGATAGGTATACGGATAGACCATGACCTACGTACACACACATAGTGTACCTACTTTTAATCCCGGGAGCACGTTCCCTTGGGATCATTTCCGATATCCACGCGGGCGAAGCCGCGGGCAGAATTTTTTAAATTATAAATGCGAAAGTAAGTTTGTTTGTTTGTTTGTCACGTTTTCACGCTAAAACGGCTAAACGGATTTGGAGGAAATTTGGCACATAGGTAGATCATGACCTGAAGAGAGAATTTTTAAGTTCGACAACTGAAACATTTCGTTCGCAATCGTGTTCACGAAATGCAAGAGAGCACAGAAGGTCACGCGTGGAGCTACGTACCGTCTAAAGACAATCCGGCGGATCTTGTTTCCCGCGGGCTGAAGGCTGATTGCCGTGCAGTGGTTCATCCTTGTGGTGGTTTGGTCCCACCTTTTTAGAGGAAGATGAACGTGAATGGCCAAAAATGCCCAATCATAATGAGAAACACGATAATGTACCAGAATTGATATCTTGTTCTGTTGTAGTGACTGACAATAATTCTAATGTAGACTCAATTAGTAGTGTGATTAACAATAGATCTAACTTAATTTATATACAAAAATTAATAGAATATCTGCTGAGGTTTGTTCACAATTGTCGGAACAAAACCAACAAACTTACTGGTCATCTTTCAGTTGTCGAACTTAAAAATTCTCTAAATCTAATCTTAAATAAGGTTCAGTCAGAAATGTTTCCTGACGAATATGCTATTCTTAAAACGGGAAAGGTATTGCATAAAAAGAATAAACTTATTTCCTTGTCCCCATTTCTAGACCCTACTATCCTATTACGTGTTGGTGGTAGATTAGACAATTCTCCATACACTTTTGATACAAAGCATCCTATTTTACGGTGCAGCAAACATCATTTTACCAAGATTCTTTTTGAGCAATTTCACTTAACTTATTTACATGCTGGTCCCCAGCTCTTATTAGCGAACGTTAGGCAGACTTATTGGCCCTTGGGCGGCAGAAACCTAGCCAAAGCCATTGTTAATAAATGCGTTCGATGTTGTAGGTACAAAGCGGAATCTGTGCAACCCATTATGGGGCAACTGCCGTCAACTCGAACTGAATTGGAGTATCCATTCTTAAATTGCAGTGTTGACTACGCGGGGCTAGTGATGATAGCAGACAGGAAAGGCAGAGGTTGCAAACTTATTAAATGTTTTTTGGCGATTTTCATCTGCAATTCGACAAAGGCCTGTCACATCGAACTCGTCACTGTGCTATCTAGTGAGGCGTATTTTGCCGCTCTTAATCGCTTTGTGTCACGTCGAGGAAAACCTCAATGTATCACATCCGATAATGGCACAAACTTTGTCGGAACTTATAACGAGCTTACAAAATTTCTCGTGCAATCAGACCTTGAGGGTCAGATAGCTCAAGAAGGTATCGAATTTAAATTTGTACCTGCCTATAGCCCCCACTTCCGGCTTAGCTGAAGCAGCTGTCCGCTCTACCAAATACCACCTAAAAAGATTATTGCAAACCACTCATCTTACTTATGAGGAAATAGCTACCTGCCTCACTCAAATCGAAGCTGTCTTAAACTCCCGTCCTCTCACTCCTTTCTCCTCAGAACCCCATGACTATTCCGCCCTTACACCGTCTCACCTCTTAATTGGACGACCACTTAATGCTATTCCTCATCCACAGGTTACTGATGCCAACATTACCCGCCTGGAGCGGTACAAGAGAATAGAGCACATCAAACAGCACTTTTGGCAGCGGTTCTCTTTAGAGTACATAGCTTTACTGCAACAGAAGGTGAAGTGGCGAGCTACGAAGACAGAGCTGAAATTAGGGTGTCTTGTCATAATCAAGGACAGAGCTCTTACTCCTCTACTCTGGTCCTTAGGAAGGGTCATACAAGTCTACCCTGGCAGCGACGGAATCATAAGAGTTGCTGAGGTGAAGACAAAGAGGGGCACCATAAGGAGGGCCTTTAATAATATTTGCCCCCTTCCAGATTTTTGAAGTCTACACTTCAACCCGGGCAGCATGTTGGGAATCAAACCCAACACACCACTTGCACGCAGTCTACACGCGCAAGCGACGTGTTCAACGCATCATCGGTACGCTGAGGTGGGGCGCGGTGGCGACACGGCTCGTCCCGACAAGCACTCGCTTCCACGGACTCCACCGCGACGGACGATACTCCTCCATTTAAATCATTGATTGTTTTTCCACGAACCTTTATAATTTGTAATGAGCACGGCATTAAACCATTGCCTTTTAAATACAGTCCACTCATTTATTGCTCCCCGCGCTAACAAGGGTATATAACTTTTTATTCCGGTATTCCCACGGGATCGAGACTTATGTAGGTGAAACTGCGGGGCGCAGCTAATAAGTCACTGGGCACGCCACAATTGTGGCGATAAGTCCCCTCTTTAAGGAGTGGCTGGAGAGGCGCCACGGCGTCCTCACCTTCCGCCTGACGCAGGTCCTCACCGGACATGGGTGTTTCGGGAGGTTCCTGTTTAGGATTAAGCGGGAGGAAACGCCCGGGTGTCACCACTGTGTGGATCGCCCGGAGGACACGGTGGAGCATACGGTGGAGGTCTGCCCTGCTTGGGCGGAGCACCGCCGTGTCCTCACGGCAGCGATCGGCGGCGGCGATCTCTCGCGTCCGGCCCTGGTTCAGACCATGGTTCGGAGCGAGAGTGCATGGGAGGCCGTCACCTCCTTCTGCGAAACAGTGATGCTTGCGAAGGAGGAGGCGGAACGCGTGAGGGTAAGGCAAAATCAACGCTCTCGCGCCCCTAGTCGCCGCAGGAGACGCCCCGGGCGTCGGGAATCGCAGGCCGATTCCCGGCCACCGTAGGCGCGGGCTTGCGGACGGTGAGCGATGGGTAGCTTGCCGTCCGATAAGGACCAAGCCCGGGTCGACGGCGCGTTGTGTTCCACGCGCGCCTCAAAGAGACGTCAGCACCAATTGACGGGGTCCGAAAGGGCCAATGCCTGCCAGGGTTACGAGCCTGTCCGAAAGGGATATCGTGGCCCTGGCACACAGGCATCTGAAGGAACACGGTGGGTTTTAGTCAGTAAAAGTCTGACACTCCCTCCCGCTCCACCCAGAGCGGGAGAAGTTATTTGATAATTTCCCACCCAAAAAAAAAAAAAAGCTAATAAGTCACACTAGGTACCTATGTAAAATGTACAGACGCCAGCAGGTCAAGCTAACCGAAACTGTAAAATTTTCCCAATCAACCTTGAACCTTATACTTTAACAATAAAATTGAATATCCTTTAAAGAAATTTGACAGAATGTAGTAAGCTTGATGTGCTGGCGTCTCATTTTCACACATTTTAAACTGATTGAATAAAATACAATGTATCATCTTAATCAATTTTTTTTAATGTTAGTCTTGCTTTTTACCCTCGTCTCCTAGAATTTATAATGGCATCAGCACTTCTTCATTAAACCAGCGCTCTGGAACAGATAAAAACTTTATGAAACACACATAATATCATGCCTGCATTCCGCGAAGGACTAGGTAGAGCTGCAGAGGTATCGAATACTGATTTACTGCCCGACCCCACATCGAACTCAGGGTGAAACGACAGCTAAAGTTCGTTTTTTAATCCCAGGTAGTAATTTGACAGGTGCAAATGTCAAACTCAGACAGACTGGATGCGGAAAGCGGAGGACAGGGTGTTGTGGCGCAGCCTGGGAGAGGCCTATGTCCAGCAGCGGACTGCTATAGGCTGAGTTGATTGAAATGTCAAACTCCAAGTTGAAAACACAAACAACAAAGATTTGAAATGTCAAGTTACCTACTATCTGGGATTAAAAAACGAACTTTGGATAGACTAAAGAAACAGCCGAAGTTTATGTAACGTATTGGAAATAGAGGTACAGATTCCCGGACGAGCGTAGGCCACAGCTATGTAAGTGAATGGTTCCCATTATGTCGAGTCCCTTTACGTCGAGACGAGAACCTTGTCTCTCTTCTATTACCCCTACTTCGAGTCTATGATTTCTGTCCCGTTTCTACTCCCTTGATTTGAGATTGTTCTCCATTCGAGTTTCTTTATCCCGCTTCTACTACCTTTACGTTGAGTTTAATTAATATTGTCATATTTTGAAGTACCTACAGTCAGGTTCACAAGTTTTATGTGTTATTAATACTTATGAATAACTTAATCATAGTGTATTACAACAAATAATAAAACACTATTTTAATGATACTGGCTTTTAATTTATATCCAGACTATTAGAATGCGTAAAGGCTAGTACCTACAGACTGGCGCGACTTGTAACGCGACGCGACGCGACACCGGGAGGACAATTTCTATGAAAACTTAATGTAAAATTTTCTACCGGTGTCGCGTCGTGCGACAAGTCGCACCGGTCTGCACGAACCTTTAAATAGCAATACTTTTTTTTAATAGAACAATAGACTCTCAGACTTGACGTAAAGGGACTCGACATAAAGAGAACCATTCATGTAAGTACTACGGTTTCTGAATTGACAGTTTGAAGTTGATTACTTGTCAAACTGTACTTATATTGTAGCCCATGAATTTCAACATTTGTTACGGGTTTTCGAGAAATAAATTAATTTTGCGGAAGATTGAAAGTTCTCTTTGTACGGGTAAAATTTCGTTTCGATCTGTCACAGAGTTTATTTCGTCATTAATTTTCAGGGGTCGTCACCGTAGTCAGATAAGGAATGACGACTCCATCTAGCTTATTTTTTTATAACATAACATCACGCCTGTAATCCCCGATGGGTTAGGCAGAGGTTTACCTATAGTAGGTACACCCACATTTCGCCAGTTATGTTTTATATGTAGGTACCATGTAATAGGGGGCGAGCCTATTGCGGGCACAAACTCAAAAAAACTCCAGACTCCGGGCTGCTACTGAGAAATTCCTAATGGAAACTTCTAATAACATTTGGCCCGACCTGACAATCGAACCCAGGATCTCATGCTCAGCAGCAGCGCTTGCTCCTCGTTGGTCTGACCACTAGACCGACGAGGATATTTAAAGAACATTATTTTCTTGCTAACACTTTATTCCGCACAACTGCACTATTTCACAACTAAACGACGACTCGCTCTGCACTACATTTTACTATTTAAAATGACATTTGCCCCACTCAGAAATAACGATAAGATCATAACATAACCGTTATTTCTAAGTGTTGCCAAAGTAAAATAATACATTCAGTTGCCAAAATGAAAATACATTTAAAGTTTGTTACAACTCTAATAATTTGTAAGTACTTTGATTTTTTATGTATGACGTACTTTGATTTTTTATGTACGACGTAAAAGAGATTCCTCTAACCTATTTACTTACAGAATAAACCATTTCTTTTAATTTAATAAAAAAAAAACACTGGCAAAATACTTACAATAGGAGTATACCAATATACTTAAGTACCTACTAATTCCATGGATACTTGGCAGTGCAAAAAATGCACTGATTTTTATACTCGAAGAGGAAGTTTCGTCTTTGTACTTAAGGTACACTAAGAAAGGCCAAACGTACCCTATCTCCATGATATTCTTAGTGACCCTCTCTGAGCCATTGGTCACCACGAGTTGATAAACGCCCTCGTACTCTTTGGTAAACGGCTTGATTGAGAAGTTGATAGTAACCATCGTGATTTCATTAGCGTTCCCTTTCACCATCTATACAAAATTGTTAAAACATGCTTGAAAATAGCAGATTTTTAGTGCGACAAGGATCTTTTAACACTTGAATGACATTGACAGGGTTGTTGTTGTAAATAATTAGCGAAAGTGAATTATGTCGAAAAAACAAGATGGCGGCGCTGGTACAGATTCTGCCGCGCGCCAGAGATGTACAGTGGTCGACGTAAAAGTATATAAATAATGTACCTACCTATCCATCGACATTTTTTTAAATTAAGTTCTATGGTAGACTACGGAACCCTAATTATAGTACATGTGCTACGTACCTCTGACTTGTAGGAGTAGAAGGGATTTTTGTCATCGCTTTTCAGAGTTTTGTCGTTGATGTAAATCTAAAAAACAGAATAGTTAATTTTATAAATAAATACCTACCTAATTATAAGTAAGTAAAAAATAATAATAATGTCTGAACGCCAAATTAAATGGAAGACAATCTAAGAACATTATTTTTGAAGTGGAAACTTTTTAAGCGCGTTGAGTAATAAGTTTCCACTTCTGTCGGTAGTCCCCATGACTACCTATTTTTTTTTAACTGTCCAGCAGTGGAACTGCAAACTCTAGGTACAAAAATCATGTAAAAATGTGTGAAATCGATTCGGATCAAACAACTTTAGGCGGGTATAGTCGACCTCGTAATTGATTTACCACTTTTGGTAACAATTCCCAGTAAATCGAAATTATTAAATAAGTGTCGTATTGCAAAATAAACGTTTTAATTTTTTAGGGTACGATACCTCAAAAGGAAAAAAACGGTCAAGTGCGAGTCGGACTCGCACACCTTCGTGTGCGAGTCCGACTCGCACTTGACCGTTCCGTACCACCGTACAATATTTAACACTACATATTTGTTAAACAATATGTCAGTTTAAAAAAACCGGCCAAGTGCGAGTCGGACTCGCGCACGAAGGTTTCCGTACCCTTATCTATAAAAAGGGCAAAAACATCACGTTTGTTGTATGGGAGCCCCCTTTAAATATACGTTTTATTTTAATTTAATTATTTATTTTTAAATTGAATATATAACTAAATATTCTGTGAACATTTCAAGCGTCTACCTGTTACCGTTATCAATATCGAGCAAAAACGATAACAAAAATCACGTTTGTTGTATGGGAGCCCCCTTAAATATTTATTTTATTCTGTTTTTTAGTATTTGTTGTTATAGCGGCAATAGAAATACATCATCTGTGAAATGAATGTGTGAATGAATTTCAACTGTCTAACTATCACGGATCATGATATACAGCCTGGTGACAGACGGACAGACAGACAGACAGACGGACGGCGGAGCCTTAGTAATAGCTAGGGTTCCCGTTTTACCCTTTGGCTACGGAACCCTAAAAACGGAACCCTCTTAGGATTACTCGTGTGTCTGTCTGTCTGTCCGTCTGTCACAGCCAATTTGCTCCGAATCTACTGGACCGATAAGTTGAAATTTGGTACACATATGAATGTCTGTGACCCAAAAACGGACGTCTAACGTAAGGTCACTTCTGGGGGCCAATTAGAAAAAATAATTTTGCAAACGGTACCGTGTGACATATCAAATGAAAGAGCTTGTTGTAAGGATTTCAGATATATATTTTTAATCATTCTAAAATAAACAATATTAAAGTTATTTAAGAAAATAGATGAAAATTTACTATTCCACCAATCTCCGAAACAACTGTCCCTAAAATTTTGAAAAAGGACACAAAATAGTTTGCTTATTGATTACAGGAAAACCTATAAGTGTATGGGTTTAAAATAATATGGTAAATCACTCAATATTGTGCGTACAAACCTACATTTGGAGTTAGAATGTATGTCTTTTCCATTTAATTGATACTAACAATTATGTTAGTAATAATTTGTATTTGACAAAGGATAGATATAATATTGTTATGTACTATCTTTCTAACTACCACAAAAGACAGATAGCTGTGTCGCTATCATATTTTTTTACTATTTCAGCCAAAAATTTGGCTAAACAAATTGCTTCTTTTGAGCAATGCAGTGTAATTTTAAACTATTCTGTCAATAATTTGGTAACAATTGATGACATTGATTATCATTTAAATTAGAAATTAGGACAATGGAGGAAAACTCTTGCAAAAATGTTATGAAAGCAAATAATAAATCAAATGAAAGTGTAAAAAAATCAAATAGTATCAACTTGGTGCATCAAAACATTCAAGGGTTTTTGAACAAAGATTTAGAAGTAGAATTATTCCTGAATTGTAACAATATAGATATTCTTTGTATGACAGAACATTGGCTTAAAAGCCACCAGTTCATGTTCAATTTTAGTAATCACCAGGTTGGTAGTTCGTTCAGCAGAGTAAATGCTATACATGGTGGCTCATTAATTTTAGTGAATAACCAGCTTAGATTTAAAGACCGCAAGGACATTGTGAGCCTCTCTGTTGAGCGGACAATTGAAATAGCCTGTATAGAATTGGAGCAGTTCATTATATTAAGTGTGTACAGACCTCCCTCAGGATTGTATGATTGTTTTGAAAAGGTTATGGATGATGTATTGCACAAAATCTGTAATTCAAATAAGTCTATCATCACTTGTGGTGATTTTAATGTTAATTTATTAGAAAATTCCGGGTTAAGTACTAAAATTATAAGTTTGTTTCAGTCATACAATCTTGCTTACCAATTTTTGGAGCCCACTAGAATAACTCCCACTAGTGCCACATGCCTAGATAACATTAAACAGATGTTATACCAACCCACAAAGAAATTATTAATCTAATAGACTCAGATCATTGCGGACAATTAATCACTATTCCAAATCCGAACAAAAAAGTTATTAAAAAAGATATCACTGTCACCCCAAAAACTACTAAGCGCTTGGAAACATTTAAAACTAAACTGTTGAGTAAATTACCAGTTTTGTCAACTAATGTCGCCCCTAATCAACAATATAATGATTTCTTTTGTATGTATTGCACACAATTTGCCAACACTTTCATTCCAAAAACATTCTTGGTTAATAGTAATGCTTCTTTCAGTGACTGGGCCACCGTTGGTATACATAAAAGTAGAAAACGACTATATGAGTTGTATGATGAACGGACTATTATAAACACTGCTGAATTTAATTTATATGTTAAGAATTATTCAAAATTATTTAAAAATGTTTGTTGTATGGCCAAGTCACGTTACTTAAGTTCAAAAATCAAAAATAGTAGTAATGTAATTAAAATGACATGGAATATCATTAATAGTGAAACGGGAAGGTCATGCAACCGAAGTAGTGACTACAGCCTTGCTATTGATGACAGTATAATTAAATCAGATTCTCAAGTCGCCGCGGCCTTTGAAAATTTCTTTGCAGAGATTCCTGTATTGACTACTAAATCTCTAAACTCATCAACTGCAGAGTCTTTACTTAAGGAAAACGTTCCAGTTTGTGATTCTGAATTTCATTTCGAATATGTCACCTGTAAAGATGTAATTAAAATCTTTCACACATTAAATGTTAAAAAGACCGCAGATCTATGGGGTAATTCTGTGGACGTTGCTAAGTCGATTATAAACATTGTAGCACCTACTTTAGCTGTTATTTTTAATAATTGTATTGACCTTGGTGAGTTTCCTGATCTTATGAAAAACAGTAAAATAATACCGTTGTTTAAATCGGGTAGTACATCAGACCCTACTAATTATAGACCTATTTCAGTGCTACCTACCTTTAGTAAAATTTTTGAAAAACTTATTTTAGATCAAATGCAAAGATTTTTTAATAAACATAAGTTATTGCATAACAAACAGTTCGGTTTTACAAAGGGTCGTTCGACTACTGATTGTGCCGGTGTTGAACTTTTAGGACATGTTTATAATGCATGGGAGGATAAATGCGATGCTTTGGGCATCTTTTGCGATTTGTCCAAGGCATTCGATTGCGTTCTTCATAAAACATTAATCAGGAAACTGCACCACTACGGAATCCGAAATGCCTCTCTGGATCTTCTTACTTCATATTTAAGTGATAGGATTCAGAGAGTTGATGTTAACGGAAAAAGATCTCCCGGATCTGTAGTAAGAATGGGGGTACCCCAGGGCTCAATTCTTGGCCCATTTTTGTTTCTTATTTATATAAATGACTTGCCTTACCTCATAAAGGATAAACATGATATAGTGTTGTTTGCAGACGACACTTCACTTTTATTTAAACTCAAACGTCAGCAGTTGGTTACTGACAATGTAAATAGTGCCCTCGAAAAAGTAGTTAACTGGTTTAATGTTAATAACCTACTTCTTAACGAGAAAAAAACTAAATGTATTAAGTTTACAATACCTCATGTTAGACAAGTAAAAACTAGTGTGCTCATAAAGGGTGAAGAGTTGAAACCCGAAGATTCTACAGTGTTCTTAGGCATAACTTTGGATGCCAAGCTTCAATGGGGCCCCCATATAGATAAATTGTCGAAAAAGCTTAGCTCTGCAGCATACGCCGTTAGAAAAATTCGGGATTTAACTGATTTAGAGACAGCCCGCTTAGTATACTTTAGTTATTTTCATAGTGTAATGTCGTACGGTATTCTGTTGTGGGGAAATGCCGCCGACATTCAGACAATTTTTGTTTTACAAAAAAGAGCAATTCGTGCAATTTATAAATTAAGTCCCAGACACTCCCTCAGAGACAAATTTAAAGAGATTAATATACTGACTGTAGCTTCTCAGTATATTTATGAAAATCTATTGTATGCACATAAAAATATTAATCTGTTTAAAAAATACAGTGATATCCATAATGTAAATACTAGGAACAAGCACAAATTTGTTGTTCCTAAAACCAGGCTTAAAAAAATAGGTGGCTCGTTTAGATGCCAGTGTATACGTTTTTATAATAAACTTCCTAGCCATATTCAAGAATTAAGCCTTAATAAATTCAAATGTTTTATAAAACGGAAACTGTGCCAGAAAGCATTTTATACTGTTAAAGACTTTATTGAGGACAAAAAGGCTTGGGATTGAGCTGTTCCAATTTACAGTGAATCTTGATTTGATTTTTTTTTTGCCAACTATTTATACTATTTTTTGCTTGAAATTTTTAAATACCTAAACTATGACATGAATATTTACTTTGTAAAGTATTATATTATTTTAATTATTATGAATGTGAGGACTATGTGAATTGTTTTTTTATTTTTATTCTCAATCAAAAAAATTTTTAATGCAGGTCTGGCAGTTTGAGTACTTTATGCGGCCTAACCAATTGTCCTTTCTTTGGTATTGTTCGTCGAATCGCTGAGCTCCTTAAGTTTTGAGTTGAGCTGCACGATAACTGACAAATGCGTGCACTGACTGGACAGGTCCACTCAAATCTGTGTGGTTCTTTCGTCAAAAGACCATGTCAGACACCAATCTACATGGTTCTCAAATGATCTGACCAAGATTATATCCGTATTTTATATACACATTGACAGTGATTAATTTTATATATACAATGACATGAATATTTACTTTGTTAAGTATTATATTGTTTTAAGTATTGTAAATGTGAAGACTATGTGGGTTTTTGTTCATTTTCCTTTTTTTTCTCATTTAGTTTTTATCATAGTCTGGCAGTTTGAGTGATTTTATGCGGCCTACCCAAATGTCCTTTCTTTGGTATTGTTCGTTGAATCGTTGAGCTCCTTAAGTTCTTAGTTGAGCTGCACGACTACTGACAAATGCGTGCACTGACTGGACAGGTCCCCTCAACCTGTGTGGTTCTTTCGTCAAAAGATCATTTCAGGCACCAATCTACATGGTCTTCACATGATCTGACCAAGATTATGTCTGGACTTTAAAAAGAGACTGTGACCTCTGAGTTTGTTTCGGCCTTTCTTCTCAGAGTAGTCGGATACGAAACGCCGACCTCATCTAGTTTTTTTTAATATGATTGACGTGTAAAAGTGTTTGTACAAACCTACTTACAGAAATAAATCATTTATCATTTATCATTTATCATTTATGGGGAGCATGTCTTTCAACTACAATGTTAAGTTTGTTCTTGGGATAAATTCATCCCAACTGCGTAACGAGTCGCAATTCGCATTTGTGACCACCAAAAGAAAATTATTTTCGAAGTATAATGTCTAATTGTGAAATATGTTTCTAAAAGTATAACGTGTCCAACTTAGCTTTTATTGAATTTTGCTACATTACGCTAGATGGCGTCACTGAGACATGGGATCACAATTTTTCTATGACATTACTTCTGATTGCCTCTCTATAGATCTCTTTGGCTTGAACCGAATGAACGCAACGATCGCATATCTACGCGTGCGACGATCGTGTTTATAAACTACGATAACATGGCTCGCCCCTCCAAATTACTGTTTCAATGTGTGTAGTCACATCCTTACGAAAGAGTTTGTATGTAGTTGTAAGTATTCGTGATATCTCACTTATTACCAGATTTGTTGGTCAACTAATCATAACTAGCCTGTCGCGCAAGACAACGCACGTGTCGTTTTCATAGAGTAGGTCAGTGCAGCGCCATACTAATAATAATGAGCGATTAATGACGCCACTAGTCGAGCAACATATCCGTGATTTGTGTTTGTTTGACGGCCATCTCATTACGCACACATGGATACAAATAGGTACTTTCAGAAATACTTTCAAACGTTTTGAATTTTGGAGGGGCGGGCCATATTATCGCAGTTAATCTCTACATAGGAAGCGGCCTCTGGCGTCTTACCATAGCGGGATCACACTTGGCAACGTTGCAGGTGTAGACAACTTTGTGCTTGAACTCTCCCGAGGGAGGAGGCGGCACTACAGTACTCACAGTCACTTCGATCACTGGAAGATATATCACAAACATAAAGTAACCAATCAGAGAAGACTTCCAGCTAATATAAAACAATAAATTAAGGAACTTACTCGGTGCTGAAAAATTAATACAAATAATTAATTTCAATACTCTACACGTATTACAGAATGTCATTCAATACTCAAGCATTACTTATTTATAACTAGTTTCAACCAATCAAATGGCTTGAATCTGGTTTGAAGTAATACTTGAGTATTGAGTGACGGTTGTACGTTGTTTTATAGAAAATAGTTTCATAGAATTTCGTTTCACATAATTCGTTAAAAAATAATTCTACTATTTGATAAGTTTGTTCTAAAAAAAAAAGTTACTATAAAATTCATTGCATTGTGTTTCTGTGAAATATGTCTCATTCAACTAAATAGTCGTTGAAACAATATTATTCTAAATAAAAATACAAGGACCAAATATTATATGAAACATTTTCTACGAAACAAAATTCTATGAAATTTCTGTCTGCGAAACAAGGGAACACCATTGAGTGACACGTTCTGTAATACTGGCCCTAGTGTGAAGCGCCCGTGTCATAACATAACATCAAGCCTGTATTCGCCGAAGGATTAAGCAGAGGTTAACACGAAACTAACCGGGGAAATGTGGGTGGACACATTTTGCCAGTTATGTTTAGGTCCCATAGTACTTAGGTGCCGAGCTTATTAGATTATATTTAGATTATACAAAATCAAAAATCTGCCTGCCCTTTCCCAACTATGTTGGGGTTGGCTCCCAGTCTAACCCGATGCAGCTGAATACCAGTATTTTACATGGACCGACTGCCTATCTAACCTCCACAACCCAGTAACTGGGTAATACGATACCCCTTGGTAAGACTGGTTGTCAGACTTTCGGGTTTCTGATGACCCGTAACGACTGTCAAAGATCCCCTAATGACAGCCGGGACCAACGGCTTAACGTGCTTTCCGAGGCACGTAGGAGTCTTGGTATGTAAAGATGGTCACCTACCCACGTAACATAGATCATAAAACGTATCTAAATAAACTATCATAAAATCGTAGACATGTAGGGTTCCTTATTCATTGGGTTTGTACTTTTTATTTTTTGTGAGCCACGCACTGAGCGAGAGTGCAAATAAAGATTCTTCAATGCATGAGCAAGTCCCTTTGCAATGGACAAAAACAAAAAACTCACAGCTATCTGAAATAAAACAAAATTAGAATTAATGTAATTGAAATGAGACACGATAGGTTAGGTTTAACGGAGGATCTCTAGCCGCAGTTGCAGGGAGAAGTGGTCTCAAGTCTCTTCCCTGCGAGAACAGAGCATGAGTCATAGCCGCAGAGTCTGAAGAAGAGGAGAGCGAAAGCGTCCCAGAGTCCCAGAGGTGACACAACTTGAGATGAGGGCCGTGATGCGGCTCTAGGTTAAAATACTGCTCCAAAGCTCGATGATGTACTGGCCATGCTCTAGTCCTCGACCTTAAGGAACTAGAGCCCCCATTGAGACCTTAGTTCGTTCAATGGTCGGCAGTGCAGAGTCCTGGGACGCGGTAGTATCGTTCTGCGAAACAGTTATCTCGCAGAAGGAAGCTACAGGAAGGTTAAGAGAGATCACGAGTGCTCTCCCGCCCCGCAGCAGGCGCACTGGGCCACGGACTCGGGGACATCCATCGCGTCCAATCCACCGGACCTAAGAGGGCAGCGCCTCTCTAAGATGTAACGGGGGAGTTTAATACCTCACTCCCCCTAAGGGACGGGGCCGCCACGACGCAAGTGTACGAGGAACACCGGGGTGGTTTTAGTCAGTAAGAGTCTGACAGTCTGACCCCTCTGCCCACCCCAGGGCGGAGGAAGTCCATGAGTATTTCCAACCCTACAGCGTTTGAGCCTCAAGGTAGTCGCATATAATGTGTAATATCTGCCTTCTCACCTTGGTAATAGGCAAATGAGCAGGGACAGGAATAACCCCCTCTACTTAAAATCAATAAAGTCAAACAATCTATAAAGTTAGACTTATTCCATACTCAAGCTGTCACTTGCTGTTTCACACTTTCGTTCCTCTTCACGAAATCACTCCCACAGAAAGCAATCTAATAAGAGCAAAGATGTTATACATCAAAAAGTTTACACTTAATGGCGGCTACCTGGCAGTACCCGTGTATGTATATACTGGCATAAGTATGTATATACCTATACTGGCAGTACCTATGTATGTATTTCCTATTTGTTTGGCAGTTTCTGTAGCCTAGACAGCTTGAGGGATTTTAGAAAATAAGATATCTGCAGTGCTATTCTGTAACCATCTCACCGTGAAAACTTAAATGAAGTGAGCGTGGAGTGAACTGTCAGTGTCATCCCACCTGATGCTAGGGATGGACCAAGGATTACATTTACAATCATAATCGAGATTTTGAACAGAAACTCAATTTTGTTTTATTACATTAAATTGAGTTTGACAAAATTTCTGTTTTGCTATTTTATTTAAAAACCCCATGAATAGTAATGTTAAGACACATAAATACTAGCTTTGAAATAATATAAAATTATCAATAGAATTAGCATAAAAATATTATTGAAATCTCGATTATGATTGTAAATGGAATCCTTGGTCAATCCCTAGCATCAGTGGAATGACACTGACAGCTCACTTCACATATGAATGGTGAGATTTTTACAGAATCGACATGCTGTAGCTTGACATCGCGAGTGAACGACATTAGTGTAGACGCAAAAACACTTTCTGTATTTTTAAACTTACTTTCAATAACAGCTAGTGTTTTTCTTTGTTCAGTTTGGTTGATTTTGAAGATTCCCATGTATACGCAAGCATTTGTATCCTTAAAGCTGTGAGAATAATAAATATTAAGATCATGTTTAAATATCATACATACCAACCCGCACTGGGCCCGCGTGGTAGATTTACAGCCCACTCCCTCTCGAAGAGAGGAGGCCTGTGTCCCAGCAGTGGGAACATTATAGGCTGATTATGTTGATGTTTAAATTGTCGTCACAAACTCCTGTCCTGCATCGCGGTACCGTCTGGTCCAAGATACCCTTTATTTTCAATGGAGGAACTTTCCATCTGTTACACATATCAAAAGCCCAAAAACACTGGTGGGCAATATTATAGTATAGTCCGCCAGACTCAACAACCGTCGTCTTAGTTATAAAAAAAACATTTTAAAAGAAACTTTCACAGATGATGTATTTCTGTTGCCTAGACTTATACTATAATATAAATATTAAGGGGGTTCCCATACAACAAACGTGATTTTTTTGTAGTTATTGGTACGGATCCCTTCGTGCGCGGGTCCGACTCGCACTTGGCCGGTTTTTTTCTTTTGAGGTACCCTAAAAAAACATACCAGACGAACATACGTCCTCATTTTTGGAAGTCGGTTATGAAGTATAAACAAGTAGAGCGCTACCATTACAAAACAAGGTTTATCTTCAGACCCAGGTTTAAAACATGGAGCTATTATGGAATTTCGAACTTTATTCCGACTATGGTAAATTTCCTAAACACAAAACTGACAACTTAGTACCGAACTAAGTTTTCAGTTTTGTATAAAGAATACCGTTCTTTATACAAAACTGTAAACTTAGTGTTTCAATTACTGTTACGTTCTTAATACAAAAACTGGCTGCATGGTTTAAGCCATGTCAAAATATAAATCTTGTTTTGTAATAAGGCGGTACGAGTTTAGTTTGCCGTGTGGCCAATATCGGAACTAACGTCTCCTTCTTGTTTTATCAATACAATTTCATTTAATATTAATAGGTAACCAACAACGCCCCCCTGTCAATGTCATTCAGGCACCAGAATGTCGCACTCTATTAGGTACTCACTGATCAAAATCAATGTTGACGGTGTTGTTGGTCGATATACCGAGGCTTGCGGTGACTTTTTGTCCGCGACAGCTGACGGCGATGAGCTGGCCACCCGCCGGGCAAGTATATCCGATTTTCTTCTGTTTGTAAGCGTGCCCCGCTGGCAACGAGTCACGGAGTATGTGCACCGTACAAGCTGGGAAATACAAAAGATTATGAAATCAGGCACTAATCATAAGCATAATCAGCCTTAAGATGGCCCTTCCCGGTCCGTCTATCGCATAATATTGTCTCTATAGTCACTGAATAAGTATTAACCACACTTCACTGGGTCCATTTTGCCGCTGTTAAAACTAACATGGTCGCGAATTGGGCCGTTGGGCGTCACCCTCTAAGACAGGTTAAATTAATATCTGATCTGTGAAGATTCGCCAGCGAATGTAATTTTTGATCCTGTATTTTTAACTCAGATTTTAAACAATAAAATAAAACGTACAACTAGAATCAATTCTATTTTTTTGTAAATTTTGACGTTCAAAAGTGCCTCTTATGTGCCTATTTGAAATAAATAATTTGACGTAAAAAACTTTCACCGACTTCAAGAAAAAGAAAATCATGTATTATATAAATAAACAGTTTAGGATGTCTGCGCCAATTGTTTTTTCTTAATCAATCCAAATCTTGCTTCCGAAATTGTATACACATTTCAATCATTTGTATTTTTTATGTCTGCTTTTACTGATCTCTCTCGCCTGTCAGTTGTAACTTTCACTATTCTACTTTTTTAGGGTTCCGTAGTCAATAAAACCTTTATAGTTTCGCCATGTCTGCCTGTCTGTCCCCAGCTTAGCTCAGGGACTCTTAGTAGCTTTCTAGAAAGCTGTAATTTGGCGTTGGTATACATATAAATTACGTCGACAAAGTAATTAAATATAATCGTGAAAAATATTTATTTTATGGTTCCTCCCTTACACGTAAAGTGGGGATGATATATTTTTTTCTCGTCTATCCCATGATGTGGGGTATCATTGGATAGGCCGTTCAAAAAAATTTTAACGGCCTATTTTAGGGTTTATGTAGACCATTTTTCGATTCAGGGATCCGTTTGCGTAATAATAAGCTTTAAAGTGATAATTTTTGTTAAGAGTCAAGTGTCAGCTAAATGGTTGTTTTTGGATATGTAAAAAATTCATGGCAGTTACTAGTGAATATAACGAAATTAGAAGGAAAACTATCATAGCTAAGTAGGCTTTACAAGTTAAAGAGTAATAGTCGACCAACTTACATTTGCAGTTCGATAATTGACCGTGACGTATACCGATATATGGGACAACATGTTTTTCAACTACAATATTAAGTTTATTTTTGGGATAAATTCGTCCCAACTCCGGAACCCTTCATTGTGCGCGACCACGCATAATGAAGGGTTCCGTGGTTGGCATGCAACTGGCCGGTTTGTTTTCATATCATCCTCCCAGTTCCGTGTTTGGCTTCTATGGATCCTCTACTTTAGGGCAATTCGCTGGCGCATCACAATAGTACCGTCGTCGCCGTGTTGCTAAATCGGTTTATCAAGGTCGCCGCGATGACCCAGTTATTAATTATAGTGTAAACAGTACAATTAAATATTTGTGAAAGTGAAAAGTTATTACATAGTCAAAGAATTCGGTTTGTGACTCCTAAAGAAGTTCTGAGAGAAATTCAAAACAACATTAGCTCGAAGAAATCTTACGACCTCATAACAGGAGAAATTCTAAAACGACTACCACGCAAAGCCATAGTAAAGCTGACCAGAATTATCAATGCTGCATTTATGCTAAAACAGGTACCTGAGCCATGGAAGGTTGCTGAAGTCATTATGATTGCGAAGTCTGGGAAACCACCCCATGAAGCATCATCATATAGACCCATTTCCCTGTTGCCCGTATTATCGAAACTATTTGAAAAACTGTTGTTAAAACGATTAAAACCAATAATAGAAGAAAAAGCGCTAATACCTAACCATCAATTTGGCTTCAGGGAAAAACACTCTACAATATACCAGGTACACAGAATAACTAACATTATTGAAAGAACACTCGAAAACAAGGAAGTCTGCGCCACCGTATTCCTAGATGTCGCGCAAGCTTTTGATAAAGTTTGGCATGAGGGTTTGATATTCAAACTCAGACGCATGCTACCTCCAGAATTTGCAGACATATTAGAATCATATATAAGTAACAGAATGTTTAGAGTAAGGCAAGAGGATGCATATTCCGATCTAAAAACTATAAAAGCAGGGGTACCACAAGGAAGTGTGTTAGGCCCAATCATGTACTTGCTATACACATGTGATATCCCAGAGCTGGAAAACAACACGATTGCGACTTTTGCAGATGACACTGCTATTATGGCTACCGGATCAAGCCACAAAGAAGCAGTAGAAAAAGTTCAATTAGCTGTGAACAAAGTTTATAACTGGACACAAAATTGGAAGATTGGAACTGAATGAGTCAAAATCAGTTCACATTGACTTCACTAACAAACACTGCGATTACTACCCAATCCATATAAACGGCATGCAAGTGCCTTATGCTAATACAGCCAAATACCTTGGCATAACTCTTGACGCCAAACTGCGTTGGAAATCTCACGTTAAAAAGAAAAGACGGGAACTTGACATACGTTATAAAAGTATGTATTGGTTACTCGGAAGAAAATCCTGCCTATCAATACATAATAAAATTATGTTATACAAGCATATTCTTATGCCAATTTGGACGTATGGCATCCAACTTTGGGGCTGTACTAAACTACGAACTACTAAGGTTAGAGTTAAATTGCTTATTAGTCTATTAGGCTAGATTGTAATAAATTATTAGGAACTTTAGTACTTATTAATACAAAAAAAAAAAAAAACATCCCTCCATCCATCTTTTCTTTGGTAGGTATTCTCTCTTCCCTCTCCATCCATCAACATTTACATTCATCAGTCTTTTAATTTCATGCGTTTCAACCCTCCTCATCACATGCCCATCATGCCAAGACAAATGATTCCCTTTCATGAATTCAATTCTCGTTATTCTATTACATTGTTCCGTTTTCCCTTCAATGCGGTGCGACCCAGGAGGCTGGTGTCCCCTGCGCCCGTCGGCCGGTGATTCGTCCTCGGGTTTCGTTGCCGCCTCGGGCTCCAGTTCCGCCTCGGGCTCCGGTTCCGCCTCGGGCTCCGGTTCCGCCTCGGGTTCTTTCGGGTCTTTTCCTATGCTCTTCTTTTCTTCTGCAGAAAGCGTCTCGGCACTGCAATAAGTAACAACTTCATGGCACACACGCCTCGTAATTTTTAGGGTTCCGTAGTCAACAAGGAATCCTTATAGTTTCGCTATGTCCGTCGTTCTGTTCCCAGCTTAGCTCAGATTCTCAGTACTAGAAAGCTGTAATTTGGCATTTTAATCACGCCGAGAAAGTGGATGGCCGTGTGCCAGACGACTGGTGCAAGGCAGTAATCATACCACTATATAAGGGAGAAGGCTCTCAGCAGGAGTGTAAAAAATACCGCGGCATTAGTCTTTTGAGTGTTGTCGGCAACACGAGTGATAAGAATGACAGATGAGAAAATATGGGATGTGCAGGCAGGGCTTAGAGAGGGAATGGGATGTATGGATCAGATCTTCTCCTTAAGTTGAATAGCCGAAAAACATCTGGCAAAGCACAAGAAAGTGTACTGTGCTTTCGTTGACTTGGAGAAGGCCTATGACAGTGTATGGAGGGAAGAACTGTGGTCAACACTATCAGTGTACGGTGTGGACTGGAGCTTGGTACGGGCACTGAAATCTTTAAACAAGGATTCCAGTGCTTGTGTTAGGTTAAATGGGGCATACACGGACTGGTTCTGCATCTCAAGGGGTGTTAGACAGGGTTGTGTAGCGTCACCGTGGCTGTTCAACTTGTACATGGATAGTTGTCTGATAGATTTGAAAGAGAGTACGGATTGAGAATGAATGAGTTGCCTGTCAAATGCCTTCTCCACGCAGATGATCAAGTTCTACTTGCTTCGTCTGCAGAACGGTTGCAAGACATCGTGATTGTGATGGATGAAGCATATAAGAGGAAAGGGATGAATATAAATGTGAATAAGACGAAGGTCATGGTGTTTGAAAGAGAAGAGGATGTATCGGTGTATGATGTGAAAATAAATGATAAGAGTGTGGAGCAAGTAAGTGAGTTTATATATTTCGGGAGTCAGTTTACAAGGAATAGAAAGATTGATGAATATGTGGAAAGGAGAGTAAATGCGAGAAATAAAGTGAATGGTGCTATACATGCAATTGTCACCAATCAGTCGATACCCAAAAAGGCTTGACTGGCTGTTCACAATGATGGTGTGCTGGTGGCTACGCATAGGTATGAAAGTGAATGTTGGATGCGGCAAAAGAAGCATGAAAGTAGAATAAATGCAGTGGAAATGCGTTCCTTGCGAAGCATGTCTAGCGTGACTATGAATGATAGGCTGAAAAATTATGTGATAAGGCAACGGTGCAGTTTAAAAGAAGATGTAGTAACAAAAATTGAAAAGAGTATGCTTAGATGGTTTGGTCATGTTGAGAGGATGAGTGGTACGCGACTAACAAAAGGTATTTATAAAGCAGAGGTGAGTGGAAACGCCGGGAGGGGACGCCCTAGGAGGACATACAGTGACCATATTGGTGATGTTCTTCAGAAAAGTCAGGTGCGTAGTACTCGCTATCGGCGTGCGTGTATGACCAGATGTATGAACGTATGCGAAGCAAAAGGAGTATGTAAGGAGCGTAGCAGGTGGCGTTCTATAGTTTCTGCCTACCCCTATGGGAAGAAAGCGTGAGTTTATGTATTTTATTTTTCCACTTTCTCATAATACATACGTATTATGAGAAAGTGGAAAAATAAAATATATTGCGGATTTGTGAGAACCATTTTTCGATTCAGGGATTGCGTAAAGTGCTATTTTTTGTTAGAATCAAGTCCCAAGCTAAATGGTTGTTTTTGGATATGTGAAAACAATCATGGCAGTAGTATATAATTAACTAAATTAAAAGGAAAACTGTTATAGCTAAGAAGGCTTTCCAAGTTAACGAGTAATTTCCGACCAGCTTCCATTTGCAGTTGGAGAAATGGCCGTGACGTATACCGATGTATGGGAAAACATGTTTTTCAACTACAATGTTAAGTTTGTTTTTGGGATAAATCATCCCAACTACGGAACCCTTCATTGTGCGTGGTCCGACACGCACTTGGTCGGTTTTTCTTAGGTATCTTGCAATTTGCAGGTTAGTTTTTATGTTGATTTTATCAATTTGACCGACGCTCTTGGTCATTATTCATAATGGTCGGTCCATATTAATAATTTAAATCATGAACATCAATAGAACTCTGGAACTTCAAAATACCCTATTGAAAGATCATTTCAGGAAATCATGACATTTGAAGCTAATTCTAACTAAGAGAGTTGATTGATGATTCTAATGGTTATGTATGACAAATGACAAACACGTGGGTTACCACAAGAAGCAAGGAAAACAAGGGTTTTATCACACCAATCGATCGATCGTCGATCGATGCCATGTCGACATCGGTCGAAGTTGATCGATTGGTGTTGGATTGGACTAATCCATTCCACCATCGATCGATGCTGTCGATTGACGATCGATTTATTGGTGTGGTAACACCCTTAGTAAAATTGAATTTCGTCGGCCCCCCTTAACTTAACTTATCAAAAAAGTTTTTCTTGATGTTTAATTCAAAAACCCCTTTTCAGGCTTTGCGATAATAGAACTACACCTTGTATATAACTAGGGCTGGATTAAGCCAGCGTGGGGCCTATAGCACATCCTACTAAGGTTCTAAAGTTAGTAGATAAGATAAAACTGTACCTACTTTTACAAAAAGATGATTAATCACGTCAAAGCGCCTAATGAGCCTTTAACGTTCCTACTTCTGCGACAAAGGCGTCCTCTCGGTGATTGTTCCATTATCCACTGCGCGGGCCTAGTGCGGGTTGCCAAACCGTGGATTGGTGGATGTCACATGTCTTCTTGTGATTTGGTTTAAATAGGTAGGTTTTTATTTTAGTAATAGCTTAATAATATAGCTTCTTTTTTAATTTGTGAATGTGAGAACGTTGTAGGCTTAATAGACTGTAGCTTTGTAAACCATCTTCTTATTTTGTTAAGTACTTGGTACTTATTGACGGGCCTACCTACACTGGCCTCCCATACCACTGTAACTTGAAAACATTGTAAAAGCCCCCCTTTTTTTTTAAAAAGTAACCGTGGAGTTTCTTGCCGGCTCTTCTCCTTAGCAAACGACCAATTGGAACCGTGCACCTAGCTTCTGACGTTTCATAAAAGCCTATGTAGGTTTATGTGAAATAAAATATTTTGATTTGATTTGATTTCGAATTATTGGTTCTAGAACATGCCCGTTTCCTCACGATCTTGTCCTTCACCGTTTTGAAAGCAGTGGTTATGATATAAATTAATACACAAAGTAAAGCGTCTACCTGGGTTCGAACCCACGACTTACTATTCTTAAGTTGGGGCCGTTATCTACCACTGCCCACCACTGGTCTCGTAAACGTCAAAGTGCGGGGCTCCGCAAAACGTGATGCTTATAGCATTTGCTGCACCTGCTGCGTGGCCAATCCGGCCCTGTATACAACATACCATATTATGGACATTAAATTTTTAGTGATCTCTTCTTCTTCCATCATGAATACGCCTTGGTACGTGCCCTCGTGTAACGGGGTGTACTCCGTGATGCCGATCGTCACCGCTCTGTTTTCGGGCTGAAAGAAAATTATTTGCTCACTTAGCGAAAATTTAAAGCTGTGAATTTAATAAACGTTGCCTTTTCTATTACACGCTGTATAAATGTCCCATTAAATAGGGGCTCAATAATAAACGTGTTGCCGTTAACTTCAGATTAATCTTTTGTTTGACTAGGTAACTAATTATCGTGAATGTCGTCACTCTTTTGGCGTTTGAACGACATTGACAGTGGGGCGTTGTCGGTAAACATTTGTGAAATTGTATTGACAAAACAAGATGGCGGCATTAGTTCCGATTTTGGCCACGCGCCGAAATAACCTGTTAGCGTTATACGTACCAAGTAGTAGGCCTCAGAGCCAACATTCGACCTTCGCGTGCTGGTCTCCAGAGGGATGCCGTTGACGGTGACCTAGGAATAGGGATACATTATTTAAGTGTTCGACCTCGTTATTCTCACTTGAGGTTTAAGGCAAGCACCCTAATTGCGTAACACAGTTAGAATCGCAATCGGTATGATTTTGAAGTACCTATATTGCTAATCCATTGCTTCCTATGTTCGAAAAAGTTGTTTAAACAAAAACGTAAATAACGCAATGAATGTTGTTGAACTGTCAAATTGAAAACTGTAGGAAATTAGGGTACGGGCGTGAATTAAAAAGCAGTACTTTGAATTGAATAGCGTTCTTTAGATTTGACGTTTCTTTTATGGAAGAAATTATGTCTGTCTCCTAACGCAGTAAATAGGAAAAGAGGAACTAATTGAGGACAGTTGTCGGTTTTATACTCAGGAGAATGCGCTAAGGTAGCCCGCAAAATTCAAATTTTCTTTTTTGCAATTTGCAGGTCAGTAACAGGTTGTATGTTGATCTAAATAAATGATTCGCGGCCGTAACAAATATGGCTTTACAGAATTATAATCATTAGAATCAGCATTACAACTCTCTAAGTTCAAAAAATCTTACTGAATGATTATTATTATTCAGTAGGATTTTATCATTCAGTAAGAAAATTTGAATTTCGCGGGCTACCTTAGCGCATCCCCCATAAACATTGAGTGACAGTACTGACAGTGTTGCCATTATAAGAAAGTAAGAATCGATTCATTTTGCACAGTCAAATCGACTAAATACCAACAAAAACGATTCCTACATTCCTACTGATAGTGTTACGCAATTAGACCGCAGGTTCACGGCCTCGAGCGATGCGACTTGCATCAAGCGACACGCGCGCGCGTCACCACGTTTGTTACCGTCCGTCGTCGCTCCGTAAATGACGTCACGGTGACTCGTGGCACGCTCTAAACAACTTCTTTTATTTGTTTTTTTCTACGCAGTCGCCGTCGCAAGATGCGTGTTGCTTGAGAAGTAAGGTGACCGTACCTTGGTGAGGCTGCACTCCGCCTCGCAACTGTAATGGATTTTGTGCTCGAAGGGCGCACCCTCCTCGGGCGACGGCAGGATGATCGGGCTGCCGGTGATGTTAATACCTGAAACATTAACAATTATTTATTTATTTTATAGAGGTATGAGGAACAGAGTTTAAGGTTCACTCATCCTCCATAGAAAAGGAAGGATCCTCAGACCAGACGGGTGTTGTGTCTGGTGGGCAACTGCCCGACGATTTATGTCGGCACGTTGTATATATTCCAGCCGCGCGGTAAACTCTGCTTGCGCGATGCAGGATTTTGCGTGACGTCAGTGTGACGCGTAGTTCGCATGTGGTGATGTAGATGGCACCACAATTTCACTAACTAGGATCTGCCCGCGACTTCGTCCGCGTGTTTTAACATAAAACATATCCTATAGCCCTTGGCAATAGCGTAACTTTCTACTCGTATTAGTAAAATAATTTTTGAAATCGAATGAGTAGCTTCGAAGATTACCTGCTCCTACATACAAACTAACAACTTTTACCTCTATATAATTCTGCACGCACTCAGCTGAACACAGACTTTTTTAAAGTATATAATAATAAATAATAAAACATCTATTTCAGGCTACAATGGCCCATAGACATATACCTTACAAACTAACATACCTATATAAAGTATTAAAAAAAATAATGATGTACCATAAATATATTATATTCTTTTCTATCGTGCTTGTTAGTGATTACTGTTTCTTTTACCCGTGAGGCTCTGTGGTACATGTACTCGAAGGAGATTTTACTGAGCAGTGTTCACGAATCTCAGTTCGTTCAGTAGTCGTGAAGACATCTAAGCATTCAGCTAAAATGTTGTAACTTTCTACGTGCAAACTAAATAACAGTTTAAGTGCACTCGTGCACAGTACAATTTATTCTCGGATTCTGTTTAATAATAGGAAGATTTCTCGTCACACAAAATATTATGTATCGTACCCATTATGTTATTCGATTTCGTCTTAGACATCAAGGTCTATATTTGCTTTGAGACTTATATCACAGCTAGATTGTGTCAACCGAGTGAAGTTTTTAAATTATAGCTTTACAAGGATCTTCTGGTGCGTGGCCCTAATCGGAGCTGACGCCACCATCTTGCTTTTCAATACCTTTTACAAAAAAATCGCACAAATGTTTACGAACAACTCAACGTCATCCGAGCGCCCACAGATCCTTGAAGCAGGGAGTTTTTCTCAAATCAAAAAACAATCAATCAAACTTATATTCTACCATTTTATATGGTGTGAAAATAATTATCTAATTTTATCCTGCACAATGTTATTTTTTTTTAAGACAATAACAACAAATAAGAGCTCAAACTTTAGGATTTTTATGGATTAAAAGTGGTAACGCAATTACGAGATCATGTTAACCTTCATCATTATGTCATCAACAAAAGATGCATAAACAGGCAAAAATATTCATCACACATAAAATTTTTTTTTATGTTTGTGTAACATTTGAAAGTGTTCGACTTGTAAAAAGACTTCTGAAACAACAAAGAAAAATATAACTTATGTACCTTGTGCTGAAAAATAAAATAAATTTTATGTATTCTTTCAGGGTTACATATTGTGGCCGTAGCGCTAGTAGAAAATACATAGTAAGGCAGTTGGCACATCGAATTTTAGTTAAAAAAAAGTTCTGCTTTGTAGTGTCATCTGTCACTCATAATCATGCCCATGTGGCAGTTACTCGACGTGTAGATACCGGATACCTATTGTGTTATAAAATGCGAAAAGTGTATCTGTCTGTAACGTTATCACGTCTAAACTGCTGAACATGACAGCCGATCTATTCTGTAAAAACTCACCGTGAAGAGAGCTTGGAGTGAACTGTGAAGAGTGTGAATCCATAGCAAAGAGATGTCTAACAGAAGTAATGTCATAGAAAAATAGTGATCGCATATCGCAGTGACGCCATCTAGCGGAATATGGCGAAAATACATAATAGCTAAGTTTGACACGTTACAGTTTTACCGATAGGTGCCAACCTTTGATTACCAACCGTCAGATAGTTTGAAACATCTAAGAAAATTATTTATTTTATCTAAATACTGGGTAAATTACAAAATACTAACGAAAATAAACCGTGGTTAAGTCTAGTCGTTTTATCACTAAGTGATGAATTGCCATACCATAATGCACAATTTAGTAATACTTCGAAAATACGAGGAGTACGTAACGGAACGTCAAGTTGGTGTTAGCTAGGTCTGCTTATTTTTGCTTTTTAAAATAAAACAAGTAGTCCATTACAAGTATTTATTGTTTTAAAGTGTTGCATATACAGTCATAAACAATATAGTCTGTTATTATATAGTGAAACAGTGGTTTATAGGGCTGGAAAAGTGCAAAACAATAAACTCAAAAACTAAATTGAAAAAAAAGTACCTACTACTACAAAAAGTGAAAATTTATAATCGTTTATTCACAAACATTGAAAAAGCCCGGGTATCAGAGAGCATCCTGTGTGTGTGTTGTGTTGGAGGGAGTGCAGCGTTCTATGGTGTTGTCATCCCACTATACTTCCCATAGATTTAGCGCACCATAAACACAATTTGTTGGGAAAGCGCCATCTATTGACGCCTGGGGGTACCAAATCAGCAAGATCGACCGCTTATAAGTGTGCAGTTAATTACTGTAAGCACCATAATGCCGGCAGCAAAGTGTGGTGGTTGCGCAAAATTTATCTCGCCACTAGAGGCCGCTAGGTGTTGCACCTGCAACGCTCTCTTTCATCGGACATGCGCTTTATTACCATTGTCAGGTTTTATTAAACCCACCTGGGTCTGCCCTAGTTGTATTAATACATCGGTAAAGGGCAAGGCGGATGCTGCACCAGCGGAGGCCTATGGAACGGAAGAATCAATGGATACAAGCGGATTGAGCTGCGGTACACTGGGTGATTCCCAAGATGTTGCCCCGGGTTTGTCTATCATTCTACGCAGTTTTAAGGAGGAATTGCGGGCTGAGCTGCGCCTAATGTTTAAGGAGGAGTTGCGGGCAGAATTGTAGGTGATGCAAAAACAATTTCAAGACGACATTCAGAGTCTTCGTACAGATCTGGCTCAGCTCCAGGTGGTCAGAGATTATATGAAGGGGTCAATTGAGCAGTATGAGAAGCGAATGGATGGCATGGATAGTAGGATGGATACGCTGGAGCAAAAAATAGCTGCCACTAATGATTCGGTAGCGACCGAGGAAATTGCTCAATTGAAGCGAGATTTAAATGACCGAGACCAACAACTTTTATTCAATGATTTGGAAATCTCAAATTTGCCGGAATTAACCTCGGAAAACCTCACGCATACGATAAAGCTAATAGCTACAAAGTTAGGCGTAAAAATTGAAGACCATATTTCATGCACAAATGCCGCGCAATAAGCATATTAAATTTGGACTTTTGAACGCGGGCTCATTATCAACAAATCATGATGAGTTTGTTATAGCTATGAACCATCACTCCGTCGATGTCATGGCAATAAATGAGACGTGGCTGCGGGAGGGGGAGGAGGGCCGGGCGCCAGTGGTACCTGGATATCAATTGCGTCATAGACCACGCGCGGAGACTATCTGTGGGGGGCGCGGGGGGGGGGGGCGCGTTTTATATTAAAACCGGAACCAGCGCTCGAACTAGAGCTCACCCGCATCATCCCCAGGTGGAGCAAATGTGGCTTAACATAACAGCTAAGAAATAAAAATTGCTTATAGGAACTGCATACCGGCCCCCTTGGTTAGATTTAGATATCTACTTGGACGCGATCACGGACAGCATATGTGCATTGGCTCCGTATGATAATATTATTTTATTAGGTGATCTCAATGTTGATATGCTCGATATAAACAATCCTAAAGCAAAAAAGCTCACAGAATTTCTGAAGTACTGCAACATGGATCAAATTGTACTTACCCACTTCGTAGGGGACAGCGCTACTCTGATCCATGTGATATGTACGGATGCACGGTATCGGGACGTAGTTGTGGACCACATAGTGGAACTAGGTCATCACTCGTTCGTATCATGCGAAATTGTTTTTAAAAAAGAGAAACCGTTACGTAAAAAGGTAACATACCGTCCGCTTGGAGGCATATCAGCTGATGACTTCCGGAGAGATTTGGAGGCAATCCGTGGGACTCAATCTGCGAACTACAGGACGTAACTGACATGGTGAATTCCTTCAATTCACATGTCATTCGGCTTTTCGATGCCCACGCACCTTTAAAAACTAGAATTTTCAAAACGCAACCAACGCCATGGATAACTGACATAATAAAATTAATGTTTAAATTGAGAAACGATGCCCGCTATCGATATCGTCAAACCAAACTGGAAGCACATAAACATTACTACTTAGATCTTAAGCACCAAGTAATAGTTGGTTTATTAAATGAAAAAAAGGCGTTCTTTACTAAGTATGTAAATGACAATATTTGCGACTCAAAATCCTTATGGCACAATATAAAAAAGCATGTGCTTCCAGTGAGTAAGGACGACGGTGTGCTTTTAGAGCAATTTAGCGACCCAGACGGGATAAATTCAGCGTTTCTAGATGTCCCGGGCGACCCTACTGTGGACACTTGCCAGCAAACCTTCTTTGAATCAAACCGGTGCGGAACCGCAAATTTCACAATGACGCTAACAGAGCCGAAAACAGTTTTAAATATTTTAAAAAGCATATCAACAAATGCGCAAGGGATTGACGGTATATCGATGGAAATGTTAAGTCTCACACTCCCACAATCGTTAATTGCAATAACGGAGATAGTAAATAGATCCATTACCTCTAATGTATTTCCTGATCTGTGGCGTAATGCAATTGTGCGGCCAATTCCAAAAAATAATAACCCACAAAGCTACAAAGATCTTCGCCCCATAAGCATATTGCCATGCTTGTCCAAGGTGTTGGAGAGAGTGGTGTATCTGCAGGTTTCCGATTTTCTCGAAGCGCATGGTTTGCTGCCCGAACTACAGCCGGGTTTCAGAAAGGGACGTAGAACCTCAACTGCCTTGGCAGACGTCTTGGGTAATATCCTTGAAGCACGGGATCGTGGTGAGGGATCTATTCTGGTACTGCTCGACTATTCGCGGGCTTTCGATTCAATTAATATTTCTTTATTGTTGTCCAAATTGGCGTATTACGGTTTTGATAGCCGGACAACAGCTTGGTTTGAGAGTTACCTAACGGGTAGAACGCAGCGGGTGGAGATACGCATGAAGGACGGTTCTACGGTATCTTCCTCCCCACAGTTTATAGCAAGGGGAGTCCCTCAGGGATCGTTGCTCGGCCCGCTTCTCTATATACTGTATAGTGCCGACTTCACTACGTGCATTTAAACTGCAAATACCACGTATACGCGGATGACACTCAGTTGTATGTCTCGTTTAACGCCAGTAACACAGCATCCGCTGTACGTACCCTAAATGAGGAACTTGATAGAATTTATTCTTGGTCTATGGGCAACTCACTAGTACGGAACCCTCTAAAATCTAAGTTTATGGTCATGGGGAGCAGATATCAAATCAAATCAATTCTATCTGAGAAACCAGATGTTAAAATCATGGGCGAAAGTATTCAAAGAGTAGAAGTCGCACGTAACCTGGGTCTAATCACCGATCCAGCACTTCGTTTTGAGGAGCACATTAATAAAGTCGTAAAAAAATGCTTTTATAGAATAAAGGTTCTGTACAGAGTAAGGGAATTCCTTAGTATCGTTATGAGGAAAAGATTGGTGGATAGCCTAGTACTATCTAAGCTTAATTATTGTGACGCTGTATACGGGCCGTGTCTCGTCGATGTAATGCTTACTAAAAATGTTTTTTTGCAAGTCGTTTCTGCCACTCGCCGGCCGCTGACGCGGCACCGCTCGCTTCGCTCGCTCGGCTCGTGCGTAGGAGGTCACAGTTTTAACTTAACCTAACCTACCCATTTTTATTTGGTGCACGATCAGTATTTTTCGGGGAAGAATAAAATAGTTATTGTTACAATAGAATATTTGCAGCGCACTACAATAAAAAAGTGTTATATCTTGGTGTTAATTTGGAATTTGTTTGATGTAACATATTTTGTTGGCCGAGTAGTTTAATTATAGTAAAACAATTAAACGGGTTTAAGATCAATATTTTAGAAATGCATACATAGATGTACCTTTAGATTTTTGGTGAACACAAAAATATTATCTTTATATATATATATATCGGCGCAATTACTTATTAGTTGTCTAATTAGTAATTAAGAATGCCTAAAATTACGTAATCATTATTGTTTTTAACATTTAGTTGATTTTGTGAAATAAAATAAGAAATTACTTTGTAAACTAAACAACACGTGCACCGCCACGTGCGCGCAGTGCATTGAGTCACGTGTTGACTAGTATAAATAGAGGCGACAGACCGAGATGTGGGTCATTGTTGTTCGAGCCGTCGTACTGTGCGGACCTCGTAGTATTCGCAAATAAACTAGTTGAACACTATCTTGAGTTTCATTGCTACTATGGATAAGCAATCCCAAATGGATGGCCCGTTTGAGGAGGAGTGTGACGTCAGCGCTGCTGACGTCACTATTTTTAAAAACACTGCTGCTCGGGATCTTCCGATATCAAAAGTGGGATCCGAAGGGATCCATGGTACTTTTTCACCAACAGCTGCTGCACCGCAACTCCAGCTACCAGGAACAGTGCAGTCATCACAGCCACCAATGGATACACCTATGCCCAGTACATCTATGGGTGGGGTACCACCTGAGTTCTTCACGCACATGATGAAAATGATGCAGCAAATGTCGGAGCGTTTATGTAAGCCCTTCGAACCAAAAGTGAAGATCAATGATATTTATCTACCATCATTTGACCCGGACTTGAACGTTGGGATCCGAGAATGGTGCCAACATATAAGCAAAGCAATTGAGACATACAACCTTAGCGACTTTGACGTACGTATGAAGGTTGGAGGTCTTTTGAAAGGAAGAGCAAAAATGTGGGTGGATGACTGGATGGTTACCACATCTTCATGGGACGAACTCCGTAACAACCTCATTACTACGTTTGAACCCGAGAACAGATACTCAAGGGATGTTATACGATTCAGAGAACATACTTACGACCCATCGAAGGATATCTCTGAATTTCTATCACAAGCATGGGTTTTGTGGAGGAGAGTTACCAAAGATAAGCTTGGCAATGAAGATGCAGTGGAAGCAGTAAGTTTACGCATTGAACTACTTAATGCGAGGGCTACTACAGTACCAGAATTAATTTCGGTTGCATCTTCAATCCGAAGAAAACGTTCTCATCCAGGACCAAGTTCCGTAGTACCAAAAAAACGTTCAAAATTTTCAGAAGCGACTACACCATCATTGTTTGGTCGTATATGCAGAAGGAACAATAATACAATCTAATGATTGCCGCTACAAACCTCAAACTTCGGATACTAAACCTGAAGAATCAAAACGTATGGAGCACAAAGCAACAAATCCACCTACCTGTACATTTTGCAAGAAGCTGGGCCATACATACGAGACCTGTTTTCGACGGGAACGTACAATCACCACAAATATAAATAACATTGGAGGACATAAACTTGCACCCATCAACGTGACAATTGGAAACAAAGCCTTAAGAGCCGTTTTTGACAGCGGTGTGGAATATTGTCATGCGCGAAACATTAGCTAACGCCTTACCAGGACAAAGGAATCAAGCCGTGAATTGGGAGATTCCCGGTTATGTCATTAACAACATTATCCACAATTTGCACTATCGATAACATCGCAGTCGAGTTGCAGTTTTATATACTTCCAGATTACCAAATGTCTACAGACATACTAGTTGGAATGAACCTGATTAATAGCACAAATCTATGTATGACAATAACGGCAACTGGAACTAAACTTATTCGTCAACCATCCATCTACCAAATCAGCAAGAACAGTCCAGTTTTTGAACAACTAGAGTGTGACCTTATGGATGACAATGAAATATCCCAATCACGCTCACTGCTGAACAAGTATGAACACTTGTTTATTCGCGGATACCCAACTACACGAGTAAATACTGGTGAATTGGAAATCCGACTCAAGGACCCAAATAAATATGTGGAAAGGAGGCCTTATCGACTTAGCCCTGTGGAAAGGGAGAAAAGTTCGCAAGATCATCCAAGAACTCTTGAAGCATTTCAATGGAGTATCATAAATTCCTACCATACAGCCCTCAAACACACTGGCTGGGAGAAGACTTTACGGAAAATCAAAGAATCCTATTGGTTTGACAAAATGAGCACCATTGTCCGCAATTTCGTAGACAACTGTGTCATATGTAAGACATCAAAAGGAAATTCAGGAGCCTCGCAAGTCCAAATGCACCCTATTCAGAAACCATCAACAGCTTTCCAAGTCGTACATATGGATAGAACCGGCAAACTAGGCACTCCAAACGATCAGCAGTATGTCATAGTAACAATAGACGCCTTCACAAAATACGTCTTGTTTTACCACACCACTGATAAAAGTCAGCATAGTACGCTAGGTGCTTTGAAACGCCATATACACTTGTTTGGCCCACCGGTACAAGTAATAGTTGATGGCGGAAGAGAATTCCTAGGCGATTTTAAAATCTACTGTGACCGGTTTGGAATAAACATCCATGCTATTGCACCAGGAGCTAGCCGAGCCAACGGTCAAGTTGAACGAATGATGGCAACACTCAAAAACGCTAGTCATGATCGAGAATTATGAAACAGAACAGTGGCATATAGTACTTAATGAGTTACAATTGGCTATGAATTGTACTGCACATCGGGTCACAGGAATTGCACCACTTACGCTTTTAACACAAAGGAAACATTGTGTACCACCAGAATTATTGAGCCTGGTGGATATCGACGAACAGACTGTGGACATAGAAGCTCTCACCAATTTAGCTCAACAGAAGATGTCCCAAACTGCAGAACAAGACAGACAACGCTTTAATTTACGAAAAGCAAAAATACATCCATTCCAACGAGGAGAATATGTGCTCATAAAGAACAATCCTTGCAACCAATCTTCCTTGGATCTCAAATATAGTGAGCCATATGAGATTTCCAGGGTGCTAGAGAACGACCGGTACCTTGTTATACGTATTGTTGGAAGAGGACGACCTCGAAAGGTTGCTCACGACCAACTTCGTCGCGCACCACAACCTGGCAATTCGGTGACCATATCGGCGGAAATCGAACAACCTCCACCACCTGAGATGGCCAACCTTTAGAGCCCCTGAATAAAACCTTTAGAGCCCCTGTGCATAGCACAGCATCGACCTGTCCCTACTTTCCTTAGAGCCTCTGTGTACCACGGCGTACAAGACCGCCCAGAGCACAGCATCACACCTTCCACTACGAGTCTTCGAGAATAAAGTCTTCGAGAATCTTCGAGAATAAAGTCTTCGAGAATCTTCGAGAATAAAGTCTTCGAGAATAATCCATCGACCTGTCCCTACTTTCCTTAGAGCCTCTGTGTACCACGGCGTACAAAACCGCCCAGAGCACAGCATCACACCTTCCACTACCAGTCCCTACTTTCCTTAGAGCCTCTGTGTACCACGGCGTATAAAACCGCCCAGAGCACAGCATCACACCTTCCACTACGAGTCTTCGAGAATTATAAAATCTTCGAGAATAAAGTCTTCGAGAATCTTCGAGAGTAATAAAGTCATCGACGAATTCTTCAAAGTTGATCTACGAACTAACGTACCCTGAGCAGAAAGAAGCCTTGGGAAGTGGCATGGTGCAGAGCGCGCACCACCCATCAGAATGGCCGTATCGGCGCAATTACTTATTAGTTGTCTAATTAGTAATTAAGAATGCCTAAAATTACGTAATCATTATTGTTTTTAACATTTAGTTGATTTTGTGAAATAAAATAAGAAATTACTTTGTTAACTAAACAACACGTGCACCGCCACGTGCGCGCAGTGCATTGAGTCACGTGTTGACTAGTATAAATAGAGGCGACAGACCGAGATGTGGGTCATTGTTGTTCGAGCCGTCGTACTGTGCGGACCTCGTAGTATTCGCAAATAAACTAGTTGAACACTATCTTGAGTTTCATTGCTACTATGGATAAGCAATCCCAAATGGATGGCCCGTTTGAGGAAGAGTGTGACGTCAGCGCTGCTGACGTCACTATTTTTAAAAACACTGCTGCTCGGGATCTTCCGATATATACATTATTTAAATATTCCAAAAATATTAACGCTAGGCACCTTTGCCGAGATTTAAAAAAAAAATCACCTCTGAGTATAGAGGACCGTCTCTGGCGCGAGACGGTGTGAATAGAGGCATTGAACCAATTTGGACTAAGTATAGGTATAAGTTATCTGTGGCAATTTTTATCCCCGCACACGTGTTGGAAAATAAAAAATGGCACGCGTGTGAAATACATTGCATTGTGAACAGAATCGTAGTGCGATATGAACCAGTTTTCGAGGAAGTGTATTGAATGTCTTTGATCCCTAGCATCCATGTGGAATGATAGCCCACTTCACCTAACTTTTCATGGTGAGATTTAACAGAGTCAAAGACATTAAACTATTTACTTAACAATAGACGAACAAAATCGTAATCCGATACATTTGTCCTAGTGGGCAAAAGTCACTCAGTCTAGTGTGGTACGCCTGCATGTTAAGTCGCAATTCGCATTCGTGTCCACCAAAATAAAATAATTTTCGAAGTATAATGTCTAATAGTGCACTAAGGTATTAAAAGTGTAACGTGTCAAACTTAGCTTTTATTTAATTTTGTTATATTACGCTAGATGGCGTCACTGAAACATGGGATCAGGGATGTTATGGAGCTCCGTAACCGTAACCGAAACTATCGGATATCCCAAATAAAAATAAAACTGTAACTGTAACCGTATCCGTTTCACAAGTTTCGGATAGTTTCGTATAAGGGTGAAGTCTAAATAAAACGACATGTTTCATCTCTAAATAATTACTTACCTATAAGACTGATTATAATACCAAATGATAACCTAGACTAGATAAAACCTTAAATAAAACCAAACCAAATATTACGTACTATTTGTGTTTATATTTTACTTTAATCTAATATCCGTAACCGAAACTATCCGAAACTAACAGATAATGCGAAATAATTACACATCCGTAACCGTATCCGAAACCAATATAATTTTATTCCTATAACCATATCCGTATCCAGATCCGAAATATCATATCCATAACATAGAAAAATTGTGATCCCATTCCTCTTGAAATAAAAAATATATTTTAATTTAATAGAAAAAAAATTCTATGATATTACTTCTGATGACCTCTATAGAATCTATCTTTAATCTCTTTGAACAGAATAGACCGGCAGGTTGTGATGACAATGGACCTGGGAGTGAGCTTGGACTCATAAGAAGGACTTGGACATACCTAAGTGCTTGCAAACACAGCGTTTAAACAGGATGCTGAACTTTGGAACTTTGTACAGAAAAATCCGAAGCCCTTTGTACACGGCACGGTTTCATCGTTTGTTTTCTAAAACGTGTCTGTCAACAAGCTTCCATAGTGATCCATACAACACTGATGACTGTGCATAAACACAGCGAATAAATCGTAGTTTTTCACGGCAAGAAAAACGTGCATGTACTAAAGGCCCAAGAGAACGAAGTCCTTGACTTATAAAGGGTCCAGTGTTGTGGAAGTCCGTTAGTTGGTCCCTGGACCTATTGCCAGATTATACCGACATGCAGTGAGTAGGTACCTAAGCCTGGTAATCAAACTTCATCCCTGGTTGAATAAAAGTGCCTTTACAATAATTTAAAAATGAGACTTACAGCGATCTGAAATTTAAAATGAATTGAGTATTAATAAATAATAATTTACTAAAAATGCACATTCCGTGAGGGAGCAGTGGTGGCCCAGTGGTTAACGGCCTCGTGGGAGCTCAACCTAAATTAAGGACGTTTTTGGCGCATCGGAAAGTTCCTAACTACTAAATTTAGTGATAAATGAAAGAAGGATAAATGTTAATATGTGGGGTTCAATAAGCTCCGAAGGTGTAGGCTAGCTTGTTCAACTACCGCCTCGTGCCAATGCCGTGAACTATATCAGCATTTTGGAAGATAATATGCTACCCTCTGTAATATTTCTTTTCCCTCTGGAATATTTTTATGTGCCTATTTAAAATAAATAATTTGTGTTTGAATCTAACTTTGACACCCTCTTTTCGGAAGTCGAAATTAAAGTTATTTTTCTTGTTGCAGTGTTTTTTTGGAAGTCGGTTGTTTTAATAGTTAAAAACTTTTTTAATTCACGTTTACATTGACATAATATCCTATTCAGTACCTACACAAATTTTAATTAAAACTCACTTTCAATAGTAGCTAATATTTTTCTGTAAGTAACATTGCCAATCTTGAATATCCCCATGTAGACGCAAGCAACTGGATCTTTAAAGCTGTGAAATTAAATATAATTTTATTATTTAATAAATAAATAAGTAGGTACCTAAAAAATATTAATAATATTAAAAATAATAAAATTGAAAATATAAAAAAAAAAATTGTTGGGTTGTTAAAGAATAACCAACAGATGCTATTTCTACCATTTCTGGAGTTTTTGTCTGTTTGTATGTGAGAGATTTAGTTGTTACAGCATCACAACAAAAAAAAAAACAAACTAATCTGGTTAACTTTTAAACTCAAATATTGTGTGTAACCTGGAGCTATAATAATTTGTTTTTGTTTTCAATCTATCAAGAGATTCATAATGAATATATTAATAGAGTGTTCAAGAAGAATTACGTAATGTACTATCGGCCAAACTTCCGCAAGCTCACCTCTAAGGCGATAATCGTATCACGATTCGAAAGCCAGATGCATGCGTTTTGACCAATAGGATGCAAGCGAGATTTTAGTTATGTTTGTATTAATATAATGACACTCACACTAGGCGCGTGCTTTGCTCACTTGATTGCGAGATGATTTTTTAAAGGGCATTACCAGCGTGAGTTTTTTATGAATGATTAATGTTGAAGTAGTAGGTAATTTCGTTATTCCGTGTGGTGCCGGACGTAAAAAATAGCACCATCCAGATACTTCCCGTGGGTGTCATAAAAGGCGACTAAGGGACTTACTAGAGAATGGGCAGCAGCGTTCTCTATGCATTTTAACACCATACTGCGATCGCCAATCCGCCTGCCAAGCGTAGCGATAATGACAACTCCCACTCCGCCCTTTTGGGGGAGGCCTATCAATGCGTGTTGTCTCATGGACCCCCATCGTTCATGTCCTTTGGGAGTGAGGTTTCGATTGGTGATGTTTGCTTACTGTGTAATGGTGAAGTGGAATATCTTGGAGTCGGGGCTGTAACTGATGTCATCCCGCGAGAGCACGCTCTCGCCGCGGCACACCAAGTCCATGAACTCGCAGTCTGCGCACTGGTACGATGCCGACCGATTCACGCGCCAGTTTATAGGCACTGCCACGCTCGTCGAAGTAACCTGGATCGCTGCGAAGTAACACAGGGTTAGGACTTACGCGTATAGTAAACCTCGTAATTGCTTAACCAAATCATTTATTGCATTCCAAAATGTATCAACATCATCATCATCAGCCCATAGCAGTCCACTGCTGGACATAGGCCTCTCCAGTTGCACGCCATTCAGCTCGATTCTCGGCAACTCTCATCCAGCTGCCACTTCAGCTTGCTTATTATGTGGGCTATGTCGACAACTTTAGTTCTCTGCCAGATCACCTCATTCCGGATGTGTTCCGAAATGTGTACTTGGGTCAATTAACTCAGCCTATAGCAGTCAGCATAGGCCTCTCCCAGGCTGCGCCACAAAACCCTGTCCTCCGCTTTCCGCAACAAGTCTGTCCCAGCCCCTACTGGTACTTGGGTAGAAACTTAAAATTTTATGAGATCATTATGGACGATGACGAAGAGAAACGACGACAGAGATAGCTTTTAAAACTCCTCTCGCCTCTTGCATGCCTTATAACATCAAGGTCTACTTTAGCTGTAAGACCTTGTTAGGGCCTGCGCCCACAGGCGGAACGTCACGGCAAGGGATTGTTATGCGACGAATAGAATTTATATTAATTAAGACAATAAAATTTAAATTTAAATGATGATGCTTAAGGACGTCGTGGCATGCCTTAGGATACCGTGTGTAGTCTTACCACAGAAGGGAGTCATCAAATTAAAAAAAAAAACAAATAAATCAACGCAATAACAATATTTACTCTATAATAATATGATTCAATAATAGGCCAACTTGCACATTCATGGCTCATCCTAAATAACTCGGAGCTAACAACTAACTCAGGGTTAACCAAACAATTCATCTTGCCCACCAAGAGTTTAGAGGTAAACCTAGAGTTAAACTTTTAAATAATATATGTGACTCACTGATGTGGGAGAGTTATGTCGCTTAACTCTGGTTAAGAGTTAACTTATTTTGTATTTTATATTGTTCGCCGTGAAAATTTGGTACTATATCAGCAGGCAATAATATATTCATGAACTCATACAGTAAATACAAATGATAAAAAACTTCAGACATATTTTTAACCGACTTCTAAAAAAGGAGGAGGTTCTCAATTCGGATGTTTGTATTTTTTTTTTATGTTTGTTCGCGCTTAACTCCGTCGCTTGCCAACCGATTTGAAACATTCTTTTTTTGTTGGAAAGGGCAAACACACACACTTCCCAAATGGTCCCGTGAAAATTTTATCGAAATCGGACAAGCGGTTTTTGAAAAATCAACAAACATCTAAAAATGTATCTACATTGTCTACATTAACGATATTTTCGTTTACTCTGCATTGTGTTTTTTGTTCGCGCATAACTCCGTCTGTACGGTGCGACCGCACATTGCAGAATTGCACTCTCATCAAAATTGAATCATAATAATTTTAAAGTCATTTTACATAAGTTCAGGGGCCCAAGTCTGCTATTTTTATAAATTCAGTCATTCCAACACGATCCCATTGTCATGCCATTGTCATTTTGCTAAAAGTTCGCAATCTGGTAAATTCATAATGGTCGATCATTTTCTTTGCAATTTCTTTCAATGTAGTGTCAGTGGCAGACCATTGGAAAGTCATAATGACGCCATTATAATAGTAGATTACCAAACCTGTCAAAATCAACAATTATGAAATCAATTATCGACCATTCTGACACTATTGTAATAGCAGACTTGAGGCCCAGTTCACATTCGGACCGCGTCATAGCAAAGCCTCATTTATCATTAGTTAAGGTCGTGGACTCAATACACGTATTAAGTGAAATACTGTATAGTATTATTCGATATCAATCAAATCCTATCAATCAGTAAAAGGCGTATGGTGAAAGCCGTACATCTTTTTGGTCCTTCGAGCATTGCTATCAGTGACTATCAAAAGCTCTATCAGTGACTATCAAAACCGTGCAGTGCTATTAACAAGACAGGAGCATCAACGGGGGAGTCAAGCATTCGAGAGTTAAGCAGCAAATACAAGTAAGATCGTTTTAGTTATCACTCCGTGAAAAACTTCCTTCATCAGGACTTCCAGGCTGACTTCCAATATAATCATGATCGACTTAGTACTGAGGAGAACAGGTCTCACCCGTATTTTATAAGCAACGAATATGAGCGGGCAGCAAAGTTGTACAGGTCGGTTAAAGCATTAATCAATCAACAGCAAGTACTGATGAAAGCAGGGCAATCAGTATTTTTGGAGTTGGAGACCAAGCCTCAACAGCCAGCAGGCCAACCATTAGGCACGTCTCTAACAAGCATGCGAGATGAAGAAGCAGCAGAAAATTCGTCTCCAAAATTATTATCAACAGGAACATCCAGCAAGACGGATGATATGCTCAAAAAATAATCAAGCAACATCAGAGCATTTCAGCGAACAATAGCAAATCTGAATTTAGACGAAATATACGAGTGGGAAATGGAAGAGGCACTGAAGACGTTGTATGTAAGATGGTCTGTAATTGATACATTGCATTGGGAACTGGATGGAGAACTGGAAAGCACGGATGAACATTACGAACAAGCGTATTCCAAGCAGGAGATAATCTACAATAACTTAAAAAAGGCAATAAATAGCAAGTTATGGTCTGTGGCCCACAAACTCAACACCGAAATTGGAAATTCCCAATTTTAGTGGATCCTATCAACAATGGACGTCTTTCAAGGACTTATTTACCGAAACAATCCACGCTAACTATTCTCTGTCTAACGCGCAAAAGATGCAGTACCTCAAAAGCAAGTTGAGGGGAGAACCAGAAAAACTAATTCAACATCTGCAAACATCATCGGATAATTACAACATTAGCTGGGAGATTCTAAATCATCGGTACAATAATCTCAACTTAATTTGTAGTTCTCATTTAGCCACATTAACAAACATCCCGGCAGATGTAAATAAAACAACTGGATAGATGTACAGGAAGTTCCTTCTATTCGTTTCCAATACGATTACAGAAAAATGCCTTTAACCCCAGACTATGTTTTTTTCATAACTCCCTTGTGAGGTGTTGCCAGCCTTCCCCTCATGTTGTCAACACCCAAAAACTATATTTTTATAATCACAATTTCGGAGTATTAGTCCTTTGGGCTTACAGTCGGCGGCGCAGCAGGCAACTATCAATCACATCAAGAGTCTGCATGACACCACCGTCGAGAGTTTAAATGCTATCAAGAACTTAGGGGTAGACGTTAGTTCCTGGGATCCTTTACTCATACATCTATTGTCTCCAAAATTGGATTCAGAAACTTATGACGACTACGTGGCATCTATCAAAGAACCCAGGGCAGTGCCTAATCTACAAGAATTCCTATCTTTCTTAGAAGGAAAATTTACAGCAATGGAGTCTGCAGGGAGGAAACAAAACAATCAATCATACAAATCAAATTATAATTCGCAAAGGACAACCACTGCGAATG
Source organism: Tiliacea citrago (assembly GCA_963921375.1). Lineage (NCBI taxonomy): Eukaryota > Metazoa > Arthropoda > Insecta > Lepidoptera > Noctuidae > Tiliacea > Tiliacea citrago. Next base: position 13,629,405 of record OY992807.1, on the reverse strand, counting down.
GTGAAATCGTTTCGCAATCGACAAACAGCAAAAACACCAATTCGACAAAAATATTTTATAAGTGCCCAATTTGCAAGATAAACGAACATCGCATTTATTATTGTCAGCAATTCCTCGACATGACACCGCAAAGTAGACGCAAAACTTTGTCAAAACACGATGTATGTCAAAATTGCCTTTATTGCCATAATGGTAAGGCTTGCATTTCAAGTAAACGGTGTCGCGAATGTAATGGAAGTCACAACACACTGATTTATGCAGCGTTCACACAATTAAATGGGACATCAGTTGCTAGCACACAAAGTACAAGCGACAATACGACACATGCCTCGAAATCCGAAACGCTGCAGCTGTCACGTGGAAACTCGCACGCGTCACTACAGCAAGGCATGCCGCATGTACTTTTACCAACTGCACTGATCAAGGTCCAAGCAGAGGATGGATCATTTCAGACATTAAGAGCACTATTAGATCAAGGCTCACAAGTGTCCCTAATCAGTGAAAGCGCAGCACAAACTCTGGGTATATCACGCAAAAAAAGCTCAGGCGTAATCTGGGGTATAGGTGAAAAGGAAAGTACCTGCAAAGGGGTAATAAATATCAAGTGTGCATCAGCTAATAATAACTTTGAGTTTGAAGTAAACGCTTATTTTATGAACAAATTAATCAAAAAATTACCTAATCGCACGTTCAAAACACCAACATGGTCATTTTTGGACAATATCACATTAGCAGACTGAGATTTCAACATCAGTCGTCCAGTTGACTTACTTCTTGGCAGCAGTGTTTACTCAAAATTATTATTGGAAGGGGTATGTCGAGACACTGAGGAGTCTGCATCAGCACAGAATACACGAGTAGGCTGGATATTAAGCGGAGATATCATACAATCGTTTCAGTGTAACGTCATCTTACATGACCTGGACGAGATTTAGCAATTCTGGGAAATAGAAGACATCTCAGACAAATCGTCACTGTCATCAGGATCAGCAAACAATTGACTACTATCAGGAAACTGCAATACGGCAAGAGGATGGTCGATATCAAGTAAGATTACCTCTGAAACAAAATTTTGCAGAGATGTTGGGAACTTCGAAACCAAAAGCTGTAGCCCAATTTAAATCACTAGAAAGGAAGCATAAGCAACATCCCAACATCCAAGAAGAGTATCACCAATTTCTGACCGAATATCAAGAATTAGGTCACATGAAAATCTCAAGAAACAATTTAAAGCCAGATTGTTTTTTGACCCATCATAGCGTACTGCGTCCAGACTCAACCACTACTATATTGAGGGTGGTGTTCAACGCATCGGCTAAGACGTCAACAGGCTACAGCCTAAATGACGTTATGGAAGCTGTACCAAACTTACAGCAAGACCTTCTGTCTCTGATTCTCAAATGGAGACAGTACAAATTTGCATACACAGCAGATATAGAAAAACAGTTCCGCCAAATTAAGATACACGAAGATGATCAAGCTTTACAGAAGATCGTTTGGCGTAACTCAACAACAGAGCCTATACAGGACTATCAACTAACCACAGTAACCTATGGCACCAAGGCCGCACCATATCTATCATTAATGACGTTGAAGCAGCTTGCACGTGACGAAAAACACAATTACGCGAACAGTTTAGCGTCAGAAGTACTAGAAAACTCGTTTTACGTAGATGATTTATTGCACGGATCGCATTCATCAGAATCAGCACAAGAACTAACAAGAGACTTAATCAAACTTTTGAGATCGGGAGGCTTCAACCTCAGGAAATGGAAATCAAATGTACCTGAGTTATTAGATCACATACCAATCGAGAACAGCACTCAAGAAGTTTCAATTTCAAGCAATCAGAACAAACAAAGACCTTAGGTCTCATCTGGGACCCCAAGGAATACACTTTCCGATTTGAAATGAAAATCCAACTATCAAATACAATAGTGACTAAAAGAACATTGCTATCCGATATCTCAAAGTTATTTGACTGTCCACAAGGCTTAAAATCATTTTTCAAAAAGTATGGCTGCGCAACCTCAACTGGGACGATCCCTTGCCCGAAGACATACTAAACGAATGGATGGACATTAAAAACAACATAAATCGAGTAAATCAATTACAAGTACCGCGTTGGATAAGCACGAGAGCACGGGATCATATTGAATTACATGGTTTTTGCGACGCGTCACAGAAAGCATACGCGTGCGTAATATACTGTCGGACCAACGGGTATGAGCAGTCAAAACCAACACTGCTAGTTGGAAAAACTAGACTTGTTCCGGCCAGCAAATCAGTATCATTGCCAAGATTAGAGCTATCAGGAGCTCTTTTACTATCAAAACTAATGGCAAAAGTTCAGCAAAGTCTATCAAATTACAACCTAAGCATTTACGGATGGGCCGGCTCAATGATTGTATAAGGCTGGCTAAATGGTGAACCAACAAGGTGGAAAACATTTGTAGCCAATCGTGTACGTCAGATAACAACTATCATGCCTGCCAATTGCTGGCACTACGTTAAATCAGCTGACAATCCAGCTGATTGTGCCAGTCGAGGCTTGAATGTGAGTCAGCTTGAGGAGCACGTTCTGTGGTGGAAGGGTCCTTCGTGGCTTCCTACTATCATCGCAGAGAAAGAACCAATATCAAAATTCACGACAGATGAAGAAATCAAAAAGAATAACAACAATAAATTACAAGTGAATGTAACTCAGCAAAGTGATGACACCAGCAGTGTAATACGTCACCTGATATCAAAGTACAGTTCATTCACACAACTTATAAACGTTTACGCTATGATTTTACGATTGTTTAAACGTTTACGATTTAAAGAAATAGCACAAACAAAACATTTGACTCTTCAATAAATAAGAGTAGCAAAATTAAAGTTAATAAAATATGTTCAAGAAACAGATTTTTCACAGGAAATACATAAATTACAACAAAGCAAACCCATATCAAGCAAGAGCAAATTACTGGAACTAAATCCATTTCTTGATCAAGACGGCATTCTTCGGGTCGGCGGGAGGCTCAAACATGCCAACATTGATCTTCAGATGAAACATCCCATAATTCTATCAAAAGGCAGTCGTTTAACGGAAGTACTGATTGACGAGGCTCACGTTCTGGCATTTCATGGCGGACCTCAGCTAACATCAGCATTTATACGACAGAAGTATTGGATTGTAGACGGAATCAGAGCAGTTAAATTCCGAGTTCGACGTTGCGTTAAATGCCGTCGTCACAATCAGCATCAAATTATGGGAGATTTACCACCAGAAAGAACGAATCCATCACATCCTTTTCAAAATGTAGGTGTAGACTATACAGGTCATGTTTTTATCGAAGCCAACAAGGGTCGTGGGATAAGGACCACCCAGGGTTATATCGCCGTATTTATCTGCATGGCAACTAAAGCTCTTCATTTGGAGTTGGTGTCGGATTTGACATCATCGTCATTCCTCGCTGCTCTTCGCAGAATGATTGCTCGAAGAGGACTCCCAAGTAATGTTTTCAGCGATCAAGGTACCAACTTTATTGGAGCCAACAAGATCCTACAGGACGAGTATCATGAAATAAGAAGCACATTCAATCAAGAATTTCAAGCAGAAATAACAAAAATGGGAATCGAATGGCACTTGAACGCACCTTCATGGCCATCAGCAGGAGGACTATGGGAGGCAGCCGTTAAAAGTCTGAAATATCATCTGAAGAGAGTTGTAGGGGAGCAAAAATTAACGTGTGAAGAGTACAGTACGTCGATACTATATCAGTTGGAAGCTTGTCTATTGTCCATTAACCGAAAGTTCAGCAGATTTGAACTTCCTTACACCCGCACACTTCTTATCAAGTGGTCCAAATTTAACTTTGTACGAAACAGAAAAAGATTTACGCACAAGGTGGAATCTAACTCAAAGAATCTGTCAAGATATTTGGAATCGCTGGCGACGTGAATACATAACACAATTAAACACAAGGAGTAAATGGAGACGCCCTCAAGAAAACATCAGAGTCGGTAACTTGGTGTTAATTCAAGACGCCAATCTACCACCAGGCAAATGGGCAATGGGAAGGGTGATACAAGAACACCCAGGCAGCGATGGATACGTCAGAGTTGTCGCACTACAAATAAGAAATGGAACGATGAAACGACCCATCGTCAAGCTAACACCATTGCTAGATTGCACAGACCAAGAAGACCACAAACAAGTGTCAGCTTCAGTCCAACAGGATACCAATACATCACCACAACTAAACCAAACCCAAAGAAGAAAAGGGGTTAGTTACACTTTCTCTACAATACTGTCATTACTATTCCTGATATTATCATTAATCTCCAATGCACAAGCTGCATACAACATTACACAATTACAAGGGAAACAAGCAATTTACTTTGACAAAATATCAGAAATGAATCTAATACAAGATCAATGGAAAATAGTAGTATATTACGACATGCAGCCTTATTGGCACGGGGGCAAAATATTTAACATTTATATGAAACACCTTGAAAGTCTGTGCACACAAACAAAAGGGAAATCCCATTGTGACGTTATCATGTTACAACTACGTCATGGATTCATGGAACTGGAGTACTACGACCGTATGTTGCTCAGTCAGCAATTCGAAGCACATACGCGCACGCGGCGAGGTCTTATCAACGGGATCGGTTACGTTGCGAACAGTCTCTTCGGCGTACTAGACGAAAATTTCGCCGATTCTGGCCAATCTTTGGCGCAACCAAACATCTATCATTGAAGCAGAAAACAACTTGCTCAAACGAGTTGACCAGACGATGGAAAAACAACATAAAATATTTAATCAGCACTTAATAAACATAGATCAAACTATCATCAAATTAAAGAATGAGGTTGAGAAAGTAGCAATCAGTGAAGACTTCATTTTATCAACTATAATAGCAAACCATATACTGAGCAGTTTAAAGAACATTCAGGGCTCTTTGTTGGATACGATCACTAACGTCCAACATTTCAATGTTCATATTATAACACCGGCTCAACTACAAGATGAACTAAATATTATTTCAAATCAGGTGCCCAAAGACCTATCGTTGCCTACCAACAGCATCGTATCAGAACTATACAAGATCTATCAAATTATGCAAGTCAGAGCACGCATGACACGTGAATACTTCATGTTTGAAATACAAATCCCAGTAGTGAACAGGGAGAGTTACGACATTTATCATATGATCCCTATCGCGCTTGGAAACAACCGTGTCATCAAGGGTGAGACCTTCATTATTACGTCACACAAACAACAAACGATCGAAATGAAAGTTAAGCCCGATGTTATTGCCGTAGAGATCTCTCCCGTCAATAACATTATCAATTTATCAGTACCAAACTACGAGTACAAAGAAGAAAATTATCAGTCATCATTACAAAGCATTTCCGAGCAAATAGAACAGATGAAAGCAGCCTCGGACCAGGTAACCATCCCCGACGGTGTGTCGATTCACGATATACACCAGTACGTGGCCATCTACTCCGTAGGGGCGGCAGGGCTAGCCTTCGCCGTGTTCATGTGCATACGCGGGCGAAGGCACCGCACCATGCGGCTGGAGCCTACACCTGGGCAACCCTCCGTACACTACCGAGCCAGTGTTAGTGGTGTACCAAATCAAAGTGTACAGTGCGCGAGTGAAGTGCTTTCGTAACTGATAGAGCAACTTCACCTGTTATGAAAAAATGTAGTTTTAAAACATCATCTAACAATTTAGCAACATAATTAAAATTGTTCTATCACCTTGTATCATCAGATCATACTAACACCAGCATCTCTTAGCGTCGTCAGCATCAGTCATCTCACGCCGGGGGTATATACGGTGCGACCGCACATTGCAGAATTCGATATGTAAAGAAAAAATTAACCTATGCCGATTCGAAAACCATTTCGAGATATTAAGGTTTTATGAGTTATTTTTCTATTAATAGGTCTTAAAATTATAAGATCGTTAAACGTGGCAAACATCCTAAGCTATTCAGGCTACTTTAGAAATCAGCACGAACAAAACTTTAAAAAAATATATAAAAATAACTACAGCTTGTAATTTTTAAACAAAAAGATGAAATTATGTGTTTCAAATACTCTTATCTTTAAAATAAAAATATAAAAAACATACCTGAAAAATACTTTACATACCGAATTGCACTCTCATCAAAATTGAATTATAATAATTTTAAAGTCATTTTACATAAGATCAGGGCCTCAAGTCTGCTATTACAATAGTGTCAGAATGGTCGATCATTGATTTCATAATTGTTGATTTTGACAAGTTTGGTAATCTACTATTATAATGGCGTCACTATGACTTTCCAATGGTCGGCCACTGACACTACATTGAAAGAAATTGCAAAGAAAATGATCGACCATTATGAATTTACCAGATTACGAACTTTTAGCAAAATGACAATGGCATGACAATGGGATCGTGTTGGAATGACTGAATTTATAAAAATAGCAGACTTGGGCCCCTGTTCACATTCGGACCGCGACATAGCAACACCTCATTTATCATTAGTTAAGGTCGTGGACTCAATACACGTATTAAGTGAAATACATAGTTTTATTCGATATCAATCAAATCTTATCAATCAGTAAAAGGCGTATGGTGAAAGCCGTACACCGTCATTTACGAACCGATTTCATAGTAATCAAATTCACGACTTGCCAACCACGTCATCGACATGCTAAAACCGTCCCGACATACTAACTGCGTCACCTACTTGCTAACAGAGTTCCGACAAGTTATCAGCGTTCCCGTCATACTACCTGCGTCACCGACATGCTAATAGCATCCCGACATGTTAAAAACGTGCCGATATGCTAACTGCGTTCTCGTCATACAACCTGCGTCACCGACATGCTAACCAAGTCTGACTTGCTAACTGCGTCACCGACATGCTAACCAAGTCTGACTTGTTAATTGCGTCACCGACATGTCAGTAGCGTTGCTGACATGTCAGTAGCGTCACCGACATGTCAGTAGCTTCACGGACGTGCTATCAGCGTCCCCGGCATGTAAAATAATGCACGTCGTTCGAACCGCGTCACCGACATATTAAAAACGTGCCGACATGCTAACTGCGTCACCAACGTGCTATCTGCGTCACCTACATGCTAACCGACCCTGACTGACCAACCACGTCACCAACATACTACCTGCGTCACCGACATGCTAACCGAGACTGACGGACTAACCGCGTCACCGACATGCTAACTGCTTCACCGAAATGCTTACCGATTCGCCAACATGTTAGCCGCGTTACCGAAATGCTAATGTGACGTGTTGCAGCAGACTGGCGTCCCACAGCGGCCTGTGTATTTATTATGTTATTCCAAAGTTTTAATTTTTCACGTCTGTAGCCAGCCTTTTTTTTGTATCATAATTTTGTCTACTCTTCTCGTCGTCAAAATCGAGGACGAGTAAATGACAGAAAAATCAGAGATATCTCGTGTTGAAATGTCAAAATTCGAGATAAAATACGTGCCATGTTAGGGTTTGTCGAGAAAACATCAAGTTTGACAGAACGAGTCGAGTATTTTGTATGGGAGCGCTGTCAGAAAACGAGATAGTGTCATGATTCGTTGTAAATTTCTTGCAATATCCCAATTCAGTAGCCGGTTTGACTTTAAATTTTAACGGATGTGAAACAGTTTACAAATCATAATTTTTCATAAAGGTGTCTAATTCATACTATGCATTTTTAAGTATTTACATTATGAGTAGACATTATGATTATCAGATAGCTATTATTATATAAATCATGTTTAGTTAGTTGATGTATTGATCTATGGCCGTTAGAAGGGGATATCCCTTCCATGACTCGCAATGGCGGGTGATGTCGGGCCATTGCGAGAAAAAGTAAAGTTAGTTCTTCGGTGACTCGGGAACCGCAAGGTACTGCTTGCGACGATATTACGTGTATAAGAATAAGTAGTTATTAGTTCAAAAATAGTGTTTTCTTTATAAATTCAGAAGTGCGCAAGACCTGCGATCCATGTCGGACAGAAACCGTAAGTAGTTTTATGAATTCCTTACATTGTTTTTCTGATTGTTCTTATCCCAGATAAGTTCAGTAAGCATTGTTTTAAAATATTATGTAGTCTCATGATTCTATAGCAATCATTGTAGCGTATTTTCCAGATAAATTAATATACAAGTTTTAATTAGTGGAAATTGGGCCGATGCTCGTGGTACCTTCGGTCGAGGCAACTCCTCGATAAGGTTATCGTTGCGTTGGACTAATTATGTAATAATAAGTAAATAGTTGGGCCAGTGCACGTGATACTCTTGGTCGAGGCAACTCCTCGATAGAGTTATCATTGCATTGGACAACTTTGAAACAAAAAAAAAAAAGAAGATTTAATGTTGGGAATTTCGCTACAAGATTTTACTTTGAACAATCTTAATAGTATTACAACAGTCTGAGCTACTCACTGACTTCTCTGAGCAGCTTATATTTTGATTGCGACAGTATTGAATGACTATAAGAGCCATCAAACAATAAAATGTATAGTGTAGACCCCTATGCGGCGTGCACGGTGGTTTAGCCATGTGGGCGACCTGTGATGTACGAGTATAGTGTAGACCCCTATGCGGCGTGCACGGTAGTTTAGCCATGTGGGCGACCTGTGATGTACGAGTATAGTGTAGACCCCCATGCGGCGTGCACGGTAGTTTAGCTATGTGGGCGACCTGTGATGTACGAGTATAGTGTAGACCCCTATGCGGCGTGCACGGTAGTTTAGCCATGTGGGCGACCTGTGATGTACGAGTATAGTGTAGACCCCTATGCGGCGTGCACGGTAGTTTAGCCATGTGGGCGACCTGTGATGTACGAGTATAGTATAGACCCCTATGCGGCGTGCACGTTGGTTTAGCCATGTGGGCGACCTGTGATGTACGAGTATAGTGTAGACCCCTATGCGGCGTGCACGGTAGTTTAGCCATGTGGGCGACCTGTGATGTACGAGTATAGTGTAGACCCCTATGCGGCGTGCACGGTGGTTTAGCCATGTGGGCGACCTGTTATGTACGAGTATAGTGTAGACCCCTATGCGGCGTGCACGGTAGTTTAGCCATGTGGGCGACCTGTGATGTACGAGTATAGTATAGACCCCTATGCGGCGTGCACGTTGGTTTAGCCATGCGGGCGACCTGTGATGTACGAGTATAGTATAGACCCCTATGCGGCGTGCACTTTGGTTCAGCTACGTAGGTGAGCTGTTCAAAGATGTATGAGTATAGTTTAGAGTTCTATGTGGCTTACACTCTAGTTGAGATGTATGCGTATAGTTTATAGCAGCCACGTAGGTGAGCTATAATTCAGAGTTTAAACAAAGATTCGAGTACAGTTTTAGAGTTCTATGCGGCTTACACTCTAGTTCAGCCAAGTAGGTGAGCTTTATGGAGATGTATGCGTATATATAATAGCAGCCGCGAAGGTGAGCTGTAGATTAGAGTTTAAATTAGTCACGTATGTGATCATATGCAGCCACGTAGGTAGTACTTATATAAATGTATATTACCCAATGGCTATGTTGGTGTAGAAACGAGAGCTACACTCCAGATGAACCTCAATCACGAACACAACGAAGATGACGGTCTTCCAGTAGTGACTCCGGTGAATCTAGTGTGCCTAGAAAGAAGTCAAGGTCAAGAAGAGGAATAACAGCGGAACACCTGTTGAAGGTATTATCCGCGCTGCCCAGCAATTCAAGCAAGAGTACTCCTACGACGAATCTGCTACCCGAGTTTGACCCTGACAATAAATCTCAGAATGTCGAGCGGTGGTTGAAGAAAGTTAATCAGTGCGCCGTTCTCTATGGCTGGAACGGGACGCAAACCAACCACTACGAGCTTCAAAAATTATGTGGTCTAGCTAAACGGTGGTACGAATCTCTTCCATCGCTCGATTTCTCGTGGGAGGAATGGCAATTTAAATTTAGAAAAGCGTTTCCAAATGATGTAAATTTTGGTAAATTACTAGAAGAAATGTTGCAACGAAAGTCTCGCACAGATGAAACCCTTAGATGTTACTTCTATGATAAATTGTCACTACTAAGTAGGTGTGGGATTGTCGGTCGCAAGGCCGTTGATTGTATTATATACGGAATCAATGACAACTCTGTTAGAAATGGGGCTCAAGCTCTTATGTGTGAAGAGTCTGAGGATCTTTTAAATTACTTAGCATCGCAACAGCAAACATTAACGAAGGAACCAGTACGGGGTTCATTCGATCGATCTTCTAGAAAGCGGGATTTTCGTGCAAACAATAACGATCAGAATAGAGCCTCGTCTTTTAGGAGGCCAATAGAACGTGTTTGTTATAATTGTGGTGAGCCTGGGCACACTTACCACACTTGTGATAAACCTTTGGTAAAATGTGTCGTATGTAACAGAGTAGGCCATACTTCAAACAGGTGTCATAAGAAGCCCTTGCCAGAAGTCAGAGGTCAGACTACTCAGAACGCTGAAAAAAAGGTGTTGAAAGTAACTCCCGAAGATCTTGTAAATAACGAAATAAATCCCAAGACTTCCAACATTGTCCTTAAAAATAACCAAATAAGCAATAACAAATTTAATAAAGTTGCTAGTGTTAATGGTACTAAGCTAAATTTCTATATTGATTTTGGAAGTGAATGTAGTATGATTAGGCATTCAGAAGCTAAAAGTCTTGGTCTCTCTGAGCAACATGAGTTACTTCCAACAATAAAGGGTTTCGGAAATTCCAAGGTAAAACCAAAGTTTCAGTCCACCGTTCGTATTAAAATTGATGAAGTTGAAAGTGACCTGAGTACATTGGTCGTTGACGATGAATTATTGGATACTCCAATGCTAGTAGGGCAGAACTTTACTGAACAATTGTCTGTAATGGTGATGAAAGATAATGAGAGGCTTATTTTTTACCATGCTCCTTGTGGTGTCTCTAGTAGAAGGGATATGGTTCTCGATCTTTATGTTGCTAAAGAAGTAGTCATATCAAAAGGAGGACTGGTAGAAGTGTATACACGCGAATCATATACGGGTGACATATATGCCGATGAGTCCGCTAGAATGAGTCCAAACCAAGAGTATCCTATAACCTACACCAAGGATGTTTTAGGGTAGAGGGCAGCAAAGGAATCATATTTGTTACTGCTTTGACGAATACTTCTAAATGCTTCAAAGCAAATAAACTAATAGCTAGAGTTAATCCCATTACAGAGACTAAAGCGTTAATGGTGCGGTCGGATAAAACTCGGCGTGAGTTATTGCCTTTAAATAAATCTGACATAAAAGTAGGTCATAACTTAGACCAACATATTCGCGATGAGTTATACCAGTTTTTGCAAAAGTATAGAAACTGCTTCGCTGCTAATCTTAGTGAGCTAGGCTGTGCAACGGGCACTGTAATGAATTTACAGGATAAAACTCCAGTTGTCTATAGACCCTATCGGCTGTCACACCATGAGCGTTAAAAGGTTAGGGAAATAATCGATGATTTAGTTCAGAATGATATTGTTCACGAGTCCGATTCAAACTATGCCAGCCCCATACTATTATTAAAAAAAAGGACGGGGAGCCTCGACTTTGGGTTGATTATCGGACTCTGAATAATAAAACTGTAAAAAACAAATACCCATTACCGTTAATTGACGACCAACTTTCAAATTTAAGTGGCAAGAAGTTTTTTATAACTTTAGATTTAGCTTCGGGCTACTATCAGACGATATCTGATAGTAGAGAACAGAGCCGTCATCTGACTGCATTTGTCACCCCGGACGGACATTATGAATTTAAACGTATGCCGTTTGGGTTAGCAAATGCTCCCTCGGTATTTCAAAAAATGATGAATCGTCTATTAGGTACACGAAGATTTACATCCGCATTAGCATATATGGATGATCTTCTCATTCCATCTGCTTCCGTAGGCGAGGGTTTTGATAGGCTAAAGGACGTACTTAATGTGATTCAGGAGGCTGGTCTCACATTAAAGCTTTCAAAATGCAGTTTTTTTGACACTAAAATCGAATATTTAGGGTACGAAATCTCTGCGGAGGGTATAAAGCCTAGCGAACTTAAAATTTTGGCCGTGCGAGATTTTCCAGTTCCACGTAATGTACACGTAGTAAGGCAATTCCTTGGTCTGGCGAGTTATTTCCGCAGATTTGTTAAAGGATTTGGGGAAATTGCTAGACCTTTGACAACTCTCCTCAAAAAGGACGTACAGTGGCGATAGAATTGCGACGAGCTAAAGTCCTTCACAACTCTAAAAAACCGTATAATTGAACGTCCGCTGTTGGCTTTATACAACCCAGAGTTAGACACTGAAGTACATACAGATGCTAGTGCTCTCGGATTGGGGGGTATTCTAATGCAGTGGCAGCCCTGTCCAAGGGTGTTAAAACCCATTGCTTACTTTAGTAGACAAATCACACCCGAAGAGCGTCATTTCCACTCGTACGAGTTGGAGACGTTAGCGGTAGTTTGCTCATTAAAGAAATTTCCCCTTATCTTTTAGGACTTAACTTCTCTGTTAATACAGATTGTAACGCGTTGCGCACCACTCTGACTAAACGAGGCCTAATTCCTCGTATAGCACGTTGGTGGTTGTAAATTAGCGAGTACAATAATTTTACAATTGACTACCGGCCAGGTAGTCGAATGAGCCACGTTGATGCTCTGCGTTGGAATCCTCCGAATGGAGGTAATTCCAGTCAGGTTCTCAACACCTTGAGCATCAGCACAGACAACTGGATACTCACCCTGCAGATGGCAGATCCCAAACTCGTACACATTTTTAAAATTCTGAAGTCAAATATCACTGAGAAAGTTGTAGAAATAAAAAAGAATTACGCTATTAAGAACCATTTGTTGTATAAGAAGATTGGGAAGAAGTTTCGTTTAGTCATTCCCAAGGACGCTAGGTGGCAAGTGTGCAAAGCAAATCATGATGACATTGGTCATTTTGGGTTTGCGAAGACACTAGAGCGAATTCAAGGCCGGTACTGGTTCCCAAAATTGAGGCGTTTTGTAAAAAAATATGTCGCAGCGTGCATAGACTGTGCATATAATAAAGACGCTGCGGCCCGGATTCGCACTGGTCTTTTGCATCCCATACATAAAGTAGAAAAACCCTTTCACACGTTACACTTAGACCATTTGGGCCCATTTGTACGAAGTAAGTCTCGCAATAGCTACATTTTGACAATAGTGGATGGCTTTACGAAATACCTTTTTGCCAAACCAGTTAGAGATACGAAAACAAAAAGCGTTATTAAAGTCCTGGAAAATTTGTTTATCGATTTCGGCATACCATATAGAATTATTTCGGATCGTGGGACGGCTTTTACTTCAGCTCAATTTAAGAATTTTTGTATCGGCAAAGGTATGAAACATATACTTAACGCAGTTGCTTGTCCCAGGGCAAATGGACAAGCAGTGAGATTTAACCAAACTATCCTCGCAGCTCTGTCTACACAAAATTTCACCAAAGTTGAACGTACTTGGGAAGAGCAGCTGTGTAAAGTCCAATGGGGTATAAACAATACGATCAATGCTACCACCAAGAAAAGTGCGTCAGAACTGTTATTCGGAATAAAATTAAATGGTAGGACCATTTAAGTAGGAACATTTTGACAATATGTTAACTATTGGGAATGTCGAATTCAGTGGTGAACCAACTTGCCACACCCATACATCACCTGACCCCACCAATAATCCACCCACTGAAATGAGTAAAGACCATTTTTCCAATAACGATTATAACGACAAAGATCCTTCTGATGTTACGGAAAACAGTAATGCCAATCAATCCCCGTCGACCCCTCTAAGTTACTCCATTCTCAATATCCCGAATGATGAGATCCTTTGTCCATTTTCTTCGACTTTGCCTGATGTTTTAGTCGGCAGTGAACTATCTAAGCCTCACTCGCTAACTCGCTCTGAGCCCTTGCCGGAAAATGATAGAATTAGATAAGAAGCATCTAATAACATTACGGACAGCCAACTCCGTCAAAAGAAAGCTTATGATAATAATAGGTCTCCAGCACTTTCTTATTCCGTAGGAGATTTAGTAAAGATCACTAAGATTAATTTTAAGAATGATGGCAAAAGCAAAAAGCTGTTACAAAAATTCGTAGGTCCTTATAAAGTTAAAAAATGCTTAGGAAATGACCGTTATAAAATTGCAAATGTCCCCGGTTTTAACGAAAGAAAATACGAGTCCGTTATAGCTGCAGATACGATGCGTCCCTGGATAAACATCCAAGCGCTGGAGATTAATGAATCATGTAGCTAATGAATGCCAATGTAACCATTGGCATTCATAAAAGTAGAACACGGCTTTATGAGCTGTACAATGAAAGGTATTATGTAAACACTGATGAATTTAATTTGTATGTTAGAAATTATTCAAAATTATTCAAAAAAAGTTTGTTGTATGGCCAAGTCGCGTTATTTGAGTTCGAAGATTAAAAACAGTAGTAATGTAATTAAAACGACTTGGAATATTATTAATAGTGAAACGGGAAGGTCTAGGAACCGAAATACTGACTATAGCCTGTCAATTAATGACAACATAATAAAATCAGACTCACAAGTCGCCGTGGCCTTTGAAAATTTCTTTTCGGATATTCCCGTTTCAACTACTAAATCCCTAAACTCATCACCTTCTGTTGCTGAGTCTTTGCTTAAGGAAAATGTAAATGTTTGCGATTCGGAATTTCACTTTGAACATATTACCTGTAGAGATATAATTAAAACCTTTAACACTTTAAATGTAAAAAAGACTGCAGATCTGTGGGGTAATTCTGTAGAAGTTGCTAAGTCTATTATAGACATCGTAGCACCTACTTTAGCCCTTATCTTTAATAATTGTATTGACTGTGGGGTGTTTCCTGACCTCATGAAGAATAGTAAAATAATACCGTTGTTTAAATCAGGTAGTACGTCAGACCCCACAAATTATAGACCTATTTCAGTACTACCTACCTTTAGTAAAATTTTTGAGAAATTAATTTTGGACCAATTGCAAAGATTTTTTAATAAACATAAATTACTACATAGCAAACAGTTTGGTTTTACAAGGGGTCGTTCGACTACTGATGCCGGTGTTGAACTGTTAGGACATATTTATAATGCATGGGAAGATAAATGCGATGCCTTGGGCATTTTTTGTGATTTGTCCAAGGCTTTCGATTGCGTTTTTCATGAAACGTTAATCAGGAAACTCCGCCACTACGGGATCCGGAACACCGCTCTGGATCTTCTTACTTCATACTTGAGTAATAGGATTCAGAGCGTTGACGTCAATGGAAAAAGATCTCCCGGATCTATAGTAACAATGGGAGTTCCACAGGGCTCAATTCTTGGTCCTTTCTTGTTTCTTATTTATATTAATGACTTGCCTTACCTCATAAAGGATAATCATGATATAGTGTTGTTTGCAGATGACACTTCACTTTTGTTTAAACTTAAACGTCAGCAGCTGGTTACTGACGATGTAAATAGCGCGATCTCAAAAGTAGTTCACTGGTTCAATGTTAATAATTTACTTCTAAATGAAAAAAAAAACCAAATGCATTAAGTTTACGCTACCTCACGTTAGGCAGGTGAAAACTGATGTGTTGATAAAGGGCGAAGAATTGAATCCTGAAGAAAGCACAGTATTCTTGGGCTTAACTTTGGATGCTAAGCTTCAGTGGGGCCCACATATAGATAAACTGTCTAAAAAGCTAAGCTCCGCAGCATATGCTGTTAGAAAAATTCGTAATTTAACTGACATAGAGACAGCCCGTTTAGTGTACTTTGCCTATTTTCATAGTGTAATGTCGTACGGTATTCTGTTGTGGGGAAATGCCGCCGACATTCAGAATATCTTTGTTTTGCAGAAAAGAGCTGTACGATCAGTTTATAAATTAAGTCCAAGACACTCTCTCCGAGAGAAATTTAAGGAGATTAATGTAATGACTGTACCTTCTCAGTATATTTTTGAAAATCTTTTATATGCCCATAAAAATATAAAATTGTTTAAAAAATACAGTGATATCCATAATATAAATACTAGAAACAAACATAAATTTGTTGTACCTACAACAAGGCTCAAGAAAATAGGTGGCTCGTTCCGATGTCAATGTATACGCTTTTATAATAAACTTCCAAGCCACGTTCAAGATCTAAGCCTTAATAAATTCAAATCATTCATTAAACGTAAGTTGTGTCAGAAATCTTTTTATACCGTTAAAGATTATATTGAGGACAAAAAGGCTTGGGATTGAGATGCTCCAATTTTTAATTATTGAAGTGGTTTATTTTTATTGTTATTATATTGTTTGATGTTTTTTTTGCTAACTTTTATTATTTTATATACGTAACGTAATATATACGTAATGACATGATTATTTACTTGTAAAGTATTATATTTTTTTAATTATTGTGAATGTGAAGACTATGTGGGTTATTGCTCTTTTATTTTTATTTTCACTTTGTCTTTTATTCTCAGTTAGTGTTAATCATGGTCTGGCAGTTTGAGTCATTAAAGCGGCCTACCCAAATGTCCTTTCTTTGGTATTGATCGTCGCATCGTTGAGCTCCTTAAGTTCTGAGTAGAGCTGCACGATTACTGACAAATGCGTGCACTGACTGGTCAGGTCCACTCAATCTGCGTGGTTCTTTCCTCAAAAGACCATTTCAGACACCAATCTACATGGCCTTCACATGATCTGACCAAGATTATGTCTGGACTTTAAAAGAGACTGTGACCTCTGAGTTTGTTTCGGCCTTTCTTCTCAGAGTAGTCAGATAGGAAACGCCGACCTCATCTAGTTTTAAAAATATGACTGACGTGTAAAAGTGTTTGTACAAACCTACTTACAGAAATAAAAATCATTTATCATTTATCATTTATCATTTAGCTCTTCTGACGTTACATCAGACTTTGACAACAGTTCAGATAAAGAATAATGTTATTAACTATGATTTACTGTGTAATATTATGTATTTTTGTTATTGTGCCTCAACCATATCCGTGTTTAAATAGATTATAAAATAATAATGATAAGTACTAAGATGTTTAGGCTAGATCATTAGACATGTTATTGTGATTCATTTAAATTAAGATATTTGGTGTTTTATGATAAGTCTGTTCCAATCAAATTAATACTTAGGTAGGTACGTAATTTCGAAAAACTGCTGTAATTAGAAGTAAAGTGTCTGCTTTAGTTTATTGGTTATAATAATATTTAACAAATATTGTTTTATAATAAATTGCAAGTATGTATTGGGCACTATCATTATCAGGATTGGGTCTCCCTTGTTTGACCGAAAGGAATTTGACAAATTTTCACTTCCCAAAAAATTTCTCGCATAATTTCATTTGCCAAATTATTACTTAGCAAAAAATCTATTCACAAAAAATTGTAACGCAAACCTAATGTTTGACAAATGAACGTTTAAACTATAACTTGTTTACCAACTAGTACTTTTAACATTTTTTATTTAGTCAAATATTTCAGTTGGAATAACAGTTTTTACGCAAAATCAAATAATAATATAAATAAGTAGTTAACCTAATCTAAATAGTTCAGATCCGGGTAACCTACTAAAAACAATCTCTTTTTTCTATTAATGCAAGTCGTTTCTGGCACTCGCCGGCCGCTGCCGCGGCACCGCTCGCTTCGCTCGCTCGGCTCGTGCGTAGGAGGTCACAGTTTTAACCTAACCTAACCTACCCATTTTTTTTTTAAAGAAATTAACCTAATCTAAATAGCTATGTTCCGGGTAACCTACTAAAAACAATATCTTTTTTTCTATTAATGCAAGTCGTGTCTAGCACTCGCCGGTCGCTACCGCGGCACCGCTCGCTTCGCTCGCTCAAAAACGTTTATTGTCTGAAGATTGTTTGCTGTAATAAATCATTTGATTAAAGACCAAATGCCATAATGACATTATACTTGGTAATATTTTGCCAACTAAAATTTGACCAAATGAAAATATGCGTACCATGCGTATCATTCGAAATATTGCAATGGTATAAAAAACGGTTGCTAAAATTTGTTTGGGTAATGAAAATTTGGCAAAATCTTTTCGGCAAAACGGCAGGATCCCATCAGGATTATTTCGAATGTCATGATTTTGCGTGCATCGGAGATTTGCA
Source organism: Tiliacea citrago (assembly GCA_963921375.1). Taxonomy (NCBI): domain Eukaryota; kingdom Metazoa; phylum Arthropoda; class Insecta; order Lepidoptera; family Noctuidae; genus Tiliacea; species Tiliacea citrago. The sequence continues at coordinate 13,611,248 of OY992807.1, read as the reverse complement.
CGCAGTCGGACGGCCGAATGTCATGATTCGTTGTAAATTCTTGCAATATCCCAATTCAGTAGCCGGTTTGACTTTAAATTTTAACGGATGTGAAACAGTTTACAAATCATAATTTTTCATAAAGGTGTCTAATTCATACTATGCATTTTTAAGTATTTACATTATGAGTAGACATTATGATTATCAGATAGCTATTATTATATAAATCATGTTTAGTTAGTTGTTGTATTGATCTATGGCTGTTAGAAGGGGATATCCCTTCCATGACTCGCAATGGCGGGTGATGTCGGGCCATTGCGAGAAAAAGTAAAGTTAGTTCTTCGGTGACTCGGGAACCGCAAGGTACTGCTTGCGACGATATTACGTGTATAAGAATAAAGTAGTTATTAGTTCAAAAATAGTGTTTTCTTTATAATAGGTTACAGAAATAGACAAATATTACTCGCGCGAGAGTGAGTAATTGTCGCGTGTGTCATGTTAGCCCTGCTGGGCACATTCAAGTCAATGAAAGACGTACTTAGTAAATGGTAGGTACATAGTGCTCACACTTGTAAGTTCTCTCAAGAAGTCCGCGCGAGGTTTTAGTAAAGTGCCACGTCTTTACTGAAACTCAAGGGGAGCGGGGCGGGATATCATCTATCAACTTTGTACTTGATACTTAATTTAACATGACACTGGCTAAATGCACAAACCGTGCGAAGCCAAAAGAAAAAAAAAATACTTAATACACTTTAATGTCAAATGAATAGATAACTGACAGTGACTTTTGGAGGTTTCAAAATGACACAAACGTAACGTGACTTTAACAAAACATATCCATGGACTGTTCACTATAGTAATATTTATCTACCCTCAAATAGATAACTTTTGTTACACGTGACATCGCTGCCGTTTAAATTAAAATTTTATTGTCATACTGCTAAGTTATATTTCTATTCGTCGCATAAATATCCCATGCTATGCCGTACCGCTCCGCTCGTAGGCCCAGGTACTTTCAAACTTAGAGAAGTTTCAAGTTAATGGAATTTTTTGTCAACAGTGGTAAGGCAATGACGAGGTCACCTGTATCAATAGGCTCACGTTATGCATATATATAGTTTGCATAGTGTTTAGTGTAGCACGAGTCGACAAGCTCGAGTAATTTTTTTTTAAACGAATCGCTATTATTTATACTCACACTGCCTTCGCAACGTCCATAAAATCTACTTAGTAAAAATCTAGGCAACGCACAGCCTAAACCGCTGTGTCTAGAACCATGAAATGCAGAAGAGTTCCTTAAACATTTATCGAAAGTGAGCACTAAGAATTTCTTTTTTCTTAAAGGAAAAGGGGACGAAACTTGTTTGGAAGTTCGTCATTTTTACCGATGGGGAATCCCATGCAGCACACGGGTTGTGTTTAAGGGGGATGCGCACTATTTCATGAAATAGTCATTAATTAGGATTCTATGAACTTAGAGAGTTGTATTGCTAATTTTAAAGATTATAACTCTGTAAAGCCATTTTTGTTACGGCCGCGAATCATATTTAGATCAACATACAACCTGTTACTGACCTGCAAATTGCAAAAAACATAAGAAAATTTGAATTTCGCGGGCTACCCTGACACTTTTTGAAAGATTTAATAGAAATACATCATGTTATGTGCGGTTGGCCAGCCTCATCTCATGCAAACGTAATAAGTTGCAGTAGTTAATGATACAGTAATGCAGTCCGTGCAAATACAAGTACTTACCATTATCTGTAGAAAAAAAAACTTGGTTTCAATCATAGATAAAAAATGCGCCGTATTTTAGAAGACAGTTTTTCACCATTTGTTGTCAAATAAATTAAACGTCTTATCTTATATATATTTATGGAGGAGCTTGTGGCTAAGTAATAAATGCCGCATGCCGCACAGGCCGATCGATCAGGTTAAGCTACGCTTGCCGCGGTAGGTCCGTGGATGGGTAACCAACTTTTCATACCAAGATTCCTCCGTGCCTCGGAAAGCACGTTAAGCCATTGGTCCCGGCTGTCATTTGTAGATCTTTGACAGTTGTTACGGGTCGTAAGAAGCCTAAAAGTCTGACAACCAGTCTTACTAAGGGATATCGTGTTACCCAGTACCGTAAAATGGGGTGAATAGACACAACTTTCAACTTCTACACTGATTTTCTTACATATTTTGTAAGAAAGCTGTTATCAAAGAATTGTCAAATTGCGAGTCTCGTTTTAATTTATCAAATAGTTATTCTTTAATCATGCATAAATTTGAGAATTATTTGTGAAATAGGAAAAAGTAGGCGGTTTCTATTTACCTTGAAACTGGGGTCAAAAGATACGACAGAGGGGTGAATAGAGAAAAAACGTTAGGGTTGTCAAAATCAACTTTTATTGTACCTATGTAAGTACTTATTTGTTTTTCAGTAAATAACTATCAAAAATAATTCAAGAGTTTAATTTTTATAATTATAAGTACAAGTAAAAGTAAAGTAGAATTTAGAATACCTTATATTTAAATATATTAACGAACATTATAATAAAAATGGGGCATATCGAGAATATGTATTTTTAAGAGTAAGTCTTTCTGCAAATGTACCCACAATTAGGGCATTTTTGGAATGAGGCTAATCGCAAACAGACCCTTATACGGTCTTAAATATTTATCTCAGAAATCCAGAAAACGTTAAATTAAATTGACCAAAACCGTTGAAGATAAAAAATCTAAATTTCAAATTAGTCTCACAGAAAAATATTTTAATAATTTTTTTTAAAAGAAAACTCATACCTAATGAAAAAATACTCGATTGACAACCCTGTTAATCATGTTTCTATTAACCTCTTTCTCGTTGCTATTAACCCCTCACTCATATCTATTCACCCCTTACTTCGTTTCTATTGACCCTAAAGGCGTTTCTAATCACCCCCGACTCGGTTCTATTCACCTCGAATTTAGTAAAAAAATACTAAGTCTCGATTTTACTAAAAAATAAGAACAAAATGATGCAATATTGATACTAACCTTTTTATTCCTAATATATGAGAAACTTAACTATCCAAGTATGCAAATTGACTGAGAGATAACAGTGAAGAACTTGTTTTTTTTTTTTAAGTTTTACACAGTCTTTAAACACTTGTACGCAGACGTTCACTTCAACAGCTTTTTTCCTTATGTCATTAGACTTGACGTAAATTTTAGTGTTGCCAGAATAAAGGAAAAATGTTGCAGTTTTATTAATAGTGGGAATAAAGATATTTTAACAGACTATAGAGCAACTAGAACGACCATAATCAAACTCTCAGATTTGTTTCTATACACCCCGCGATTTCTATTCACACCATTTTACGGTAACTGAGTTGTGAAGGTCAGATAGGCAGTCGCTCCATGTAAAATACTGGTATTCAGCTGGATCCGGTTAGACTGGAAGCCGACCCCAACATAGTTGGGAAAAGGCTCAGATGATGATGATCTTAATTATATTTATGATGGAATTTCTAAAATTAATTTACATTCGGCATTCACCCGTACCTATAATCCAACTCGGCTAGGCAGCGTTTGGGAAGTATCCGCAATATCTTCTCGTTCCACATACCACAGAGTCTCAAGAGCAGTGCGTGTTGCCAGTGATGACCTATGGCACTGAAACGGTCGCTCACAATGGGCCTTATCAGAAGGCTAAAAGTCACCCAAAGGGCAATGGAGAGGGCTATGCTTGGAGTTTCCCTACGTGATCGAATCAAATGAAGAGATTCGCAGGCGAACCAAGGTAACCGACATAGCTCGAAGAATTGCCAAGCTTAAGTGGCAGTGGACAGGGCACATTGCTCGCAGAACTGATGGCCGATGGGCCGAAAGGTTTTGGAGTGGCGACCGTGTACCGGAAGACGTAGCGTTGGAAGGCCTCCTACAAGGTTGACCGATGACCTTGTGAAGGCCGCAGGTATCCGCTGGATGCGGGAAGCACAGAACCGGTCGAAGTGGCGGTGCTTGGGGGAGGCCTATGTCCAGCAGTGGACGTCTTTCGGCTGAAATGAATGAATGAATTCACCCTTATCAGATTTTGCTGTTTCGGTCCAAATTTTCTGTTGGATAATCTTAAAATAGTATACAATAGACTTTATGGCCGTTCTAAAAAACACAAAAAAATATATATCGCGTTTTTTTTAAATAAAATACTATGCAATTTCTAGTCACATTATTTACTGCCTCTGTCGGCATAGTCAACATACAATAATACAACAACAAATAACCAGGGATCAGGGGGGGAACCAGGCTAAGAGTTAAGCCTTTCGAAGGGGTAACCCATTCAATGGGTTACCTTTATCATGATGTAACCCATTGAATGGGTTTTATACAAGAAACCTAGTGAAAGGGTTACATGATAACCCATTGAATGGGTTTTAAACTAAAAGCCCAGTGAACGGGTTACATGATAACCCATTCAATGGGTTCTATACCTACTTGAACCCAGTGACATGAAAAAATCATAATATTATGTTATTTCGATATCCGCCCAGCACGCGTAGCATGACCAATACTATCTCTATTCTACCCAGGGACCATTTTAGTTACCAATTTTGGAAAAACCCTATCGAAAACCCTGTCAATGGAAAGGGTTTTCGATAGGATTTTTCCAAACAGTTAATCAAAAACCCATACGGTGTGGGTAATTTTGAATGGCTTAAACTAAGCAGTTCAAAAGGGTTACCCACACCGTATGGGTGTTTATCAAAAATCCTTTCAACGGGTAACCAAAATTTAATTTAATCCCTTCAAAAGGGTTACCCATATCGTATGGGTTTTTGATTAACCACTTAGAAAAACCCTTTCAATGGGTAACGAAAATGGTCCCTGCAAATAACCGATGGAATTCATTCATTTGTGGTCGTGGTGAAGTGGAATGTAAAATAATGTACAAAAGTTGGTTTAAACGGCCTAAGGTCTATTATAATTATGCAATATCAAGGTTATCCATTATTTACGGGACACCCTGTATAACGAATGTGAGCTATGGAAAATTCATTCCTTATAGGAAAAAGGGGATAAAAGTTTTTTTGAAATTCATTATTTTTGCTGATGCGGAATCCCTTGCGGCACACGGGTTGTGTTTAAAGAGAGAAATACAGCAATTGACCAGCCTCATCTCATTCAAACGTAATAAGTTGCAGTATTTACCGATACTGTAATGCAGTCCGTGCAAATAATACGTAAATACTTAAAACGCTCTGTAGAAAAAAAAAATGTTTTAATCATAGACATACAGAGTGGACTCAACGTTCTATAATCAGGGGGCCAAGTCTGCTATTTTCAATGATTGGTCATTATGACGACAATACTAAGGCAACGCCATGACCATTGTGCCACTAGTTTGTAACCTCCTAAATTCATAATGGCGTGATAGTGGTCCAATAGGGAAGTCAAAATAATATGAACTTGTCAGTACGAGATTACCAAATACACACATTTTTCCGATGAAGTGTCAGTGGCACGTCATTGGAAAATCATAAAGACGCCTTTGAATTAGGAGATTAGCAAAACTGTCAAACTCTACAATTATGGCGCTAATGATCGGCCATTCTGACACAACTGCGTTAGCAGACTTGGCCCCCAGTTGTGCTGCAGACCGAAAAGTACGAGAGAGATCTCTTTATTAGATAATGGCCGCACAGTCGCTTTGTCTCTTTCTAGACACTGTTCACTTTTGTGAGGTTAACGCTTGGTTTCAATACAATAGCTATAGTAATAATAATAATTAGTTATGACTTGTAGACTAGTAGATTATTACATGGTAGACGACGGCGGCGCCGCATGTAATAATCCAGTAAAATTCCCCATTGAAAAAAAATGTGATATATTTTGTTTTCCCTAAAAATTACCACAAAAATAGACTCTCAGTAGTACTATACAAGTAATTATCGTACTATCAAGGAATTTCATATCTATACACCTTAAGGACTATTTTTGCTTGCAGCGCTCGGCCGCTATAGAAATCTCATCAACCAATAGCATCGCACCATCAGATTTTTGATGAGACCCTTGTTTTTGTAAATGAAAAAAAAAGACAGTAAAAAACCAGCTGAGGTGGTGCATATTTTTTCAATGGAAACAATTTCAATGGGAACCCTCGTTCGGTCGTAGTTCGAGATCGTTTGGGACAAGTTTATGGGTTTTTTTTTATGAGTGGGTTTGCTATGCTCTCAGAAAAGTATAATATAAAATTAGAATTGAGTAGTTTCACAATTAGCAATTTTTGGGTGAGAGGCGGAAAATTTCCATAATACTTTAAAAGCGCAAAACGCGGTATCGTTTCGGTATAGTATGCTCGGTATACCGAAACGATACCTCATTGCTTAAATTTATCAATTTATGCAGTACCGTTTAATTCGCTGTAATTTATGCGCGCGCCTATATTTCAATCGAGTATACCGAGCATGCTGTAAACCGTGTGACGTGAGCGAGTACAGCACTGCAGAGCTGCAAAAAAACAAAGTATGTCCAATTTTATAAAATCTACAGTTTACACTTTCATTTTTGGGATACCCCGATACGGCATCCCATAGTATTTATTGAGTGTCATAAAAGTTAAAATACCAATTTCTAAGCCAAGCAAAAAGGGGCGTAAAACAGATGTGGTCATCGTGTTCACGGGATTTTGTTTTGAAACTGGTTAGATATGAAGTTCCGCAATAGTACATACTTTAACAACATCCTCACGGATCGGACAAAGTTTTTGTTATAATTATGTTGTTTACTTACTACTAAGTGGTAACTATTACTAATTATTACTATAGCTATATTGAAACCAAGCGTTAACCTCACAAAAGTGACCAGTCTCTAGAAAGAGACAAAGCGACTGTGCGGCCATTATCTACTAAAGAGATGACTACTGGGCGAACATTAGCTTTGTCTCTCTCGTACTTTTCGGTCTGCAGCACAACTGATTATAGAACGTTGAGTCCATTCTGTATGCCTATGATTAAAACTATTTTTTTTCTACAGAGCGTGGTAAGTATTTACGTATTATTTGCACAGACTGCATTACTGTATCGGTAACTATTGCAACTTATTACGTTTGAATGAGATGAGGCTGGTCAATTGCTGTATTTATATTAATCTTTCTTTAAACACAACCCGTGCCATATGGGATTCCCCATCGGCAAAAATAATGAATTTCAAAAGAAACTGTTATCCCCTTTTTCCTATAAGGAATGAATTTTCCTTAGTGCCCGCTTTCGTTATACAGGGTGTCCCGTAAATAATGGATAACCTTGATATTGCATAATTATAATAGACCTTAGGCCGTTTAAACCAACCTTTGTACATTATTTTACATTCCACTTCACTAGGACCACAAATGAATGAATTCCATCGGTTATTTCTTATTTGTTGTTGTATTATTGTATGTTGACTATGCCGACAGAGAGGCAGTAAATAATGTGACTAGGCATCGCATAGTATTTTATTTAAAAAAATCGTATCTTAGGTACTTCTTGGGATATATATTCTTTTGTGTTTTTTAGAACGGCCATAAAGTCTATTATATACTATATCAAGGTTATCCAACAGAAAATTTGGACCGAAATAGCAATTTATCTGATAAGGGTGAATTCATTCATTCATTTCAGCCGAAAGACGTCCACTGCTGCACTGCATTCAATGGGTTACATCATGATAATGGTAACCCATTGAAAGGGTTACCCCTTCGAAAGGCTTAACTCTTAGCCTGGTTCCCCCCCTGATCCCTGGTTATTTGTTGTTGTATGTTGACTATGCCGACAGAGGCAGTAAATAATGTGACTAGGAATTGCATAGTATTTTATTTAAAAAAAAACGCGATATATATTTTTTTGTGTTTTTTAGAACGGCCATAAAGTCTATTGTATACTATTTTAAGATTGTCCAACAGAAAATTTGGACCGAAACAGCAAAATCTGATAAGGGTGAATTCATTCATTCATTTCAGCCGAAATATGTCCACTGCTGGACATAGGCCTCCCCCAAGCACCGCCAGGTCGACCGGTTCTGTGCTTCCCGCATCCAGCGGATACCTGCGGCCTTCACAAGGTCATCGGTCCATCTTGTAGGAGGCCTTCCAACGCTACGTCGTCCTTTCGGCCCCATCGGCCATCAGGTCTGTGAGTAATGTGTCCTGCCCACTGCCACTTTAGCTTGGCAATTCTTCGGGCTATGTCGGTTACCTTGGTTCGTCTGCGAATCTCTTCATTTCTGATTCGATCACGTAGGGAAACTCTAAGAATAGCCCTCTCCATTGCCCTTTGTGTGATTTTTAGCCTTCTGATAAGGTCCATTGTGAGCGACCACGTTTCAGTGCCATAGGTCATCACTGGCAACACGCACTGCTCTTGAGACACTGTGGTATGTGGGACGAGAAGATATTGCGGATACTTCCCAAACGCTGCCTAGCCGAGTCGGAAAATACGGGTGAATGCCGAATGTAAATTAATTTTAGAAATTCTTTCATAAATATAATTAAGATCATCATCATCTGAGGCTTTTACCAACTATTTTGTATGCCTTGTCCCAATTGAAGAATATTTTAAATCATAGAAGTGACGAGGTTCTCTATTTGTGAAAAAAAAACGCCAATTTCATAGGTGGGAACCCAATATAATGCTCGTGAACTATACACACGGCAGTCACGGTTTAAATTATGCAGACTGCCGGATAAGGGCCGATACACACGATGCGTTGCGGCGGCGACGGAACTGTATCACTGGGGCGTCCTACAAACAAATATCCATGGTATGCCACACGTCTCATCGCACGTACATTGGACTTGTAACCCGCGAGACGAGGCGAGGAGGGGTGTACGCGTTACGACACCGCGCGCTGGAGCGGTACCGCTCAGTTGTTTGTGCGGTGCGGCGCCGCTGTGGCGTACCAACGTTAGGGCACCGCAACGCCCGTGTGACCTACAATGCAGCGAAATCGTTGCGGTTGGAAATCGCAACGCATCGTGTATACAGGCTCTAAAGGGTTAGTAATAGGGTCTGGCTATTAACTACTCCTTTAGATTTGTTATCATAGTTTATCTGGATTAAAATAGATGTTCAGTATCAACATTCTCTGCGTTTTAATGAGCATCAAGCTCCAGCGTCTAAAGAGTAGACGGAATGTGGGTACGGAACCCTAAAAGTTATAAATTTTCAATACTTACTACAGCCTACATAGAAAAAAATATTAAGTATTTAACATTTTTGAATTCCAAAAAATAAAAATAAAAAACAATCAATCAATTCCAATTTTTTTCTAAAAATATCCATCATGAATTCATTTCTATAATATGATAACTTACTCGTACATAATAAATTTAATTAATAAAATCAACATTACCGATATCGATATCTGTAATATAAACGTAGGTAGTTTTATTAGTTGTGCGTCGACGTTATTTTTTAGATCTTTTTAAAATTTATGATAATATTAATGTTAACGATATAATAATATGAGTGATTAAAGTTTTATGAGAAATTAAACTCAATAATTATATGTTTTTACTGAATTTTAATAATAATAAAAAAAATTCTTACAACAAAACATACATTGCTCAGTGGTAGTACCTCAGCCTCTTCAATATGTATTCATTTATTTATTGAAATGCCTTAAAACTATCATTACAGGCCGCGATAGCCAAGTCATACGTGCAAAATTAAAAATAAACCCATAATACATCTCACTATCATAAATATCATTTACAAACAATGATATTTATCATCGAACAAAGTGTATAAAATAGTACTTTTGCGAATTCACCCCAGTGACATCTAAATACATCAATTTCGACCTGAATATAATTGATGGTACGTATTGCTCGAGTCAGAGGGGTTTTGGCCAGCAAGTTGGTCCTGACTGATGGTACGACCAGCAGTAGCTGGGGCTGTCGCCTCCACACATAACGGTCGGGTACGTTCAAGTGCAACCGCTGCAGCACTCTCGGGTTGTGCTCTAGGCCTCGGAGCAGTTTCACCATGTACGACACCAGTGCAAAATCCCGTCGCACCCCGAGATGTTTGTACCCCACCATACCCAGTACGAATAGAGTGGAGTACATCAAAGGGTAAAATGGGGACACCCCATAAAGTTTCTTGTACAGTGGGCGCGTGAATTTGTTCCGGACTCTCTCCAATATTACTGAGTACTTAGCCTCATGTGGAGCCCATATGACAGCCTTTTTCTATATTACTCCTGACTACTGCATCATACAGGACTCTGATGGTTGTGATGCTGGTAAAGTCTCGCATCTGCCTCAAAAAAAGCCCCAAGTTTCTAAATGCCTTTTTGCAGATCTTAGTTATATTATCTCGAAAAGACAATTCAGGAGCGAGAATAACCCCTAAATCTCTTACCTGCGTGACTCGTTGCATTAGTTCCGCATCCACTACGCATAGTAGAGTAGAGGTGCACGTGCGCGGGTGAAACTTATCACCGAGCACTTGGATTCGTTGAAGTAGAGCTTCTCCTCATAACTCCTTTCCACTACCCTATCAATATCATCCTACAAACGTCTGCAATCAGACTCCGTCCTGACCTCCAATGGCAACTTGAGGTCATCTGCAAATAACAAGCAAGATCGATCGATCCCCATGTTGCTGCCTTGACTCACCCCGGACCAGGTGTTTTACGGATTGGATTCGCAGACATTGCAGTCAACATACTGCTGTCTGCCTTGCATATAGCTGGCTAGGAACTGCGACAGATGTGGTGTGCCACCGATTTCTGCTAACTTGCGTAATAATATGTCATTATCCCTCAGGGCTCCGTTCTAACTCCCCTTATCTTCCCGCTGTTCACTAGTGACATTCCCAAAAGTAAAAAGGCTCAGTTGGCTCTATTCGCTGACGGCACTACCATTTACTATACCGGTTGCTGTCAGAACTCTATCGCTTGCACTCTTCAGATCTCCGCATACGTCTTAGGCGCTTGGTTCCGGAAATGGAGAATCGAGGTCAACCCCGATAAAAGTCAGGTGGTTCTCTTCTCGAGATCGAGACGTCTCCCCCAGCGCGATCTGTATGTATGGCAAGCTGGTCCCGTAGGAGAAGTTAGCCAAATACCTGGGTGTGACCATCACCTTACTTTCTGTGAACACATAAAGACTGCTTGCGTCGTCTTCGCACATGCTAAGCCACACCATTTCCTTAGAAAGGTCATGGGAGCCCCCTTCTATGTTCGCAATTTGGATCTTCACTTACATCTCATGCCCACCATCTAACAATTCTTAAAGCGTTTTTTCGACTCTTCTATCAAGCACCCCAATCCCCTAATTGCGGCAGCCCCCGATACACTTCTCTCGCATAAGTAGGATTTGCCAACCGAGGCATACTCTCTCTATTCACGATGACGCCACAACTCTCCTCCAGGAGAGTAATAGGGCCACCAGCACTGTAGCACACAAATATAGAATCCAATCACCGTCCTTCCGTCCTCACCACCGAGGCCCATTGCGACGTCCCCGTCCATCCCCACCCCACCCCTTGCTCGAGTCACCCCACGCCACTGAGCCCGGTCCCATAATAATAATATTAATGATGAGACTGTATATCCCGCGAAAGTGTGTCGAGGCTTTTTAAACGCAGACCCTCCACAATCGCGAGATATGCAGTCGCGGGGAATATTTCATTGAAGCCGACGTAGAGATGCATCGAGATGTGGTCGCGGTGGACAAGGGCCTCACCCCGCTCTCTTTGGCTAAATAGAACTGGCGCAAGGCTGTCGTGCTTGACACTAACGATCGCAGGGAGGTATGGCAAAGGTGCTTCACGGACGCTTTTTCCGGGCCTTACATGAACCCGATGTAGACTTTTTAGCGTCCGTAGCCTGGCTGCGTTTCGGTGACCTCTTTGCGGTAACCGAAGGTTTTATCTGTGAAATTATGGACGAAGTTATCATGACGAACAATTACCGGAGATTTATTGTGAAGGACGGCACGGTTGACGTGTGTCGGGCATGCCACCGTCCGGGAGAATCAATCCGACACATCATCTCCGGATGTTCTCGTCTAGCTAACGAAGAGTACTTGAACGGACACAACCTCGTAGCCAGGATTATCCATCAGCAATGTGCTCTGAAATACAGCCTTGTGGAATTGGAAGTGCATTGATTTTACATCCTGTTATTACCTAAACTCACACACTGACTTATTATTTTAAAATTTTTAGGAAAACGTATACTTTTACGATTTTTGTAAATATGTGAACACCATGTATCTAACTCATAATTAAGTTATTTTTATTGCTTAGTTTCTTCTTATTTTTACCTATTATGGTATAGTCATTTTATTCTAGGTGCGTCGTCTTCACATATTATTATTTAATTTAATTAATTAATTCAAAAAAAATATTTTAAAACCTTTTTAAAAGAGTACCGGTGGAGTTTCTTGCCCATTCTTCTCCATACAAAACTACCTTTTGGAAGGGGCAACTAGAATCAATTCTATTTTTTTGTAAATTTTGACGTTCAACAGTGCCTCTTATGTGCCTATTTGAAATAAATACTTTGACTTTGACCGCGCTACAGGTATGTGTCGGGCACATACCTGTAGTACGGTCAAAGTTCCCGAAAATGGAAATATCACATTGTACTGGGATCGATCCATCATCACTGACAGGACTATTGTTGGCAATAAGTCTGCTATAGTGGTGGTGGCGCGCAATGCTTATTGACATAACGGTCCCTCATGACGAGAACCTCGTGAAAGCCGAGAAAGATAAACAAATCAAGTATCTTGACTTGGCTCGCGAGGTTGTCGACATGTGGGATGTGGACTCAGCGATCATTGTGCCGATAGTTGTATCAGCCAATGGCTTAATTGCCAAGAGCCTCGACCAACGAGTCCCGTACGGTATATCGAATTACCCTTGAACGATATAACTGTCTACAGAAAGCATGGTTCACCGACGAACGGTAATACGAGAAAACTATTAGTCGATACCATTATTTAGCGACAGCACGTTTCGCCGAATAACGCTACATAGAATGAATGGTTGGCCGATACCAAGATTTGCCGATGTCATGGTTCGCCGGAACACGCTTGAACTAAATAATCCTTTATCGATAGCAGTTTGCTTTATCGATTGCAGCAAAAAAAATATGACACATAATGAGATCAGCAAAAAAATATATAAAATTAGATACAAAATTGTAATTTATTGAAGGGTAGTATTTAAACGTATAGTAATTTAGTTAAATTGGATATTGATGAAGAGTTTTTGTTTTGGTAACTGAATTTACCAACAATAGAGGGGACCTGGCGCTCGGCGGCCGCTACCGCGGCACGCTCGCTTCGCTCGCTCGCCTTCGCGCGTTAATGGTCACTGTTCTAACCTAACCTAACCCAAATGATTCAATCTGGCAAAGAATGTATATACGCTCTGGGGCCCAAGTCTGCTATTTTTATAAATGCAGTCATTCCAACACGATCCCATTGTCATGCAACTGCTATCGATAAAGGATTATTTAGTTCAAGCGTGTTCCGGCGAACCATGACATCGGCAAATCTTGGTATCGGCCAACCATTCATTCTATGTAGCGTTATTCGGCGAAACGTGCTGTCGCTAAATAATGGTATCGACTAATAGTTTTCTCGTATTACCGTTCGTCGGTGAACCATGCTTTCTGTAGACAGTTATATCGTTCAAGGGTAATTCGATATACCGTACGGGACTGTCGACCAACACATACGGAAGCTCTCGTTGGGCAGCTGGATTATATTTATATAGATTAGAGAAACATAGCATTTTAGACGACTCACAGAATGGATTTAGGAAATCAAGGTCCACTACAACAGCAGTCTATAAATATACACAAACGGCCCTTCAACACATAAACGACAAAAAAATAGCTTTAGGTGTAATACTAGACATGACGAAAGCCTATGATAAAGTTTCCTATGACATCCTTTTGGCCAAACTATACGGCTCGGGAATACGAGGACTTGCGTACCAGTGGTTTAAATCATACTTACAAAACCGTAAACAAATAGTACAAATAGATTACCATAATACCACCAACCACTACGTAGACACAATAAGATCTAGAACGAGAACCCTAACCTGCTCAATTCCCCAGGGAAGTGTATTAGGGTGCATTTTATTCTTAATATACATCAACGACCTACCAAAATCCTTTAACAAAAACCAAGTTCTACCCGTACTATTTGCGGACGACATATCACTACTTATAAAATGCGAAAACACTCATAACCCCCAACAAATTATAAATGAAAACTTACAAATAGTAACACATTGGCTTCAAGACCACAACCTAGAAATTAACTTTAATAAAACAAAAATAATGCAGTTTAGGTCATATAAAAAATCTCCCATCCAAATTAATAAAAAATTTCAAAATACATCAATAGAAACAGTAGATACATTTAAATTACTAGGCATTAATATCGACACACACCTAAATTGGAAAAATCACATAGAAGAATTAACAATGAAATTATCAAAATTCACCTACGCGCTATTCCAATTAAAACACAGCACTAACACAAAAACTGCACTATCAGCATACTACGCATACGCCTATTCATGGTTAAGCTATGGTATTTTGTTGTGGGGAAACAGTGTCAACACACATAAGCTATTCATTTTACAAAAGAAATGTGTTAGAATATTAGCTCAAATAAATAATAGACAAAGCTGTAAACCCTATTTTCTGAAATATAAATTACTCACGCTTCCTTGTATATATTTACACGATATATGTATCTACGTATTCAAAAACATGCACACATTCACTAGAGTACAGGACATACACACTTACAACACCCGGCACAAACATTACCTATACCAACCACCGTCACGACTAAAAATGCTACACCAAAGCCCACAATACATGGCAATAAGAATTTATAATAAGCTGCCTCAAGAGATTAAAAATGAAACCAGGCTTGCTCCATTTAACAATAAATTAAATAACTAACTTTTAAAAAATTGCTACTATTCAATTGAAGAATTTTTACACCAAAAATAAATCAATAACTACCACACACGCATTCTCGTACACATACATTCCACACACTTACACCACTACCTACATGACTTCCTATTCGAAATAAATTAATTAGACGAACGAATTGAAAAAGAAATGTATTTATATTAATATTGAATTATATAAATGTATTTATATTGTTATTGAATTATAAAAATGTGTATAGATTATTATTATTATTTGAATGAGTAATACTAAATTATTGAAATTATTAACGTAAAATTGTGTCAATAGCATAGTTATTTTAATTTTAATTTTAATTTGTAATGTTAAATAACCCTCACATTTGCGATGCCTGGAAAAGGCCGCTAAGTTGTAAGTACCTACAGTATAAAATAACACCAAAATGTACACTTAGTTTGCAAATAAACCTTTGACTTTGACTTTGACTTTGATTAAGGGCCTGATTCAGAAAGCGGTACTTCTGGACACAGCTTGAATTGTTAGGAGGTCCCTCTCTCTGGAGCCCTGACCGCCGCCGGTAGCTTCGACCCTGTTCCCGATACCGGTGGGCTACTATTTTTTTATATTAAAATATTTAAAAATATAATTTATGTGTAATTACATAATGAAATAAAGGAAATATTAATCCGATCCCGTCCCTTGCTGTCCTCCCCCAGCGACGCCCTAAGCCGAGGTCCGTACCCCACAGGAGGTGTCTTTAGCGTGTAGTCGCTAAGTTTATAAGTTTATGCCCTAGCTGCAGGCCTTAATTTATTGAGGCACCCACGGGAAAGTCCAACCTCCTAGGTGGTCAACCTAGGAGGTTGGACTTTCCCGTGGGCGCCAGATGCCATTCAAAATAAAGCTTCGTCTCAGTAATTCAATCGACTCCACATAGGCATGTAGTCGGCGCAATGATGCGGTCGGCGTGCGCGCACGTAAATACCACTCGTCTTGTGGTCTACACCTCAGTGCACGAGCGCGCTCTGTACCGGCTCTGTTATGTAGGACACTACAAGTGTACTCAATTAGGTGTTACTACATAGGTGACGATAATGACTCTTGAAGGTATTTCAATCTGACTTACCAGGTGCTAAAAGAAAAACAAATAATGAGGTAAGTAATCTTTTCTGCAGCTCTCCTCAAGACGGCACGAATTTCTCATCGCTCCGCTCCGCCTCTATGGATCTTTACTACAGTATTATTATCTCACGAAGCGATGCGCGCTTTAAATTTAAATAATCTTTATTGCAATCCATAATGTACGTACACATACAGGTGGTAAATAATACTAAATAGAAACAATTATAGACCCTGTCGGGCACAGCAACATTTTAATTAAGTAGGAGAGAGGAAGAGTGCTTTAATGATTGTCCTTATTACCGCATCGGTGTTAAGCTTGTAGCAGGGATTCTCATATCGGGACGTGATGGCGGAAACCAGCGCCGCATGTCGTGCGGTGTTCCACAGGGCTCGGTCGTGGGACCGCTCCTGTGGAACATCAGGTACGACAGGGTGCTGCGGGGCGAGCTCCAGCCGGGCGTGGACCTGACGTGTTATGCGGACGACACACTGGTCACGGCCCGGAGGAGCTCGTACAGGGAGACAGCGTTGCTGGCGACGGCTGCGGTCTCACAGGTGGTGAGCCGCATACGTCGCCTAAGTCTGGAGGTTGCCCTCGAGAAGTCAGAGGCCTTGATCTTTCATGGCCCCCGGCCGGAGCCGCCGCTGGGATTACACATCGTGGTCGGGGGGGGGCTCAAATCGCTGTCGAGTCCACCATGAAGTACCTTGGATTGGTGCTCGACAGCCGATGGGATTTGGGTCCCCACTTCCGGCGGCTGGCGCCCAAATTCGGGAACCTCGAGGCGAAAGTACT
Organism: Tiliacea citrago; assembly: GCA_963921375.1. NCBI lineage: Eukaryota > Metazoa > Arthropoda > Insecta > Lepidoptera > Noctuidae > Tiliacea > Tiliacea citrago. The sequence continues at coordinate 13,594,426 of OY992807.1, read as the reverse complement.
CGCGTCACTGTATCGGTGGCACGAGGAAGCGAGGGCGCGGGGCAAGTGGCTGATGCAGCGACATGTGTGGAGTTGCGTCGGTCACAGCTTCGCGCAGCCCTGGTGGCGGAATGGCGGGACAGGCTTTCACGCCCTACCTCGCGGCCTCGCCACCATCGAGGCGGTCCGGCCTGTATTTTATTTATTTATTTATATATTAAAACTTTATGCACAAGTAAAAACTACACTGTACAAAGGTAGCGGTGTATTTGAGCCCTGGCTCGGGAGGAGGCACGGCTCCCTGTCGTTTCGGGTGACGCAGCTGCTCTTGGGGCATGGTTGCTTCGGGAAGTACCTGTGTCGCATAAACAGGGAGCCGGACGCCCGGTGTCACCACTGCGTCGACTGCCGGGAGGACACGGCGCGGCATACGTTGGCAGAGTGTGCCGCTTGGGAGGAGCCTCGCCGTGCCCTCATCTCAGGAGTAGGCAGTGACCTGTCGCTGCCGGCCGTGGTCGAGTCGATGGCCGGCAGCGAGGAATCCTGGGACGCGGTGGTGTCTTTCTGCGAAACAGTCGTGTCGCAGAAGGAAGCTGCGGAAAGGGAGCGGGAGATCTCGTCCGCTCACCCGGCCCGCAGCAGGCGCACTGGGCGTCGGCAGAGCCTTCTTTCGGCCCCCCTAAATGGGTCCAGGCCCCCTATCACACTGGACCCGAGGTGGCGGCGCGTAGTGTCCCACGCACGCCCCTTTCAGACGTCGCACCTCACCTCCCCCGCAGACTTGAGGTAGCCCGCAGAGACGGGCCGGCTCTAGCCGGGGATCACGGAAGTAATACTAGCTCCCAAGATCCCCGGATAAATAACATCATATAATATATTACTAAATATTTAAATTATTTCCTATTTATTGGTTTTTTTACAACAGTATTCATCATCATCATTTCAGCCAAAAGACGTCCACTGCTGGACATAAGCCTCCCCCTAAGGGGGGGTGTTTGCCATAATCGCCACGCTTGGCACGCGGGTTGGCGATCGCAATAGGGTGTTAAAATGCATAGAGAACGCTGCTGCCCATTCTCTAGTAAATAAAAAGTAAAGTGAAAGCAACAGTATAGATTATTTGTAGAAGTTAACGCCTGCGTGGTTTGGCACTAACTTCTGGGTTGGTTGATAATTGGTTAAATATGGTGGATTTGGTATTATGTTAGACTGGTAATAGTTTGGTTGTCGGTTTACGATCACTGATTTATTGATACGAAATAATATTGTTTAATAAAGTAAAAAGTTTATATTGAATGCTACAAGTTATTACAATACTATCAAATGGTAAATCTAAGCTAAATTGGCATATGTGTTCATATGTATACAGGAGAAAATCCAGTAGTGTGGGGCAACGTTTAAAAAAAAAAAAAAAACATTACCAGTCTAACATAATACCAAATCCACCATATTTAACCAATTATCAACCAACCCAGAAGTTAGTGCCAAACCACGCAGGCGTTAACTACATTATTATATATTATTATTATCACTTATTTATTTATTCTTTGAATACATTATGTGTCGTCTGCCTCGTTTGTTTAGTGGCCGCAAGCACTACTGGCGGGCACGAGGTCCGGGGTTCGATTCCCAGGTCGGGCAAAGTGTTCATTGAGTTTTTCCACCAGGAATTTCTCAGTAGCAGCCCGGAGTCTGGATTTGTGCCCGGTTGATAGCAATAGTCTCGCCCCCTATTACATGGGACTTAAACATAACTGGCGAAATGTGGGTGTACTGTAAGTGCGCCTCTGCCTAACCCTTCAAGGATTACAGGCGTGATGTTATGTGTTATATGTGTCGGTCAATCTATTTATATATTAGATTAAATGTTATTTATTGCTTATTTAATTATTCGTTTAAATATTATACGATTTGGGGCTAAAAACAGACGTAAACAAAGCAGTTTCGTGGTGAATGACGTCACATCATGGCCACGACAAAAATGGACGTTTGAACTGTACTAGGAAATTGTTGGAGTTTTATAATTTTTTTGAACAAGCAAAGTAATCAATTTAAAAACGCTTTAAAATATCGCTTATGGATTAAATAGTAGAACAATTACATAAAACATAATTTCTTGGTGAACATTTTACTTGGAAAGAGCATATTGATGAAATATGTATAGAAATCAATAGGTTTGTTTTTGCATTAAAAAAAGTTATAAATAAGACATCCAGACAAACTGCTTTAATGGTGTATCATGCCTATGTTTGCTCCATCATCCGGTATAGTATCATCGCCTGGGAAAACTCTTCTGAAATTTTTAGAGTTATGTTAGCACAAAAAAATTACTCTTATACGTCAGACCGAAAGTCGAAATCCCGAATCACTCTATCCCGAATGAACGCTATCCCGAATCACGCTATTCCGAATGAACACTATCCCGAATCACGCTATTCCGAATGAACGCTATCCCGAATCACTCCATCCCGAATGAACGCTATCCCGAATCACTCTATCCCCAATGGCCGCTATTCCGAATGAACACTATCCCGAATCACGTGAGTCCGAAATAACGTTATCTCCAACGAACGCTATCCCTAAGACGACTTATAATGACTTAGGAAATGAGTTCAATTATTTAAAGGAAAGTCTGTGAAATATAAAATCGAATGATGATTATCACTGGGATTATCTTTATGCAGCTCCTTTTGCTGTGGCACTTATTGATCAAGTTTTAATATTGAACCTAATTATTTTTTTTCCAAATCAGGCGCACTAACAATTTCTATAATTACCATCTTTTGTACCGCATTTACTACAAATAAATGACTTTGACTTTGACAGTTCTTGAATTTAACTTGTAATACTTTTCTTGGGTTTATACAGCGTGTTACGGAAAGGGTATATACATACCAAACGTACCATAAACATACCATACAAACCACGGATTATTTTGGTGATAGCAAACTACATGGCAATTTTTTTTTAATAATACCTACATAATTATAAAGTTAAGAAGCATTTAACTAATAAAAATCAAATATTTCTAATTTAATTCTACAACATCACTAGACCAAGTCAGCTGATCGGTACACGTTTTAATCCATTCCTTTGATCCCGCCACCAATCGTGCCGCCCGCGCTACCGCGCATCGCGCATCGTTGTGCGAGGTGTGTGTGTACTAGGCGCACAGACACAGATAATGGGTAGCTCTCGTAGTGCGGTGACACGTTTGTTATGATTTAAATTTAATAAACTATAGAAATAAAAAAATATCAAACATTTTTAAAGTTATTCTTTTTGAGCTGAAATTTTGTACAGAGCTTCTGAACCAGATGCACTCTTCACCCTGTTTGTATGGATATACCCTTTCCGTAACACGCTGTATATACTGTATTTTATAGACTTAGTGGAAAAAAAAAATTACATGCATATTCACTAATTTATTTAGAAATATATTGGTTTTGTTTCCTTGTTCTATGTTTTCCGGTAAATTATTATTTATTTTTAGTGACATAATTATGAATTATTGGTAAAGTAGCTGTAGGTAAGGATTTTATATTTGTTAGGTAGGTGACGCTGATTAATTATAAACTAACGGAATTATTGTAAGATTGTGGTTCGGACAGTTTTGATAGAACAAAGCTCATTATTGATTTACCTTTGAGAGTGAGTACTTTGATCCGCTCCTCGCTGCAGTCAGCATTCTTTATCATAAGGATGTAGTCGCCGTAGTCGCGCGGAGTTATCAAACCGATGTCCAGCTCGATAACCGATTGCCTAAACAGATGTATTAGTCATTACTTCAATCAACTCAGCCTCTCGCAGTCCATTGCTGGACATAGGCCTTCCCCCGGCTGCACCACAATATACACCGTGGTATTTTAATCGTCCTACAACAGCAGCCCACTTCATGTAGGTATCCAATGACTGCTAATCATTAATCATGCCTTCCCCATCCAGTCTGACCCAGCCACCTTTTTAAGGTCATCGGTCTATCTAGCTGGGGGGCATCCCACACTAAGCTTGCCGATACGCGGTCTACACTCCAGGACTCGTTTTCTCCACCGGCCATCGGTCCTTCGATAAACATGGCCAGCCGCCTGCAGCTTCAAGTCGGTTACTCAGGTTTATTTTCCAGATAACTTCATTTCTGATTTTTTAAACAAACTCTGAGCATAGCCCGCTCCATAGCCAGCTGAGCAACCATAAATTTGTGGACCAGTCCGAATGTCAGTGTCCAGACATTACTTACATAATCAGCCTATAATGTTGCCACTGCTGGGACTCAGGTCTCCTCTCTGTGAGAGGGAGTGGGCTGTAATCCACCACGTGGACCCAGTGCGGATTGGTAGATGTCACAAGTCGTCGAATTTTTGGTTCTAGGACATGCCGGTTTCCTCACGATGTTTTCCTTCACCGTTTTGAGAGCAGTGGTGATGAAATTATTTACACAAAGTAAAGCTCCTGCCTGGGTTCGAACCCACGACCTACAACTCGTAAATCGGGGCCGTTGCCACTTGGCCACCACTGCTCCTAGCAAGACATTACTTGTTTTGTATTAATCATCGTTTCTCACTTATAAAAGAGTGCTACAAGGGTATTCTGGCGCCTGAATGACATTGACAGGGGGCGCCCGCTGTTGGTAAACATTTGTGAAATTGTCACAGAAAAGTAGATAGTTATACAAGGGTCGAAAGGAATCAATTCCCATACGAGGTATATAGACTATAGTTCGAGTAGGAATTGGTGAGTTTCACCCGTGTTAAACACTCTACTTTTCATTTCGAATATAAGGAAAGTAAAAAGTTTTAGTTTTTCTAAAATATTATATTTTCTTGTTTGATCGCCACTTAATAAAATGTACATGTATTTTAAATACATTTCCTTTGAAATTTCTGGAAAAGATTTTCGATTACTGTATTTGCCTCGTCTTTAACCAAATCTAGGGTCAACATTTCAGAATTGCTTGAACTCATTTATATAAATTAATTAAATATTAGTCTATAAAACCGAGATTTTGAATTTCGGTGCAGCTTACAGAGTTAGTATGCCGCCAAATTATATAGTATTTTTTTAGGGTTCCGTACCCAAAGGGTAAAACGGGAACCCTATTACTAAGGCTCCGCCGTCTGTTTGTCTGTCTGTCCGTCAGTCACCAGGCTGCATCTCATGATCCGTGATAGCTAGACAGTTGGAATTTTCACAGATGATGTATTTCTGTTGCCACTATATCAAAAAATACTAAAAACCAGAATAACATAAATATTTAAGGGGGCTCCCATACAACAAACGTGATTTTTTTTGTCGTTTTGCTCGATATTGATAACGGTAACAGGTAGACACTTGAAATATTCACAGAATATTTAGTTATATATTCACTTTAAAAATCAATAATTAAATTAAAATAAAACAAATATTTAAGGGGAGCTCCCATACAACAAACGTGATTTTATTGCCGTTTTTAAAGATAATGGTACGGAACCCTTCGTGCGCGAGTCCGACTCGCACTTGGCCGGTTTTTATTATTAAATTTTAAACATGAAACACCACGTCACCGCCGCGGGTTGTCCCGCTTAAGACGCTGACAACAGCTAAACCGCGGTCACCGGTGTCATACTGCATACAAAAGAAAGAGAAGCGCCATGACACATTGTAATTTATTGCAAAATATGAAGCAATTATCTATTTACTCAAAAACGAGCTGAGTAATCTAAAATAAAAAATAATAAAAGCGTATTAACAACCAAGTTTTGCATACAAATAAGAAAAACGTTCTTGTTATTAATTAAATACCAACTGTACGTTGATATTTAATACAGATATTTTTTATTGAAACTCAATGTAAAGGGTTAGTTTACCGTTAAGTTGAATTTTAGAGTAAACGGTAAAACGGGATTTTTTTTCTAAACGTTTTTTGGTAACAACCAAGTTCTGAGAAATATGTTCAAGAATAACATATATTTTTTCTGCTACCACAAACTATATGGATTTGATTATTTTTTTTATTAAGACAAGCCTACTTTTATCATTTGCCTCTTGTCAGCGCCTTAATAGGTATTTTTTTTAATTCACACTGGCTGTTTATTCTTGATTAGACCACGTTTACACTATATAAATAGTGTTATGAAGCTAGGTTCCCATTGTAAGACGTTCTTATTGATTCTGGCCGAAAAACAAACAAGAAGTTATTTTAAATAGTTTGGTCGTTTGGGAGCTACTAGAACGACGGCCCAGAATCTATAAAAGCGGTCATCAGACCTCACAAAGGTTTAATTTATTTTTAGTTCACCTTCGGTTTGGTTTACTTAAGTTTTACTGCCGTTTATCTTTCAATTTTGAGTTTTATCTCAGTTTAACTTCAGTTTCAAATTTTAGAACAGTGTTATTTACTTTAGAGGAGTATGTGTTCTATTTAAAACTATCTATGTTTTAATCAAATATAAACTATTCTAAGTGTTTTTTTTTTTGACTGTGTGTGATTGAAGTCCGTACCTCTCGCCTGCGCCTCTGGGAGGCCTCTGATGTCTGCGGCACACCGGCTGCTGATCCAGTGTTTGCAGCTGATCTTGGCTGTCTGCTGAGCACTCCCTCGTTCATAGGGAGGCCAGGGTTCTCCTCCTGCTAAGCGTGAGGCAGTGCCTCTGCTCTCCTTCAACGGCGGCGTGTCACAAACCCTCTTCATAGCTCGCACCCAGACATCAAATTTAGACTTACATCAGATCATTTTCCTCTCCTGAACAGCATTGCCTCGGCCTGTGCCCATTCAACTCAAGACGCTGCAGCCCCTTCCTGACCAGATACCGGCTGATGAACCTAATCCCGTTCCTGTTTCCTGTTCCCGTTCCTGATTTCCCGAGCCCGAGCCTCTGAAGACTTAATTCCTTTTTGTATATTTTTGTATTCCTAATATTTAACTTGTGACCTACGTTTGGCCCTCCAGCCAATTATAACGATACAAGAGGGAAGCAATTACTATGAGTCTTTCCCGCCCAAGGGTGGGGAGCAGCGTCTCCCACCCGCTACTCGGATTAAAGGAACACTACTTTTCGAGTATGAGAAATGAAAATAGTATTTATAAATAGCGGCGTTAGTTTCGATTTTAGCCACTCGCCGAAGTAACCTGTCAGCGTTGTTGTTTTCGTCCGACAATCGTACAAAGGATGCGATCGTTTTTATGTATGGTATCTCGTAGTTAGAGAATACAATCCCGGGATCCCGAATCTCGGGATCCCGGGATCCCGACCGTTTGCTGGCCCCGAAAATCCCGGGACTGTACTTGGCTAATCTCGGGATTTTCGGGATTGCCACAAAAAAGTCTAGTTTGTATTCCGTAGTCCGTTGCGCCTTGAAAATAACCTTGCCTAGATTATTTTAATACATTACGACAAAAAGCAACTCGTACAATACGTAGGTACCCACTATTTACTACACAGGTACAGTCCTAATAATATGTTTGTCGTAGAACTTAGAAGGGACTTCCCCACTCGGAATACTTTAATACTCTTAAGGTAATTCCCCAACGAACCAACAGGGGAATCACCCGATCATCTCATATCATAATATTGTTGCGGGTATTTCCCGTCGGTCGGGGATTCCCTGTACGAAAGTATAAATATGCAAATCAGGTTTTATTTTTTTCATTTATTGTTCTGTGAGTGACGGGTTACGTAGGCTACGTCAGTGACGACGGGTTACGTAGGCTACGTCATTAAAATTTAAAAGTCAATTATCTGAAATTAAGTATTTAAAATGGCGGGAGACTTTGTTAGACCTACTTTGATCCTATCTTTGTCATCGCCACCTGATATTGCAAAATCTTATACATGTATAAAAAACTCTTATTCATATCTCCACATTGCTTATTAGGTTAGTACTATAAGAAACTTAACCAACCATTCCTGGTTCCATAGGCTTAGCATGAGAATCGTAGAGAAGTGTTTTAAAGTAGATAAAAATTCAGACAGTTTTCTACGAAGAAAGATAGACAAGCGATTTCTATTCTACAATAGAGTAGAAATAGAAAGCATCATGCTAAGCCTGCTTTTAAAGTTTTAATTTTGTGTAATAAATGAAAATCACCAGTCTTTCAAAGAGCATGGGAGATGGGCTTCAAGTTAATCTTTGAGGATAATTGATGAAATTATTGTTGCTCTGCTATTATTACTAATATTCAGTTTGAAAAGCCTTATCAAATCCCCCTTAAAGTTTAAACTTTAAGTTAGCAATTACCCATATTTATGGGTCTTGAGATACTTAGCTCAAGATACCATCTTGAGATACTTAGCTCAAGATACCATTTATTATTTTATGCCTAGTATCTTGAGATAATGCTTGTGAAGCATTGATGTCCCAATCACCCGTACAAAGGTAATGGGTAAAACTGTGACATTAGAAGGTCACTAGGCAACTTAGAGAGATTAGATAATAACTTATTGAAGACTTACTGGACTTACTTATTGTCTGGAGTCTTAACTGGGACCAACAGGTCATTGCATTATAAACATCACTGATCATAAATGCTGTAGAGCTCCAGACCATAATCATGTAAAATATATGGAGTAGGTACCGATATTAACTATTTGCTCTCAATCAATTACCCATATTTATGGGTCTTGAGATACTTAGCTCAAGACACCATCTTGAGATACTTAGCTCAAGACACCGTCTTGAGATACTTAGCTCAAGACACCGTCTTGAGATACTTAGCTCAAGACACCGTCTTGAGATGCTTAACTCAAGATACCATTTATTATTTTATGCCTAGTATCTTGAGATAATGCTTGTGAAGCATTGATGTCCCAATCACCCGTACAAAGGTAATGGGTAAAACTGTGACATTAGAAGGTCACTAGGCAACTTAGAGAGATTAGATAATAATTTATTAAAGACTTACTGAACTTACTTATTGTCTGGAGTCTTAACTGGGATCAACAGGTCATTGCATTATAAACATCACTGATCATAAATGCTGTAGAGCTCCAGACCATAATCATGTAAAATATATGGAGTAGGTACCGATATTAACTATTTGCTCTCAATCAATTACCCATATTTATGGGTCTTGAGATACTTAGCTCAAGACACCATCTTGAGATACTTAGCTCAAGACACCGTCTTGAGATACTTAGCTCAAGATACCATCTTGAGATACTTAGCTCAAGACAACGTCTTGAGATTCTTAGCTCAAGACACCGTCTTGAGATGCTTAACTCAAGATACCATCTTAAGTTACTTAGCTCAAGACACCGTCTTGAGATACTTAGCTCAAGACACCGTCTTGAGATACTTAGCTCAAGACACCATTTATTATTTTATGCCTAGTATCTTGAGATAATGCTTGTGAAGCATTGATGTCCCATCACAAAGGTAATGGGTAAAACTGTGACATTAGAAGGTCACTAGGCAACTTAGAGAGATTAGATAATAACTTATTGAAGACTTACTGGCCTTACTTATTGTCTGGAGTTAAGACCAACAGGCATTATAAACATCACTGATCATAAATGCTGTAGAGCTCCAGACCATAATCATGTAAAATATATGGAGTAGGTGCCGATATTAACTATTTGCTGTCAATCAATTACCCATATTTATGGGTCTTGAGATACTTAGCTCAAGACACCGTCTTGAGATACTTAGCTCAAGACACCATCTTGAGATACTTAGCTCAAGATACCATTTTTTATTTTATGCCTAGTATCTTGAGATAATGCTTGTGAAGCATTGATGTCCCAATCACCCGTACAAAGGTAATGGGTAAAACTGTGACATTAGAAGGTCACTAGGCAACTTAGAGAGATTAGATAATAATTTATTAAAGACTTACTGGACTTACTTATTGTCTGGAGTCTTAACTGGGATCAACAGGTCATTGCATTATAAACATCACTGATCATAAATGCTGTAGAGCTCCAGACCATAATCATGTAAAATATATGGAGTAGGTACCGATATTAACTATTTGCTCTCAATCAATTACCCATATTTATGGGTCTTGAGATACTTAGCTCAAGACACCATCTTGAGATACTTAGCTCAAGACACCGTCTTGAGATAATTAGCTCAAGATACCATCTTGAGATACTTAGCTCAAGACACCGTCTTGAGATTCTTAGCTCAAGACACCGTCTTGAGATGCTTAACTCAAGATACCATCTTAAGTTACTTAGCTCAAGACACCGTCTTGAGATACTTAGCTCAAGACACCGTCTTGAGATCACTGAAGACTGAGATACTTGAGCTAAGGCTCAAGACACCATTTATTATTTTATGCCTAGTATCTTGAGATAATGCTTGTGAAGCATTGATGTCCCATCACAAAGGTAATGGGTAAAACTGTGACATTAGAAGGTCACTAGGCAACTTAGAGAGATTAGATAATAACTTATTGAAGACTTACTGGCCTTACTTATTGTCTGGAGTTAAGACCAACAGGCATTATAAACATCACTGATCATAAATGCTGTAGAGCTCCAGACCATAATCATGTAAAATATATGGAGTAGGTGCCGATATTAACTATTTGCTGTCAATCAATTACCCATATTTATGGGTCTTGAGATACTTAGCTCAAGACACCGTCTTGAGATACTTAGCTCAAGACACCATCTTGAGATACTTAGCTCAAGATACCATTTTTTATTTTATGCCTAGTATCTTGAGATAATGCTTGTGAAGCATTGATGTCCCAATCACCCGTACAAAGGTAATGGGTAAAACTGTGACATTAGAAGGTCACTAGGCAACTTAGAGAGATTAGATAATAACTTATTGAAGACTTACTGGACTTACTTATTGTCTGGAGTCTTGACTGGGACCAACAGGCCATTGCATTATATAATACAAAAGTAATATACTGTGTACTGTAGGTAATTATATTATATATGTTCAATGATATCCACGAACTCCTCCATTTTCGAACAGGCTCATTTCACGTCTAATACTATTTGCCAACCCCAATTCATTTTGTACTTGTACTTCAGGATCTGGGGATTTCATACTCTTGTTAATTTCCAGCTCTAACTTTTATAATTATAATTAATAATTTTTACAAGTCTAGTTTGTATTCCGTAGTCCGTTGCGCCTTGAAAATAACCTTGCCTAGATTATTTTAATATATTACGACAAAAAGCAACTCGTACAATACGTAGGTACCCACTATTTACTACACAGGTACAGTCCTAATAATATGTTTTTCGTAGAACTTAGAAGGGACTTCCCCACTCGGAATACTTTAATACAATACTCTTAAGGTAATTCCCCAACGAACCAACAGGGGAATCACTCGATCATCTCATGTCATAATATTGTTGCGGGTATTTCCCGTCGGTCGGGGATTCCCTGTACGAAAGTATAAATATGCAAATCAGGTTTTATTTTTTTCATTTATTGTTCTGTCAGTGACGGGTTACGTAGGCTACGTCAGTGACGACGGGTTACGTACATTAAAATTTAAAAGTCAGTTATCTGAAATTAAGTATTTCAAATGGCGGGAGACTGTGTTAGACATAAAAAAGACAGTGATACGACGTCAGTGTGGAGTTATTATTTAGTTGAGAAGGACGGGAATAGTGCTAAATGTAAGCGATGCCCAGCCATCCTCAAGACTTTGGGTGGATCAACTAAGTGATTACATACACATTTGTTATCAAAACATAACATCAAGGTTATATCAGCTTCAACAAGTCAAGATTCTGAAAATCTGAACACAGCACCGCCACCAGCCAAGCGAAAGTTAGATAATTATTTTACTAAAAGTGCCGACGATAGCCTGGATGATATTTTGGCAAGAATGATTGCATTAGATGGATTTCCATTCAGTGTGAATAATTTTCTCAAATAAAATTGATTGAGAAAATTGCTCTTAGCAAAATACACGGATTTACCAAAGTCAGCCGTCACTGTTCGAAAACGTGTTATGAATTACAGTGAAAAAATCAGAAAGCAAGTAACTGCAGAATTAAAACATTTGAAGAGTGCAGGTGAAAGATTTAGTCTTTCTTTCGACGAGTGGACTTCTACTTCCAATAAACGATACATGGCGGTCAAAGATCATTCATATAAAAATTTTTGGAACTTAGGACTTGTTCCTATTTACGATAGTATGACAGCTGAAAATTGTCTTCGTATATTGCAAGAGCGTCTAAGTAAATTTGACATTTCCCGAGAAACTGACATCGTGGCTATTGTAACCGATGGACCGAATGTTATGATAAAGGTGGGGCGGCTTATTTGCACTGAACAACAACTGTGTCTCGCACATGGTATCAATTTGGCGGTCTGTGATGTGCTTTGTGAAAAACATAATAATTTGCAAGATAGCCCTACCTCAGATGATACTATAAATGAACCAGCTGTGACTGTTGATTATATGAACGACAGCGATGATGAACACCATTTAGAAGACTTAGACTGTCCAGAATCAGGTTTAATCGTAATGTCACAAAATGATCTTGCGCCAGAACACGTACCAGAGTTAACACAATATGAAAATATTAATGAGCTGATAAAAAAAATCCGCAAAGTTGTAGTGTATTTCAAAAGATCTCCATTGAAAAATGAAACAGTACTTCAAAAATATGTGAAAATTGAACATGGAAAAGAGTTGTCACTTCTTTTGGACTGTAAAACCAGGTGGAATAGTCTTTTAACAACGCTGGAGCGATTTTATCTTTTAAAAGCCTCAATCATCCAATTCGTTTAGAAGATGTTGATTTTGAATTGGTAAATAAAATTGTTGATGTGCTGACCCCAATTAAATTGACAGTAGAAGCAATCTGTCGGCGAGATTTATGCACAGCTGATACCGCTTTGAAATTTCTTATAAAACAACTGTCTAGCAAAAACTCAGCACTTGCCAAAAAAATTAAAACATCCTTAGTGGAACGTATAAAGCAACGACGAAGTGATGATTTAACTGACGTGTTAAATTATTTACAAAATCTACAAATGGATGTTGAAAATCAGTTATTATCGGATTTGGAATGGCACGACTTATTTCCAGTTCCGACACAGGCTTTAGTGAGGAAGCAAATAAAGAGTATTGTTAAAAGACTTAATAGTCGAGATTACACGGAAGAAGAAGCAAGGTCAGTATCACAAACAGATGATGAGCTAAGGTCAGAAACCTCCCAACCCCAATTGACATTACAGGAAAAGTTACAGCTGGAAATTAACAAGAGTATGAAATCCCCAGATCCTGAAGTACAAGTACAAAATGAATTGGGGTTGGCAAATAGTATTAGACGTGAAATGAGCCTGTTCGAAAATGGAGGTGTTCGTGGATATCACTTAGAAACAGCATATAAGAATCTATTGTCTATTCCTCCAACCAGCGTAGAAGCTGAACGAGCGTTTTCAGCTGCTGCTTATGTTGGCAATAAACTACGAAGCAGGCTCGGAAGTCAAACATTGGATGCTTTGATATTTCTGCGATTATATTTTCGAAATTCTAAATAGTTATTTTGTGCTGTTTTTTAATTTCTTGCAAAAGTATAGTATTTTTTGGTTTGTGAAATTCTTTTCTTATTATTATTCTGATTTGTGTTGTGCAAAGACATTAAAGACATATTTTTTTAATTACTCGTGTTTTTTTTATTTTAGCCCAATTAGAAACCACATAGTCTAATCCCGGGATGAGCCCGGGATCCCGGGAAAAGGCTTCAAAAATCCCGTAAGCCCGGGATTGAAAAACATGCTCGGGATTGTATTCTCTACTCGTAGTGGACCTTGAGGGGTCGTGACTACTTAACCGGATTATGTACATTTGTATATACTATTCTATACATATATAGGATCCGATAGACAACGAACTTTTAATAAAAAATAGTAATGTGCAATACTCAACTCTACCTACCCCTTACTGTTAAAGAAAAAAAGCTATTAAGACGCTGACGGTAAACTGCAGTCACTGTCAGACTGCATACAAAAGAAATGGAAGCGCGATGACACAACGCTTGTAATTTATTGCAAAATATGAAGCAATTATCTTTTACTCAAAAATGAGTTGAGTAATCGAAAGTAAAAAACAACCAATTCTGCATACAAATAAGACGTTCTTGTTATTAATTAAATACCAGCCGTACGTTGATATGTAATACAGATATTTTGGATTGAAACTCGAAGTAAAGGGTTAGTTTATCGTTAATTTGAATCGAGTTTTTATTTTCTAAACGTGTTTTAGTAACAACCAAGTTCTGAGAAATATGTTCAGAATAACATAATATTATATTTTTTCCGCTACCACAAACTATATAGATTTGGCAATATTTTTGTTTGGAACAAGCTTACTTTTATCATTCGCCTCCAGTATTATATTTGTTTTATCGTCGCGGACGTGAGTATAATACTCATTCAAAGCACTAGTCCGCACTAGCACTTTGCACGAACGTTCGTGCAAAGTGCTAGTGCGGGTATAGCATGTTCGTGCAAACTGCTAGTGCGGGTATAACATGTTCGTGCAAACTGCTAGTGCGGGTATAAAATGTTCGTGCAAAGTGCTAGTGCGGGTATAACATGTTCGTGCAAAGTGCTAGTGCGGGTATAACATGTTCGTGCAAACTGCTAGTGCGGGTATACAATGTTCGTGCAAAGTGCTAGTGCGGGTATAACATGTTCGTGCAAACTGCTAGTGCGGGTATAACATGTTCGTGCAAACTGCTAGTGCGGGTATAAAATGTTCGTGCAAAGTGCTAGTGCGGGTATAACATGTTCGTGCAAACTGCTAGTGCGGGTATACAATGTTCGTGCAAAGTGCTAGTGCGGGTATAACATGTTCGTGCAAACTGCTAGTGCGGGTATAACATGTTCGTGCAAACTGCTAGTGCGGGTATAAAATGTTCGTGCAAAGTGCTAGTGCGGGTATAGCATGTTCGTGCAAAGTGCTAGTGCGGGTATAGCATGTTCGTGCAAAGTGCTAGTGCGGGTATAACATGTTCGTGCAAACTGCTAGTGCGGGTATAAAATGTTCGTGCAAAGTGCTAGTACGGGTTAACGTACTCGTCGTTTAACTTGTGCAGCCGGTACTTTCCCACGTCCACGTTGCGCACAAAGCCGTCGTCGGCGCGCAGCATAATGCCACTCAGCACGCAGTTTGCGCACGTGAAGTTAACGCTGGTGTTGAACCGCTGTGACGGCGCCACCACCAGCACCTGCGGTGTGAACCTCGTCTGTCCTAAACCTGCAACGTTCTTCACCATCAAGACACAAGGCAAAATAAGAAAATAAAAAGTCACCAAGAAACATCATAATCTTTTTAATTATAGGATCCAACGACACCCCAAACGCTTGTGTGAATTGTTTTTATTTAATCTCTCGATTACATGTATGGGGAGAGCCACCCCTAATTGGGTTTTTCATAATTTCACTACACCGTTGTTTAGCATTGCACAGAATACACCTTGTTTCCAATTTACATCGATATAGTGCAAATAGTCTCCGAGTTTTTGTAACGTCCGGACGGACTGGCAGACGGGCATGACGAAGTTATAAGTGTTCCGTTTTTGCCATTTGGCTACGGAACCCTAAAATAAATAAACAAACAAAAGTAGCGATAGACACTTGGAGAGGTTACATGCTTTGCAACAAACACGAGAAGAAACAGGGGCCAAGTCTGCTAACGCAGTTGTGTCCGAATGGCCGATCATTGGCACCGTAATTGTAGAGTTTGACAGTTTTGCTAATCTCCTAAATGAAAGGCATTGAGGAAGGAATACTATGGAGACGGTATATTCTACTATATGAAGAATAGTTATATCTATCATATCGACACAGTCATGTCATAAAGCGTTTTGTTTCTTTCTAACTAATCAAGAGCTACATATGAAGAAAGAGACATCTAAATGTTTGTCAAGGACTAAATTTGGCAAGACTTTTGTGTGACGTCAAAATCTGTTTAAGCGTGACCGGTCGCCATGTTTAATGCCAAGTTTTGTAGTACAAAACTCGGCAATGTGCTGTCAAACGGTTACTTGCTTTCTCTCTCGCACTCGCAGTAACAGCCCTATGAATGACGGCCATTTTAAATGCTCGATTTTTGTAGGTAGTCACGCTAATTTAGTAGATATGGCCAGTCCATAGGTTTATAAGTCAATGTTGAAAGGCGTCTTTATGATTTTCCAATGACGTGCCACTGATACTCCATTGGAAAAATTGTCTGTATTTGGTAATCTCGTACTGACAAGCTCCTATTATTTTGACTTCCCTATGGGCCACTGTCACGCCATTATGAATTTAGGAGGTTACAAACTATTAGCACAATTTTCATGGCGTTGCCTTGGTATGGTCGTCATAATGACCAATCATTGAAAATAGCAGACTTGGCCCTCATGTAGTAGAGCAAAATAGTAATAAATTGGTGTCAAAGGCAAAACGGCGGTAGCTTGTTTAACTGTAAAATGCACATAATTATATCTAAATACTATCTATCTCTCTCTCTCTCTCTCTCTCTCTCTCTCTCTCTCTCTCTCTCTCTCTATCTCTCTCTCTCTGTCTTATTTATCTCATTTTATGCTGCACCAGTTGACGTCATCACGTCAACGCTGGCTGTCGCTGATAACCAGCGCTGGGGCTGTCTCGCTTAAAGTCGCAACAATGTGCTGAGCGATGGTTTTGCGTGGATATGACGCATATTTTCCCCCAATTTGTTCTTTTTAGGGTTCCGTACCCAAAGGGTAAAACGGGAACCCTATTACTGAGGCTCCGCCGTCTGTCTGTCTGTCCGTCTGTCACCAAGCTGTATCTCATGAACCGTGATAGTTACACAGTTGAAATTTTCACAGATGATGTATTTCTGTTGCCGCTATAACAACAAATACTAAAAAACAGAATAAAATAAATATTTAAGGGGGCTCCCATACAACAAACGTGATTTTTTTTCTAGTTTTGCTCGACATTGATAACGGCAACAGGTAGACGCTTGAAACATTCACAGAGTATTTAGTTATATAATCACTTTAAGAATAAATAATTAAATTAAAATAAAATAAATATTTAAGGGGGGCTCCCATACAACAAACGTGATTCTTTTGCTGTTTTTATATATAATGGTACGGAACCCTTCGTGCGCAAGTCCGACTCGCACTTGGCCGGTTTTTTGTTCTTTCTATACATCGTGTTATCACAAAACGTATTTTCTTTTTCTTTCTTTACTACTTACTGAGGGTGACCAGAGGTTTGTGGACGAAGTTCCCCCTACTCGCGGTCTCTTCAAACCTCACGTAGTACGTGGCGGCGTCCTCTGCTCGCATTGGGCGGAACATCATAGTGATTTTAATGTAAATCTCCCCTACTTCACTTATCACCTCTATATTGTCGTAATTCTGAAATAAAAACATTCTGTTAGTAGGTACCATATATATCAGGTCGTCTGTTAGTTGGATAATTGGTTGGGATATTATTGTAATACTAGCTGCGCCCCATGGTTTCACCCGCGTAAGTCTCGATCCCGTAGTAATATCGGAATAAAAAGTAGCCTATGTCTTAAGCAGGGTGTCAGCTATCTCCATACAAAATTTTATCAAAGTTAGTCCAGCCGTTAGAGCGTGAAGAAGTAACAAACATACACACTCACAAACTTTCGCATTTATAACATTAGTGTGATTAGAATATTGTCTGTTGGATAATGGCATCTGTCACATTTACGAAGCTTGAGACCAATGTAGGAGTACCTAATTTGACTAGATATTCTGTCTACAAAAAAAAAACACTGTTAACTTGTAAAAACCGCTTAGTAGATGTTTATTGTTATGTAAATGACTAGCTGCGCCCCGCGGTTTCACCCGCGTAAGTGTCGATCCCGTGGGAATATCGGGATAAAAAGTAGCCTATGTCTTAATCCAGTGTGTCAGCTACCTCCATACAAAATTAAATCAAAGTTAGTCCAGCCGTTAGAGCGTGAAGAAGTAACAAACATACACACACACACACCCTCACACCGCGGCCAAATAAATTACATAGTAGGACTCGCGCACGAAGGGTTCCGTACCATCATCTATAAAAACGGCAAAAAAATCACGTTTGTTGTATGGGAGCCCTTAAATATTTGTTTTATTTTAATTTAATTATTTATTTATAAAGTGAATATAAAACTAAATGTTCTGTGAATATTTCAAGCGTCTACCTGTTGCCGTTACCAATATCGAGCAAAAAAATCACGTTTGTTGTATGGAAGCCCCCTTAAATATTTATTTTATTCTGTTTTTTAGTATTTTTTGTTATAGCGGCAACAGAAATACATCATCTGTGAAAATTTCAACTGTCTAGCTATCACGGTTCATGAGATACAGCCTGGTGATAGACGGACAGACAGACAGACAGACGGCGGAGCCTTAGTAATAGGGTTCCTGTTTTACCCTTTGGGTACGGCATCTTAAAAATGGAATGATCTTTTACTCCGAAACATGGCAACAAGGAGGTAACTTATCTCCCCACCGAGTGTGTCTCCACGTTGTCGTCGTGGTGGGGCTTGCGTGTCTCAATGATCTTGGGGGCTTTGCCGGTAGAGTCACTCATGCCGGAAGGCCTCAAGTGAGAGACCTGACTAAGAGAGACATGGGGCGGAGTCAATAACATCTGACTTCCGCGAGGGGCGCGCCGTCTGAGGACTTCAACAGCTGTTGGTGTTCTTGGATGGCGCGCGTTTCTCTCCTCATCGTTTGAAGAGTGGGAAGAGTGGTTCACCTCTAGTACGTGTCTGCTCATCAGACATGACTGAGGTGAAGGAGTGGTCTGGGGACCCCACCCCATAAAAAAGGCAAAGCTGTGTTCAGCAACAACAATGGAAGCGAGTCATCAAAACAAACTACCCCAGGAGGGTACCTGCTGCTCCGCAGTAGGAGAATCCCTCACCGAGCAGAGCTCGGTCAGTCCCTCGTATTCTGGGGGGGACAATGAACGCCCAAAATCCAATTCGGATTTTTACCCGTCCTTCGGGGACGCATTGAGCCAGGGTGGCTCACCTACCGGTGCCGAGGAGTCGCTGGGTTCTATTCCCAGTACATCCACGGCACCGAAACAAAACAAAAACGCACAGGGAGTGCCAAAGACCCGAGCACAATTTGTGCGCCCGGCTACCCCGGTTGCTGACGAGGTGGCTAGTGACACCAGCGAGTCCTCTTGCTCGCAAAAGTCGACAAGATTGACTCAAAGCCGAGCGCGCAAGCGTAGACAGCAACCGAAGAGCAAAGAGTCGATCGTGACGAAGAAGGCTGGGAAAGAGCAGGACAGAGACTCCGAGCCTGTGAGTCCACCGACAAAGCAGGCAAGGATTGGGGCACCAGGAACTGAGTCGTCCGGTGGTGAGCCGGATGCCGCTGGTGGCTCTAAGGAGCGAGCTGCCAGCTTTGAGGAGGTTGTGGTAGCCGCAATCAGGGGTGTGGCCTTGAAGAGGATTCAATCCTCTAAAGACAAGGTCGTACCCGCTGCCACGGCCTCCATAATTGCGGCAGCGAAGGCCCTTCAGGTCGGGCCTTCGTCAGGCGAAGTGTCCGAGATGCGGGCGGAGGTCGGGCGCTTGACGGCTGCTATGGAGCTTCTCCGAAAGGAGAATGAGGAGCTCCGAGCGGACCTGGCCCGGCTTCGAAAAGCTGGCCCTCCGGAGGGGCCGCATGGAGGGGTGCAGCAAGGGCAGGGTGTGCCCTTGCCGGCGGAGGACCGGGTTTTGTCCCTGGTGCGGCAGGAGCTGGCTGCCTTCAACAGCCGGTTCGCCGTACTCGAGGGTATTGTCTTGCGCCCCCCGCTAGCGGCGAGCAGACCGGCCACCTTTGCGGCCACCGTGGCTGCCGCGGCCAAGCCTGCAGCCAAGCCCGCGCCTCTGGCCAAATCGGCCAGATCGGCGCAGCCTAAGCCCAAGAAGGACGGGACGGCTGCACAGGTGGCTGCTAAGAAGGCAAGGGCCCCAGCCACAGCCACTGCGGCTGGACGGTCGCCCCCCCTCCAGCCTCCTAAGTCCTCTCCGGCCGACGCCGAATGGCAAGTAGCCGGGGAGAAAAAGAAGGCGGCTAAGGCCAAAAAGGCGGCCAAAAAAAAGGAGAGGCGGCAACGGCGCAAGAAGCGAAGCGCCGCGGCTAGGCTCCGCGCCCCAAAGTCCGCAGCTGTAGTGATCACACTACAGCCGGAAGCGGAGAAGAAGGGCGTGACCTACCGCGAGGTGCTCGCCAAGGCGTGGAAGGCGGTGAACCTGGAGGAGATCGGCGTCGCCGCGGGCTTCAGGATGAAAGTCACGGCAACTGGGGCCCGGATGCTCGAGATCCCTGGTGCGGCAAGCGGCCCGACCGCTGACGCCCTGGCCGAAAGGCTTAGGGCGTCCCTCAATGCGGGGGAGGCCCGAGTCTCCAGGCCCACCAAGTGCGCTGACATGCGCATCCTGGGCCTGGACGACTGCGTGACGGCGGAAGATGTTGTGGCCGCCGTGTCTAGGAGTGGAGAGTGCTCTGCCGAGCAGGTGAGGGCCGGCACCCTCCGTCCTGACAAATCGGGGATGCAAACCATTACGGTGAGCTGCCCCGTGTCGGCGGCCCAAAAAATATCCGGGGAGGGCCAAAGGCTCCGGGTGGGCTGGGTATCCGCGCAGGTGAAACTGCTGGAACCCAGACCTCTGAGGTGCTTCCGCTGCCGGGTGGGAAACCACGTGGGAGCATGCTGTACCTCGGAGGTGGACCGCAGCGATCACTGCTTCCGCTGCGGTCAGCCCGGTCACAAGGCCGGCTCCTGTAATGCCACGCCGCACTGTTTTGCATGTGCGGCGGCTGGCAAGCCGGCAGATCACCGGGCTGGGGGCAAGGCCTGTGCTCCTCCCCCCAAACCCAGGGGCAGGGGCAAGCCCTCCGCCACCGCCGTCACCGCCGCAGCCGCCACGATTGCCGCCGCCACTGCCGCCTCCACCGTCGTCGTTGCCGCCGCTACCACCGCGGCAGGGCCATCCCAGAGGGCCCGGGAGGAGGCTGATATGGAATGCCAATAAATGGCCCCATTACGCCTCCTCCAGGCGAACATCAACCACTGCGCCGCCGCTCAGGATCTGTTGCTCCAGAGCATGGCGCAGTGGTCGATTAACATCGCCGTGGTTGCTGAGCCGTACTTTGTCCCGCCCAGGGATGACTGGGTGGAGGACCTGAGCGGCTCAGTGACCCTAATTTCGTCGGCCGCCGCCGGTACCCCGTCCCTCGAGGCCGTCAAGAGGGGACAGGGTTGCGTGGCAGCACGGTTCGGGGAGATTGTCGTGGTAGGAGTTTACTTCTCCCCGAACCGAACTCTCGCCGAGTTCCACAACTCCCTTGGGGAGTTAAGAATCGTCGTCGTCGGGTACCATCCCCTCCCAGTGATCGTCCTCGGGGACTTCAATGCCAAGAACGTGGCTTGGGGTTCCCGGTATACGGACACACGGGGCAGGATGGTGGAGGACTGGGCTCTGGAGACAGGCCTGGTCGTCCTAAACCGGGGTTCTGTCCCCACGTGTGTGCGGATGCGGGGTGAATCAGTGGTGGACATCTCGTTCGCCAGCCCCGCTCTGTCACCGCGTGTCATCGACTGGCGCGTCATGGAGGGGGTGGAGACCTATTCCGATCACCGGTACATCCGGTTTGACGTCTCCGCCCAGACCTCGGGCGCGCCGGTCCGACAGACCCCGAGTGGTCCGCGGTGGGCGCTGAAGCAGCTGGACCGGGAGCTCCTCCTGGAAGCCACGATCGTGCAGGCCTGGGTGTCATCACCGGACAGGCCTGCCGACATCAATGACGAGGCGGAGTGGTTCCGGGAGGCCATGTCCGAAATATGTGACGTGGCAATGCCCCGGGTCCAGCCCGGACGTGCCCGGCGCCAGGTGTACTGGTGGTCGCGTGAGCTGACCGCTTTACGCGAGGCGTGCGTTGCTGCGCGCCACCGGTACTCCAGGCACCGCAGGCTCCGTGTCCGCCCTCCGGATACGGAAGCCATTCAGGCGGAGCTATACGAGGGGTACAGAGCAGCGAAGACTGCCCTCCGAGCAGAGATCCAGCGGGCCAGAGGACTGGCCCGCGAGGAGACGCTGGAGACTCTCAACAGAGACCCGTGGGGACGCCCCTACAAATGGGTGCGAGATAAACTCCGCCCATGGGCTCCCCCGCTGACGCAGAGTCTCCGGCCCCAGCTCGTGGAGGACGTGGTGAGCGCTCTGTTCCCTTCGCGAGGGGAACATACTCCCCCGCCCATGGCTCCGCCTCCTGCGGTGCCAGATGCGGACCACACCGACGACGACGATGCTCCAGAGGTGACCGAGGTAGATCTGAGAGTGGCGGTACGTAGGCTGAATGCCAAGAATACCGCCCCAGGACCCGATGGCTTGCCTGGAAAAGCCTGGGTTCTGGCTTTAGAGGCTCTCGGGCCTCGACTAAGGGGGCTCCTAAGCGCATGCTTGGAGAGGGGCCAGTTTCCACTTCGTTGGAAGACGGGGAAACTGGTCCTCATAAAGAAACCAGGGCGCCCGGCGGACTCTCCGTCCGCTTACCGGCCCATCGTGCTGCTCGACGAGGTGGGCAAGCTCTTTGAAAGAGTAATTGCAGACCGCCTTGTCGGGCGGCTGGTGCGGGTGGGGCCGGATTTGGCGGAGAGCCAGTTTGGTTTCCGTAAGGGGCGCTCTACGGTGGATGCCATCATGCGCGTTCGAGCCCTCACGACGGGGGATGCTGTTGCCCGGGGTGGGGTCGTCTTGGCGGTGTCTCTTGACATCGCCAATGCCTTCAATACCTTGCCCTGGAGTTGCATTAGGGAGGCACTTCGGTATCACCGGATGCCGACCTACCTCTGTCGTGTGGTCGAGGCCTATTTGACGGACAGGGCCGTCATCTACCCCGGTCACCACGGAGAGTGGAACCGGCGAGAGATGTCGTGCGGTGTCCCACAGGGATCGGTCCTGGGGCCGCATCTGTGGGACATCGGGTACGACTGGGTGCTGCGCGCCGACCTCCCTAGTGGCGTCAGCGTAGTCTGCTACGCTGACGACACGCTAGTCCTGGCACAAGGGAGTTCGCATCAGGCGGCGGCCGAACTGGCGGCACGTGGGGTTGCGACAATCGTCGATAGGATCCGGCAATTGGGACTCGAGGTGGCATTGCACAAGTCCGAGGCCATGTGTTTTTATGGTCCTCGGAACGCGCCACTGTCGGGTTCCCAGATAACGGCGGGAGGGGTTCACATCGGCGTCGAGTCGACGATGAAGTACCTGGGACTCGTCCTCGATAGCCGGTGGAACTTCGTGGAGCATTTTCGACGTTTGGCTCCCAGACTGGAGCGGGCCGGGGCTGCTTTGAAGCGGCTCCTGCCCAATCTAGGGGGTCCAAACGCCTCCTGCCGGAGGCTCTACGCGGGGATCGTGCGGTCCATGGCCCTTTACGGGGCACCGGTGTGGGCGCGTTCTCTGAGGCTGCGACCAGCGCAGCGGTTGAACGCGTCCCAAAGGGTCATGGCCATCAGGATGGTACGGGGATACCGCACGGTCTCCCGTGAGGCGGCGAGCCTCCTTGCCGGATTGCCGCCATGGGATCTGGAGGCGAAAGTCCTCGCGAACATTTGGGTGTGGCGCGAAGAGGCGAAACTCCGGGGCATAACTCCGCTGCCGCAAGAAATTGCGGCACAGCGGACGGAGCTCCGGAGGGATCTCATGGCGACATGGAGAGTGCGATTGTCGCAACCCAGCGCTGGGCACGCCACAATTGTGGCGATAAGTCCCCTCTTTGAGGAGTGGCTGGAGAGGCGCCACGGCGTCCTCACCTTCCGCCTGACGCAGGTCCTCACCGGACATGGATGTTTCGGGAGGTACCTGTTTAGGATTAAGCGGGAGGAAACGCCCGGGTGTCACCACTGTGTGGATCGCCCGGAGGACACGGTGGAGCATACGGTGGAGGTCTGCCCAGCTTGGGCGGAGCACCGCCGTGTCCTCACGGAGGCGATCGGCGGCGGCGATCTCTCGCGTCCGGGCCTGGTTCAGGCCATGGTTCGGAGCGAGAGTGCATGGGAGGCCGTCACCTCCTTCTGCGAAGCAGTTATGCTAGCGAAGGAGGAGGCGGAACGCGTGAGGGTGAGACAAGGTTCACGCCCTCATGCCCCTAGTCGCCGCAGGAGACGCCCCGGGCGTCGGGAGTCGCAAGCCGATTTCCGGCCACCGTAGGCGCGGGCCTGCGGACGGTGAGCGATGGGTAGCTCGCCGTCCGATAAGGACCAGGCCCGGGTCGACGGCGCGTTGTGTTCCACGCGCGCCTCAAAGAGATGTCAGCACAAACTGACGGGGTCCGTCAGGACCAATGCCTGCCGGGGTTGCGAGTTTGTCCGAAAGGGATATCGTGGCCCTGGCACACAGGCAACGGAAGGAACACGGGTGGGTTTTAGTCAGTAAAAGTCTGACACGCCCTCCCGCTCCGCCCAGAGCGGGAGAAGTTATTTGATGATTTCCCACCCAAAAAAAAAAAAAAAAAAAAAAAAAAGGAGGTAACTTATCTAAGGTTTTATTTAAATTACGAACTGGCTTCCAAATAGAAAGCTGTTTATTGAAAAACAATTCAAATGAACACATTGGCGCGTGAAAAATTATCATTGTTCGTCATTTTGCGGGCCGCTGCAGTAATGTACTAATAATAGGGAAGACAACTGTCAAAATAGTGCTATCGTAGCTTGTTCCCTAATACAAGGCGAGAGCTGGTTTTACTTAATTTTTCAAATATTATTCATTGTTATGTTCCGAAATGCTACGAAATTGGAGACCATCATTATCCGAAAAACTTTAAAACTAGAAGATGGTGGCTTAAGAGGGCCCTTCCCGGTCCGTCTATCGTCAACGCGAGCATGGTCGAAAAGTTTGTTGTTTCATCCAACGCAAGTGAAAACTATTAACAAACGAGTGAGAACGCGATAACATTGAACGAAAAATAATGTGCGGAAATTTCATAAATCTTGTTCCAGGAAATACATGTTTTTGAGTAAGCCTTACCAGTTTGTGAAATAAATGTTAGTCATTTAGAATCTCCATTACATTTTCATGGTTTCTATCGTAAGGTTTTCTTAACATTTACAATTTAGGAGTACATTATGAATGGCCAAAGTTCAGGTAAAATTTATGCAAACAAGCTGATTTTTGCAGGCTTATACTGAATTTGTTTTTCAAACAAAATTTTTTTTGCTTGCATGGATACCTAGATATAGTGCACAAGATACCTATTGGTTCAAAAATTTCAAAGAAAGATGTGTTACGTCATAATCACGTACGAGCGTTTGTATGAAAAGTATGTCGGGTTGGCCGCTCTTAAAGCTATTTGTAGAGAAAAAATTCTAACTAAACAAAGTTTGAGGTTATGTCGTAAACATTTTGAAAAATCTGATTAAGAGGAAGAAAACAATAATTAAGATTTTACATTCTGACACTATCCATGTTGAATGTAAGTAAATTGATTGAAACTATTATTATAGTTAGACGCGAACGCCGAGTGGAGCGATGATACTGGTCACGGCATACATCGCTACATCCCATGCACGATGATCGTCAATTTGTTCTGCCACTGGGTGAAGCCAAAAAAGGACTGGCTTAGTAGAACAAGGAACTGCTCAGTTCCTGGAGGGACTAATATTTATCACAATAAAGAAGACAATGGCCAGTTGCGTACGAAGTTCCGATAAACAAATTCACTTTTTGACGAATAGGGGACCAGTATTACTTGGATAGCAAGAAACTATTCAAATTGTAATTTTGGCGAAGAAATTCAGAAAAATATGACCATTGGTTGAGGTAGCGATTTGCAATTACCCTCCAAGAGAACATTTTTTTTTTGACGTTCAACGATTCTGTCTTAAACAAAACATTCTCAAACTAATAATCAAAAACAAGACCATAATATGCCAGTATCAATCTCCAAATAAGGTTGAATACCATGATGGTAGCATGGAGAAAAACACCAAATATTTTTTATTGTATAATTGGTAATTTTACAAGTACTTTCCAACAAAAAAGAAAAATTGGAAGGATGGCAACCCTAAAAAAAGCAAGAACCCTACTAATAAATCAATGGAACAAACATAAATAAAGAAACTAATCAATAACCTAAACTGGAAACGAAATGCTAAAAGATATGAAGAAACCACTTCAGAAAATAATAGAAGAGAGTATTAACCAAAAGGAAACGTTCTGTAGCACCAGATATTGTTATACAATACCACATCATCGTCAAGAATCTATCGACAGTATCCCAATACTAAACACTACAAGTACAATTCCACATCATCGACAAGAGTTTATCGACAATGTCCCACCACTAACCAAAACACTACAAGTAAAGTAATGCCATCAGCTGTGGGCGTAAACATGAAGCTATAAGCTAAAAGTTGTCAGCAAATAGTTTCCTATATAGTCGCTAGATGTGGCTTGTCGTAAATGAGCGTTTTATTGACGTAAAAAAATATTTAAAAATGTTTTTTTTTGTTAATGTAAATAATTTGGAAATTTTAGTAGCAGGGGTAAGAATTGCGTGTAAAAATTATATTCCATTAAGAATCATTAAAATTGGAAAACAGATTTAGAAATTATAAGGAAATAGGTACCTGTTGTTTTGAGATAATGATCTACAAAACTTTGGGAATATGACAAATGTTGGGGAAGAATTATGCTAGCTCTTAAAAAAACATGACTGGAACTTACGTCCATAGCCTGTAAAATAAAAACATAAAATGAAAAGCTTGTACAAATAATTACATGCGGAGTGAGTTTCGTAATTTTTTTTTTTTGTTTATTATACCTACAGCAGTCAGTAATTAATAAGTAGGTAATGAAACACTTACACCATCCCTTAGACTGACACGAGTCTGAAAAATAAATAATGAAAAGTAGAATTTACATGTTTAATGTTATGGTACACGGCTTCACGTAGGTCGCCGGAGTGACAGACTTAACATCATAATCATAATTTCAGCTGAAAGACGTCTACTGCTGGACATAGCCCTCCTACAAGCATCGTCACTTCGATCTCCCTCTCCTCCAGTTGAAGACCCTGATTGTCCTCTGCCTCCCGTCACCCCAGTTGAAGTGCACGATATCATCAAGGATCTTAAGCCCCGCAAAACCCCCGGATCAGACGGTATCACCATTAGGGTGATCCAGCTGTTCCCTGCCCACCTTATTATGCTAATGACCACCATCTTCAATGGTGCTCTTAGTAATAACATTTTTCCTCAAGCGTGGAAAAGTGATCGGTACCCCGATCACCGATGCACCGTCATCGGTATCCCGAAGCCCGGCAAGCCTAAGACCGAGCCTTCCAGTTACCGCCCCATCAGTCTGCTTAACGTCTTCGACAAAGTCTATGAGAGGCTTATTTATAAGCGTCTCAGAGACTATGCCGAGACGAAGGGCCTCATCCCCAATGAAGAGTTCGGTTTTAGAACCCAACAATCTTGCGTACAACAGGTCCACCGTATCATAGAACACATAAGCGCCGGTTTCCAGCGTGGGTTCATGACGGGTGCTGTGTTCTTCGATATTGCGAAAGCGTTCGACAAAGTCTGGCACAACGGCTTATTATATAAGCTCTTTAAACTCGGTGTGCCAGATTGTTTCGTGCTCATCTTACGAGACTTTTTGTCGGACCGCACCTTCCGCTATCGCATCGAGGGTGCGCTGTCCTCCGCCCATCCGATTCGCGCAGGCGTCCCTCAGGGGTCTGTGCTGGCTCCACTCATTTTCACGATATTCACTAGTGATATCCCCAAATGTAGAAAGGCGCGGTTAGCTCTGTTCGCAGACGACACGGCCATCTACGACACCGGCCTCAGGCAAGACCAGATTTCCCGCACCCTACAGACCAAAGTCGACAGACTCGGTGCCTGGTTTAGGAATTGGAGAATCGAAGTCAACCCTGATAAGAGCCAAGCGGTCCTATTTTCTAGACCCCGGCGTACACCCGCCCTTCCCTGACTGATCACCATGTTCGGTAAGCCTATCCCTTGGGAGAAGTGAGCCAAATATCTCGGTGTGATCCTCGATCAACACATTTCGTTTATAGAGCACACAAAGCAGGCGCGTTCGCGCGCCGCTTTCGCTCTCGGCAGGCTTCACTCCGTACTCAAGTCATGCAGCAAGTTGTCCCTCAAGAGCAAATTGCGTATTTACACAGCGCGCATCCACCCGATCATGACGTACGCCTGTGCAGTTTTCACACACGCTAAGCCCCATCTCATTCATAGGATGCATGCACTTCAAAACCGATTTCTCCGTAAAAGCACGGATGCTCCTTGGATCGTTCGGAACGAAACGCTCCACCTAGATTTTAAAATCAAGCAGTTTATGAAACGCATTACGAAGCGGTTCTTCGATTCCGCGGATAGGCATCGCAAACAGGCCTTCTCAGATTAGTCAGACTCGCCGACCTAGGCATACTCTTACTGACCCAGATGACCCCATCACTCTCCTCCAGGAAAGCAGTAGGGCCACTAGTACAATGCACAAATCACACATTCCGTCCTCACCACCAAGGTACCACGCGAAGTCCCAGATACTTCCGGTTCTACAAGGCTGTATTTCAGTGCAAGTTGCTAATGAATAATCCTGGCTACAAGGTTGTGTCTATGCACGTACTCTTCGTTAGCTAGACGAGAACACCCAGAGATAATGTTTCGGTTTGATATTCCTGGATGGTGGCATTCCCGACAAATGTCAACCGGAGATTATTGTGAAGGACGGTCAGTCCTTCACAATAATCTCCGGTAATTGGTCGTCATGATAACTTCGTCCATAATTACACAATCTCCGGTTTCCCTAAAGAGGACACCGAAACGCAGTCAAGTTACGGACGCTAGCAAATCTACATTGGGTCCGGGTACGTCCCGGAAAAAGCGTCCGTGAAGCTCCTTACTCTGCCTTACCTCCCTGCGATCGTAGTGTCAAGCATTACAGGCTTGCGCCAGTTCTCTTTAGCCAAGGAGAGCGAGGTGAAGCCTGAAAGCTGTGAGTATAAACACAACCTTTCATCGCTCTGGAAGGTGCGATTCTGATTGTATCGTTGGACTCGCGCTTATACCTACCTACGAATATGGTTCGCTCATGCATGTAACACTTTCTGCTTCAGGAAGTCGATGCGCTCTGTGACACAGGCCATAATTATAGCACTGAAGGCTGATATCCATCCCTGAGAACGCCCGCCTCACAAAGCGCATCACTCTAGGGCGAGTATTGCCCTCCCTGAAGCAGATTAATGTGCCGATGAATGCTCAGGTCCCACCGATATGGCGCTCAATTCTACACTGCCAAGCTGGTACGGCTGGCTTCGGTCGTGTAGCTAGTTTAGTTAGTCATTAGCAAATTTGACGTGAGCTACATGACATGCCGCGACAGCCGCGCAATACAGAATCGAATGAGCACCGGTGAGGCTCTCCTCATCAGCTTGACTTGTGTTGAAGTGTGGTGGTACATCAGACTGCGGCGGGGGGGGGGGGGGGGGCAATGACTTGGCTACTCTGCATTTCACTTCGCAGGTGACAAAGTATGGTGTCATCTAACATATTATTATGCTAGACGAACGAAACGTTGACAGCTGGCTCAAGCACCTATACAAGAGAGAGGATCCGAACACGGGTCGCGGTCAGATTGTTTCCCCCCTCTGTAGCCATTATTATTATTTATCATAATTCTCAGCAGCTTCTCTTTTCTTTCTTTCCTAAAGTTGGCTCCGCTTCGAGAGAAGCATTGCCGTAGTACTACTCAGGTAGTAGAGCTCACCCGCAGTCCGTTGGGCAGGTACTTGCCGACGCCGTGGTACTCATAGCCCTTAGGTATCAACACTTGGCGCGTGCTCGTCACGTAGTTCTGCTCCAAGGATGTCGTCTCATTCTTGTCGTCCTCTGAAAATTTTGTTTGTTTCAATATTATTTTCCTACACCTACTTGTTAAAAAACTTTCACTGGCAGACACCGCATAGCCTAAACCGTCTAGAAGCTTAACATTTTTCACAAGAGTTGCTTATATACAAACACAAGACGAATGTATCTGTGAAGAAAATTATTATATTTAAACAAAAACACAAATGCGTACAAGATCTTTGAACCACACGCGAAACTGTCAATGTTTCAATGATGGTTTAAGGCCGAAGGATATTTTTCGGAAGTTTTAAATCTATTTTAATAGATCATCATCTGTCTAGCCTTTCACAACTACACACATCAAAAGTGTCTAGGAATCAAGTACATTTTTAACCATAAAAAAAATATCCAATTAATATTTACCAAATGTAGTCTTCCCGACTAGCTGCTTACTTTAATTACTATGTTTAAGTTAACTAATTATCCCTTTACTTTGTAAAAATTAAGTTTTTTTTTTTTTTTAAAGTGGGAAATCAACCTAAGTTAATGTCGTCAATCAAATGCCAAAAATAGGCAAAAATGCGGATTTTTTATTTTTTTAAATGAGATCTGTTCTTCCGCCGATCCAAATATCGGCCCAAACCATTATTGTTCACCCTCCATATTAATGAACTTTCTAACAAAATTTCAAACGTTCTTGAAGTCCAGAGGTACTTCAAACTCGAGTACGTTTTGTATCAGGCCTCATACCAAAACGAGATTCATCGGAAAAGCCAACACAATGCCAGTCTTCTTCCTCCCAATTTTTGTGTTCGCGAGCCCATTGTAAACGGGCCCTACGATTGCGGGGTGCTATAGGTGGAACTCTCAGCGGCCTTCGCGAACGCAGACCCACTTCACGTAAACGATTTCGGTTATTTTGGTCGCTTGTCAGCAAGCCTGCAGAGCTGTGAAGCCTCGTAGCCAATATCAAGGCGGTCATGGTACGATCTCGTCGAGCAGTATTTTGGAAGGACAGGTCCTGTCTACGAGTGGTGGTGATGTGAGATTATCCTCCATGTCGCTCGACCACGCTGCCCATGATACGATAGCGTGTCCAGAGGCGGCTGTGTTGCAACGATTGACGCACCAGTTTGCAACATTCCGACGGCTCTCTTCATCTCTTCTCGTGTCAAATAATGTCGTCGCTCTATATCGATGCAATTTTTTTCAGTTCCGATGCAATAATTGTAATGGTTTTGTAAAAACGCTATTACACACTTTTATAGAAATCCAGATTGACAGTTGATTTTCTATTTTTAATAAAAATTTAAAGAAAATTCTTTATTCAAATAGCGAAATTTACTAAAAATAATCAATTACGATCCAAAAAAGTTAAAATAATAATCCTCAATTGCGGCGATACTCTAAAACCTGCTTGATCCCGACACTTCTGATGTGTGTATCGGTCGACTTCCAGTCTAACCGGATGCAGCTGAATACCAGTATTTTTATTTATTTAATTTAATTTTACTTCCGAAATTTATAGATTAATAGAAACACTTATGACAAGAATAAAGAAAATAGCATAATACGCAATGATGAGAAGCTAAATGACGATGGATAGAAATATCAAAATAAACAATATATTCTACATAAACAGCCTGACCAATAACAACACAAAACTTGTTACTTTCAACTATATAAGTCGATCACTCGTTCAGTCGATTTAGATACTGCATGGTACCCATCAGTCTAATATGGTGAAGTGGGCAGGCTCGCTAACCGATCCGTACGGGCTTTAGTGCGGGGTCAGACACGGAGCTCTGACTTCGCCGAATCTCTTCTGTTTGTACGTAGATCGGCTGATTCGTGATCTCAGAAGCACTATCAATGGTGGGCTGTTCCATTTACTGAACACTCGTCAATAACATGGTGTTGCTGGCTCCATCGATCAGCGCCCTCGGGTAACTCATTTCTATTTATGAGCGATATGTGGAGGCCCAGGGCCTCAGATATAATTTAAAAAAGAGCGAGTGTCTGTGGCTCAAGGCAGGCACTAAATACTAAAGTTAAGTGCTGCCTGACACACTCGGTGGGATTGCGTTAGAATGGGTAAAATCTGGGGCATTGGTTACTGCAACACGAACGGATAATTTTGTTATGGAGAGGGAGCGTAGGGCGCTGTCAATCAGGAGCAATATGTTGTAGGTTTGCAAAGTGCTCGAGGGCTGAAAAAACTACTCTCTTTACTGCCAATCTTTGCACTTTCCACGGTCCCACTTCTCGGCAAAGATCTCCGGCCTCTCAGTTACGTAAGATATATGGTACTAGAAAATCTACTTTTATGTTTTTTATATGTAAAATTTTTAGAAACAATTATATTAACCCCCAAAGCATACTTACAAAATTCTTAACCCCCCTTTTTTGTTTTGTTCAGTAATTAAATATTATAATGCAAGGTACGTACCAGGAACAGCTAAAATATAACAATAATCAATAAACGTTGGAAATTAATTCAACAAAAACAAAAGAGTAATTAATGTACATAATAAAATACTTACGGGGTACGATTTCTGTAAATGGTAAAACAACCAATAATTAATTTATTTCAGAAGTTAACAGAACAAGTATGAAAGTTAACTAGGTTCAATAATAGAAAAGATAACATAGGTATTTGAGCAGGAAAGATATATTTATAAGTACAGGGTGTAAAACGATCCATTACGACGCCGTCATTACGCATTCTGCACATCAAACTGTGTGGCATCTACAACAAGAACTACGCATTATCATAACGTCACGCAAATTCCTGCATCGCGCAAGCGAAATTTACCGCGTGAGCATAAATACAACGTCCCGACATCAATCGTCGCGCCAATAGTAGCCCACCAGACACAACACCCGTCTGGTCGGAGGATCCTCCCTTTTCTATGGAGGGTGAGTGATCTTAACATCCAGTTCCTCATACCTCTATAAAACTAAGTAACTTCGTGCAAAAAAAATGCTGGGAAAAGACTTGTATTTTTGGTGTGAAATTTCGTTATTTACGGTAGTGCGCAATGTAACGCACGTAAAACATTGTAGACACTTAAGGGTGCATGCAATGCAACGGTACAGGGATCATGGAAGTGTATAAAGTTAAATTATAATTAAACATTACAACTGGTTTTCGTAACAAAAAAAGGGAAACTTTGACCTTAGATATCTCCGTAACCAGAAGGTTCTGAAAGTTATGATCCAGTAAACAAATGATCATAATAACGGGAACAATAAGTGACTCTCGGCTTCGTTAAAGGTATTTTTACACCCGTTATTATTTATCTTACCTTCCCCTAAAATGGCAAAACCATAATTGAATTATTATTTGCGTAAAAAAATATTAAAATAATAATTTAGAATGTTTAGAAAAGTTTTTTTTAACTCTACAAATCAAACTACTTACTTGAGATTTCTGCCAGAAAAAGAAATAAAGAACCACTAATTATTATTGATAATAAAAACAAAACTAAAACGTAAGGTATTGTTTTATATTTTACCCTCATCAGTGTCTGAAAAATAAAACAAAATTTTAAACATTATTTATAGAGCAGCTGTTTCGTCCGCGTGGATAACAAAAAGTGATATATTATAGCATCATCATTATTTATTTAATTAAGAAGGTATAATACGGCCGATGAACCATTAAGGCCGGTCTGAACTTTCGCGCATGTTATCTCACTCACACTCGTATCATTTCACCATTTGGTTCCTAAAAATAGTAGATTGTTATACAAGGGTCGAAAGGAATCAATTCCCATACGAAGTATTTAGGCGCCCGAGCGTAGTGAGGGCGGCTATAGTCCGAGTAGGAATTCGTGACTTCCACTCGTGTTAAACACTCTACTTCTCATTTCGATTATAAGGAAAGTAAAAAATTGAAGTTTTTCTAAAATATTTTATTTTCTTGTTTGCTCGCCACTTCATAAAATCATTGTATGTAGGTATTTAAATATACTTCCTTTGAAATTTCTGGCAAAATATTTTCGATTACTGTATTTGCCTTGTCTTTATCCGAATCGGGGTCAACTTTTCAGAATCGCTTGAACTCATTTTTAATAAATAATCAAATTTTAGTCTATAAAATCGAGATTTTCGGTGCAGCTTACACAGTTGGTAGGTATCTCGCCAAATTATATCTATTCTTTAAATTTTAAACATGGAACACACCGCGTCGCTGCCGCGGGCCTTTCCGCTTATTAGGTATTTTTTTAAATTCACACTGACTGTTTATACACTCACAAACCCGCAGCTTTTTTTTTATTTTAATCGATATTGTTTTTAATTGTGTAAAATTTTTCGTAGCCGACTACCTAACCAAATTGAATTCTATTTTTAAAATTCATTCTCGCCCTAGAGAGGGAAGCAATTACTATGAGTCTTTCCCGCCCAAGGGTGGGGAGCAGCGTCTTCCACCCGCTACTCGGTTCAAACAAACACTACTTTCCGAGTATGAGAAACGAAAATGATATTGCGGCCGTATAGGGGAATGTGGGTCGCCAATTGAAAAGTTGCAGCAGTATAATTTCAACTCTAGACATTATATGCTATACCTACTGAATAAGATACTTGCCTCCAGCTGAAAATAAAAAATATCGGTTATTTTCGTTCCTTGTTTTAAACATAGGTATATTTTTTTTTATTACGGCATTTCATTACAACGAAAGCGATGCTTCTACTGGCATTAATATTAACTTTATTTCAGACGCAATGTCAAGGAAATGATTTTCATCAACTTACTGTAGTCATCTGGAATAATAATATGAAGAACCATTAAAATAAGAATACTTGACAGCCAAAAAAAATCCGAAGGGCCCACCTGTGATTGTAAGTGGTCGCCTCTCAAAGAATATCTCACATGTGCATTACCAGAGGCGTTGCAGATGCGACGCCATCCCGGAGACAGCTAGTGAACCCACACCCTTTAAACGGTAACACAGCAAAGTGTGTCGGTAGTAACAGGTACGGTAGAAGTTCCCCTCCGTAAGCACGTTAAGCCGTTGGTCCCGGCTGTCATTCGTAGTTCTTTGACAGTCGTTACGGGTAGTCAGAAGCCCAAACGTCTGACGACCAGTGTTGCCATGGGGTATCGTGTTGAGTCCGCGTACCAATGGTCAGTTTCCCTCAGTCGTCAGTTTATTTAATTTGCCAGTTTCGTTGATTAGTCAGTTTCGCTGATTGGTCAGTTTTGGGGATTAAACAGTTGCGTCAACTCGACAGTTTCCAGTGTTCGCCAGTTTCGTTGATTCGTCAGTCATAGTACAGTCGGTAGCAAAACTGCCCACACGTCTGCTAATTTAATTATGTACGTATTACGTAACATAACATCACGGCTGTTACCTCAAAGGGCTAGGCAGAGATAAAATATTTTTTTTTTTTTTTTATTAAAAAAAACATATTGTGATTGTAAAAATACAACTTTAAGTTTGATTGGGTTCCTTACATTTTCCACTTTTGTTTACTTAACTGACGAATCGAGGAAACTGGCAAACACTGGAAACTGTCGAGTTAACGCAACTATCTAATCGGTAAAACTGGCCAATTAGCGAAACTGACTAATCAACGAAACTGGCAAATTAAATAAACTGACGACTGAGGGAAACTGACCAGAGGTACGCGGACTCATCGTGTTACTCAGTAACTGGGTTGTGAAGGTCATATAGGCAGTCGCTCCACGTAAAATTTTGGTACCCATTCAGCTGCATCCGGTTAGACTGGAACCCGACATAAGAAAAGGCTAGCCTGATGATGATCCTTCACAAAAAGCTCTACTGCTAGTTGTATGAGACAGACTTACGCCACAGTTCGGTGGCCGGCGTGGCCTGGTCAGGTCCGGGCAGGCTGAAGATGTAGCCCACCTGGCAGGGGTTCCAGTACTCGCACACCTCGCGGTCCGGGTCCAGTTCAGACACAAAGTTGTACGTCTGCGGGGAATGGAACATTATGTATAACATCCGCTCTGGGGCCCAAGTCTGCTATTTTTACAAATTCAGTCATTCCAACACGATCCCATTGTCGCTGTTGATGCCATTGTCATTTTGCTAAAAGTTCATAATCTGGTAAATTCATAATGGTCGATCATTGGTTGGTCAATGTTCTCGTAATAGAATTGTGTTATTATAATGGCATTGTCGTATTGCACTTATTATAAAACCCATTAGTAGAAATGTCATTCATTTGTCATTATGTACGAGATTACCAATAAATGCAATTTCTTTCAATGTAGTGTCAGTAGCCGACCATTGGAAAGTCATAATGACGCCATTATAATAGTAGATTACCAAACTTGTCAAAATCAACAATTATGAAATCAATTATCGACCATTCTGACACTATTGTAATAGCAGACTGGAGGCCCAGCTGTTCTGTTGAAATCTCGCCGTAAAAACTAAGGAGCAGTGAGCTTGAAATGAGCTGTTATTCCACCTATAGTGATATTCTGTAAATAACTCACCGTGAAATCTTGCGTAGAGTGAGCTGTCAGTGTCATCTCACTGATGCTAGGGTTTGACCAAGCAATTACATTTACAATCATAATCGAGATTTTAATCTTATTTTATGCTAATTCTGTTGATCATTTTATATTATTCCAAAGCTGGTATTTAAGTGTCTGAATATTACTAATTAGGAGGTTTTTAAATAAAATAGCAAAACAGAAATTCAATCAGAAACTCAATTTTGTTTTTATCTAGTTTTTTCCTAGACTAGTCCTTCAACATTACTAGGTATGTTTAGACACTAAAATACCAGCTTTGAAATAATATAAAATTATCAACAGAATTATTTAATAAAATATTATTAAAATATCGATTATGATTGTAATACTTAGTGCATCCCTAGCATCAGGTGGGATGACACTGACAGTTCACTCCACGCTCACCTATGTTTTCACGGTGAGATGGTTACAGAATCGACATGCTGATCCTTGGGATGGACACATTGACAGATCACAGGCAGTGCACCACCACATCAGCTGACCTACGTAGTTCAGTGAGGTGCGCTCCCGCGCAAGGAGAGATAGGTACTCACTCTGTCAGGATAGTACCGGTAGTGCACCACCACATCTTCTGTGTCCTCGAGCGCGCACTTTTGGCTGGTGTAGTTCAGCGAGGTGCGCTCGGACGGCGCGCAGCCAATCACGCTGGTGCCATTCCGCGGTAGGTCAGGACCCTCGATTTTGTGCCCTGAACACCATTCAATACAAGTTAAAGCAATCATTATATCAGTATTTGGACACCTCATGTTGCGTCGTGGCTAAATCCCCATAATGTGGACTGTCACTAAGTGCATGACCACGGGTCGTGGTGGCGAAGCTTTGGGGAGGCCTATGTCCAGCAGGCAGCAGTAGACGTCTTTCGGCTGTGTTGGTGATGATGACGTTGTCAATTGACGCTTTGGATTGGGAACAACATTACGGGCAGTTTTCCAATGTATATGTTACGGCTAATACCCGAAGTGCGGCTACACCTAGTTTTAGCCGGTTAGAATTAGGTGTAGCCACTTGCTCTTGGTTAAACCTAGTACGAGCCGATTGTTTTCGGGTAAAACTAGGTCTAGCCTTCATCATGCCGGCTACAACTAGGTTCAGCCATTCCCTGTTGGATAAAACTAGATGCAAACAAGTTGAAACAAGTAACAGGCGCCTGGCAGCTTGAATCATTTGGGTTAGGTTAGGTTAGAACAGTAACCATCAACAAGACGCCAGATCCCCTCTATTGTTGGTAAATTCAGTTAGGGATTGTCTGGACCTAGTTCTAGCCGGAATGATATCGGATAGACCTAGTTTTATCCAACAGGGAATGGCTGGACCTAGTTGTAGCCGGCATGATGAAGGCTAGACCTAGTTTTACCCGAAAACAATCGGCTCGTACTAGGTTTAACCAAGAGTAAGTGGCTACACCTAGTTCTAACCGGCTAAAACTACGTGTAGCCGCACTTCGGGTCTTAGCCGTAACATATACATGTATGTTTTTCCTATACGTGCACATCTGTGTAGCATGTTTTTGTATTTCAATAATCGCTCAGTTCGGTACTTAACAGGATTTGGTTCAAAGTAGTCTTCCAAGTAGAAAGACCAAGATAACAAGCAAAACGACTGACTAAAGACAGCTAAATATAAACTTACGGTTGCAAAAGAAGTACTTATTGTTTGCCACATAGAGCTCCCTATCCTCTGCGGAGAGGCAGGACTCAAACATGATGGGCGTGGGGTCCAGGTTGTCTTCGCACATGATGGTGCCGGAGCCGTCGGGCTCCCGCGGCGCGCGGTTAGCGGGGCAGCGGTACGTCAGACCTGCGACAGCGAACGAACACGTTTTAAAATTATTTTAATCAGATGACGAATCAAGCGACAGAAATTGAGATTTTTTACCAAAAACTAATATCTGACAGAACGCCTTACATTCGAATTGAATCGTTATTTTGTCGCTTGATTTACTATTACCCCGTGGCCACGAGCTACACGCTCAAGCGATACGCGTCTTGCGACGGCGACTGCCGAGAACAGATATGAAAGAAGTTTTTTAGAGAATGCCACGTGTCACCCCAACGTTACTTGGGGAGCGACGGACAGTAACAAACACGTGACGCGCGCGCGTGTCACTTGACGTAAGTTGTGCGCAAGCCGCATCACCGAGGCCGAGAACGCGGCCATAAGCATGTTTTAAAGAACAAACAGTAACAACGCTCGTACCCTTCCGTATGATGGTGGGCGGCTTGTTGCGTATCTCGGCGATGGTGACGCCCTTCTCGCCGTTCTGTATGGCCGTCATGACGCGCTTGTACAGCGTGGTGCGCCGCTCCTGCTCCGCGATGATATACGGCAGCAGCTCCTCCGATAGGACGTCCACCTTCTTCTTCGCTTCGGCGTTCATCTGCGACAAGGTATTTTTGAATGGCATCTCGCAGGTCAACCTATGTAGGAGGTTGTGGGCTGCTTCGAGGAGCTAACAGGCTATCCTCTTTATAAATTAAGGCATCCAGTGCATACCGCATCACTGGCAGCGTGGCAGATCGACATGGACGACGAGCTCGCATCACCACACGCAGACAAGATCGTTCCATACAAATTACTGCTCGACGAAATCGTACAATGACCGCGATGATGGTGGTTACAAGGCTTCATAGCTCTTCACGGATGTTAATAAGCGATCCAGGACCCACGATACAGGAGAAATTCCTAGTGTGGGTCAACGTTTTTTAAAAAAAAAAAAAAAACCATAAGAAATCGCTTGCATGAAGTCAATCTCCGTTCCCTAAGGCCGCTATACCACTTATTAAGCCCCGCAATCGCAGAGCCCGTTTACAATGGGCTCGTGAACACAGAAATTGGGCAGAAGAAGAGTGAAGTTCTGTGTGTTTAAAGATTCTCTCTTTGGTATGAGGCCAGATACTAGATGTACAGTATTGGTGGACCCCTGGACGCCAAGAACTTTTCATATCATGCCAGGAAATCCATGCATACATACGCGTAAACTCTATATTAATGCAAAATCAGAGAATACTTCGTGGGTCTACACTTACGAAAACATTTTATTTAATCAATCTAAATAGACATTTTTTTTTTTAATTTCAATAGTGCATTAATCAATAAATAGGTAGTACATTTTGATACAAGTGGAGAATGTTTGCATGTCGCATTCGCATTCGCAATGCGTGTTTAAATATCGCAGCATTATGTTGAGATAGGAGTCTTTTCGGCGTCGCACAGTCTTGATTTTTGCTTCATTTTGAACAAATAATATGACAATTTTGTTAGTTTTAAACGCTCCTTTTAAACTTTTTGTTTCTTGTGTGTGTCCCAAATAAAATAATTTTGTTTCTTACTTTCAGCGCATTGCAAAAATGCTCGTTCAACATTTTCAATGAACCAACGCACCGCACTGCATTGTGTGATAATGTTTAGCGCTACGGCCCGTTGGGGCTGATAATAAGTGAGCTTGGCTTTATTATTACTATTTTGTTTTTATTTCACTAAATTTGTTAACGTTTCGAATGCCAAAAATTCATTTTAGAAAACTTGTAAATTATTATCTTGTACACGTACTAATTCAAATTTGCAACCTTTATTATGTGCGACCCGTTTAAATAGGATGTTCGAGCAATAGTTGGCTTAGATAATCGAATGCTTACCCGATCAGCGTTCTCGTGGAATTTGATACCCGTGCCGTCCTGAAATGTTATGCAAAGCTTTGTTAACACAACACACAAAAGTTATCTATTAGTAAAAAAAATAACAATATAAAAGGTATGACTTTTGTATAGTTTTGTGTAATGTTTATTCGTCCTACATAATAGGAGATCAGACTTAGCTGGTCATGAATCAAGACTCAAAGCTCTTACTGATAATTTCCTATGGAAAATAGTGCCCGACCCGGAGATCGACCGAAATCTTGCTTGCCCAGTAGACCAACGACGCATTGCCTTGTCACCAGAAGGTAAGATGGGTTCCGTGTGGTGCCGGATTAAATAATAAATAGCACCACCCTATTTCTTTCCGTGGGTATCGTAAACGGCGCCTAAGGAACTTACTGCTGAATGGGCAGCAGCGATCTCTATGCATTTTTAAAAACATACTACGATCGCCAACTCCTCGCCTGCCAAGCGTGGCGATTATGGCAAACCTCCACAAAATGACAAGCACCAAGAACAAATAGTCCCTAGTACCCGGTGGGCCGCCTACCCTTGGCTACGGTAGTGGTCAAGGCCACGTGAGGCAAGGGGTGCTAAGAATCCCCGGAAGAGATCCGGCTACCACAATCACCGAAAACTG
This sequence comes from Tiliacea citrago, assembly GCA_963921375.1. Lineage (NCBI taxonomy): Eukaryota > Metazoa > Arthropoda > Insecta > Lepidoptera > Noctuidae > Tiliacea > Tiliacea citrago. The sequence continues at coordinate 13,553,868 of OY992807.1, read as the reverse complement.
GACCTGGCAACATACAATACGCATACGCTGGACTGACAAGAAGATCACCGAACTCGAGGAAGAATTGAGCTGGTTAAGATGTAGTATAGTAGGGTTACCTGAAGTCCGAAGAGAGACGGAGGACTCATCATCATCATCATCAGCCCATAGCAGTCCACTGCTGGACATAGGCCTCTCCAATTGCACGCCATTCAGCTCGATTCTCGGCAACTCTCATCCAGCTGCCACCAGGAGACCTGAAGGAGTCCTGCCTGAGGGAGAACTCAATAATCCTCAAATCCGGAAACTTGCTTTATTTCCAGGAGGACGACCAGCACTCCCAAGGTAGAGTCGGGTTTATCGTCCATAAGTCCCTTGTGATTATGAGCAGCGTGTTGAAAACCGGAAGCGATCATCGCATGGAAAGAGGCACATTGAACTTAAAAATCAAGCTGGAAAGATCTGGACTGATGAGTCTACCCTCCGCCCGGCACCAATCCAAGTCCAAAACCCCGAGAGCTTTCAACTCGAACTTCAGAATCGAGATGGAGCTAGACGAATATAACGCTAGACGAATATAGCAATTTATAATCTCCGTCGCCGCGAATCTCTTAGGGAACTATTTAAAAGGATTAATATTATGACGGTACCTTGCCAATTCATTTATGAAAATATTATGTATGTAAGGAAAAATCTACATATTTTTAACAAGATAAGCGATAGACATAATTTTAATACTAGAATAAATCTTTTATGGGGTACTGTGTTAAATGTTACAACAAAATACCTTGTGATATATTGAAATTAAATGAGAGAAAATTTAAAACACATATTAAAAGTACACTTTGTAAACAAGCATATTACATGTTAGAGGATTATATCCAGGACAGGAATGCTTGGAAACATGCTGGTCCAGCTTCATAGTACAATCTAGAGTCTAGACAAAATCAAACTGGTTGCTATTTTTATGGTAAAATCTGATTGTTTTATGATATTGATTTTACATTCTGTGATAACCTATACTCACACACTGACTTATTTTTTTATTTTTTTAGAAAAACATACTTGTATGATGTTTGTAAATATGTGAACACCATGTATCTATCTAATAATTAAGTTATTTTTCATTGCTTAGTTTTTAATTCGTTTTACCTATTATGGTATAGTAATTTTATTCTAGGTGCATCGTCTTCACATATAATCATATAATTAATGTAATCAAACAAAGTATTGTAAAACATTTTTAAAAGAGTACCGGTGGAGTTTCTTGCCCATTCTTCTCCATACGAAACTACCTTTTGGAAGGGGCAACTAGAATCAATTCTATTTTTTTTGTAAATTTTGACGTTCTAAAGTGCCTATTTGAAATAAATGGTTTGACTTTGACTTTGAACGATGAGTTCGTAAAAACTAGCCATACGGTCGGGTCTCAGATCTTCAAGACCCGTCGTTCAAATAGAAACAAGAATCTCTCTGATCCTACTCTACAGCTCATGGAGGAGAGGCACGAGATGATCCTGCAGTCTTCAGACGATGCGCTCAAAGTACCGGCAGCTCAATAGACGGATCTCAAAGTCCTTGAAAAGCGACCTTCGCAGCTTTAATCCGACTCAATACGAATCCGACTCGGCTGGGCAGCGTTCGGGAAGTTACGCAATATCTTCTCGTCCCACATACCGCAGTGTCTCAATACGAAAGTATTTGACCAGTGCGCATGTAACCGACATAGCCCGAAGAATTGGCAAACTAAAAAATCTTATCTCCAACGTAATAGTAATCTTGAATTCACTCATTGACAACAATGCACCACCTAAACTGTTATGTCTAGAAGCATAAAATTTTGCACAAGAGTTCCTGAAAGGTGAGCACTAAGAAAGATTTTGAAAATTGATTGAAAGGGGCTAAATAGGCGATGAAACTTTGACTGGAAGTTCGTCATTTTTGAAGCTGATAGGAAACCCCATCGAGCACACGACTTGGTTTTTAATAAATCTGTCAACGAATACTTACGACTGCCTGTCTCCTGGCGATGTTGGCGAGGTAGCGGCCGCGTCTGGACGCCGGCAGCAGCACGCTGCCTGATTGCACCTCGTCGCCCATCTATTTGTGAACAAGTGGTTGTTCTGATAATGTTATGTTTTACCTTCATATTTTGTATGTAAATAGTATTACTTATATTTAATACCAGCTTTTGCCCGCGGCTTCGCCCGCTTGGCTATCGGAAAAATTCTCACGATTTAAAGTGTTACTAAATAAAAAACTTATCAGGGTTTTCCGAAAATCTGCCCATAATGGGGTGAAAAGGGGCAGTCAATTTTACAAAGAAGGATTTTACAGCGTACCTCGATTAACTCAAAACTCGGTGTTCAAACTGTTGATAGGAAAAAAAGTAAAAAAACTGGCCAAGTGCGAGTCGGACTCGCGCACGAAGGGTTCCGTACCATTATCTATAAAAATGTAAAAAAAATCACGTTTGTTGTATGGGAGCCCCGCTTAAATATTAGTTTTAGTTTATTTTAATTATTTATTTTTAAAGTGAATATATAACTAAATATTCTGTGAATATTTCAAGCGTGTACCTGTTGCCGTTATCAATATCGAGCAAAAAAATCACGTTTGTTGTATGGGAGCCCCCTTAAATATTTATTTTATTCTGTTTTTTAGTATTTGTTGTTATAGCGGCAACAGAAATACATCACCTGTGAAAATTTCAACAGTCTTACTATCACGGTTCATGAGATACAGCCTGGTGACAGACAGACAGCGGAGCCTTAGTAATAGGGTTCCCGTTTTACCCTTTGGGTACGGAACCCTAAAAAAAGAATTGCAAGTATATTGCGTTTTCGAGAATCGACCGTTAATGGGGGCAAAAGTGCTCGTTAAGTTTTTCAAGGAGAATTTTACTGCGTGCCTTGAATAACTCAAAAGTTGGTATACATAAATTAATGTTTTTTTAACAAAAATTTTGAAAAAAAACTACAGAATTTCTTGGACTGCAAATAGACTCTGACACGACATGGAGGACACGTAAGTATATTGAACAAGTATGTACAAAACTAAGTCAGTATTCATATACCATATCCTTCGTAAAGTTGTAAATCAAAGTGCACGCCTATCTGCTTACCATACTTATGTTGGTTCCACACTAAGATACAGTATAATGTTTTGGAGGAATGCTGCTGAGAGAGAAACTGTTTTCAAAGCTCAAAAGAAATGAATGCGAGTAAAATGTGCATTAAAACCTACAGATACATGTAAACCACATTAACTCTGTAAATTTTAACATTCCCATCACTATGTAGTTTTTAGAATTTTCGTCTATTTGTCTGTATGTAAGTTTCAGATTGGGCCAAAAACGGCTGAACGGATTTGAATGAAACTTGGCTCACAAAAGTTTATAATAACCTGGATTAGCACATAAGGTACAGTACGAATCAAACGTAATGGCGGTTCGGAATATGAGGCGGGTCACTGCGCAGTAACGAATTCATGTGTCAGCGGGGGTGAGGGGTGCGGTACTGCGCAGCCAGTGGCGCACTTCAGAGCCGCCATAAACTTTGACGCGAACTATACCTACTTTTAATCGCGGCAGTACGTTCCCGTGAGATTTTTTCCCGACATCCACGCGGGCAAAGCCGCGGGGAAAAGCTAGTAGATATATATATATACAACGTGGAGACGACAATATAACAATAAATTCAACTACGTATATCTAATGACGTACGCAATCTGCACACGAAAATTCAATCAAATATATCCAATAGTTTAGTCGCTATAGCTAGTCAAAGATTGGCAGAACCCATAGTCGGCACACCACTGCTATTTAGTTTATTTGAAAAAATCACTTTTTTAATTTCGATGCTAGAATTTATTTGATCGTTCCAAAATACTCTTATGCATTAGTATTGCCAGTGTTTTCATTTATTGTCGTATTGTTGTCTCCACATTGTATATATATATATATATACAGGGTGGAATTTTGTAATGCCACCTGGAGGGAAAGTACTCTTAATACTGCAGATAGAAAGTTTTACTCAAAGGAAACATTCCTTTATTTTTAAATAGAAAGCAAACTGCATTCAAAGATTTTCGAAAATTCTCTTCTCCCACACCGGGGATTCGAACCGGCTAAAATCTGAAAAAATTATACCCTGTACTTTTATTGCATCGATCGTTAGGGTCAATTATAAGGATGAAATCTCTCTAACAAACATGATAAATTAAATGAAAGGAAAACCAGGAAATCTTAAATTAATTTAGTTATTTACAAAAAATGGTAAACTAACTAATTAGTTGCTCGAAATGGGCTCCATTCTCTTGGATACACAAATTTATTGTTTTAACGAATTCATTTCTAGTAACCTTTAATAAAGTGTTGTGGTGAATATTATAAATCGTATTCTGAACTTCAACTCTCAACTCGTTGTCATTCGCATAAGATTTCATGTAAATTTAATTTTTTACATATCTCCACAAAAAAAAATCTAATGGGGTGAGATCTGGCGATCTCGCAGGCCATCTGATTGTGCCGTTTGTACCAATCCAGGTATTAAAATGGTTATTAATGTAGGCAGTAGTGATTCTGCTGTTATGTGATGGAGCACCATCTTGCTGTAGAATTATTTGGTTTCGCTCTTCCTCGGGGAAACCATTTAACTCGTTTCTTAAGAGATCCAGTATTTCAATATACTTGACAGTGTTTAAATGAACTTCGTACACGTGGACTAACACTACATCATTTCTCATAATTCCGCACCAAACGTTGAAAGAAAATCTTACTTGATTGTTAGTTTCATGAACACGAACAGGATTCACTCGAGACCAATAATGGTTATTGCGGCGATTGTACATGCCATTATTGCTGAAGTTGGTTTCGTCAGACCATACAATGTTACTCAAAAAATTAGGGTTTCGGTCAATTTCTCCAAGCATGTTTTCACAAAATTGTAATCGTCTGTCACGATCCCCAATATGCAATTTTTGCACCAACCGACCTTCACGATAGCATTTATACTTATACTTTTTCAGCACTTTAAGTACGCGAGTGTGGGTTGTTCCTAATTCATCGGCAGCATCTCTACTTGAAGCCTTTGGAAATGATTCAAAGTATGTTAAAACATCTAGTTCAAAATCGAAATAGTCTTGCTGAATAGTTTGCCGTCTCTTCTTGAAACCACCCGTATTCTTTAAATTTTCTACCATTCTTTTCAATACGAACCGAGTTGGTGCCTGTCGGTCTTGATATCTCTCTCCATACCACCGCAGAGCTAGATTCACGTTTTTGTTATTTAAAAAATAAGCTTCCATTAAATCAAACTGTTCTTGATAAGCCATTTTCACCGTGAGACAAAATGTGAAATGAGTTGTAAAAACAATCAAATCAAAAAAATCTAATTTTCAAATTTTAATCTAACATTCCATATTTAAATTACCTCATACACGCAGCTACGAGTATGTCGCAAAGGAGTCTGCATTACAAAAGATGGATGTTAGTTAAAGAGCTTTAACTTGACTCATTGAATTTGTAACTTCAGATTTCCTGGTTTTCCTTTCATTTAATTTATCATGTTTGTTAGAGAGATTTCATCCTTATAATTGACCCTAACGATCGATGCAATAAAAGTACAGGGTATAATTTTTTCAGATTTTAGCCGGTTCGATTCCCGGGTTCGAGAAGAGAATTTTCGAAAATCTTTGAATGCAGTTTGCTTTCTATTCAAAAATAAAGGAATGTTTCCTTTGAGTAAAATATTCTATCTGCAGTATTAAGAGTACTTTCCCTCCAGGTGGCATTACAAAATTCCACCCTGTATATATACATATAGAATAGAAGAGCAGAAGATAGATAGATAAGCCAAAACTCCTACTTTGATGGCTTGTCTCCGCTGAGACTGGCTGCCAGGGCCGAAATTCGGTCAGGAGGACTATTATCGACAAATGGAGTGAATGTGCTTACCGGTGGATAACCGCAATTTGCAAAACCAACATAATGGAAAACAAATAAGAAAATGAACAGGTTGTCCCACATTTCTGTGTACTCGTAGTTCCCTCGCTGAAATAAATCTAATCGGAGAGTTTCATTAGAACAGGCAATATTTTATTACTTTGTAAAGTAATTGGGAGGCGAAATAAATGATGTTCGATAAGAATGACTAATAAAATTAATAGCACCAGCGGAGCTCGAGTGTACGACTAGCACTGAAAAATGCTTTTAATCTTGATAACACTTCGATCCATTTTAAATATTTATTTTATTATTATTTATAATAAAGAAAGTAAGACGTATCTAAAGACAATATAAAAAATGTGAGGTAAAAAGCGCCTGAGAAATACGCTTGGCAATCTGTTGAAGCGCGTGATGCGAACAAAAAGGTTGCAGGCACCAACATTTTCCCAGTTATGACGCTGACAACGGCTAAAGCGCGGTCACTGTCAGACTGCATACAAAAGAAAGAGAAGCGCGACGAAATATCTATTTACTCAAAAATGAGTTAAATAATCGAAAATAAAAAAAACAGCCAAGTTCTGCATTAAAATAAGACGTTCTTGTTACTAATTACATACCAACTATACGTTGATATTTAATACAAGTATTTTGGATTGAAACTCAAAGTAAAGGGATAGTTTACCGTTAATTTGTATCGAGATTTATTTTTCTAAACGTGTTTTGGTAACAACCAAGTTCTGAGAAATATGTTCAAGAATAACAACATATATTATTCCGTTACCATTATACTATATTGATTTAGCAATTTTTTTGTTTATGACAGCCTACTTAGATCATTTGCCTCTTGGCAGCGCCTTAAGTCTTCGACTTTTATCCGTCAATTAGATGCTCCGTCGTTTGCAGTGGGCAAAGTCACTTGAAGGGCCTCCGGTAACAGCCTTGTATGGTTTGCTCATAACATAATTTTATTTATTTATTTATCTCCATCTTTACTAATGCGGCCCATACGCCAACATAATGGTGGTAAGTTGTCTTCCTGAAGCAGCACCTTTTGGTCGTAGTGTGCCTTTTGGACCTCAGCTGCAGCTCGGCCAAGTACTCCCACTGCCACCTCCGCCAAAAGTGCTGCTGGATTTTATTCCAAGCGAGTTGCAGTTTTCTAGTCTCGGTGAAACCAGCGCAATAAACGTCCGTTCAATCAGGAAGTGCCCTGGAGTGAAGAAAAGAAGGTCATTTAGAGGCGAGGGCATCGCGTAAAGTATATGGCTATTTATGTCATATGGCTTCCACTTGGGCGAACAACGTGGATATCTCCTCAAAACATAAATGCGTGTTGCCCATGACATGTCTAATATGAAATTTAGCTAATTTTACCCCGGCCTCCAAGGTACCACCAAAATGTGGAGCTTAGCATGTGAAAACACAAATTTAATTAATTCCTCGCTAAGGAAGCATGCAATTATCATAGTCAGTCCGTTAGTACAAAATATCCTCGAATTTTTAATGCTGTAAAAATGGCTGTAAACTGCTTAGTTTAGTCGTTATTTACAATAGTTTTTATTAAATTTATTTATTTCGATTTCCTTCCAAGACAATAATTACATTCATTTAAAACCTACAGTATTAAAAAAATTAAAAATAATTTTTAGAAAATGAATGATTTCCATTATTAATACATAAATTCATTTTCAAGGCGAAAACACATTATTAAAACGCAACGCTACCCGATGAAACGCGATGCGCGTTGAGTCGAATCAAATGTATTGTTTTCTATAGACCAGAGTCACACTATGAACACCCAACGCGACGCCATGCGCGCACACGCCACCCGATCCAGACGTGCCAGGTCGGCGCACAGGTCGGTGTGTTGCCCATGGTGGGGGTAAACACGCCATCCGACACGGCGCGCGCGGGATGTTTCTAGACAACACCCAAGGCCACGCGTCAGTCGTGTATAAATTCGTGTATTTCTTCAAATTATGTTTTAGTAACCCGAAAATACATATGAAATCTTCCATTATCTGGAAGTATAAACCCCGTCACTTTATCTCGAGACCTCGCTGGAATTTTTTATTTTTATCATTTTAATCATATCATTATAATAATATTACCTACATTAACGATGCTTCCGGCAACAAATGTCGTAAACGCCATTTTGGCGAAAATGAGTTAAGAATGCAGCCCTACTTAATTTTTGGCGCTGCGTCGATCTAAAAATGTGAAAAAAATATTCGCCTAAAAAAAATACTTTTACACCCAAAATTTTTACTAGTATAATCAAGATTTTTTAGAAAAGAGGGTATGTATAACTCATATTGCTTAGAACCGAATAACCGTGCAGGTCGTATAATACAACGTACAAATAGCTGTCGGTCGTAAAAACATGAATACATAATTAATTGTAATTACACCCCACAATCATTTTTAAAACGCTGAAACGCTAAAAAGCTCTGCTGAGAAACAATTGTCGTAATGTCACTTGGTCTTGGAGAATTGGTTTGAAAATTGAATTATGTAGGTCGTACTCCTAATTTTGTTAATATTTTCATACTAAAAAAACCTGATTTTCTGATAGAAGATAATTAATCAGAAATTTCATCTTCCTTGTCAGTCTCATAATGTCATTGATACTCTTCCTGAGACTGACGAGGAAGATGAAATTTCTGATTAATTATCTTCTATCAGAAAATCAGGTCTTCAAATTTCTGGTTAATAATCTTCTATCCAATGACAGAAGATTATTAATCAGAAATTTGAAGACCTGATTTTCTATAACTCGTCGTCGTATTATGTTTTGCATCTACTTTTTTTATTATCTTGTCGATAACACTTTCCCATTTTCACCAACGACACTAAAAGTTAGGTAGACCATAGTACAGAAGCTTTCCGAACAAACATGATCTAGAAAGATGAACTACCTAAATTTTTAAGGGCGTTGGTGAAAATGGGCATTGTTTATTAAAATTATTAGAGCAGTAAGCTTGGTAGAATGTTTACTTATATTTTTTTTGTAATTCATTATCAATACGTTTTAAAAAAATGTCGTGATTATAAAATCTTCTTGAAATCAATGAAACAAAATGATTACTTAACATTTTGAATTATGTCTGGCTGGTTAGGTACGCCGTTGGAGGTAGAACACTATAGGCACCTTGTAACAAACGCTTGATTAAATTATACGGGACGATGCCTATAATATACTTACTTAAGTGTATTTTTATACCTTTAGGACCTGCCAGGTCCTAAAAGTATAAAAATTTCGAGCCGCGACACAAACAATGATGATGAATGATGATTGATGTACAAGATCCTCTAATGGAAATTTAAGTGATTGGTTTAGACATTTTTTTACTTTGAATTTGGATTAGTGCCTTGCTTAACCATTATTTTGATTAAACGATCACGGTCAATGAATAAAAAACCTTTTTTAATTATGTAAATTTGTGTTTTATTTTATTGTTTTTATTACAAGTAATGAAAACTCAACTTACAGTCTTAAATTCATTGATTTGCTTCAGATATTTCCGTGTTTGTTACATACCATCGCATCAGATCGTGGTGTTTACACTCATTTTTATTTCAGTATATGGTTTTTAAAACCAAACCCAGAACTATTGTATTTAAAAACTGGTGCATACTTCTAACTTCCGTTAGACAAATCGTTCTCCATTGATTTGTTAGTGGTCGTAAATACTAACTTCTTGAATTTTCTGGGGTGTATGTCCAAGCTAACTTTTAAAATAAGGCTTTGACATAAATAGCAATAATATATTATGAAACACCATCGTATTTTACGTATTTCTTGTATAGAACACAATTTTACAACTTTTAAAGTTAAAAAGATATAAGCCAAAAACGAAATTATTTTTTGTTTTTCGTTGATTACCAAAAGTGCTATTTTGGTGTTTACGACCTTTGTTGTCGGAAGCATCGTTAAATTAATTAACACAATATTTGTTTTGTTGGAAATCTTATTGTTTATAATAATATCCTACTAGAGGATACTTGTTTTGGGCACCATATCAGAGCGCCGACGCGACGTGACGTCATCGACGCCAGGTCTCGAGATAATGTGACCGGGTTAGTATGATATTCACCACACATACTTCTCTTTTGATTTATTTCATGTACCCAGTAACGCCTAGTTATTCTCTTTTTCTTGAGTCGTTTAAGTATCATATATGTACCCAAAATTTGCATCAAATCTTGTTCAAAGTCTTCATCTGACTCGTTATTTATTAAATCCATATTACATAACCATACACTTCCACTGCTGTTAGCTAACTGGATTCAGAATTAGCTAGTATGTCGTGGCGTCGCGTGTTGATAATGTGCACGGTGCAAATCGGGTGTCGACACGTTGCGTCGCGTCGCGTTTTAATAATGTGTTTCCGCCTTCATTCATGCTAACTTTCTCGTGCGTCTATCACACTCTTTCTACTCTGTGAAAAATCTATGAAGGTGAGATTTCAATGTGGAATAAAACTGCACATTTATGCCACGGGTGTCGCTTGTATCGGTCGGCTCACGGAAAAATGAAACACTGATGAAATGAGGCACCAATCTACGATTATCCCTATGTGCACAATGCAAGTGCACCCAAGAACAATTGGTTGGTGCAGGACTATTGCAGGATAAGGGAAAACAAAGATATTGAGCTATTATTATCTCCTTTATTTCATTAAATAAACTTATAAATTATATTTTTAAATACATGGTTCATAAATGACCTAATTAATTACATGACAAATCAAACTGATATAGGACTTGTTCTTTTCGCTGACGGTACAAATGCTATAATAACCGCAGAAAATATAGAAGCCTTGACTAATAAAGTAAATATGACTCTTACTCACTTTAATACTTGGTTCACCTTGAACAGTCTCAACTTGAACACCAACAAAACGAATGCAATGTTATTTAGAACTACGGCAAGAAATAAAGATACAATTGACATAAATTTGAATGGTAATAATATAATTTTAGTTGACAGCGTTAAATTTTTAGGTATTTATATTGACGAAGGATTAACCTGGAAAAAGGAACTATCAACCATAGAAAGCTCAATTAGTTCAGCCTGTTATGCTCTTAGAAGTCTCAGAGATGAGATCGACATTAAACAATTAAAACTGGTATATTATTCACTTGTCGAATCCAGGCTTAGGTATAGTATTTTTCTATGGGGCGGAAGTTATGCGTACAATGTGAATACTGCTTTCGTAGTACAAAAAAGGGCTATAAGCACCATGGTGAGAATTCCGCAATGGGTATCGTGTAAGCAGTATTTTAAGGATCTACAGATTTTAACCGTCCCATCCTTGTATATTTTTGTTGTACTCACGGATCTTATAAAGAAACTTAACAGATTAGAAACAACTGAACAAAGAAATAAGAGAGAAGCTACTAGGCGCAAGGACTTGCAACATTACATAGTCCCACGTATGAAAGTTGTTACTCATGCTGCAAGCTTTCAATCCATCAAGCTGTATAATAGACTTCCAGGAGATTTGAAGTCTGTTTACAATATTAACCAATTTAAGCAAAAATTAAAATCATTTTTGGTAGAGAAATGCTATTATGCTATTGATGAGTTTCTGTCTGACGTGTTTACCTGGGCCAATGAAATTGTATAATAATGATAGTATCTATGGTGACATAATCCTGACCGTGTTAAGTTTTGACATTATTATTCTTCTACATTACCTATTATTTTACATGATACTTTTACATTGCCTATTATTTTACATTATTATTTTGCATTATTCTTGACTTTATGATCATAATTTAGACTCAAATCTCTATGTTATTACTGTTAATGACAGTGATAAGCTCATAAGATCGCTAAATATAATTAAAAGCACGTGTGTAATTTTTAAGTGATTTCGACACAATGTAAAAATTGTTATTAAATAAATGAATGAATTAGAATATAAAAAAAAAATACATTTAAAAATAGAAAAAATAGTAGCCCACCGGTATCGGGAACAAGGTCCAAGCTATTATTATATTATTATTGAGGTTTGGATAACTAATGTGAATTTTGTATCTATGGAAGGACTATGGCCTGACCATAGTTTTATAAATACACAGATAAAACGACTGGGGGGACTTGCACACTCAATAATGGGCCCCCGAAAACTGTTGCTAGCACATAGTGACTGTTACAACAAGGGGGCAACATATCCTAGGATGAGGAGTGGAGAGGTATTCCCCGGTATCAGGATAACCCTGGAGGCACGTTTCAGGCACCTACTACCATCTTACTGAAATACTTCCTTCCTCCGATGCTCTTGCAAATCTCCACTCAAGCCGACCAATAAAGGCAAGAAAGAGGTGGGAGCTCTGTTCCTCGTCAGTGTTCGCTCTGGTCGGTCAATATAGCCAAGCCAGAGGCCAGGAACAAGACTTCTTCCGGGAGATGCTTCAGACTTCTTCCGGAAGGTCCATGGGGTCGCTACTGCCCAGCACCTCGCCACATGTTGCCCTGCGGCTTTATGTATATATCTTGTTCTGGCTCCTCACCTGTACCCTAATTGCGTAACGCATTTTAAATCGGAATCGGAATGATTTTGAAGTATATTGCTAATCCATTGCTTCATATGTTAGAAAAAATTGTCTGCTCAACAACGTAAATAATGCGATGAATGCTGTTGAACTGTCAATTTGAAACAGATTCTTACTGATAGTGTGTTACGCAATTAGCCCTCTGTTTCGGCAAAGTAAACTCTATCGGCACAGACCTAGAGTTCAAGAGCGCGCAAGCCCTACCACGACGTCAACGTACAGATACGGTAGTGGGGTTATTATTATTATTATTATCTACCATTTCTGATGTTTTATTAAAGCTTTACAATGCTTACCCTCAAACATCACACTAATTTCAGCTTCAAAACTATCCTCTGATTTATATTTCTCCAATATCCACTGACCTCCATAAATTTCACACTGGACTGGCTGCTGTCATAATATGTTTGTGCCTATTTGAGTATCGCCATTTTTTCGCTGTAGGCAGATACGATTGTCCATGGAACTAAAATTAGTGATGTTCTTAAGTCGACTGTAGTAATGATAATACATATCGATGATATGAATAAGTACCTTTTCTTAATAACTTCCGATTTTAAGAATCTTATTAAACCATAGATGATGTGTGTACATTTGCATAATGCTTCGGAAAAAGTATTACTAAATCCTGCACACATTCGCTTAAGATAGGGAACACTATCGTAACGCCGCGTTCGACGCTGAATGACCGGAACAGCGCTGAACGCGGCAGAACAGCGCTGAACTCTATCTAGAGCACTCGCATGATAATAACACATTTGTCCTCATTTTATACTTGTTTGCCGCGAAAGCTGAATAGACGCGGAAAGCTGAACGGATGCGTACGCGTCTCCGTACAAAGTCGTTGTTTTCTATGGGCATAAGCTGAATAGAACTGAATAAGTGTGAGTAGTCCCTAAATCGATCTCGCATAGCATGTGGGACTGACCCAGGTTGTTTTTAATTCTACCCATATTTATTGAAAGAAGAAGTTTTATGATTAGACTAGCTGCGCCCCACGGTTTCACCCGCGTAAGTCTCGATCCCGTGAGAATATCGGAATAAAAAGTATCTATAACTATGTCTTAATCCAGGGTGTCAGCTACCTCCATACAAAATTTTATCAAAATTGGTCCAGCCGTTTGAGCGTGAAGAAGTAACAAACATACACGCACACACTCACAAAATTTCGCCTTTATAATATTAGTGTGATGTGATAATACTACCACACTGCCGAAAAACGGGTAAGTAATAGATGATATAACAACAAAATCTCTAATATTAACAACATATAACAACGGAACCTATAATTTTATTTAATATAGCGATTAGTTAATATAATGAACGATTGATATAATTTTAAAATAAGTAATTTTTATAAGCATAACATACATTAAATATAACATCGTTTGATATACCACTCAAAAGATATAAAACTTATTGTCTAATATTATGAAAACGCCTACTTAAAAACACAAAGCAAAATTGCATAGACACGGGTTAGTTTATTTAGTATTATTTTTATGTTGTAGCCTGTGGGTAGCTCAACAAAAGTTATTGTTAGTCACTTAGTGTACGTAATCTTGCTCAGTTAAATAATAATCATTAAAGTATTCCTTTAAAAAAGAATTCTTACAAGTGTGAGACATACAAAAGTTCAAAGGGAGCAATGAAATTGTCAAATCTTCTTCTAATTTAAACTTAAAAAAACAATAACTTTGTATTTTGTTTAATAAATATTTTAAAGTATTTTTTCTTTGTTTTATTCTTTGTAAGTTCTATCGTAGTTATGGGTAATAGTAACCTAAGTAGATATTAAACATAACTAGTAACTGATTACCACCTGCGCTAAGATAGGTCGATGGAGCCCCGCTTGGCTTCTATTTCCGGGAGGTTTAAAAAAAAATAACCACGAACCTAACCTAACCTATCCGAGTCGGGGTGTTAACCATAATGACGTTTCGATTAAGAGGGATGCTCTAAGGTAGCCCGCGAAATTCCGCAAAGTTTAAAAAATCCTACTGAATGATTATTTCAGAAATAATCTTTCAGTAGGATTTTTTAAACTCAAAGAGTTGTAATGCTGATTCTAATGATTATAATTCTGTAAAGCCATATTTTTTATGGCCGCGAATCTTATTTAGATCAACATACAACCTGTTACTGACCCACAAATTGCAAAAAACATAAGAAAATTTGAATTTCGTGGGCTACCTTAGCGCATCCCCTTAAAAAAAAGGAAATAAACAATATACATATTAAACGTTAGACCAAATGATTTTCGATTACATAAACGTTATATTAAACAACGTTATACAATTTTTTTTTTTTTTTACGTTTTGTGTCCATTAATTAACTTTTCCAAATTTTAACTTTGTTAGCTTAGTTGTTTAACTTTGTGCATGTTGTGGTCTCCTGTAAGTGAAGGAGTACACTTACTTATTACCTGATGTAACTCTTTATTTATGTGTCATGTATTGTGTACGTCTTTTGTTGGAGATCCTAAATAAATAAATAATTAAGTTTTAGAATAAATAAATGTTATATGTAAAGAAATTATATCAACAGTTGGTATAATTATCTCACGTTGGTTATATCTTATGAACGATAATAAAATGAAATTACACCAAATGAGTTTATACGTTATGAGACGCATCCCCGAAAAACGGGTTTAACACAACTACTGAATCAGCCTGAGCTGTATTAACTTTTGGTATTGAATATCGATATTTTATCGATAAGAATTTGTCAATCACTATTGAATTTGCAGTGTACGTCAAAATTAGTTCTCGGGACAATCGTAGTGGCACATGGCATGGTGCTTCAATTTGCCACACAAAATTAGCTGTCATTTGTATGGAGACTGCCTGTCCAGAGTGAAATGTATGGAGGTCAGTGCCAATAGCGGACGCGATTCCTTCAGTTCGTATTGAAGTATTTGACGAAGTACCTACGTTCATAGCGTATGGCTATCGAGTATCACCTAGTATTCCAATCTATTCATGTTACGTAAAAATAAACCTAATTACATGCACATCAAATTTTAATGAAAGAATGCTTCTTGACGGTTGATCTTGGACTTGCTAAGTTGTTCAGTTCACAAAATCTCAGGTGTGTGTAGTACAAAACTTATAATTTTCTGTTCTATGTAAATACTTCATACGTAGTCGGAACAGGTATTAGGACTAAGTATTATTCGATACTCGTACTAGGTGGACCCTGTACAGTTGTACAGTACGAAAATTCCAACTCCAGGTGTCCAGCAGCTGTACACCTCTACAGCTCTGTCAAATTTATTCTTGGACTAAAGATAGTAGCGACATCTAAAGTGAGCAAGTTGCACTGTGGCAGTTTTCATAACCAGTTTTCATTTAGTTTCAGAACTATTTATAATAACTAATTATTTAAAAAATACTGATAAAGTTTCTTATATTATTCTGAAATAACTGTTTATTACCAAAAAAATATAAGAAAACAGCACGCGATTTGCTGTTATATATTTTATATAAATAGTAGAGTAGATATTTATTTTAATGAAATGGCAATACCGACGCGTCTATTGTCAAAATGGTTGTTTATCATTGTTATTAGGTACTAGGCATTCACAACTTTCCGAAAAATAAACATTTTCCAATGAAATGTTACGTAAACTCAGTTGATAATTAACAATGTGTGACGAAGACGAAGCGTACTGCCGCCTGTGCGCCGAGCCAACGACAAAAGAAACGCTTATATCGCCAGACGAAGATGTAGGAATCAACTCCAAAATAGCCACTAAATTGTTGTGGATAAATATCGATGTTAATACCTCAGAAACACTTCCAAAAAGCATTTGCTTCTCATGTTTCGACTTACTAGAACGTACATGGTCCTTTTTACACAATGCCAGGATTGCACAAACGAAATTGAACGAGATATTCCTGAAAAAAGATGACACGGAGAATTCGCGTTCTGATCTGAAAATAGAGAGTAATGATGGAAAACCGGTAAATATCGATTGGGAAGACTTTGAGGATACGAAACGAAATGTTAAACCGGAAATTATCAATGAGGAACCTCAAATAGTGACTGTAGACCCTAATTCATTGATAGACCTAGCTGCGGCAGCAGTGAAGATAGAACGACTGAGTATTGACGGAATCCTTCAGAATTCCGATGGTTTTAACACAACAGACAGTGATACACCTCTTTACATGGCTGTTAAGAAGAAAAAACTCAAAAAGAAAAAGAAATTGAAGTACAATTCTGATTTAGACACTGACAGTAACAAAAAAGGGTCAGAAAATTTTACTTGGGACGATTATATGTGCCGTTGTGCAGACTGTGATGCCCAATGCAAGAATGTCATGTCTTTACGTTTACATGCATTACAAATACACACCCGTTGCTGCATATTCAAGTGCTCAGACTGCGGTAAAGTTCTCAATAACTACAAATCATTTGTCAACCATGTACGTTCACACAAGAAATGGCTTAGATACTGCTGCGAGTTTTGCAACAAGCGTTTTACAATGGCGTCAGTTTTGAAAAAGCATAAAAACACTTGTCACGTCAATGCATACAGAACTATGTGTCAAAACTGCGGTTCAATGTTCGAGAACGAAGAACAACTACAAGACCACAATAGAATTTACACTAAAAACTACAGAAAACGAACGCTGAAATGTGAAACAATAGAATTTGAACGTAAATGTGAACATTGCCAAAAAGAATTCAAATCGCGTAGTAACTTACAGCAACACAAACTAATACACACGCAGCGTAGTAGAGACTTCTCATGTCATATATGCGGTAAAATGTTCTTTACAAAGGGTACTTTGAGTACTCACATGATGACGCATGATGACACAAGACCTTTCAAATGTGAGTTCTGTCCAATGGCCTTTCGGGCTCGAGGGAATCTTCAATCCCACTTCAGCCTCCATTCTGGAGCCAAACCATTTGTTTGCGAGCAGTGCGGTAAAAGCTTCCGTGTTAAAAGACACTTGAAATCTCATTCTATAGTGCATACAGACTTAATGCCTTATATATGTGAGTATTGTAACAAAACTTTCCGATTTAAAACCCGTTTGAACTTACACATAAGACAACATACTGGTGCTAAGCCATATAAATGTGTTTATTGTCAACGGGACTTCACAAATGGGTCTAATTTTAAGAAGCATATGAAGCGTAGACATAACGTTGATACGTCTAAGAAACGGTATACTACAAATGTTGTTGAGAATGAACAGAGCCTGGAAGGCAGTGATGTTGAGACGATTCAAATGTAGATACCGTTTTTGGTAAGGTTAAAATGTATTTTTATCTTCAAGCTTGTTTGTAGGATGAACAGGAATAAGAATTCTTTAGCATTGTTTTACAACTTTTAGTATGGGACCGACACTGAAATAGGAAAAAAAAAATGTAGTAATTTAATTGTAATGAACATAATAATAAATGAGAGCAGCAGATATTTTTTTCTCGTTTTCGGGTTTGTTCCCTTAGTAAAAATTGTTTATTATGCTCAAACTCAAAGCATTTATTTCAAACTAGCTGCGCCCCGCGGTTTCACCCGCGTAAGTCTCGATCCCGTGGGAATATCGGGATAAAAAGTAGCCTATGTCTTAATCCAGGGTGTCAGATACCTCCATACGAAATTTTATCAAAATTGGTCCAGCCGTTTGAGAGTGAAGAAGTAACAAACACACACACACTCACAAACTTTCACCTTTATAATATTAGTGTGGTGTGATGATGTGATTAGTGTGATAAGTAAACCTTTATTTTATTTTTTCTTCAGTAATTCCAATTAACTCATTTTTCTTCTTTCAAATGTAATTGTAGTAAAATTAAATTATCTCTTTAAAACAAAAAACTTTTTGTTAAAATCTGTTTCTTTATTTCTATTAATTCCCTGTAAATAAGTTTGGAGATTTAAATGTTTTTACTTCATCATCTGCCTGGGTCGGCGTCCAGTGTAACTGGATGCAGCTGAATACCCATATTTTCCATGGAGCAACTGCCTATCTGACCTCCACCACCCATTTACTGGGTAACACGATACCCCTTGGTAATACTGGTTGTCAGACTTTCGGGCTTCTGACGACCTGTAACGACTGTCAGATCTACAAATGATAAACGTTATATTGTTATATAAAAAAATCTGCAATTTAAAAAATTGCGCATCTTATTGTCATCTAAAAAAACCTTGCTGCATTTTTTAGTTTTCGTGAAAACTAAAAACCTTTTTGTTTATTAGTTAATGTGTTCGCGCCCTTACTGTACATGACTAATTAATTATTATTATACTCTTAGGTATACAGTTCTTATGTATGTAAGTAAATAAAGCAATATTTTATTATTCATTTTAGAAATTTCCATTTTACCATGAAATTTTTTTTTGACAGTTTTATCTTATCACCCTCGTATTAAAAGCCTCGTTGGTCGTCGTCGAAAGGCGAATGCTGAGCGTGGGGTCCGGGGTTCGATAGGAATCACGCGAAACTCTACACTTATGCCCGACAGTGGCAGTGTTATTAGGCTTTTCCATTTTTAACCGACTTCCAAAAAGGAGGAGGTTATTGTTCGACTATACGTTTGTTTTTTTTTTATCTGTCTATTTTTCCGTCAATTGTGGACCGATTTTGATAATTACCTTTTGTTTGAAAGGGTGGTGAGGTGGTCCCATTGTCACCAAGTCAGAATCTGATGGGACGATCCCATCGAAATCGAGGGAAATCTTCCTAACCTATAGCGATTTGGGTTTTTTTTTATAATACCTAACTGGTGCATTTGCTCTTGGAAAGCACCATTTGGTAAAGTGGAACTGATGTTGAAGACCACATTTAATGGCCACCGGAACTACTTAATAATAATTAGTATTTCACGGGTTGCGATTCGATTGGGTACTTTAATATGGTTGCTAAGCAATTTATGGTCGTCACAATACATGATGGTGAAGTGGAGCTGATGGTTCGTCCATAAGAACTCAAAAATTGACGTCCCTGCATCGGGAAAAGCAATATTTTGTAAAAGGTGATGAGCAGTTGACATTAGGCTATAGTAATTTAGATAAATTACAAACTGACCCCTAAAAAGTGAAAAATATAAAACATTTAAGTAACAAAAAAAAAACAACCGTCTTCCAGAAAAAACATGTTTTTTTTTTGTAAAAAGTTTTTAATTTTCTGTAGCAGCCTGGAGCCTGGGGGCCAAGTCTGCTATTTTCAATGATTGGTCATTATGACGACCATACCAAGGCAACGGCATGACCATTGTGCCAATAGTTTCTAACCTAAATTCATAATGGCGTGACAGTGCTCCATAGGGAAGTCAAAATAATAGGAGCTTGTCAGTACGAGATTACCAAATACAGACAATTTTTCCAATGGAGTATCAGTGGCACGTCATTGGAAAATCATAAAGACGCCTTTGAATTGGGAGATTAGCAAAACTGTCAAACTCTACAATTACGGTGCCAATGATCGGCCACAACTGCGTTAGCAGACTTGCCCCCCTGGATTCGTGCACGTTTTGATGTCAATAGTGTCGCCCCTCATTTATTACGCGACACTTAAAAATAACTAGCGAATTGTGGGTATAATACTCTATACATATTTGCCCACCTTCGAGAAATACATCCGAAGAAGTTACTTTTAGGTTATCCTCGCTCTAATAAATCTATGAGTACCTACAATAGTCAGAAACGTGACACGACGCTACGGTCTGCAAACTTGTATTGTTGATGTGGCGTCGTGTTGCTACTCTTTTGTTTTGCTGACCATTTGCCGAGGCTTGTCGGGCCTTCTAGCGGTGTAGGTTTTAAGGGAAAATGGTGGATAAACTTGAACGAAAAAATACCTCAGAAATCCTTACATTTATTTATTTATTTTATTTATTTATTTATAGTTCATTAAAACGGTACAACAATAATTAACATGGAAACATAAAAAAACATAATAATAAAAAATAATATTAACATGCTTTTGACAGACAATTTAATTTGCATTGTTAAAACTAATATGGAACAGTGAACTCCCTTGCATACTTCCTCTCACAGAACACCAGACATATACACATAATTGTTCTCCATTCATCCGCAAACACATCACATTCAGGGTTGGCAGTCAGAAGGGCATTGAGCATCTTCAAAGTACGACACACTGGGGATTCAGCTCTGGCGACAGTTTTGGATGAAGGCTGCGCAAACAAATTGTGCCGGCGGCTCGGACGGTGTCCGATGTATTTGTCGGGCACAAATAGCCGGCAGAAAAGGCCGTGGAGATCTGGGCAGTCTATATGTCCCCGTAGGGTTTTACAGGCTACCATGAGCTGGTCAAACCCTCGCCTCACCTCCAATGAGTTAAACCCCAACATGCCTAAAAGAAAGTTAGTAGGGTACATATAGGGAAAGCATCAACGTTTGGGTCGTGGTATAGGGATGCCAAACACAGGCACTGGACTCGAGTTTGCTTCGAACTAGGGTGGTATACAAGAGACTAATAACATTTGGTTTGCGGAAATCACGAGCATTTCGCAAAACAAATCCCAGGCGCCTGAAGGAATCCTTTGCAAGGGTAGAGATGTGGTCTCTAAAAGTAAGACAGCGGTCAAAGGTTACTCCCAAGTCCTTTATGTTGGTGACACGAGTAATTACTTCACCACCCAAACTATAGCAATAATGGATTGGTCGCAGCCCTCTACCGTACGTCATGACGTAACACTTATGAATGTTGAAACATAGTTTGTTCACAATGCTCCACTCGACGACGGTGTCAATGTCCATTTGTAGGAGTTTACAATCCTCATCTGTTCTGATGTGTGCAACAAGCTTTAGGTCGTCGGCATAAAGAAGGCATTTGGCAAACTTAACCTTTGCTATGAGATCATTGACCATAATCAGGAACAGAGGCGGCCCTAACACTGATCCCTGACTCAAGCCCGAGCGTGTGTTATAAGGCTTGGAGTCGAAGCAGCCAAGTCTGACAAACTGCTTGCGATCACGCAGGTAGTCGGAAAAGAAGCGAAGAAGAACGGACGAGAAACCAATGGCCCCTAGCTTTGTCAAGAGCACATCGTTATCAACTCTGTCGAATGCTTTCCGGAAATCGAAATACAGAGTGTCCACCTGTGTACCGATGTCCGAGCCACCCGAAATATAGTCTACTTGAATCAGTAAATTCGAATTTACAGAGCGACCCGGCCGAAAACCGTGTTGCGCATCAGACAGAGACATATTTATGCGTTTAAAAATTAAGGCATGGAGTATATTATGCTCAAAAACCTTAGCAATGGTAGGCAGGATAGCGATGGGCCTGTGTTCCTCCACTGATGTTTTGTCACTGGTTTTAGGGATGGGAGTGACTCGCGAAGTTTTCCATTGCTCAGGGTATACACCGGACTGGAGGGCTAGGTTAAAGACATGACATAGAGGGGCTGCCAAGATATCATGACACCCCTTAAGGATAAAGGCTGGAATGTTGTCAGGGCCAACCGAGCTTCGGGGTCGGAGTTTAGCAATCCCCTTAACTACATCCGGTGGGGTTAAAACGGGAAGAGGAATGTTATCGCCCTCACTACTCACACTTATGTTTCTTGGGTCCAATTTAGGTGTATCGGGCAGAAACACGCTTGAAAAATACTGGGCAAATGCTTCGGCCGCTTTGACACCCGAAAGTCTCACCATGGAGTATGACGTTTGGCTCGAAACCGCCCTTCGATCGCAGGCCAGAAACATGCTGCCAGAACTGTCGCGGATTTTTACCTATGTTATCTTCTAAGGTATTACAGTACAATCTATAGGCGTCCTGGGTTCTTGCTTTTAGATCTGATAGCAGAGCACTAAACTCCGCATATGTGATATCACATCGCGTAAGTTTCCACTTACTATGCAGTTTAGTTTTACGCTGAGTATCGTTTATTATATCTCTAGTAAACCAGACTGGATACCGCCTATTTCCAATAATCATTCTCTTCTTCTTTGGAATGGAAGAATCAAATAAGTTATAAATTATTTTGTAAAACTTACCAGTAGCGGAGGGTACGTCATTGCAACGAAAAACGTCTTGCCATGGAGCAGAACAAATTTGATCGCTTAAAAGTGCGAAGTCCCCTTTGACGAAGTTCCAATCCCTACTACGATCAATGTTACTGGTGTCCAATTTTTCCCTATCCTTACGCGTTGTGATGCATACATAATATTAATAAAACAAAGTCCCCCGACGCGTCTGTCTGTCTGAAAACGGGATAAACTCATAAACTACCGAACGTATTTTCAAACGGTTTTCACCAATGAACGGAGTGATTCATGAGGAAGGTTTAGGTTTATAATTAATTAAGGTTTTGTGTAAATTGGCTGAAATATGACGATTATTGTTGCAGATGTTGGAATAAATCATGCCGACTTGCTTTACTGGCGTGAGCCGCGTAAACCGTACGAGATAGACATATAATATTTATGTTCTACAGGAGTGTAGGTACATCTAAAAATTTCAACAACAAAGTCCGCGATAGCATAATTCGGGTCGTCCTTTTCCTCTAGGTACTATTACTACGACAGAAAAAATGGCAGAACGGATTTGGGTGAAATGTGGCATACAAATAGTTGATAGTTATCTACTTAGTAACCTGGA
Source organism: Tiliacea citrago (assembly GCA_963921375.1). Classification (NCBI taxonomy): domain Eukaryota; kingdom Metazoa; phylum Arthropoda; class Insecta; order Lepidoptera; family Noctuidae; genus Tiliacea; species Tiliacea citrago. The sequence goes on along the minus strand of OY992807.1, from coordinate 13,530,786 downwards.
TATAGCTTATTAGGATGAAGGGATCGAACGTTTTTGTGACTCATCCCGGTTCGCCATTTTGATTATTTTTCAAAATGGCGTCGCACGAGGATACATATAAACCGTGGCATTTTAATCGTCTTACAACGGCAGCCCACTTCATGTATCCAATGACTACTAATCATTCATAAAAGTATTTTTTTTATTAACATTTGAATAATTAAAAAAATATATTATTCAATATGACGCATGTCGTTGTTTGAAACACCCTGTTACGAGCGCGATGCGAGGCTTGCGATCCAAGGGTGGCGCGGAATGGAGCGCAAGGCTCTCACCGCGCTCATAAGAGGGTGTTTCAAACTACATCATGCGTCATAAATTCATAATGAATAATATAAAAAAAAAAAACTTTTTTTTCTTTTATACATATTTATTCATTTTATTTTTGTCATTGGATACATGAAATGGGCTGCCATTGTAAGACGATTAAAATGCCACGGTGTATACTTATAACAAAAAACGTCATGACACATGTACACACAACAAACACATATCAACACACACATATCAAGCTACAGATTTCCAGTATAAGCTGATCTCGCGTTGTATAGGATTTCCGTACAAGGAGAGGACAGCGTAAATTGGAAATGTATAGATTGATGTGTAGCCGTGTGTACCTACATCACATTTCTTGTTTGTCTATGCCCCCTATCCATACTTATATATAGATACCTAGGTATTATCGTGCAACGCCATTTTGGAAAAAAAGGTACTCAAAATGGCGAACCGGACGAGGCCAGTCTCCATGCAAAAAACTTCGATCTCCTTTATCCCGGTAGTACATTTCCGACCTCCACGCGGGCGAAGCCGCGGGCAAAAGCTAGTTATAAATATTTCAGATAGAAAATGCAGGGATATCAGATTATATAACTATTGTTAATCTTTTTCTTAGGGTATCGATGGCTAAAAGTCAAACATGTTTAACCCAAAATTCAGCTACATGAACTCCGCTCACCATCATCATCACCGCTCATCATCAAGTGCACAGGTTACAGGGCATGCGGCGCAGGATGGACGGTGGGCTATTGTCTGTGTGGAGGTGCCGCATACGTACTTGGGGTCTGAGCCGTCCATGAGCCCCCTTCTGTGGAGATTGTCTTATCTCCGGCTGACTTGGGTTCGAAGTTTATTCAAAGACTTCTATGTCGGCCACGGTAACGCCTGCCCAGGCGTAAAGCTCAGGTGGTTCGATAAAATTGTCAGGAGGGTTTATGATGTGGTCTTATCGACTTAAGATAATTATAGGTATTCGAATATGTCTAATGTCAGTTTAATTCAGTTGCCTAAAAACTCCCAAGTCTCCGTTAGACATCATGCTGAGTACTGCGACCACTGAACCAGCGAGGCAGTAATTTCTACTCGTTTATGGTAATTCTTATTCATCGTCACTACTTTTAATTGCATGTCTTGTCAGCCAAGTTACCTACTACATGAAATACAGAAGTCATTGCCAGCAGATCATCTTGCAACATCGCGTGTTTCAGATAATTTAACCAAACATCTCCTCTCTTACTTACTGTTATTAGCAATATATCAAATCATTAAGCTCTCTCCATCTTGTGACGAACCTACATAAATATAAGCAAAGATTATTTTGTAGACAGGACAGTTTAAAAAAAAGTTTAAATTAGTCAAATAAAATTAGGTAATAAACAAAAAAAAAAAAAACACAACTCGACTAATAATAAATACAAAAATATACCATCACCAAATTAAATATAACAATAAAAATCACAATAATAAACAAGCAGTCAGTCATTGCAGTCTAATGTTGCAAGTTACAATGTTACTAGACATAATAATATCTACCTAACTAATTTTGGGTGCATTATAAGCCTTCTTGTTCCTTGGCTATTAGCAGCTGGATAGACGAGGATCGAATTAAAATGTGTGCGATTGGCTCCCTAAGCGCACACCTTTTAACTCTATCCTCAGCTCCACTGCTGGACATAAGCCAGATAAGTCTACGGTTATGTCCAGCAGTGGACTGCTACAGGGTGATGGTGATGATGAAGAAGCTCCCTGATTAGGTATCTACGTTATAACGTTACTATGTAAGTTTGTTCGGCGTACCCAGTGGCGTAGCTAGGGGGGGAGCGTCGGGGGCGGTCCGCACCGGGTGCCACCTGATTGGGGGTGACACCCGACCGTGAAAAATAATAATTAAATAGACTAATCACGTTTTTCAACGATAAACCACTTAGGTTTGAAGCCATTGTATTTGTAACCATAGTTTATCCAAACTAAGTAATTTTAATAAAGCAAAAAAGGGAAGGAAAGAATTACAGCGCGGCAGTAGAACGAAGTTAAAAAGGAAAACGAGTAATAGTCGACCAACTTACATTTGCAGTTGGAATGTATGGGGGAACAGGTTTTTTAACTAGAATGTTAAGTTTGATCTTGGGTTAAAATTCATCCCAACTACGGAACTCTTCAGTGTGCGTGGTTCGGCACGCACTTTGCCGGTTTTTATTCTTGGGTGACACAATTATGCGCACCGGGAGTCACCCATACTAGCTACCTACGCCACTGGGCGTACCCTACCCTGTGCTGTCAATACTTTCGCTACCGATCTTGATAATGGCTATGGCCGCATTCCGAATTAAGACCATAATCGCTGTAATCGATTTTAGCGCGCTTAAACGCGTTCCCTATGAGCGTGAGCACGAAAACGTTGTCGCGTGAAACGTCATAGATGACGTCATGACATGCGCCATCTTGCGATAACGCCGACCATGCCCTAAATTAATATCACCGTGAGCGCTGTCAAAAATGACAGTTGCGTTATTTTGTTTTGAGTCTTATTTATAATAGCGTGGCATTTTCGAAATTGTGCTTCTGGCTACCGTCGCCGTCTAACCAAAGAAGAAGAAGTGTACAAATGTGTGCGTGTGGTGTTTAAACAAAGAAATACTGTAATCCAACCGTGAGCGCGGTCACGAGCGTACCGAATTGATGACAGTTGTCGGCTGTCATAATCATAATAACTAATTCGGTACGCAAATTATTGATGTGAGCGCTGTCAGCGATTAAAGTCTAATACGGAATGCAGCCTATATTTGCCAGTAACGGGGTCAAGATCCAGACTCAGGGCTGCTCTTAAGAAAATCGTCATGAAAGATCCCAATAACACTTTCCCCAACCTCGGAATCGAATCAAAGACTCATAAAGAGGTCAGCATTGGTGCTTACAACCACTGACTCGACCAACTTACAGAGCAGTTAGGAGAAACTGCACCAGTTTTATAATTAAGTACCTAGGTACTTATAGTAAGTTCTTAGACAGGTGGCCGGCGAAGTGACCTCTAAACGTAAAATATGAATGCCATTTATTGCGGGGCATCCGAATTACCACCTGTATATTTATCAGTAGTAGGTATAAGAGATAGATTCATAATTTTCACCTGATATCAGTTTAGGTTTAGATTTTTTCTCTCTTTCTATTGGACGTAAGTGTTTTTTTTTTTTTTGAATATTTGGTAATTGTTTATTCGATAATTTATCACCATAATATCCAGTACCTACCACCTCAAAAATTTTGGTTGATCTGGAACATGACTGCAATTGAGTAGAGTTAATAAAGAAATTACAGATCAAGCTTTTTGCCCACAAAAGTTCCGACTCATGATATAAAAATAAAAATTGGTGGCGAGGCTTCTAAGTGTTTCTAAAAAGTGCTATAGACCTCCATAACAAAAAAAAACCGGCCAAGTGCGAGTCGGACTCGCGCACGAAGGGTTCCGTACCATTATCTATAAAAACCTGCCAAGTGCGAATCGGACTCGCACACGTTGGGTTCCGTACCATTATCTATAAAAAAGGCAAAAAAATCACGTTTGTTGTATGGGAGCCCCCTTAAATATTTATTTTATTCTATTTTTTAGTGTTTGTTGTTATAGAGGCAACAGAAATACATCATCTGTGAATTTTAACTGTCTAACTATCACGGTTCACGAGATACGGCCTGATGACAGACGGACAGACAGACGGCGGAGCCTTAGTAATAGAGTTCCCGTTTACCCTTTGGGTACGGAACCCTAAAAACCAGACCTCCATCGGGATTTATTTTCTGTAACCTGCCTTCAAAGTAAAAACGACAAGGAAAATACAGAAAAATATATTGTATTAATTATAATTATCCCGCCGCCGCGCCGCTAGCCCCGCAATAAAGGGCATCAAAATTTTGATCTCCAAATCCCAGTTATTGGGTAATAGGATACCCCTCAGTAAGACTGGTTGTCAGACTTTCGGGCTTCTGACGACCCGTAACGACTGTCAAAGATCAACGAATGACAGCCGGGACCAACGGCTTAACGTACTTTCCGAGAGAGGGGTCTCGGTTTAAAAATATGGTCAAACCTGTGCATTGACATGAATACTTAATCTAACTCTACAATATACATACCAGTGTCTTGTCTACAACATAGTCTTGGTCAAGTATGTCGCAGTAACGCACGCGATGGTGCGTCGCATGCGCCGACGCAGACGAGGTAACTAGTTTGAGATATATCTGATGGGTTGAAAATCAAAATCAAAAGTCATTTATTCAAACTAGGCTGAGAATCAGCACTTTTCGAACGTCAAAGTTACATAAGACAGTCCCCCAAAAACGCCCACCCTTCACCACTTCCTAGTGCTTTAGCTGGGAAGAAGAAGTGGCGCAACAAACTCCCCAGCAGCACAGCTGTCTGTTCAGATATAAAACTTGAATTGAATCTATACAATAAAATGTAAAATAATTTGCATTACGCAACACAGAACATTAAAGATACCTATTTATATTATTTGCCTTATATATATATTATATATATTTGCTTTGTATTATTTGTCTGAAAATATCTATACTTATGTCTAAGATTATTAGGAGATAGGTACTAGTGTGGACTGTCAGACTAAGGACAGAAATGTCGAAGGATAGGTAGGGAATTTTCAAGAGATGAAAATAAAAACAGAAAAAAAAAATTGCAGAAAAAACTTGCTAGTTTTTGATGTTAAGGCGAAAGCGTCAGGGTAAACACCAAATTTTAATTTAGTAAATTTGAATTTCGGGGGCTACCTTAGCGCATCCCCCTATATGGGCAGCTTTTTTTTCAAATTCTGTTTTTGTAGCAGACCTTCTTAAGTAGGTGTATACCTGGAAACCCGTGTATACTGGGAACACTAAATTAAGAAAGTTACAAATTTTTTACATGCTCTTACCATCGATCACTAATAAAGGTTCTAACCAATGAACATGTATCATTTCAGCTTATATATACTTTCAGAATTGGATGAACATAATCCCATTTCTTCCCGTGGGTGTCGTAAAGGGACTTACTAGAGAATGGGCAGTAGCGTTCTCTATGCATTTTAACACCATACTGCGATCGCCAACCCGCCTGCCAAGCGTGGCGATTATGGCAAAGGCCGCCCCCAAAAAGGGGGGGGGGCTTTTTGGGGGCGGCCTATGTTTAGCAGTGGACGTCTTTCGGCTGAAATTATGATGATGATGATAAATCAGCAGGTGGTTATACCTATTTATCATCAACAACGAAGTAAACTGTGCTATCTCACCAAAAAGGATCTTTTACCTAATTAATTAAGGTTTCTGCAGTCATTTTGAGGTAGGTAGTTATTCGAGCGGGTGATCAAAGGTTTGCAGGCTTTGCGTTGCGTATTAACTGAAATCTCCAACCTGCTTGACTTTGAATGCCTTCTTAATAAAAGTAAAACAATCTCAAGATAATTAAAAGTATCTAGGCTCGTGCCGCTCCCTCGCAAGTCGCGCCGTGCTCATCAAAGCATGCAGAAAACAAAAGCAACGGAAATATTACTCCAGTCGACGACAAGAAAGCCCAGAGGACAGTTTTCTATACAAAACACTTAATTGTAATCCTTAAATAATTCAAACAAAACCTCGGCTGTGTGCTTGCTTACCATAGCCTTATAGTAGAATAATTTAAAAACGTAACCTTTCAAAAATTACCGCCAAAATATTTATGCAAATCAAATTACTTTTTAATCTTTACGTTGTAAATAAAATGAATATTCATTAAAATGTCTTACGTTAATCACATAATTCGTTTACAAGTTAATTAAAAGTTTAAAAACAGTTGTTTTGATTTATAAGTGTTTAAATTGATGTTGTAACTGACAGTTGGGAGTTATATTTTTTAAGATGGACGCTTGCAAAGGCGCGGCAGTGCGCCTAGTATTTTTTGCTTTCTTCACACGATATGCGCTATCTCAGGAGTACTTTAGAATGGTAAGTGTACTATGTAATTAAATCCATTTTCAATTTGAATTTCCACTGAATAACAACTTCGTTTATGTAAATTTTATACAGCAAAGTTTTTATCTCGTATAAAATCTTCGTCTAGTGCATTGTGATGCAGAATCTTTCGCTTATGCAAGATTGTGTGCAAGACAGAAAGACTTGCAAAAGAAACATTATGTATAATCTATTGTGTTGTTATAAGATCTTACGAAGTTTTTACTAGGTACCTTATTAACTAATAGAAACTCGGTTGTCGACCGTGAGGTCCAGCGTTCGATCCCTGAGTGAGGAAAACTAAAAATGCATTTTCTGTTTAAGGATGAATCTTAGTTGGATCTCAAAATTAAATTCTTTCTTTCTTTTCTTTTTTTAAAAAACGTTGCCCCACACAAGGAATTTCTCCTGTATCGTGGGTGCGTTTACAAACAATCAACTCACATACACAAACAGCCAAATTAACAATTCTGTGCGAGTTTTAATCGAACACTCAGCGAAAATGCATAATTGCATCGAACGCAATTATGCACATTCGCTCGTTCACCAAAATGTGGGCGAGTTCGCGACCAGGGGGCCGATCGCGCTATTTCTCAACGTAATTACCGTTCGAACGGAACGTTTTTGGTTTTGGTTTAGTTTTGGTTTAGCTGATGTAAGTTACGCGCTATTTTTTGTGAGAGTATTGTTCGATCGATCGTTCCTCCAACGTAACTTCCAAAGTAAAGCTAAATCTTTTCCGTTGAAATGATTAGCGCGATACGAAATGTGTCTAACGTAACGTTTTTGGTTGTGGTTTAGTTTTGGTAAATTAGCGCGATCGGCCCCCAGATCTCATTAGAGACACCACGTAGGTACTCAAAACCACTACCAATACCATTTTACCACACATTTTACCAATTAGTTAGTTATATAGTTTACCATTTTTTACCATATCTTGTAACTCCCGTGTTATAGTGATTTAATATAGTTATTTCCCCTATAATTCGATACTTCTAACTTCTACCATATTATACCATAATTATCATATCAATACGAGAAAGGAGTGTTAGGTCACCATAGCGCCGAGCACTAATTTCTACAAATTCCACCATTGTCCTATGCCTAGTCCTTTCTCTGTTCTCCATCTTTTAGAAACGAGTTTTTTTCTGCTTCATGCATGCTGAAATTGCATTCATGAAGTACAGCTATCTCATGCGTTGAAATCCCGAGATACTTACACGTAGGTACATCTCCATTGGTCATTTATAATCTCAGTCTACTTCTGTAGTCCTGAAGTAGACTTCATGGACATACTTGTACTTCGGTGTGTCCGTAGCTCCACAGCGGGCTCTATCAGAATACCAACGCTGTGGTATTTATTTTTTAAATATTCAAATTCAAATTCAAAATCTTTATTGCGAACTAAGTGTACAGGATTTTGTAGATGTTAACAATCGGTAGGTTCTAGAACTTAGTTGCCTGTTAAGGCATTGCAATTAAAATGGTTAAAAACATAAGAAGAAAAAAAAAATATATACTTGTTCAATATTACACTTATACAGACTTAACATTATATTATATTAATTATCATTATTCATATATTATCATTATTCATTCATATATTATCATTATTCATTCATATATTATCATTATTCATTCATATATTATCATTATTCATTCATATATTATCATTATTCATTCATATATTATCATTATTCATTCATATATTATCATTATTCATTCATATATTATCATTATTCATTCATATATTATCATTATTCATTCATATATTATCATTATTCATTCATATATTATCATTATTCATTCATATATTATCACATACTATTCATAGAATTTAATATCACATCATTATATTAAGTATCACAATCATTTCAATATTAAATAATTATTTATCTTCAAGGAATTCTTTTACAGAGTACCTAGTATGCCTTTTTAATCAGGAAATCTTTTAGCTTCCTTTTAAAAATACCAATTGAATGCTGGTTCTTGACTTCAATGGGTAAATTATTATATATTATATGCCCATACAAAAAATACTATTGCTGTAGACGGCAGTGTGGGATGTTTTATTGCGTAGTGTATTTTTAAGTCTACTGCTTATTAATGTGCTTCTTATTGTCGATCGAACAGGTGAAACTACGCTTGCCTAGATCTGTCCGTGGTTGGGTGACCATATTTACATACCGAGACCTGCCTGCCATACGAGATGCCACGGAAAGCACGTTAGGCCATTTCTCCCGGCTGTCATTCGTAGATCTTTGACTAACGTAAATTATCGACTTACGGGTCGTCAGAAGCCCGAAAGACTGAGAACCAGTCATTGTGTTACCCAGTAACTGTTGTGGATTGAGGAGGTCAGATAGGCAGTCACTCCATGTACAATACTCACTGGTATTTACCCCAACATAGTTGGGAAAAGGCATCGGCATCTTATGTATCGATACCTACCCAATGACCTCACTACTATTGTAGAAACTACCATTTTAGTAATAAAATTGTTTCCTGCTGAAGCCACGTTCAAAACACGTGCACTCTACACTATTACGTATGACATAAGTAGTCAATGCAGAATATTGTGCATGAATGGTATAATGGTAAACTGTTAGACACGTTCACCGATAGAACCATAGACGCGTGACGGACGATTCTTAGAATTGTATGAATTTGTGTACACAGTAATTTTCCCTGCATTTTCAAACCTGTACCTAGGATCGAAAATGAGGAAAAAGTTTTGAGTATAAATATGGGTGGGTACGAGCATTGTGATAAGCATAAATAAGAAAGAAAGAGGGAAAAAACGTTTATTTCCGGTAAACATGATGCAAAGAAAGAACACAAATACAAAAACGACAAGTTGGGGGAAAATATGCGTCACATCCACGCAAAACGGCCACCGCTCAGCATAAAAATCACACTCGCTTATCGAATCGCAAGCCCGTTAAATACTTATTATTAAGTAGTTCCGTTGACCATCGGTGGTCTGCATCATCAGTTCCACTTCACCAAATGGTGCTTCCTGAGAGAAAATGCACGAGTAACTAAAAAAACATCTCTTATCTAATTTTCTATAATAACACCTATGTATCCAGTTTATACCTAGGTGTAAAAATACCCAAATCGCTATAGGTGTGCCTATAAAATTCGAGAATTTCCCGCGATTTCCATGGAATCCTCTCATCATATTCTAACTTGGTGACAATATGGGACTACCTCGAAAGCATAAGTATCATTTCAAACAAAACAATAACTTTCAAATCGGTCCACAATTGACAGAGAAATCGATGAACATAGATAAAAAAAAACAAACGTACAGTCGAACATATAACCACCTCCTTTTTGGAAGTCGGTTAAAATTGGAAAAGCCCAATAACACTGCCCGACATTCCTATGTCGGGCAAAAGTGTAGACATGGCGATTCCTATTGAACCCCGGACCCCACGCTCAGCATTCGCGAGGCTATTATTATGAGGGTGTTCTAATAAACCTTTCCGAGAGCATCGAAAAAAAAAAAAATTCAAAATGGGTCTACTTTTAATTGACGGAGAAACCGGGAAACATAATTATATATATTTTTTTTTTTTTAATTCAGACGAACGTTTAACCTCTTTCTTTTTGGAAGTCTGTTAAAATGAAATGATGTTCGTTGGTAAGCGCATTACTTGAGAAGGGACTTTTGATGAATGAATGGCCGAACGGAATTTGCTAGTTATCGTTTTAAAAGGTTCGTAATAGTCCGAATCAGGTGGTCTACTCCGAACATAAATCCGAAGTATCGACCGAATGTTCGGTCGTTTCTTTACTACGGCTAAATATTGCTGACTACGGCGAAAAAACGTAGACAGTCGAAGAGATAAGCCAAAGTCAAAACTGTGACTTGAAGTCGTGTAAGGATTCAAAGTCAAAAAAGGAAACTTTGGAAGTTATAAAACGGCCAAACCGATACTTCGGTTTAGCGCTTCGGAGTAGGCTGGTCCTGGTTCTTACGGAAATAAACATTACAAAAGTTGTCGGGAGTTTTGTATGAATTATAAAAATTTGGACGAGACACGTCCGTCGGGCCAGCTAGGTGATAAAGATTGAAAAAACTAGACGAAAAAATACAAAAAAGACGAGAAAAAATATCGAACTTTACCAAGTTCTAGAATTAAAATTAACCTGCCTTTATGAAAACTTACTGAAAACCACCATTCATAAAATATGATCCCATAATTACTACAATAGCCTAAATACTGGAACATCTGTGTATCCAACAAAACCCCGCCGTAAACGTGACCCAGATAGTCTTATTGTATTTAGTCACGCTTATGACCGTACTTACAATGTACCAGTATGTACTCACGTCATTACATGCGACATTTTTTATCTTACAACCTTCGTAGTCTGCACAAGGCATGACCGAAATGACAAATTGGTCGGAAGATGCATAAAAAGTCATTTTGGCCAATTGCTTTTTAGATTAACCTTAAAAAAAATGTGCTTTAAGCTTTAATTTTAGTTTTTGTCATGCCCAGTGATCCTGTGTTTAAATAAAAGAGGCGGTTATTTCATTGTCTACTTTGGGTGTCAGTTTTTTAAACAGTTTTCATATTTTGGTAGTTTTGCAGATTATTAAAAAATACATGAAAGAAAATTATAGAGATAATGCTGCAACCAAAATTAAACTACAGATGGTAACTGTGTATATTTCAAAGAACACCCTAGAGTATCAATTTTACTGAACGTTAATCGCATTGTGCCTACCTATTTAAATATTTATTTAAGAAACCCAAAAGTCATTACTGAAACGAAAGAGAATTTTATGTACTTTTTTGACATTTGACAGTAATTATTAGCATGCTGCCATAATATAAAAATACTAACGCACTTAGTTTCTGTTTGCGGACGAAATCTTTGCATCACCACAAACCCGCAAGTATTTGAAGTCATCTCCAACTTCATTTCATCTATTTATTCTCAAACCCAATCAAAAACAAAGTCAACAAACTTTCAACAACATAATTTCCGTTAACAAATTGACCTCCGAAGGCGAACGGTATTACTAATAAAACCACGTGTTTTGATTGACCACTTTCATTGAACCATTGTTACCGGGACACAGACGGATGTAACTACTGACAATGGAGCGACACTTTCGCTTCTTAATTTCTTGAATATGGTTATCCTGGGCCTTATTTTTAACAGACTTCCAAAAAGCAAGAGGTTATATAATTATGTTTGTCTGTATGCAATAGGTTTGATTTCTCCGTCAAAATGTGTACCGATTTTGAAAATTCTTTGTTTTTAGAAGGGGTATGCTATCGAGGTGGTCTCATTGTCACAAACTCAGAATCTGATGATCCCATCGAAATCGAGGGAAATCCTCAAATTTTATAGGCACACCGACAGCGAATTGGGTATCTTTTTTAATAACTCGTGCATTTGCTCTCGGAAAGCACCATTTGGTGAAGTGAAACTGATGATGAAAACCACCGACCAGTTCCGTCGACCAGAACCTTTTAATAATGTATCTACAATGCATATGGTGAAGTGAAGCTGATGGTGACTTCACCATGAGCTCCAGTTCTCCTAGTTCTTATCAGGAGAACTCTTCAACAATTGACGTCCCAGCATCGGGAAAAGCTATATTTTGTAAAAGGTTATGAGCAGTTGACATTAGGCTATTGTAACATAGATGAATTGAAACAAACAGAAAAGAGAGAAAAAAAAATTAAAAAATATTATGCCATCAACTCCTAAAATATTCGTGAAGGTCGGTTGTCACAGCTAACCGGACAAGCTCTACATTTCTACAACATCATAAGGACAACTTGGTACCTAGTAGTAGTTTTACCATTGTATCCACCGCCAAGCAGCGTTCTTATTGGTTCCTATGTTCCGGTTTCAACAAAAACATTTAAATACACTTTAAAATCCATTTTGAGTTTGAAAGATATTCAAGTGCTACCAATCAATCAATCTGCCTAGCCTTTTTCCAACTAAGTTGGGGTCGGATTCCAGTTTAGCCGTATGCAACTGAATATTAGTATTTTACATGGATCGACTGCCTATCTGACCTCCACAACCCTGTATCTGGGTAATATGATAGATACCCTTTGGTAAGAGTGGCTGTCAGACTTTTGCACTTCTGACGACACGCGTCACGACTGTCAAAGATCCACGAATGACAGCCGGGACCAACGGCTTAACGTGCTTTCCGAGACATGCAGGTGTCTCGGAAAGTACGTAAAGATGGTCACCTATCCACGGACCAACCCCGGCAAGCGTAACTTAGCCTGATGGATCAACCCACGCGGCTTTCATTACTTAGCCACGAGCTCCTAATTCGAGTGCCACCATAAGGGTCTAATTAGAGTGGGCCGTCTCTAGATTAGGGTATCTATTACTGATTAAGTGATTTTTGGAAAGCAGTGCAGTTGATAATTATTGCAGTGTCTGTATATATCATGATTGACTGCTTAGCTCCATAAAGGTATAGGATGATAACCAATTAAAGGTTAAATCTGTAACTATTTGCAATATTCAAATATTCCAACCTTATGTCTCGTCTTTTCACAATTTGTGGTAAACAATAGAATAACACGAACAAAAATTGCAGTATTGCTCATCCCCCAAAGCAAATAGCGTAAAAAATTATAGCCAGGTGACCAGATTTACTATAGGGGAATATCTATGCAAAATTTGAATAAAATATACATAACATACATACATAATCTGCCTATAATGTTCCCACTGCTGGGACACAGGCCACCTCTTTCTGTGAAAGGGAGTGGGCCGTAATCCACCACGCGGGCCCAGTGCGGGTTGGTGGATGTCACATGTCTTCGAATTTTTTGTTCTAGGACGTGCCGGTTTCCTCACGATGTTTTCCCTCACCGTTTTGAGAGCAGTGGTGATGAAATAATTTACACAAAGTAAAGCACCTGTCTGGGTTCGATCCTACGACCTACTACTCGTAAGTCGAGGCCGTTAACCACTGGGCCACCACTGCTCTCAATATAATATATCCGGTAGTATTTGCGTGATGCTGGAACATACATTCAGACAAACAGACTACATTCTAGAACCTATATTTTCGGCATTAGAATCGTTCCAAGACCTCGTAGGCTAGTAGCAATTACTTTTTAGGGTTCCGACCCTCAAAAAGAAAAAATGGAACCCTTATAGGATGACTCGTGTGTCTGTCTGCCTCTCTGTCTGTCCGTCTGTCACAGCCGATTTACTCCGAATCTACTGAACCAATTAAGTTGAAATTTGGTACACATATGAAGTTCTATAACCCAAACACGGACGTGTTACGTAAATAAAATAATTTTGACGTGGGGGTCACTTTTGGGGGTACAATGCGAAAAAAAAAAAGTTTTGCTGACTGTACCGTGTGACATATCAAATGAAAGGGCTTATTGTGAGGATTTCAAATATATATTTTGTTATAATTTTATAATAAATACTTTTGAAATTATTTAATAAAATAGCTGAAAAATGACCATTCCCCCTTAACTCCGAAACTACTGAGCCTAAAATTTTGAAAAAAATACAGAAAATAGTTCTTTACTTATAGATTACAGGAAAACCTATAGGAATTCTGTGATCTTATAACATGGTAAATCGCTCAATATTGTGCGTACAAACTTACATTTTCAGTTGGAATGTATGGGGGTCATGTTTTTCAACTACAATGTTAAGTTTGTTCTTGGGATAATTTCATCCCAATTACGTAATTCCTTCGTTTTCCTTCATTGTGCGTAGTCTGACACGCACTTGGCCGGTTTTTTTTTTCAAAAATATTCAATGTAAAGTTTTCTTATAGATAAAGTTTATATTTAAAGGTTTCCTCACGATGTTTTCCTTGACCGATGTCAGTAGGTAATGTCTAAGATAATTCAGAAAGTACATAATTATGAATTTAAAATTCACTATGGTAGTTGCCCGGATTTGAACCCACAACCTCGTGCCATCACAACACGTAAACGTAGAGGAAAATGACGAGACGGGCGCGCTGTCAACCTTACTGACTCGCAAATCTTTTTTCCACGGCTTTACACATCATAAGAGAAAATGTATTTCCCTCCACACGAGGCCATAGAACACAGCGTACCATATCCATCATTCTACTTAAGTTACACAAAGACATTGTATGACCAACTCAAGGTCACTTAAAATCACGCTAGCAATTCATCTAATAACGTAAGGATTTCCGCCGATTTTCTTACAATCATCTTGTGCATAATGGCCATTTTTCCGAGTAATATAACAAAGTCTGAAACTGACAGGGTTTTCCGAAGGTCTGGTGGGTGAACCAGAAAGATTCAACTGTTGTAGCTAACTTTTTTAAGTGGGTAGGTACAATTTAGTAAATCAAAGAACAAGTTGTTCTTTAGAAAAAAAAAAAAAATTAATAAAAACGTTTACAAAAGGTGTACATTTAGCCAATAGTAGTATAAATATCTTATACAATTATAGTGCGTACTAATAAACTAAAGCTAAAATATTTTTAATTACAGGTGCAAGTAATGATGGTTAGGAATTAGAATGCTAGGTAGCGACCCGCCCGATTTAGGTTTATTCAAACCTGTGTTTCAGGCCATCACTTTACATTTTAATTACATTGGGACATATTTTTTTTAAGTAAAAGTGATTTAAAAATAATCTATTAACAACTATGAGAAAAAGCATATTGATACATTAAAACCTAAATCTATCCTATGTAAAATACATATAATACAAAAGTACTATCAGTACTTACGAGGGAATAAATTATAATCATGACAAAATTTTTAGAAGTTTTTCTGTGTCTGTGTAATTAGTATCGCTAAATATTCTGTTAACATTGTTCTACATTTTTTATAGCTAACACTATAGAGGCTTAGTACTTTGTTCAGCATTATACAGAAAAGGTCCTAAGATCCTAAGGTCCTTTAATTTTGAACAGTAGCGAGTCATTTTTTTTTTTTTTATTTAATTTTAATAATGTTATTTAATTTAACTGTATTTTTTAGTTTTAATTTATTTATTCATTGTAATGTAATTTTTATTTTTTTATTTTAATATTATTTAAGTGTGCATTGTAATTTTGTAATTTTGCTATGGGTTCATACCTGAAAATAAACGATAATAATAATAATTATAATTAATATTTTCAAATTGTATTTTGTGTGTAATATCTAAAATTGAATTTATTTAGTTATAACTGTTATAAAGTTGATGTTAAATCTTTTGCATGCCTACGTGGTAAAATATGGCTGTACGAGTACTATTAAATGTTCTTCTGTCATCGTTTTATCTTACCCATATTTGCAAAATAAAATTATCTTTATCTTTATTTGTTTCGTGAAGATTCATCTACATTAATTGCACCAGCCTGTATTTCCCGAACGGGTAGGCAGAGGAGTGTACGACCACATAATATATCTTCAATTTTACATGTTTATATTCCATTTAATAAGTAGAGGGAGAACTTATTGCTATGATCTCGGCCCAAATCTAGACTACGGGCTGTTACTGAGAAAATCTTGATGGGAAATCCAATAACAGTTTGCTCAAACTGGGAATCGAACCCAGGCAGTCATATAAATACAATTCCTTCAAATTTTCAGGGTGTCAACACAAATACAGCAGAGGCATCCCAGTTCCTTCGGGAGTATGACAGAGAAGCTTCTGGAATGTGCTACAGGTAAGATTTCTTAAGATTTACACACCCTTCAAAAATTTGACGGTTTCAAGTATATTGGTTCAAGAACATTCTTAATGTAATCTCACTGATGAGCAAACATTGTGCAGCGTCTGCAACCCATAGCAGACAGACAGGCCGCCGCGACGTTTAGGAGGCACGTGGAATATGGAAATAATTACGATTCCAAACTTGTATGTGTAGGTCTGTCTTTATTTGTTCACCAAATACGAGCACTTATACGTCACAACAATCACCGATTAACATGGATAAAGTCACTATATCTAAATAACCCATTCTATATATCTTCTAACTTCTACAAAAAAAAATCTAAAATCATGGCTTCTCCAAAATAATTTTTACACAGTAATAGAATTCCTTGAATATAAGAGTAATAGAAATTATATATATTTAGTTTTTTTTAATACAAATGTTGTTGTTGGGTTTTTTATATTGTTTAATAGAGTTTATATGTATCTTTGTGTATATAGTAGTCTAAGTGTTTTGTATTGTAAAATAGAGTAAAAGTAGTAAGTATATGGGTAAGTTAGGTTTTATGCCCATGTGCAACATTTAATATTCGTGTGCCGCTTGTAGCGGTGGATCAGGTGGATGTCCTGAACATAACTCAATTATCCAACTCTGTACCTACCATATCCTACGAATAAATGTCGCGGACTTCAAGGAAGACAGACCATAAACGTCGCGTCATAGAGAAGTTGGAGGTTATATGTTCGGCTGTGTTTGTTTTTTTTTTTTTTTTATGTATGTTCACCGATTACTCCGTCAATTGTGGACGGATTTTGAAAATTCTTTTTTTGGATGGAAGGGTATGCTCCCGAGGTGGTTCCATTGCCACCAAATCAGAATCTGATGAGGGGATCTCATGGAAATCGAGGGAAATCCTTAAATTTTGTAGGCATACCTACCTATAGCGATTTGAGTATTTTTCATAGTAACTCGTGCATTTGCACTGTAAAAGCACCATTTGATGAAGTGGAACTGATGATGAAGACCACAGATGGCCACCGGAGCTACTTAATAATAAGTATTTCACTGTTGCGATTAGGCACTTTAATATGGTTGCTAAGCAATTTATGCTCGTCAAAATGCATATGGTGAAGTCACCATCAGTTCTCCTGGTTCTTACCAGGAGAACTCCTCAACAATTAACGCCCCTGCATCGGGAAAAGCAATATTTTGTAAAGGTGTAATTGTAATTGTAAATTAGATAAATTACAAACTGACCCACTAAAAAGTGAAAAATAAAAAACTTTTTACAAAAAAAAAAAACAACCGACTTCCAAAAAAAAACACTACAAAGTGAAAAATAACTTTAATTTCGGAAGTCGGTGGCAAAAAAACTAAAATACAGATCCAAAGACACCGACTTCCGAAATTAAAGTTATTTTTCACTTTGTAGAGTTTTTTTTTTGAAGTCGGTTGTTTTTTTTTTTTGTAAAAAGTTTTTTAATACTCACCGTAAAGCCACCACCACCGCACGATATCGATAATTCGATACTTCTCTATGCACCATTTCCATGAAGTTATAATAAGCGACTTGCTTTGTATCAGTACTACCTGGTAAATATGAATCGGACGGACAGACTTTCAAGTTTTCAATGAGTGGGCCTAGAAACATTTACTAAAATGGCTGCAGAGGCGTAAAGCTCTAGGATACATAACTTTTAGGTTTGGTTACCAGGAATAATACGAAAGCGTAATCTCATTGTGTCTCTCTCTACCCAATCCGCTCGAGCCGCCAGCTGAAAATCGCCCACCTGGACATGGTTTGCCAGGGCTTACCTGGAAGTCCTTAAATAGACTCAGGTATGCTGAAGCAAGGGAATACTGCTGAGGTGGAGATTCACAGATAACTCCGACCTAGAGTGTAAATGTGGAGCTGTCGCACAAACAATTTGGCACTTAATATCGTGTCCAGCATGTCCTGCTGTCTGCACGCTACAGGAGCTGATGGACGCTACTGAAGGTGCCAAGCTCGTGGCTATATTCTGGGCTGACTCTTTAAAGATTGCCATCAACACGCTAAGAAGAAGAAGATTGTGTCTGTCATATTCGTTTTCTTAAGATGCGTCCGGGAATTGTACGTCCATGCGTCTTTCACAAAGGTTTTCCTCGAAAACGACTTAAAATTATTTTTCTCACTCATTTACATAATAATAATATGTCCAAGTATATAAAAAAGGGAGGGGAAGGAATCATAGGTCAAAAAATAAAACGTCCGCATCGCGGTCAACAAGAAAAGTGCCAAAAGGCTGGTAGCATTGCCACGTTGTATGGCAATACTGATTCTTCACCCAAAAAATAAGCCAGATCTCTGGTTACGTGAAGAGTCGACTCCCTAAACTTACATTACTAAAAGTTCCTCAATCCTATTGCAGAGTAACAATGTCCCAATGGAAGTTCGTGACCAACATCACGGAGTATAATCGGCGCCGTATGCTGGAGGAACTGGCTCTCAGCTCCAAGTTCGAGCGGCTCTCCTGGAGGAAGGCGGCTGCTTATGATTCCTCCAGGCTGTCCGACCCTCAGGGGAGACGGCAGCTGATGAAGATTGTGCAGGCTAGCAGGGCGGCCTTGCCTGATGATAAGTATTCTGAGGTAAGGTCACAGAGGTAATTTTTTAATTTTTTAAAATTCCATACCTGTATTCGATTAAGTTGAAATTTGGTTCACATATGAATTTCTGTGACTCAAACACGGGCATGTAACGTAAATAAATGAATTTTAAATATGGGGACTCACTTTGGGGGCGAAATAGAAATTTTATTAAAAGTTTTGCAAACTGTAGGTACCATGTGACTTATCAAATGGCTTGCTGTAAGGATTTCAGATATTTTGTTTTATAATTTTAAAATAAATACTTTTAAAATTATCTAAGAAAACAGATGAAAATTGACCCTTATCTCCGACACTACTGAGCCTATTTTATTTTTTAATTATAGAAAATAATTCTTTACTTACTACAGATTACAGGCAAACCTATAAGAAATCTATATGATTTTAAAACAACATGGTAAATCTTTCAATATTGTGCGTGCAAACTTACATTTGCAGTTGGAATGTATAGGGAACATGTTTTCAACTAAGTACAATGTTAAATTTGTTCTTAGGATAAATTAATCCCCACTACGGAACCCTTAATTGTGCGTGGTCCGCCACGCACTTGGCCGGTTTTTATTTTATTTTATCGTGTTTAGGAATCGATACCCATCACGTTTACAGAAACGCAAGCTTATTTAATATACTGCGCCCCGCGGTTTCACCCGCGTAAGTCTCGATCCCGTGGTAATATCGGGATAAAGAGTAGCCTATGTCTTACTCCAGGGTGTCAGCTAACTCCATACAAAATTTTATCAAAATTGGTCCAGCCGTTTGAGCGTGAAGAAGTAACAAACATACACACACACACTCACAAACTTTCGCCTTTTTAATATTAGTGTGATGATGACCCAGTATTTATACATCTCTCTTCCAGATTCAACAACTAATCTCCGAAATGAAAGAAATTTACAACTCGGCAAAAATCTGTCCCTACGGTCAAAAGCCGTACGACCCTCACATACCAAGGATTCCCTACAGCAACGAATACCAGGACATGAGCCAGGGGTACCAACTGGCAAACCAACCATATCAGCACTACCAACCTTACACAGAGCCAACTGAATCTAACTACTGTGATATGCAGTTGGATCCTGAGATATCCAGAATTTTAGCTCATTCGAGGATTGAGAGTGAACTGCTGTATGTTTGGAAGAATTTTCGGGATCAAACGGGGCCAAAATTGAGGAATCGGTTCATGAGATATGTTCAGTTGGCTAATCAGGCAGCTGTGGCTACTGGTAAGTCATTTTGTATAATTTATTTTTATGTACACACAGTAAAATACAGAGAGATATGACATAATTATTTTTTTAGTACAAAGGTTCTGCTTATTTCGAAATTTCTTCTACCAGACCTGCGAAAGGAGAAATGAAAAAGAAATGTAGACAATAGTGTGTGAGAACAGGGAGAGAAAAGTATGAACATACGAAGTCTTAAACTAAAATAAACAAACAACAAATAAATAAACAAACTTACGTTTACTCAAAGAGTCACAGGGTGTTGCAATTATTTTGGCATTGCAGTTGAAGAAGGCAGTTTTATTCTTAATTAGCCGACAGGACAATACTACTGACCACACTGTGCACTTAGTTAGCCTTCTGTGGTACCCACGATAGGAGAAAGAGGGCCGAGAACCATTAATAGTACTCCTGCACCGTAATTGCGTAGCACACCTCTGACTAGTATATAATTATCTGTGTAGCACACTGCTAATCCATTGTGTTGGTATTTACCTACTCGATTTAAATGGGCAAAAATGAATCGATTCTTACTTTCTGATAATGGCAACACTGTCAGTACTGTCACTCATTTTTGGTTCATATAAAACCTGAGTAGGTATAAAACCGACAACTGTCCTCAGTTGGTTCCTTTTTTTTAGGGTTCCGTACCTCAAAAGGAAAAAACGGAAGCCTTATAGGATCACTTCGTTGTCCGTCTGTCTGTCTGTCTGTCTGTCAGTCTGTCAAGACCATTTTTCTCAGGAACGCGTAGAGGTATCAGGTTGAAATTAATATCAAATACGAAAGTCTATAGTCCCTTGAAGCTCTAAAAAAATCAAGCTTCCAAGTCAACGCAATAAAAAAATACGGCGATATAAGCGACATTATTGCGACATATTTCGATACATACTCGCAAATAAATCAAAACCTATAGGGTACTTCCCGTTGACCTAGAATCATGAAATTTGGCAAGAAGCAAGGTCTTACAGCACAAGTAAAGGAAAAAGTCCGAAAATTGTAAATTTGTAGTAGGTATTATCAAATAAAAAAAATTTGCGAATATCTCGCACATAAATCAAAACCTATAGGGTACTTCCCGTTGACCTAGAATCATGAAATTTGGCAACAAGCAAGGTTTTACAGCACAAGTAAAGAAAAAAGTCCGAAAATTGTAAATTTGTAGTTTTATCAAATAAAAAAAAATGCGAATATCTCGCACATAAATCAAAACCTATAGGGTACTTCCCGTTGACCTCGAATCATGAAATTTGGGCAGAAGCAAGGTCTCACAGCACAAGTAAAGGAAAGAGTCCGAAAATTTTTAATTTGTAGTTTTATCACATAAAAAAATCATTTTTTGCGATTACAAACTTTCAATTGGAAAATTGACCGTGGCGTATATCGATGTATGGGAGAACATGTTTTTCAACTACAATGTTAAGTTGGTTTTAGGGATAAATTCATCCCAACTACGGAACCCTTCATTGTGCGTGGTCCGACACGCACTTGGCCGGTTTTTTTCATATTTACTGCGTTAGGAGACAGACATAATTCCTTCCCTGTGAAATGTCAAATATTTTCAATTCATAGTACTGCTTTTTAATTCACGCCCGTAACCTAATTTCCTACACATTGCTTGATATGTTCGAAAAATTTGTTAGCTCAACAACGTAAATAACGCAATTAATTTTGTTTAATTATCAAAATCTAAGCCATTGCTACTGTAAGTGTGTTACACAATTACCCTGCTGGTACCTACCGCAACTAAATTAATAGCAAGGACTTTCAATTCTAGCTCTCAATTTTGCTAACTCTTACCATTATGATAATTTGTAAAACACACCGCCGTGCGGCTATGAAATGGACAGTGTTCTCATTAATTAATGACACATCTCTTAACTGCAACACTAACTGGTTTCAACCTTAGAAAAAACGTTGAAATATCTCATGTGTATGAAGTTTTTCGGCACGCCGATCCATGCAAACCGAAACATTGCAATTCCACAAATAAATATGGTAAAGCTCTAAGTACTACTAAATAGGTTTCCATTCCCCAGGATACCGAGACGCCGGAGACCAAATGCGAGCAGCATATGAAGACCAGTCCTTCAGAGTCAGCGTCGAAGAGATGTACAACCAAATACAGCCGCTCTACAAGCAGCTGTTCACTTATGTGAGGAGGAGACTAGTGCAGCGGTACGGGGAGACCAGCGTGCGCTCTGATGGTCCTATACCTGCGCATTTGTTGGGCAAGTCTATACTATAATAGTCTTTTTATCAATAGAAAGAGTTTACTTTAAAAGATAAAGGCTTTTATGGTGGATCCGCAGAATTATAATCATCAAAAACATGTATATATCAATACATCTCTACTCTCTTATGGAAAAGCTCATAAGTAACAAATCTATCTTAAAAAAACTATTTAATTCTGTAAAAACATATTTGTTATGGTCGCGAATCATATTTTGATCAAGATACGTCCTGACACTGACCTGAAATTTGGAAAAAAAGGCAAGAAAATTTGAATTTCGCGGGGACTTATAAACTATCCACCTTAAAAAGGTAACCGTTAAAGCGTTTGTCCACCACCACCGTCTACGGGACGAGAAACGAGATTATTCGAACCGAACGTGGCGTCCCGTTGAATCATTCCACTTTGCCCCACCGAGCCGCCCACAGGTGGGGCAAAGTGGAATACCTAAAATTTTGCAGTGGAATCTGCCCTCTACTTCGATTTAGTGGGGCAAATTCCACTACTCTAAAATCTTATTGGATTCGTCTCGTTGATTGACGTGATCTGGACACACGGTCATAGTAAATGTATGTATCGCTACTTCGGCGTTGACGTGGCCGTGGACAAACGGCCTTGGGTGTATAGCATTAGTAATCGACCAGGAAACGGGCTCCCAATGGCCCAAAGCCAACTTGTTTGGTAATTTCCAACAGTCAGCATGATTCCTGTCCTAATTCATGAAGATTTGCACAGATCGCAAATGGTATTGGTTATTAGGGTCTCCAACGAGTAAGAAATTGTCTGTTCTTTGCCAGAAAACACGCAGGGAATTTTATAATAATTGCGTTGTCATTTAATCTATAAAATAGATGTTTTTGCTCAACTTTCTTGCCCAAAACTTACTTCTTTTACTATTTCTATGTTCTATTACACCATTACAGCTTCGCTCCTTAAAAACTAGTCTTCTGTATTATTTTAGTTATTTATTTGTTACCTCGTCACCAGGTAACATGTGGGCACAGAACTGGAAATCGATCATGGACCTGGTGATGCCGTTCCCGCAGTCTCCCAACGTTGACGTCACCGCTGAGATGCTGAGACAAGGATTCACTCCGCTCAGGTAAAATATAGTAGTCTGTGTTCCCCGCAGGGATGGACAAAGATAATATACATTTCGCCAGTTCTGTATAATAGGCAGAGAGTCTGTTGCTGTAAACCGGGCACATATCTAGACTTCGTACTGCTAAAAAAAAAATCCTTACGGCAAAAGGACATCGTCTAATTCACTATACAGTATTTAGTTGTTGGACTACGACGCATTGCATTATTGTCTATCGCGTTGTTATTTTAAACATTAGGGAGCTTTTGTGATAGTATGATCAGGCCAACCATACGAGATAAATACATAAAACTGCAGCTTATACAGTGTCAAATTAAATTAGCTAGCAAAACTCTGCAGACGTGATGGTATTGATATCTCAAAACGATAAAACAGATTTTATCATACATATCATATTTATGTAATACTAGCTGCGCCCCACGGTTTCACCCGCGTAAGTGTCGATCCCGTGGGAATATCGGGATAAAAAGTAGCCTATGTCTTAATCCAGGGTGTCAGCTACCTCCATACAAAATTTTATCAAAATTGGTCCAGCCGTTTGAGCGTGAAGAAGTAACAAACACACACACTCACAAACTTTCGCCATTATATTAGTGTGATGTGATTATTTATAGAATTTTTTTTATCATATTTATTATCTTTTTTTTCTTTTATTCTTTCTGTAACTAACCCATCACTAAACAACCTATGGACTGTTAATGTAAGTGTTCATGTCTGAAATAAAGATTTATTTATATTTTTAAATCATACACTTCAAGTAAAAAAACTACCACTGGTCGGTCAGTGACCCCAAAAAAAACATCTTTTTTTTTGTCGTGTTTAGGTATCGATTCCCATCACGTCTGCGGAGTTTCTATAGCTAATTTAATTTGACCCTGTAGGTATACAAATATCAACTTTAAATTCTAGTAACCTAAGCTATTTGATTTTTGAATACGCAATTAAGTTAAAGTTTATAAACCCAAAGCAATTTAGCTCGTCTCATTGACTTTACTAAAGTTTAAAGAAACTTTAACGGGGTACAAAATGGTTCGTTTTTTTTTGCAGAATGTTCCAAATGGCCGAAGAATTCTACACATCAATGGGCCTTAAACCAGTCCCACCCGAGTTCTGGCGCGGTTCCATGTTAGTGCGGCCTGCACAGCGCAGTGTGCAGTGCACAGCCAGTGCCTGGGACCTATGCAACAGGATCGATTACAGGTAACAAATGTCACCATCATCAGCCTACAGCAGTCCACTGCTGGACATAGGCCTCTCCAATCACACGTCATTCAACTCCATCCTCGGCTATTCTCATCCAGCCATTCTGCGAAGACTGTAGCTCCACCTATCCTGAGGGCGGCCCACCTAACGTTTGCGGTAACAACTAAATACGTTACTAATATTACATAATCAGCCATAACGTTCCCTGGGTTTTAGTCAGTAAAAGTCTGACACTCCCTCCCGCTCCGCCCAGAGCGGGAGAAGTTATTTGATGATTTCCCACCCAAAAAAAAAAAAAAAAAAGCCATACCTAACGTTCCCACTGCTGGGACACAATGTGTGTGCCGTGTTCTGCCGAGTGGGCCGTGATCCACCACGCAGGCCCAGTGCGGGTTGGTGGATGTCACATTGTCTTCGAATTTTTAGTTCTAGGACATGCCGGTTTCCTCACGATGTTTTCCTTCACCGTTTTTAGAGCAGTGGTGATGAAATAATTTACACAAAGTAAAGCGCCTGTCTGGGTTCGTAACTACGACCTACAACTCGTAAGTCGCTCCGTTACCACTGTGCCACCACTACTCTGAAATTGTTTGCTACAAGAAAGAAGAAGAGTCTTCTTTCTTATAGCAAAGGGACAACGGATCTACGTATTTTTTTGCATAGAGATCCCGAATTGTGACCTAAATTTTATCCCGAAAAATTCAAGGTCTAAGTGCCGGTTGCACCGACTTTTACAGGTAGTGTTAAAATCAACGCCAAAGGGACCAATTTATTAAGACCAAGATTTCTGCGCCCATCCTTATGACTAGATTGGTTGTAGCTACTGAGTTACTTTGCTACATCCAGCAAATTTTCTTATTTATAGTTAACCAAGTCGCTTGGTTAATAATACAATTTACAAGGTTTGTTAAATTTACAAACTGAATAGCTTAAAAGCAACCAATCTAGGTTATCTATTTTGTTATAAATGAACTGAGTTAACGTTACCAATTCACGTTAACCAAGTTCCCTTGTTTAATTCTAGCAACAAACATTGCAGGCTCCCTCCGAACCAAGTCGCTCGGTTGTAAATAGCAACATCTTGTTTATTTCTAGCCGTTACGCTTTTTCCGTGTATGTTCATGTCATTATCTCGTCTCCAGAATCAAGCAATGCACAGAAGTGACAATGCAAGACCTGGTGTCCACTCACCACGAGATGGCGCACGTGCAGTACTACCTGCAGTACTCCGAGCAGCCGCAACTATTCAGGGATGGCGCTAACCCTGGTGAGTCTCATAAAAATCAATCAATCTGCCTGTCTTTTCCCAACTATGTTGGGGTCGGGTTCCAGTCTAATCGGATAAATGATCGGATTATTTCTGTAAGTAGGATTTTAAAAACACTTTCACACGTCAAATATATTATAAAAACTAGATGCGTTTACTATCTGACGTTACTACTCTGAAAAGAAAGGCCGAAACTATCCTCTGAGTTGGTTTCGGCCTTCTCAGAGTAATCACAGTCTCTTTTAAAGTCCAGACTTAATCTTTGTCCGATCATGTGAAGACCATGTAGCTGCTGTTAACTTCCTGTCTTCATTAGTTGTCCCTCGACGCGACGACGCTTTGATCAAAATATATTACCTACAACTTTTGTTAAACTTACAGGACCAATACGTTTTTTTTTTTTCTTTTTAGAGGTTTTGGGTTGTGTCGGGGGTTTTTAAATTTGACTTTTATTTCCTGTTTTTTAAACTTTATATATTACTAGTAGACAACCGAAAATGCGGCCGAATTTTATAGATTGTTGAACTTCGACCTGTAGATTATTATGACCCTAACCGCTTAGCTTGTATGTGCTCGTCAAAATGAATCGTATGAGCCCAAACACAAGGTAGATGCCGTACACCGTTGAGGAGTTCTTCTGGCGGGGTGGGTACCCTGCAGGATCCTGGTGATGCCTGCGCATCAGATCAAGGTTATCATACTTTTGTAATATTATTGACATATTCTGTTCCGCGTATCGGCAAGCGTAGTGTGGGGCGCCCCCCAGCTAGATGGACCGACGACCTTAAAAAGGCGGGGACAGACTGGATGCGGAAAGCGGAGGATAGGGTATTGTGGCGCAGTCTCGGAGAGGCCTATGTCCAGCAGTGGACTGCTATAGGCTGAGTTGATTGATTGATTGATTCTGACAACTGCCCCATTGACAGGATTTCAAATTTCAAATCGATCAGACCTGTGGAAGTTGTTTCTTCATCAACTAGAAAAGAGGTTATGATCTTCAAACAAGAACACTCTCATTTAAAAAAAAAACAAAAACAAAATCGGTTCCTCCGATCCGTTCAGGACCTATGATACCACAGACCATACAAACATCCCTCTTCAAAAACACACCTCGTTTTCGTCGGGGGTTAAAAATGGTGTTTAAAAAAATAAAGTGTTGATCGACTGTTATATTGCTGACCGTACCTGTGATAACTACGTGAGGAATGTGTCCTAGGATCACCTCTGCCTACGCCTTCGGAACTACAGGCTTAATGTTATATTTTGTTGGTACAAAATGTCAATCAATCAATCAACTCAGCCTATCGCAGTCCACTGCTGGACATAGGCCTCTCCCAGGCTGCGCCACAACACCCTGTCCAAACAAAATGCCCAAAACAAAAAAAAAAAAAATGCAAAATGTCCTGTACAAAATGTAATTCTCATTAATACTTCGGTAATTTCGCCCCCAACTTCACGTCTTCGGTAGTATAGTGGTAAGTATCCCCGCCTGTCACGCGGGAGACCGGGGTTCGTTTCCCCGCCGGAGAGGTTCTTTTTGTATTTTTTCTGCACCATTTTTTTTTACTACTAAGCCATTATTAGTTAGAAAATGTTTTTTATACTTATTTGAAGTATTCAAAAGAATTTTCAGTAAACTAGTTACGTTATGAAAAACTTTTGATACTTAAGTACATAGGTACAAGAAATAAAAGATACTGTGGTGACAATGACATTCACAACCCTCACTCACACACTCGCACTGCGTGCGTGCTTCATGTTTAGGTTTAATTCTACAATTATTTAAAAGGGTATTTTGTGTCAATAACCTTTTTTTTTCATTATTATCATCTTTAAAAAAAAAAAAAACTTCTTCCCATGGGGGTAGGCAGACACTACACCGTCTGCCACGCTCTTTACGTACTCCTTTTGCTTCGTTACGTTCATACATCGTCACACGCACTAGCGACTAGGTAGTACGCACCTGACCTTTCTGAAGAACATCAGCAATTAGGTCACTATACAGGGTGGCAGGGACATCGACGCGAAACTTGTTACCATGGATTCAGTACACCATACTTGACTCGCGTGCGTTGAAATTTCTCGTCGGTAAAAAAAAAACAGCTGTTTCCTACAGAAGTGCAATACCTACTCGGTCAAAATGTATGGAAAAGCGATTTTTTTTTTTTGTAATCGACGAAAAATTTTAACGCAGGGGGATCAAGAATGATGTACTGAATCCATGGTAACAGGATGCGCGTCGATGTCCCTTCCACCCTGTCCATTATGTCCTCCTAGGGCGTCCCCTCCCGGCGTTCCCACTCACCTCTGCTTTACAAATACCTTTTGTCAGTCGCCTTTCACTCATCCCCTCAACATGACCAAAACCATCTCAACATACTCTTTAAAATTTTTGTCACTACATCTTCTTTTAGACTGCACCGTTGCTTGCCTTATCACAGTTATCACATAATTTTTCAGCCTGTCATTTATAGTCACACCACACATGCTTCGCAACGCAGCGCGGTTTTCTTATCTTACCTTGTTTTTAACAATTAATTAATAATAAAATCGTTTATTTATAAAAGGGTCACAAGTACAACAAATACCTTAAAAATTAAAATAGAGCACATTTGCTTATTTGCCTGAACTAGGTTGAACCTGTGTTTCAGGCTAGAAAGTGCATAAATGCTTATTGTAATAAATTAACAATGAGTATGTATAAAGTAAAAATTAAAACTTAGGTAACTACAAGTAAAATAGCTTGTTAGCGGTTCTATTTGGGGAGGCCGTCACCTGCTTCTGCGAAGCAGTAATTCTCGCGAAGGAGGAGGCGGAACGCGTGAGGGAAAGGCAGGGCTCGCGCCCTCACGCCCCTAGTCACCGCAGGAGTCGCCCTGGGCGTCGGGAGTCGCAAGCCGATTTCCGGCCACCGTAGGCGCGGGCCTGCGGACGGTGAACGATGGGTATCTCGGCGTTCAATAACAACCAGGCCCGGGTCGACGGCGCGTTGTGTTCCACGCGCGACTCAAAGAGATGTCAGCACGAATTGACGGGGTCCATTAGGGCCAATGCCTGCCAGGGTTGCGAGTTTAAAGGGATATCGTGGCCCTAGCACACAGACAAATGAAGGAATACGGGTGGTTTTTAGTCAGTAAAAGTCTGACACGCCCTCCCGCTCCGCCCATAGCGGGAGAAGTTATTAGATAATTTCCCACACCAAAAAAAAAGTGGTTCTATTTGCAGACAACAAGTAGATCTTCTGACTGCGCATAATTTATGGTTAGTAAATATTTTAGTATTTTTTTTTTACAGCTAAATTAATTTATAGATACTAAGTTTTCTATTTAATCTATTGTACCGAAATAGGCCTAAGAAGGTAAAAAATCTTTCTACAAAGACACGTTTTGAGGTTCCATTAGATGCATATAGTGTTGTCAGCATTGTAGGTAAGCATAGTGTGCTGTTTTAATACTAAGTGCATAATGAAAAGCTGGCGAACCGTCAATACGGTGCAGGATTTATATAGAAGAATCTTCTATATAAATCCTGCACCGTATTGACGTATTCCCACAGATCTTCTAAGAAGATCTGTGGGAAAGAAGAAGGGATGGAAATTTGCCACCTTTAAAATTTCTCTCTGAGCTCTTTCAAGAGGAAGTAAATTAGTTTTTGGTGCGCCACCCCAAGAGGTGATACAGTATTGTATGATAATAAATAATTAAGTTAAGGAAGAGCGGAGTCTCCTAACACAGGCTTATTTGCTTAAAAGTAGGCTCTAAGCACTAGTTGTTAAAACTTGTTAAAATAATAAACCATTTTTTCATTTTCAGTTTTCAAAATGTAACATAATATCAGGCTATGATTATGTTGTGTTTTTCTATAAACTCAAACAGTCAAGCTAAAGTTAAAACTGCGTTTTGTTTCAGCGTTTCACGAGGCAGTCGCCAACGCAGCCACTCTGTCTGTTTACAATCTGCCTCACCTGCAGAGAGTTGGACTTTATCAGAATAAGTACTTAAGTTTCGTTTGATACTCCTTTCATTTTTCTCATAGCAAATAACACGACTGCAGTTAATTGCGAACATAGATTTTTAGTACATAATAGCTCAGCGCAATCTCCCTCACTCGCACACTACCCGAGACTTAGTGGAGTGCTGGGCGCTAGGGAGAAGGCTCCGAGGCACCGATAGTATAGGTAATTTCGTTTTATGGTGAAAATAACGAAATAATGGTACCTAATTAAAAAAAATACTTAGCTGCTTTACATTTAGTTCAGTTTTTAATATTAATGCCAATTTTAATGATCATCACCATTTCAGCCTAAAGACGGCATATGTCCATCTGTAGACTGCTGGACATAGGCCTCCCCCAAAGGGAGGGGGAGGGGGTTGCTATAATCGCGATTGGCGATCGCAGTATGGTGTTAAAATGCATAAAGAACGCTGCTGCCCATTCTCTAGTAGGTAAGTCCCTTAGTCGCCTTTTAAGACACCCACTGGAAGAAATAGGATGATGCTATTCTTTATGTCTGGCACCACACGGACGTTAATGATCAAATTTAAAGTATTTTTTTAATAGGTACTATCGGTTAGCGGTTTATTGTTCGGTTTGGAGGTAACTTTGGATTTTTTTTCGTCAAACAGTACTTACTTACCATAATTTATTTCAAAATGAATGCTGCAGTATTTTCGATTTATCAGAGGATCATTCTAAGCAGTTTGAGGTACCTATTGTAGACTCTTTTAAATCCGGCTTTTTCATAAGAATGTTGTCTTCCTCCCAGGAGTCACGACCCTTACGAGGTGGGCATGAACTTCCTGATGACGATGGCGCTGGAGAAGGTGGCTTACTTACCCTTTGCGTTCATGGTGGACCAGGTAACATAATAAGATAATATAGCATTTATTTGGATAATTTGTTTTCATTAGATTTTTTTTTTTTTTTGTAAAAATGTTTTTATAAGCTCGTATTAATAAAATTAATATCATCTTTTTAACACTGATACAAATGAATTATGGAACTTTTTTCGCAGTGGCGCTGGTCAATATTTGAAGATGGAGTCCAAAACATAAACACAAAATGGTGGCAAATGAAACTAAGGTATCAGGTAAGAAAACATTTAATCCATTCCAGACGTTACACACAAACGCCTTCTTCCCATGGAGGTAGGCAGAAACTATAGAACGCCACCTGCTACGCTCCTTACATACTCCTTTTGCTTCGTCAGACAAAATCAAACTGATTGCTATTTTTACTGTAAAATTTGTTATTTTTATGATATTGATTTTACATTCTGTGATATACCTATACTCACACACTGACTTATTTTTTTTAGAAAAACATACTTTTGCGATGTTTGTAAATATGTGAGCACCATGTATCTATCTCATAATTAAGTTATTTTTCATTGCTTCGTTTTTAATTCTTTTTACCTATTAAACTACTTGACCGTCACTGGAAGCTTTACTATGAGATGGCATTTCCGTTTCCCGTCGATTTCTTACCAGTTTTCGTACTTTTATCCCCTCAATACTTCCGGTTCAGTGGCGCCACCTGGTGGTTGCGGGTAGTTTTATAGTTCTTGTAAAAGGTGTCACGCCATTTTGTTCATTGGCTTTTTATTCTCCGTCGAAGCAACTTGTGCGCCGTGACTGCGTCCGCGACAGTTGCAGAATACGTAAAAGTGAATATTAAGTGAATACATATTTTATAAATTTAGTAAAAAGTGTAAAGTGTTCTTCAAAGAGCATAAGTCTTGGACCGTAAGTACCCTCTTTTAGAGGTAACACTTTTTGAATAATTCGTACGTGATCAAAGTTTTTAACGGGTTTTCCGTTCGGATCACTACTGTAATTTTTTACTTTGAATATTTACCAGTAAATTTTCGTAATCAATATTTGAATGTAACTGTGTAAAGTGTATATAAATCCATTGCAGATCTAACGTAATTCCTTTGCAGTGATAGAAAGTAATAACCAGGGCTTGAAACCGGGTAAAATTTTTATTTCTGTAGATACAAATTATTTTTGATGCAATTGATATTAGCTTCAAATGCTTCATCACATTAAGTTCAGCATTGATTTTGTAACAAAATATTAAATAATTAACGAAATATGTTCGAAAACCTTTATAATAACGGTTAAGTTTACATAGAAAATTAACCGGTTTCCGAGCCCTGGTAATAAAAGTCCACAACTCCGATACCCAGCCACAAGCTTTGGCTGGTCCGAGTGCACTGAATCGCAAATTAATACTACAAGTAACATTGATACAGCTTGTTATGATAATGCTTCTGTTTGTTCTGGAATTAGTGGTCAACTTTATGAACAATGTATGTAGTGACGAGGGTTGGTCAAATCAACCAAAATATAAGTTTAGATTTCACTTTTGACATTGATACTAAGCTTAAGGAACCATTAGTTCCAAAAACCCCCGATAGTTTTTTGAAGAAGTTGGTAGATATCCAGCGTTTTGGTAGTACTTCTTGGTCAGAACTGAGATACGCAAAAGTTGTATAATCATACTCCTGGCTTCATAGACCTGGAAACAAATGATGAGGTAAAAGCATATGACACCTCACGTCATCTGGCACATGCCGATAAATCCTATGCAGCCTTAACCTACTGCATATTAAAACAAAGACAATCATTGCAGGAATGTATTCGTAATCTTCTTTCATGGGCAACAATGTACTTTGATAATTTAAATGGAAAGTTTGACGAATTATTTCACAAAGGCGAATTTCATAAAATATACTCGGATACATATTTAATATCGAGCCCTTTACCTCTACGCTAAAGAAGGCTGGCGGGGTCCGTAAGGCTTTTTGGCCCCCGAAAAACGGGAAGGTCTTCACAAAAGCCATACCAAACCTAGTAGCCGCCCCTCGCGGGGATGGAAACCGATAGTTCCATCGCGTGGAACTCAATTTAACGAACCAGGATCGCATATACATACCCGTCATAACCCACCCTCGCGGGGTGAATACCATGGTCAGTGCCAACATACACATCACTCTTTCAGAGGTAATTCCTCGAGTAATCAAGGTGATCACTTCAATACTAGAAGTTCATTTCGAAACCGTGGCTCGCGGCCCGAGCGTGGAAGTACACGGGGACGTGCAAACTCCTCAAAAAGCTCCAGGGGAAAAAAGGTGTAAACAATGACATGACACCGATTCGGTAAGGTCGGTTGATACAATACCAAACACAATGGGCGGGGGAACAACAAATAGTTTTAAAATTAATTCAAGGGTATCGCATACTTTTCTTTCAAAAGCCCCCACTTGTCTATCCAGATGTAACGAAGGGGCCTTTCCAAACTCCTGTTTCAGAACAAATGTCTTCAATTGTAGACAAAATGAAACAGCAGGCAATTCTAAAGAAAGCTTTACCCTCGCCAAGCTTCATGTCCCCTCTATTTCTGGTTCCAAAATCCGACGGATCTGTCCGTCCCAAATTCAATCTATAATCACTAAACGAATATGTGATGACCGAGCCGTTTCATTGAATAAATATGTACCGCATTCCGGACTTTCTACAATCTCAGGACTGGATGTGCAAAATAGATTTGTCCCAAGCACACATAACTGCGAATTCACAACGCATCGCAAATATGTGCGCATAAATCTATAATATCAATCATAATATCGCATCGCGTTGCGGTTTTGCGTGGGTGCCCTTAATGTAAGCGTACAAAAATCGCACAGACGATGTCTGCGCCTAATATACAACCAGCAGTTGTATAGAAAGAAGAAATGACTTGTCTTCCATTCGGTCTGAGCACTGCTCCAAAAACGTTTCCCATGCTCACGAACTGGGTAGCCCAAACATTGCGGGAAAACTGGAACATGAGGACCTGATATACCTTAACGATTATTTATTAGTACACCAGAATGTTCGCACGCTTCGCGAGCATTTCAAAATAACTGTACAAATATTACAAAAACTGGGGTGGCAAAAAATTTCCAAAAATCTGTTCTTACTCGTCAAAAGAGTATAATTTATTTACGGATACTATGGAAACCATGGGGAAATCAAAAAATCCTGCCAAAGGAAAAGGCTCAGGGCATCATCACAAAGATAAATCAGCCTCTCGAACAAGAGCACTTAACTCTGAAGGAGTTGCTGAAAATTGGACTTTTAAATTTTGCCTGTTTTGCTGTCCCACGGGGTCGGCTCAATCATCGACAGTTAGTAATTTTCATGAATTCACTGCCAGTCCTGCCACCAACGACCTACCCACTACCACAAGGTGTCTTAGAGGAACTAAATTGGTGGGCCCAAAAGTGGCAGCGGTCAACCCCTCTTCAGTACCCTCCTCCAATAAATTTTCTGGCTACAGAAGCATCAGATCAAGCGTAGGGGGCACAACTGAACAATTTGGCTTTGTCAGGAACTTGGTCGCAAGAGAAGAAAACCAATCAAAAAGAGATGCTAGCAATATTATACGCTCTTCAGATCAAAGTTCAGTGGCTTCATCAAAGTTAATATATTAAATTATATATTATTCAATGCGACAACAGAATTGCGGTCACATACCTTCGAAAGGAAGGAGGTACGAGGACATGATCCCTGTTGGAAATAACCTATCGAATTCTGAATTCGTTAGGCCAACATCATTCAGCATACACTACATTCCGGGCAAATACAACAATCATGCGGACCACTTACTGCGCCTTCGCCAACCTCCAGAATGGCACTTACTACCGACTTGTATAGAAATAATGTTTGCAAAATGGGAACCCCAATAATATATCTATTTGCCTCGGTGACTGCTCACGTAGTGTACAATTATTATGTGTCTCTAGATCTAAAAGATCCTCAAGCTTTGTTCCACGATGCCTTCAGTGTCCCATGGAATTACCAGCTCGCATGGATATTTCCACCACCATTCCTAGTCCCCAAAGTCCTGTCTCACTTAAACCAGTCGACAGGAATATTCTTAAAAGTAGTACCTCGATGGGAGAGAGTATTCTGGCGTGCGGATTAACTCTGAGAAACCTGCAGATATACCTAATAGACACGTCGACGGGCCTCCCACCACCGAAGGTCGAGAACATCGTCCTCGATGTTTGGAAATGTAGGGGTGGTATGACACAATAAAGACATGGAACGCTCCACAACTATCACTACTTAAAGATTATTGGCGAAAATCGACTCTAAAACCCTATGAGGTAGCCTGAAAGCGCTGGGCGTCGTGGTGTCGAAATAAAAACCTTGACTGTGTGATTTATACTTAATTGATAAGTTGTCGTATACTTCAATACTTTTAAATAAATCAGTAATATCTTCACTAGGTAACGCTGAAAAATTCAAGTCGGTTAAGTTAACACGTTCTAGTAAGACATGTTTTAAAATCAATTGCCTTAAAAAATCCAAAGGTCACTAAGCCTCACAATTGATTCAAATAACCTATTACAAACATCAGGTCATACTGCAATTTTATTGTTGCTTTGCTCTGGTAGGCGAATACACGATCTAACTCTGCTTAATATTGATCCTAATCATTGCATAAGATCTGATAACGATTTAATATTATGGCCTTTGTTTGGCTCCAAAACGGACAGCAGTAATTATAGGCTATCCGGCTGGAAATTGCTTTTAAATACCGATAATTCTAATCTGGGCCCTATATTCTGGATAGAAAGAACTATAGCATTATTAAACGACAGACGTAATGTGGCAAAATCAACTAATTTATTTATTACGGTAAGAGGTGCGGCTAAACCTGCTTCACGTAGTCATTGCAGGATGGGTAAAGACCCTGTTTCGCGAAGCTGGCATTGCAGCCACTCCAGGTAGCACCCGGTCTGCCTTAGCCTCAAAAAAGCTGGTTTCAAAATCATCCTGAAATTGGCGATCAGCCAATACATTCCAGAAGTTTTATAGACGAGAAACACAATTGTTTAATCCAATCGATTAACATTACTGAATAAATATGATGTTACCTAGAACGGATATTCTTAAATTGGTTGTTAATGATTAGAAATTATGATTTTTCATATTTACAATTATATTTGTAGCTAAAGTACACTTATCTAGGTACTTTAAATTGAATTGCTTTACTTATACATTTAAGTAATATTACATTACATGGCATACTTATTAATTACACTTTTGTTTAGTTTCATGCTTTATCACATTGGCCTATAGTACTACATACTTCCAAGTATATATAATACATCAAAGTGGCGTCACCAGGCGATAACAAACAGATCTCATAGTAAAGCTTCCAGTGACGGTCAAGTAGTTTAATAGCAGCGTTTTACCTGAAATAAAACGCATATTAAAATACTTACCTCACTGGAAGCTTTAAACTTTATTTCTGCCTGGTTCTATGAGACAATGAACAAAATGGCGTGACACCTTTTACAAGAACTATAAAACTACCCGCAACCACCAGGTGGCGCCACTGAACCGGAAGTATTGAGGGGATAAAAGTACGAAAACTGGTAAGAAATCGACGGGAAACGGAAATGCCATCTCATAGTAAAGCTTCCAGTGAGGTAAGTATTTTAATATGCGTTTTATTTCAGGTAAAACGCTGCTATTATGGTATAGTAATTTTATTCTAGGTGCATCGTCTTCACATATAATCATATAATTAATGTACTCAAACAAAATATTGTAAAACATTTTTAAAAGAGTAACGGTGGAGTTTCTTGGCCATTCTTCTCCATACGAAACTACCTTTTGGAAGGGGCAACTAGAATAAATTCTATTTTTTTGTAAATTGTGACGTTCTAAAGTGCCTCTTAAATGCCTATTTAAAATAAATGGTTTGACTTTGACTTCGCTTACGTTCATACACGCACACCGGTTGCAAGTACTACGCACCTGGACCTCTCCAAGAACATCACAAATTAGGTCACTATTATGTCCTCCCAGGACGTCCCTCCCGGCGTTTCCACTCACATCTGCCTTGTAAATACCTTATCGAAAGGATCTCTTTATATTTCTTAGTAAGAATGTGTTATCATTATATTCCAGGGTGTGATACCGCCTCTCCCAAGACACGAAGGTGACTTCGACCCTGGCTCCAAATACCACATAATTTCTGATCAGGTCAGTGAGTACATAATCCTAATTAAATGCGAAAGTGAGTTTGTTTGTTACGATTTCACGCTAAAATGGCTGAACGGATTTGGGTGAAATTTGACACATAGGTAGACCATGACCTGGATTAGGGCATATGATAGTTTTTATTCCGACATTCCCACGGGATCGAGAGGCACTAAAGCTCCCAGTCGGCATGATTTTTTCCGACATCTTCAACAATCATCGTCATATTTCAGCCAATTTACACAAAACCACGATGACTTGATAAAACCACTTAAGAGCAGGCAGTCTAAATCAAATTTCGAACGCAAGCTCCACCACTTGCTCCCCGCCACTCCGTTATGTGGTAAACGCTAATACATCAATAATAAAGTTGAATATCGCGTGCGCTCTTTGATCGTGTTCGAGCAGGAAACTAAATACCGTAAGTCTCAATTCTTATTTCGTTTATAACTAAAGTAATAATTGATTTAGAGAAAACATATCTTGTGTCGGGATAATAAACTATATTTTCTTGCTGAGAATATTTATTTTAGACATAAAAGCTAAACAATCTTGTTTGTTTTTTAGGTTCCGTACCTAAAGAATAAAACGGGAACCCTATTAGTAAGGCTACGCCGTCTGTCTGTCTGTCTGTCCGTCACCAGGCTGTATTTCATGAACCGTGATAGTTAGACAGTTGAAATGTTCACAGATGATGTATTTCTGTTGCCGTTTAAAACGATTATAAAAACCAATGAGAACGATTTATAAAAACGAGAATAACATAAATATTTAAGGGGGCTCCCATACAACAAACGTGACTTTTTTGCCGTTTTTATAGATAATGGTACGGAACCCTTAGTGCGCGAGTGAGACTCGTACTTGGCCGGTTTTTTATAATTATCCTTAAAAAAGATATGATTTTCGAATAAAAAAAATATTTAGAGAAAATATTACAATAACGTAACTTCAACATGGAAAAAAAAAGATCCAAAACAAGATCAAGAATAAAACATATACTAAAGTTTCATTTTGCTTGTATGTGTGATAACATAAAAATAGACGAGCCTCCTCTTAAACGTTCCTCATGAATCACTCCGTCCATTGGTGAAAACCGTATGAAAATCCGTTCGGCAGTTTTTGAGTTTATCGCGTCCAGACAGACAAATGCGGCCGGGGGAGTTTGTTTTTAATATGTAGTACTGATGTAGGGATGAGCGGATGCTTTCGCAATAGAAGTTGGTCATAATGATGAGTTCGATGAACATTTTTCAGGAGTTCAGTTATTTTAATTACTAACACCTTTTATTGGTCAAATAATACGAGGGGCTCGTGGTCGCCGCACGGGTCGATCGATCAGGTTAAGCTACGCTTGCTGCGGTTGGTCCGTGGATGGGTGACCATCTTTACATACCAAGACTCCTCCGTGCCTCGGAAAGCACGATAAGCGGTTGGTCGCGGCTATTATTTGTAGATATTTGACAGTTGTTACGGGTCGTCAGAAGCCCGAAAGTCTGACAACCAGTCTTACCGAGGGGTATCGTGTTACCCAGTAACTGGGTTGTGGAGGTCAGATAGGCAGTCGCTCCATGTAAAATACTGGTATTCAACTGCATCCAGTTAGGCTGGAAGCCAACCCCAACATAGTTGGGACCCAACATAGACAGATGATGATTGGTTTGAATAATTAAAAGGTGAATTTTCTTTTGTCCCTTTCCAGGAGTACATCAAATACTTCCTCGCAACGATCCTGGAGTTCCAGATCTTCGAGCAGCTGTGTTCAGTGTCAGGACATACCGGACACCTATATGAGTGTGATATCTACAGGAGTAGGGATGCTGGACGAGTGTTAAGGTTAGTTGAAAATATCCGGTCAATAAAGATCCGGTCGGTTTATTAATAATATACAAAATTATTTTTATTATACCTATGCGAAACCTGAATATAGTTTGTTCAGAATAAGGAACTGAATATATTTCAATTATTTTTACACCATGTTATATTTTGTCCCAAAAATATTTAAGTGTGATGGAAAATGTTATCACCATTTAATTACTTACAATACAATCGCCGTACGGTTAGGTACCTACTGCCAAATTATTATCAATGAGCGCAAGCCGACCCTGGAGGCGCGGGGGCGCCGTTAGCATGTATTTGTACGGACAACCCGGTAACATTACAACCTTATATCTTTGTGATTTTTCATGATACAGTTTTGATATTTTGTACATAGATTCTTTACATAAAAATACTAGACACGTGTTTCAGGTTTCGCATATACTAAAACTAATATTGTATATGTGTGTGAAGTATATGAACACTCGAAAAAGGGTAATTGAATTCCTCATTTTAACAACTTTTACCTTTAGCCAACCCACCAAAAAAATATGAGCTGTTCCATACATTTATGTTTACACTAGCTTCTGCCCGCGACACAATGAAGGGTTCCGTAGTTGGGATGAATTTATCCCTAAAACAAACTTAACATTGTAGTTGAAAAACATGTTCTCCATACATCGATATAAGCCACGGTCAATTTTCCAACTGAAAATCTAAGTTTGTAATCGCAAAAAAGTATTTTTTTATGTGATAAAAGTACAAATTAACAATTTTCGGACTTTTTCCTTTACTTGTGCTGTGAGACCTTGCTTCTTGCCAAATTTCATGATTCTAGGTCAACGGGAAGTACCCTATAGGTTTTGATTTATTTGCGAGTATCGAAATATGTCGCAATAATGTCGCTTATATCGCCGTATTTTTTTATTGCGTTGACTTGGAAGCTTGATTTTTTTAGAGCTTCAAGGGACCATAGACTTACGTATTTGATATTAATTTCAACTTGATACCTCTACGGGTTCCTGAGAAAAATGGTCTTGATAGACTGACAGACAGACAGACAGACAGACAGACAGACGGACAACGAAGTGATCCTATAAGGGTTCCGTTTTTTCCTTTTGAGGTACGGAACCCTAAAAAGAAGGAAAAGAAAGAAAAATTGTTTGTTCTACACAGACAAGACACACACACTTTACAAAAATATTTTTTTTTTTAAATACACACTTATACAAAGTAGCTAATAGTTCATATTTTAAGACTATTAGCATTTAAATTATGTAAATATTTTCCAGAAATAAAAATAAGAAAAAAAATGCCAAAAGCCTAGTATTCAAAACCTTAAAATTTAAAAGTTAACCGTCCACCGTCCGTTATGCGTTATAATATTAGTTTAAATCACTCTACAAAATGTATCGAACTGATGATTTTTCTTTCTTTGTTTCTTTCCTTCTTTCTAATCCCGGACGGGTAGACAACGAACTGCTAACATAAAAGTCCGGACAGATGAACGCTCTATGAAACCGGACAGAGAGACTTACAATGAATTCCGGACAGGTAGTGAATTTGCCGTTTTTTAAGAACAACCTAATCACTCATCCTACATAGAAATGGGAGGATCCTCCGACCAGACGGGTCATGACGGGTGTTGTGTCTGGTGGGCTACTGCCCGACGATTGATGTCGGGACGTTGTATATAGTTATGCCAGTCACGCGGTAAACTCTGCTTGCGCGATGCAGGATTTTGCGTGACGTCAGTGTGACGCGTAGTTCGCATGTGGTGATGTAGATGGCACCACATACAGACACCCATTTATGGACAGCAGTGATTAATAAGACATTAGAAATTTTAGACACTGCGTATCTATCAATTACGACAATTTTGATACTAAACTTAATAATTTTGTTTTCAGTGAAATAATGCAAGCTGGTTCTTCGAAGCCTGCTTCGGAAATCATCAAATCTATGACCCGAGGGAAGACCAACAGGATATCCCCTGAAGCTCTTGTTAGGTGAGTTATACCCAGCTGCTGGCTATTGCAAAGGCCTCTCTCTACTCTATTTCCACTTCTCTCTGTTTAAAGCTGTCAAGGAGCAATTAGTAGGTCGTGGATTCGATCCCAGGCAGGCGCTTTACTTTGTGTAAATAATTTCATCACCACTGCTCTCAAAACGGGGAAGAAAAACATCGAGAGGAAACCGGCATGTCCTAGAACAAAAAAATCGAAGACATGTGACATCTACCAACCCGCACTGGGCCCGCGTAGTGGATAACAGCCCACTCCCTCTTGAGAAGAGGCCTGTGTCCCAGCTGTGGGAACATTATAGGCTGATTATAATGGAGCAGTTCTTGTTGAAGAAGTCCAGCTCATCCCGCCATCTGCGTCTGCGCCTGCCGCGATGTCACTTGCCATTAAGAAGGATCCACTGGGTCGTAAGTTTGGCCCACTGGTCGTCTGCCATGTGGCACATGTGTCCAGCCCAATTCCATTTTATCGTGGCAGCTTTCCAAATTACATCAGTTATCTTTGTGATGGAACGAATGGTCGTATTCCTAACCTCCCCGTAATTGTGTAAGACATTTATAGTGTTTTAGTTATAGATTACAGGAAAACTTATAAGAAGGCTATGGTTTTAAAATAACGTGGTAAATATCTCAATATTGTGCGTACAAACTTACATTTGGGGTTGGAATGTATGGTGGGAACATTCATTTTATATAGATTTTTAACATTGTAGGCTTAATGTACTGTAGCTTTGTAAAATATCTTCTATTTTGTTAAGTACTTGGTACTTGTTGACGGGCCTACACTGTCCTCCCATACCTATTAACACTGTAACTTGGAAACATTGTTAAAGCCCACTTTTTATAAAAGAGTAACCATCGAGTTTCTTGCCGGCTCTTCTCCATAGGGAACGACCATTTGGAATCATGCACCTAGCTTCTGACGTTTCATAAGTGCCCATGTAGGTTTATGTTTTTTTTTTTTTAACATGTTTTTCAACTACAATTTTTTAAGTTTGTTCTTGGCCTAAATTCATCCCAATTACGGAACTCTTAATTATTGTGCGTGATGCGTAATCCGACACGCACTTGGCAGGTTTTTTTGTTCAAGCAACTTACAGAAAGAAAATGTATTATCATTTAAAATACCATGTATCAATTATCATACCCTACTTATTATGTTTCTCAGATACTTCCGGCCCCTAGAACTCTGGCTCCGAGTTCAGAACCGCGACGAGCCGCTCATTGGCTGGAGCTCCAACTACCATGACGTGGCTCTATTCGCGCCACAGAAAGGCTCTAGCGAGGCTCTAAAGACGTCCTGTGTGGTTGTGTTAATGGGCCTGGTGTTGATGTTGTTACGAGTATAATTCGTGTTTAAGAATAAATCCTAATTTTTACCATGTTGTTTTATTTATCTTTCGTCAGACTGACCTTTCAGATTCCAAAAAAAAATTTTTAGACTTACAAAGTCAAAATTCACACATATTGGCTGTTGCTATTTCAATTAGCCAAACAGAGCAATTTTACATAGGTTTCACAATCATTTAGCAAACTTTGTCGATCGGCTTACATAAACTTGTTGTAAGTAGGTAACTACCACGACTTGGCTCTACTCATGCCACAGAGAGGCTCTAGTACGAGTATTGTACTCTAGACGTCCTGTGTTGTTTTAGTGGCGGTTAACTTTGTTTTGATTATGTTGTAATAATGTTGAGTTTAAGAATAAATTGTAATATTGGATGTAGATGTTTTATTTCCATAGACCTGCCCTTCCTCAGAGTGTACTTTCAGGATTGTACAGACGCCAGCAGGTCAAGCTACCCGAAACTGTCAAATTTTCCCAATCAACCTTGAACCTTATGCTTTAATGATAAAGTTGAAAATCTTTTAAAGAAATTTGACAGATTGTAGTAGCTTGATGTGCTGGCGTCTGTACAATACTTTTCGGGACAGAAAAATCTCTTCGGGACAGATCAAGACTTATGAGTCTTTCCCACCCTAGGGCGGGAAAGACTCATAATAATTGCTTCCCTCCCCAGGGCGGGAATGAATTTTAATAATAGAGCTTTTGGTTAGGTAGTCGGCTACGAATTTTTTTACATAATTAAGAAAAATATCGATTCCGAAATTAAAGTTATTTTTCACTTTGTAGGTCAGTTATTTTTTTTGTTTTTTTATTTTTCACTTTTTAGTGCCGAAAAAGAATTTTTCAAATCGGTTCGTAAATGACGGAGTTATGCGCGAACAAAAAACGCAATGCAGAGTAAACGAAAAGATCGTTAATGTAGACGATAAATTATTAGATGTTTGTTGATTTTTCAAAAACCGCTTGTCCGATTTAGATAAAATTTTCATGGGACCATTTGGGAAGTATACCCTTTCCAACAAAAAAAATACTTTTCAAATCGGTTGGCAAGCGACGGACTTATGCGCGAACAAACATTAAAAAAAATACAAACATCCGAATTGAGAACCTCCTCCTTTTTTAGAAGTCTGTTAATAATGTCTTCTTGCAGTGAAATGTTCCATCTACAATATTCAAGGTACTTTCCCTCCATGTCAGCGTTGCCAGAATGTTACTTTTGTAACATTTTACATTACTTTTGACCCGCTCATTTTACCTCCATGTTTCACGACTCAAAATGTTACTTTTAGGACTTAAAATATTTAAATATTTACCAGCAAATAAAAAATAATTGTGAAACGGAACGCATCCAAGAAAGTTGTTGCTTTTTCGTTGATTTTGTGAACTGACACACATTGACGGACACGACGACAGTGCGAAAATCTGTCACTTCGTCTTAACGCTTATTCACTCATTCGTGTGTATTTCTACATTTTCCATCCCGCTTACTCAGGCGAGCGAGCGCCTAGTGGCGTCCGTGTCAGTTTAGTTTGTCTTTGTTTTGTATTGGTGTTTAGTGTTTTGTTTGTACTAATAAACACTAATACTTTATAGTGCCATAATTATTATAGTATTAGTGTCGTTTTCGACATAAAAAAAGGTAATGTTACTTTTCTCGTGAAAATGTTACTTTTTGAGCTGTCTTATGTTATATTTGACCGTCTGCCACTGGCAACGCTGCTCCATGTGGCGTGGGGGACGCCCTGTATACTGAGTAGTTATGTTAAATGGGCCTGGTAATGATGTTATAGTGATGGTGCTGACCCATGCGTTATGTTCGTGAACGGGCGCTGT
This sequence comes from Tiliacea citrago, assembly GCA_963921375.1. Lineage (NCBI taxonomy): Eukaryota > Metazoa > Arthropoda > Insecta > Lepidoptera > Noctuidae > Tiliacea > Tiliacea citrago. The sequence goes on along the minus strand of OY992807.1, from coordinate 13,487,096 downwards.
CCAGGGCCTCAAGTCTGCTATTACAATAGTGTCAGAATGGTCGATCATTGATTGCATAATTGTTGATTTTGACAAGTTTGGTAATTTACTATTATAATGGCGTCATTATGACTTTCCAATGGTCGGCCACTGACACTACATTGAAAGAAATTGCATATATTGGTAATCTCGTACATAATGACATTTCTACTAATGGGTTTTATAATAATGGCAATACGACAATGCCATTATAATAACACAATTATATTACAAGAACATTGACCGACCAATGACCGACCATTATGAATTTACCAGATTACGAACTTCTAGCAAAATGACAATGGGATCGTGTTGGAATGACTCAATTTACAAAAATAGCAGACTGGTAATTTCTTAGTTGCCACGGCTAAAAATATTTTATTTTTGATGTGAAACATCTATAAGCGCACGTAAAACCGATTGCTGGCGGGGCGACGCATGCCGCGTGGCGATCGGCCACTATACACTTATACAGTCTATATGTAGTAGTGTGTAAATGTGTGTGTAGTACGATGTTTCACATTGCCAGTCGTCCCGTGACGGCTCAATTTTTTGAATTATTTGATTGATTGAATTGAAGCTCAATAAATCGACGAACAAAAAAAAAAAACAACAATAATTTTTCTTTCTTTTTTTCTTTCAATACCAAAAACTGCCAGAACAAGATTAAAAAAAACTAACTGAGAGAAAAAATTATTTAAAAAAAAGCCCCATAGTCTTCACAAATAGGCCACTGCAGTTTGCTACCGAAAGACAAATGTTCTTGAGGCTTTACGGAGTCTTGAGGATCGAAATTAGTCCATAATTTCGATTAATGAACAACTCGATGTGTATACGATGTATGTATCAAGAGACCATCAATTATTATCATGGCAATTAGTATTTACCTTTATAATAGGTAATACATAAAGAAAGAAGAAAGAAAATACGTTTAATTGCGGTAAACATGACGCAAAAAAGAACAAACACAAAATAAGAAAGGTTGAGGGAAACATGCACGCAAAACGGCTATCACTCAGCATTATGCTGCGACCCTATACAAGACAGAGCCCCAGCGCTGGTTTTCAGCGACAGCCGGCGCTGACGTATTGACGTCGTTCGGTGCAGCAAACAATTAATAGGACGCTGTACCGGTACAGCTTACATAAAGAAAAATAATGATAAACTAAACAGGAATATAAAAATAGACATACATGCTGTGAGAATATCATCCAAAAAAAAACACACCCAAATACAACATAAATAAAACTCACGCGAATCAATTGTACACAAAGTGAAGTTTACATTGTATTCTTTACTTAAGTACTTTAATCTTAGCTAATCTTAGCTGCTGGGGTTTGGCCAAAAAAACATTAGAGATTACATGTTGTTGCTTTTGTAAAAGTGCTCATTATATCCATTGCCATTTTGAAACAAATAAAACAACACCAGAGACAATCTCCAAAATATTTTGAACTCATTTGAAATTTTTCTTTTCACTGTGTTATAATTTCTTATTTTGAAAGAGAAAGTGTCTGTGGTTAGGTCACACTTTGAGCGCTTTTGAATTACCTACCTCTAGGAAGTTAATAGGCTGCATTCCGAATTAGGCCATAATCGCTCACAGCGCTCACATCAATAATTTGCGTTCGGATTTAGATGTCACGATTATTACAATTGAGCGCTGTCAACAATTCGGAACGCTCCTGAACGTGATTATGATTAGGTTATAGTATTTTTTCTTTGGTTAGGTGGCGACTGTAGCCATAAGCACCATTTCCAAAATGCCACGTTAGTATAACGATATGATACGACTCAAAACAAAATAGCACTACTGACATTTTTGTCAGCGCTCACGGTAATACTATTTTAGGGCATGGTTATCGCAAGATGGCGTATGTCATGACGTCATCTATGACGATTCACGCGACATCGTTTTCGCGCTTACGCTAATTCGGTACCTACGGGTGTAAGCGCGCTCAAATCGATTACAGCGCAACTCGGAACGCAAACTTAGTGTGGGCTACGGTAAGCGAGAAATGAACGGAGATGAACGAACTAGATAATGGGAAATATTTAACTGGTCATCTAAAAAGACTTATTGAACTTCTACGATGCACACCTTTCTAATAAACATAACTGAACTTCTTTTTAACATCGAAACATCATTCGCAGAAACTAAGCTAGGGCACTCCGACCAAATGTGTTAGGTTAGGTAAGAACTGTGACCACCCACGCGCAAGCCGAGCGAGTGAAGCGAGTCGTGTCGCGGCAGTGACCATCGAGCGCTAAGTTCGGTCGAAGATACTTGGCTATTTAGTATTTTTAGGCCCCCAAAAGAGGAAATAATTTATGTTTACAAAAAGAGGCGCGGTCATTATATTAGAGTGTTCAATAATATTTTTAGGAGCGTAAAATGGGAATAATTAGAGGTTCGAACTTTCGAAGGCTAGAAAATAACTGATGTTTTGTCATACATATTTAAAAATGTATTTTGGTATCTATGAGATTGATAAACTCCAACAACGCTTGACCAATGGCCATGAAAGTTGGCACATACAGGATGTAAAAAGACACATCAAAAAGTTAGGGATTAAAAATTTGCAATTTTTATTGCGCGCAACGTAACGCGAACCCAGGTAAACGGACTCAGTGCTGTTGTGTGAGTTAAGCGCCGCCCCTTCGTTCTACTGAGTTAGGTACTAGGTACTTGTCGAATACCCGCGACTATGAACGAAATTAATTTAAGAAAATCGAAAATTCAGGTAATGTTTACTTGGAAAAAAGTTTTATAATAACACTTGGAATTCGTTATCGTACAAAAGTAAAAAAAAAAAAACCTAGTCTGGCCTTCAATATCTCCAGAACCAGTGGATTCCCAGGTATGGTCTAGTGGAAAAAAACGATCCAAATGATGGGTAGAATATGTAGCTTTCGGCTTCGGAAAGGGTCTTTTTACACCCGATATATTATTATGTATTTTCTGATGGAAGAGGTCTTTATAGGTAGGTTTTTTTCGACTTCCATACGGGCGAAGCTGGGGCCTAAAGCTATTTAGGTATAAGAACAAATTCAGCATTCAAACTTGCACTACCCAGACATTATAATCATCCCGACCGATTTTAGTCGCGGTGGCCAATCTCAACGGATATTAGTCAGGTACGCAGGAGATATTATAGTGCGTATGCGCAGACACAGGTGCACTCTCTGTGACTACTTTCATAGTCCGATGAAACGGCAATCCGACACGACCGCGGAGAGATCAGACGCAGGGCCAACGCAGACAGTACGTGCGCACCCGCGAGGCGTGAGGGTATCACACTACCAAATTCCCGACCTGGGAATCGAACCCAAAACCCCACGCTCAGTAGTCGCTTGTGACCGCGAGACTACTGTACGAGATACCGTGATTCTCGTATCCGGCGGATTAAAGCTTATCCTATAGCTTTCTCCAAGTCTCCAGCTATGATAGAATCTGCTCCTAGTTCATACATTCTGCCATTCTTCTTCAATATATTCGCTTGCAATTAGCGTTGCCAGGCGTCCAGGACTAGATAAAGCCGGACATAGTCAGGCTTTTTGGTTGCGTGTGCGGCCAAATTAGACGGTGTCCGACCTGTCCAGCTTTTGTTGGGCTTTTTTTTTTTTTTTTTTTTTTTTTTTGTTGGGTTTTTTTTTTTTTTTTTTGTTTGGTTTTTTTTTTAAATTTGACAATTTTTATTTTATTTTACTATATATAAATGTCATTGTTGGTTTCCGCTTTAATAATAAAGTATACTGATTCATTCAATCTAATTTTTGTTTTATTATAGATTTTAAGCAGATTTTATGGTAAAATGGGCTGCCTTGTTGGTCTAATGGTCGCAAGCGCGACTGTTGAGCATGAGGTCCTGGGTTCGATTCCCATGTCGGGCAAAGTGTTATTGGGATTTTCCATTAGGAGTTTCTCAGTGGCAGCCCGGAGTCTGGATTTGTGTCCGGTTGATGGCAATAGGCTCGCCCCCTATTACATGGGACTTAAACATAACTGGCGAAATGTGGGTGTACTATAGGTACACTTCTGCCTAACCCTTCGGGGATTACAGGCGTGATGTTATGTTATGTGTTTAAGGTAAATGAAAAAAAAAAGCCTAATTTTACTTTAAAAAAAAAATGTATTATTCTAAGACTAAAAAATGAAGGGTCTTTTTACCCAAATGTCCGGCTAAACTGGCCGGTCTTTCGGCTATTCGGTTTTAAGACCTGGTAACCCTAACTCCAATTGACCCAATGCAAAGAAAAAGCCCCCTTCACATACGTACAGATAAGACTTGCGGTCCGCTCTAAACGCTCATCTTACAATGAGACCTAACCTCATCCAAAGTCTTGCTCTAATAATACACATCAAATTAGTTGCGTGCATTCAGCATTATTTTTTGCTACATTTTTGACACACCCACTTACATTGGTCTCTAGACTGGAAACAAGCAGGTTTTTTAACATAAGTAATTAGATTAATGACAAGCGTACGATTAAGTTATAATTAGGTATCTGCGTTTGCAATCTCTGATACTTAAAAATATTACATGTTTTAACACTTTAGGCCTGAGCTTCAGGCAAGAGTACTAAATTATTATAATAAAAGTTGAAAGTTATGGGGCCACACAGGTTGATAAAAAAAATATTAGAGTGTACTGAGTGTACTGACTAAAAGATGATGAAATTATGACATCCACCTTCCGCCATTTTGAATTTACTTTGACACATTTTGGATCAAGAACATTTATAGAAAACGGTTCAGCGGTTTTGGCTATAGATACAAGGTAACATAGTTGATAACTAACTCTCACGATGCAAAGGTACTTAATGTAATTTCTGAAAGACCTACGTCTTGTCCATGAAGGAAGTATTCAAGGGTAAAATGCCTATGGCACTGAAACGCAGCTTCATGGACATGTGTATTCTTCCCGTCTTAACCTATAGTGCACAGACTTGCTCTATATCTAACATCCAGAAGTCCAAACTCATGGTCTGCCAACGAGCAACGGAGCGCAGTATACTAAGCGTTAAATTAACGGATCGTGTTCGAAATGCAATCCAAAACAAAGATAGCTGACGTGGCTCAAAAGGCTACCCAACTTACTGGCCTGGACTGGGCAGGACATGTCTGTCCCTATCCCTATGGTGCCCTGAGACAGTGAGACACGGTTGCGGCAGACCACGTAGGAGATGGCGCGCGACTAACTGGATAGGTTCCGTCAAAACTGGAAGGAGGACGCGCGGGCTCGCGAAAGATGGAAGGTGGCATTTGCCCAGGAGCGGAACAGCGTATAGGCTAGACAAAAATAAGTGGTTCCTTAGTCAATCACACAAACTCGGTGGAGGAAAACATTGTGAAGAAGATTGGCTTGAAAAGCCATCACACAGGAAACATGAAGCGGAAAGAAGAGGCCTCTAAATCTACAGTGGCACATAATAGGATGAACTTATTATATCGTACTTACAACGCAGATATGAGTGGTAACGCCAGCCGCCGCCGTTCTAGATGGACATAATTATAGTGACTTTATTGGTGATGTCTTCAGAAAGTTCAGGTGCGTCGCACTCGCGTGTATGATCAGATGTTTGAACGTAAACAAACCAAAAGGAGTATGTAAAAATTGTAGCAGATGGCATTCTGTAGTTTCTGCCTACCCCCATGGGAAGAAAGCGTAAATGTATGCATGTGTGTATTTATTATCGCTAATTAACATATTAACCTTCGATTAGACACTTTCATTTTTTCTAGAAAGTTTTATTATAACCTGATACGACATTAGTAATGCCGTTGTTATTTTTTTTTGTGGCAGCCAAAATGTCGGAGCTGTCAGTAACTGTAGATAATATTTCTAAAACTTGTAGGATACAAGTACTTAGAGAGATATTAAGTGTTTAGAAAAAACTGGCCTGTCTGCGGTTCCAAATGATTGGAGACGTGTCGTTAGTGGACCTAATCTACGTAGCTTGTATTATATAGCTACCTATACATAGTGTCTGTGTGACCGCGTTTGTTCTTATTATCAGACCACAGAGATCCATACAGTGTTAGTAAAGAAAACCTAAAATGTAATGTTAGTATCGTAATCATAATCCTATGCACACTATACACGTAGTATAGTACTTGTAGACGTATGAAGTTCGATCCAGTGACGCAGCATCGGACAATCCCACTTACCGCACAGAAACTACGCAACGGATTTTTGTACGATTTTCACCATCATAGAATTTATTCCGAAAAGTTTAAGAAGATGCCCGAAAGTCTGACAACCAGTCTTACCAAGGGGTACCGTATTAGACCCAGTAACTGTTGTTTTCATTTCTCATACTCGGAAAGTAGTGTTTGTTTGATCCGAGTAGCGGGTGGAAGACGCTGCTCCCCACCCTAGGGCGGGAATAATTTTAAAAATAGAACTAAATTTGGTTACGTAGTCTGCTACGAAATTTTTTACATAATGAAGAAAAATATCGATTCAAAAATATATGCTACGGTCTTGTGAGTGTATAAACAGCCAGTGTGAATAAAAAAAATACCTATTAAGCGGGACGGTACGCGGCGGTGACGCGGTGTGTTACATAAATTTAAAATTTAAAAAAGACTTATAATTTAGCGGAAAACTAACTCTGTTTAGTAAATGTAATAGAAAAACAATTTTTTTTTAGTTTCCATAAATTCGAAATGAAAAGTAGAATGTTTAACACGGGTGAAAGTCACCAATTCCTTTCGACCCTTGTATTAATAATCGACTATTTCAAGTTCCTTCATGACACACATAATAGATACCTGAGGTCATCGGAAAACTTTAGACTTGAAATGCCGATGCATTCCACTGTTTCTTCCATAAATCTTTTACAGTTCAAGCAGTACGGTTATGGAATGCCTTGCCATTTTGATCATTTTTAAAATTATTGTATAAACACACTATCTCTCTCCTTAAACTTTTTTTTTGTACTTTGCACTTGTTTCATGATTATTATTGAATATATTTACATAGATAAGTTTAATATGTATTATGTATGCATTTATTGTAATATTTAAACAAAATGTTTTTACCAATACTGGAGATTGCCGGCTTTGAAACTTTATGACTCACTCAATATAATTTAGAAATCTCCATGTTTTGACAAACCGTGCAAAGTATGAGCACTCGCTCCTACTACATATAAAAAAGATCGCAGCTCATGCTGAGCGAGTCCAGGGTCCGATTCTCGGGTTTGGCACAGTGGTGAAATGTGTTTATCTATTCATCAGTCAACCTTTTCAGAAAATACAAGCGTGATGCTGTATGTTAATAGGTAGGTATGTGTGTCTTTCGCTTCCATGCACCGCCTCTAGTTAAGATAAAATCTATAAAAAAAGTACTTCAAGCGTAGACTACAAAAAATATTTCTCCAAAAATTGGCCTTGTTTGAGAATCGTGCTCAGACAAAATGGTTGAGTTTTGCCAATAAATTGTGTTTTTATTTAAAAATCTAGACAGATTACATTCATTTTGTCTTAATTATATTCAAAATTGCTATATTTGTTGAATGCTTACACAGATTTTGGATAGATAAATAAGTAGAAAATGTACATTTATTATAGTACCTAATAGTTATTTTCAACACATTTGCTCAAAAAATGCATTTACGAAGCCTGTATACATTGTTCGAAAGTTAAAATTTACGCACCATACAACGGAAAGTGCGGTAAAATAGGTACTCTTACCTAAGTACATGTTTTACCGCATACTCCGTTGTCTTCATTAGTCATTTAAAAAAATACTATATAATTGGCCGGGATACTAACTCTCTACCGAAACTAAATCATGCGTCATGTCATAATGAATATTATTTAAATTTTAATTACTCAAATGTTAATAAATATTTTTTTTACTTTTATGAATGATTAGTAGTCATTGAATACATTTATGAAGTGGGCTGCCGTTGTAAGACGATTAAAATGCCACGGTGTATATATATTTTTTTTTTTGTTTTATCATGTTTAGATAAATCGATACCCATCACGTCTGCGGAGTTCCGCTAATTTGACCCGTTAAGGGTAGCAAGGACATCGACGAGCAACCTGCGTTGAAATTATTGGTCGGTTTTTTTTTTGCTGATCGCTTTGTTATTGCAATTTTGTAGAACACAACCAGTTTTTTTTTTAATAGCTGATTAAAAATTTCAACTCAGGAGCGTCCAGAATTGAGGCAAATTTCGCGGGAATCCCAGGCCGATTCCCGGCCACCGTAGGCGCGGGCTTGCGGACTGTGAGCAATGAGTAGCTCGCCGTCCGATAAGGACCAAGCCTGGGTCGACGCCGACGACACACGGCGCGTTGTGTTCCACGCGCGCCTCAAAGAGATGACAGCATAAACTGATGGGGTCTATTAAGGCCGATGCCTGCCAGGGTTGCGGATTTGTCAGAAAGGGATATCGTGGCCCTGCCACAGGCAACTGAAGGAACACGGGTGGGGTTTAGTCAGTAAAAGTCTGACACGCCCTCCCGCCTCCCGCTCCGCCCAGAGCGGGAGAAGTTATTTGATAATTACCCACCCAAAAAAAAGGGGGGTCCAGAATCACGTACTGAATCCATCGTAATAGGTTATGCGTCAATTCCCCTATCACCCTGTATAGACACCTCTACACCTACAGCACCAAGGAGTTTACCGATGACTTGTCGACAGTGAAATGAAATGAAATGAAATGAAATGAAATCGTTTATTCTGTAAATAGGATATCGGAATCACTTTTACACGTCATATTAAAAAGTAAAAAATAAGCTAGATGTAGTCGACATTTCCTATCTGACTACCCGTGAGAAGAAATGGCGAAACAAACTCAGGGGTCAAAGTCTCTTTTAAAGTCCAGACATAATCTTGGTCAGATCATGTGAGGACCATGTAGATCTGTGTCTGAAATGGTCTTTTGAGGAAAGAACCACACAATTTTGAGTGGACCTGTCCAATCAGTGCAAGCATTTGTCGTAATCGTGCAGCTCGACTCAAGACTTAAGGAGCTCAACGACTCGACGAACAATACCAAAGAAAGTACATTTGGGTAGGCCTCATAAAGTGCTCAAAATGCCAGACCTCCATTAAAACTGAGAAAAAGCATAAAATAATAGGAAAATATTTAAAGAGAAAAAAAAAAAAATGACCCACATAGTGCTCACATTCACAATAAATTAAAGCAGTAAATATAATACTTTTCAAAGTAAACATTAATGTAATATTGTATATAATATTCTGCAATGTCAATATTTATATAAAATCATGCATAATAACATTAAATGTCAAGTTTTCCAGTTTGATCACAAGGCTTGCAGAGCGAGCAGCTCAATCCCAAGCTTTTTTGTCTTCTAAATAATCAGAAATTTTATAGTACCCTTTTTTACAAAGTTTGGTTTTAATACAGCTTCTAAATCGTTTAATGGGAAAGTATCTAGAGACATCTATGTTCAATGTTAGAAGGTTTGGTTTCCGCACTTAGTCCTCCAGGCGGACCATTGTGTGCGTGGGCCATGGCGGCTGTCGGTGGTTATTCCAACCATCCCACCTGCTTAAAGAAGTTGATTACGTCTCCTGGCCTGTGTAGAACGTCTGTGATGAATCTAGGTGACACCTGTGCATTCAAAGAGCACACGGTCTCCTCCGCCTCCATGCAAGCCCTACACAGAGGGCTGTCCATTACGCCTATTGTGAGGAAGTGTTTCATAAGCGAGCAGTGTCCCGCGATGGTCCCCGTCACCAGTCGCAGGCCGGTCCTGTCCAGGCGTAATAAACTCCTTTTTAGCTTACTATCTAAGGATGGCTTAGTCTCCTTGGACTGCCTGCAACCTGGTGTCGAGGACTACCAGCTTTTCGCTTGTGTGTGGGTGAAATCCTGTAGCCACCTGCGTAGCGGGTTGAAGGGTATGGGACATATCTAGAGACATCGTTGAAATGACTCGTGTACCTGTACCATCACCGGCTGAATGTTTGGCGGCAGAAAAAGTTATAGAGGTAGAACCACCCTAGGTGAGATCTTTCATAAAAAGCTCCACTACTGTAGAATAGAAATCGCTTGTCTACCGAAAATGTTCTACGGTCTACACGGAAACATCATTTTAGTCTACTCTTCCGTCGACAAAACGCTTCTCTACGGTTCTCGTGCTAAGCCTGCTGTTCTTTATATCCAAATTTTAGGGCGAGAGAAAGAGCATATAACACTAACAAGTTTATCTGGTAAACTTGGAAGTACACTGCGAGAAAATAATCATTTTATTGCATCACAACTAAGTTCTAAAGACTTACACACAATAGTTTCAAACGACAAAAGTTAAAACCACATAATTTCACTGGATTTTTGTGAATAAATTGTTTTTTTTTTATGTCGAACGAAATGATTACGATACGATGACCACACAGGCTTACGGAGGAAACCAAAAATCCTAGAACCAAAAATTCAAAGACATGTATAACATCGACCAACCCGCACTGGGCCCGCGTGGTGGATTACGGCCCACTGCCTCTCACAGAGAGGAGGCCTGTGTCCCAGCAGTGGGAACATTATAGGCTGATTATGCTAAGTTAATGGTAGTTTTTAGGGTTACGTACCTCTAAAGGAAAAAACGGAACCCATAAAGGATCACTTCGTTGACCGTGTCTATCTGTCTGCCAGTCTGTCAAGACCCTTTTTTCAGAAACGCGTGGAGTTATCAAGCTGAAATTAATATCAAATACGTAAGTTTATAGTCCCTTGAAGCTCTAAAAAAATGAAGCTTCTAAGTCAACGCAATAAAAAAATACGGCGACTTATGCGACATATTTTGATAGTCGCTAATAATTCAAAACCGAAAAGAGCTAGGGTACCTACTGCCCGTTAAGAGGAGGCTGCCTATTTTTATGTTAATTTGCATGAATACTCTGAAACAGTCACACATACAAGCAAAATGAATCTTTAGATGATTTATTGGATCTTTTTCTTTCCATGAAGACAGTTACGTAATTGTAATATTTTCTTTCTATACATTTTTAATTCGAATATCACGTCTTTTTTAAGAATAATTATAAAAACAAACAAGATTTTTTGGCTTTTATGCCTAAATAAATATTCACAGCAACAAAATATAGTTTATTATCCGGCCCCAAGATATGTTTTCTCTAGATCAATTATTACTTTAGTTATAAACGAAATAAGAATTGAGACTTACGCTATTTGTGTTAACTTAATGTTTGTAATAATAAGTTGGAAACTAGCAGACAAATGTATGATGTTGACATACAGAGCCTTCAGAAGGAATTAATGAGCAGGGAAAACTCACTAAAGGAAATCTTTTGTAAGTATGAGTCTAGTCAACAAATGTTAAGTGAGCGCATGCAAGAGGCCTGTGAGTTGGTGGACCTGGTAAAGTGCAATGCAGAAATGTGTGAGTCACTGACAAACAGTCCCATCTGTAGTTGTGCTTCCACTCCGCCACCTCTCATGTCACAGTATGTTGTTTTAACTCATACTTTAGAAACTGTAAACCCCACTCAAAGTAATGTTTTGGTCTATTCAGATAGATTAGGAGCAGGTTTTGGATCATTATTAAATAATCGCTCTAAACATACTATAGTTAACTGTTGTTACCATAACCTGCATTTTAACGAGCTTGTTCATAAAATAAAACACACACAAATGAATGAACAGACTACTGTAGTTCTTTTAATTGGAAACAGTCTGAGCTTAAATAAATGGAACATAGTTAATGTTGTCGACACCCTACTTAAATTAAAATTAGGTAAATTAATATTATGCGCATTACCATATTCAAATCATTTGCATGTAGAAGAAAACAATTACATTCATAGTTTAAACAACGTAATGCATATTTTGGCATGTCGTCATAGTGACCGTTTATTGTATTTTGATACTAACAATTTTGTTAGAGATTTTGTTTTAATTGGGGAACATATGTTTCTTCCCAAGAAGAGTCAACATGTATTGGCTACTCTGTTAGCTTACAATATACACGCAGTTATTGATAATTTAACTGAGACTAGGTTAAGTGACGAAACAGTATTATCTAGTATTTCTAATAATACTGTAATAGATTCTTTAAACTTTTAGACTCGACAAAAGAGAAGCAAAATAAGAATATTTTACTATATCACCAAAATATAAATCGCTTCTCTGGCAAAATCCTAGACGTGGAATTGTTAATAGATAAATATCATTTGGATATCTTATGTTTTTGTGAAACCTGGTTAAAACCGGATAGGATGTTGTTTAATGTAAATAATTTTTCAGTTGCCAGTGCGTACAACAGGTCCTCAACGGGGGGTGGTACCTTGATATTATTTAATAGTTGTTTCAAACATAAGGAAAGGAAGGATATCACTGCTTGCTCTGTTGATCGCTTATGTGAAGTAGCATGTGCAGAGGTTGAAGGCCATACTTTCTTAAGTGTTTATAGACCCCCAGCATCAAACTTGTCATCATTTTTAATAATTATGGAAGACATATTAAGCAAACTTTTTAAAGATAATAAATTAGTTTTTGTTTGTGGTGACCTAAATATTGATTTATTAGTTAATTCACCAGATAAATGTAAGCTTATATCATTGTTTAAATCATTCAATTTAAAATGTATATTTAATGAAGCAACTAGAATAACAGCAACCTCAGCTTCATGCATAGACAACGTATTTACTAATTGTAAAATAAAAGACTCGTCCTTAATTAGTGGCGTCAGGTCTGATCATACTGGGCAACTTGTATCATTTGTCTTAGATAAAAAGATAGTAGATAAAATCATTGAATTAAGACCTATCACAAAAAATAATGTTGAAAATGTTCAATAATAATGTTCTTAGCAATCTATCAACAGCTAGTTTTGATTCACAAGACCCCAATATAAACTACGGTACCTTATTTTCTACAGTATGCCAAGAATTCAATAAAGCATGACCTGTAAAAAAGTTACAATCAATACTAAACCAAAATTTAGTGAATGGGCCACTGCTGGCATTAGAAAAAGCAGAGATGTTTTATATAATTTGTACTACGAGTAATCATTGACTTCTGATCAAGTCCTTCATAATTATGTCAGAAACTATTCTAAGATATTTAAAAGAGTCTGCGCTCAAGCTAAATCTAAATTAATAAGTAACAAATTATTTCTAATAATAAAATAAAAGCTGTGTGGCAGGTAATCAACAAAGAAACTGGAAACACAACGGCGAGATCAGAATGAATTGTCTTTAAAAATTAATAATGAAATCATTTCAGATAAGTTAAAAGTTGCTGAGACACTAGAAAACTTCTTTACCAACATCCCAATAGAGGTTACGAAATCTCTCTCCTCATCATCCGTATTAGCTGAATCTCTTCTCAAAGAAAACTTCTCTAAAGACATTCCAAGTTTCGAATTCAAGCCCATTTCTGTTGTCACTATTAAAAAAGCATTCAAAAGTCTTAACATAAAGAACACTGAAGACTTATGGGGAATTTCCGTTAAGGTTCTTGGAGATATAATTGACACAATAGCCCCTGTCCTAACAGGCATATTTAATCAATGTTTAGACAGCGGTACGTTTCCTGATTTAATGAAACATAGTAAAGTAGTACCAATTTTCAAATCGGGTAGTAAGAGTGATCCCTCTAATTACAGGCCTATATCTGTGCTACCAGCATTGAGTAAAATATACGAAAAAATAATGCTAGACCAGATGTTGTTGGGCACGCCACAATTGTGGCGATAAGTCCCCTCTTTGAGGAGTGGCTAGAGAGGCGCCACGGCGTCCTCACCTTCCGCCTGACGCAGGTCCTCACCGGACACGGTTGTTTCGGGAGGTTCCTGTTCAGGATAAAGCGGGAGGAAACGCCCGGGTGTCACCACTGTGTGGATCGCCCGGAGGACACGGTGGAGCATACGGTGGAGGTCTGCCCAGCTTGGGCGGAGCACCGCCGTGTCCTCACGGAGGCGATCGGCGGCGGCGATCTCTCGCGTCCGGCCCTGGTTCAGGCCATGGTTCGGAGCGAGAGTGCATGGGAGGCCGTCACCTCCTTCTGCGAAGCAGTTATGCTAGCGAAGGAGGAGGCGGAACGCGTGAGGGTGAGACAAGGTTCGCGCCCTCGCGCCCTTAGTCGCCGCAGGAGACGCCCCGGGCGTCGGGAGTCGCAAGCCGATTTCCGGCCACCGTAGGCGCGGGCCTGCGGACGGTGAGCGATGGGTAGCTCGCCGTCCGATAAGGACCAGGCCCGGGTCAACGGCGCGTTGTGTTCCACGCGCGCCTCAAAGAGATGTCAGCACCAATTGACGGGGTCCGATAGGACCAATGCCTGCCGGGGTTGCGAGTTTGTCCGAAAGGGATATCGTGGCCCTGGCACACAGGCAACGGAAGGAACACGGGTGGGTTTTAGTCAGTAAAAGTCTGACACGCCCTCCCGCTCCGCCCAGAGCGGGCGAAGTTATATGATAAATTCCCACCCAAAAAAAAAAAAAAGACCAGATGTTGTCACATTTTAATTCAAATGGGATTTTACATAGTCGCCAGCTTGGTTTCACGAAAGGTAGGTCGACGACTGACGCAGGAATGAAACTCATCAGTCACATTTTGGAATCCTGGGAGAAATCCCAGGATGCCATTGGCATTTTCTGTGATCTCTTAAAAGCGTTTGACTGCGTTGACCACAATACACTAATCTGTAAATTACACCACTACGGAATTCGTGGACAAGCTGCTGATCTTGTTTTTTCCTATCTATCAAACAGGCAGCAAAAAGTAAACGTTAACGGGGCAACGTCCTTGGGGTCTCTAGTAAAGATAGGCGTCCCTCAAGGTTCAATTCTTGGCCCTTTCTTATTTCTAGTTTATATTAATGATCTGCCTTACATGATGGCTAACTTATCGAATATAATTCTATTCGCTGATGACACTTCCCTTATTTTTAAAATAGATAGAAAAGATACGGATGTCTTACATGTCAACGATAGTCTGGCTGTTCTTTCAAAATGGTTCGCAGCTAATAATCTTTTACTTAATGCGAACAAAACAAAATGTCTTAAGTTTTCATTACCAAATGTACCCCAAGTGAGTCTAAATTTAAAACTTGACGGCAAGAAACTAGATGCTATTACGGAAACTGTATTTCTAGGAATTACTTTAGATTCAAAATTACAATGGGGTCCCCACATTAGAGCTCTTTCAAGTAGATTAAGTTCAGCTGCATATGCAGTAAGAAAAATAAGGCAGTTAACTGATATAGCCACAGCTAGGTTAGTGTACTTTGCTTATTTCCACAGTATTATGTCATATGGCATTCTGCTGTGGGGATCGGCTGCTGACGTAGATTCAATTTTCATTTTACAAAAGAGGGCAATCCGCGCGATCTATGGGATGGGTCCTCGTGAGTCCCTTAGAAACAAATACAAAGAAATTGATGTACTAACTCTGCCTTCCCTTTATATCTTAGAAAGTATTTTATATGTTCGCAAAAACTTAGGACTTTTCAAAATAAGAAGCGATTTCCATAATATAAATACACGTAGTAAACATGAAATTGTGATACCCAAATTTAGATTAACTAAAACAAGCAAGTCATTTCTTATAAACAGTATCCGCTTCTATAACAAGTTGACAAAGTCGGTTATAGAACTTAGCGATGGAAAGTTCAAAACCCACATCAAACGTGTCCTAATCAAAAAAGCATACTATAAGATTAAGGACTGCGTTGAAGACAAGGAAGTTTGGTAATAATTCCTTCTGCACATGTGGCTTCCCTGGTACCTCATTAATGGCATAACTATGTGAACGTCTATTAACTGCTCCTAAATTACAATTTTTATTTCTGTTTTTTACATACTTTGACATAACCTACAAATTTTAATTTAAAATATTTATTAGTGACTTGTGGACAGAATATCTATTCAGTTTTTTTTTTACAGTTGTAATGACAATGTTGTCATTTGGTTTAAATATGTAGGTTTTTATTTTTATTACTTTTTGTAGTAATATTTTATATAGATTCTTTTTTAATTTGTGAATGTGAGAACGTTGTAGGCTTAATAAACTGTAGCTTTGTAAACTATCTTTTATTTTGTTAAGTACTTGGTACTTGTTGACGGGCCTACACTGTCCTCCCATACCTATTAACACTGTAACTTATAACATTGTTAAAGCCCACTTTTTTTTAAAAGAGTAACCATGGAGTTTCTTGCCGGCTCTTCTCCATAGGAAAAGACCAATTGGAACCGTGCACCTAGCTTCTGACGTTTCATAAGTGCCCATGTAGGTTTATGTGAAATAAAAAATTTTGATTTTGATTTTTTTGATTTTGATTTAGTTTCGTGCTCGAACACGATCAAAGAGCGCACGCGATATTCAATTTTATTACTGATGTATTAGCGCTTAGCACATAACGGAGTGGCGGGGAGCAAGGGGCAGAGCATGCGTTCGAAAGATTTAGACCGCCTGCTCTTAACCTATAATCATGAAATTTGGCAAGAAGTAAGGTCTCACAGCACAAGCAAAGGAAAAAGTCCGAATAACGTTAATTTGTAGTTTTATCACGTAAAAAATATTTTTTTTGCAATTAGAACTTACATTTGCAGTTGAAAAATTAACCGTGGCGTATATCGATGTATGGGGGAACATGTTTTTCAACTAAAATGTTAAGTTTGTTTTTGGGATAAATTCATCCCAACTACGGAACCGTCCGACTCGCACTTGGCCGGTTTTTGTTTTGTATCGATTTACATCCGTCGACACGGATGACGATTACGAGACGACTCTCGTAATCGTCAAGTCTCTTCTAAAGGCACCGTGGGAGCCAATGGTGGTTTTATTGTCGTCTATGCATTATGAAAGCATTTTGGACAAAAGATATTAGGAGCATACCGGACAAGTTCTCACATAATTTTAAATAGATAAGCGGGAATAAAGTAGTTTTTTATTAACACTAGTGTGATTTTAACCTGTTATAAAGTTCGTTTTGAGGGTTCCGTACCCAAAGGGTAAAACGGGAACCCTATTACTTCTGTCTGTCTGTCTGTCTGTCTGTCCGTCTGTCACCAGGCAGTATCTCATGAACCGTGATAGCTAGACAGTTGAAATTTTCACAGATGATGTATTTCTATTGCCGCTATAACAACAAATACTAAAAAACAGAATAAAATAAATATTTAAGGGGGCTCCCATACAACAAACGTGATTTTTTAGCCATTTTTATAGATAATGGTACGGAACCCTTCATGCGCGAGTCCGACTCGCACTTGGCCGGTTTTTAATCCCGATAAGTAATTCGACAGTGCAAATTCCAAACTCGAAATTGAAAAAATCGCTTTCCTTTTCAGAAATGTCGGCTTTTCACTTTAAAAAAAAAATGAAAACATGTGTTGATTTGCCGCAAATAATTGCGAGTTTCAAAAGCAATTTACAATTAATTAGTCATACCTAGCATACATGAAAACAATTATAATCCACTAGGTACTTAATTAATTAGTTCTTTCATACAAATGGGGCCATAGGTATAATCAAAATATCTATAATGATACTTACATACACAAAATCTAAAAAGGGGTGAGGGGGAGGGATTTGTGGCTAAACAATAACAAGGGCATCGAGAACCCGCCATATTTTAGTAACCGGTTTTTTCGATTCCGTTTTTGATCCTTCTGGATCAAAACCCGGATACCTGGTTTTTCGGTTCCTTTCAAACTTTAGCTCTAATACTACTAGTACTAACATTAAAATTGGATTATAGATACGAATAAGAAAAGGATCATAAACCAAACATAGAATTCGAAATCACAACTATAATTTAATATTAATAGAACAATCAAATCTTTATTATAAGTACTTAATACATAATAACAGTACTTTTCTTAATTAAATAGTAAGTAGTCTTATAACCATAAAATCTATTATTTGTCTGAAATAACACATTTAAAAACACAAAAATAAACAAATTCTAAATCTCATTAGGAATAGGAACTTCTACGATTGCACACACATGCACTTGGCCTAATCAATAATTAAATAAATGAATATTTAAATTTACGTGTGGTATGTCATCATTCTTCTCCCCTTATCCCAATTTATTTGTGGTCGGCGCAACATGTCCCTTTCTTCCATAATTCTCTATTAGTCGTCATCTCGGTAGTCACCCCCTTTCTAGCCATATCATCTTTCACACAGTCCATCCATCGTTTCTTTGATCTTCCCCTACTTTTATAGCCATCGACATTCATACTCAAAATTTTCCTCACGGCATTTTCCTCATTTAACATGTTAAAATACTTTCACACGAGTATTATACCAATATTCTTAATCTTCAATAGATAACGAACAATTTACTATTATCAAAACTATGCAAAAAGAATTGTGAAATTAATATTTAAAATAATAACAAATTAAGTTTGCATTAGCTCAATAAACATTGACATCTTTTTATTAAGGTAATATGAGCGTAAAAATACAGTGCATCCAAGGTTTTATCAGTTAAAGACGAGTAGTCTGTTACATAGTATATCAGCCGAATAAAATATACGCTCCGGCTCCACACTGGGTATGTGAGATGGTTTTTAAATGTCGATAAGCCAGTGACAGATAACGGCCCCCGTGTCGTTGACCACGATTCTCGAACAGAGCCATTCCACCCTCACAGTAGTCCTCAAATCAGTCAAATCATTTGGCGTAGATGTTGACACAGTATCAGTAACAACTAAACACTCTGCTTAGTTCCTCTTCATTTGTTAAACATTCTTGTCACTGGCATATCCTCAATTTGGTTTATTTTGTGTTGTACAGACGCCAGCAGGTCAAGCTACCCGAAACTGATTTTTTTTCCCAATGAACCTTGAACCTTAAGCTGTAGGGATAAAGTTGAAAATCTATTAAAGAAATTTGACAGATTGTAGTAGCTTGATGGGCTGGCGTCTGTACGTTGAATAAGAGTTACAATTTCGTGTAGAATTTCTTTACGTGCACGGCGAAAAAAACACAGTTTCGTCTTCATTATCAATGTTCTCAAAATACTTATCTGGTTTGCTCAAATGTTTCAGTATTGCTGCTTGGGCAATGCGTCGCTTTTTGTCATTATCATTTCAGCCGAAAGATGTCCACTGCTGGACATAGGGCTACCCCAAGAACCGCCACTTCCACCACTTCTGTGCTTGTCGCATCCAGCGTTATCCTGCGCCGCTTTTTGTATCATTTACAAATTGCAATTCACAAATCAATCATCGATTTTTTTATAGAATTGAAAGAACCGGGTTTTTATATTTTGGATCTGGTATTTTTTGCAAAAAGTGATAGTGTGATACTCGTAAGACAGTCATCTATACTAATTATTGTGTTAGGGTAGTTGAAATTAAAGGCTTTTTTTTTTGCAACATCGGATCCGGGAAAAACCGGTTCCGATGTAATAATAGTCTAGTAATAACAGCCGCACGGGTGATCTAACAGATTAAGCTACGCTTGCCTCGGTCGGTCCGTAGATGGGTGATCATCTCCGTGCCTCGGATAGCTCGTTAAGCCGTTGGTCCCGGCTGCAATTCTTAGATCTTTGACGGTCGTTACAGGTTGCCAGAAGCCCGAAAGTCTGACAACCACTCTTACCAAGGGATATCGTATGACCCAGTAGCTGGGTTGTGGAGGTCAGATAGGCAGGCGCTCCATGTAAAATACTGGTATTCAGGCTGCACCCGTTTAGACTGGAAGCCGACACCAACATAGTTGGGAAAATGCAGGCACACGATGACTTCAAATATAGAAATAAACTAAGCCTTAAAACCTTAATGAGCATGTTCGTTATACGGTACCGGGTAAAACGGGGTGAATAGAAATGCAGGGGTGAATCGAGACGCAACTTTAAAATGGATTTGAGCCTTGAAATAATAATATAGTTTGTTGCCAAGGCACTTAATCGTTAATTATAGTACAGGTAACACATTAAAGTCCTTTTTGGCAACAAAATATATTATTGCAACGTTAAAATCCATTATAAAATTGCGTCTCGA
The DNA here is from genome assembly GCA_963921375.1 of Tiliacea citrago. Classification (NCBI taxonomy): domain Eukaryota; kingdom Metazoa; phylum Arthropoda; class Insecta; order Lepidoptera; family Noctuidae; genus Tiliacea; species Tiliacea citrago. The sequence continues at coordinate 13,467,115 of OY992807.1, read as the reverse complement.
TTCACCCCTGCATTTCTATTCACCCCGTTTTAGGTACTAAGAAAAGTTAGTGAAGTAGTTCAAAAGAAGAACGCCTTGCTTGAAATTCAAGCACTTTTTTTTGGAAATCGGTTGTTTTTTAAATAAATGGACCTTGTTCATCATTCTGACAGCTCTGACGTTTTACTTCCCGCCAAAGCAAGGCGTTCTTGTTTTGAATTTTTTTTTTTTTTTTTTCTTTTTGGCTTCGCACGGTTTGTGCATTTAGCCAGTGTCATGTAAAATTAGGTAACAAGTACAAAGTTATTTGAATAATTATGAAATGAACTCCACTCAATGCATGATAAAGATGATTGATGATATCCCGCCCCGCTCCCCTTGAGTTTAAGTAAAAACGCGGCACTTTACTGAAACCTCGCGCGGACTTCTTGAGAGAACTTAAAGTGATGTTGCACTGTTTTGTTTCATTTGCCTACATTAATGCAGGTTCACGAACACTTAATGGTTAATAATCCACCACTATTACACATTAATATTCGGCTAAACACAAATTTTAGAAAATAAAACAAAACTGCTAACATGACGCTTCACTTTCCCGCCAAGAAGTCTCAAAATGGACCTTGTTCATCATTCTGACAGCCCTGACGTTTTACTTCCCGCCAAAGCAAGGCGTTCTTGTTTTGAACTTTTTTATTAACTTATTTTTTTAAAGTCCGATTTTTATTTTGTAAAAAAGTTTTTATTTTCACTTTTATGTTGTGGTATCTACCCCACACAAATTTGAACCTGCTATGTAAAAAAAAGTTAGAAAAATAATTAATAATAATAATTAGTTAACAAAGTGGGAAAAATACGTATTTAGTGTGTCGGTTTGTAATTTATCTAAGTTACAATAGTAATATAAAATAAGTATTGCTTTCCCTATGCAGGGACGTTCATTGTTGAGGAGTTCTCTTGGTGCCGAGCATAAATTGCTTAGCAACCATATTAAAGTACTTAATCGAATCGTAACCCGTGAAATACTTATTGTTGAGTAGTTCTGGTGGCTATCTGTGGTCTTCACCATCAGTTCCACTTCACAAAACGGTGCTTTCGGAGAGCAAATGCATAACGTTACTATAAAAAAATACTCAGATTGCTCTACGTGTGCCTATAATATTTGAAGAGTTCCGTCGATTTCTCATGATCATCATTTTTTTTTTATTGTGTGCTTAGTGACTAACCTGCAGTGCTATTCTGTAACCATCTCACCGTGAAAACTTAGGTGAAGTGAGAGTGGAGTGAACTGTCAGTAAGGAATTGACACTAATAACAACTCACTTCAAGCTCACTTCACCTACGTCTACACGGTGAGATTTTTGCAGAATAGATCGGCTGGTGTCAGAGTTTTTATGCCACCCATGGGCCTCTGACTTGGTTTCACAAGCCGTCGAGAAATATCTCTCAGGCTCCTCACGATGTTTTCCTTCAACGTTTTTTAAAAGCAAGTGATAATTATACAATACATTATGGGAACATACACAAAAAAAAAAAAAAAACACCTTTTTTGAAGTCGGTTAAAAATTACCTCTTGGCTCTGCCTATCTTTAATCGCAGTTGTAAAAATTACTAATATTTTTTTGGACCAATTCGATCATCCTTAAATTAATAATAATGATAAATAAATTCAAAACTAATGATATTAAAAACTAGGATCTATACATATTATTACATAATATCTATACATCTATGTATATTTAGTGAATAATACCTAACTATTTTAAAGAATTTTATTAATTATTTTTTTAAACTCAAACTCAAAGCATTTATTTCAAATAAACCAATTACAGGCACTTTTGAATTGTCAAGTGGTCGGTCAGTCTTAAAGATGAAGCTAGTTACCCATTCCAAAGCTTAGTAGGTAGGTACCTATGGAGAAGAACGGGCAAGAAACTCCACGGACACTCTTTTAAATTGACATATGGTTACAAAATATTGGTTACATCATTTATGTTGAAATTAAACATGTGAGAACGATGCAAAACGTCCGTAATAAAAAGAATAAAAAAAAACAATTCTAAAATTAAAATAAGCCATGGCCGCTAAGAGATGACCAGTCTCTACTGATGGCGCCTGTTCACGAACATGACGCATGGATTAGCACCATTCAGCTCAACTATTTTGAAGGGAGCTAAATGATCCAACACACCCGCCACCATCAGCGAGACATTACAGTGAGCATGACATACTCTCAGCCGCCAGGGCACATTCAAGTCAATGAAAGACGTACCCAGTAAATGGTAGCTTTATAGTAAGTTAAGTACATAGTACTCACACATGTGCTATGCAATTATATAATACTAATAGATTGAATTTATACAATGCAAAGATAGTTTTTGAAATCTTCAGCAGCTCCAACAGTACCTATAATATTTCCAAATGCTAATCAATTAAGTTTTTGCGCCCTTGTGGAGCAGGACCAGCATTGAGCCAAGCATTTTTATCAGCGATGTAATCCCCCAACTTATAATATGCCTGGCTGCATAGTGTGCGTTTTAAACATGATTTAAATTTTGTTTCATTCAGTTGAAATATGTGCAGAGGTATTTTATTGTAACGTTTTAAACAGTACCCCATGAAAGATGAGTCTACTTTAGCCAGCCTGAAACCTGGTTGAACCAATTGGTCCCTATTTCTAGTCCTATAATTGTGTCTTTCGCCTCTTTTACTAAAAATATGTAGATTTTTCCTAACATACATGATGTTTTCATAGATATATTGACAAGGTACCGTCATGATGTTAATATCTTTGAACAGTTCCCTTAGACAGTCGCGCCTACGGAAGCCATATATGGCTCTTTTCTGCAGAATAAAAATAGACTCGATGTCTGCAGCCCGTCCCCATAGTAAAATACCGTATGACATAATACTATGAAAGTAACTAAAATAGACTAGCCTCGCGGTATCTACATCAGTAAATTGATGGATTTTTCTCACAGCATATGCTGCTGAAGTTAGCCGTCCTGCAAGGGATGTTATATGCGGACCCCATTGAAGCCTTGAGTCGAGCGTGATCCCTAGGAAAACAGTTTTATCGACGAATTCTAGTTTCTCTTGATTCAATACTATCTCACAATTACTACTTTTGACATTTGGTAAAGAAAATCTTATGCGCTTAGTTTTTTTCCCATTTAATACTAAATTATTAGCAGTAATCCAATTTTGGACCTGCAGTAGGGCATTATTTACGTCGTCAAGATTTGATGCACGTCTATTAATTTTAAAAATTAAGGAAGTATCGTCAGCAAATAACACCATTTGTGGTTGAGTTTTTAACAATTGGGGTAGATCATTAATATATACTAAAAAGAGGAAAGGACCCAATATCTAGCCTTGTGGTACACCAATTTTTACTTTTAAGCCTTTTATTAGTTCAAACTAGGGACCGTACAACCCCGGTTAAGGGTTAAGCCTTTGAAGGGGTAACCCCCCCCCCCCCCATTCTATGGGTTACCTTTATAATGATGTAACCCATTGAATGGGTTTTATATTAGAAACCCAATGAAAGGGTTACATGATAACCCATTAAATGGGTTTTATACTTGAAACCCAGTGAAAGGGTTACATGATAACCCCATTCAATGGGTTGTATACCTACTTGAAACCCAGTAACATGAAAAAATCATAATATTATGTTATTTCGATATCCGCCCAGAACGCGTAGCATGACCAATTCTATCTCTATTCTACCCAGGAACCATTTTGGTTACCGTTTTAGAAAAACCCTATCGAAAACCCTTTCAATTGAACTAGTTTTCGATAGGGTTTTTCTAAGCAGTTTATCAATCTTACCGTATGGGTTTTTATCAAAAACCAAAAACCCTTTCAACGGGTAACCAAAATTTAATGTAAGCCGTTCAAAAGGGTTACCCATATCGTATGGGTTTTTGTTTAACCGCTTAGAAAAACCCTATCGAAAACCCTTTCAATGGGTAACCAAAATGGTCCCCTTCAAAGTCCAAACTTAGTAGATATTTTTAACTGACTCCAAGAAGGAGGTGGTCGTAAATCATCGGTTACATTAATATAACCGACGATTTTTTTTTTGTTTAGATTCACAATTTAAAAACTCTCAAGGAAAGGCATGAGTACTAAAAGTAATATGCACCCTAATTGAGTAACATACTATCAATCACAATACTAATGATTTTGAAGTATACTGCTAATCCATTGCTTCCTAAGTTCAAAAAACTCTCTGCTCAACAACATAAATAACGCAATGAACGTTGTTGAACTGTCAAAATTAAACCCATTGCTACTGTTATTACCCAATTACTCCGCTGGTCGGTAGGTCTAATAAAACCATTGAAATTATAACCTAAATTCTAAAATAAATGATAATTATGAGGTTCGGCAACACTCGTCAAATTCTAATGATAAGATCAAACTAGCTAATTACTATTTTGACAGTTCCTTTTTATCTAGACCGGTCATAATGCTGAAAATTAGTCTGCAGACGGGTCAGTATTGAAATAAAAAGTTTTCAAGTTGCCTACCTACTCACTCGATTTTAAAACACTTTTTTTTCTTTAACATTGTAATTTTGAATGAAATTTATATTTTGACATTGTAATTTCAATTTAATTAAAATATTGACATTGTATTTTTTTTTGTTTTGTTTCTCTAGTGCAACTAATTTTGTATGCCTTAAATGGCAAACCATGTAGCCACCTCATATTAATTCTAAGACCTTCATACTGTACTCATGTTTTACAAAATAAATATTATCTTATCTATCTTTATTTTCAGTATTTTAATTCTCTAGTTGTATTCTCACACTGATAATTAGCTGCAGTTAAATAACATCTCTAACTAAATTACAGTAAGAAGTGTAATTTTACTGCAGCTCCGACGTATGATGAATACGCTGGCAGAATAGTCGACACCAGCTCAATTACCGAAGAAGAAAAAGAAAAAAAATGTGTAGGTACCAAAAAGTAGAGGTGAACTTAGGTATATTGGCATTTTAAGTCCATTTTACAAAGACCCATCAACTCGCACAAATAAACCACGAATAGTTATCAACTTAAATTGGTCAGAGTACTCACCTTTCGAAGTAAATAATAATCGCATCGCACAGTCGCATTGCGGATCGCGAGCGAACGCGCGCATTCGAAATTCAAAAAATCCAACATGGAGTTGCAACCAAAATTATTAATATTTTTATTTTTTTGTTGTAATCTCGAAATTTGTATGGCGGAGGAAAATATTTTGATAACAGATTTAGAAGCAAAGTTTCAAAATAAGTTTAGTGAATGTAGTAATTATTTAGTTAAATGGCTGGAAGATTTTAATGATAGACATTTAGGGAGCAGTGAGTTGGGGAGGATACTGCATTACAAAGATTTGAAACCCAAATTCGGAGTGGAGTCTTCGAGAAGTGAGTATTTTTTTAAATGTTTGCTTAAGTTACGAGTAAATAGACCTACCTTTTGGTTTAATTTAAATCCGTACACTTACATAATATTATAAATTATAGCCGCTTTTTGTGTTTGTCTATGTGTATTTGTTTGTCGTAGTCCTTCTAAACTCCGTAACGGATTCTGATGCAGTTTTACCATTATTTAGAGAATTGATTCAAACTCAAGCTTATACTCAAAGCATTTAATTCAGACTAGCTAATGCGTTGCAATGCCTTTTTCCTTTTTTTTTTTGTTGTTGTTTGGAACCTTCTCCAGCGCGCACACAACTACTAACCAAATTTTCATCACAATCGGTCGCGCTATTGCGAGAGAGTTTTTGCGAGACTAACGCATGGAAATTGAATTTTATATATACACCAACTACAAGCACTTTTGAATTGTCAAGGGGTCGGTCAGTCAGAAAGATAACTGCCCATTCCAAAGTGTAGTAACTTAGGATTTCAGAAAGGTTTATGTGTATAACTACATTATTAATAATAACAAGAGGAGTAATAGTTGGAGCCTCATTTCATAAAAAGCATCTTAACCGGCCTCTGCAAAATGGCTTCGGCCCCTTGTACACCTTCTAAAGATCCGGGACCTCAGGATCCCGAGATATATCAAAGACGAAACAATAATAATCCATTTATTTCCGGCGACGCAGGCCCATAGATAAATTATGGCATTCCCTTTCTTCTCCTAAAGTTGTTTGTCTGAAAATCATTATCCATAACACGTTTGCTATAAACTTCAGTAACCATAATGTTCAAAAAAAAAAAATGTTTTACGTCATTGTCTTTACTTCTAAAACTATTCTGTCATAATATTGAATACTTTATTAATTGAATCGCATAATTTTGCATGTCTTATGTCCTAAGTATTGATGTGCAGTGGTGGCCCAATCGTTATGGCTGCGACTTACGAGTTGTAGGTCGTAGGTTCGAACCCTGTCAGGCGCTTTACTTTGTGTAAATTATTTCATCCCCACTGCTCTCAAAACGGTGAAGGATAACATCGTGAGGAAACCTAGAACTAAAAATTCGAAGACATGTGACATCCACCAACCCGCACTGGGCCCGCGTGGTGGATTACGGCCCACTCCCTCTCACAGAAAGAGGAGGCCTGTGTCCCAGCAGTGGGGGGAACATTATAGTCTGATTATGTATATCCTAAGTATTGTATTATTATAACGTGTATTATTCCGAATGAAATGAAAATAAAATCAAAAATCGAGTTATCTTCAAAAGTGACATCGAAAGACGTCAATATCGAAATACAGAGTATCAAATTTATTATTTTTTGTGTTTTCTTCTTCTCCTTAAGTATGTTATGGACCAAGTGATTATTAGGCCAATATAAAAGATGCCAGGTCAATTTGATTATTTTTATTTCAAATGTAGAATCAATATTTAAAATCAATGGGAATGCGTCAGATACCATCTACTGTTATTTAATCATTTGGGTTAGGTTAAAACAGTGACCATTAACGCCAGATTCCCTCTATTCTTGGTGAATCATTTGGATTAGATGAGGTTGTAAATAAAGCATTATAAAAATTGAAAATTAACATTAAATAATTTGAATTTAGGACTTATAACTTTAATTGAAAACGGTTTTAAGTCTTTTGTTTATTATTGATTGTAATATTTATGACAAACACATTCAGGGATTTCAATTTTATTGCATGTGTTGCATTAAGTTCGGGCAAAATTATGATTCGTACAAAAAAAAATGATAGCACTTTACATTATGGCTAAAAAAGTTAGGGAACACAATAGAGAACCATAAATTATTATTATATTAATATTACAGTGACACATAATAACGAAATCTGTCAAATTCAGCTCCATCCGAGTTGGGAAACGGCAAGCAGATTGACAAAATCACGAAATCTTGATGTTTTTCAAGTCATAAGAACCATGCGAAGCTGGGGTGGGTCGGGTACTTAAGGCGCTGACGAGAGACAATAGATCTACATACGCTTGTCTTAAAAAAAAACCGGCCTGATGTTAAATACCTATAGCCTTCCTCAAGAATTGGGCTCTATCAAACATAAAAATATTTTTTTAAATCCGAGAATGGCTTCTACAGACTGGTGCGATATCGCGGGCACGACGCGACACAGTAGCACAATTTCTATGTCGGTGCCTGTCGGTTCCACGATATCGCGTGAGTCAGTAAGAGCCCTAATGCGTTCAAACAAAATCTTCAGCTTCATTATTAGTACTAGCTTTTTCCCGCGGCTTCGGCTAGGTGGTTGTTGGAAAATATCCCACGGGAGGAATTATTCCGTAATACCTACATTGTTTTCATAATATAAAAGACTTATCTCTATTGGTTTGTGCGGCGCACGCCAGTAGGTAAGGCTCCCAGTCGGCGAGATTTTTTCCGACATCTCCCAATCAATCAATTCCAGCCAATTTACACAAAACCTTAATGAATTATACACCACCTTCCTCATGAATCACTCCGTCCATTGTTGAAAACCGTATGAAAATCCGTTCCGTAATTTTTGAGTTTATCGCGTTCAGACCGACGTTGTTTTAGAAACGTAGATATATATACAGGGTGTTAAAGAAATTGCGTGCCATAGCTTAGGGGTAGGTTCAGTGTCGATAAAGGAACCCAGGAAAAATAAAAAATAAAATAAAAAAGTAAAATAATAATAAAAACATAAAAAAAATATATTGCAAGTTCAACCTATTTTAGTACCTACTAACTTAAAATAGCAATCGTTTAGAATTAAAATTATTTTATTTGTTTAATTGGTTTAATTACTTACCTACTATCGAAGGCGTTGGTAAATAGGCAGTACTAAATTAGGTTGATCTTGCAATATTTTTTTTATCATTTTTTATTTTTCCTGGGTTCCTTTATCGATACTGAACCTACCCCTAAGCTATGGCACGCAATTACTTTAACATCCTGTATATAAATGTAGATATATACATAAATAGATTAGTACGGTATGGATAGTCTGGATGGCTGAGAATCAGCACTTTACGAAAATCTAAAAAAACAATAGACAGTCGCCAAACCCTCTCCTTGAGGGGTCGTCCTAATTGGCTAACGATCGTCCGAGTTAACGATGCGATTTCGTTGCGCGATGAAAATGATCGTGCGATAATCCAACAGGGGCCCAAGTCTGCTATTTTTATAAACTCAGTCATTCCAACACGATCCCATTGTCATGCCATTGTCATTTTGCTAAAAGTTCGTAATCTGGTAAATTCATAATGGTCGATCATTGGTCGGTCAATGTTCTCGTATTATAATTGTGTTATTATAATGGCATTGTCGTATTGCCATTATTATAAAACCCATTAGTAGAATTGTCATTCATTTGTCATTATGTACGAGATTACTAATATATGCAATTTCTTTCAATGTAGTGTCAGTGGCCGACCATTGGAAAGTCATAATGACGCCATTATAGTAGATTTTCATTAGTAGATTACCAAACTTCTATCTACTATTATAATGGCGTCATTATGACTTTCCAATGGTCGGCAACTGACACTACATTGAAAGAAATTGCAAAGAAAATGATCGATCATTATGAATTTACCAGATTACGAACTTTTAGCAAAATGACAATGGGATCGTGTTGGAATGACTGAATTTATAAAAATAGCAGACTTGGGCCCCAGGTTGGTTGTTTACAGAGATTGATAGTTTTTACTGTCGGGTAAATGGCTGTGCTCGCGCGATGACGCGACCAATTAGAACACTCAAAAGAGATTTGAAGCTTTGATTGAACGATCGCACGATCAAACCGATCAATATTCAGCATTTGCTGTGCTCGCGTGATGACTTGAAAGCTTCAATTAGGACACTCTAAAGATATTTGTGTGTTTAATCTCGCCGTGTGGTGCCGGACGTAAAGAATAGCACCACCCCATTTCTTCCCGTGGGTGTCGTAAGGCGACTAAGAGACTTACTAGATAATGGGCAGCAGCGTTCTCTATGCATTTTAACACCATACTGCGATCGCCAACCCGCTGCCAAGCGTGTCGATTATGGCAAAACCCACCTTTGGGGAGGCCTATGTCCAGCAGTGGACGTCTTTCGGCTGAAATGAAGATGATGAATCTCGCCGTGCGACGAAATCGCATCGTTTGCTCGTACGATCGTAGCCAATTAGGACGACGCCTTAGTTGTAGTACAAGCCTTATGCCGTCAATGCGTGTTAGCGATGGTATTCCCCACCGATAAAAATGATGAACTTCCACAAAACTTCCTAATTTTGGAAGAATGAGAGACGTCGCGTTAGTAAAGTACTCGTACATGGCGAGGGTGCTGTGCGGGCTGGTGCACCACCCGGAGGTGCTGGAGGCTGCGTGTCCCGGACGGGTATGTGGGGGCGCGCCGCCGTCCCGCTTTGTCGGAGGTGCCAAGGGCTAGGACGAATTTATTAAAGTGTGCCCCTTTGGCAAGGGGCGCACGTATTATAAATAATATGCCGTCAAAGATGTGTTCGATAGCCTGCCGAAATTTTTATCAGGAGCGCAAAGGTGAATTAAAGGATGCATACCAATTTGAAAAACAAAATGTACGCTTTATTAAGTATTTTAGTATTGTTGAATTTTTATTATGTATAGGTATTTTATAAGGATAAATAGTTTAAAAGGTTGGTCTAACATCGTCTTGGGTATACTGTAAGATGTTGTACTTATATTGGTGTGAAATAAATAAATAAATAAAATAAATACATTCTCAAAAATCCTTCTTAAAAAAAATTCATGCTTCTAGAGACCAAGCGGTGCGTTGTTTGCCAGTGAATGGATAGATGAATTTAAGATTTTAGGAAAAGTTTATACATCTTTTCCAACCATTCGTTTTATCAATAAAGCCGGCCATTTGGGTAAGGCTTCTGGCTAAGTGAGGGGCATGTGACTTGTGGGTTGTGGCCAAGTATTAACATCCCCACGGGTCGATCGATCAGGTAAAGCTACGCATGCCGCAGTTGGTCCGTGGATGAGTGACCTTCCATTACATATGGAGACTCCACCGTGCCTCGGAAAGGTGTTATTCGTAGATCTTTGACAGTCTTTACGGGTAGTTAGAAGCACAAGTCGGATAACCAGTCTTACCGCGTTACCCAGTAACTGGGTTGTGGAGGTCAGATCGGCAGTCGCTCCATGTAAAACACTGGTATTCAGCTGCATCCGGTTAGACTGGAAGCCGACTTCAACATAGTTTGGAAAAGGCTATGTAGACTAATTTTTGATAGCCTTTGCATGCCGGGAACGTAGATGCGGGAGACACAATGCAAATACGAGAGAATAGACAACTGTATGGGTTTTTTGGAACATTAAAAACTCTGGAACATTAAAGGCTCTAACTCAATATTTTAGGAAAAGCCCACGATTTTACACTTTTATTGAGATTTCTTACTCCTAATCAAAGCTCTTTTAAACTTAAATGTTCGGATTTAACACCCCAATGTGTTTCTATGTTATTTAAATCAACCAATCTCAAACAATAGGTGTTTTTGATTGGTTGACTTCTTATGTTGACTCTGATACTACATAACCAAGCTAACCTCTCCTCGCCAGAAGGCAAGAACATGAAGAAGATGGGCATGGCGATGCTCCCGCTGGTCTTCCACGTGGGAGCCACCTCCACCTGGATGTTGCTGACCAGCATCATGGCTGCCAAGTCTGTTGCCATAGGACTGATGCTGCTAGTATTCAAGATTGCTGTTAGCTCTGCTAAGGTAAAAAAATAAAATAGGTAACAAACTAGTCACAGAAACATGTGCATGTTGAAAAGATAAGATAACTCAAACAAAAACAAAAAAACACGCTTTTATAGAAAACCAAACTAAAAAATGGAAAATAAATATTTTTTTTGTAAAAAAGCGTGGGGTGCATGGTGTCAATAGTAATAAATATGTTATTTGACAGACATGAGTAGATTATCATTTATATTGGATTATCATTTTGATAATATCTTAAAAAGCACCCCACGCTTTTTTTACTATAAAATAATGTATTTTCCATTTTTTAGTTTGGTTTTCTATAAAAGCGTGTTTTTTAGATTTTTTTTTTGAACTATTATTTATTTTTCATTTTTTAGTTGGATTTTCTATAAAAGCGTGTTTTGTAGTTTTTTTTAACTATTATTTATTAAATATGGTGTTACAATTAAACATCAACATGTCAATAGAGAATTGGCGCAAAGACACCACCTACCACTTTTAGGAAAACAAAAAATCGCTATTAATCCTGATTATCCTATTTAGGATAACGGGTCGAACTGTTTAAAATATTGAATTGTCATCGGTCCTTGATAAGTATGCCAAATTTCGAGTTAATCAGACGTTTTGAAGGGGGTCAAAATCATGTTCAAAGTTTCCGTTACATACGTATGAACCGTAAAAGCATATTAAAATAGAATTGATTCTCTAGTCGCCCCTTCCAAAAGGTAGTTTTGTATGGAGAAGAATGGGCAAGAAAATCCACCGTTACTCTTTTAAAACGTTTTACAATATTTTGTATAGGTACATTAAATGTAATTATATGTGAAGACGATGCACCTAGAATAAAATTACTATACCACAGTATAAAAAACAAATGACATCAACGCGCGCACAAGAATTGAGGATGATTTACCGCACGAGATTTACGTGCGCGCGTTGATGTCTTTTGTTCCGGGATTTGATTCGGGGATGGGATCGGACACAAAACAAAATTGATAATCCTGAAGATCCTGGTAAGGATTATGAGACAAACTTATTCAATTATTGTATTGTCATCGGTCCGTGATAAGTGTGCAAAATATTAAATAAATCTGACGTTTTGAAGTGGTCGAAAATCAAGTTCAAAGTTTTCGTTACATACATACATTCGTACGGGTCAAGTGCGTATCGGACCACGCACAATGAAGGGTTCCGTAATTGGGATGAATTTATCCCAAAAACAAACTTATCTAACATTGTAGTTGAAAAACATGTTCTCCCATAAATCGATATACGCCACGGTACATTTTCCAACTGCAAATGTAAGTTTGTCATCGCAATTTTTTTTTATGTTATAAAACTACAAATTAACGATTTTCGGACTTTATTCTTTACTTGTGCTATGAGAACTTGCTTCTTGCGAAATTTCATGATTCTAGGTCAACGGGAAGTACCCCATAGGTTTTGATTTATTTATAGTTTTGATATATTGCTTAAATCACCGTATTTTTTTTGCGTTGACTTAGAGGCTTGAATTTGTAGACTTACGTATTTGATATAAATTTCAACTTGATCCCTCAACGCATTCCTGAGAAAATTGGTCTTGACAGACTGAGAGACCGACAGACTGACGGACAACGAAGTGATCCTATAAAGGTTCCGTTTTTTTCTTTTGAGGTACGCAACTCTAAAAACAGGTCTATAGTCATGAGCACAGCTCAGAAATACTTCGGCTGCTGCGTGCCGTGACTGTGACTAGACACGTCAAGGTACGTCATTCCTCTAAATCTTTAATCTTTCACACAATCCATCCCTAAACAAAGATTCAAATTCTATTATAATAAACGCATTTTGATTACAAAAAAACTACTCAAACAACTATGGCACAGTGACCCAGTATTTTTAAAGTAATCAGTGTAGTTAACACGTTTCCTGTGAGTCGTTTATCACGGCATTATCTACGAAGTATAATGATAGAACTGTATAGAAACATAGAGTAAAAAAGTATTGTCCGGCACGCAATGCTGTCTATGGATATTTTTTGTCACCGCTGTGAATTTAATTGAGTTTGCGATGGTGCTTCAAAGGTTGTGGCAAAAAAAACAGCCTCTTAGGTCTATTGGTGGCGAGAGTAGGGGTCCAGCGAGGTAATTGCGACACTCACGAACTCTCAATTTATTGACATTGTCAATAAATGCATGAGCATGTTCACTGCGTTATTTACGTTGTTGAGCAGACGAATTTCTCAACCTATAAAGCAATGGATTAGCAATATCCTTCTAAACTCTCGGATTGTGATTCAAAGAGTGTAACTCAGTTATGCTGCTGAGCACGATTCTGGGTTGACAAAAGTGCTATGGAGTATTTGTTAATTTTCAATAGTCACCAGTGACCAGTGACAACATGTTCTCCAGTTGCGTTTATCGATGGATATACGCAACTGGAGACGACTAGATGCGGGAAGCACAGAACCGGTCCAAATAGTGGTACGAAATCGACACGGACGAATTCGCTAGTATTTTGTAAACCACACGCTGATAATATTGTGATAGTCGAACCGCTTTCAAAAATCATGCAGTTTCTAATTTTTTATACAACATTATTTTTAGTATTGTGAAACCTGAATATAGTTTGTTCAGAATATGGAACTGAATCGATTTAATTTTTTTGTGTGATGGAAAATGTTATCACCATTTAATTATCGCCGTACGGTTAGGTACCTACTGCCAAATTATAATCAATGAGCACAAGACGACCCTGGAGGCGCGGGGGCGCCGTTAGCATGTTTTTGTACGGACAACCCGGTAACATAACAACCATATAACTTTGTGATTTTTCATGATACAGTTTTGAAATTTTGTACAGATTCATTACATCAAAATAGACACGTGTTTCGGGTTTCACATATAAACTAAAACTAATATTATCAACAACTAGCTGAGCCCCGCAGTTTCATCCACCTACGCCTCGATCCCGTGGGAATATCGGGATAAAAAGTATCATAAGTCCTAACCCAGGTCATGGTCTACCTATTTTCCAAATTTCATCCAAATTCGCCTAGCCGTTTTTGCGTGAAAGCGTAACAAAAAAAGAAAGACACAAACTCACTTTCGGATTTTTAATATAAATAATAAAGTTAGGATTACTAAATTAGACATTTTCTTTAATCCTATATAAAAAATATTCTAAATTACCTACTGCCATTTAATTATCTAGCCATCTAGTTCTCGAGTTGTTGAGCACCTCGTTAAAATTTGATTATTAACAAGAAAGGCTTAAAAAAGCGCCCGACTATAATTAACGACCTACATTTGTACCTAATGTAGATTGTACCAGCTGTACTGTAGATTCTAGACTTTAGAATGTAATTTAACAACAGCGAATGTGTAACGCCGTCACATTAAAGTAAAAATATTAATTTATACATAAACGGAACTGGCGACTGGCGCCGACTAAGAGCAAGACTCACAGTCCTCACAGACTTTACTTTGGTAAATTGAGTAACCGTCTCATAATAATGTGAACCTTAAATTATATTTTTAGGGTTCTGTACTTCAAAAGGAAAAAACGGATCATTTTTAGGATCACTCATGTGTCTGTCTGTCACAATTTGCTCCGAAACTGTTTTTAATTTTAAAAAATATGTTTTTAGTAATTATTTAATAAAATTGATGAAAATTGACCATACGGGGAATGGTCAATTTTAGATATCGATAACCATCACTTGTGCAGAGTTTCACTAGCTAATTTTATTTTACCCTGTAGATAATATAATATATCAAAACGCCATATTTATTATTCAGATAGAAGAGAAGTTAACTGACGATGGAAAAATCACCCCATATCAAAGCAAAGCAAAAGTGCGGACTGTGAATCTTTCTCTAAGATAAACTCAACATAAAATTTGTCTCTAGTTACCCGCAAAACAAAAAAATAACCTCGTCAATTTTTTACTTGGTTAACAAGAGACTAAAGAAACTTTTTTGAAACGAGACAAAACAAACTTTTCATTGTAAATCGTATTTGAGGCCATTTTGAAAGCACCTATACTGGAAAAATCTCAAGGTGAAAAGTTACGTGAAGTTAGCTGCAGTGGCGTAGCTAGTGGGGGGCGTCGGGGGCCGCACCGGGTGCCACCTGAATGGGGGTGACACCCGACCGTGAAAAAGTAATAATTACACAAACTATCTCGTTTCTCAACGATAAACCACTTAGACTTGAAGCCATTTAAACCAACGTATCCAAACTTAATAAAGCAAAAAATAAAAGGAAAAATCAGGGCAGTAGTTAACGAAGTCAAAAGGAAAACTATGCTCTACAAGGTTAACGAGTAAAAGTCGATCAACTTACATTTGCAGTTGGAACATGTTTTTTAACTACAATGATAAGTTTAGTTTTGGGATAAATTCATCCCAACTAGGGAACCCTTCATTGTGCGTGGTGATTTGGGTAACACCACAAATTTATGCGCACTGGATGTCACCCATGCTAGCTACGCCACTGGTGTCAATCCCTAGCTTCAGGGAAGCTCAGTTCACCTAAGTTTTGCTGTTGGGGAGTTTGTTGCACCTCTTCTGCCCAGCTAAAGCACTAGGAAGTGGTGAAGGGCGGGCGTTTTGGGGGACTGTCTTATGTAATTTTGACGTTCGAAAAGGGCTGATTGTAGTTTGAATGAATGACTTTTGATTTGATTTTCACGGTGAGATTTTGCAGAATACATCGACAGGTCGACATTTTTTTCACATTGAGAATGGTCAGTTCTCTTCAAACTGATCTTTCTCAATGGTTATACCTACATAATTCTAATATTGAATGCAATAGGTTAGTAGGTAGTGCTACTTTTTATAGTAACCGTAGATAGTAGAGCGGCTTTACGAACGAGCAGGTTTTATTTTTATACCTATTCAATTATTTCTAGGGAATCTAAAATTGGACCATGAATAACCATGAAAAAATATTGTGGTAGGTTCTTACTTATATTAAATAAAAACCTCGCATTATATTCACGACTCGGAAACAGCGATAGCCCATTTTTTTGATCCCTAAAGCTAGTCAGTTGCTAAGTCCAGTTTTATTTCTGAGCGTCACCGTCACCGTGGTCAATTCACGCTCATTTATTCTAAAGAGCGGGATCGATTGAACAAAATTTGAATGAGCTTGGATAACTTTGGTCCAGCATAGCTATTCATAACCATTCGACCGGCTTCCGAGCCGAAAATGACACATTTTCGGTTACCTGATTTGCCTTATCCCCGACGGCAAAAAACTGTTGAATAATAATTAGTTGAGAATAATAATATGACATAACGGTCCCTCATGACGGGAACCTCGTGAAAGCCGAGAAAGATAAACAAATCAAGTATCTTGACTTGGCTCGCGAGATTGTCGACATGTGGGATGTGGACTCAGCAATCATTGTGCCGATAGTTGTATCAGCCAATGGCTTAATTGTCAAGAGCCTCGACCAACACCTAAGGAGGCTCTCGTTGGGCAGCTGGATTAAGGGCCTGATTCAGAGAGCGGTACTTCTGGACATGGCTCGCATTGTTAGGAGGTTCCTCTCTCTGGAGCCCTGACTGCCGCCGGTAGCTTAGTCCTTGTTCCCGATACCGGTGGGCTAGTATTTTTAAATGTTTTCTTACATATTTTTTATATTCTAATATTTAAAATGAATTATATATAGAAATTAATTAAATAAAATTTATATATATACAGGGTTACTGGTAACTCGACGTATTCCTTGCACGACGTCATAGTAAGGTTAAAATGCAACAAATTAAGTTACCAAATGTTCTACCGAAATTCAGTAGTTTTTGAGTTTTTTTTAATAAAGTAATGACAAAAATTACGAAGAATAAAATGTTTAAATAGTGATCTCTGCCAAGTTTTCGGCATTTTGTATTTTTTAATTATTAACAAAGATTTGCTACGGCATCAGCTATGATAATAAATTAAATTTTAGTATAGTCGCACCGTAAATCATTTTTAAATTGTATTTTTCATAAAACAACTAAAAACCTAATTAACTCAAAAACTACTGAATTTCGGTAGAACATTTGGTGGCTTAATTTGTTACATTTTAACCATACTATGACGTCCTGCAAGGAATACGTCGAGTTACCAGTAACTCTGTATAATGAAAAAGAGATAATAATAATAGCCTTTATTAACAATCTTATAATCTAGTTATATTTATTATTTACTTCGAAAATAAAAGTTTAATCTTCTTCAGACATCGGTTTTAAGAAGATTGTTTTGCTTTAGCATAGGCGTCCCCCATATTCTTCCACAGTTCCCGGTCATAGGTTTTTCTCTTCCACATTGGCCCCGCTGTCGCCTTAAGGTCGTCGTTCCACCTTCGTATCGGGCGTCCTCTCTTCCTTTTGCCTTCTCTTGGATACCATTCGACCACTAATTTTGCAATTTTTCCTTTTTGTCTCTGATTAGATGACCCGCCAATTTCCATTTCAGCTTTTTTATTTTGTATGATACGCAGATGATACGTACAAAAAAATAACCGACTTCCAAAAAAACACTACAAAGTCAAAAATAACTTTAATTTCGGAAGTCGGTGTCTTTGGATCTGTATTTTAGTTTTATGCCACCGACTTCCAAAATTTAAGTTATTTTTCACTTTATAGTGTTTTTTTGGAAGTCGGTTATTTTTTTTTGTAAAAAGTTTTTTATTTTTCACTTTTTAGTGCCGAAAAAGAATTTTCCAAATCGGTTCGTAACTGTCGGAGTTATGCGCGAACAAAAAACGCAATGCAGAGTAAACGAAAAGATCGTTAATGTAGACAATGTAGATAAATTTTTAGATGTTTGTTGATTTTTCAAAAACCGCTTGTCCGATTTCGATAAAATTTTCATGGGACGATTTGGGAAGTAAACCCTTTCCAAAAAAAAAATTTTTTTCAAATCGGTTGGCAAGCGACGGAACTATGCGCGAACAAACATAAAAAAAAATACAAACATCCGAATTGAGAACCTCCTCCTTTTTTAGAACTCGGTTAAAAATAGCGGACATTGGAAGAATAGCAGTCATCTTATATTTAAAATGTCAACATTTTCGGGTTTAGGATTTGTGAATAGCGTTTAGATGACTCCTTCAATAACATTGATAGAGTAGTTCCAGGTCAGTTATGCTTGCATGTGAGATATTATGTATCTCTATAAGGGCTAATCATTATGTACAACTTGTACTATGGGAACAAAACTGAAATTGAGAAAAGAAAGTTATGCGAACATAAATGGCAGTTTTTGATGTGTAACATCTTTTCTCTGGCTTTCTGTGGGAGTGATTTTGTGAAAAGGGACGGAAGTGTGTAACAGGAAGTGAGCTTGAGCATGGAATAAGTTATAAGTACTTTTTAATAGCATGGAATTAATGTACTTATTCATGAAATTAGTTAGTTATTATACATGAAGGTTGTAATTAGGGGGTCGAATTTCGACCAGTGGGCGACCACTAGTAGGTAATGATT
Source organism: Tiliacea citrago (assembly GCA_963921375.1). Taxonomy (NCBI): domain Eukaryota; kingdom Metazoa; phylum Arthropoda; class Insecta; order Lepidoptera; family Noctuidae; genus Tiliacea; species Tiliacea citrago. Next base: position 13,448,528 of record OY992807.1, on the reverse strand, counting down.
TTGAGGTTAACTTCTGTCGCTGCTCAGTCGCTCAGACCAAGGTGAGATGTCAGATTGCAATGGCGGTTGTAGAACAACAGACTACGATAGACTTACAACAAATAAATATGGCATCGATTGCACAGGCGACAAAGAGGAAAGGGACGAGGGGCGGTTGACATTTTGGAAGCAAGCGCCCATAGAGAAATACGTCTATTAATCCCCATATTTTTTGTTCCGAAATTACCAGCCGTGTGTCAGATGTTACACATCATCTTTGCACATCATATGCGACTACTGTAAGGCTCGCTCGTTTATGTTTTATTTTTATCGATTTCAAATGTTGTTTTCAGTTAAGTATTCCATTTAAGTACACCTTATTACTTTGCTCCTGTCCAATTATCAATCAACCGTACAATCCACATATTGAATTGATCAAACGCGTAAGCATCTTGTTACTTGCTCAATAAAAAATGATAATGCTCATTTAATTGCACGCTGTATAAATGCCTGAGTTTTTATGTGTTGATAAAAAACGGAGCAATAAATCTTTGAATTCTTGAATAATTGAGATTAGTTCAGAGGCTCGTTAGTTACCCGAAAATATTTATTTATTTTATTTATTTAACCATTTATGTACACACATATATAAACATACAAGAAGAAAGGAACCGAAAAATACGTACAAAGGTGATGCTTATTTCTAAATAAATCTCTTCCAGCATACCTGCGATAGGAAAGTCGATAAAGAGATGTAGACACCGTGTGTAAGAGTAGAAGAGAAAATAGAATACATATAATCAAAAACAATTTACTTAATAAAACTAAACAAATAATATACTAATATACATACATACATACATACACACAAACATACATACTTCTAAAATAAATATCACTAGAATATTAATTATAATTCTATTAAAAAAATAAAAACATACGCAACTATGACGAAGTGGAAAGATAGTGTTCTTTCACTCTTCTTTTAAATACTGAAATAGTATGGTAGTCCCTTATATCAGGTGGCAGTGAATTCCACAACCGCACCGCGTGCACAGTGAAGGAGTAGGAGTAGAAGTCGGTGGTGTGGGGAGGGGACTTAAGAAGATTTCTAATATCTGTGTTTGAGAGCAGTGATGGCCCAATGGTATCGGTCCCGACTTTCGTGACACAGGTCGTGGGTTGGATCTCAGGCAGGCAATTATAAGTTATGAAATGAAATCGTTTATTCTGTATATAATCATATATTTTAAAAAATAAGCTAGATGGTGTCGACATTTCCTATCTGACTAGGTACCCCTGAGAAGAAATGGCGAAACAAACTCGGGGTCAAAGTTTCTTTTAAAGTCCAGATATTCTTGGTCAGATCATGTGAGGACCATGTAGATCCGTGTCTGAGATGGTCTTTTAAGGAAAGAACCACACAAATTTTAGTGGACCTGTCCAATCAGTGCAAGCATTTGTTAGTAATCGTACAGCTCAACTCAAGACTTAAGGAGCTCAACGACTCGACCAACAATACCAAAGAAAGGACATTTGGGTAGGCCGCATAAAGTGCTCAAAATTCCAGACCATCATTAAAACTAACTGAAAAAGAGAAAAATTATTACTTAGTCACGAGCTCCTCCGGTTTGAAAATACCAAAGAGATTTAAGATATAAGTATAGGTACTACAGAGAGGCCATCAGATTAAGACAGTAATGTCATAGAAAAATTGTAATACCATCTCCCATGTCTCAGTGCCGCCATCTATCGTATTATAGCAAAATAGAAAAATTGTGATACCATCTCCCATGTCTCAGTGCCGCCATCTATCGTATTATAGCAAAATAGAAAAATTGTGATACCATCTCCCATGTCTCAGTGCCGCCATCTATCGTATTATAGCAAAATAGAAAAATTGTGATACCATCTCCCATGTCTCAGTGCCGCCATCTATCGTATTATAGCAAAATAGAAAAATTGTGATACCATCTCCCATGTCTCAGTGCCGCCATCTATCGTATTATAGCAAAATAGAAAAATTGTGATACCATCTCCCATGTCTCAGTGCCGCCATCTATCGTATTATAGCAAAATAGAAAAATTGTGATACCATCTCCCATGTCTCAGTGCCGCCATCTATCGTAATATAGCAAAATTCCATAAAAGCTACGTTTGACACGTTACACTTTTAATGTAATTTTTTTTTTGGTGGACATGAATGCGAATTGCGACTTGACATGCAAGCGTACCACACTAGACGGAGCGACTTTTGCCCACTAGGACAAATGTATCGGATTACGATTTTGTTCGCTATGTCCCGTCTATTGTTAAGTAAATAGTTTAATGTCTTTGGACCATTTGCCTAAAAACAAACTTATTAGTTTTTAAATTCAAATTCGTACTTACGTAGCACGTTACGTTTCATTTATTTTCTAAAACTCAATATCAGGTTACTGACATAAAGATAGGCTTTGTAGGTCACATTCTATGTTGATATGACATGCCATACGAGAAATAAAAAAGTTTCAAAATAAAATGGTAGCTCGCTTGGCTTCATAATTATAGGTACATGCATACCTACTCATAACAATCATTATTATGAGGAGCTTGTGGCTAAGTAATAATAATAGCCGCATGGGTCGAAGCTACGTTTGCCGCGGTTGGTCCGTGGATAGGTGACCGTCTTTACATACCAAGGCCCCTCCGTGCCTCGGAAAGCACGATAAACTTGGTCCCGGCTGTCATATAGATATTTGACAGTCGTTACGGGTCGTCAGAAGCCCGAAAGTCTGACAACCAGCCTTAACAAGGGGTATCGTGTTATCCAGTAACTGGGTTGTGGAGGTCAGATAGGCAGTCGCTCCATTTAAAATGCTGGTGTTCAGCTGCATCCGGTTAGACTGGAAGCCGACCCCAACAGTTGGCAAAAGTACAGAAAGTAACTGTCTGTCTGTTCGCGTTTAAACGGATAGACAATAGACCTGGGGCCCAAGTCTGCTATTTTTATAAATTCAGTCATTCCAACACGATCCCATTGTCATGCCATTGTCATTTTGCTAAAAGTTCGTAATCTGGTAAATTCATAATGGTAAATTCATTGGTCGGTCAATTTTCTCGTAATATAATTGTTATTATAATAGCATTGTCGTATTGCCATTATTATAAAACCCATTAGTAGAAATGTCATTCATTTGTCACTATGTACGAGATTACCAATATATGCAATTTCTTTCAATATAGTGTCAGTGGCCGACCATTGGAAAGTCATAATGACGCCATTATAATAGTAGATTACCAAACTTGTCAAAATCAACAATTATGAAATCAATGATCGACCATTCTGACACTATTGTAATAGCAGACTTGAGGCCCTGGATTAGGATTTAGTATACTTTTTATCAGCGGCAGTAGGTCCTTGTACCTACCGCTTCGCCCGCGAGGACGTTGGAAATTATTGCATGGGAACGTTCCTACTTATACAGTAATTTCCGTTATCCACGCTGACGAAGCCGCGTGCAAAAGCTATTAATTTTATAAACAAAACAGCTTGGGTCAGCCAGAAACTTATTGGAACGCTGCGGGCTCTTTGCCGCTAGATTTTTTTTTAACAATGAGAACGAAGACAATGCTTGTACAGTCCTTAAGTTTCCCTATCATCGATTATGGTGATGTGTGCTACTATAACCTGAATGCAGTAGTGCTATTCTATAGATATCTCACCGTGAAAACTTAGGTGAAGTGAGCTTAAAGTGAGTATCAATACATAGTGTCCATCCTAGCATCAATGGAATGACAGTTCACATCACCTGACTTTTCACGGTAAGATATTACAGAATAGACCGGCAGATCTCCTCGACAAACTTGACCGTCTTATAATATGTATTCTTTTCGTGTTTAATTTGCTTCAATATGATCATGTCTCGATGAATCGATTGCTTCTAAAGTGGTTGCCCTAATACGCCAGCGCAGAGAGCAAAGGGCGCTGACCACCTTATTTTAATTTCTTGACTCTCCCTCTGCTCCTAACTAGAAAGTACTGCGCAAATGTACTGAAAGCGGATAACCAGATACTAGCTCCCCACTTTCAGTAGGTACATTTGCGCCAACCACAAACGAAATCTACGTTCATCTCACAATCGTTTTCTTCAATGTCCCACTCACCGCACTGACTTCATGAAATGAAATGAAATGAATGAATGAAATGAAAAAGCGTTTATTTATGGTGACAAAAAGTTACAAAAATATTTACTTCTGCCAAACTGCAAGGCAGTTTGTTGGCAGATGTAGCTCCCAAATACAATATTGTTTTTATCTCTACTTTTTGATTAAAAATAAAAAATACATTTATTTGTTTATTTACTTATAACTAAACACATATTTTACAGCAGCACAATTACGTAATGCTATATCATTTTAAATTGCGTATTAAGATCTATGCATCTCCATTTACGAGGCTTTGACAGAAGGTATTTAAAAGAAACTTCTCCATTTTATTTTTAAAAGACATTTTTGTGGTACAGCTACTTTCTAAATCGTATGTCATTAAAAATTGTTGGGATTAAACATTTTCTACATCTTTGTCCATAATAATTAATACAAGTGGGTACTACAAATCTTCTGATGGATTTATTCCTTTGAGGTCTTATGTGTACCGTCTTGGTTTTAAACTCATCATTGCAATAATGTTCTAACGCCAATAACAACACCCCCCTCTGATGGACCGGCAACAGCTTACACTCTAAGAATAATTCTTCGTAACCACTGCTTTTACATCGTTTTTTTTTGTGTTTTTATCAACGAATACTTTCATAAATCTGATTTGCAATTTTTTTATTTTATCTAAATATGTTTTAAATGTATTACCATAGCATGCCAGTCCATATGAAAGTAGCGAGTCCACCAGCGCGTAGTAGACCGTGTACAAAGTGGCCCGCTCCAGTACAGAACTGAGGTGGTGCTCCACAGGAAATTAGGATGGCAACTAACCGATTCTCCTTTAAATTTAAAGTTCGGGAGCACATTCATAAGAAGCTGGCAGTATCATCACAACGTTAGTTTTCCCATTGTTTGTCTTATTTGTTAGTATATTCGTGTATTTTTGTGTATTTATTTGTCCTTAAATTTATATATAAATAGGTAGAATCTTTATATTGCAATAAATATGTATTCCTCAATTTTCGTTAATGCTTTTGCACCTACATCATCCAAAGGTTGGCTGGTAGAAAATGCCATATGGCATTAAATCCGACTCTGTAGGTACGTGTAACATCATGCCTGTTCACAGAAGGGATGGCAGAGTTACACAGAGCTAAATTTCGCATGTTATGTTAAGCTAATATGCTGGCCCGCCGGTTCTTCCGATGTACGACCGCGGTCAAAATGACACTGTTCAAAGCATATTGCATGTCACTGTACTCGGGGAGCCTGTGGTTCAGCTACACCCAAAAGGCCTACAATGCTCTGCGGATCCAGTATAACAACGCGTTTAGAGTGCTGTTGCGGTTGCCTCGGTTCTGTAGCGCATCATCTATGTTCGCTGAGGCACGTACCGACTGCTTCAATGCTGTACGGCGTAAGAGAGCGGCCTCGTTGCTAAACAGACTCCGTGGCAGCCCCAACAGTATTTTACGTCCTACTTGAGCCTGGAGATATGACAACCCGTTGGTGAAGTCACTTGTCACCTGTCTGTGTTATTAGTTAAGTACTAACATAGTTTAAGACTATTGTTACTAACCCAATGGATCTTTGTTATCTGAATATATTGTATTCACTGTTTCATATACACACCATAGGTAACTACAAACTCGTTAGTTGCCCAGTGGTTGTGGAGGTGGGATAGGCAGTCGCTCCATGCAAAATAGTCATTAATTTTCAAATATATTTCAACAAAATACACTTTTCCTAATCTACGTTAACACTTATAACTGAGGGACTTTATGGGGCTAGCGATTCGCATTTCAATGCTTATGAGAGATAGTTATAACATAATTGACAACAACATAAACGTCCTTGGAGTTTCTTGTCTGTTCTTCTCCATAGAGATCTACGTTTCGGCATGGAACGTACTTAATCAAGTTTTAGTTGTTGAATACTTCAATAGCAACGATTGGTAACAACGATTTTCCTTTTGCTAGTAAAATTTTATTAATCATTGAAATATGATGCAAGCTATGGTTTTGTATAATTTAAAAGCATTTTTTCATTTTTGTAAATGTGAGTACCATGGAGCCGTTTATTATGTTATGATGTATGTTGACTTAAAAAAGCCTGGCAGTTGAGAGTATGTCATGCTCACTTAAATATCTCGCTGATGGTGGCGCGTGTGTTGGATCATTCGGTTCCCTACAAAGTGGTTGAGCTGGATGGTGCTGATCCACGCGTCATGTTCGTGAACGGGCGCTGTCAGTTGAGGCTGGTCATCTCTTAACTGCCAGGGCTTATTTCGTAATCTTTTAATCTTATATTTTGAATTGTTTTTTTTTAATATATTTTTTTTTTGTTTTTTACATTGTTCTCACATATATAAGCGACAAGAATAATGTACCCAGGGTTTTGTAATATCTTGATTTAAAAGAGTGTCCTTGGAGTATCTTGCCTGTTCTTCTCCATAGATACCTACGTTTTGGAATGGGCAAATAGCTTCCACTTTCTGACTAACTGACCGACTCTTTGACAATTCAAAAGCGCCTGTAAATGGTTTAATTGAAATTTAATGCTGTGACTTTGAGTTTGACTTAACACACAATAATTATGTGTACATGATGACAATACTTAACGCAAATGATTTAATTTTACTGATTGCGTGTAAAATACAGGTCTGAAATTCAGCTACGTCCGGCGAGACTGGAAGCTGACCCCAACATAACTGAGAAAAGGCAGGCAGATCAGTAGATGTTGATTAGAGAAAGTCACAAAAGCATTTTATACTGTTAAAGACTTTATTGAGGACAAAAAGGCTTGGGATTGAGCTGCTCCAATTTACAGTGAATCTTGATTTGATTTTTTTTTGCCAACTATTTATATTTTTCTTTTGATTTAAATTTTTAAATACCTAAACTATGACATGAATATTTACTTTGTAAAGTATTATATTATTTTAATTATTATGAATGTGAGGACTATGTGAATTGTTTTTTTATTTTTATTCTTAATCAAAAAAAAAAATTATGCAGGTTTGGCAGTTTGAGTACTTTATGCGGCCTAACCAATTGTCCTTTCTTTGGTATTGTTCGTCGAATCGCTGAGCTCCTTAAGTTTTGAGTTGAGCTGCACAATAACTGACAAATGCGTGCACTGACTGGACAGGTCCACTCAAATCTGTGTGGTTCTTTCGTCAAAAGACCATGTCAGACACCAATCTACATGGTTCTCAAATGATCTGACCAAGATTATATCCGTATTTTATATACACATTGACATTGATTAATTTTATATATACAATGACATGAATATTTACTTTGTTAAGTATTATATTGTTTTAAGTATTGTAAATATGAAGACTATGTGGGTTATTGTTCATTTTTCTTTTTTTTCTCAGTTAGTTTTTATCATAGTCTGGCAGTTTGAGTGATTTTATGCGGCCTACCCAAATGTCCTTTCTTTGGTATTGTTCGTTGAATCGTTGAGCTCCTTAAGTTCTTAGTTGAGCTGCACGACTACTGACAAATGCGTGCACTGACTGGACAAGTCCCCTCAACCTGTGTGGTTCTTTCGTCAAAAGATCATTTCAGGCACCAATCTACATGGTCTTCACATGATCTGACCAAGATTATGTCTGGACTTTAAAAAGAGACTGTGACCTCTGAGTTTGTTTCGGCCTTTCTTCTCAGAGTAGTCGGATGCGAAACGCCGACCTCATCTAGTTTTTTATTATATGATTGACGTGTAAAAGTGTTTGTACAAACCTACTTACAGAAATAAATCATTTATCATTTATTTATCATTTATCACACTCTCACTGAGACCCTACCTTAAAACCACCGCGACACATAATTACCTAATGACAATAAGTACAAAATAGACTATTGTGTTCAACATAGTCGAATTCAATTTTGTATACGATGAAAAAGTGTAAAAGAAAAATTTCTAAGTAGGTACCGTAGTCGTTGTTAATCATGAAAGCGTTATTCGTGCTTTAAAATCTTCGACATAAGGTTTAAATTTAAGTGACGAGCACTCGTGAAATGCAAAACTGTAGGTAGGCGTACATGGTGATCTTAACGAAGATAGGAACTGAAATTTAATTTTTTGTTGCTTTTTAAACCAAGGCCTGAAAAAGTACTTGATTGATATCTGAGGCAGCGTTACTTTTAAAAGTATTTTAAGTAGGCGCGCCTTTTTTTTTGTTTTCGCTTGAGTTTGAATTTCACCTTCATTCTGGATGCGTAATCAGTGCGTATGCACTCACATACCTCCTCAAAATAACTTCGTTCAATAATACGTATTTTTCCTACTTAGCCTATGTGGATGGTGTTTTAATAACTTCCGGTCACTGTTATTAGGGTTCCGTACCAAAATGGTAAAAAGGAACCCTTATGGTGAGACTAAGTCTGTCTGTCTGTCTGTTACAGCTGGATATCTCAAGAACTAATAATACTATCAACTTGAAATTTGGAATACTTTTAGATGATGTTTACCCAAGTATTTTGCAAACACTAAATTAAAAAAAATATATCTTATTGGGCCTAAAAGAAAAAAAAAATTAAAAAAAAATCGAATGGAGTCTACTAAGGCATGTGGGGTATCATATGAAAGAGCGCTGTTTGCACATTCTCAAACATTTTTTTTTTTAGTTATCATAGTTTTCTACTTTTAATGACAAATGTAAAAAAATAATACCGTTCCCCCTTATCTCCGAAGTTTGCATGGAGAAAAATCAGAAATTATTCTATGTGATAGAAGTTTATGTAAAGATTACAGGAAAAATAAAACAATGTCTCTAAATAGCACAGTTTTTCAGAAATCATCAACATCATAATACAAAATAAAAAAAACACTACAAAGTGAAAAATAACTTTAATTTCGGAAGTCTGTAGCCAAAAACGAAAATACAACTTACACTTGGTAGTTTTTTTCCTGGAATATAGTTTTTTTTTAGTTTTATTTACATGTCATTGATATTCTACTTATAGCTTGAATTGTAATTTCATGGCAACGTCATATAAGCTCCCTGCAGGACAGTCCTAGTCTAGAGCAGAAAGTCTGGAAATTGCTCTTTTGTTAAGTTCTAAAAAAAAACGATTTTTTATTGCTGGTTGTCAGAATATCGGGCTTCTGACGACCCGTGAGGACTGTCAAAGATCTACGCATCACCGGGATCGACGGATGAAATGGATGGTAACGGCTCGGATACACCAAATCCGTCCACTAAATCGGCCAAACTATCCATACGTCGTCGACCGAACTCGGCCGATCGAACTAAAACTTGATCATGTAAAAGAAAACACTTCACCAGACTCGACTTCATAAATGGTTGGTTCGATCGGCCGAACTCGGCCGACGACGGATAGTTCGGCCGATGACGGATATGGTGTATCCGAGCCGTTACCCATCCACGGACCGGCCGCGGCTACCATAACTTACCTTGATCGATCAACCCTGTTACTTAACCACGAGCCCCTGAGCCCCTAACTACATTGCCAATCAATCAATAATAATGTCATTTAATTGTTTGTGTTCCAGGTGGCATCATTCTTCACGATGTTGAAGGCGAAGCAAGGTGGTCATCATCATGAGTACTCCTGGCCATCACCTCCTTCGGAATATCATGGTTAGTTCACTTTATCTATTAGGTTGGGGAAAAAGTTTCTTCGCATTTTTTAAGAAAATTCAAAACATTTTTTAATATAGTTTATTTACATTTAACTAAAGTATGTAGGTACCATTTTGTTCGATAACTTTTTGCCATCTTGTAGGTAGGGACATGATTCCATTGCTATAGAAATTTTGGGACTTCTGATCAAAATACCGCGACAAGTGGTTTTGGCAGTCCTCTCGTGATGTTAACCTGACACTGCCTAAAGAATTCTGAAGAGACCGAAACAGGTGGAAATCTGAAGGTGCAAGGTCAGGACTATACGGCGGATGCATTAACACCTCCCAGCCAAACTCTCTTAATTTTTGCTGAGTGGCTAAAGATGTGTGAGGTCTAGCGTTATCATGAGGAAAAACCACACCCCTTCTGTTGATTAATTCCGGCCGCTTTCTCTCAACTTCTTGCTTTAATCTCATCAGTTGTTCGCAGTACAGTTCAGAATCGATGGTCCTGCCTGGTGGTAACAGCTCATAATGAATAATGCCCTTCCAATCCCACCACACACACAGCATCACCTTGTTGCGAGTTAACCCGGGTTTCGCCACAGTCTGCGTGAAGCCTGACCGGCCTTTGACCACGACCTGTTTCGCACGTTCTTGTCGTTCGTGATCCACTTTTCATTACCAGTTATCAGCTTCTTCAAAAATGGTTCGGTTTCATTACGTCGTAATAAAGAATCACAAATGAGTACACGGTTCATTAGGTTTATTTCAGTGAGCTCGTGAGGTACCCAAATATCGAGCTTTTTTGTGTACCCAGTTTTTTTCAAATGTGCCAAAACTGTTTTGTGGTCAATTCCCAGTTCTTCAGCTACGTCGTAACTACTGATATCCGATCCGATCTTACTCCACTTTTTCAAAAATGGCATCCATTTTATCCGTAATACGACCAGAGCGACGTGCATCTTTGGCATCAAAATTTCCGGATTGAAAACGCTTAAACCAAATTCGTGCTACTCTCACAGACACTGCACTAGGTCCATAAACATCGCAATTTTTTTTCGCGGCTTGCGTTTTACCTTTTTTGTAGTAAAATTTTAAAATGTATCGAATTTCTTCATTAGATTCACTCATCTTGACAGTACGAAAAACAAATGAAAATCACACATTTTCCTAATTTGAATTTGGAATTATGTTCTTTAAAATTTAAACTTTCAATGATACCAAAACCATCCAGATACAAGTAGTATAGCCAAAGAGATTTTATTACAAGTTCATACATACTATAATGCGAAAAGACTTTTTCCCCAACCTATTATATTATGAAAAGTAGAATCTAAAGACTAAGCCCTGACAGACTCGGATTAAAATCTCACCGTTATACTCCACTGACCATTGTTAAGAGGCCTCCGATGGATGCGTAGTTCATACAAACGTAATACCAAAATAATTTGTAAATCAAAAATATTCTTAAGGTAGTGTGTCTTTATTCCGATTGGAATACAGAATATCTAGGTTCCCAAATATATATTTTGAATGGACACTGATTTAAACAAGAGTTATGAGAAAAATAAGTTTTCTATAGAAATTATAAATTCCTCATAACTCGTCTACATAAATCTTAATGATTGTGGATAGGCTGGACGCCGGTATTGGACCCGTATGCATATCTACGGGTCTGATACTGCAGGAAAATACATGAATTAAATATAATTGTAGGTTTAATTTTTATTTTGTTTTTAATTAAATGCAAGTACTAACATAGTTATGTAAGTTGTATCACTAACAAAGATCTATGGAGCAAGGTTCCGAAATAAACGGTTTATTATTAATCCTTATAAAATATATATTTGGGAACATAGATATTCTGTAATCCGATCGAAATAAATACACACTACCTTAAGAATATTTTTGATTTACAATTATTTTGGTATTACGTTTGTACTAGCTACGCCGCGCCGCTGCCGGCCCCTTAAGGTTCCGTACCTCAAAAGGAAAAACGGAACCCTTATAGGATCACTCGTGTCTGTTGTGTCACAAGACCACTGAACGTGGGGGCCAGGGTTCGATTCCCGGGCCAGACAAAGTGGGATTCGTTAACTCAGGTGTAGATTATACAGCGTGTTACGGAAAGGGTATATCCATACAAAGCGGGTGAAAAGTGCATCTGGTTCAGGATCTCTGTATACGAGTATCAGCTCAAAAAGAAAAACTTTGATTTTTTTATTTTTTTTTATTTCTATAGTTTATTCAATTTAAATCGTAGCAAACGTGTCACCGCAATTCAAGGGTCATTATCCGTTATCTGTGTCTGTGCGCCTAGTACACACACACACACCTGCCACAGCTCTGCGACACGGCGCCGCAGTGACACGCGACGGCGCGGGCGGCACGATTGGCGGCGGGATCAAACGAATGGATTAAAACGTGTACCGATCAGTGACTTGGTCTAGTGATGTGTAGAATTCAATTAGAAACATTTGATTTTTATTAGTCAAACGTTTCTTATCTTTATAATTATGTAGGTATTATTAAAAAATGTTGCCATGTAGTTTGCTATCACCAAAAGAATCCGTGCCTTTGATTTGTTTATACTCTTTCCGTAACACGCTGTATTATCACGGTGTACCGTGTAAGTATTTCTGCTTTACCTTTCCGGGAACACCTCGCAGGCCCAGTGCGGGTTGGTGAATGTCACATGTCTTCGAATTTATTGTTCTTGGTCATGCCGGTTTCCTCACGCTGTTTTCCTTCGCCGTTTTAAGAGTAGAGGTGAAATAATTACACAAAGTAAATCGCCTGTCAGGGCTCGAACCTACGACCCACAACTCGTAAGTCGTGGCGGTACCACTGGGCCCAGGGCCTCACTGCTCTCATGCTCTCTTATGTGTTGTTATATGCCCTAAATCAATTATAATTTTTAAAGAATGTTTTTTTAGGAATGGGGGGCGTTATCTAACAAAATCTTGTTTATAAAATCAATCGTTCCGTTTTCTCATTGCAGGGTATGACAGAAGTCTGCCAGGTCCCGGTAAGAATCATTTTTTTTTACTTACCCTTAATAATATCCAATGTACTGTCTGTCAAATCTCTTTAAAAGATTTTCAACTTTATCGTTAAAGCATAAGGTTCAAGGTTGATTGGGAAATTTGACAGTTTCGGGTAGCTCGACCTGCTGGCGTCTGTACATAAATGTAAATGAGATTTTGTTGATAACTGAATCTGTAGGCACCTCTTTCGTATGAACCTCCTAATGTGCCTATCTTGTCGAGGTTTTTCTCTGATTCGTTCCGACCACAATTTTGATTAAGTCAACGGCTGTAAGTTTTCTGCTTTAAAAAACAAGACCGTGGCGGCATCAACATCGCCACATGCGAACTACGCGTCACAATGACGTCACGCAAAATCCTGCATCGCGCAAGCAGAGTTTACCGCGCAAATAGCATACAATACAACCTCCCGACATCAACCGTCGGGCAGTTGCCCACCAGATACCACACCCGTCTGGTTGGAGGATCCTCCCTTTTCTATGGAGGATGAGTGAACTTTACACCCTGTTCTCATACCTCTATAAGACCACCCCCCTGAATTCCTAGAAGGGGAATTTCAGAAAACAAAGAAGTCCCGATGATTCTGGTGTAGGTATTGTTATGAAATACCTATATCGCCTAAAGATAAGTATTTTAATGTTTGAGGGGCTCGTAGCTCATCGATTGAAGGCCAAGCTACACTTCCCGCGGTCGGTTCGTAGATGGGTGACTATTCATTACATATCAAGACTCCTCCGTGCCTCGGAAAACACGTTAAGCCGTTGGTCCCGGCTGTCATTTGTAGATCTTTGACAGTAGTTACGGGTAGTCAGAAACCCAAAAGTCTGACAACCAGTCTTACCAAGGGTTATCGTGTTACCCAGTAACTGGGTTGTGGAGGTCAGATAGGCAGTCGTTCGATGTAAATTATTGGTATCCAGCTGCATGCGGTTAGACCGGAAGCCGACACTAACATTTTGGAAAAAGGCTAGGCAGATCATGAAGTATTTTAATTTTCATGATTTCAATAATAATAATAAAAAGTTTATTTAGGTAAATAGGTAAAATACTAAATACAAATTTGCTTAAATCTACGTAAAATTCTATTGTGTTATGTGCCTGAACTAGGTTACCCTGTGTTTCAGGCGAGGCAAAGCATAATATTTCTAAATAATGACATTAATAAAAATCTAGTCATCCAATAGGTATTTAAAAAGGTGTAAATAGTACAAAAATCCTACTTGCTAAAATACTTAGCTAAACTTAATTAGTACAAATACAATTTTTATTTAAGTACAACTAATAACTTCTCTGTATCTTCATAGGACATACTTTGAAGAGCTTCCTTGAGAGTTCTTTTGCAATTATTATAATTAAGAGAATAAATTTTGGCTTTCGTATTTAGTCTGTTATAAAGTAATGGTCCTAGGAAGACAAAAAACTGCTCTAAAAATACCGTTTATTCCAGGTTCCTACCACCCATCAGACTGGAGCTCCTATACTCCGGAGGTCAGCGACGTTTCTCCTCCATACAAGACGGTCCCCATGTACAAGCACCATGAACCAACTTACGAAGATGCGGAGTACACTGAAGATACCAAGTCTCATAGTTGATACGATTTATTTATAAGTAGTAGAAATTATAAGCGAATAATTGGAAACTTATTTTATTATTATTATCGGCTCAATACTCAAACGCCATACAATTTAGGAAGTCCTGTACAAAAAAAAAAAATCGACCAAGTGCGAGTCGGACTCGCGCATGAAGGGTTCCGTACCATTATCTATAAAAATAGCAAAAAAATCACGTTTGTTGTATGTGAGCCCCACTTAATATTTATTTTATTCTGTTTTTTAGTATTTGTTGTTATAGCGGCAACAGAAATACATGATCTGTGAAAATTTAAACTGTCTAACTATCACGATTCATAAGATACAGCCTGGTGACAGACGGACAGACAGACAGACAGACAGACGGACAGACAGACAGACAGACAGGCAGACAGACAAACAGACAGACGGCGGAGCCTTAGTAATAGGGTTCCCGTTTTACCCTTTGGGTACGGAACCCTAAAAGTTTTATCAATTAAAAAATCTGGGGGGCACGCACAGACTACAAACAAAAAGAAGGGGGGCCACTACCTACCTCTTCTCGAAGCGTTTCGTCGTATTCTCAAATCTTCATACTCGTAGCTAATACTATTGTAGTGTCGTTTTATTCGGGGGTATATAATATTTATGTAAGTACGTTCATACAAACGCTTTGACACGTCAAAACGATTTTTTTTTTAAATTAGATTAGGTTGTTGTTTCCTCCGATTACTCTGAGAAAAAACACCGTTACGTCAGACACTTTTAAAACACGCTTAACTATTTATTTAGTCTTAATAATGCATTTATTTTGGTTAGCTACTAATCTAGTTCAAGCCTTTAAAAGCTTATCGTTTCCCCGTGATTTAAGTAATTTTAAGACTATTTATTATAGGATTAGTTTATTAAACTTCTTATTTATTTTCATACCTTTCTTAAATATGTATGAATTGTATTTAACTATAGTCCGCGCGCAACTGCTAGTCACCTCCTGAGGTATGTGAGCGGTGAGACGGGGGACGTAGACAGTGGAGAAGATCTATCTCAACACAGACGGACGGGGCCTCCCCCACACATACCTCAAGCAGTGACTAGCAGATGCGCGCGGACCATAAATAGAAACAGAGCAAAACGGGGAGATATTTTAATAAATAATATTTTTAGAACGATTCTCAACCTATCAGATAAAAATGTAGATTGATGACTGAGCATCTTTTTAACTGAATAAGGACTAATGTGTAGTTCAATAAGTCTTTAATTACCTATTTAATAAGTAAAAATGCATTTATAATTTATAACGGTAACTTTATTTATTGCAATAAAAAATGTAAGTGTATCAAAAAAGGGACGGACTTTGATTTTTCCTTAAAATATATAAATTACAAAAAATATTGAGAATAAAGCTCATTTTGGAATGTAAATATCGAGATTCGATCCGTTTATGTAAAAAGTCCTATATACAAGTCAAAAAGATTTTATAGTATATAAGAGTCACTAGAATTCAATATAATTATACAAAACTACATAATTTAAAAAATATATTTATCAAAATATAAAATACTAAACATCAACTTTTGTATAAAAATATACATTTTTGAGCTCATAAAATCACATACAGTTACAGTTTTACACATTAAGGGCTACTTGCACAACAAATCACTAAATGCATTTAGCGCTAAACATAATTAGAACATCATACTAACTCTTTCATTTTCAAACGATTGACAGAAACAGAACGATGTTTTAAATTCGTTTAGCGCTAAGTGTTCTAAATTACGGTTACTAGGAATTACGGTGCCAAAAAACGCTCTCTAGGAAACCACACCAACCATTAGTATACAGAGTGGCGATTAGGTTATCACATTAAATTATACAGCGGTTATTACAAGTTGTTATGAGTCTGTTAAAATAATAAAATTCCAAAAAAAAAGGAAACTGAATTTCTCAAACAAAATAAATAGTGTAAATATTGGCACGATATGTCGTGCCAATATTTGACCACCCACCTTTGATGATAAGGCACTAGAAACGCGCGGGGCGATGGTATCATCAATGCAACGCCAACTTTATGGTATTGTTACCAAATATTCACAAATAAAGTTTAATGTTGTTAAATACGCCCGTATTAATAAACGTTACTCAGCCCAAGAGCTCGCACTTGATAACAGTCTTGAGATCATGATCGTATTAATAAACATAAAATTGATGTACTCAAGTTACGGCGTGGGTTTACGTTATCAGCCGAGTGATGGACTGATTAATAAACGAAAATCGACACTTAAGTATACAATAGGTGTGTGTACTCGAGATGCTTAAATCTGAGTGTAGGCAGTCCGTGACTTGAGGTTTGGGTGAAAATATTTTGAAAATAATTATTTCGATTCATATTTTATTTCTATGACGATATTTTTGCCAAAAATCTATTTATGGTATGCCTCGAATCCTTTTGAGTTACCAAGTGAACATTTAAATACGTATGTAATGTAGAACCTAATCGCCACACAGTATTTATAAATGATGATTAAAGCTAAGAGACATTTAAAGGTCAAAAATGTATGGTTAAACAATCGCTAATCATTACTTAACTATAAGCAGCGGTTAATAATAACAGGAAGTCTGAAAGTGACACCGCTGACTGAAAAGTTGTGCGGAAATCGGTTTTCATGGTAGGCATGTGATGCGGAGGAATGAGGACAATGTCGTGAGGAAAGTTTTGAGTACGCATACGAGTAAGGGAAGACCAAAGAAACGATGAATGGACTATTTGTGAAGGATGATATGGCTAGAAAGGGAGTAGTCACTCCGTTTCTAACCATATCAGAGATGCCAATCCGAGATGACGACTAATAGAGAAGTATTGGAAGAAAGGGACATGTTGCGCCGAGCGCAAACAAATTGGGTAAAGGCAGGAGAATGATGATGATCTATGACATCAATTTACATTATTGTCGTTTCAGTGACGTCATTCGCCGGTAAATTGCAGACGCTATATGCCAGAAAACGTGGCATTAGTGTTTTGTTGTGCAAGCGTGCCTTTATGATGTAATATTCAAATTAAAGCTAAATATTGTGATTAACGATGTCGAATTTACAATATCACAAAATAAATTAAAGTTAAAAAAATGTCAAAGTAACATGGCAGTGATAATACTTTCCTTTTTATTTTTTTTATCAAAAACTTTACTTATAAGTAATTATTAAAAAAAAAAATGATATTAAAATCAGACTGTTCCTTTCATTTTAAGCTTATTTCCAAAAAGTAAATTAATGGTGAATGGTGTATTTTTTTTGTTTTTATTTTTAATTAATAGATAAGTAATCAGAAATTTTAATTTTTCAATTTTAAAATTACTTTCGTCAAGAATGTATTTGGTATAGCCAACCTCGTAATTGCTTTATCACTTTTTGCAAAAAGTCCCAGTAAATTGAAACTTCACTAAGCCCGCACGAGCGCTTTTTTACCGCGAAGTTTTTGACCGTGCTCTGGATTTTAAACTCTCGGAGTCGAACTGAGCGTTGAGAAAGAACAGTTCATTTCTACCGCGTTGAAAAAGTGTACAGTTGGATTTTCAACTCACGCCGCTAAGCAGAGCGTTGAGAATCCAGTGCTTAGCACAAACGTCACGTTAAAAAGAGCACCCGCGCGTAAGTAGGCTTAGATTGTAATTGTAAATATCACATTCGGTCATTAAGCAAAAATAGTCCTCGACCTTTTATGACGAGCAAATAACATTGAACTTTAGGATGGCAAACCAATTATGACGTCGACTATTCATAAAAATATTACGAAGTCATGTTTATCAAACGAGTATTTCAACAAGTTGATAGTAGATTGTTTTAAATATAAATAAGTGAATATTTGCTTTGTCTCGTCAAAAATTACTATTAAGGGGGATACGCTAAGATAGCCCGCGAAATTCAAATTTTCTTACGTTTTTGCAATTTGCAGGTTAGTAACAGGTTGTATGTTGATCTAAATAATTATGATTTGAATGACTATTTCAGAAATAGTCATTCAATAGAATTCTACGAAGAGTTAGTTGTATTGCTGATTCTAATGATAATCATTCTGTAAAGCCATATTTGTTACAGCCGCGAATCGTATTTGGACGATACAACCAACCTGACACAGACCTGCAAAAAACTTAAGAAAATTTGAATTTCGCGGGCTACCTTAGCGCATCCCCCTTAAGTATTAATGTGCATAACATTACTAAAATTCCTGCTTAGCGGACATTTGGGCCGCATACAGCACTGTTGTCTTACTATCGTGGTCATACAAATATTACAATATACAGGGTCAAGTTAAATTAGCTAGCGATACTCCGAAAACGTGATGAGTGCAATTTTTTTTTTAATGTATTTTGTTTCCTCTTCTGCTCTTACACATACGTTGTCTACATCTCTCTGTCTACTTTCCTATCGCAGGTATGCTGGAAGAGATTGCTTTAGAAATAAGCATCACCTTTGTACGTATTTTTCTGTTCCTTTCCTCTTGTCTGTTTATATGTGTGTACATAAACTGTTAAATAAATAAATAATAAAACAAAAAATAAATTAATTTGATGATTTTTTTTTGGGTCATCAACCGCAGATGGTGTAGCTTGAAATATCAGTTTTTGTTTTGTAAACTTCAGAGACGTGATGGCTATCGATATTTAAATACTTACAATAAAACGAAGAAAATATAACAACTGTATACACCGTGGCACTTTGGTGGCAACACTATTTTAACCCACCACGCGGGCCCAGTGCGGGTTGGTGGATGTCATATATCTTCGAATTTTTAGTTCTTGGACATGCCGGTTTCCTCACGATGTTTTCCTCCACCGTTTTGAGAGCGTTTATGAAGATAATTTTATTTTATTAAACGTTATTATTTATTGATTTATTTCAAAAAATAAAATAGCATTTTGGAGCAACCTGTACAAAGAAATGTAGCACAGAGGTCATTTGCCGGGGTCATGGATCATAACATCGCATCAATGAAATTAAAACGAATAACGTGCAGAGTTGGCGAATTGAAGGAAGGAGAGAGCTTTATTATTCAGTTTGTTTGATTTTTTTATTTATAATATAATTATTTTATCTTATTATATTTTTTTTAATGATTATAACTGGCCACTAGCCCGTGTGTTGAATTAATGCCGCCATTATGGCGGCACGTTGTATATAACCAACTAACTATACCTAACTAACTATATATTTTCACTCACTGCGGTCGTTAACCACCAAAAAACATCAAACATTTTTGTTTTTATTTGTCACATCTGCAGAGATTTGCTAGCTATTTTAATTTAACCCTGTATATACCAACTAATGCAGTTAATTCTCACATCTACAAGTCATCAGTAATCTTAAAACAAACGCTCAAAAATATACACAAAGTAATCAAAATGGAATCACTAACCAACCCAAGCACACTGCTGCTACCAAACCAGCTGTATTTAACCTTTTTCTTTGTCAACCTTCGTTTATCCACAATCAACTTTTTGGGCCAAGAATTATAATCTGTGGGCACAATTTGACATTGACTGGGATGCCATTTCCTTGGCGTATTATTCGAGTTTTTGGCTTGAATACATACTTCATGGGTTTTCCCGTCTTGGAGAGATATTTTGAACGGTTCGTCGATAGTGATGGTCAGGGATCTGAGGTTGTATGCCACGTCTGATGAGTAGTGGAGCTTGTTTGTGCTGTCTCGAATGTATAGGATGAAATCCCCGACGTCTTCGTTTGAGGTGATGAACCAATGGGCGTAGATCGAAGATTGGGAGCTGAAAAAATATATATTGAAAACAGATTAAATCCTCAGTTTTTTTTATTGGATTAGAAATCAATTATATCTCGTGTAAATACTGATAATGACACGAGATATAATTGTTTTAATCGCCAATTAGATTGGTGATCATAGTGTGTTATAAATAGAAAATATAACTATACTTCTGCACTTAACTGCTACTACACTAAGCTGAACGAATCATAACCCAATACAAACAAAAATCATCAAAATCAGTTCAGAAGTTTATGAGAATATCGCAGACGTACATAGTTACGTACAGGGTCGAACTGTCGAATACAAAACCTCCGTTTTACAAGTCGGAAGAAAAACTTTGACCTATGCAATATTTATTTATTTAAGTGTACATGCACTTCACAGAATAAGGAATCACAAAGCGTTTTACAGGAATATACAATCTACTGCATCACTTCAGTAAATAAAAATAAAATAAAATATTTTAAAAGCTATTGTTATCGTACTTCCAATTTATTTTCATGTTTTTCATAAGAATACGTGTGAATACTGTGTTACCAAAAACACAAAAAGAACCTCTCCGGCGGGGAATCGAACCCCGGTCTCCCGCGTGACAGGCGGGGATACTTACCACTATACTACCGAAGATGTGACAATTATGGTCAAATTTGCAAAGTATTGCTACAAATGATTGTTCGAAAAGACCTATTTGTAAACATTAATATTAACAAAAAAAACATACAAAATTGTATCATACTCTGTCCATTCTAAGTGAAACCATAAAATCTTCAGTTAACTAGGAATTAGCACCATTTTTACGTACAGGTCAGTAAAATCCATTCCTGAGATAAGTTTAGCTAAGTACCGTCTGGAGTTCACTTGCCAGATTTAAGAGATTATGTGGTAAAAAATATACATTTTACAAATAAAAATATTTAAAATTATTGCCTAAAATTGTGTTTAAAAACACAAAAAGAAACTCTCCGGCGGGGAATCGAACCCCGGTCTCCCGCGTGACAGGCGGGGATACTTACCACTATACTACCGAAGATGTGGCAACAGTGGTTAAATTTGCAACCTATTGATACAACTTCATTGGAATGATTGTTCGAAAAGGCCTATTTTGTGGACCACACTCTGTCCATTCGGAGTAAAACCAAATAATCTTCAGCTAACTAGGAATTAGCTATTATTGTTATTGCGCTTTCTGTAGGAGTGATTTCGTGAAAAGGTACGGAAGTGTGTAACAGGAACTGACGCTTGAGCATGGAATAAATAAGTACATGTGATGTGAAACATCTATAGCCGCACGTAAAACCGATTGCTGGCGTGGCAACGCACGCCGTGGCGACGCGTCGCCAGTAGTGTGTAAATAATTTCGATGTTTCACATCTGCCAGGCGTCCTGTGACGGCTCACAATTTTTTTTTAATAGCATGGAATTAGTGTACTATTGAAATTAGGAAGTACTATATATAAGATGTATCTATTCATACACGAAATCTCTTAAGGGGTCATTGTACTCATCATTATGAACAACTTTTGCTATGCGGCCAAAGTTGAAATCGCGAAAAAAAAATCAGCTGTTCCTTACATTTTGGCGACATTTTAAGCGAACAAAAATGTAGGGAACAGCTGATTTTTTTTCGCGATTTAGGGTTTAGTCCCATAGTAAAACTTGTTCATAATGAGGAGTACAACAACCCCTTAAGCCCCTTTTGCAATTAAATGAAAGAAAATTTAAAACTCATGTTAAAAGTACACTTTATAAACAAGCTTATTACAAATTAGAGGATTATAACCAAGATAAGAACGCTTGGAAACATGCTGGTCCAGCTCCATAGGACAATCTAGAGTCTAGACAAAATCTAACTGATTGCTATTTTAATTGTATATTTTATTATTTTTATGACATTTATTTTACACTCTGTGATTACCTTAACTCACACTCTGATATTAATTATTTTAGGAAAACTTTTTTTTTTTTTTACAATGTATGTAAATATGTGAGCACGAGTATCTATCACATAATTAATTTATCTGTCACTGCTTCATTATTAATTCTTTTTACCTATTGTGTAATTTTATTCTAGGTGCATCGTCTTCACATATAATTATATAATTGATGTACCAATAACAAATATTGTAAAACATTTTAAAAGAGTAACGGTGGAGTTTCTTGCCCATTCTTCTCCATACGAAGCTACCTTTTGGAAGGGGCGACTAGAATCAATTCTATTTTATTTGTAAATTTTGACGTTCAAAAGTGCCATCTATGTGCCTATTTGAAATACACTAAATATCTTAAAGTCAAAGTCAAATTATTGACTTTGACTTTAAGAGATTTAGTGTATGAATAGATACATCTTATATAGATTGTAAGTAGAGGAGGTCGAATTTCAAGCAGTGGACGACCACTAATAATGAATAATGATTCGAAAAAATATTTCATTATTTACCGTTTTATAAGATTAATTTCTGTCGCTGCTCATACCAAGATGAGATGTCAGATTTGACACATCATATACGACTGCTGTAAGGGTCGGTCGTTTTTTTTAACAACAATTAAAGTAAAACTATTGCCTAAAATTGTGTTTAAAAACACAAAAAGAATCTCTCCGGCGGGGAATCGAACCCCGGTCTCCCGCGTGACAGGCGGGGATACTTACCACTATACTACCGAAGACGTAACAATTTTGGCGAAATAACGTATTTAATGATACTATTGTTGCTAACCATCCAAGTCAAAGGCGCCAAGATTATTGTTCAATATATTTGCAGGCTAGTATTAAGAGCGTTTACGACGTACGGCATTTCATACAAACTTTCAAGCCCTTGTTTTTCGAAATGACTGAACCGATTTTAATAAAACTTCGACATTTTATTTTAAATTTTCCATAGAAACAGAGATTTCCAGTTATCTAAGTTTTTTTATATAAGACATTTCGAAAATGTTCTTAACTAACTTTTTAGACCTTTGTATCCTGCGTATGCGTATGAAGTTCATTAAAATCGGTTCAGTCATTCCGAAAAACAAGGGCTTGAAAGTTTGTATGAAATGCCGTACCGCGTACACGCTCTTAAACCGTGAATGTCTTTAAACAACTGTATCAAAGTGGCTGCAATAAGCCATAAATCAAATTGATTGTAAGTTGATACTTCGACTGCCGCGTTGGTTCAGTGGTCTCAAGGCGCTACTGCCGGGCAGAGGACCGGGGTTCGATTCCCAGGTCAGGCAAAGTGTTATTGGGTTTTTCCACCAGAAATTTCTCAGTAGCAGCCCAGTCTGGATTTGTCCCCCTGTTGAATGCAATAGGCTCGCCCCCTATTACATGGGACTTAAACATAACTGGCGAAATGTGGGTGTACTATAGGTAGGTACAACTCTACCTTACCTGCCTGGGATTACAGGCGTTATGTTATGATACTTCGACAAAAGTTAGGCAAAAGCCTTTTCTCATAGAGAGAAGGAGCATTAATCACCACGCCTGCTCATTGGCCGTTGACAATTTGAGACTTCAGACCAGCATAGCTATTCACTAGATATAAATATATATATATATTAGCATAGCTAACCATTCGATACGCTTCCGTGCCGTATCGGACATCAATCAATGGTATCGAAAAAGTACCGAAAATTTTGTGAGTTTAATACAAATAGAAGACCGCTATTCTTTCGGCAGCTGTTTGCTGTCTGGAGCTAGGCAAATCAGGTAATCGAAATGTGTAATTTTCGACACGATAGCCTGTCGAATAGTTGTGAATAGCTATGCAGATGCCTGCATGCCTGATGATACCTTACCGTGATGGCGCAGTGGTTGGTTGTAGGTTCAAATCCGGGGCCAAAGTGACTTTTCAAAGTCAAAACCACCCAAAAAAACTCAAACATAATAAAAAAAGAATCTCGCAACCTGCTGAAAATTAAAAAAAAAAACAAATATAATTGTACTTACTATTGTATATCCCTAAAAGCCAAATCAGGTTCAGAAACAAAATCGAACGCACTCTCCCCCTCAGTGTTGCTATGTTCCAAAATTTTCGTATCAACTTCAGTGTTGCCAGTGCACAACAATCTATCTTCGTCTACAGTCAGTAGATTTTCGTTTTGTAATGAAACTGGCTCAGCGCAGGTAAGATTTTGATATTTTTCGTCCATTTTTAGTAAAGATGGTCTCATATGGTTTAGGTAATGTTTTAATGGACGGGTGAAGCAGTCGCATTTTAGGCTGTTTCCTGTGGATAAAACGTGGTATTAAAAAACAAAATATTATTATGACAATTTTTGATCTGTAGTAATTATTATCAGCATAATTTCTGGCCCGCAATGGCAGTGGACAGACGTGTATGAAAATGGAAAGGGAAGACTTTTCCAGCAGTAGAACATTATAAGCTAAATAGTTAGATAGCATAACTTCGCAGCAGCGAAGCGCAATAATATAATTTTGATTGGCTTTATTATTGTTAAATGAGCAGAGCAGTGGTGGTCCAGTGCTAATGGCCCTGACTTAAAAACCGGCCAAGTGCGAGTCGGACTCGCGTACGAAGGGTTCCGTACCATTATCTATAAAAATTGAAAAAAAACACGTTTGTTGTATGGGAGCCCCCCTTAAATATTTGTTTTATTTTAATTTAATTATTTATTTTTAAACTGAATATATAACTAAATATTCAGTGAATATTTCAAGCGTCTACCTGTTGCCGTTATCAATATCGAGCAAAAATGAGCAAAAAAAAACACGTTTGTTGTATGTGAGCCCCCTTAAATATTTATTTTATTCTGTTTTTTAGTATTTGTTGTTATAGCGGCAACAGAAATACATCATCTGTGAAAATTTCAACTGTCTAACTATCACGGTTCATGAGATACAGCCTGGTGACAGACGAACAGACAGACAGACAGACAGACTGACAGACGGCGGAGCCTTAGTAATAGGGTTCCCGTTTTACCCTTTGGGTACGGAACCCTAAAAATTGTAGGTCATCGGTACGAACCCAGGCAGGCGCCAAATTTCATCACCACTGCTCTCAAAACGGTGAAGGAAAACATCGTGAGGAAACCGGCATGTCCTAGAACCAATAATTCGAAGACGTGTGACTTCTATCAACCCGCACGCTTGGCACGCAATTGGCCCGCGTGGTGGATTACAGCTTACTGCCTCTGAGGAGACCTGTGTCCTAGCAGTGGGAAGATTATAGGCTGCTTGTGATGATTGTTAAATGAAGAGGTTTAAGAGTCTATACTACCTCAGCGCCTCACTCTTTATTTCGCTCGCACCTACTGCTGGCGGTCACGGGAGCAAGCGAGACAGGGTGGCAGGAAGAAGACTCCAAGGCACCGATATTTAAGTTTATTTATTTTTACGGTGAAAATAATGGTAATTAAAAAAAAAAAACAAATAACATAAGACCTGCTTTATAGTTCAGTTAATATACAAAGTTTCATTATCTAATTTGAAGTCTTTTTTTAATACGAGCGGTTTATTGTTTCGGTTTGGAGGTAACTTTGATTTTTTTTCTATAGAGATAATTTTATGGAATCGTGTTTTCGTCAAACATAGTACTTAACATTAATCCTCAACTTTATCATATATTTATTTCAAAATTAAAGCTGCAGTATTTTCGACATAACGCAGGATCATACTAAGCCATTTGAGGTAGTAGAGGCTCTTAATGAAGAAGTAGTATTAGATACATAAATTAATCACAAACAAGTTTGACAAGTAAGGTGATAAATAAACTTATGAAAGAAAGAAAATACTTTTTTTGCGTTTAACATGACGCAAAGAAAAACACAAAAAGAACAAGTTGGGGAAAATATCCGTCACTTCCACGCAAAACGGCCATCGCTAAGCATTATAACGAACGAGCTCGCTCAACGAATGCTACTTTTAAGAACACCTACGGTAATAAGGGTTTTTTGAAATGACGTTCACTATATAGGCACTGTGACGTCAGGTCCGGGTACCTGTCAAAAGTGTCAATCCACCTATATTTTCTTTAGTCCTGATTGAATGATGAACGAATGATTAACTTCATCATAATATATTTTTTTATATTCTTTTTCGAAATGGAAGTCCTCTTGACCAAGTGGCGCCAACTACATAATGGCATGAATTTTCATTAAAACCTTCATTGGACAAAGGCAATAAAACGTATAAATAAACCAAAGTGACGTTATTACAAACACTGTCGTCTTAACAACGATTATTTGAACAGTTAGCAATATACAAATATATACACATAAGTAATAAAATAGTAACGTAGAATTTTGGTCAGTTTGTCTGTATGTATGTTCCGGATAGGACAAAAACGGCTGAACGGATTTGGATGAAATTTGGCACACAGATAGTGTATAACCTGGATTAACACATATGGTACTTTTAATCAAGGTAGTACATTGCCGTGGGATATTTTCCGACATCCACGCGGGCGAAGCCGCAGGAAAAAGCTAGTGGAGAAATAAAAAAATCTGTCGTCAAAACTCTGTAAATATTTTGCCAACAGGTGTTTTCTCTAATTTCGTTTATGGTATTTGTATTCACTATGCTTCAGTTCATAATCTCAGATAATTTACATTTCATCGTCACTTATTGACATTGACCAGCAAATTGCAAAAAATGTAAAAAAAAACCGGCCAAGTGCGTGCCGGACCGCACAATGAAGAATTACGTAGTTGGGGTGAATTTATCCCAAGAACAAACTTAACATTGTAGTTGAAAGACATGAGCCCTCATGGAATGTATGAGGGCTCTGCAAATGTAAGGTTGTACGCATAATATTGAGTGATTTATCATGTTATTTTAAGACCATAGACTTCTTTTAGGTTTTCCTGTAATCTATAAATAAAGAACAATATTCTGTAATTTTTGATGGTGGGGGGGAAGGTGTATTGGTAAATGTTTTTTAAAGTATTTATTTTAAACTTATTAAACAAAAAAATCTGAAATCCTTACAACAAACCCTTTCATTTAATAACGTCACACGGTACCATTTGCATTTTTTTTTTTTCTAATTGGTTCCAAAAGTGTTCCATATTCGAAATTCATTAATTTACGTTACACGTCCGTGTACGGGTCAAAAAAAAAAATCATATATGTACCAAGTTTCATCTTAATCGGTAGAGTAGATTCGGAGCAAACTGGCTGTAACAGACGGACAGACAGACACACGAGTGATCCTATAAGGGTTCCGTTTTTTTCCTTTTGAGGTACGTAACTCTAAAAAAAATTATTTTCGCGAGAATGCCTGACGCTTTCGCCGATGTTGCGGGGACACAGGCCTCCTCTCTTCCAGGAGAGGGCCCCACGCGGGCCCAGTGCGGGTTGGTAGATGTCACATCTCTTCGAATTTTTGGCTCTAGGACATGCCGGTTTCCTCACGATGTTTTCCTTCACCGTTTTGAGAGCAGTGATGAAATTATTTACACAAAGTAAAGCTTCCGCGGTTCTGTAGCGCATCGGGCATGATTGCTGAAGCACAGATAACTTACAAGCTATCATATAATGCAAAGGATTCGGGGGATCACCTACGGCATTTTAAAGGTCTGGTGCAGCGGGAAACGGACAGAGTTATAGGTTCTTGAATTAGTTTTATTTTATTTATTTTTAATGAGAAATAATACTAACATCGTCTTATAAGTGTTTCTAACAACAATATGAATCATTTGTGTTCGATTTAAATAATTAATATTAATAATAATAAAAGCGCCTGCCTGGTTTCGAACCCACGACCTACAACTCGTAAGTCCCCGTAAGGACCACCAATGCTCTCTTCTGTTACTAGTACTCACTACCAATCTTGAAATAGGATGTGAGAAATTATCGATGATTAAAAAATCGATTATATATTCTACAAAAATCGATTTAATATTACAAAAAATCAATTAATAAGAAATCGATTTTTTGGTTCACTCTGCAATTCGCAAATCACCGATAAAAGTGATTAATTTTTTACTTTTTCCACGACTTTTGTAATTATCAATAATTATAGATAATTATTAATAACTTTCAACTCATCACACTTACCGTAACATATGCAGATGAAAGAAAAGCAGGCACTCATTCAAATAATTGGAAAATAATCGTACAAAAAATAATTGTACAAAAAAATCGATTTTAAATTAATCGATCTTTTTCCTCAATGTCAAAACCCTACCTTGAAATAACACTGTCAAACCCTCATGTCTGACCTTCCTAACTAGCTGGGGCTCGAAGCTCGTCAGCTCATTTTGTCGTACATCCAACAACTTAAGATGCTTTGCCGACATAATGTTCGTAGTAGGCAAAGTTTGTAGGGAATTGTTTCTAAGATGTAGCTCTGATAGGTTCTCCGGGAAACTGAATTTGATTTCGGCTGGAATGGTAAAAGAATTATTTAAGTTAAATAACATAATATCACAATTGTATTTCGCAGAAGGGTAGGCAGAGGTGAATAAATAGAATACCTATATTTTGTCGGTTATTTGTAACAACCGGGGTTCTATGTATGTTGATACCGGTGACAAATATAGATTCCGTGCTGCTATTGATAATTTCTTAATGGACAAATCCGATAACAGTTTGCCCGATCTGGGAATCAAATCCAGCACCTCATGCTCAACGTTAGCGATTGCAACCTCTAGAGCAAAGAAGCAGGTCACTTAATTTCTACTTATGTAATTATTTTCATCAAAAATATTAAAAATACTTACATGTTCTTGAAATCATATCTTTTAGATTATTATGAGATAAATCTAATACTTCCAACGATGTTAGATTGCCAAGTACATCTGAAAAACAATTAAAACATATTTTATCAGAATATCAATGTAAGTACTATCGCGGGTCTGCCAGGGTTACGAGCCTGTCCGAAAGGGATATCGTGGCCCTGGCACACAGGCATCTGAAGGAACACGGGTGGGTTTTAGTCAGTAAAAGTCTGACACTCCCTCCCGCTCCACCCAGAGCGGGAGAAGTTATTTGATAATTTCCCACCCAAAAAAAAAAAAAAAAAAAAAAGTACTATCGCGGGTGTCCAAATCGGACCACCGTAAGGACTATTCCTGCTTGCAGAGCTCGTTCGCTATAGTAACGCTTACTTCCGCGAATCAACCAAAAGCATCGCAGCATCAGATTTTTGCTGAGACCGTTGTTTTTGTAAATTAAAATAAAACGGCCAAGTGCGAGCCGGACTCGCGCACGAAGGGTTCCGTACCATTATCTATAAAAACGGCACAAAAATCACGTTTGTTGTATGTAGCCCCCTTAAATATTTGTTTTATTTTCATTTAATTATTTATTTTTAAAGTGAATTGCCATTATCAATATCGAGCAAAAAAATCACGTTTGTTGTATGGGAGCCCCCTTAAATATTTATTTTATTCTGTTTTTTAGTATTTGTTGTTATAGCGGCAACAGAAATACATCATCTGTGAAAATTTCAACTGTCTAGCTATCACGGTTCATGAGATACAGCCTGGTGACAGACGGACGGACAGACAGACAGAAAGACAGAAGGCGGAGCCTTAGTAATAGGGTTCCCGTTTTACCCTTTGGGTACGGAACCCTAAAAAGGTATATATTCTTCAAAACAATAATTTGTAACTTTAAATAAAGTCCACTAAATAATACATTGTTTTTAAATCCCGGGATTTTATCGTCATTACAATTATTCCGGGATTTTAGAGGAGATATTATCCACTCTGTTGCTTCCTTCCTCGAAGTTTAGGTAAATAAGCTGTACCTATTCCGATCTCTGGTGATCATTATAACAGAGCCTGAGAAATTTATTTAAACAAAACATTTTTTTTTGTATCTGTCGACGCAAAATGGGGCGGTAAACAGATGTGGTCATTTTGTTTTGAAAGTGGTCCGATCAGCACGTCCGCGATTGTACCTGTGGCTGCCGATATAATTACAGGCCTCTGGTATTACAGATGACCATAGACAACAGTGACCAACACAACATCATGCTAATAATTAGCATGATGTTGTGTTGGTCACTGTTGTCACGAATGACAGCCGAAGTATAGAGTGACAAATTATTTGTCACTCTATACTTCGGCTGTCATTCGTTGATCTTTGACCCCCCCTTAATCCATCCAAAGGTTGTCTTTATAAGATTGCTTTTAACGATAAGACCGCCTAATGTGTCACCAGGTAACATTTCTACATTTATATCTGTAATTTTTATGGTGTACATAATAAAGAGTATTCTATCTATCTTTGACATTCGTTACGGGTATTCAGAAGCCCAAAAGTCTGACAACCAGTCTTACCAAGTTGTATTTTATTACCCAGTAACTGGGTTGTGGGGGCCAGATAGGAAGTCAGTCCATGTAAAATACTGGTATTCAGCTGCATCCGGTTAGACTGGAAGCCAACCCTAACATCGGGGCAAAACTAGGCAGATGATGCTATATTATAGTAAAAAATTACTTACTGTTCCGAATATCGTTAATAAAATTCCCAGCTAGGTTCAATTTCTTAACTTTCTGAGCGCCTAAGGTCAGATCATGTGTAAGCACCGGTATCTCGTTGTAACTCAGGTCAATTTCTCGCAGTCTGTAGGGAATCCAGGGGTTCGCAGGAAACATCTTCTTCGTTAGGAATCCGAATCTATTGTGACTGAGGTTTACCTGGAAATAAATAAGGTAAATACAGAAACAAGACATAAACTCACGGCTTGTCATCAATCACTTTATTTTAAGAGCTTTCTTCCCGCGCGAGCGTGCAACGTCGCATTTCTTGAGGGTTTTCGTGATTATTTTATTAAATTTAAATCAAAGGACCTACAATTTTTTTCTGCCGTTTTTGCGTGTAAGCTTAACAAACCAATTTCGCATGTATAATATTAGTTAGGATTATGTAGTGATAATATTTAACTTACCTTTTCTAAAGATAGACAGTCATCCAATAATCCATTTGTTTTATTATCAATCTTTTCTAGGAAGTTACGTGACAGATCCAATTTTCTGTAATTTAAATGAAATTATATAATCACCATCTCGCGTCGGTTTCTGAAAGCTCTGTCTCGTCTGCTGTCGTGAATAATCTGCCTATAATGTTCCTACTGCTGGGACACAGGCCTTCTCTTTCTGTGAGAGGGAGAGGGCCATAATCCACCACGCGGGCCCAGTGCTGGTTGGTGGACATCACATGTCTTCGAATTTTTAGTTCTAGGTTTCCTCACGATGTTATCCTTCACCGTTTTGAGAGCAAGGTGATGAAATAATTTACACAAAGTAAAGCGCCTGTCTGGGTTCGAACCTACGACCTACTTGTAAGTCGAGGCCGTTAACCACTGGGCCACCACTGCTCCCCTGTCGTGAATTGGTGACAGTAATATTAAAAAGCAATAATAGTCTTCGAGACCGAATTTCGGACATGGCAATCCATCTCAGCGGAGACCAGCCTTCGGCGCGGGAGATATCATAGTGCAGGCGTGTGTGCGCAGACTCAGGTGTACTCTCTCTTCCCTCACTCTGAGTCCGAAGGGACGACAATCCGACACGACCGGAGAGAGATCAGGCGCAGGGCACACGGCGATAGAGAAGATGGTACACTCCTCCAAACTCTGGACTGTTACTAAGAAATTCCTAATGGAAAAACCCAATAACAGTTTTCCCGACCCGGGAAGAACCCAGGACCCGCTCTTTGTCGCGCTTGCGACCACGGGACCGACGCCGTCAAAAATCAAGAAAACAATAAAGATGATGTGTCGCACGACTGTTTAGTGCAAGTTGCGCGATAGTTACGAGATAGTTGCGCGACTTTATATGATATAAAACATCTCTAATTTTTTTTCTAAACTTTAGTCCTTTAAAATTCATGTCATTCAAGTCACGCTACTAGCCTTCAGACTCCAAAGGCTAATAGAAAAACCTAGCATTTGGGTATGGGTTCAATTCCCGGCACAGCCTTGTTCTCTCAAATAAAGGTACATTCTACAAACCTCAAAGCCTTTACTTTTAAAGCCTCTTACAGTACTTTTAAAACCTCATCAGGTAAATGCTCCAGCTTGTTTCCACTGAGTGATAGATCCAGCAACTGTTGCAGGCAGCTGAACGTGCGTTGCACGATGTCATTGTTTCGCAACTGCTTTGATATAGTTGCGCGGCTGTTTTGATATAGTTGCGCGACTGTTTTGATATAGTTGCGCGGCTGTTTTGATATAGTTGCGCGGCTGTTTTGATATAGTTGCGCGACTGTTTTGATATAGTTGCGCGGCTGTTTTAATATAGTTGCGCAACTGTTTTGATATAGTTGCGCGGCTGTTTTAATATAGTTGCGCAACTGTTTTGATATAGTTGCGCGGCTGTTTTGATATAGTTGCGCGGCTGTTTTGATATAGTTGCGCGACTGTTTTGATATAGTTGCGCGACTGTTTTGATATAGTTGCGCGACTGTTTTGATATAGTTGCGCGACTGTTTTGATATAGTTGCGCGACTGTTATGATATAGTTGCGCGACTGTTTTGATATAGTTGAGCGACTGTTTTGATATAGTTGCGCGACTGTTTAGATATAGTTGAGCGACTGTTTTGATATAGTTGCGTGAGTGTCTTGTGATAGTTTCGCGAGTGTTTTGAGACAGTTGCAAGAGTTGTTCTAACTGAACAGACAGCTGTGATGCTGGGGAGTTTCTTGCGCCACTTCTTCTTCCCAGCTAAAGCACTAGGAAGTGGTGAAGGGTGGTCGTTTTTGGGGGACTGTCTTATGTAATCTTTGACGTTCGAAAAGTGCTAATTCTCAGCTTAGTTTGAATAAATGAATTTTGATTTTTGTTTTTTTTTTTGTGTTCAGTGAATGTTGCGCGATTGTTTTGAGATAGTTGCGCGATTTTTCTGAGTTTGTTGCACGACTGTTAAGAGATAGTTGCGAGACTTTTTTGAGATAGTTGCTACACAGTTTTGTCTTATATTATTCTTCAACCTACCTTAGCGCCACCAATCCTTTAAAAGCCTCATTAGGTATATGCTCTAGCTTGTTTCCACTGAGCGACAGATCCAGCAACTGTTGCAGGCCGCTGAACGTGCGTTGAGCGATAGTTGTCAGTTGGTTGCGCGATAAATCTATCTTGAACGTTGTGGGTAGGTTCCCGAATGCAGACCTGCTTAGTTCTGTAATGTTGTTGTCCTGAAATATTGAAAAAGAAAGATAATATAAGTGTTAGTAAACTAACAGAAAAACGAGACAAGATTTAAGCGCGTATTATTATTGCTTTAATAAGAAAGATAATTAGATCTAGTCTACGTAATAATAGGTTTTGCCAATACAGCAATTTTTTTTAAACATTAAAATCTTGTTTTTTTTCTATGAAAATTTCTGTATAACTTGTTTATTTCAATAAGGGGGTCTGCTAGATTATATTCACATTAATCTGTTCTGTTGTTGTTGAAATAACTCTTTAAGTTGGAATGGAGTAAGGGGTTTGGGGGGATTAATTCTTATGAAATTACTCAATACTCAAATCTTTATTGCATTCCACAATGTATATGCTTAGGTGGTAAACATTAGGTTAGAGAACAATCGTGGACAGCAAAAGAAAGATGGTGGAGACGAGGACTCACAGTTTATCTTATAATCTAACATATTCTAAAAAAAAATTAGGATTTGTGTATTTTACATGTGTTTTAGGGATAAATCATTTAAATATTCGGTTACACTGTAATCACATTTACTTAATAATAGCTTTTTCACGAATAAATGGTTTTTTTTTTTTTAATTTCTTATTGTTTCGGGTAACTTATTATATAATTTTTATTGACATTACCAGAGAGTTATTACATTAGCAGGTAAACTTTTTTTAAATACTTCAAAAATAGGTTATCAGTTCGTCGGAATCTGTTTTTTTTTATATTTCTTTGTTCTAGTGGTCTCAAGCATGAATGCTAAGCATTGGAGTCAACTAGATTCTAAGATCGCGCAATTTTTACGGAATACCTAGTTTTTCCCTGGTTACTGACAAGGCTCGCCCCCTAATCATAGGACTTAAAGAAGACCTAACAATATTCTACACCTCCTGTATTGATTAACAACTAGCTTTTGCCCGCGGCTTCGTCCGCGTGGATGTCGGAAATTATCCCATGGGAACATATACTACCGGGGTAAAAGTATCCTATGTCCCTAATACAGGTCATGGTATACCCATGTCCCAAATTTCATCCAAATCCGTTCAGCCGTTTTAGCGTAAAAGCCTGACAAATTCAATTTCGTAATTGTAAAATTAGTTAGGATTGGAACACATTATACCTGCACATACAAATACTGCAAACTTGTGAGCGTAGACAGCGCCTTTTACGGCGGCCTCGTCAAACCGTTGTCCGACATATCGGACGCCAACGTGTTGTCCAACATGTTGGCCAAATGTTGAAGTTGATTCGGGGGAGTATTATCCTACTTCCTACAATCCACTTTCTACCAGGGACCATTTTGGTTTCCCGTTGAACGGGTTTTCGATAAGGTTTTTCTAAGCGGTTAAACAAAAACCCATACGATATGGGTAGGTAACCCTTTTGAACGGCTTAAATTAAATTTTGGTTACCCGTTGAAAGGGTTTTCGATAAAAACCCATACGGTATGGGTAACCTTTTTGAACGGCTTACTTTAAGCCATTCAAAATTACCCACACCGTATGGGTTTTTGATTAGCTGCTTAGAAAAACCCTATCGCAAACCCGTCCCATTGAAAGGGTTTTCGATAGGGTTTTTGTAAAATGGTAACCAAAATGGCCCCTGGGTAGAATAGAGTTAGAATTGGTCATGCGACGTGTGCTGGGCGGATATCGAAATAACATAATATTATGATTTGTTCATGTCACTGGGTTTTAAGTAGGTATAGAGCCCATTGAATGGGTTATCATGTAACCCTTTCACTGGGTTTCAAATATAAAACCCATTGAATGGGTTACATCATGATAAAGGTAAACTGCCCTGCTTTCTACTATCCAACACGTTGTTGAACGATGACGAATCTTGTTGGAAGTCGACAAATCGACCAACAAGTAGGACGCCAACAACTCAAACGTGACCTTTTTATACTATTTAGATAATTATATATTTTTTTTATTTCATTTACCTGCACATACAAATACTGCAAACTGGTGAGCGTAGACAGCGCCTCCCACGGCGGCCTCGTCAAACCGTTGTCCGACAGATCCAGAGCTTGCAGTGTCAACAGGCTAGGGAAGCTATCGGACGCCAACGTGTCGCCCAACATGTTGGACGACAGGTTCAGTCGGAGGAGCGCGTTCATTGACGGCCAGGTGTTCGGTTTGATTTCTGTTAGGTTGTTGTGGGCGACGTTAAGTTCGCTGTGAAGAAGAGA
Organism: Tiliacea citrago; assembly: GCA_963921375.1. Taxonomy (NCBI): domain Eukaryota; kingdom Metazoa; phylum Arthropoda; class Insecta; order Lepidoptera; family Noctuidae; genus Tiliacea; species Tiliacea citrago. The sequence goes on along the minus strand of OY992807.1, from coordinate 13,413,134 downwards.
AATAAAAAAAATATTAAAATGAGTAATAATTCTGGTTGAATATCGGCATCAATGCGGGATGACCTTATGAATAAGAGCTCCGTTTGAGTTCAAAATAAGGCGGTTCTTATGACCTGCTTACTCCGTATAAACGCATAATCAGCCTATAATCTTCCCACAGCTGGGATACAGGCCTCCTCCTTCAAGAGGAAGTGGGCTGTAATCCACCACGCGGGCCCAGTGCGGGTTGGTAGATGTCACATGTCTTCGATTTTTTAGTTCTAGGACATGCCGGTTTCCTCGCGATGGTTTCCTTCACCGTTTTGAAAACAGTGGTGATAAAATTATTTACACAAAGTAAAGCGCCTCTCTGGGACCGAACCCCCGACCTACAACTCGTGAGTTCGGGGCCGTTACCACTGAGCCGTCACTGCTCTCAGCTTACTCGGGTCACACTTAGCGTAAGTGGTTAACTATGGCATGGCGGCAACCTCGAGCAATTTAGCAATTGTTGCTAGAGATACTGCCACAACTTAAATAAGATGTATCTATTCATACACGAAATCTCTTAAAAAAAATCAGCTGTTCCCTACATTTATATTCGCTTAACTCGTCTAAATGTAGGTAACAGCTGATTTTTTTTTTCGCGATTTCTACTTTGGTCCCATAGTAAAAGTTGTTCATAATGATGAGTACAGTGACCCCTTTAGAGATTTCGTGTATGAATAGATACAGCTTATATATTGAGCGATATATCTGTTTTGTTATTAATTTATTTTTGTTTAACAGTTTATGTACACACACATAAACAGACAAGAAGAAAGGAACAGAAAAATACGTACAAAGGTGATGCTTATTTCTAAAGCAATCTCTTCCAGCATACCTGCAGTAGGAAAGTAGACAGAGAGATGTAGACGTGTGTAAGAGTAAACCAGAAACAAAATGAATAAAAAAACACTATTCACTAATTTAAATTTTAACATAAAATAAGAGAATAAACTTACATGCATACATACTTTTAAAATAAGTATTACTAAAATATATATAAACATTAAATATAAAAACGAGTGTGCTTTAGACCACACGACTGAAGTAAAACTTACAAATAGTAATACTTATTGTACTTACTTCCAACAATACGCCTGCACTGTCCTAGATACACGAAACGCAACTGGCTAAGAGAGAAAGAAAATGTGTGCTCGCCCCTCTCTCTCTTGCCCCTAGAGTAATATACGAAACATAACTCTCCCTATCTTTACTAACTCATATCTCCCTCTCAACTTCCGTTCGCTCGCTTCCGTAACGCTCTCGTCACGCATTCACCAGCTTACTCCCCAGGTCAAGCGTGCGTAAAGAAGTTTTACGTCAATAAATACATAATAAGCAACTATGACGAAGTGGATAGTATTCATTCACTATTCTTTTAAAAACTGAAACAGATTGGCAGTCCCTTATGTCGGGCGGAAGTGAATTCCACAACCGAACCGCGTCACAGTGAAGAAGTAGAAGTAGAACAGTGATAATAAAAAAAAAAATCTTTCTATTTTTAAGCAATTTTATCAACTAGATTGCTACACTACTTCTGGTTAATGAAGCCGGCAATACTTGCTAGAAACATTGCCCCCTAAGTGCAGTTTTATACAAACGCGTCAGTAAATTCGTAAATAATAATAAAAAATATAATGTTTTTATTTCAGACCCATAAATAGTCCATTTGATTAGTGTACACACGACTTAGAAACTAGTGTTAGTACTTAAATCTACCAGAAAACAACACAAACTATTAACACTACATGGAGTGGCATGTAGGCGTATCCAATTTCCCAGTATTAGCTTTAGTTTTCAGGATGCTGTTGGGGCTGGCGCGAACCCTGCGCATGATAGAAGCGCAACGCTTGCGCAAAAAAAAAATAATGAATCCAGCTAAACAGTTTTAAAGTCAAATCAAGAAAATATTGCATTTTCTTCGATTTATCGCTTGATATATTTTTGTAGCGTTTGATCTTATTAACATTACAGATTTCTGCAATAAGTTATTTTTCTCAAAAAAATATCGGGTTCCTGGACAAAATTACAGTCCGATTAATAAATACAATGTCAAAGATGTCTCATAATTGACCGAGCGAGCGAAGCGTCTCTGGTTCAAGTCTTGCAAAATTTGCTTTCCTCTGTCAGTTTGCATCTACTTCTCTACAGGTCGTATTTTACAACCGATCTGGACGAAACTTGGTATACAGGTTTTACGACTTTATTGAATATTTTTGTCTTCGAGGATTTTTGATTGCAAAAAGGGGGCAACTGGATATCTCCGCCTTATGAGATCCGATTTCGAGACATTAAGTTGATCTCATAGAAATTTGGTGACGATCTGATGAGCATCTTCGGCGTGATGAGCAGAATAGCTCCACAAAATGTAAAAGTAAATTGCTCACTTTTAAATCTCTACCAGTGGAATCGGCTCTTTAATTACTAGGTAGGGATTGATGGAAGACCTGGGACCACCTTCTCATCAGAAAACTAGGCTGCAGCGTCACCGCTGCCAATTAAAACCTACCATAGTAAATATCCCGTTTTAAGTAACTTTAGTGGTTTATTAATTCTTACAAAAAGTTTGTGCTCGCGAGGTCTCCTGTTCGCAGAACTACTAGGTTTATAGCAACCAAAATAAAAGATTTACTCACCCCAAACTAATAGGTATTTGAAACAGCTTCTCCACCTGATTAAAGCTGATATCAATAAGCCGAGCACTGACTAGCTTAGCCAAGCTGCCTCGGGAAATATCGCGTAGTCTGTTGTGTGAGAGATCTAGTTCCAATACTGTGGGGATTGTGCCGAAAGTAGACGGTTTTATCACCTCTAGAGAGTTGTAGCTAAGGTTTAGGAATCTGTGGGAAGAGAAAAATATATTTAAATTATTATATCTTGCGAAGCATATCTGGCGTGACTATGAATGATAGGCTGCAAAAACCGGCCAAGTGCGAGTCGGACAAAAAAATCACGTTTGTTGTATGGCTCCTATACAACAAACGTGATTTTTTTGCCGCGATTTCAACCGCGAAAAAAAACCGGCCAAGTGCGAGTCGGACTCGCGCACGAAGGGTTCCGTACCATAATCTATAAAAATGGCAAAAAAATCACGTTCATTGTATGGGAGCCCCCTTAAACATTTATTTTATTCTGTTTTTTAGTATTTGTTGTTATAGCGGCAACAGAAATACATCATCTGTGAAAAGTTCAACTATCTAACTATCACGGTTCATGAGATACAGCCTGGTGACAGACGGACAGACAGACAGATAGTCAGACGGCGGACCCTTAGTATTAGGGTTCTCGTTTTACCCTTTGGGTGCGGACCCCTAAAAATGAGGTGATAAGGCAACGGTGCAGTTTAAAAGAAGATGTAGTGACAAAAATTGAAAAGAGTATGTTTAAATGGTTTGGTCATGTTGAGTGGATGAGTGAAACGCGACTAACAAAAGGTATTTATAAAGCAGAGGTGAGTGGAAACGCCGGGAGGGGACGCCCTAGGAGGACATATAGTGACCTAATTGGTGATGTTCTTCAGAAAGGTCAGGTGCGTAGTACTCGCAGTCGGCGTGCGTGTATGACCAGATGAATGAACGTAAACGAAGCAGAAGGAGTATGTAAGGAGCGTAGCAGGTGACGTTCTATAGTTTCTGCCTACCCCAATGGGAAGAAGGCGTGAGTTTATGTATGTATGTATATCTAGTGACGGCCTTTCATGAGGTTATGGGCTCAATTCCCGAGTCGGCCAAAGTTTTTAATACCAGTATGGAGTCTGGATTTGTAGCCAGTTGATGGCAATAGACTTGCCCATTATTATATGGGATTTAAACATAATTGGCGAAATCTGAACGAAAAAGTTAAGGACAGTCTCCTCAAACCGTTTTCCTGTAGCTACAACGGTTAAGGTAGCTGCCCTTACTGCCCCATCTCAAAAATCCACCCTGTATAATAGCAGCACCTCTGCCAACCCTTCGGGGAATATAGGCGTGATATTATGTTAGTAGGCTTACCTTATAGAAAATAGATTCTGGAACACAGCACTGAAGATTTGACTAATGTTATTATGAGATAAATCCACCATGTTTAACTCGTACAACTTAGGGAACGCCAACCTCTGTATAGATTCTATTTTGTTGTATGATACGTTTAGTATTTGTATGCCTGACATATTTTGTATTGGTATCTGTAAAAGAAAAAGTTAATTTAAAGTCAGTTTTTGCAAAGGCAAGGTTGGTTTGTTAATAATAATTATTATTAAATTCTTTATTCAAGTATTAAGAGCGGCCAACCCGACGTACTTTTCATACAAACGCTCGTACGTGATTATGGCGTTGTAACACATCTTTCTTTAATTTTTTTGAACCAATAGGTATCTTGTGCACTATATCTAGGCTTCTACGCAAGCAAAAAATAAAAATTTTGAAAAACAAAGTCAGTATAAGCCTGCAAAAATCTGCTTTTTGCACAAATTTTACCTGAACTTTGGCCATTCATAATGTACTCATAAATTGTAAATGTTAAGAAAACATTACGATAGAAACCTTGCAAATGTAATGGAAATTCTAATTGACCAACATTTATTTCACAAACTGGTAAGGCTTACTCAAAAACACGTATTTCCTGGAACAAGTTTTATGAACATTCCGCACATTATTTTTCGTGCAATGTTATCGTGTTCTCAACTTCTCACTCGTTTGTTAATAGTTTTCACTTGCGCTGGATGAAACAACAAACTTTTCGACCATGCTCGCGTTGACGATAGACGGACCGGGAAGGGCCCTCTTAAGGACTCAATGTGTTAGTAAACTAAGGAACTATGCTAGTTTAATGCCTATAATTTGGGTAATATTGCTACAGGCAATATTTATTAGGGTAATACTGCTGAAACTATTATAGTGTAGGGTAGAATAGAATAGAATACTCTTTATTATGTACACCATAAAAGTTACAGATATAAATGTTGTAGTTTTACATAGGGTGACACAATGGGCGGTCTTATCGCTAAAGCGATCTTTTACAGACAACCTTTGGATGGATTAAAAAGAGAAGGAGAGACAATACTGCAGGTAGTCAGTGGTGTACCATTTACATATTATTATACAATAAATACATAATAGATTGGGGAAAAAGTTTCTTCGCATTTTTTAAGAAAATTCAAAACATTTTTTAATATAGTTTATTTACATTTAACTAAAGTACCATTAGGTACCATTTTGTTCGATAACTTTTTACCATCTTGTAGGTAGGGACATGATCCCATTGCTATAGAAATTTTGGGACTTCTGATCAAAATACCGTGACAAGTGGTTTTGGCAGTCCCCTCGTGATGTTAACCTGACACTGCCTAAAGAATTCTGAAGAGACCGAAACAGGTGGAAATCTGAAGGTGCAAGGTCAGGACTATACGGCGGATGCATTAACACCTACCAGCCAAACTCTCTTAATTTTTGCTGAGTGGCTGAAGATGTGTGAGGTCTAGCGTTATCATGATGAAAAACCACACCCCTTCTGTTGATTAATTCCGGCCGCTTTCTCTCAACTTCTTGCTTTAATCTCATCAGATGGTCGCAGTAGAGTACAGAATCGATGGTCCTGCCTGGTGGTAACAGCTCATAATGAATAATGCCCTTCCAATCCCACCACACACACAGCATCACCTTGTTGCAAGTTAACCCGGGTTTCGCCACAGTCTGTGAAGCCTGACCGGCCTTAGACCACGACCTTTTTCGCACGTTCTTGTCGTACGTGATCCGCTTTTCAGCACCAGTTATCAGCTTCTTCAAAAATGTTTCGGTTTCATTACGTCGTAATAAAGAATCACAAATGAGTACACGGTTCATTAGGTTTCTTTCAGTGATCTCGTGAGGTACCCAAAAATCGAGCTTTTTTGTGTACCCAGTATTTTTTCAAATGTGACAAAACTGTTTTCTAGTCAATTCTCAGTTCTTCACCTACGTCGTAACTACTGATATCTTGCTCCACTTTTTCAAAAATGGCATCCATTTTATCCGATCAGAGCGACGTGCATCTTTGACATCAAAATTTCCGGATTGAAAACGCTTAAACCAAATGTGTGCTACTCTCACAGACACTGCACTAGGTCCATAAACATGGCAAATTTTTTTCGCGGCTTGCGTTGCATTTTTATCTTTTTTGTAGTAAAATTTTAAAATGTATTGAATTTCTTCATTAGATTCACTCATCTTGACAGTACGAAAAACAAATGAAAATCACACATTTTCCTAATTTGAATTTGGAATTATGTTCTTTAAAATTTAAACTTTCAATGATACCAAAACCAGCCAGATACAAATAGTATAGCCAAAGAGATTTTATTACAAGTTCATACATACTATAATGCGAAAAGATTTTTTCTCCAACCTAAAAAAATGTATATGTTACGGCTAAGACCCGAAGTGCGGCTACACCTAGTTTTAGCCGGTTAGAACTAGGTGTAGCCACTTACTCTTGGTTAAACCTAGTACGAGCCGATTGTTTTCGGGTAAAATCATTTGGGTTAGGTTAGGTTAGAACTGTAACCATCAACAAGCGAAGGCGAGCGAGCGAAGCGAGCGTGCCGCGGTAGCGGCCGCCGAGCGCCAGATCCCCTCTATTGTTGGTAAATTGGTTTTATCCAACAGGGATTGTCTGGACCTATAATTCTAACCGGCTAAAACTAGGTGTAGCCGCACTTCGGGTATTAGCCGTAACATATACAATAATAAACAAGAGCAAGGAGCAAGGGTAATATTGCATTTAGTGATATTTCGAAAGACTATATTGGTAAACGTAATCATTTATTAGGATAGTTATTGCCAAAGACAATATTATGAAAGACCTATCGCGGGTGTCCAAATCGGACCACCGTAAGGGCTATTCCTGCTTGCAGAGCTCGGCCGCTTTAGTAACGCTTACCTACGCTCATCAACCAATAGCATCGCCGCATCAGATCTTTGCTGATCCCCTTGTTTTGTAAATGAAAAAAAAGACTTCTGTGATTATTGTAAGTAACAGAGCCTGAGAAATTTATATAAACAAAAGATTTGTTTTTATTGGTCGACGGAGAAAGGCGCGTTAAACGGATGTAGTGTAGTAATCGTGAGCACGGGATTTTGTTTTAAAACTGGTCCGATTTCCACGCTCGCGATAGTACCTACAGTAGTCTAACCGGTGAAGGAAAACATCTTGAGGAAACCGACATTCCTGAGAGACATTTCTCGACGGCATGTGAAGCCAAGTCAGAGGCCCATGGGAGTCATAAAAGCTCTTACATCAGGTTAGTCACTAACCCCACGACAAATGTTAGAAGATATTCAGTGAGGAATGTGTTAATACTACCAGCTAATATTGCGGATAATTAATGGCGGGAACAGCGTTCAAAATGGTTGAACTCAACGTGTTTAATACATATTTAAAAAAAAACCGGCCATGTGCGAGTCGGACTCGCGCACGAAGGGTTTATTTATTTATTAAGGGTTCCATTTAGAGAATACAATCCCGAGCATGTTTTTCAATCCCGGGCTTACGGGATTTTTGAAGCCTTTTCCCGGGATCCCGGGCTCATCCCGGGATTAGACTATGTGGTTTCTAATTGGGCTAAAATAAAAAAAACACGAGTAATTAAAAAAAAATGTCTTTAATGTCTTTGCACAACACAAATCAGAATAATAATAAGAAAAGAAAAAACACAAACCAAAAAAAATACTATACTTTTGCAAGAAATTAAAAAACAGCACAAAATAACTATTTAGAATTTCGAAAATATAATCGCAGAAATATCAAAGCATCCAATGTTTGACTTCCGAGCCTGCTTCGTAGTTTATTGCCAACATAAGTAGCAGCTGAAAACGCTCGTTCAGCTTCTACGCTGGTTGGAGGAATAGACAATAGATACTTATATGCTGTTTCTAAGTGATATCCACGAACACCTCCATTTTCGAACAGGCTCATTTCACGTCTAATACTATTTGCCAACCCCAATTCATTTTGTACTTGTACTTCAGGATCTGGGGATTTCATACTCTTGTTAATTTCCAACTGTAACTTTTCCTTTAATGTCAATTGGGGTTGGGAGGTTTCTGACCTTAGCTCATCATCTGTTTGTGATACTGACCTTGCTTCTTCTTCCGTGTAATCTCGACTATTAAGTCTTTTAACAATACTCTTTATTTGCTTCCTCACTAAAGCCTGTGTCGGAACTGGAAATAAGTCGTGCCATTCCAAATCCGATAATAACTGATTTTCAACATCCATTCGTGGATTTTGTAAATAATTTAACACGCCAGTTAAATCATCACTTCGTCGTTGCTTTATACGTTCCACTAAGGATGTTTTATTTTTTTTGGCAAGTGCTGAGTTTTTGCTAGACAGTTGTTTTATAAGAAATTTCAAAGCGGCATCAGCTGTGCATAAATTAGCATCTCGCCGACAGATTGCTTCTACTGTCAATTTAATTGGGGTCAGCACATCAACAATTTTATTTACCAATTCAAAATCAACATCTTCTAAACGAATTGGATGATTGAGATCTATAAGAGCTTTTTGAATGCATGCTTTTAAAAGATAAAATCGCTCCAGCATTGTTAAAAGACCTGGTTTTACAGTCCAAAAGAAGTGACAACTCTTTTCCATGTTCAATTTTCACATATTTTTGAAGTACTGTTTCATTTTTCAATGGAGATCTTTTGAAATACACTACAACTTTGCGGATTTTCTTTATCAGCTCATTAATATTTTCATATTGTGTTAACTCTGGTACGTGTTCTGGCGCAAGATCATTTTGTGACATTACGATTAAACCTGATTCTGGACAGTCTAAGTCTTCTAAATGGTGTTCATCATCGCTGTCGTCCATATAATCAACAGTCACAGCTGGTTCATTTATAGTATCATCTTGCAAATTATTATGTTTTTCATAAAGCACATCACAGACCGCCAAATTGATACCATGTGCGAGACACAGTTGTTGTTCAGTGCAAATAAGCCGCCCCACCTTTATCATAACATTCAGTCCATCGGTTACAATAGCCACGATGTCAGTTTCTAGGGAAATGTCAAATTTACTTAGACGCTCTTGCAATATACGAAGACAATTTTCAGCTGTCATACTATAGTAAATAGGAACAAGTCCTAAGTTCCAAATTTTTTTATATGAATGAACGTTGACCGCCATGTATCGTTTATTGGAAGTTGAAGTCCACTCGTCGAAAGAAATACTAAATCTTTCACCTGCACTTTTCAAATGTTTTAATTCTGCAGTTACTTGCTTTCTGATTTTTTCACTGTAATTCATAACACGTTTTCGAACAGTGACGGCTGACTTTGGTAAATCCGTGTATTTTGCTAAGAGCATTTGCATTTGCTTATTCACACTGAATGGAAATCCATCTAATGCAATCATTCTTGCCAAAATATCATCCAGGCTATCGTCGGCACTTTTAGTAAAATAATTATCTAACTTTCGCTTGGCTGGCGGCGGTGCTGTGTTCAGATTTTCAGAATCTTGACTTGTTGAAGCTGATATAACCTTGATGTTATGTTTTGATAACAAATGTGTATGTAATCCCTTAGTTGATCCACCCAAAGTCTTGAGGATGGCTGGGCATCGCTTACATTTAGCACTATTCCCGTCCTTCTCAACTAAATAATAACTCCACACTGACGTCGTATCACTGTCTTTTTTATGTCTAACACAGTCCCCCGCCATTTGAAATACTTAATTTCAGATAATTGACTTTTAAATTTTAATGACGTAGCCTACGTAACCCGTCGTCACTGACGTAGCCTACGTAACCCGTCACTGACAGAACAATAAATGAAAAAAATAAAACCTGATTTGCATATTTATACTTTCGTACAGGGAATCCCCGACCGACGGGAAATACCCGCAACAATATTATGACATGAGATGATCGGGTGATTCCCCTGTTGGTTCGTTGGGGAATTACCTTAAGAGTATTAAAGTATTCCGAGTGGGGAAGTCCCTTCTAAGTTCTACGACAAACATATTATTAGGACTGTACCTGTGTAGTAAATAGTGGGTACCTACGTATTGTACGAGTTGCTTTTTGTCGTAATGTATTAAAATAATCTAGGCAAGGTTATTTTCAAGGCTTGCGCGGGCTTGTGCGTTGCCGGACTACAGAATACAAACTAGACTTGTAAAAATTATTAATTATAATTATAAAAGTTAGAGCTGGAAATTAACAAGTATATATATTACAAGTACAAAATGAATTAGGGTTGGCAAATAGTATTAGACGTGAAATTAGCCTGTTCGAAAATGGAGGAGTTCGTGGATATCATTGTACACAACCTACAGCACACACACAGTATATTACTTTTGTATTATATAATGCAATGGTCTGTTGGTCCCAGTCAAGATTCCAGACAATAAGTAAGTCCAGTAAGTCTTCAATAAGTTATTATCTAATCTCTCTAAGTTGCCTAGTGACCTTCTAATGTCACAGTTTTACCCATTACCTTTGTACGGGTGATTGGGACATCAATGCTTCACAAGCATTATCTCAAGATACTAGGCATAAAATAATAAATGGTATCTTGAGTTAAGTATCTCAAGATGGTGTCTTGAGCTAAGTATCTCAAGATGGTGTCTTGAGCTAAGTATCTCAAGACCCATAAATATGGGTAATTGATTGACAGCAAATAGTTAATATCGGCACCTACTCCATATATTTTACATGATTACGGTATGGAGCTCTTATTTATGATCAGTGATGTATAAACATGAGGTCACTATAAAGTGACCTTCTAATGTCACAGTTTTACCCATTACCTTTGTACGGGTGATTGGGACATCAATGCTTCACAAGATACTAGGCATAAAATAATAAATGGTATCTTGAGCTAAGTATCTCAAGATGGTGTCTTGAGCTAAGTATCTCAAGACGGTGTCTTGAGCTAAGTATCTCAAGACGGTGTCTTGAGCTAAGTATCTCAAGACGGTATCTTGAGCTAAGTATCTCAAGATGGTGTCTTGAGCTAAGTATCTCAAGATGGTGTCTTGAGCTAAGTATCTCAAGATGGTATCTTGAGCTAAGTATCTTAAGATGGTGTCTTGAGCTAAGTATCTCAAGATGGTATCTTGAGCCAAGTATCTTAAGATGGTGTCTTGAGCTAAGTATCTCAAGATGGTATCTTGAGCTAAGTATCTCAAGATGGTATCTTGAGCTAAGTATCTCAAGATGGTATCTTGAGCTAAGTATCTCAAGATGGTATCTTGAGCTAAGTATCTCAAGACCCATAAATATGGGTAATTGCTAACTTAAAGTTTAAACTTTAAGGGGGATTTGATAAGGCTTTTCAAACTGAATATTAGTAATAATAGCAGAGCAACAATAATTTCATCAATTATCCTCAAAGATTAACTTGAAGCCCATCTCCCATGCTCTTTGAAAGACTGGTGATTTTCATTTATTACACAAAATTAAAACTCTAAAAGCAGGCTTAGCATGATGCTTTCTATTTCTACTCTATTGTAGAATAGAAATCGCTTGTCGACAGACAAGCGATTTCTACGAAGTAAGATATTACTTCGTAGAAAACTGTCAGCTGTCTACACAGAAGCGTAATTTTTATCTACTTTAAAACACTTATCTACGGTTCTCATGCTAAGCCTATGGAACCAGGAATGGTTGGTTAAGTTTATTTTAGTACTAACCTAATAAGCAATGTGGAGATATGAATAAGCAGTTTGTTTATACATGTATAAGATTTTGCAATATCAGGTGGCGATGACAAAGATAGGGTCAAAGTAGGTCTAACAAAGTCTAAGTATCTCAAGATGGTGTCTTGAGCTAAGTATCTCAAGATGGTGTCTTGAGCTAAGTATCTCAAGACCCATAAATATGGGTAATTGATTGACAGCAAATAGTTAATATCGGCACCTACTCCATATATTTTACATGATTACGGTATGGAGCTCTTATTTATGATCAGTGATGTATAAACATGAGGTCACTATAAAGTGACCTTCTAATGTCACAGTTTTACCCATTACCTTTGTACGGGTGATTGGGACATCAATGCTTCACAAGATACTAGGCATAAAATAATAAATGGTATCTTGAGCTAAGTATCTCAAGATGGTATCTTGAGCTAAGTATCTCAAGATGGTGTCTTGAGCTAAGTATCTCAAGACGGTGTCTTGAGCTAAGTATCTCAAGACGGTGTCTTGAGCTAAGTATCTCAAGACGGTGTCTTGAGCTAAGTATCTCAAGACGGTATCTTGAGCTAAGTATCTCAAGATGGTGTCTTGAGCTAAGTATCTCAAGATGGTGTCTTGAGCTAAGTATCTCAAGATGGTATCTTGAGCTAAGTATCTCAAGATGGTATCTTGAGCTAAGTATCTTAAGATGGTGTCTTGAGCTAAGTATCTCAAGATGGTATCTTGAGCCAAGTATCTTAAGATGGTGTCTTGAGCTAAGTATCTCAAGATGGTATCTTGAGCTAAGTATCTCAAGATGGTATCTTGAGCTAAGTATCTCAAGACCCATAAATATGGGTAATTGCTAACTTAAAGTTTAAACTTTAAGGGGGATTTGATAAGGCTTTTCAAACTGAATATTAGTAATAATAGCAGAGCAACAATAATTTCATCAATTATCCTCAAAGATTAACTTGAAGCCCATCTCCCATGCTCTTTGAAAGACTGGTGATTTTCATTTATTACACAAAATTAAAACTCTAAAAGCAGGCTTAGCATGATGCTTTCTATTTCTACTCTATTGTAGAATAGAAATCGCTTGTCTATCTTACTTCGTAGAAAACTGTCAGCTGTCTACACAGAAGCGTAATTTTTATCTACTTTAAAACACTTATCTACGGTTCTCATGCTAAGCCTATGGAACCAGGAATGGTTGGTTAAGTTTATTTTAGTACTAACCTAATAAGCAATGTGGAGATATGAATAAGCAGTTTGTTTATACATGTATAAGATTTTGCAATATCAGGTGGCGATGACAAAGATAGGGTCAAAGTAGGTCTAACAAAGTCTCCCGCCATTTGAAATACTTAATTTCAGATAATTGACTTTTAAATTTTAATGACGTAGCCTACGTAACCCGTCGTCACTGACATAGCCTACGTAACCCGTCACTCACAGAACAATAAATGAAAAAAATAAAACCTGATTTGCATATTTATACTTTCGTACAGGGAATCCCCGACCGACGGGAAATACCCGCAATAATATTATGACATGAGATGATCGGGTGATTCCCCTGTTGGTTCGTTGGGGAATTACCTTAAGAGTATTGTATTAAAGTATTCCGAGTGGGGAAGTCCCTTCTAAGTTCTACGACAAACATATTATTAGGACTGTACCTGTGTAGTAAATAGTGGGTACCTACGTATTGTACGAGTTGCTTTTTGTCGTAATGTATTAAAATAATCTAGGCAAGGTTATTTTCAAGGCGCAACGGACTACGGAATACAAACTAGACTTCAAAAATCCCGTGATTAGCCAAGTACAGTCCCGGGATTTTAGGGGGGGCCAGAAAACGGTCGGGATCCCGGGATCCCGAGATTTGGGATCCCGGGATCCCGAGATTTGGGATCCCGGGATTGTATTCTCTAGTTCCATAACATTATCTATAAAAACGGCAAAAAAATCATGTTTGTTGTATGAAAATATTAAATATTTGATTTAATTTAATTATTTATTTTTAAAGTGAATATATAACTAAATATTCTGTGAATATTTCCAGCGTCTACCTGTTGCCGTTATTAATATCGAGCAAAAACGAGCAAAAAAATCACGTTTGTTGTATGGGAGCCCCCTTAAATATTTATCTTATTCTGATTTTTAGTATTTGTTCCTATAGCGGCAACAGAAATACATCATCTGTGAAAATTTCAACTGTCTAGCTGTCACGGTTCATGGGATACAGCCTGGTGACAGACGGACAGCCAGACAGACAGACGGCGGAGCCTTAGTAATAGGGTTCCCGTTTTACCCTTTGGGTACGGAATCCTAAAAAGACGAGACCCCAACAGCGATGACCCCTAAACTAATATTACCAAGGGTAATGCTACAAAAGGGAATATGCAGTGCCGCAGGAAATATCGCTACGGGTAACAATGCCTCAGGAAATATTGTTAAGGGTAAATATGCCAACTCTCTTACCTGTGAGAAGTCAGTAAACTCATTATGCGCCATCTGCAGTGTATAAGCATAACTATTCTCGTCGAAAGCCTGCGGACTGATCACAGACAACTTGTTATAGCTAAAGTCTAACAAAGTCATGTTGTTGCAGTTCTGGAACGCGCCCGTCTCTATGGTCGATAGAGCGTTGTGTGATATGTTCACTACTGCATGGTAGAGGTCGGTGAACGCCTGGTTCTCTATTATTGTTATGTTGTTTTCGGCTAGGTTTATCATCTGGAAAGGAAATGCAAATTTTTAAACCCACATTTCGCCAGTTATGTTTAAGTCCCATGTAATAGGAGGCGAGCCTATTGCCAACAACCGGGCACAATTCCAGAACCCGGACTGCTACTGAAAATGTCCAGATGAAAAAACCCAATAACACTTCGCCCGACCCGGGAATCGAACCCAGGAATTCATGATCAGCAGTAACGCTTGTTACAGCTATACCAACAAGGCAGTGCTAGAGGGGGTGGTATATACAATATGTAACAAAAACCCTGTTGTTCCTTTTGTTCCGGGACGTATACATTTACCTACAAGCACAACATTGGTAGAATTATAATTTTAAAAAATTAAGTATTGGCTAGTCGAGAAGTTAAAATCAAAGAATGAAAGAGGTTAGAAATCAGTTAAACATTACAAATATTCATAATTAAATATTTATTTTAATTATTTTTGTTGAACAGTTTTTATATATGACTTGCTTTATTACGTATCATACCGATTCTTAAAACGTAGGTAGAAGGAACAACAGGGTTTTTGTTACAATCATATTGTATACTAATATTTTAAAGAGGAAAAGTTTGTTTGTAAGTTTGTATGTAAGAGGTAATCTCTGGAACCACCAGTCAGATTGGAAATAAAAAAAATAATAAATATTTTATCAAATTCAAAAATAAAAAGTATTTTTGAATTTGATAAGCTAATTCTTGAGGTAGGATATAGGCTATTTGATATTACGCTGCGACCCTTAGGAGTCGAGCAGAAAGAAGAAAAGTCAGAAAGAACCCTAAGCGAAAACGAAGTAATAGCGCGGCCGGGCGATTCGATGCGACGCAGTGGATCGGGGAACAAGAAATTTCTCGCGAACCAAGTTACGGGTAGAAGCTAGTTTCAACATAAAACGGCAATCGGCCTAATAAATTGGTCAAACAATATTATTATTAGACAAAATTCATACACTCACTATGCTAAGGGTAACACTTTAATGTTTTGATCTATACTAATGAAATAAAGCTGAAGAGTTTGTTTGTTTGAAAGCGCTAATCTCAGGAACTACCAGTCGGATTTGATAGCCCAATTCTCGAGGAAGGTTCTAGGCTATTTAACGTCACGCTGCGAGTTAAAAGAAAAAAAGCCAGAAAGAACGCGAAAACGAAGTAAAAGCGCAGGCGGGCGATGCGATGCGCCGTCACAAATGAAAAGGATTTTAATAAAAATGTAGCTGTTATTTTAGTATATAAATTGCGGTGTCTTGTGACTTCCACGCCAACGAAGTCGCGGGCAGAAGCTAGTAAAATACAAAATGACCCTCACCTCAGCATATTTAACTGCCTGGAACATTTGGAAGTCTACTTTGCTGATCTTGTTCCTGGCGAGGTCTACTGTACCAATGCGTGTCACCGCTGAGAACGTGCCGCGACCTATGTCTGAGATCTGGTTGTCTTGGAGGTATAGCCGTCTGGAAAGAGAAAATAATAATATATATAAATATAATAAAAAATATAATAGTATTCAATCATTCAACTCAGCCTATCGCAGTCCTCTGCTGGACATAGGCCTATCCCAGGCTGCGCCACAACACCCTGTCCTCCGCCTTTCGCATCCAGTCTGACCCAGCCACCTTCTTAATTTCGTCGGTCCATCTAGCTGGGGGCCGCCCCACACTACGCTTGCCGATACCCAGTCTCCACTCCAGGACTCGTCTGCTCCATCGGCCATCGGTCATTCGACAAACATGGCCAGCCCAGCCAAAATCATTGTCGCATTTATAATATTACTCAGAAGAGTTAGAATTAAATAATTCAATAATAGATAGACCTTTGTACTAATATTATAATTATGTCGTATCTCTCTGTATTTTACTGTGTGTACATAAAGATTAAAATAAATAAATAAATAGAATACTCTTTATTATGAACACCATAAAAATTACAGATATAAATGTAGAAATTTGTACAATGTTATTGTTGTTGATGTTGTTGTTGTGTGTTGTTGTGTGTTGTTGTTGTTGTTTGTTGTTGTTTTGTTGTGTGTGTTTTTTTGTACAATGGGCGGTCTTATCCCGCTATAGATTTAGTGTGGAAGGAGAGACAATACTGCAGGGAGTCTGTGGTGTACCATCAGTGGCGTAGCTAGGAAACCAAAGGCCCTGGGGCAAAGAAAAAACTAGGGCCCCGAACTAGGGTTCCGAATTCGACGTACTACAGATTTGTCGTAATTCAGATTCGTCGTACCTAATACAGTCGTGCGCTTGTAAATTCACTAATAGCGTTTTATATTCACGCCGTTGAAGCGCGCCGCGTTTCTCATAGGTCCGCCTTGCGTCAGGCGCGTCCTGTTGAAACGCGCTGTTTGCAGGTGCGACTGTGAAACCAGCCTAAGAGGCTCTTAGCCTCTTAGGCTGGTTTCAGCAAGCAATACAGGGGAGTTCCCAGCAAGTTTCAAACCTTTAGATATTCGAGATTTATTGGGAATTCCCCTGTATTTTTTCAAATAAGTTGCCATTATTAAAGTCGCTTTCCTGGAATCTGGTTTATTTATATTCCGAATGTGGGAGAAATGTTCACTAGTTCAATTTATAGTTTATAAGTCAGTCCCAGGGGCCCCCTGAGCTTGGGGGCCCCGGGGCACTGCCCCGCCTAGCCCTCCGGTAGCTACGCTACTGTGTACCATTCACATATATACAATAAATACATACATAAAACATATTAAACTTATCTATATAAATATAATATACAATAATAATCATGAAACAAATGCAAAGAACAAAAAAAAAATGTTTAAGGAGATAGTGTTTTTTTTTGTTTACCATAATATTAGTAGGCATGTATTTAACGCAGCGACAAATTAATCGGAATTTAAAAATAATGAAAGCCGGTAGCAAAAATAGTAGGTTAGCAGCTACAGCGAAGTATTATTTTAAGTAGATAAATAAATTAAATAAATTAAAAAAGATAAGTAAATAAAAAATTAAAATAAATAATAGTTATTTTAATTTAAACTGGCATCGAATTTTTGTTTTGGTAACTGAATTTACCAACAATAGAGGGGATCTGGCGTTAATGGTTACTGTTCTAACCTAACCTAACCTAAATGATTCAATAACAGTAGATGACTTTGCAGCGATTAAGAAATAATATTTAATCGCTGCCATGTTTTTTTTTTTGCAGCAAATAATTAGTCGCCCTTTAAGTTGTAAGTCGCCTCGAAAATTATTAGCGATATTAGTATATGCCCAGTATTACCCTGATAAGCGAATTATAGAAAAAATCATCACTTATCTTCATTATAATTTTACAACTGTGTGTTTTAAATTAATTAATTTAAATGAATTTGTTTTTAATCAGATTAGATTTGTTATAGCTATAACTCGCTCTAAAGTCATAATCAGCCTATAATATTCCCACTGCTGGGACACAGGCCACTCTGTCAGAGAGAGTGGTAAAAAAACCGCGTAATGTGTCAGACCTCTGTGATCATTGTAACAGAGCTTGAGAAATTTATTTAAAGAAAAGAAAATATTACTACGTTTTTTTTTTTATTGACCGACGCAAATATGCGCGGTGTACAGATGTGGTCATCATGTTCACGGGATTTTGTTTACACGGTGGTCAGATGTACGTACGTAGCCGTACTATTTCGAAGCTGTTTATAAAATAAAATAAAGAACCGAACCGAACGTATTATCCGCAACAAATCTGTAGGGTAATACCGCGTTCGATGGAGGGGTTTCGTATAGAAACGCAGTATCATTGCTCAGCAGAGGTGTATGGTATTTCTCCATTTAACTAGTTACGTTATTTATTAGGTGAGTCTATTAGTATTTATCCGGTCTAAAATCCATACTCTGAGCTGGCTACTGAAAATTGAATAACGGAAAAATACAAAAACTCCGCAAGACCCGGGAATCGAACCCAAGATTCCACATCAGCAGTCACGGTTGCATTAGTCTAGTGAGTCTAGTGGACCAACGACGCAGTCAATTGATTTTTAACCGACTTCCAAAAAGGAGAAGGTTATAATAATGTTCTTTAGCGTAATAAATTAATGAGACTTACCTCAAAAACCTCATTCCTCTAAAACTGTTGGTATCCAATTTCTTGATATTATTATTGTCCAAATGTACCACTTTTATAACGGTGTTCCTTGCAAACATGCCTCTGAAAAATAAAGACAATAAAGCTTTAAGACAAAAGTACCCAATATGCGTCTCTTCTGCAAAATAACTAAAATGTGTGAGATATTCAGGTATTTCAGGGTGATATAAAGGATTATAATGTTGTTGAAAAGGGTCAAATTGTGGCAAATCAGAAAAATCTCTCTGTAAATCGCCCTGTAAATTTCTCTATAAATCGCCCTGTAAATCACTCTGTACATCACCCTGTAAATCTCCCTGTAAATCACCCCGTACATCGCCCCGCTCCCTGTAAATCACCCCGTACATCGCCCTGCTCCCTGTAAATCACCCTGTACATGGCCCTGTAAATCTCTCTATAATCGCCCTGTACATGGCCCTGTAAATCGTACTAAAAGTGCATTGAATTTAATCAAATCTAATGTCAACTTAAATTATTAGTTTTTATTGGATAACTTATCAAAACAGCTAACATGGCAATAAAATAATTACTGATTCTAAAACCTTATATATTTACCTCGGTATCTCTCCAAGTTGGTTGTGACTGGCGTTACACCAGCCTAGTTTAGACAGATCACCGATATGACTGCCATCTAGCTTGGTCAAACTGTTGTGGCTGAAAAGTAGACATAACAAAACTTATTAAATAAAACATTTAGGAAAATGGGTTCCATTCTAAACATGAGGTGCTCGTGGCTAAATACTAACAGCCTCACGGGGCGATCGAAGGTTAAGCTACGCTTGTCACGGTCGGTTCATGTATGGGTGACCATCTCTACATATTAGAGACTCCTCCGTGCCTCAGAAACCACGTGAAGTCGTTGGTCCCGGCTGTTATTACGAAGATCTTTGACAGTCTTTATGGGTGGTCAGACACAAAAAAGTCTGACAAGCAGTCTTACCAAGGGGTATCGTGTTACCCAGTAACTGGGTTATGGAGGTCAGATAGGCAGTCACTCCATGTAAAATACTGGTATTCAGCTGTATCAACTTTTATTCGTTATTTTTCTAACTAAGCTCAGGTAGCTTTTTGACCAAAAAAAAGAGACTTCGTTACTGTTTCTTACATTACAGTGTTAAAAAGACCGCGCTAACTACACGCACGTCCTACTGCTACAGGAGCGTGCTCCAGGCTGAGCTAGCGGGCGGAGGGCGCCTAATGATTCATAACGGCCAGCTACTGATTGCGGTTAAGCACGAAGTTCAAATTTGAATGAAAAACTTCGATTTATGTGCAGGGGTGGGTCTGATAGACCCTACCAGGCATACCGAGGGTTAACTCCGTGTGAATGACTGTAACCGTAGTAGCACCACTATCTGGGCACAAATCTAAACTTCGGACCGGAAATTTGTAGTAATAGACCGAAATTCAGAACCGGAATGAGCATTTCATCATCTTTAATTGCATGCCACTCATGCCAGTGAGCTTACTAGCCAGCATGCATAGATAGGGCAGTAGTGGCCCAGTGGTATCGCCCCGACTTACAAGTTGTAGTTCAAGAGTTCGAACCCAGGCAGGCACTTTACTTTGTGTATCACCACTACTTCAAAACGGTGAAGGAAAACGTGAGAAACCTGGCATGGCCTAGAACCTAAATTCGAAGACATGCACTGACATCCACCAACCCGCACTGGGCCCGCGTGGTGGATTACGGCCTACTGCCTCTCAAAGGAGGAGGCCTGTATCCCAACTGTGGGAATAGCAAATCCCACAATACTATACAGATTGTTGCTTTTTTAAACATTTGCATTTGCTTTTTTTAAACTTAAAATTAGGCCAAAATCAACTACTGAATTACCCAACCACTAAATTACCCAACCACTGAATTACCTAACTACTTAATTACCCAACCACTGAAATATCCAACCACTAAATAACCCAGCCACTGAATTACCCAACCACTGAATTACCCAACCACAGAATAACACAACGACTGAATAGTGAAAATTACCTTAAATCCAATACTTCAGTGTCCCTCAATCCTTTGAATTGACTACGCTTCAATGTTACTAGTTTGTTCCCGTGTAGATCTAACTTCTTTAGTTTTTTTAGCACCTGAAATCAAAACAAGGTAAAGGATAAAATACTTATTTGTGATATATCCAAGTTCGGATGATCATCATCATCTGTCTGCCTTGTCCGAACTATGTTGGGATCGGCTTCCAGTCTAACCGGATGCAGCTGAATACCAGTATTTTTCATGGAGCTACTGCCTGTCTGACCTCGACAACAAGTTCGGAAACAGAATAAAAATACACCTGCAGAGTGCAAGCAATGTCAGGGAAATTAATTGTTTGCCAAAATGAATAAAATTTCGAAAAAAAAACATAGACCTTTCTCAACACTGTCATACTTTTTGACAGTTAAGTATACTAAATAGCTGTACGTAACACGGCAAATTGATATAGGTAGTGTTTCAATTTGATAAACAGTAAAATGAATTTCCCTAGCTGTATATTCTCACCATCCTTGGATTATTCACAATTTCACATTTTGATTTCTAAAAGAGAGGTTCGTTTCAGAAATCTAGATAAGGTTATTGCCAAGATGCTTAGGATTTCCGCACGTTTCGAATATCATGCGTCGAACTTAAAAAATAAATAAAGCGTGCTGTGCATTAAAATAACCTTCACGAGTGAGAATACTTGAATGTATGATCTGCTCCAAAAGTATACATGCGTAAAAATGTACATATTTATAAAACAATAACAAATAAATTAAAAAAAAAAAACAATATTAATTATAACAACTAAGTAGTCAAATAAAAGCCCTCATCCTCTCTCCTACTTTTGCTGTGCCCGACAGGGTCCACAATGATCATAATTCTGTAAAAACCTACCACCTAAGTTCACATGTGGAAGCAATACATATATTGAGTATGCAGGCGTTCAGCGGAGTAATTGTTTATCACACTATCAGTAGCAATGGATTTCGTTTTGACAGTTCAACAAAATTCATTGTGTTATTTACGTTGTTGAGCTGAAATTGCTGAAAATTTTCGAACATACTATATGTAGTAATGGATTAGCAATATACTCGTACTTCAACATCATTCAGATTGCTTGGTTAAATGTTCTAAATCAGATCGTAATTGATAGTATGTTACGCAAATAGGGTACTGGTTAAATTCTGTATTAGGGTAAATAGGGCACTGGTTAAATTTTGTATTAGGGTAAATATGGTATTGGTGACATTCTGTATTAGGGTAAACAGGGTACTGGTTTAATTGTTGAGCCCAACAGGGTCCATGTGAACTTTGTAATTATTTTTAAGATCTTGTACACACATGAGATATGCAATAAAGATTTGAATATGAATTCTTACGCAATCACTCACTCTAGAGCAGTGGTTTCCGAAGTTGGCTGGACCACGACTCACCTAACAAAAAGTTCCAAATTCGGGACTCACCTCTTGGTTTTCATGAATTTCAATAAGGGTCTATTGACCCGGTTGGTCGATTTGTCGTCCTAGTTTTCAGGGCCCATCCAATATTCGCTGGCGACCCACCAGGGGTCGCGATCCATACTTTGGGAACTACTGCTCTAGAGGGAGTTAGTAACAAATTCATATGCGTATTTATAAGGTTTGAACTTTAAGAGGTTTATTTATAAACGATTATTAAAGTTAAGAGATGTTTAAACGTCAAAAGGTATGGTTAAACAGTCGCTTATCATTACATAACTTTAAGCAGCGGTTATAAATAAACCTCTATACCTCCAACAAGGTCTCATCACAGATGTGATGGGTATCTATCGATATCTGCTGACGATCAAACAAAAATTACTGGCACTCAACGATCAACCAGTACTGGGTCTGCTCCGAAGCGCTAAACCGAAGTATCGGCCGAATGTTCGGCCGTTTTAAAACTTCCATAGTTTCCTTTTTTGACTTTGAGTCCTTACCTGACTTCAAGTCACAGTTTTGACTTTGGCTTATCTCTTCGACTGCCTTTTTGTTTTTTTTTTTCGCCGTAGTCAGCGATGGTTAGCCGTAGAAGAAAAGAAACGACCGAACATTCGGCCGATACTCCGGATTTATGTTCGGAGTAGACCTCCTGTAGTTACATTTGGTTCGCTTAAGAAACTGTTTTTGTGTATGACAATTTTTTTTTTTTTTTTTGATCGAATTCCTTAACGCGGCTTTCGGTAGGAGTTGACTAGTAGGAATCTTTGCGTAAGGAAAAAGCGTTATGCGAGAAATCTCTCTCTCTCTCTGTCTCTTTCTATTATATATACGAGTGCATGTGTATATTCATATTTATTTATTTGCGTTCCACAAGGTAATGTGTGCAAGGTATGTGAGTGTGCGAATAGGTATCGAGATTCGAGCAGACGAGCATTGTGCGCGGCCGTTTGTATAACCTCAATACTGAAATAAGTTATTAATATTAGTATTTTTTTTAATTGATCCTTGCGGAACTTCGTTTCTCTCTCTGACGGGGGTCTACCGACCACTCATGTTTTTTTTTTTTATATATTAATTTTGTCTACATCATCAGATCTAGCAACTTCTGTGAAGTTTTCCCAATTTCAATTTGACCTTTTAAAAATATCAAGTACATTTAAGTAAACCAGAAAAAGAATACGCTTCGATAATCTTCGTGTTTCCGAATTAGCACGAGCGGCGCCGCAGAGCAACCCCCACAGAGGCATTACTTGCATGCTTCTAAATTTTGTACTGCCGCACTTTGTAGTATAATTGCGCGCTTGTATCAAGTTTTCTCTCAAATATTCAAAGCTACTCCGGTCGCAAATCGTCATTTGTCACTCAAAAGATTTGAAATGTTTTATGGAATTGCATAACTTGTTAAGACGCTGACAACAGCTAAACCGTTAAAAATAACATATTTTTTTCCGCTACCACAAACTATATATTAAATACTAATACTATTTAACTATAACTAGCTTGTCTTAAACAAAAAGATTTAGCATATTTTTTTTTTTTTGTTTAAGACAACCCTACTTTTATCATTTACCCCTTGTCAGCGCCTTAATCTACAATTTTGTAATTATGGTAAAACAATATAGGCTAGTACTTCCATGTTTATAACAACACTATATTAGATCTCATAATCGCGCGTTCGTATTTCCGATGATAGACGATGGTACCCGAAGCCGCATACTTTTTTTTTTTGAGTTCTGTACCTGAAAAGCCTCTGGCGGTATATCAGTTAGTAGTCCATTCGATAAGTGTAATCTCTCCAGCTTGCCGGCCGCCTCGCTGCCCGCGAAGATAGTCTTGCCCAGCTTCGTCATCTTGTGTCCGTCTATTGATAGCACTGATAGGTTGCCAAGGATCTGAAATGTTTAATCATAATCATAATCATTTATTTGTCAGAATATGGTACATTATATGGTCTTAAGATTAGTCAGGTTAGACAATTATTAGGTTAGTATTAACATTATTTATTGCATAATTACGAATTAGAATTACAATTTGAGGAGTGTCAGTTACAAAATAATATCATAAACACACAAAGTTTATTTAGGATGTCAAAGTATCATTTAATGTCAGCGTATCAAAGAGTTAGATGTCAAAGTAAAAAAGATTACAATTAAATTAGGATGTCAAAGTATCATTAAAATAGTTGTTTAAATTATAATAACATTCAAGTCTTTAAGTTTATTTTTAAATCCATTTAAGTTTAACTCTTTGATTTAAATAACATAACATCACGCCTGTATTCCCCGAAGGGTTAGGTAGAGGTGTACCCATATTACTTCCAAATTTAATAGCCCATTTAATAGCGGGCAAGCCTATTGCCATCAACCGGGCACAAATCCAGACTCCGGACTGTATCTGAGAAATTCATGGTAGAAAAACCCAATAACACTTTGCCCGACCTGGGAATCGAACCCAAGACCTCACGCTCAGTAGTAGCGCTGGCGACTAGTACACCGCTATAGTAATTTTAAGGGGAGGGGGTTAATATAGGTATAAGATGTATATACTTCTTTTTGACTTTGCGACGGGCGGAAAAATTAAGCTTTTTCTTCTTGTCATAAGAAAACCACTGAATCAGGAAATGTACAGAACTTTGATAGGAGGGTAGGTCGAAAGAAAATTTAATTTTATGTTGTCCGCCATCATCCTTTCGTCCCAAAACCAGGCGATAAGATACAGAGCGCTCTATTGGAAGGTTGGTGAAACCACTCATTTTAAAATAATTAAAAGTCAACTTCCTACTATTGAAATTGGCATAAAGAAATAAAATCACATTGAATAGACTTTATTTCTTGATGAAGATGTAGAGATGTGGAAAGGAGAGTTAATGCGGGAAATAAAGTGAATGGTGCTATACATGCGATTGTGACCAATCAGTCGATGCCCAAAAAGGCTCGACTGGCTGTTCACAATGGTGTGCTGGTGCCTACGCTTATGTATGGAAGTGAATGTTGGGTGTGGCAAAAGAAGCATCAAAGTAGAATAAATGCAGTGGAAATGCGTTCCTTGCGCAGCATGCCTAGCGTGATTATGAATTATAGGCTGAAAAATGAGGTGATAAGGCAACGGTGCAGTTTAAAAGAAGATGTAGTAACAAAAATTGAAAAGAGTATGCTTAGATAGTTTGGTCATGTTGAGAGGATGAGTGAAAGACTAACAAAAGGTATTTATAAAGCAGAGATGAGTGGAAACACCGGGAGGGGACGCCCTAGGAGGACATATAGTAACCAAGTTGGTGATATTCTTCAGAAAGGTCAGGTGCGTAGTACTCGCAATCGGCGTGCGTGTATGACCAGATGTATGAACGTAGGCGAAGCAAAAGGAGTATGTAAGGAGCGTAGCAGGTGACGTTCTATAGTTTCTGCCTACCCCCATGAGAAGAAGGCGTGAGTTTATGTATGTGTATGTATGTGAATAGACTTGTGAGTGTTGTGACTAAAGTTCAGTTAGAATAGTGATGTCGCATGTGGTAGTTCTTATCACTGCTACGAATTATTTGAGAGAGAATCCTCGCTTCCTCGCCGGCAGTGTGAACAATTAGCGATCAACTATTAATATATGCATCTCATTTACTGACACGGGACCTAAATCCAGTGAATGATTCTTGAGCGAGAAACAAGTCGATAGTTAGTCGCTTACCCCTCGGCGCGCGGCGGTGGGACAAGTACCTAATAGATGCCTTTCTGTGGCACTGTGGTTCACAGTAATGCGTGATAGAAGAGATAGAATACTCATTATGATAATGTAGGTACACCATGCGAATCAAAAATACGCGGATCGAAATGTTTATGTTGTACATACGTTCTTGGATAAGATATACTCAGGCCAACGATACGAGACAAATTTATACAAATATCAACTTTAAACTCAAGTAATCTAAGAAAATGATAAAAATCGCTAATCATCATATAATAATTTTAGTTGCAATGGAAACTGAACCATACGCAGTTAAGTTAAAGTTTTTAATCCCAAAGCATGACATTGACCCATCCCCTCCAAAAGATGGATTATCAGGAGACTGAAAGTTTACTCAGATTTATATCATGACCCAAAATTAATACGTACTGTGATCCATACTTATGTTTCCCCTTCTTACACACATTCAAAGGTGCGAACATAACCAGACACTCATACACACGCCCACCCCCTCTCTCTCATCACACACACACACACATACACGCTCAGAAATACTCATAACTCTGTTGTTTTACTGTGTTTTTATATTTTAGTTTTTCCGTTAATAAGTCTTATGTTTTAACCGTCTGCTGATACTGATTTCAACTACCTTATTATGTTTTATATCATGACACTTGACTGTCAACTATGTAGCGACACTTCTCCACGATGTTTCAAGAGCAATAATAGAGCCCATGGCTGAACGCTGACCCTCAAAATACAGGTCCAGGCCTAGTTTGGGGGTTAGGATCAGATTCTTGGCAATACATTTGTGTGCTATATTATTTCGACCTACTTGTTTGTAATATGTATTTTAAGTGTCAAATAAATGTTTTTATTTTTATTTTATTTATTTTATTGATCTCGTCTCCACGTCTCTATTGCTAAAGTAGTAACCCCTGGTTTCTCAAAGTCTATTCAATGTGTTGCTAAATTTTGAAGTTAAGTGATTGGCTGTTGTCTCGGTCAGCATATTAACTGACCCGCAACTTTTCAAACACTTACCATAAAAGCATCTTTAGGAAACTCCTCAATCTTAGTATTAGTCATGTAGAGCTCCTGTAAGGTCCTGTTCACGCCAGCGAAGGCATACTGGTCTATCGTCTTTATAGGAGTGTCCACTATCTCCATTACCCTGATTGTGGAGCGATGGAAAAGTGGGCCGAAGAGATTTGCTAGAAAAAGATGCGATGATATTAATTTTATACAGGGTCAATATAAATTTGCTAGCGAGGATACGCAGACGCGATAGAAATCGACTATCGATTTCTAATGACAATAGAATAGAATGTACACCATAAAAAAAATGTACAAATGTCAATGACGATCAAACAAAAAAAATATACTGACACTCAACGATCATCCAGGGCCTCAAGTCTGCTATTACAATAGTGTCAGAATGGTCGATCATTGATTTCATAATTGTTGATTTTGACAAGTTTGGTAATCTACTATTATAATGGCGTCACTATGACTTTCCAATGGTCGGCCACTGACACTACATTGAAAGAAATTGCAAAGAAAATGATCGACCATTATGAATTTACCAGATTACGAACTTTTAGCAAAATGACAATGGCATGACAATGCGGTCGTGTTGGAATGACTGAATTTATAAAAATAGCAGACTTGGGCCCCAGTAGTGTAGTTACTTTTAGTTCGTAGATCTTTTAGATTAGATCTAGCAACTTCTAGAAGTTTTCCCAATTTTAATTTGACGTTTTATAAATATTGATTAGGAACATACAGGTAAACCAGCAGCAAAAACAAAAAATAAAAAGATTTTATAAACTCATCCTCTTGCGGCTTGCCAGCTAAAAACAACATTATTAAAAGTATTACCAAAAACATACTCACAAATCTTACACTCCTTCAACAACAATCTTTCAACTGGCAACCCCAATCCCGCAATATTCCCCAGCCCCACACTGAGCACAGATAACCCTGTATTCTCACATTTTATAAACAAGCCTGTATCCGACCCTTTTTCACAGACACAAGGGTACATTAGGGTAGTTGTCGAGTCTTTTGGGCAGGGGTAGACCGGGCCAGGCGGTATGTACTCCGCGTTTGTGTAGGTAAGCAGCGTTGCCAGAGCGAAAATTATTTTTGTGACCATTTTTGTGGGTGAGGGATCTGAAAATAGGAAAAAATAATGTGGAGTTATTTAAAATTGGCCTAAGCATAATATACCAAGATAAATAATGTATAAGTACATATTATTATAAATTAAAGTCGCTATTCATGTCTGTATGTGTGATCGAGTTATTCTTCTAAACAACGCAATGGATTTTGATGCGGTTTACAGAATCATTTAGAGAATTTATTCCGGAAAGTTTTTGTGTTTATTACGATAGATATTAAACTTACGTTTATGGTGTTTAAAACTAACCCGACAAACTTTAACGAGTGCTTTAGACCATCGAACAGAATAACTTTTTATATGGAACCAACTTTGAAATCATGAATTAAAAAAATCTGCTGTATTGTCGTAGTAGGTTGTATAAAACTTTAGTATGGAACAGCTGAATTTTTCGCAATTTCAACGTTCGTCCGATAGTAACTTATTCAGTTCGTTGGTCTAAGGCAGTCGTTAAAGTTTGTGGGGTTAATTTTAAAACACCTTATTTATTAATGAAATTATTAGAATAGAATAGAAATACTGTTTAATATGTAAACCATAAAAATTACAGATATAAATATTGAAATTATAGATAGATAAAGTCGTAAAAGTTGTCGTAAAAATTGTGCGCAGCAGGAGAGCGTCGCTAGCTTCACAATAGATGAAATTAGCCTTTTTATGCTGGATGCTCAAAGATAGCCCGCAAAACTCAAATTTTCTTAAGTTTTTTGCACTTTGCAGGTCAGTGTCTGGTTGTATCTTGATCAAAATATGATTCGTGACCATAACAGATAGATATGTATTTACAGGATTAGAATCACTATTACAATCTAATTTAGAATTGGTCTCAAATGTCATAATTTCAAGAAAAAGTCATTCAATTCAATCCTAATTTTTTCTCCAATTATACTTCCTTTCCAATTAAAATCCTACTTACAGCATGGACAAAATTGATAATTCACTGTACAGTTACAAAAACAACCGACTTCCAAAAAACACTACAAAGTGATAAATTACTTTAATTTAATAACTTTTCTTTAAACTTTAAAGTCGGTGGCAAAAAACTAAAATACAGATCCAAAGACACCGACTTCCGAAATTAAGTTATTTTTGGAATACGGTTGTTTTTTTTTTTCACTTTTTGGTGGGTCAATTTGTAATTAATTATCTAAATTACAATAGCCTAATGTCAACTGCTGATCATCTTTTACAAAATATTGCTTTTCCCGATGCAGGGGCGTTAAATAATTGTTCAGAGCTCCAAGTCTTTGCAATTCTATCATGTGGTCATAAGTAAGCACACACCCTATTTTTAGGGTTCCGTACCTAAAAACGAAAAAACGGAACCCCTACAGGATCACTCGTGTTTTTTCCGTCTGTCTGTCCGTCTGTCACAGCCAATTTTCTCCGAATCTACTGGACCGATTATTCGTGGAAACTTGGTACAGAGAGAGAGAGAGAGTTGAAACTTGGTACACATATGAATTTATGTGACACAAACACGGACGTGTAACTTAAACAAATGAATTTTGAATATGGGGGTCAGCTTTGGGGGGCAAATTAAAAAAAAATGTTTTACAAACTGTACCGTGTGACATATCAAATGAAAGGGCTTTTTTTTTGGGTGGGAAATTATCAAATAACTTCTCTCGCTCTGGGCGGAGCAGGAGGGCTTGTCAGACTTTTACTGACTAAAACCCACCCGTGTTCCTTCAATTGCCCGTGTGCCAGGACCCCGATATCCCCTTCGAACAAAATCGCAACCCTGGCAGGCATTGACCCTAACGGACCCCGTCAGTTCGTGCTGACAACTATTGAGGCGCGCGTGGAACACAACGCGCCGTCGACTCGGGAAAAATTAAAGGGCTTGAAAATAGATGAAATTTGATCATTCCCCCCCTTTATCTCCGAAAGTACCTACTGAACACACATAAAAAACAGACAATAGCTCTTTACTTATAGATTACAGGAAAACCTATAGGTAGTCTAAAAATAAAATAGTAAATCACTCAATATTG
Source organism: Tiliacea citrago (assembly GCA_963921375.1). NCBI lineage: Eukaryota > Metazoa > Arthropoda > Insecta > Lepidoptera > Noctuidae > Tiliacea > Tiliacea citrago. Next base: position 13,383,341 of record OY992807.1, on the reverse strand, counting down.
TGAGTACAAACTTACATTTGCAGTTGGAATGTATGAGGGATGGGAACATGTCTTTCAACTACAATGTTAAGTTTGTGTTTGGGATAAATTCATTCCAACTACGTAACCCTTCATTGTGCGTGGTCCGACACGCACTTAGCCGGTTTTTTTTATTCAAGTTAGATCATATAATGACGTGCCACTTGCGGAGCGTGTATAACGTATCTACTTCTTTTTACTTCTATTATCATTGGTGATTCCTATTTCTCTTTCTCTCTTCTCTTCTCCATGTGTGTGTGTGACTGTTTTCGCTCGCTGAATGAAGCCGACCTCGGCACTTTGATAATAATATTCAATTAGGTATTAAAAACAATTACAAAGTTGATAAGATTTCTCGAAATTCTACTTGACTTTCAACAGTTTCAACCTATCTTTACTTATTATTTTATTATTTGTATGTATAACATACATTTTTACCCGACTAAGGCGAAGCAAAAGAAGGGTATGTTATGATGTCACATTACCACTAGCATAGGGTTGCCATACGCCCCGGTACACCGGGACATGTCCCGGTTTGAAGCGTCGTGTCCCGGTGTCCCGGTCAATAAGTCGTTTGTCCCGGTTTCGAAGTTAGGGTGTGTTTGCCACGGCATCCTCACCTTCCGCCTGACGCAGGCCCTCACCGGACACGGTTGTTTCGGGAGGTTCCTGTTCAGGATAAAGCGGGAGGAAACGCCCGGGTGTCACCACTGTGTGGATCGCCCGGAGGACACGGTGAAGCATACGGTGGACGTCTGCCCGGCTTGGGCGGAGCACCGCCGTGTCCTCACGGAGGCGATTGGCGGCGGCGATCTCTCGCGTCCGGCCCTGGTTCAGACCATGGTTCGGAGCGAGAGTGCATGGAAGGCCGTCACCTCCTTCTGCGAAGCAGTAATGCTAGCGAAGGAGGAGGCGGAACGTGTGAGGGTGAGGCAAGGTTCGCACCCTTACGCTGGTAGCATATCTCCGCCGCGAAACCATAGCAGCGAAACCGCAGTAGTTCAATTGTACTGGTTCCGCTTCTTGTTCCGCTACTCGAATCGGATGCGAGTAGCGGAACATGACGCGAACCAGTACAATTGAACTACTGCGGTTTCGCTTCTATGGTTTCGCGGCGGAGGTGTGCTATCAGCGTTAGTCGCCGCAGGAGACGCCCCGGGGTCGGGAATCGCAAGCCGATTTCCGACCACCGTAGGGGCGGGCCTGCGGACGGTGAGCGATGGGTAGCTCGCCGTCCGATAAGGACCAGGCCCAAGTCGACGGCGTGTTGTGTTCTACGCGCGCCTCAAAGAGATGTCAGCACCAACTGACGAGGTCCGTTAGGACCAATGCCTGCCAGACGAGTTTGTCCGAAAGGGACATCGTGGCCCTGTGACACAGTCAACGGAAGGAACACGGGTGGGTTTTAGTCAGTAAAAGTCTGACACGCCCTCCTGCTCCGCCCAGAGCGGGAGAAGTTATTTGATAATTACGCGCCTTAAAAAAAAGGGTGTGTTTGTTTGACCACGAATTTCTTCGTACCTGACCAACCCGCCCGAGGTGGGATACCAAAATTTTCGAACTCGCTCTATTGAACTTTACGTTCTCTTAATTCTAATACTTTTCTGTATTTACGTCGTCAAAGTCTACTTTTGAATGATTGGTCAAAAGAAAACCTAGCCTTTCGGAGGAGCTAGCTTAGGAACTAGCTTCGCTTGCTGTTGCATCCTAGGTTCTTTTTGGAAAATCACCGTTATTTTAAGATCGATACCTACTTACGACTTGCGCTTGCGCCAAAAATTTAAGTTTTCAAAAACAAAATCCTGTCTTACAAACAGGGACCATTTTGGTTACCCCATTAAAAGGGTTTTCGATTGGGTTTTTCTAAGCGGTTAAACAAAAACCCATACGATATGGGTAACCCTTTTGAACGGCTTAAATTAAATTTTAGTTACCCGTTGAAAGGGTTTTCGATAAAAAAAACCCATACGGTATGGGTAACCATTTTGAACGGCTTACTTTAAGCCATTCAAAATTACCCACACCGTATGGGTTTTTGATTAACTGCTTAGAAATACCCTATCGAAAACCCGTTCCATTGAAAGGGTTTTTAGAATTGGTCATGCTACGCGTGCGGGGCGGATATCGAAATAACATAATATTATGATTTTTTCATGTCACTGGGTTTCAAGTAGGTATAGAACCCATTGAATGGGTTATCATGTAACCCTTTCACTGGGTTTCAAATATAAAACCCATTCAATGGGTTATCATGTAACCCTTTCATTGGGTTTCTAGTATAAAACCCATTCAATGGGTTACATCATGATAAAGGTAACCCAGCGAATGGGTTACCCCTTCGAAAGGCTTAACCCTTAACCGGGGTTGTACGGGCCCTGCTTACAAGACCCGAACTCTCTGAAAGACAATTCACACGGGCATCGTCGAATGTATCTTGCCTACATCGTATTGCCACTGAATATTCATCGAGATTTTTAATTATCAATGGTTTACTCCATTTCTATTCCAAATGTCCCGGGCGACGTTTCAGCATTTATGGCTGCCCTACACTAGCACTACGACCACGGCGATCCTATGAACATCACTATGATTATGTACAACCAATTAAATACTTACAATAATTAAAATATATTACGTGTAAGTTCTGTTCGTTTAAGTCTTAAAAATTTGTATGAACAAACTATTCAATATTTATCGTCTTAAAGTTTAAGACGATAAATATTGAATAGTTTGTTCATACAAATTTTAGATGAGAATATTGTCTTGTTTCATACTTTTAGCGTGATTTGTCAATAGTTGGGTTTTATTTTTTAACTTTTTTTTTACATTCTGTAATTATTTTATCTCGCACTGACTTATTACCTATTTGTTAGGTTAGCTAACTTTAGGAAAATCGCAAGAAAATCGTCTACTTTTACAATATTTGAAGCATCATGCATGTATCTAGGTATAATCATCATTTCAGCCGAAAGACGTCCACTGATGGACATAGACCTCCCCCAAAGGGAGGGGATTGCCATAATCGCCACGCTTGGCAGGCGGGTTGGCGATCGCAGTATGGTGTTAAAATGCATAGAGAACGCTGCTGCCCATTCTATAGTAAGTCCCTTAGTCGCCTTTTACGACACCCACGGGAAGAAATAGGGTGGTGCTATTCTTTACGTCCGGGACCACACGGAACCACCTAGGTATCACACAATTCATTTATTTGTCATTGCTTATTTTTAATTACTTTTATATGTAATACCTACCTACAGTAATTTTAAATTATGTAGGTACATAGTCTTCTCATATAATTAGGTACAATAGTTAATGTAGGTAGGTACTTATTCAAAATATTGTAAAACATTTTAAAAGATAAACTGGAGTTTCTTGCCCGTTGTTCTCCAAACAAAACTATTCTATTCTATTTTTGTTGTATGGCAAGCAAAGCCGGTGTCGACTATTCTGCCAATGTCTAAAGTGAGTTGAGAACCCAAACAAAACTACCTGGGCTCAAAGTTCTTAAGTGCCTCCTTGAAATAAATGATTTGACTTTGTTGTTTTAAATGTAAAATTCAATCTGAATGTTAGAAAAAATAACCTATAACGCTAAAGTATCAAATAGTTTTTGAAAAGAAATGTCAGACATTCCAGCGGGCTAATTGCGTAACACACTATCAGTAAGAATCGGTTTCAATTTGACAGTTCAACAACATTCATTGCGTTATTTACGTTGTTGAGCAGACAAATTCTAACATATGAAGCAATGGATTAGCAATATACTTTAAAATCATTCCGATTCTGATTCAAACTGTGATCGCAATTAGGGTGCTGGTTTATCAAACCACAGGGTTAGTAATAAAAAAAAACCGGCCAAGTGCGAGTCTGACTCGCACGCGAAGGGTTTCGTACCATAGATCGAGCAAATAACGCCCAAAAAAACACGTTTCATGTATGGGTCCCAAAACAACAGAAAATAGGTGCACAGTTCTAATTGATCGTTTCCTATGGAGAAAGCCGGCAATTCCACGGTTACTCTTTTAAAAATAATTGGTTTTTGCAATGATTTTAAATTACAGTGTCAATAGGTATGGGAGGACAGTGTTCACAAGTAATAGGTACTTAATAAAATATATGTACCTAATAAGCCATTAGCAGTCCCCAACTGTATACATAAACACCATAGAAATATAAAAAACCGGCCAAGTGCGAGTCAGACTCGCGCACGAAGGGTTCCGTACCATTATCTATAAAAATGGCATTTAAACACGTTTGTATGGGAGTAAATATATGTTTAATTTAATTATTTATTTTTAAAGTGAATATATAACTAAATATTTCAAGCGTCTACCTGTTGCCGTTATCAATATCGAGCAAAAACGATAAAAAAAAATCACGTTTATTGTATGGGAGCCCCCTTAAATATTTATGTTATTCTGGTTTTTAGTATTTATTGCTATAGCGGCAACAGAAATACATCATCTGTGCAAATTTCAACTGTCTAACTATCACGGTTCATGAGATACAGCCTGGTAACAGACAGACAGACGGACGGACAGACAGACGGCGCGCGGCGGAGCCTTAGTAATAGGGTTCCCGTTTTACCCTTTGGGTACGGAACCTTAAAAACAGGAGAAGTGGCAAGGGGGCGTGTCTAATCCGCGCGACATGATCGCAACGCTCATGTACCAGGCAAATGGTCGTATCTGCGAACTAGTGCGCTTTCGACCGCGTCTTTATAATCATGAAAAACAATAAACCGTAAAATATTTCTTGCTTTTACTACGTCACTTTTGTTTTCATATATCACAGCGACTGTACTAGTGTACTATCTTTGCATAAAATACATTGCTTCTTAACCACTACCTAAATATGTCGCTTACTGACTGGACAATCAATGTACACATCACAAAACGATACTTTGTTTATGCGGATCCATCGCGTAGTACGCTGCTATATCTTGCGACGAGTTAGTGATGTCCTCTGATCCACTAACGTAGGCTATCGACAACAATGTCGATTGCCTAATGAATATATTGCTATTATAGTTTATTCTTCAATTTGTCAACCGTTGTAACCTGATTGGAAGAGGAAATAATGTTTTTTACTCATTTTGATTTACTCATATTGTTTTTTTTTTTTTGATTTACTTAATAATATTTTTTTTAGGTACATTATTGTTTATTTATATTATATTAGTATCATTACATCATTTATTTTATTGTTAGGACCCCACAAAATTTTTAATACAACGATAAATGGAAGGATCAATAACTTTCCAATTGAGTCAATCACTAGCGTATATGCAAAATAAATGACTTTTGCACAGCACAACGATAGCGACTGGTGTTTTCGTGTGAATAAGTTGTACGGTGCATGGTAAATGCACGCTGTTTGATGGGATAAGGTTTATAATTGATTGTGTAGTACGTTCTGATTTATTTCTTGCAAGTGTGTGCACAACTTCATATAGATTGCTTTTACTGAACTGCATGTGTAGTTGTGGCGAGTGGTAGGGACAAACTGGAGACACCGGGTTCCGATACATTTTCAACTACCGGGGCATATCTCCTTCTTTCTAATATCTATGGTCCCTTCGAACCTAACTAGTCCATGTCGGGGTGCCCCAAGTCCCGAGCTTGCTACGCTCGCTCTTGCACCCAACAAAACACCTAAATGTTAACTTTTATAATTACGTTAATATATAAACATATTCTAGGGCTTCCACTAACTCCAAAAAAAGATCTCATCTATATTTTATAATGTTCCGCCGCTACAAATATTCCACTATCGCATCACCAAAATTCTCCGGGTTGCTATTGTCTTTTTTTTTTAACAAAATGGCTGGATTTACCAATATTTTTAGAAAATTAGTTTAAATATTTTTAGAAAATTAGTTTAAATATTTTTAGAAAATTAGTTTAAATATTTTTAGAAAATTAGTTTAAATATTTTTAGAAAATTAGTTTAAGTATTTTTACGCAGCTCTGGCAGCTAAAATTGCATGGGAAAAATTGCTTGAGATAAGCCCCTTGCCCCAAGTTCAAAAACTAAAACCAAACTACTGAAAAATCACACTCTAAAAAGTATGAAACAAGAAAACATTGTCATCTGAAGTTATTATGTTCAAATTATTCAATACTAGCTGCGCCCTGCGGTTTCACCCGCGTAAGTCTCGATCCCGTGGGAATTTCGGGGCAAAAAGTAGCCTATGTCTTATTCCAGGGTGTCAGCTACCTCCATACAAAATTTTATCAAAATTGGTGCAGCCGTTTGAGCGTGAAGAAGTAACAAACATACACACACACACACTCACAAACTTTCGCCTTTATAATATTAGTGTGATTAAATAAAGAACTTACACGTAATATATTTTAATGTTCTTAATACATATTCATAGTCATGTTCAGAGGATAGTTGTGGTTGTACGCCACCTACCCTAACAAAACAATACATTCTAACAGTAGTAAGTGATTATAAGCCTTATGGCAAAGTGAATGCACCATATATTAACCAGTGTGAAGAAATATTTTCTTCATACTTAAGAACTTAAGTTCAACTTAAATATTACTTGAAACACAAAACTTTGTTATGAACACAAAAGAAATGTTTGCTGCAAAAATAAAACTTGTTGCTAGCAGCAAATATGAAGAATAACTTGTTATTAGCATGGACATTATGACGAATAAAAAACGCTCTCAAGGCTGCAAAACTTAGGCCTGAAGTTTTCAATATTTATTTCTAACTTGTTTGCCAAATATAAAGGTCGAAAAAACCAGTTTTAACTAAACACTAAACAATAATAGAATTTAGAACTTTAAATGACCATATATCTCGGTCTGATTAAGAGTAATTAAAATGTTTTAAATAGCTTGGATTCCCTTGAAAAGTTACTTTATATACTTTGCGAACTACGACAAAACTTTCACTTCTTATAAATCAGTTGGAAACACACTACCTGCGCTTAATCCTTGAAGAAACATGGATTACACGAAATCCTGCAGTTGCTGTATGATTTTCTAAACCCGTATCATAATAATTACGCAAATACACGTATTATTATTTTCTAGGAAGAACTGCGTAACTTCACCACACCATGATCAACGCGGAACTAACCATAGACAACTTGTTAGTGACATTTGATGTCACTTATTCACATGTCAAAAATAGAAATTAAAAATTATAATGTTGGTACTCTTCGTACTTCGACCAATAAAGGTAGGTTTTTAAGTCAATGGTACTGAACTTTGTACTGTGGCAGCTCTAAGAAATGTCAGTCCACACAGCGCTGTCTATTATGTGTCTGTCAATATCCTGTGAAAATACCTTCAGCTTATTTGTTTTATTTATTTGCTTATTTTACGTTACTTTTTTATGTTTTATCTTGTTTGAGCTGTCTTCACCCGTTTGACTAAAGTATTTCGTTTAATAGTGATATTACGAAGCGTTACTGCGTGTTTTGTTATACCCCGGTAACAAGAGGTGATTTGCATAATCCACAATTAAAATCATGTGTAAGATCAAAATTTTAAGTCGTACTCAAATTAGGCTGAGAATCAGCACTTTTCGAACGTCAAAAATACTTAAAACAGTCCCCCAAAAACGCCCACCCTTCACCACTTCCTAGTAGATAGTTAGGTGGGAAGAAGAAATGGCGCAACAAACATATTGTAAACTTACCACATAAGTTCACATTGTGGAATGCAATAAATATAATTTGAGTATTGAGTGATATTCCACCTAAAATGTCACTATTATTAACATGCAGGACTCCCTTTTTCTAAAAACAAATTTTGTTTGTTTCAGTTACTTTTTACATCAAGAGTAACGTTAGCTGCCGAATTCCTTCACGCTTTATTCCTTCTCACTAAGTATCCCATAGACAAAAAAATATATATATTGTGAAATCCGAACAATAGAGCAAGAGTAAAACTCAAATATGCAGCCGATAAATAGAAATAAAACTAATGATATCCCGACATGCGGCGACATCGCAGGAGAAAAGTTATTCATACAAACAGATGATTCAAACAATTTTAGTTGCTGGGAGGTGTTCTGCTTTCCTTACACAATTTGCTCGAAGTTTTTAGACTGCTGCCTTGGACTATGCACAGGCGCGAACCAATTCGTGGTGTTCTTGATGATGGTACAATGGTGTATCTGCAAAGTCACCCGCGCTACAACCCCAAACCCCATCGTCTATCCTTACTATTTCTACATGTTTGGTCAAGTTGCCATATTATCAGTGTTTTTCTTTCTGATGTGGTACTATTTCGGTAAAACTGTAGTTTTACCGTTTTTTTCTACATTCTATGCAGCGTTTGTTGATGATTATCAAACTGTAAAGCCGAAAAACACAACGCGAAAGTCTTTTAGGAAATACTGTTTTAGAAGAGGTGAAATATTTGACACACCTGAAGAAACTAGTTCAACTTCTCAGATTCATTCAATAACTATAATTAATATTGTTATAGAAGGTTTTGTTATTGGCATGCTTTGAATAATCATAATTTGCAAGAACGTCTTTTATTTAAATTAATTTAAATAAAAGAAAAAACCTGGATAGATTTGGCGCAACGCCGCGCGCCGTCACTAGCTGTCCCACACCACACAAGGCTATGTATACGAGACACGAGCTAACGAGCGTCAGTGTCCTCATCATCTTGTTCAAAAACAAAATAAAATAAAAATCAACCAAGTGCGAGTATTACTCACGCACTTAAGAGCAGGCAGTCTAAATCAAATTTCGAACGCATGGTCCGCCCCTCGCTTCCCACCACTCCGTTATGTGCTAAACGCTAACACATCAGTAATAAAGTTGAATATCGCGTGCGCTCTTTGATCGTGTTCGAGCACGAAACTAAATAGCGTAAGTCTCAATTCTTATAAGTAATAATTGATCTAGAGAAAAAATATCGTGTGTCGGGATAATAAACTATATTTTCTTGCTGTGAATATTTATTCTAGACATAAAAGCTAAACAATCGTGTTTGATTTTTAGAATTATCCTTACAAAAGACATGATTTTTTAATAAAAATTTGGAAAGAAAAAGATCCAATAAATCTTAGACTAAAGTTTTATTTTGCTTGTATGTGTGACTGTTTCAAAATATTCATGCAAATTAATATAAAAATAGGAAGCCTCCTCTTAAGGTGTCGTACTACCAAAACTATTATAGTCCCTGTGTTTGCCGCAACACCGCGCGCCGCCCGTCACTCACTAGCAGTCGCATACAAGGCTATACGAGCGTCAGGTCAGTGTGCTCATCATAATGTTCAAAAACAAAATAAATTAAAAAGCAGCCAAGTGCGAGTATCACTCACGCACTTGAGGTGCCGTACCACCAAAACTATTATAGTCCCCCTTCTTTTTATTATTTATAAACACGTCACGAATTCTGTGAAATATTCAACTGGCTACAGGCAGATGGATAGTCAAACCGACGACGTGACGCGCGATGGACAGACAGACAGGTCAACTGACAGAACACAGTGTAGGTACTAGGTAGACTTGTAATAAATAAGTTCCCGTTTCCACCCCTTTACATGTATGTATGTACAATATATATTATGTATAATACGCATTTAATTCTAATGCTAGGTACACACGCAGAGACTTTAGTCACCACCGCGGCCGATGGCGATATAATCGGCCGTCCACACGCACAGATTTTGACAGCCTATTAGTCGCCGCGGCACGGCGCTGGCGTCTAAACTCGCTACGTGTGTATCTAGCATTAGACACGGTTCCTTTAAATAACGCTCTTGTCTAGTGCACTTCGGGGGTGCGACAACGTTGGACAAAACTGTACTGTAAAGTCTGGTCACGAAGCAGAAAGAATTTCGTACGCAATTGTATGGCCGTCGCACTTGCACATTAGAAGGGCCTTATAAAGCGCGAGCGCGACGGCAATACAATTGTGCGCGAGCGATAGAGATAAGTATTGAGCGGTCATTGTACGAAATTGTTTCTGCTTCGCGACCGGACTTTTAGCTAGCATGAATCACGAAGGTAACCTACCACCTAAGTTCACATGTAGAATAGTGGAAGCAATAAATATATCCAATATTGAGTAAGATTGATTTCACCCGAGTGCAAAGAAGTAATAGATAACACTTAATCTAAAAATGTTTGATTCTAGGACATGCCCCGGTTTCCTCACGATGTTTTTCTTCATCGTTTTGAGAGGCGTAGTGATGAAATAAATTGCACAAATTAATTAACTTGTGCAACTTTGTGGACGTGACTTCAGATTCAGGCAGACATAATGCCTGCCTGGGATCAAGATCGCACCCATGACCTATAGGTTAAATGCTCTAAAATGACCTACAACTCGTAAGTCGGAGTCATTACAACTGGGCCACCACAGTCTCGTGAAAACCATAGACACGCGGAATTCCCGTCGCGTAATTTTGGGCAGGTGTGTTGCTGTTACTACGCATAAGTGCAATATGGTACCTATATTGGACGAAACGGCGGCAGGTCACGGCGGGAACAATATGCGACTCCCGCACCCCCTTTAAACTTAAGGGGAAGATTTATAAAACAATGGTTAAGAGATAAAGATAGATATACTAGACCAATGGATCAGAATGTTGGGCCACAAAAGGTATGAATGAAAGGCAATTGCATGCATCTGAGATGAGAATGCTAAGAGGGATGTGTGGTGTTACGCGAATGGATAGAATAAGGAATGAGGATATAAGAGGAAGTCTGAAAGTGACACCGGTGACTGAAAAGTTGTATGGGCATGTGATGCGGAGGAATGAGGAAAATGTCGCCAGGAAAGTTTTGAGTATGAGTAGGGGAAGACCAAAGAAACGATGGATGGACTGTGTGAAAAACGATATGGCTAGAAAGAGAGTGACTACCGAGATGACGACTAATAGATAAGTATGGAAGAAATGGATATGTTGGGCCGACCACAAATAAATTGGGATAAGGGCAGGAGGATGATAATGATTGGCCTTTTAGCGATCTCTCACCTGGACACGAGTTGCCTTGCCTACCCTGGAAATCTTTATACATACTCCGGACCCAGGTTGGCCAAAGCAAGGAAAACCTGGTGGAGATTCATAGACGACTCCGCCTTGAAGTGTGGTGCTGTTCCACAAACGATGGGACACTTAGTATCATGTCCTGCGTGTCCTGTCAGCTGCACGTTACAGGTACTGATAGACACTAATGATGGCGCCAAACACGCAGCCGAATTCTGGGCCGAGTCCATTTAGATTGCCATCGATACGCTAAAAAGTAGAAGCCACAGACTAAGGAAGAAGCCAACTTTAGTAGTAACCACAGAGGTATTATCATACATGACGCTTACACATGACGTGAAGATAGAGTCTGACCAAAGAAAGCCGTCCAAGAAAAAAAACCAGCAATTTAAAAAAAATCATGAGCTGTCACCCTTGCTGTACACTCTTGAGTTGACACTATTTATTACTCAAGACAAATTCTGCGATACTTACCTTTAATGACATGATTATTTCGTATTTATAGAATGTTTGTTACAAGGGTTGACAGCTCTTGATTTTTTTTTCTTGGACAGCTTTCGTTGGTCAGACTCTATCATCGAGTCTGTCACAGAGGTGTGCCGTACTGGGTTATTTTCGTACTAGGTCCACCTAGTACGATTATCCAAAAATACTTAGTCCAAATCTGTTCCGAGTATGTACGAAGTATTTACTTAATCAGAAATACAAGAGTTGGTGCCCAGGAACGAAAACCGATAACATTGAACTTGCCTCGGAATAGATGACGTCATCTACACATCGCTGATTAAGGTGGATTCGCAGTGGTAGCCAGCTAAATTCAAATTTTCTTACGTTTTTTGCAATTTTCAGGTCAGTGTCAGGTTGTATCTTGATCAAAATATGATGCGCGACCATAAAAAATACGTATTTATAGAATTATAATCATTCAAAAATCATTAATACATATCTCTAAGTTAAATTAGTTCCATAAGTATTTTTCCGTAAGAGGTTTGGTCATATTAACAATAGAAAATTTAAATTTCGCAGTCTACAACTTTGGATCCACTTTATAATGCGCTATAGCACACACATTTATTATCACAATTACTTTTACATCATGTGGATCACCAGGAAACTATCAAATATATTATAAATTTATCAATAATAGCGCAAATCTAGGACAATTTTTGAATTCTGGCTGACATCATTTTTGTCTCGTCGAAATTTATTTTTGTCATTGAACTACATAGGTGATGTGACAATAATTATCGACAATTATCTACAACATTAATAGAAAAAATTATATTGTCGTAGGTGTTTATCGGGTGACTATATTAGCGGCTTGTCTGGAAGAATAAGGGTACAATAGAAGGGTGAGAAGAGAGGAATAGAAGAAGCCTTTGGTGTAAAAACTCAACCGTAAAATTTAATATTAAATTAAAGAATGTTCTGTAATTTAATATTAAATTTTACGTGAAATTAGGTTCATTTTTGCATTATATCAATAGACTGGAATAGGCAGATACTTGATAGCCGTACGCTATGTACCTACTTCGCCAAGTAGGTACTTTAATACGGATTCAATGCATCGTCATGGCGTCCCGTATCGGAGAAATAATAAAGTATTTGAAGCACGAAAATTACGTGATATTTGAGGGTCGACAAAAAAAATCATATAACTATGGTAAAAATAATAGTCACTATTGATAAAATTCTCGCTTTGATAGCAAATACTCGATTGTACTTTACGCGTCGTACTAGGTGCGGCCTAGTACAGAAAAATATGCAGTGCACATACCTGTTCTAGTAAATACGTGATGTCTGGCATGTCTGTCAGTCTACAATGAATGACGTTAGGATTTGTAATGCCGAAATCTAAACGCTAAATAGTTAATTCTTAATCTAACATTACACATGAATAAACCAAAATTTATTCACCCCAAATTATGAGTAGGAGCATAAAGTGAAGGAAAATTTTTAGTTTTTAAGGAGAAATTCAAATATGGCGCCCAAGAAGAAGGCAAGACGAAACGAACGGTTCCGATGCGATGAAGTTCATGGCGAAGAGTTCCACGCGCAGATCGAGGAAGTCTTCGGTTACAACTGGTGGGATGTGTTCTGCTTTCCATACATTCTCGGAGCCAGACTATGGGATTGCTGTGTCTCACTATGCGCGGGAACAAATCAATGTCTCGTCTACTGGATGATGATCCAATGGCTAGTCTGTAAAATAACAAAGTTAACAACACCCGACCCTATCATCTTCCCTTACTATTTCTACATGTTTTGTCAAGTTATACTTTTAACAGCGTTCTTCGTTATGCTTTGGCGCTGGTTCGGGACAAGCGTTATTATACCGTATTTCGTAGCTTATTATGAGGCATGGATGGAAGATGATACAGGGTCGCCAAAGAAAAACACAACACGATTATCCTTCAGAAAATATTGTTTTAGAAAAGGTGACATTTTTGATACACCATATGAAAATTCATCTTTAACTTTGAAGAATGGCCCAATAACAATAGTATCGCTTTTAATAGAAGTGTTTATATACGATGTTCTGAGATAATATACAATCGGCAACCATTTATTCACTTTGATTTTAACTATAAAGCAAACACAAATTCACAATCACCATTAAAAGTTTGTGATCATGGCAACATTCTGTGCAAAATCAAGTAATTACTTATACATTACTAATTAAATTTCCAGTTTATGTGGACCACGCATTGTAGTCTTTCCGTGAAATGAGAAAACGGTCTATATTAATAACTAGCTGACCCGCGCCCACTTCGTTTTGCGGAGTCTTTTCATTTTTCGGATTATTATATAGCATAGGACACTCACAAATAACGTGGCTTTCTATAGGATAAAGAATTTTCAAAATTGGTTCAGTAGATCCAGAGATTACCCCCCCCCCTCCCTACAACCTCACAAACTTTACCTCCTTTTAATATTAAGTATAGATAATCCCCACCGCCATATCTCTACGTTGACGTTGTGGTGGGGCTTGCGCGCTCCAATGAACGTCTAGGTCTGTGCCGACACAGATCTAAGAGTGAGGGACCAAACCAATTTAAGAGAGATACATTCCAAGCCAAGGTCGCACACGCCCAGGGCATACAGCCCTGGGTGTGTGGGCTAGGGGAATCCGCTAGTCGCTAGTGTGCCAACTCGGAATAATAGGGGACCTCCGTTTTAACGTTTTACTTACCCTCACTACAGTGACCGCAAGGCTCTGCTGTTATCGATGTTGTTATTCCATAGCTACTCGTGGGACTTATTATGATAACAAGATCGAGAAAAAAAATAGTAATCAGGCAAATATGCCTTCTGCAGATGATAAAACATCAACGGTTCCATCACCAGCCTCATCGAGGTCCATATTTTCATCAATCGCATCATCACAACCTTCATATCTATCATGTTCATTATGATCATCATCAACATCATCACCTACGTCAGTAGATGTTGTGTTTTCAGTGGCTAATTTAGCCAATAAACCTTCACCCACTGCTGTCTTAAAAAATACGCGATAAAATGGAGTAAAGAAATTAACGAATTCATTTAGCGCACCTAGCCCTATTTAATCATCACAAACTTAGAATCTGACATTACATCATGCAACAACTCATAGAAAAATTGCCAAACATGAAAGTCTCTAAGCAAAGAATTGGAGATCAAAGGAGAGCAATAGTGTCCAAAAAGTTGTTACCTTCCACTACACTAAATCTCTAAGCACTAGATCCAATTAGGCTAAATTAATAAATAGTTTAGGTACAAACACCCAATAATGACTTACAACTATAGCCACACACACCACAGAAACTTCTTTCACTTCAAATGAACACACAAACGCAGTCACAATCAGAACCTAAACGCAGGATGAAATGGTCCAAATAACTCAATGAAACACGTGTTATTTTAGGGCAACAAAAATGGAGACGGATATGACAACATGGCGGAAAATTTGAAAAGAAAAATTAATAGAATGTTACCCTCGTTGTGACATTTATCAGAACAGCGCATAGCGGACCAAAAAAGAGTAATAGTTAAATAATAGTATGATTTCAGAAAGACGGCTCCAGATACTAAAATCAATAGAAGATAATAAATTACTGGAGACGGACTCTATTCATTGGCAATCTGATAGTTTAAGATCAAATACAGAAAATGTTGACTCGTAAGTTCATAACCACTCACAAATATACTAATTAAAGATAAAGACAATATAGAGACAACACAAAAGCAACAAATAGGAGTAGCCCCCCACCTTAATACATAATAAACAAGCCAAGAAAGAAATCTTGAAATAGATGAAATATTCTCAGGAACAAGGAAAAGTAAAGCGCAGGCCACACCACCAGCTAGCGGGCTAGGCGGGCGAACATCGTTTCACCTCTTTACATACTTCGGTTCACACCGCGAGCTGCAATATTTCGCGTAGTTTGTATAGTTTCCTTCGTTCGCTTCGCCCACCCGCCTAGCCCGCCCGCCCGCTAGATGGCGGTGTGGCCTGCGCTTAACATACTCGTACATTAGTCATCAAAAAGGTTAGCGAATCTAATTGTAAATGTTAATATATCTTATTAACAAAGTATTTTTGCCAGAACAAGTTACTGAATGAGATACTGAATTCAATCATCTTCAGACCATAATATACTGCGCTGCGTGGACAGCTGCCAAGGCCATTTTACTACCGTTGGGTAGTAAAATTTCATTGTCACCTCCTGAATATAGAAGTAGAGTACAACAAGATCGCAAGCCTAAATGGCAAAAAATAAGTTATCAGTGCCAAAATCGGAAGATTAACACATTACATGCAAGGCCTTATAGGTAGAACACTGATTAAAGAAGTAAGTTATTAAGAGACTACAAAACGCATACATCACATGAAGAACCTAACACACACCTTACACACTTTCTAGGCACTCTCAAACAGAAACTAACAGTTGTTGAAAGCAGACTAGACACTAAAGTGACCCCATGTTCAAAATTCATTTGTTTACGTTACACGTCCGTGTTTGGGTCACAGAAGTTCATATGTAGGTATACCAAGTTTCAACTTAATCGGTGACTCCGTGTAGACGTGTGTGCAGTCTTCTACCGACTGTACTTTGACTGACGAACTAAATAAAAATAAATAAATAAATATTTTTATAAAACTAACGAATCAACGAAACTGGCGAACACTGGAAACTGTCTAATTGATGCAACTGTCTAATCCGCAAAACTGATCAATCAGCGAAACTGGCTAATCAACGAATCTGGCGAATTAAATAAACTGACGAGTGAGGGACACTGACCAGTGATACGCGGACTCGTTCTCGAAAACTCCACTCACAATCACAAGCTGTACTTTGACCGAGCTATCCTCACCGATAGAACAACACACTACAATAGACCAGACATCAC
Source organism: Tiliacea citrago (assembly GCA_963921375.1). Lineage (NCBI taxonomy): Eukaryota > Metazoa > Arthropoda > Insecta > Lepidoptera > Noctuidae > Tiliacea > Tiliacea citrago. The sequence goes on along the minus strand of OY992807.1, from coordinate 13,366,949 downwards.
GTTATTACACAAAATTAACAAAACGGCACAAACCATAGACATAGTCGTTCCTAATAGGTACACAAAGCACGTTAAGCCGTTGGTCCCGGCTGTCATTCGTAGATCTTTGACAGTCGTTACGGGTCGTCAGAAGCCCGAAAGTCTGACAACCAGTCTTAGCAAGGGGTATGGTATTACCCAGTTACTGGGTTGTGGAGGTCAGATGGGCAGTCGCTCCATGTAAAATACTGGTATTCAGCTGCATCTGGTTAGACTGGAAGCCGACCCCAATACAGTTAGGAAAAGGCTCGGCAGATAGATAGCAGATAGATAATCTACAGAAAACTATAGCCGAAAAGTTCTCAAAATATAGAGACCTTAAAATTGAAATCTGCCGAATGTGGCGGCTTAGCAATGTCACCATAGTATCTATAGTGTTGTCAACGTTAACTACTGTTGTAATACCTAAACAGCTTCATCGTCTTTAAAAACACTTGATATACTTACCCTACACATATCGAGACTCTCAGAAAGCTGTAATCTTGAATACCTGCATTATTACCAGAAATTTTCTGCAAAAGGACAACGAAACATCAATCGTTTCCTCACATACGCGTGCAGCAACCAACGCACGGACACTACGGACAATCTCATGGACAGACACAATCACCATCACAAAACCCGAACACACTCATCTCATCTCATCATAATATAACTTCCAGGGGCCAATTTCCACTTGGCTTCGGCCCGTACTACCCAATAACTCCGGCGCAATGCCGAGATGCGTAAACTGTAAACGTATAAAAAAGATTAAAGACATTTAAAACACACACACAGATGTATGAACGTAAACGAAGCAAAAGGAATATGTAAGAAGCGTAGCAGGTGGCGCTCTATAGTTTCTGCCTACCCTCATGGGACGAAAGCGTGAGTTTATGTTATGTGTTGTAAGAAAACGAGTGTGCTTTATACCACACGACTAGTCGTGTCTCTCTCTTTCTATCTTCACTAACTTATATCTCCCTCAAGTTCCGTTCGCTCACTTCCGTAACGCTCTCGTCACGCATTCACCAGCTTACTCCCCACGTCAAGCGTGCGTAAAGAAGTTTTACTTCAAAAACTTTTATTTCAGGCTACAATGGCCCATTGAAATAATATTATACCTTACAAACTAACCTTCTAAAGTATAAAACAAAACTTGTGTTAATAAATATAGCGTAGAACTGTGTTAGTTGCAATACACTCTCCACTAGGAGTAATAGTGTTCTGTGAAACACTTCACTAGCTGGTCCTTGTGCTGTATATTGGGATAAGTTTGTGTTGTGCGCTTCATGTTCTGTGGTCTTGAGTATCTATCCCGCCAAGAATCCTGGGATCTTATGGGATAGCCCTTATGATCCCAGGATTCTTGGCGGGAAAGTGAAGCGTCAATATTTAGCCGTTTTGTTTTGTTTGTTTACATTTGTGTTTAGCCGCATATCTATTAATGTATAATAATGGTGACTTATTAACCATTAAGTGTTCGTGAACGTGCATTAGTGTAGGCAAATTAAAGAAAACAGTGCAACATCACTTGAAGTTCTCTCAGGAAGTCCGCGTGAAGTCTCAGTAAAGTGCCACATCTTTACTGAAACATAAGGGGAGCGGGCGGGCGGGATATCATTTATCATGCATTGTATAAAATTCATTTCATCATTATTTAAACGTAACCAAATAAAGACTTGGCTAAAAGGTCCCAGCAACCAGGCAATTAAAATATAATTTAAAAAAAGACTATCGGTACGATACTTATAGTGCTCTGTGAGTACTACTTAGTCTGTGGCTCTGTGCGAAGAGATCACTAGAATCTACTAAATCTACTAAAGAATCACTGTTGACTGAGCAGTTCGCCGATAATCAGTGTTTAAATAAACATTTATTTCAGATAACATCTATATTTAATGACACGTATTTTAAAAACAACTATTACACATTAAAATAAAACAAACAACACACACAAAATTAAAGCAGTCAAGGACACAGTTACACACATTAGGACCGGGAGGAACTTTACTGTCCACTACTCAAAGTGCAATATGCAAACGTATCCAGTGGCGCAGCAGTGGAGAGTCCCACCTGTCCACGAACACGCTTATTACACAGAATCGTGGTAGCCCCAGCAGCACCCCAAATGCGTTGTTGTATTAAACACGTAGGGCATTGTATGACCCAAGTGTGTAGTTAACCCAGCTGCACGTGTAAAGTGTTTGGCAGTAAGACTTAAAAAGAGTCACTTTCACTTGATTACTTCGCGCGAACCTGCGGGCCAAACTCCTAACGGAGCTTTAGGTCCTCGGAAACCCAGTGGCCCAGATAATTGAACTGAGTGACTCTGTTTAAGGGGGTACCAGCTAAGGTGACTGTACGTACAGTCACGTAATTTTTGCCCCGCCCCTTAAATACTAGGAGTTCACTTTTCTTTTTTTTGTTTAGCAACGGTATTTGATATTGATTCAAACAATAGTCATATGTAAAAGCATTTTCTGCTTGAATAAGGCGCGTTCTAAGGGCACGATACAGGTTTTTTTTAATAAAAATAAAGGTTTTTTTTTTTAGAAGAATAAAAATATAACTATAGCAATACTATTACTGACGTTTTAAGTTTGACATTGACAGTTATCAGATGGTAGAAAAGAATTCCTTTACGTCAGTCGTCAGTCACCCCGAAAATGGCGAGAAGTGTGTTACGCTCACACTATTTTTAACTTAAAAAATAAATCTGAATTATATTTCAATGCGAAAACCATTTGCTCAGATTCCGAAAATCGTGTATAAAGTTTAGGTAAATACCAGCATAACAAAACGCTCTACTGGTAAGTAAAAATATTTTATTTGATTATTATGAAAAAGTGAAATTTTAGAGGCTTCTTTGGCGTTGTATTTATTCAATTAATTTGAATAATAAAGAGAGATCTTAACTGCGATCGATTCTGATACTATTTATGTCCGTTTAACAGTGTGTAAATGTATCTATTCAGTTCTTTTTCACTCGTATATGAATGAAAAGTTACATTGTTCGTAGTCAGTGGTTTACATAGAAGTAATAAAGGATTGCGTGATACTATAGTAATCAATTTAAAGTGAGCATAGGAAAAACTCACGTGCAGGAAAATAGTGTGTTCCGCCGGAAAATATTATCACGTAAGTTTTGATTGTTGATAAATAAAAAGTATGGGTTTAAACTTTACTGACCTAGTAACGGCGCGGAAGACACTTGACACACTTTCTAGATCATAGATAATTTAATGCCTAATGTATTTTTTTTTTCTCAAAGTAAGAAAAGGAATCTTCATTAGAAAGTGTTGAGGTAACTATTTCATACATATTTTTTTTAACTAGGAAATTTAGAAGACATGTTTTTACAAAACATAAACCAATACATGGATAATAAATTTGATCCAGGAAATAGCTACTTTTGGAAGTAAAAAAAAAGTCTGTTTAAGATTTTCCTAAAACATTATACAATTTGAATAACCTACTAACATCTAGTGGGATTTACAACAGCTCAAGAACTAACAGCATCGTGTAATCCTAAATATGACAAATAAAAATGGTTCTATAAGAATATAAACTACAAAGGGCTGTTTGACCCATTCACAGCCACAGTCCACGAGATTCCCTTCGTGAAAAATTCAAAGAAATAGATATTCTGACTGTAGCCTCTCAATATATAATTGAAAGTCTATTGTTACACAAAAATATATCAAATTTTGAAGAAGAAAATGTTTGATATTCATAGTTTAAATACCAGGAATAAACACAATCTTGCTGTACATTGCACTCATCTCCACAGAGTAGGCAACTTGTTCATGGGTCAATGGAAATGCTTTTACAAACTTCCTACTGACATTCGAAACTTACCCATTAAATGATTTAAAAACGGTTCTAGAACCAAATTTTGTAAAAATGGGTACTATAAAATTTCTGATTACATATTTAGAAGACAAAAAGCTTGGGATTGAGCTGCTCGCTGTGCCAAGCCTTGTGATAAAATTGGAAAACTCAACATTTTAATTAATATGAAATTTTATATAAATGTACTTTCTTTGGTATTGTTCGTTGAGTCGTTGAGCTTGTGTCTTGAGTCGAGCTGCACGATTACGACAAATGCTTGCACTGATTGGACAGGTCCACTCAAAATTGTGTGGTTCTTTCCTCAAAAGACCATTTCAGACACAGATCTACATGGTCCTCACATGATCTGACCAAGATTATGTCTGGACTTTAAAAGAGACTTTGACCCCTTAGTTTGTTTCGCCATTTCTTCTCACGGGTAGTCAGATAGGAAATGTCAACTACATCTAGCTTATTTTTTACTTTTTAATATGACGTGTAAAAGTGATTCCAATATCCTATTTACAGAATAAACGATTTCATTTTATTTCATTTCATATACATATTGACATTGCTGAATATTATATACAAAATTACAAGAATATTTAATTTGAAAAGTATTATATTTATTACTTTAATTATTATTGTGTCAATAAAACGTGTTGTTTAAAATTTTGGAAAACGGTAAAAAAAAAATTACTCGAAAGAGAACCTTGATAAATTTAAATCATGTATACAAAATTTATCTTTCAAAGAAGTCTATGATTGTAATGATGTTAATGTAGCCTATAAGACCTTTTTTGATATTTTCTCATTGTTTTATAATCTCTGTTTTCCAGAGAAAATAATAACTATAAACACTAACAAACAGGTTAAATGGATTTCTCATGGCATAAAAACATGTAGTAAGAGACAGAGACGGTTATTGTGGGCTTACAGACTACAGCCAACAAAAAAAGCTAAATGTGACTTGAAAAAATACACCACACAGTATAAAAAAAAATTTAAGACTAACTCAGAAGGCACAAAATAACTACTTTATAAACAACTCGCAAAATAAATCTAAAGCCACATGGCAGATAGTCAATAGATCTAAAACTAATCTGCCTAAAGAACAGATACTGTCAATAAAAACAGGGAATTTGACTTACACAAGCCCAAATGACATAGCAAATGCATTTAATGACTACTTTATAGATGACATCGCGAATAATATAATAAATGACATTAAAATAAACAATAAGTTAGATAATTTGACAATGCAGTCAATGTTTATACAGCCTGTTTTTAAATCCGATATTATTTAGCCACAAATACGCTTAAAAATACTAGCACTGTAGGTATTGACGGTATATCTACAAAAGTAATTAAATATGTAATTGAGCTTATAGCACCTGCCCTAGCGCATATTATTAAGGTATTATCGAGGGCATCTATCCCGAAGACTTGAAAAAAGTCATAATAAAACCGCTCCACAAAAAGGAAGACAAGACGCATATAAAAAATTACCGACCAATAGCCAAAATTCCTGTTTTTCCCAAACTCTTTGAAAAAGTAATTTACAACTCGCTACACCAATATTTTCACAAACATAATATGTTGTGCAATGAACAAAACGGTTTCCGGAGAAATAAAACAATTAACATGGCTATTTTCGACCTTTTAAATAATGTTATGTCTGCTGTTGATAAAAAGACTCCCGTCTGCGCTATTTACACAGACATGACTAAAGCCTTTGATTATGTTGATCACAAAATCCTTCTACACAAATTGCATTGCTATGGCATCAGAGGGAACATTTTAAAATTACTAGAATCATATCTAAGTAATAGATTGCAATGTACTGAGATTACAAGAGTGTGCACAAAAACAAAAACAGAACGAACGTATGTGTCGAATTTCAGGAGTATAAAATATGGAGTGCCTCAAGGTAGCGTGCTTGGGCCACCTTTATTTCTTATTTACATAAATGATTTGCCAAAAGTTACACAACAACAAATAATTTTGTTTGCAGACGATAGCACGGCCATAGTAAAATGTAAGGACTTAAATACTTATGAATTTGACATTAATAATACTCTTACTGACATAATTAATTTGCTTATTATGAATAATTTAATAATTAACCTTAAGAAAACCAAACTAATGCATTTCTACCAAAGAATTGAAGCTCCAAAAATTTGTGTCAATTACAATGGCAACGAAATAGAAGAAGTAAAAGTAAGTGTGTTTTTAGGTATCCATATAGACAACAACCTTAATTGGAAAGCACATATTGAACAGCTATGTAAAAAAAAAAAAAACTGCCTAGGCACTTTTTCAATTGGCTAGAAAAGTAAATATAGACGCGTTACTTGTTGCCTATCATGGTCTAGTAGCCTCACTTCTACGATACGGAATTATTTTTTGGGGTAATTCCCCGGATAAGGGATTACTATTCAAGGCACAAAAAAGGTGCATTAGAGCCATGTGTGGTCTGAAAACAGATGATAGCTGTGCACCGTACTTTAAATCACTAAAAATACTTACGCTGCCGGCGATATACATATTAGAAATTAGTATCTTCGTTAAAACAAATCCCAACCTTTTTGAAAAAATGACAATGGTACGAAATGTTCCAATTCGTAGTCAGTACAAGAATTCTTTTAGTAATTATAAATGTAAAACTGCATTAGTAAAAAAAAGCGTCCTGGGTATGGCTCCACGCATTTATAACAAAATTCCAGACACCATAAAAGAATTAAATATTACACAATTTAAGAAAAAAATGAAATTGTTCTTAATTGATAAATTTTATTATACTATTGATGAATTAATTTAGAATTACAATTATTAATACTGACATTAAATAATTTAGACATTTTAATTTTTGACATAGATTTTTGACAATTTAATAATTCCTTATTAAGATCTGACATCATTAGAGTATTGAATAATATTTTGTAATTGTTCAATTTATTTTCTAATATGATACCATAATTATGCATGATTTTCAAATATTTTTAGTAACTTGTAATCCTCAGCTAGATTTGCACACCATATTTGTACGCCTCCTGGCATAACATAGCGCTCTATTCATCAAACATAAGATCTGTATTTCTTTACCTATGTTAACAAATAAATAAATAAATAAAGTGAATGTGAGCACTATGTGGTATTTTTTTTTTATTATTTTTTATTTCTCAGTTTTAATGATGGTCTGGCATTTTGAGCACTTTATGCAGCCTACCCAAATATCCATTCTTTAGTATTGTTCATCGAGTCATTGAGCTCCTTAAGTCTTGAGTTGAGCTGCACAATTACTGACAAATACTTGCACTGATTGGACAGGTCCGCTCAAATTTGTGTGGTTATTTCCTCAAAATACCATTTCAGACACGGATCTACATGGTCCTCACTTGATCTGACCGAGATTATGTCCGGACCTTAAAAGAGACATTGACCCTAAGTTAGTTTTGCAATTTCTTCTCAGGGGTAGTCAGATCGGAAATGTTGACTCCATCTAAGGTATTTTTTAATATGACGTGTAAAAGTTATTCCGATATCCTATGGGCGCCATGTCTCATCATTATTCTCCTGCCCTTATCCCAATTGATTTGTGGTCGGCGCAACATGCCCCTTTCTTCCATACTTCTCTATTAGTCGTCATCTCGGTAGTCACTCCCTTTCTAGCCATATCATCTTTCACACAGTCCATCCATCGTTTCTTTGGTCTTCCCCTACTCTTATAGCCATCGACATGCATACTCAAAACTTTCCTCACGACATTTTCCTCATTCCTCCGCATCACATGCCCATACCATGACAGCCTATTTCCGCACAACTTTTCAGTCACCGGTGCCACTTTCAGACTTCGTCTTATGTACTCATTTCTTATTCTATCCATTCGTGTCACACCACACATTCCTCTTAGCATTCTCATCTCAGCTACATGCAATTGCCTTTCATTCATCCCTTTTGTGGCCCAACATTCTGATCCATACAAGACAGCAGGTCTAACCATTGTTTTGTATATCTTCCCCTTAAGTTTAAGAGGAATGCGGGAGTCGCAGATTGTTCCTGTGACCTGCCGCCATTTCATCCATCCAGTGTTAATTCTGTGCTTAACCGTCCGATCTACTTCGTACGAGTGAACCGAGATATCGAAAGTCGGAGCAGACCGGGAGAAGCGCGCCATCAAGCTCTATGGCTCCAGAACTGGAGAGACCGCCGAAATCGCAGAGCATGTATTCAGTCTTGGTTCTGCTGATTTTCAAGCCAACATTCTCCAGCTTCTGTTGCCATTTCTCCAATCTGCTCTGGATCTCAGGTCCATCTTCACCGACAAGAACTATGTCACCGGCAAACAGCATGCACCAGGGTGCCTCTTCCTGTATGTCCGACGTCAGAGCGTCCATAATCAACAGGAAGAGGTAAGGACTTAAAGCCGACCCTTGGTGCAAGCCTACAGCTACACTGAACTTGTGGGTATTGGAACTTGTGGGTAGTGTACATCCCTGTACACCTGCAGCCTGTGGGCTCGTTACACAAAGAAGTGCTATAGCGACCTACGCGTTCTCTACAATAATGCGTTTAGGATTGTGATGGGGCTGCCTCGGTTCTGCAGCGCCTCGGGTATGTTCGCGGAGGAGCATACCGCCTGTTTTTACGCGACTATGCGCAGGCGGAGCATCTCTCTGGTGCGCAGAGTACGGGCCAGCTCCAACTCAGTCCTGGCGATGATTGCTGATAGGCTGGACTGCCCCTACATGCTGCATTGCTGCAGCAGGCACGTTCCGGTTAGGCCGTTTGTCAGGCATTATTAATTCTTGTGTGTGTCTTTGTATGTATTATTTTAATTGTATAATATTTTAATTGTAATGGTATCTTATTTTATTTTATTTTGAATTTTTGACATTTATTATGAATTTTATGACTATTATTTATTCAATTGTATTATATTATTAGTGTGATATGCTTTGTAAATTGACTTCTATGGGCCCAGTTACCCGAAATAAATGAATTTTATATTTATATTTATATTTATTGCCAGCAGCCGACCGGACGTAGGTACAAGATTTACTGTACATAGCACGAATTAACTCCACATACTTCTCGGGCAAACCTATGGGCGCCATGGCTATATCTATCAAATTTCATGGATTAACTTAAAGTTAAATCCGGTACTTTCCCGTGGTCCCCCAGTCTAGTCCCCCTTGAGGTACCACGAACAAATATTTTTGCCTGTGGAACCCCCAAAGGGGACAAAGGTGTACCATGGGGTGTATTTGGCCCGCCCCGCGGTACCCCCGCTAATCGCGAGATAAATAAAATCTCTTTGCATAAGGCGCAGATATATGATTTCAGTGATTTTAAATCTGCTAATACGCCTTCATAAAATGCAAGTATGAAAGCAAAAAATGTATGTTAAACAAGAGCGCATACACATCAATTCTATATGTGAATATTTAAGTATTGTAGTAAAATACTTTATGAAACAAATTCAGGAAGTAATGTCTACCCAAAGCATAAAAACCGGTCAAGTGCGAGTCGGACTCGCGCACGAAAGGTTCCGTACCATTATCTATAAAACTGGCAAAAATCACATTTTTGTATGAAAGCCCCCATAAATATAATAATATCGTAAAAAGGAACCCTTATGGTGAGACTAAGTCTGTCTGTCACAGCTGGATATCTCCTATATGCTATTTTATTTTACCCAACTATTTTGCAAACAAGCGCTGGTATTCTGATACTACTTCTACTATCATCTGCCTAGCCTTTTCCCAAATATGTTGGGTTCGGTTCATCTTCTAGTCTAATCGGATGCAGCTGAATACCAGTATTTTACATGGAGCGACTGCCTATCTGACCTCCACAACCCAGTTACTGGGTAACACGATACCCTTTGGTAAGACTGGAGTTATTCCTCAAATACCGAATAATACTTTTAACTTGTAAAACACACTAAGATTGTAATGATTCATGCTTTATTGTAACTATCAGTATGTTACCTGTTTTTTTGTTAAAATTAATTATTGAAGTAGGTATTCGTTAAGTACGATTTACACCGGCCAGGCCGAGCGCACGCAGTGGCAGACGACTGCGTCCGCTTGACTAAAAAGATCCGCTGGTCGCGTGCCCGCGCATCTGACCAGGGCCTCAAGTCTGCTATTACAATAGTGTCAGAATGGTCGATCATTGATTTCATAATTGTTGATTTTGACAAGTTTGGTAATCTACTATTAGAATGGCGTCATTATGACTTTCCAATGGTCGGCCACTGACACTACATTGAAAGAAATTGCAAAGAAAATGATCGACCATTATGAATTTACCAGATTACGAAATTTAAGCAAAATGACAATGGTATGACAATGGGATCGTGTTGGAATGACTGAATTTATAAAAATAGCAGACTTGGGCCCCAGTGCAGCCGGCGGCGACACCCGCGAGGAGCCGACCACGAACACGAATTTCAGGCTGTATAAATTCCAAGCAAATATGACATTAAAATTTAACTACTTCATAAAGGCTCCGACAAGGCCCGACGCGGCCGGCCGGTGTAAATCGTACGTTATCATGTTTTATAAGTTAACTGATTAAGCGTGTGTGCATGAGATTTGATTTGAGTTATAAGATTCACGATCTTGAACTGACTAGGTTTATTTGAACTTCATCTGCGAAGGTCGGTAGTACAAACTAACACGAACATGTAGTGGTTAACATTATATTATAATTGTAACTTAGTTTAAACGGCCTATAACGTTCCTCCGACTGGGATACAGGCCTCCTCTCTGTGGCGTCGGGAGTCGCAAGCCGATGTCCGGCCACCGTAGGCGCGGGCCTGCGGACGGTGAGCGATGGGTAGCTCGCCGTCCGATAAGGACCAGGCCCGGGTCGATGGCGCGTTGTGTTCCACGCGCGCCTCAAAGAGACGTCAGCACGAATTGACGGGGTCCATTAGGGCCAATGCCTGCCAGGGTTGCGAGTTTGTCCGAAAGGGATATCGTGGCCCTGGCACACAGGCAAATGAAGGAACACGGGTGGGTTTCAGGTAGTCAGTAAAAGTCTGACACGCCCTCCCGCTCCGCCCAGAGCGGGAGAAGTTATTTGATAATTTCCCACCCAAAAAGAAAAAAAAGATGAGTGTGCTTCTCTGTAAGATAGAGTGGGCTTCAATCTACCACGCGGGCCCAGTGTGGGTTGATGGATGTCACATCTCCGAATATTTGGTTCTAGGCCATGCGAGCTTCCTTACGAGGTTTTCCTTCACCGAGTTTCTTTTTATTAGCAATTTTTCACTAGCAACCGAAGTCTAGATTTGCGCCCGGGCCTATAGGCTCGCCCCCAATTACTTGGATCTTAAACATAACTAGCGAAATGTGGGTGTACTATGCCTGCCTACCCCTTCCAAGAAAACAGGAATAATTATACAATTTGGAGACGTCAATAAATAAAAACACTGGTAAATTCTAACATCGAAATAAAAAACCAGGCAAGAGCGTGTCGGACCACGTACAATGAAGGGTTCCGTAGTTGGGATGAATATTTATACCAAGCACAAACTTAACATTGTAGTTGAAAAACATGTTCCCCATTCCAACTGCAAATGTAAGTTTGTATGCACAATATTGAGTGATTTACCATGTTCTTTTACGACCATAGACTTATAAGTTTTCCTGTAGTCCACAAGTATAGAACTATTCTCGGTATTTTTTTCAAAATTTTTGACTCAGCATTTTCGGAGGCTTTCATTTGATATACCAAACGGTACAGTTTGCAAACCATTTTTTTAAATTTTATTTTTGTCTCTTATAATTATGTGACCATCTTATTCACCAAAAAATGAATAAAATGAATTTCCCAAAGGCATGGGATTTTGGGATGTTATACAATAGATACAGTAAATATTCTTTACAATTAAAATATTTTTAATTATTAACTATGTTGTTAATTGCACATATTTTCATAGGGAGATTTGGTTCTTACCATTAACTTGTTAAAATAGCACGGTATAATTCTGCCGACATTTCCAAGAAACTTGTCTTTCGACCTGTATTTGTCTTAAAATAAAACAATAATATATGGGTAAATTTGGCTAACATGACAACCCTAAATTCACTCACACTTAAGACTGTCGCCGCCATTACGGGACACAGTTTTGTCTTAGCGGGAGTTCCGTCCGACTTTTTTTATAGGTCCATGCCTTTGGGAAATTCATTTTATTCATTTTTGCCCAAAGGTCATAGAAATTCATACATGTACCAAATTTCACCTCAATCGGTCCAGTAAATTCGGAGCAAATCTGCTGTGACAGACGTACATAAACAGACTGGGCAGATGATGGCCAGAAATACCATAACATGTAGATGGTCGCAAGCGTTACTGTTGACCATGAGGTCCTGGGTTCGACTTCCAGGTCGGGCTGTGATGGCGATAGGATCGCCCCCTATTACATGGGGCTTAAAAATAACTGAACTTAGGTACATCTTTGCCCAAGTCTTCGAAAACACTTTGAAAAATGACGGTCATCAACTCATCAGTCATTTGACAATTTTAAACGCTACATCATTAAAAATTGATGTCTCACTGTAAGTAAAGTTAACGGAGATGTTTTTATTATAAATTCATGTACGCACGACGTCACATAGAGCCATACATTTCCTTGTATGCCATACATATGCGGACCTCTCATTGTACTGAAAGTGTAGACAGTAAAAAACTTTATAAAAAAAAAAACAACCGACTCTAAAAAGACACTACAAAGTGAAAAACAACTAACTTCGGAAGTTAGCCACCGATTTCCGAAATTAACGTTACTTTTCACTCTGTAGCGTTTTGTTGGAAGTCGGTTTTTTTAGGGTTCCGTACCCAAAGGGTAAAACGGGAACCCTATTACTAAGGCTCCGCCGTCTGTCTGTCTGTCTGTCCGTCTGTCACCAGGCTGTATCTCATGATCCGTGATAGTTAGACAGTTGAAATTTTCACAGATGATTTATTTCTGTTGCCGCTATAACAACAAATACTAAAAAACAGAATAACATAAATATTTAAGGGGGCTCCCATACAACAAACGTGATTTTTTTGCTCGTTTTTGCTCGATATTGATAACAGCAACAGGTAGACGCTTGAAATATTCACAGAATATTCACTTTAAAATTAAATAATTAAATTAAAACAAATATTTAAGGGAGGCTCCCATACAACAAACGTGATTTTTTGACCATTTTTATAGATAATGGTACGGAACCCTTCGTGCGCGAGTCCTACTCGCACTTGGCCGGTTTTTTTGTTTTTTATTTTTCACTATTGAGTCAGATAAATTGCAATCTAACCAAGATTGCAATGTATCTAACGTACAATAGCCCAATGTCAACTCCTCATCACTTTTTCCCCGATGCAGGGGCGTTAACTGTTGAGGATTTCTCCTGGTAAGAACCAGGAGAACTGATGGTGACTTCACCATATGCATTTTGACGAGCATAAATTGCTTAGCAACCATATTAAAGTGCCTAATCGAATCGCAACGGTGAAATACTTATTATTAAGTAGTTCCGGTGGCCATCTGTGGTCTTCATCATCAGTTCCACTTCACCAAATGGTGCTTTTCGAGTGCAAATGCAAGAGTTACTATAAAAAATACTCAAATCGCTATAGGTATGCCTATAAAATTTGAGGATTTGCCTCGATTTCTATGGGATCCCTTTATCAGATTCTGATTTGGTGGCAATGGGTCCACCTCGGGAGCACGGATCTTGAAAATATTTTTTTTGTATGGAAGGGTTTCCATACAAAAAAAGAATTTTCAAAATCCGTCCTCTATTGACGGAGTAATCAGTGAAAAAAAAAACATAACCTCCATTTTGGAAGTCGGTTAAAAAAAACAAAGAAACATTACCACCATTTCAGCCGAAAGACGTGGACATAGGCCTCCCCCAATGTGCGGGGGATGCCATAATCACCACGCTTGGCAGGCGGGTTGGCGATCGCAGTATGGCAACAAACATAATTATAACCTCCTCATTTTTGAAAGTCGGTTAAAAATCAATGTTCTTTGTTTCGGGTTTGTGTTATGTAATTTTTAGGGTTCCGTACCCAAAGGGTAAAACGGGAACCCTATTACTAAGGCTCCGCCGTATGTCTGTCTGTCTGTCCGTCTGTCACCAGGCTGTATCTCGTGAGCCGTGATAGTTGGACAGTTGAAATTTTCACAGATGATGTATTTCTGTTGCCGCTTTAACAACAAATACAAAAAAATAGAATAAAATAAGTATTTAAGGGGGCTCCCATACAACAAACGTGATTTTTTTGCTCGTTTTTGCTCGATATTGATAACGGCAACAGGTAGACGCTTGAAATATTCACAGAATATTTGGGGGTGCGTCTCATAACGTATAAACTCATTTGGTCTAATTTCATTTTATTATCGTTCATAAGATATAATCAACGTGAGATATACCAACTGTTGATATAATTTCTTTACATATATGTAAAGAAATTATATCAACAGTTGGTAGTAAGTTTTAGAATAAATAAATGTTATAACATTTATTTATTCTAAAACTTAATTAGTATAAGGCTGTTTGATATAACGTTTATGTAATCGAAAATCATTTGGTCTAACGTTTAATATGTATATTATTTATTTAATCGAAAATAATTAGGTGTAACGTTTAATATATATAAATAAATAAACCGGCCAAGTGCGAGTCGGACTCGCGAACGAAGGGTTCCGTACCATTATCTATAAAAACGGCAAAAAATCACGTTTGTTGTATGGGATCCCCCTTAAATATTTGTTTTATTTTAATTTAATTATTTATTTTAAAAGTGAATATATAACTAACTATTCTGTGAATATTTCAAGCGTCTACCTATTGCCGTTATCAATATCGAGCAAAAACGAGCAAAAAAATCACGTTTGTTGTATGGGAGCCCCCTTAAATATTTATTTTTTTCTGTCTTTTAGTAATTGTTGTTATAGCGGCAACAGAAATATATCATCTGTGAAAATTTCAACTGTCTAACTATCACGGTTCATGAGATATAGCCTGGTGACAGACGGACAGACAGACAGACGGCGGAGCCTTAGTAATAGGGTTCCCGTTTTACCCTTTGGGTACGGAACCCTAAAAATGTCATTATGGTTAACACCCCGACTCAGAGTACCCCAACTCGATTTTTTTTAAACCACCCAGAAATAGGACCCCCCGCGACGCGGGGCTCCGTCGACCTATCTTAGCGCAGGTTGTAATCAGTTACTAGTTATGTTCAATATCTACTTAGGTTACTATCACCTATAACTACTATACAACTTTCAAAGAATAAAACAAAGAAAAAATACTTTGAAATATTTATTAAACAAAATATAAAGTTATTAGGCGTTTTCAAAATATTAGACCAAATAAGTTTTATATCTTTTGAGTGGTATGTGAAACGATTTTATATTTAATGTATGTTATGCTTATAAAAATTAGTTATTTTAAAATTATATCAATCGTTCATTATATTAACTAATCGCTATATTAAATAAAATTATAGGTTCCGTTGTTATATGTTGTTAATATTAGAGATTTTGTTGTTATATCATCTATTACTTACCCGTTATATATTCACTAAATTAAAATAAAACAAAGTATCTATCTAATATCCCATACAACAAACGTGATTTTTTTGCCGTTTTTATAGATAATGGTACGGAACCCTTCGTGCGCGAGTCCGACTCGCACTTGGCCGGTTTTTAATTTATTTTGTGTAAATTCAGATACAAATTATTGACTGGAGATGTATTTCGTCTCAAGGACGGTATACGCAATAAAATGTATAATTCAAACAATGACCATTATTCTCGCGGCGTTTCCGCGAATTGTATGAACTGACGTCGCTGCTGCAGTTGCGATTCGGAGAAAACCGTAAACAATCCGTATGAGCATAAGATTCTTGAATTCATCATACATTTATATATAATTATGATGAATTCAAGAATCGTTTGCTCATACCATTATGATGGAGAAGACAATACGACAATTATAAACTTGGTATAACAGTTTATAACGGGAAGTCTGCGGGCTACTAAGGGTTTTATTTTGATAGTTCAACAACATTCGTTGCGATATTTACGTTGTTGAGCTGACAGATTTTTCCAACGAATGAAACAATGGTTTAACAAAATGATGCACATTGTGATTGAAAGTGTTAAAAAAACCGGCCAAGTGCGTGTCGGATCACTGACAATGAAGGGTTCCGTAGTTGGGATTTTATACCGAAAACAAATTTAACTTTGTAGTTAAAAACATGTTCTCCCATACGTCACGGCTCACGGACAATTGTTTAACTGCAAATGTAAGTTTGTAAACGCATTTTTTTAATGTTATAAAACTACAAATCAAACGATTTTCGGACTGTTTTCCTTTATTTGAGCAGTGAGACCTTGCTTCCTGACAAATCTCATGATTATAGGTCAACGGGAAGTACCTGTAGGTTGTAATTTATTTGCGAGTAAGTATCAAAATATGTATTAAATGGTCTGATGAAATGGTACAGATTCTATAGGCAAAGTGTTATTGGGTTTTCCGTCTGGAATTTCTCAGTAACAGCCCGGAGTCTAGATTTGTGCCCAGTTGATGCCAATAGGCTCGCCCCCTATTACACGGGACTTAAACATAACTGGCGAAATGTGTGTGTACTATAGGTACACTTCTGCCTAACCCTTCGGGAAAAAACAGGCGTGATATTATGTTATCTATGTTGGTGTACTTATGTAACTGAATAATAGAACATAATACAAATCTCTCTATTATTTATTAGAGAGATTTCTATTAGGTCCTATTCAAAAAGCTGTTTCCTGAAAAAGTTTGACTACAAAAGACAGAAAGTCAGATTTTGCTCGATTTACGTCAGTGTTTGAATGCGTATGAGATTTTTAAACGCGTAATTTTGTTATGTGGGACACTGATAACAATACTTTAAAACCGGGTTTCTTTTGATACTTTTATATCATTATTTTAGTCCAGATAAAAATCTGTGCCGAAAATTAGTAATGTGGCGGCATCTACATCGCCACATGCGAACTACGCGTCACACTGACGTCACGCAAAATCCTGCATCGCGCAAGCAGAGTTTACCGCGCGACTGGAATATATACATACAACGTCCTGACATCAACCGTCGGGCAGTTGCCCACCAGGCACAACACCTGTCTGGTCGGAGGATCCTCCGTTTTCTATGGAGGATGAGTGAACTTTACACCCTGGTCCTCATACCTCTATAGTAACGTGAATGAAATTACACTGACTCCTTGGTCTAGTGGTCGTTATCGCGACTGCTGAACGTGGACACGTACAATGAAAATTGATCACAATGGGTTTCATTTTACAAGTTCACCCAAGTCCATGAAGCAATGGAATAGCAATATCCTTCAAAACTTTCGGATGGTGATTTAAACTGTGTTACGCAAATACTGGGTGCTGATTTCGATGCTCGGGTCAGGCAAGGTCGGTTAAAGAAAGACAATAATAGGTAGTCCGGAGTCAGAATTTGTGGTAATGGCAATAGGCTGATCCCATATTCCATTGGACTAGTAACGTTACTGGCGATGTGGGTTACTTAACCTTTAAGGATTGCTTATGTCAAGGTCATTACTGAACATACTCTTCCTTATAGCAGTCACGAATGAAGATATTGCAGGTAGGAAGATGCTTCTGCCAATTCCTTTGACATAATCGATTTAGCGCTAGGACGCGAGGTTTTTTAACAGCCGCATGGGTCGATCGAAGCTACGCTTGCTGCGATCGGTTCTTGGTGGGCGCGGACCATCCATAACATATCGAGCGAGACCCCTGTCTCGAAAAGCACGTTACACCGTTGCGTTGGTCCCGGCAGGCATTCGTAGATCTTTGACAGTCGTTACGGGTCGAGAAGCCCGAAAGTCTGACAACCGGTCTTGCCACGGGGTATCGTATTGCCCAGTAAATGGGTTGTGGAAGTCAGATAGGCAGTCATCCATGTAAAATACTGGTATTCACCTTCATCTGGTTAGACTACAAGCAGAAAAGGCAGGCGGATTGATATTGGCTAGCTCGTGACCTCAATTTCGCCTGATGGTAAACGATGGGATGAGTCCTACGATGGAACGAGCGTGCCCAACAAGTTGGCTAAAATCGATGAGACATATTTCAAGGAGAACCATGTCTTGTCTTGCATAATTCATTGATTTTATTAGCTAAAGACAGTATGATTGTTTACGTGTGCTGAAAAGATTAGCCAATTCAGAAATTTAGGTAAGGGGCAACACTGCACATTTATATTTAATCCCGGCGTGATCTGCAGTGGCCATATGGAAGGCTCTCAATCGATTGTGTGCGCAGGTTGGCCGCTGCAAACGCAATTTGACGAAGTGGGTAATTACTGATCCATCTCACACCCAGTACGAGTGCGGTGTTTCTGATCAGACCATGTTCCACTTGCATGTCCTAAAGTGCCCGTTCTCTTGCACCTTTGAAGACCTAATGAATGCCACTGATGCCGCAATCAACGCAGCCATCTACTGAGCTAAGAAACAGATCGTCACTCGTGGATGGTCTTCTCAGTAGCTCTGTTGCCCACGGTCTCTCTCGCAGCCTAGAGGAACTGCTTCATGTACAGTCGGTGACCAACATTACATGACCCTTCTTCCAGTATTCTTCTTTGTAAAAGGGGTCAGGTAATTCTGGTCCCCGACTGTAGTAGCCTCATAAAAACTATCCCAATGTCTTTCTACGGATCGTGTTAACTGTGCCAAATATTGGTGATGATGAATAAGGATGAGGTTTTTTTTTTAATCTCTAAGATATTGGTCAATTTTCATCTATTTTCTTAAATAATTTTAAAAGTATTTATTTTAAAATGATGAAAAGATATATATCTGAAATCCTTACAACGAAAACAAAAAGCCCTTTGATTTGATATACGAGGGCGGCACTGAAAATTTCGGGAATCAAGGAAGTGACACAACATTACTATTTAAAAATGTATTTATTGCTTTTCGAAGTATTCTCCGCGAAATTTGACACATTTTTCCATACGATGGAACCAATCATTGAAGCAACCATTCCATTCGGAAGTTGGGGTCTCCAAAATGGCCGTTTTGTAGGCGTCCACAGCTTCTTCAGGTGATGAAAATCTCTGTCCACGCAATTCATTCTTTATTTTAGGGCAAGTATAGAAATCATTAGGGCTTAGGTCGGGGCTGTACGGTGGATGGTCTAATAATTCTATGTTTTCTTGCTCTAAAAACTCTTTTGTTCTGTGCGCGGTGTGAGAACTCGCATTGTCGTGATGGAGGATGATGCGGCGGTTGCAGTTCTCTTTACGGAGTTCAGAAACGACCTGTGGCAAACAAATGCTAGCATACCATTCTGCATTAACCGTTCTTTGTCCCTCAAGATGAATAGTCGTAACATGGCCGGTTTTGGAGACAAACGTGGCCACCATTTTTTTTGCAACACTCCGTGAACGAACAATTTTTGTTGGCTTTAACTCATTTTCGAACACCCAAACTCGTGACTGGTTTTTTGTTTCGGGTTCGTACGCGTATATCCAGGATTCGTCACCTGATACAATGTTGTATACAGCATTTGAGGATCCTGTGTGGAATCTTTCGAGAGTTCTGACGCACCAAGTAACGCGAGCCGCTTTTTGCTCTTCACAGAGCGAATGCGGTATCCATCGGGAAAACAACTTTTTTACACCTAATTGTTCATGCAAGATTATTTGTATTTGACTCATGCCAATGTCTAAAGTTGCCTGAATTTCGCGGTATGTCACATGTCGATCTTCCTCAATCAGCTTACGCACAGCATCAACGTTTTCTTGGGTGACTGCAGTTTTTGGACGACCTTGACGGGGATCATCACTGAGCTTGACACGTCCACGTTGAAATTCAGCAAACCAGCGATAAATTGTGGTTTTGGATGGGGCTTCATCACCAAATGCAGAAATCATCCGGTCAACACACTGTTTTTGTGTTAAACCAGTTCGAAAGTCATAATAAATCATCGCTCTTGAATTTTCTCGAGTCAATTCCATTTTCTCAACGACTAAACAAGTTTGACAAAATTTTGTGACAAGACCGAGAATCTTTTTTTAAATAAATAAATGGTATTCGATTTTTAAAACCAAGGAGTTTTTAATTAAAAAGATTTTAATATGACAGGAACCGTGGAAATATTCCATTCCCGATACTTTTAGTGCAGCCCTCGTATCACACAGTACAGCTTGCGAAACTTTTTTTTTTTCTAATTTGCCCCCAAAAGTGTGTGCCTGCGTTACACGTCCGTATTTGAGTCACAGAAGTGCATATGTGTACCTAATTTCAAAATAATGGGTCCAGTTGATTCGGAGCAAATCAGCTGTGACAAACGGACAGACAGACTGACACACGAGTGATCCTATAAGGGTTTCCTTTTGAGGTATGGAACCCTAAAATAAAATACCTAATTAAAATAAGTCGTGGCAGCTAAGATGAGACCAGTCCCAACTGACGGCGCCCGTTTACGAATATGACGCAACGATCAGCACCATTCAGCTCAACCATTTCGATGGGAGCTAATTAATGATCCAACAAAATAATATTATTGCAGTACCTATGTGCCCCTTTCGGATCGGGCAGGGTTTTTGTTACATGTTGTGTAGTATGGATAAGCATGGTTTTCTGCGTGATCGCTAACACAGCAAATACGAAAGGAAACCTTAGAAATTCGCCCCAAATTGGCAAATCTCAAATAAGTAAGCATATAAGATCGTGGAAATGTATTTGGAAATGAGAGTACGTGTTTTATTATAAATTTATAATTCAACATGAAGTAATTTCAATGCTACCATGTAAGAGTACCGTATTATATGCGACACGTAGGTATTTAAGTTATTTTATTTGGCTAAAAAATTTGTCCCCTAATTCGAATGAACGGCTAGATTTTTCGCTGGCTTCTGAAAGCCAACTTATATAATTGATTGTCGTTTTAGCAGCAACCACAATCAACCTATAATGTTCCTACTTCTGGGACTCAGGCCTCCTCTCTTCGAGCGGGAGTCGTCTGTAATCCACCACGCGGACCTAGTGAGGGTTGGTAGATATCACATGTCTTCTAATTAGAACAATACAATCTTAAAAAACAAAAATAGCGTTGGGTATGACGGCATAGCAACGAAAGTCGTTAAATTTGTGGCGAGCAATATAGCTGTACCGCTTAGCCATATTATTAATCTTAGCATTAACTCTGGTGTGTTCCCTAACAGCTTAAAAACTGTTATAGTCAAACCACTCTACAAGAAGAATAAAAAAGAAAAAATAGCTAATTACTGACCAACAACCTACCTTAATTCCGGTATTGTCCAAAGTAGTAGAGAAGTTATCCACGAAATACTTAATAATTTCTTATCTAAATATGACATTTTGTGTGATGAACAAAAAGGTTTTAGGAAAAACAAAAGCATTAATACGGCTATTTTCGAGTTAATCAATATTGTCATAAAAAAGTAGATAGCAAAGTACCTATTTGCGCAATCTTCACAGTTATGACGAAAGCTTTTGATTGCGTCGATCACGATATTCTACTAAACAAATTGAGAGTTTATGGAATAAGGGTAAATGTTCTAAACCTTATTAAATCATACCTTAGCGATCGTAAACAGTACACGGAAATTACTGGAATTTGCCCAGAGACAAAGAGTGAAAGAAAATACCGATCCAAAGGACGAACAATAAAATATGGTGTACCACAGGGCAGCGTCCTAGGGCCACCCCTTTTCTTAATTTATATCAACGATTTGCCACGTCATGTTGATAACCCAATGGTATTATTTGCCGATGACAGCACCGCGTTAGTAAAATGTAAACATCTGGATAGCTATGAACAAGACATAAACCAGACTCTGGAAGATGTCGTACATTGGCTTGAAAAAAACAACTTAGTGATAAACTTACAAAAAACTAATATAATGCACTTCCATCAACGCACAATTTTAAAAGAAGTAGCTGTAAACTACAATAAGCAAGAAGCTAACCAAGTTAAAGAAGCCAAAATTTTTAGGAATTTACATTGACAGACAACTAAATTGGCAACCACAAGCAGAGGAAATTTGCAATAGGATGAATACAGCGGCATATTGTCCTTTCAAAGTTGTCCAAATAAGTTGACATTCAAACAATATTGGTAGCATATCATGGTCTGGTTGCATCAGTTCTAAGATTTGGTATTATTTTCTGGAGAAAGTGCAGCTCAAGGGAATACATATTCAAGGCGCAAAAACGTTGCATTCGAGCGATGTGTGGTTTGAAGACCACAGACAGTTGTGAACCAAAGTTCAAGTCCCTAAAAGTGCTTACATTTCCGTCTTTGTATATTCTGGAAATGGCCATGTAAGACCAATAAAAACCTATTTCCCACGATGTCAGAAACTAGAAAACGACCTGTCAGAAACCAATACAAAAATTTATTACAAGTCGAGTCCTGTAACACAGCGCTATTGAGAAAAAGTGTTATTTGTATGGGTCCTACTATATATATATGTTACGGCTAATACCCGAAGTGCGGCTACACCTAGTTTTAGCCGGTTAGAACTAGGTGTAGCCACTTACTCTTGGTTAAACCTAGTACGAGCCGATTGTTTTCGGGTAAAATCATTTGGGTTAGGTTAGGTTAGAACAGTAACATTAACAAGCGAAGGCGAGCGAGCGAAGCGAGCGTGCCGCGGCAGCGGCCGCCGAGCGCCAGATCCCCTCTATTGTTGGTAAATTGGTTTTATCCAACAGGGATTGTCTGGACCTATAATACTAACCGGCTAAAACTAGGTGTAGCCGCACTTCGGGTATTAGCCGTAACATATGCACATATATACAATAAATTGCCAGATGTAATGAAAAATGATTTAATCAAGAACTTTAAAAATAAATTAGTGGCCTTCCTAATAGAAAAATGTTATTATTCGATTAATGATTTTTTAATGGACAAAACTTGTTAATCAGCAATGTGTATAATTAATATTATCTTGAACATAATGTACCCAATATACATTTATTTTAAATTTTATTGTAAGTAACATTTTAATTTGACATTTTTCAATATCAATTAATGTAAATAAGTATAATTGTAATAATTCTGTGACATTTTAATTTGTCATTCTCAATTCTGATGATTTTATTTTTTATGTTTGTTCGTGCATAACTCCGTCGCTTGCTAACCGATTTGAAAAAATCTTTTTTTGTTCGAAAGGGCAATTTTTTTCTTTCCAAATGGTCCCATGAAAATTTTATCGAAATCGGACAAGCGGTTTTTGAAAAAATCAACAAACATCTAAAAATGTATCTACATTGTCTACATTAACGATCTTTTCGTTTACTCTGCATTGGGTTTTTTGTTTGCGCATAACTCCGTCATTTACGAACCGATTTGGAAAATTCTTTTTCGGCACTAAAAAGTCAAAAATAAAAAACTTTTTACAAAAAAAATAACCCAATTCCAAAACAACACTACAAAGTGAAAAATAACTTTAATTTCGGAAGTCGGTGGCATAAAACTAAAATACAGATCCAAAGACACCGACTTCCGAAATTAAAGTTATTTTTTACTTTGTAGTGTTGTTTTGGAAGTCGGTTATTTTATTTTGTAAAGAGTTTTTTATATTCTTATTAACAATTTTTATAATTTTTGCGTGCCTATTTCCGGGCAGAATGTACATGGCTCACTCTTTTCTACTCCACCTGTATTTTAATGTACCTACATTCGTTGCAAATAAATTATTGATTTGATTTGGTTCTAGAACATGCCGGTTTCCTCACGATGTTTTCCTTCACCCTTTTGAGAGCAGTGGTGATGAAATTATTTACACAAAGTAAAGCGCCTGTCTAGGTTCGAAACCACGACCTACAATCGTCGTAAGTGCCCCCCGTTACCACTGACCCACCATCGCTCTAATTTCAACAAGACAGCTTATTATTTGCGTCCTGTCGTATCGGTATGAACTGAAAAATAGCTTATACCTAATTGCAGCCTATATATTATTGTCCCCTCCAGCAGGATTATAGCATGTCGTTTTCTATTTCTACTCTACTGTAGAATAGAAATTGCTTGTCTACATTTCTCGGCATAGAAAACTGTCAACTGTCTACACGGAAACGTCATTTTTGTCTACTCTTCCGTCGACAAAACGGTTCTCGTGCTAAGCCTGCAGAGCAAAAGCCTCTTTTTTATACAGAGACGACTAGAGCATTGATCACCACCCTTGCTCAAGACGAATTGGCAATTTCAGTTATCTATCTATATCAATACTAAAAACGAGTTGTAGTAAACCTCGCGAGCACAAACTTTAAAAAAAAAATTAATATACCAGCCGATTGCACTGGTAGAAATCTAAAAGTGAGCAATTTACTGCATTTTGAAGAGCTATTCTATTCATCACGCCGAAGATCCTCATCAGCCGGTTTATTCTGTAAAAATATCACCGTGAAAACTCAGGTGATGTGAGCTGTCATTCCATTAATGCTAGGGATGGACACTATGTATTGATGCTCACTTTAAGCTCACTTCAGCTAAGTTTTCACGGTGAAATATTTACAGAATAGCACTACAGATCTTCACCAAATTTCTATGAGACCAGCTCACTGGTCGAAATGCAACCCCTGTAGTACTTACTAATTCCATGCTATTATAAAGTACTTAATAATTCCACGCTATTACAAAGTACTTAATAATTCCACGCTATTAAAAAGTCTTTATTTATTCCATGCTCAAGTTGTCACTTCCTGTTACACGCTTACGTCCATTTTCATCGAAATCACTCCCACAGAAAGATATAGGAAAGACGCATCAAAAACCTGTACTTTTTATACATTCGCTAACTGACTTCCGTCGGCATTAGAATCACAATTCATTGATTTTAACCTACACATAGTTCTTAAACATTCAAATGACAATGGATGTATTGTAATGGTTGACGTTATAGAATTAATCATGGCATCTAGCGAATATAGTGGCGTTGTAGTCTTAAATATATTGTTTATCGTCTAATAATAGAGGAGCTCGTGGCTGAGAGTAACTATGTCATGCTCACTCAGATGTCTCGCTGATGGTGGCGCGTGTGTTGGATCATTTAGCTCCCTTCAAAATGGTTGAGCTGAATGGTGCTTATCTTTTGAATTGTCAAAGAGTCGGTCAGTTAGTCAGAAAGTGGAAGCTATTTGCCCATTCCAAAACGTAGATCTCTATGGAGAAGAACAGGCAAGGAACTCCAAGGACACTCTTTTAAATCAAGATATTACAAAATCCTGGGTACATTATTCTTGTCGCTTCTTTAAGTGAGAACAATGTCAAAAACAAAAAAAAACAATTCAAAATATAAGATTAAAAGATTACAAAATAAGCCCAGGCAGTTAAGAGATGACCAGCCTCAACGAACATGACGCGTGGATCAGCACCATCCAGCTCAACCACTTTGTAGGGAACCGAATTATCCATTACACGCGCCACCATCAGCGAGACATTTAAGTGAGCATGACATACTCTCAACTGCCAGGCTTTTTTTAAGTCAACATACATCATAACATAATAAACGGCTCCATGGTACTCACATTTACAAAATTGAAAAAATGCTTTTTAATTATACAAAACTATAGCTTGCAATGTATATTTCAATGAGTCATAAAATTTTACTAGCAAAAGGAAAATCTTTAACCTATTGAAGTATTGAACAACTAAAACTTGATTAATTAAGTACATAAAAATAAACGATAAGAATGTAATGTCAAAACAAAAAATAAAATAGGGGAAGCACCACTTCCAAATATTAAAATTCTAACAAGTGAGCCCAAGTTGTTGTGGAGCAGGACCAGCATTAAGCCAAGCATCTTTATCTACGATGTAATCATCCAACTTATAATAATGCTTGTCTACATAGTGTGCGTTTAATGCATGTTTTAAATTTCTTCTCATTTAGTTGAAGAAACTCTCTCTGGCCCCTACAGTAATATACGAAACGTAACTCTCTCTCTATCTTCACTAACTCATATCTCCCTCTCAACTTCCGTTCACTCGCTTCCGTAACGCTCTCGTCACGCATTCACCAGCTTACTCCCCAAGTCAAGCGTGCGTAAAGAAGTTTTACTTCAAAAACGTGAATGGGAAACGACGTTTTATACGTGGGAAAATGTGCATGTATATAACCTAAAGATTTTTAAGAAAATATATATGAAAATTGACCATTTCCGACCGAGTGAGTGACCGACTCACTGACCTGCGGCCTACAGCTGTAGTTATACCTACACGAAATTACAGTACAAATCATTCTCGTTTTGTTTTCGCTGTCACTTAAAATTCTATGTCGTCGACTTTCACCTAACAACGCGCATGGTCTGTACATTACATAGTACATACTGCTTAACTCAATTTTAAATGGGTGTCAGGGTGCCAACTTGCCATCCGTGTTCATTTTTATACCTACTTAAAGTGACAGCACAAACTCTGCGTCTTGTAGCTGCTACAAGACGCAGAGTTGCCGTTGCGTCTGCTACTAATCGTTACGACAGACGTCGTACAGCAGGCTTAGCACGAGAACCGTAGAAAAGCGTTTTGTCGACGGAACACTAGACAAAAATGACGTTTTCAACACATTTGCTCAAAAAATGCATTTACAAAGCCTGTATGACAGTTAAAAATTACGCACCATACAACGGAATGTGCGGTAAAATAGGTACTCTGACCTAAATACATGTTTTACCGCACGCTGCGTTGTGTAGCGCCGTGCGTATCCATTACGGTTTTTTTTTAATTTCCATAAAAAGTATATAAGAATTCCACCAAGGAGGTTCAAATTACGAGAATAAATAAGCTGAATGAGCGAACCTCCTTGGAAGCGCTTTTGCTCAATACGTTTGTCTCACTTTATTAATAAAGAGAAAATGAGACTAAAGATGTAGTACTAATTTTCACCATGAGCACGTGGCGCGCCATTGCAACGCCAATTGCAAATTCGCTCCATGTTCGTATTAGAAACGTAAAGGTTGTTGCGACTTTCCGACTGACTATAGACAAAATAATAATATGAATTCAAATCTACTCCACCTGATATCTTGAATGAGCCGCGAAAATCGCGTTAGTGCTATTTAATGATTTACAATAATTTTATATCATGGAAGACTCGAAAAAGTACTCAATCATTCTCTTAAAATGTTTTGATGGCTTGTTTCATTACCTATTTTACTGTTTTCTCGCAAATGTGTTGGATAACGTTGTATGACACACGGGCGGAAATTATAATAATAAATAACTATTCCGTGTAGACAGTAGAACATTTTCGGTAGACAAGGGATTTCTATTCTACAGTAGAATAGAAATAGACAGCGCCATGCTAAGCCTAATGGAAGCCATAATTTTCTTTGAGTTTTCGAGAGGGAGTCGTGTTGTGCATCTTGTGACCTGACGCATACGACTGTCTGTTTGCGCGTGCCCTGTATGTCAAGTCGCTGCGACAAGCAACTCGACGCCAAGACTGTGGAGCTTTGGAAATTGTCGGCCGCAGCCTGTCGTTGCGTCTAGTCGCCGAGCTATCACTGTCGCATGTCGCATAGTGTGCGGCATGACTAAGTGGTGTTAATGCTATAGACAACAAGAAAACGGTCAACGTCAGCCCTGTATTTGGTATTTCGACAGAGCTGCTCATTATTCACGGAACTAGGTATTGCTCATCACTTATATAATTTCTTGATGAACCAGAAAGTCAAAACTTCGAGCTTCCGACTTCCTTGGTCAACTGCTTAGAAATTCGTATGAGTATAAATGCCTCGGGAAATGTAGGTACAACCTGAGGGAACAACAGTTCGACGGACACAACCTGGGCGCCATCTATAATTTCAGTTGCTTCTGTTCTGCCCTTTTTATACACAACAATTTTTGATGAACCATGGGATCGTATTTAGTCCAAAATACATCATTATTGGTAGTTGCCAGGTTACATCATCATCAGCAGTCCACTGCTGGACATAGGCCTCTCCAATTGCACGCCATTCAACTTGATTCTCACCAACTCGCATCCAGCTGCCACCAGCCACCCTGCGTAGATCGTCGCTCCATCTAGCCTGAGGGCGTCCTACCTTACGTTTTCCGATTCGCGGTCTCCACTCAAGAACACGTCTTCCCCAACGGTCATCGGTTCTGCGGCTGATATGGCCGGCCCATTGCTACTACAGAGCTATGTCAACAACTTTAGTTCTCTGCCGGATCACCTCGTTCCGTATTCGATCCCTCAGAGAGATTTAAAGCATAATAAAAGGAATATGCTTTGAATCTCTCTCAAAAATCTATGAAGCGCCATTGCTTGCTTGACCTTGAATTTATGAACCAGGTTACTCGTAGAACGCAAAACTCCACCAACTTAACCTCCGGGCCACCGATCTCAATTGTCGAACAAATTCGCTGTTTAATTTATCTCGGCCTGCCAAGCATGATTAACTTGTTTAACCGGTCCATCATTATGATAAATCCATTGTCTAGGCTCTGCTGTGACGTAAATCATGTGTTTGTCCCATATCTGTGACTGTCATCTTATGTCAGCTAAACAGTTCTCGTTCTTTGCAGGACAATTACATTAGGAATCGGAGTAGACTTGTAGAAAAAATATCGATGTATCGATACTTCAATATTTTACGGCGATAACTATTATTTCGATAGGTTGTTAGAAAATATCAAGTATCGAAAATGTATCAAATATGATAAGATATATTTCCAATAGCAACACCGTTGTCCCCACTGACTAAAACCGCTGGAATTCAGAGCCGTAAAAAAGTAGACTTATTTTTATCAATGTTTTATTAATTTAAGATTTTACATCAGAAATTATGTTCCTATTTTGGTATTTCTATGAATAAAAAACAAACACAATATAATTTCATAAAGTACAACTATTTTACAGAAAAATTCACCGATATATCGATGTAATTTTTGAAGTGAAAACTTCTTTATGCGCGTTGAGCACTTTTTGGGTGAACAAAAATCATGGAACTCGCGTCATCGTCACCGAACGCTAGTTTTCACTTCTATCGGCAGTCCCCAAAGACTGTCCCGTTTTTTTTTTCGACGTTTCGATACTTCTACCTATATCAATATTTTTTTTAAATATTGTTACGATATAAATCGATATTTTTTGGCACTTCTTGCATCCCTAGTTCGGAGCTTAGATTTTCGCCCGCTGAAGGCTAGGTAGGTATAGGATCGCCCACTGCCCCTGGGGCCCCAGTCTGCTATTTTTATAAATTCAGTCATTCCAACACGATCCCATTGTCATGCCATTGTCATTTTGCTAAAAGTTCGTAATCTGGTAAATTCATAATGGTCGATCATTTTCTTTGCAATTTCTTTCAATGTAGTGTCAGTTGCCGACCATTGGAAAGTCATAATGACGCCATTATAATAGTAGATTACCAAACTTGTCAAAATCAACAATTATGAAGTCAATGATCGACCATTCTGACACTATTGTAATAGCAGACTTGAGGCCCAGGGGCCCAAGTCTGCTATTTTTATAAGTTCAGTCATTCCAACACGATCCCATTGTCATGCCATTGTCATTTTGCTAAAAGTTCGTAATCTGGTAAATTCATAATGGTCGATCATTTTCTTTGCAATTTCTTTCAATTTAGTGTCAGTTGCCGACCATTGGAAAGTCATAATGACGCCATTATAATAGTAGATTACCAAACTTGTCAAAATCAACAATTATGAAGTCAATGATCGACCATTCTGACACTATTGTAATAGCAGACTTGAGGCCCTGATCACGTGCGACTTAAGTCAATGACTAATAATGGGTGTACTTTCTGCCTACTCCTTTGGGGAATTCAGGCGCAATGTTCTGTTAATTTGAGCTGAAATCGAAACCACAGGGGGCCAAGTTTGCTATTTTCAATGATTGGTCATTATGACGACCATACCAAGGCAACACCATGACCATTGTGCCAATAGTTTGTAACCTCCTAAACTCATAATGGCGTGACAGTGGTCCATAGGGAAGTCAAAATAATACGAGCTTGACAGTACGAGATTACCAAATACAGACAATTTTTCCAATGGAGTATCAGTGGCACGTCATTGTAAAATCATAAACACGCCTTTCAATTAGGGGATTAGCAGAACTGTCAAACTCTACAATTACGGTGCCAATGATCGGCCATTCGGACACAACTGCGTTAGCAGACTTGGCCCCCTGTTCTAATGACCTTTTGTGAACATACATTTTGCCTACACTTCAAAAATCGTACGATATTTTTTGCTGGTAACCGACTTAGCGTCATCATATAAATTAGACGCCAGTACATTCTCAAGTAATTTTAGACTTTACTTACACAGTTTTTGAGGTGAAAATTGGGTGACTGATTAGCTAATATGTATTCTGAGAGGTATTTCATAATGGCAGTATGCATGACCTTGTATCATTCATGAGATATTTGTTAAGTCGTCTTTGATAAAAATTGTTTAGTTAACCTTAAGACCTTTCCATGCGTTTTGGAGTTATGTAGGTAACTTGGTAGTATATCGTGGTACCCAGTATCTGGGTTGTGGAGGTCAGGTAGGCAGTCGCTCCATTAAAATGCTGGTATTCAGCTGCATCCGGTTAGACTGGAAGCCGACCCCAACATAGTTGGAAAAAGGCTAGACATGTGTTAATGATTCATGTAACTTGTCAAGTTACCTGAATCAAAAGTCCTTAGAGGGTTATAGAAAAACCGACCAAATGCGAGTCGGACTGGCGCACGAAGGGTTCCGTACCATTATCTATAAAAACGGCAAAAAAAAAATTGTTGTATGGGAGCCCCCCTTAAATATTTATTTTATTTTAATTTAATTATTTATTTTTAATGTGAATATATAACTTAATATTCTGTGAATATTTCAAGCGTCTACCTGTTGCCGTTATCAATATCGAGCAAAAACGAGCACGTTTGTTGTATGGGAGCCCCCTTAAATATTTATTTTATTCTGTTTTTTAGTATTTGTTGTTATAGCGGCAACAGAAATACATCATCTGTGAAAATTTCAACTGTCTAACTATTACGGTTCATGAGATACAGCCTGGTGACAGACGGACAGGCAGACGGCGGAGCCTTAGTAATAGGGTTCCCGTTTTACCCTTTGGGTACGGAACCCTAAAAATAAGTGGTACAATAGCGGAATATCCAGTCTTCTGTGATGGTGTTTGCATGATCAATTAGGACTCGAGATCAAACAATTGTAAGTACAAGATTTTGCGTACTGTAAATTCATGGTGGTAGGTATTTATTGACAAAACACTTGGAAACGGAACATTTGTACAGAAAACCATTTTTAACCGACTTTAATAAAACCGGCGAAGTGCGTGTCGGACGTAGTGAGTGGGGATTCATTTATTCTAAGAACAAACTTAACATTGTAGATGTGAAACATGTTCCCTCATACATTCCAACTGCAAATGGAACTTTGTACGCACAATATTGGAAGATTTACCATGTTATTATAAGATCATAGACTTCTTATAGTTCTTCCTGTAATCTTTATCTGAAGAACTATTTTCTGTATTTTTTTTTTTCCAAAGTTTTTGGCTCAGTAGTTTTGGAGATAATCGTAAATTTTCGTCTAGTTTCTTAAATAATTTTAAAAGTATTTATTTTAAGATTATAAAAGAATATATATCTGAAATCAGACGAAACAGACAGACACACGAGTGATCCTATAAGGGTTCTGTTATTTCCTTTTTAGGTAGGGAACCCTAAAGACGAGAAGGTTATGTATGCATTAGGCGATTTTTTATCTTGAAGCTATCCATTCTTACACTTTACGCTTGCGTTGTCAACTCACTGGCGTGTGGATGTTTAAGGTCACAGCTCATTAGAGCAACCCGGCACCCACCCCGCACCGCCTCGTCGCACGGCGTCCACTCGTTGTCGACAGGTGGTCCACGGTTGGACGCCGCGTTATCACCAATAAACGTCGCGCGGTCAACCAGTGGACCCCGCGCGGTCAACGAGTGAACGCCGAGTGGTCAACGAGTGGACGTCGCTTGGTCCACGAATTTTCGAGTAGTCTGTGAACAATTGGCACTAGGTCTACACGTGTGTTTCGTAATGTCAAATTTTACAAACCGTGAATTGGCACTCATAGCTGTCGCGCTTGATGAAGAAGAAAATGAAAGACGCAACAAAAAAAAGATAGCTTATTGGGTGCAATTGCTTATTGGTACAATTCGCGGGCAGCGCGCGGTCCACTCGGGACCCACGCGTTGGCAACGCGCAGTCAACGCAAGGCAAGCATGCGAGCAGCGAGTTTTCACCGAGTGGTCCACCCGCCGTCCGCGCGTGGAGGGCTTACGACCGAGGCGATCCGGTGACGCTACGGAGTTGATATAGTGAGCGCATACCCATACAAGTCCATATAAAGAATACTAGCCGCAGGAGGCGAGGCGGTGCGGAGTGGGTGCCGGGTGGCTCTAATGAGCTGTAACCTTAAGTCATTCCAAGAGGCGAATTTTCGGATTCCATGCCAAAACGATTTCGGACGTCTTCCGGAATCCGGAATGATGATAAATATGTCGTTGTATTGTATCAAAACGTCGCGTCGTAAGTTTGTTTTGGTCCAATACATAATATTATTCTTGTTGTATTGTCTTCCTACTGTATCGTTCACAGCATAATAATTTGATATTCGTAGGACCTAACATGGTTACAATATTGTTCATAGTCTCCGCGAAGAATACGTGAGCAGAATGTGATGAGGATACAGTTTACATATTTATTTACTTGCTTCTGCCCGCGACTTCATAACAAATCGTGCTTTCTTTATTTTAATTGTGTGTTTTATTCTTTTTTTTTACACTAGCTTTAGTCGGCCCGGCGCACAGACGGGTATTTGACCCTAAAACGCGGCCAAAATTCCATTTCAAAAAGGTCCCGTTTCCTAGAAATTAGCCTTACCTGCCTATACTCAAGGGGAACAATGGGCGGCCATCTTTTTTACTTGATTCTTGTCAGAACACACCTAGTCAGACGAGTTTCGACTGCGCTGTTGCACGCTTATTTTTGTAGTGAGTGTTTGAAAAGTTTCTAGTTTTCATTAATTGATAAAATTGATAAATTCTGTTTCCACCGAAGATTTTCAACATGGATATTGCAGAACCAGGTATGTATTATTCAAAAATATTGTTATTTCTAAAATAATTTGTTTTTATATAGAGTTATAGTGTTTTTGGATAACTGCATTATTTTTCACTAATCATTCTCGCAATTAAATTTAGAAAAGGCTAAAAGTAAGATAATCGGGCATTATCGGATTATATCTAGTATAAGGTTTGGTAGGACATATATTTGTGATATATTATATAGAAAGAAAAATTGCCACTTTTTGTCTCTTTATATGGATTTCCTTTATTTTTATGTTTTAAGATCTCCATAAAACAAACTTTGTTTTGCGGTTGTGATTATATTTTTGGATTTTAATTGTTCTAGGAACGTCAGGAGCTCGAGTGTTGACGCGAATGGATATTTACAACATGATCCATAACCATTCTGATGGATTTACGATTAAAAAACTTGATGAAGTTGAAGGAGAGTTAATTTATGACTCTTCTTTTGATGACGAAAAAAAAGAAGTTTTTCTTCGTAAATTTGCGACATTCAAGCATGATTTTAAGTGAAGATGGCAAGCAGCAAACAGGACTAAACATATTTTTTTAAATAACAACAAACAATGGCTTCAAGGCACTCTTGAAATACCTCGGAAAAGACTTTCTAGCGGTAATGCAGGGCGCCCAGAAAAAACTTTGACGATTTGTCTGAACGAAGCAAACGCAGAAAAACTGAGAATCTTCGTGAAAGCCACGAAGCTCGAGAGGTATTATATGCCGGCCAAATGGAACTTCGAGACCGTGGAGATACTGATGGAGCAAATGTTGTGAAGGAAATTACAGAATCACCGACTCGTGGCCGTGGACATGAGTACCGCATCGCCTTGCGCAAAAGTGACACGTCATCATTACCAGCTACACAAATAACACCAACTGCAGCGTTATCCATGTTTGTCGAAGCTAATTTAACAAGGAGACAGTACGATATAGTGCGTGAGACAAATAAAAAGTTCTATCCTTGCTACACCGTCCTCCAAAAAGAAAAACAGCAATGCTATCCAGATCCTGAAAGCATTACCATATCTGAGACCTGTGCTGAAATAAAACTGCAAGCATTGCTGGACCACACAGCTAAGCGGTTGTTACTATATTTAGAGGAATTTATTTCTACTTTATCAGTAGAGAAGTTGTCATCACTTGAACTTATATATAAGTGGGGATGAGATGGATCACAACAAGCTGAATATAAGCAAAAGTTTGAAAACTCGAGCAATACAGATGCTAATATATTTCAGTCAAGTTTGGTCCCTGTTCAATTAGTTTGCAAGCGCAACAATAACCCTAGTTCTGTTATGACAAATGCAAATGTCATTTGGCGCAACAACTCTCCATCTTCACCCAGATTTTACAGGCCTATGAGGATACGATTTATCAAAGAAACTTCCGAAACAACGAAAGAAGAAATTAAGCATTTTGAAGACCAAATTAAAGATTTGAATACTACCAAATTAACAAGTGCTGCGCTCGAAGTTTCTGTCAAACACACCTTATTATTCACAATGATTGATGGTAAGGTATGTAATGCTGCCACAGATACTAAATCTACAATGAGGTGTTATCTCTGCAAATTAACTTCAAACAGATTTTAACAATCTCGATAAAGTGAGGAGCTCAGAGGTAATCAAGGAAAATTTTAAATTTGGGCTTTCAATTCTTCATGCTAGAATCAGATTCTTCGAAAGCCTTCTTCATGTCGCATATAAGATTCCTGTAGGGAAGTGGCAAATAAGGTCGCAAGCAGACATCGACATCGTAAAAACTAAAAAGCAAGAAATCCAAGAAAGGTTTCGAGAAGAGATTGGTCTTTTGGTTGATATTCCAAAAGCTGGTTTTGGCAATACCAATGACGGAAATACGAGTAGGAGATTTTTTTAATGTTCTGCGGAGGCTTCCGCTATAACTCGTATCAATGAGGAATTAATAAAAAGGTTCGCAACAATTTTGGAGGTTATTTCGAGTGGATATGACATAAATATTAAAAAGTTTTCTTCATATTGTGACAGTACAGCAGAACGTTATGTTAGCTTATACAGCTGGCATCCGATGACACCCACTGTACACAAAGTGCTGATGCACGGGCCACTCATTGTGAAAAACGCTCTGATCCCAATCGGAACTTTGTCTGAAGAAGCAGCAGAAGCTAGGAACAAGCATTTTCGAGATTATAGGGAAAATTATTCGCGAAAGTTTTCCCGTGAAGATTGCAATAGGGTTATTCTGTATAGGCTGCTGCTCACATCAGACCCGTATCTTAGCTCAATTAGGCCTAGACAGACCTAAGAAAAGTTCTAAACCTTTTACCTCTTCCGCAAAAGAAATGTTTCTGCCATTTCACGACAGTGGTGACTCGGACAAGGAAAATTAAGATTAGGAGTACTTACCATACCGTTTTGTAGTTGGTTTTTAATGTCTAATAAAATAAAAATGTAAGAATATGCTTTTTTTTTTCTTACCTTTTCTCCATCACCTAGATTCCTTTCCAATTGGTATTTTGCCATCAACTAGGTTTTGAATCATGATTTTTCAATAAATTAGGCTATATAAGCACCGAAATATTCAAAAAATATTGTTAAATAGTTTTGGTCACGTTTTAGGGTCAAATACCCGTCTGTGCGGCGTCGCACGTGTAGCGCTAAGTATCTATCCTACCCTACCTACCTACATACCTACCCTACCTGCCTACCCTACCTACCTACCCTACCGTTTTTTTTCACCTTTAAAACTTTTCCTGAACTTCCTCAAAAATTTCAATACCAAAATTAGCCAAATCGATCCAGCCGTTCTCGATTTAGCGAGACAAACGAACAGCTATTCATTTTTAGGGTTCCGTACCCAAAAGGTAAAACGGGAACCCTATTACTAAGGCTTCGCCGTCTTGTCTGTCTGTCTGTCTGTCCGTCTGTCACCAGGCTCTATCTCATGAACCGTGATAGTTAGACAGTTGAAATTTTCACAGACGATGTATTTCTGTTGCCGCTATAGCAACAAATACTAACGCTCCTAAAGCTCCCATACAACAAACGTGATTTTTTTTCTCGTTTTTGCTCGATATTGATAACGGCAACAGGCAGACGCTAGAAATATTCACAGAATATTTAGTGATATATTCACTTTAAAAATAAATAATTAAAATAAAACAAATATTTAAGGGGGGGCTCCTATACAACAAACGTTTATTTTTTTGCCGTTTTTATAGATAATTGTACGGAACCCTTCGTGCGCGAGTCCGACTCGCACTTGGCCGGTTTTTATATAATTAGCTGACCCGGCGAACTTCGTACCGCCTTATACCGACAGCAGCGCCACCTACCGGGTCCAATTGTGTTTTCAAACCATCCAAGAACCCATTAAAATATAAATACAAAATTTCAACCGAATCAGTCCAGCCGTTTAGGAGGAGTTAGGTGACAAACACACGTACAGAAGAATTATAAATAGATTCTGTGATACTGATTACCTTAAACTCACACACTGACCTATTATATATTTTTTTAGGAAAACATATATTTTTACAATATTTTTAAATAAGTGAGCTCCATGTATCTATCACATAATTAATTTATCAAAGAATTAAAAATGAAGCAATGTCATTGCCTCATTTTTAATTCTTTTTGCATATTGTGTAATAAAGTTATTAAGTATACAATTTTATTATAGGTGCATCGTCTTCACAATGTATAATTAATGCACTTATACAAAATATTGTAAAACATTTTAAACGAGTAACGGTGGAGTTTCTTGCCCATTCTTCTCCATACGAAACTACCTTTTGGAAGGGGCGACTAGAATCAATTTTATTTTTTTGTAAATTTTGACGTTCAAAAGTGCCTTTAATGTGCTTATTTGAAATAAATAATTTAACTTTGACTTTGTAAAGATACACCCATCCACGGACCTATACTCCTTTGGTTTAGGTAGTTAAATAAAGGTAAACAAATCATAAAAAGGCTTTTTATAGATGACACTTTCTTGTTTAAAAATACGTTGTAACTTATAATCAAATTAAAATTATTTTTGATTTTTACGATAGTTTCCTCTTTTATTACTGTATGTTAAACTATATCATATATTTTTAAACTACTCTTCGTAGATGTAACTGCTTGAGCAAAATTATTTTGTTAGAATAACAATACAATAATGTTTTGTAATCTGTCTATTGTAAAGAGCCCAAAAAGACAGGTGCTCTAAACGTCAACGAAATAAAACGTTGCTAAATTGAAGAGTACAACTGTGACGTAGCATGACAACTGAAGTGCCAGGTATTACGTTTAGTCGGTTAGTTGACAGCTCTCTCGTCACGTGGGTTTTTAGGGTTCCGTACCCAAAGGGTAAAACGGCAACCCTATTACTAAGGCTCCGCGCCGTCTTGTCTGTCTGTCCGTCTGTCACCAGGCTGTATCTCGTGAACCGTGATAGTTAGACAGTTGAAATTTTCACAGATGATGTATTTCTGTTGCCGCTATAACAACAAATACTAAAAAACAGAATAAAATAAATATTTAAGGGGGCTCCCATACAACAAACGTGATTGTTTTGCTCGATATTGATAACGGCAACAGGTAGACGCTTGAAATATTCACAGAATATTAAGTTATATATTCACTTTAAAAATAAATAATTAAATTAAAATAAAACAAATATTTAAGGGGGCTCCCATACAACAAACGTGATTTTTTTGCAATTTTTATAGGACGGAACCCTTCCTGCGCGAGTCCGACTCGCACTTGGCCGGTTTTTTTGTTTACCTTTCGACGTTCTTGTTATTAATTAAATACCAACCGTACGTTGATATTTAATACAGATATTTGAATTGAAACTCTAAAGGGTTAGTTTACCGTTAATTTGTATCGAGATTTTTTTTTCTAAACGTGTTTTGGTAACAACCAAGCTCTGAGAAATATGTTCAAGAATAACATATATTTCTTCCGCTGCCACAAAATATATAGATTTGGCATTTTTTTTGTTTAAGACAAGGCTACTTTTGTCATTTGCCTCTTGTCAGCGCCTTAAGAGGGGCCCTCCCGGTCCGTCTATCGTCAACGCGAGCATGGTCGAAAAGCTTGTTGTTTCATCCAGCGCAAGTGAAAACTATAAACAAACGAGTGAGAACGCGACACCATTGAACGAAAAATAATGTGCGGAAATTTCATAAAACTTGTTCCAGGAAATACGTGTTTTTGAGTAAGCCTTACCAGTTTGTGAAATAAACGTTGGTCATTTAGAATCTCCATTACATTTGCAAGGTTTCTATCATAATGTTTTCTTAACATTTCCAATTTATGAGTACATTATGAATGGGCAAAGTTCAGGTAAAATTTGTGCAAAAAAGCAGATTTTTGCAGGCTTATAATATGTTGAATTGTTGCTGAATATGTTTTTCAAGATTTTAATTTTTTGCTTGCATAGAAACCTAGATATAGTGCACAAGATACCTATTGGTTACAAAAATTTCAAAGAAAGATGTGTTACAACACCATAATCACGTACGAGCGTTTGTATGAAAAATACGTAGGGTTGGCCGCTCTTAAGTTAGATTACAACTGTGACCAACGGCGTTGGTCTTCTTCCAAGTTGGTTGTAGTAGTTACTTGGCTATTTAAAAAAAAATAAAAAAAAACTAGAAGAAAAAACTTGATTAAACAATTTCAAGGAATTCTGCTAAGCCCCTTTTTTACAATTACCTAGAGTGAGTGCTAGAAGATACCTTGTTGATGATGAGATTAACAATATTGTTACTGGTACCTTCTGTTGAGTGGCAGTTCTCCTGGTTCTTACTAGGAAAACTCCTCAACAATTAATGTCCCAGAATCGGGAAAAACAATATTTACTTCTTCCACTTAAACTTAGATAAATTACAAACTGACCCACAAAAAAGTTAAAATTAAATAATTAAAAATTAAACAAAATTTAGTAAGGTTTTAATTTATATACGAGTAAGTTACAATAGCGTAATGTCAACTGCTCATCACCTTTTACAAATTGTTGCTTTTCCCTGTGCTGGGGCGAATTGTTGCGGAGTTCTCATGGTCAGAACCAGAAGAACTGGAGCTGATAGTGGTCCACCATATGCATTGTGACGAGCACAAATTGCTTAGCAACCATATTACCTAAAGCGCCTAATCGAATCGGAACCCGTGAAATACTTATTATTAAGTAGTTCCGGTGGCCATTTATGGTCTTCATCATCAGTTCCACTTCACCAAATAGTGCTTTCCGAGTGCAAATGCATGAGTTACTATAAAAAATACCCAAATCGCTATAGGTGTGCCTATAAAATTTGAGTACTTATTTCCCTCGATTTCCATGAGATCACCTCATCAGGTTCTGACTTGGTGAACATGGGACCACCTCGAGAGCATACCCTTTGAAACAAAAAAAGAATTTTCAAAATCGGTCCACAATTGACGGAGAAATCGGTGGACGAACATATTACGTCCTCCCTTTTGGAAGTTAGTTAAAAAATACATAAGTAATAAAAAGCCATAACGGCACATATTTATTCCCGGAAATTAAAAAAGCAAGGTCAGACGTAAACAAGGAAAACTGGAGCTTACTTTCATTTTTATCAAAATACCTTTAAAATGTCAATGCTTCGTAGAAAGTTATCACGGTCATCTGTCCGCTTTTAAGCACACGAAAACTTGTTTTTCTGTAGGTCACTAGTGTTGTCGTTTTGCAACATTTATCGACTTATCGAGCGAATCGTAACTGTGTATCGTAGCCGTCGTGTTGTTTATAAATAGGTTTGTGTTTAATGCGTAACGGGTTAGCGGAATTAAATACCGGTGTTTGGATAATGCTAAATTTAGTGCCGTCGGTATAGAATTGAGATCCTATATTTAGTTCTGTAAGCCCTTTTTAGGGTTCCGTACCCAAAGGGTAAAACGGGAACCCTATTACTGCGGCTCCGCCGTCTGTCTGTCCGTCTGTCACCACGCTGTATCTCATGAACCGTGATAGTTAGACAGTTGAAATTTTCACAGATGATGTATTTCTGCTGCCGCTATAACAACAAATACTAAAAAACAGAATAAAATAAATATTTAAGGGGGCTCCCATACAACAAACGTATTTTTTTTGCTCGCTTTTGCTCGATATTGATACCGGCAACAGGTAGACGCTTGAAATATTCACCGAATATTTAGTTATGTATTCACTTTAAAAATAAATAATTAAAATAAAACAAATATTTAAGGGGGGCTCCCATACAACAAACTGATTTTTTTGACGTTTTTATAGATAATGGTACGGAACCCTTCGTGCGCGAGTCCGACTCACACTTAGCCGGTTTTTAATTCTGTTTCTCATATCGACTTATGTGATTAGTGATTATTTGGTGTGATGGTCCCGGCTGTCATTCGTGGATTGACAGTCATTACGGGTCGTCAGAAGCCCGAAAGTCTGACAATCAGTCTTGGCTGGCGTGGTCTACCAATGGGTATCGTATTATCCAGTAATTGGGTTGTGCAGGTTAGATAGGCAGTCGCTCCATGTAAAATACTGGTATTCAGCTACACCCGGTTAGACTGGAAACCGACTGCAACATAGTTGGGAAAAGGCTGGCATTACGATGAGATTTGACAAAAGCAGAGGTTTACTACAATCATAAGGTGCTCTTGTCTTCTGTGGTGATCGCTAATCATTTGCAAGTCTTTACGGACGTATATACGTATGAACATTTAAATTTACTATTAAAAAATCGTCCACAGTTACAAGAAATAACATATTTTTTTTATATTTTTCAAAATTATGTTATATTTATTATATAAAAACATTCCATATTTATTTGAAGGTCTTCATATTCGAAATGAAGATTAATTTCTTTAAAAATGTCACATTTATGCGAACCTTGATGCATCGAGATTCAAGGAAATTTTGTTTTTTTTGCCAATTTATTGTATAGTTTTTCATTTTGTTACTACCTTAATATTAAGTGTTTTAAAAAACCTACAGTACAGGGTTATTTGATATCTTTAACCTAACCATAAGCTATAATAGACTTACGACAAAAGCGATGGCCTAAATGAGGTCGTGAGTTCAAATCTCACCCGTTGAACTTACTCCACTTAAGGTACACCAAAATACACTTTGTGTTAGAAGCAGAAAGTGTACTTAGCTTATGGGGTGCTTAACATCGAAACTAACTATTCCTAGTCCAACGGTCTGACTAGAGTAAAGAAAATACAAACATAAACAAAAAAACTAATTTGTGGCAAGTAGGCTGTTAGCCGCTTTTTCAACGACTTAATATGACGTGACTTCCCATATAATATCCAATTAGCCCTTTCACAAAACCTCAAAAACTAACCAAAGTTTTTCCATTATTCCAGATATCAGCTGTGTAAGCAGCTAAGCAGTAGAAATGAAAGTGTGGGGAGCTCACGGCGAGTTCTGCGCTCGTCACCAATGGGAGGTGATCGTCGCAACCTTGGCCTTGCTCGCATGCGCCGCTAGCGTCGAGAGGAATGGCCCGGGCAATAGATCGGAACACTGCGCAGGATGGGCTAGAGCATGCCCGGGACTAGAGGCCGAATACCAGGCCGCAGACGCAGTGATCATGACCTTTGTCCGTTGTGCAGCACTCCTCTACGCTTACTACCAAATCTCAAACCTCCAAAAAATCGCTTCGAAGTATCTCCTCATCATTGCCGGGGTATTTTCCACATTTGCCAGCTTCATCTTCACGTCAGCGGTCGCTAGTTTGTTCTGGAGCGAGTTAGCGAGTATTAAGGATGCCCCGTTCCTGTTTTTGCTGGTCGCTGACGTGGCAAGAGGTGCCAGGATGGCGAAGGCAGGGTGGTCTGCTGGTGAAGACCAGGGAAAAAGGGTCGGAAGAGCATTGGCGTTGCTGGGACCGACAGCAACCTTGGATACTTTCCTAGCCGTCTTGTTAGTAGGAGTTGGGGCCCTATCTGGGGTTCCCAGGCTAGAACATATGTGTACTTTCGCCTGTCTAGCATTATTAGTCGACTACCTTGTGTTTGTCACTTTCTACCCAGCCTGCCTTTCCTTGGTAGCCGATTTCGCTTCAGGGCGCAAAGAAATGTCTCCAGACAGTCCGTTTTCTGATGCTGATCTGAAACCGAATCCAGTTGTTCAAAGGGTGAAGATGATTATGGCAGCAGGGTTATTATGCGTCCACCTCACCAGCCGGTGGCCTTGGAGTTCTGATAACGGGGTCATTGAAGGTCCGACAGACACTTCGACCCCTGCCTCAAATGACAATATTCTTTTACATTCGTACGTCAAATGGTTCTCAGTTTCTGCAGACTATATCGTCATTGCAACTTTGCTTTGCGCTTTGATTATTAAATTCGTGTTCTTTGAAGAACAAAGAAACTGGGTCATAGA
The DNA here is from genome assembly GCA_963921375.1 of Tiliacea citrago. NCBI lineage: Eukaryota > Metazoa > Arthropoda > Insecta > Lepidoptera > Noctuidae > Tiliacea > Tiliacea citrago. Next base: position 13,324,586 of record OY992807.1, on the reverse strand, counting down.
TATGAATGATATGACAGTCAAAGAGGTGGTTCAAGAACAGGCCAGAAATAAGCCTAAATTCTCAGTTGGCGATGACTCTAATTCAGAAGTTTCTACGCAAACGGAGGGTGTTTTAGAAGATGAATGGCCTACACTCTCTCCGAGCTCATCTGCGGCCAAACTTAACTCCAAAAAGCGTCCAATGGCAGAATGCCTCGAAATATACAGATCTGAGGGAGCTTGCATGTCACTAAGCGACGAAGAAGTAGTGATGCTCGTAGAACAGTCCCATATACCTTTACACAGACTAGAAGCTGTATTAGGCGATCCTTTACGTGGCGTAAAGCTACGCAGAAAAGTCATCGGATCAAGGTTCCAAACTGAATTGGCAGTCAAACAGCTGCCTTATTTAAATTATGATTATTCTAAAGTTCTAAACGCTTGTTGTGAAAATGTTATCGGATACGTAGGTGTGCCCGTCGGCTATGCAGGTCCTTTAGTGGTAGATGGCAAGCCATACATGATTCCAATGGCTACAACCGAAGGCGCGTTAGTGGCTTCGACGAATAGGGGTGCTAAAGCCATTGGTACTAGAGGAGTTATAAGTGTAGTCGAAGACGTAGGTATGACAAGAGCCCCAGCAATCAAACTCCCCAACGTTGTAAGAGCCCATGAATGCCGACAATGGATTGATAATAAAGACAACTACGCGGTAATAAAAGAAGCCTTTGATTCCACTTCAAGATTCGCTCGCCTCCAAGAAATTCACATCGGAGTCGATGGAGCAACACTGTACTTAAGATTTAGAGCTACAACAGGCGATGCAATGGGCATGAACATGGTTTCAAAAGGAGCCGAAAACGCCCTAAAGTTACTTAAAAACTACTTCCCAGACATGGAAGTTATTAGCTTATCTGGAAACTACTGTTCAGACAAAAAAGCTGCAGCCATTAACTGGGTCAAGGGAAGGGGTAAACGAGTTGTCTGCGAGACGACGATAAGCAATGATAGTTTAAGAACCATCTTCAAAACTGATGCCAGAACTTTGGCTAGGTGCAACAAAATAAAGAATCTCTCAGGCTCAGCCTTGGCTGGGTCCATAGGCGGGAATAACGCCCATGCAGCGAATATGGTAACAGCTATTTATATAGCTACTGGGCAAGATCCGGCTCAGAATGTAACCAGCTCGAATTGTTCAACAAACATGGAAGTTTGTGGCGAGAATGGTGACGATCTTTATGTAACGTGTACCATGCCTTCTTTGGAAGTCGGCACGGTTGGCGGAGGTACCATTTTGACGGGACAAGGTGCCTGTCTAGATATCTTAGGGGTGAAAGGAGCTGGGGCACGGCCCGCAGAAAACTCTGCAAGATTAGCGTCACTGATATGCGCCACAGTATTGGCGGGAGAGCTCAGTCTGATGGCTGCGCTTGTCAATTCAGATCTTGTCAAATCACATATGAGACATAATCGGTCGACGGTCAACGTCCAAGTGCATGCTGAGAATATCACTTTGAAAGTACCCACCTTATAACATACAGTTTGATAAGTTTTTAAATTAAACTCATGCTAAATGGGGCCTTATGAAGTTTATTCAAGTTTTTGCCGTTTTTCGGCTGAACTCTACGCTGAATCTGTATTAGTAAGGCGTAGGCGCAGTGCTTAATTTGGTTAGCTATGATGCGAATAGTATGTTAGTCTTCTGCTTATTGTGAAAAGTCAAACTCAGTCATAAGCTAAAGTGTCGTATAGTGCAGCCCTGTGCAGCAAGCCCATCTGGGCTGGTGACGGAAGCTGTCGGTGAAAAAGAAAATGACAGATTTTATCGATGTTAAAGTTTTCATAGACAGAGTATGAGCCATAGACAAGTCACGAAATAATAATAAGAGCAGGACACATATTAGATCCTGTAGTAAGAGTATACGAGACGGATATATAATATCTGTAGTTCTAATTAAAGGACAGTTAAGCTGGCTGCACTAAATCAACATTTCTGATTCCTTTTGTTTTTTTACCTTTTTACATAGCATCTATTGATTTTAAAGGGGAAAACACTGTAGAATAAATTCATGTCATTGATAACTATTGTTTATTTTAGTGGGACTTGGCAAAAAAAGAAAATAAGGGACAATGACACTGAATATTTAAAGCCACAAATATCTGCCTCGCTACGGAGAAAGATTTCTAAAACACAAATTGATACTTGACTAACTGTGCTACCAGTACCTACTGAAAATAATTGTTTTCGTTTTTATTTATTTTTTCCAAGCTAAGTACTTATTACTTTTTCCAGTGATTTTACTAAATTCCTGAGTCTATTGATGTGTAAGGGAAGTTTTGGTGGCCTATTGTAAGCAAAATATATCATTTTAATGGTAATATGTAACGACAATATTATTATTATATTTAGTTGAATGTCTGCTGATGCTGTAAACGAAAAGCGTGATCATTGTAACTAATAGTTGTTCAATAAATTAACTTTGAATGTTTTGTTGTGTTTTATTCAGAAGGATCTTACACCTTAATAAAATGCCTCCTGTGTTATACATATTCATGTTGGGATATTAAGAGAAAAATTGTTTTTTTTTTCCCTCGCATTTTGATTCACAGTTAGCCATAGTAGATACTTAAAGCCAGTGCCAAATAATGAAATACATGGGGAAAATCATCGACATTATTCCCTAGGTAAAAAATGGAGACAAAAGGTATCTAGTATCCTCCAGGAAGGAAGCTACAGGCCGCGATGACGCCCAAGCCAATAATTAACCACCACCGCCATCTACCGGCCATTGAAGGCAACTTTTACTAAATAACAGCAGCCATCAGAATCTACTAAAACTTATAAATACCGCCGTCTATGAACATAGAGAGACACTAATATGATGCGATTATTTTGAATGTTTTCAATAAATTTGTGTGTTTATTTATTTACTGTAAATCATATTCAATTATAATTTTTGGTTATAAACCGCGGTTCCGGCTTTTTTTTCTTCGGATTACATAAAATTGTTCAGTAACTATTTCGAATAACTTATGGTAATCTAATAGGATTGTATTGTGCGTTTGTATGGCGCGACTAAAGTTATATGCTCTGTGGGCGCGACAACGGCGATATCAAAAAAAAAACTGGCAAAAATGTGTAAAAGTTGATTCAAAACCCTTTTGTCAAAGTTATAGTTGAAAAGTTTTTAAGGGTTAGAACGTGGCCGCGCCCAGCCGCGCCATTGAAACGCGGAGAACCGCGCGGCCACGGAGATCTGTAAAACTAGCTTCCTACTTATTAGTAATCTGTGTGTAAAACTAAGCGTTGCAGAGACCTGAGATAAATATCAGATTGAATTTGTATTTTTTTTATTTTAATATCGAAATAAATCCTAGGTTTATACTTTAGGAGCAGTAACCTGTAAGACTAAAATCCTTAGGCCGCGTCATTGAAACGGTGAAAAACCTGTTATCGCCGATATCTCGCTGAAAAAGCAGACGTCAAGTTTTCGTAAAACCCAGATTTGAATTTGTCCAAATTTGTAAGAATACAACAAAAATCTTACATTTAAATTTCAGGAGTTGTAAGACTAAAACCCCATGGCCTTGCCATTGAAACAGTTAGAAACACGTTATCGCCGATATCTCTCTGAAAAAGAATTGCAGAGGTCTGAAGTTTTTTGTAAAACGTAGACTCAATGATCGCGACGACAGGTCGTAGTGGAGCAAAATGAAAGGTGAGTGGACTGTATAATGCTGAATACAAAAGGAAATACGAACAACTGTGTCGGCTAACAAGAATAATTATAAAGACGTTAATAAAACGCGTAAGCGCAGCCGTATTGAATTCAAAATAGCCTCAACTTGAATTAAACAAGTAGCCATCTGCTCAAAAGTTAGGTATGTTAAACCCAAAGTGCGTCGTAGATGATGCTTGGTGGATTTAACTGCAGACTCCCATAGGCCTCCGAGTATATGCAGGTATGAAAAAAACGTTTATGCCAGGGTCGATGTTATTTCAGTTTAAGTCTTGCGAAAGCAGCCTGCACCACCTTCCTCATGAATCACTCCGTCCATTGTTGAAAACCGTTTGAAAATCCGTCCCGTAATTTTTGAGTTTATCGCGTTCAGACAGACGTTGTTTTAGAAACGTAGTGATATACATGTAGATATACATAAATAGATTAGTACGGTATGGATAGTCTGGATGGCTGAGAATCAGCACTTTACGAAAATCTAAAAAAACAATAGACAGTCGCCAAACCCTCTCCTTGAGGGGTCGTCCTAATTGGCTAACGATCGTCCGAGTTAACGATGCGATTTCGTTGCGCGATGAAAATGATCGTGCGATAATCCAACAGGGGCCCAAGTCTGCTATTTTTATAAACTCAGTCATTCCAACACGATCCCATTGTCATGCCATTGTCATTTTGCTAAAAGTTCGTAATCTGGTAAATTCATAATGGTCGATCATTGGTCGGTCAATGTTCTCGTAATATAATTGTGTTATTATAATGGCATTGTCGTATTGTCATTATTATAAAACCCATTAGTAGAATTGTCATTCATTTGTCATTATGTACGAGATTACTAATATATGCAATTTCTTTCAATGTAGTGTCAGTGGCCGACCATTGGAAAGTCATAATGACGCCATTATAGTAGATTTTCATTAGTAGATTACCAAACTTGTCAAAGTCAACAATTATGAAATCAATGATCGACCATTCTGACACTATTGTAATAGCAGACTACCGTTGTCAGAAAAGATGTTACGGGGTTTTCCCCTCCGAGCAATAAAGCGGTTTAGATCAGCTAAGAAGGCTTCTTTAGTAAGGTCCGACACAAGCTCGAGATGGATGGCTCTCGTAGCTAGACGCACAAACACACAAATGAAGCATTTGATGAGCCTACATCCTCTACCTTTCCGGTCAGCTATCATGATGGGACCGGCGTAGTCTACCCCTTTATCTAAAAATGGAAATTCTGCGCAGCGATGTTGAGAAGGCTGGTCTCAACACTCAAACTAAATTAGAATTTAAAAAAAAAAACAAAATAATCCAATGTTTTAATTTCAGGAGGTAAGGTATTGCGTAGAAATAAGTCGTGATTATCTATCGAATAAAGTAAGTAAGTATTAGGGAGATCTTTTTTTGTAAAGAACACCTAGCTACTGATAATTAGGCAATTTTTTTTTTTCATGATACATAAATAACACCTTCAATACGTTTTGGATATTTCGGTAGGGTGCCCATGGCTTATTGTTTACAGAAAACTTTCCACCTTTTGTTTAAGAACATTTATATCAAGGATTCTAAATTAGATCAAAATGAATCGATAAGATAGGTACAAAAACATTATCTTTATTTCTATAAAAATCAACAATTGTTAAATTGTTACCCCTCCATTGCTTGATAGCTGAAAATACTGTGGTTCTGAGTACCTACCCGTGCGAGAACCATAACAGATAACTTTGCACAAAATTCGTAAGTCTTACAGCTCCTGAAATTTAAACCTAGGATTTTTTGTTGTATTTTAAAACGCGTTCACTGTCTAGCCAAATTTCCAAAATTAGCTTTCACGTCCAATTTACTTTTTCGTTCCTATGTACTGAGGTACTTGCCTACGTGTCACTCCAGGTCCATAAAGGCTAAAAAAGGGAGGGGGGGGGGTGTTTGGGCTTTAACTCCCATTTTCATAATGACCCACATACTCGTATAAGTCACGGACGTACCAAGCTAACAATTTAGTGACCCACTCATGAGTGCTACTTACTTTAGTCTGTACACTCATGTGTGTCTCGGACGTAGGAGGTGAATAATTATGAAAAAATGCGTATATTCGTGGATAGAAAGGATTTACAGCCAGCTCACTAACACCCAGAAACAAAGAAAAGTTTTGTTTTGTACGGATTAAATAACCCCATTTTTTTGCAAACTTTGTCCAGTCTAGTATTGGTAATATATAATAATATATTATCTTATACGTTTATATTGCGAAGTTATTGTGATTTTTCGAACTAGTAATGGATAGATCACTGCGAGATGGTGATGTTGCATGTGCATGAATCTCATTATAATAACGTTAGTCATAATTGATTATTTTTATGTTCAACAAGCTGCGCGCCGCGGTTTTACCCGCGTAAGTCTCGATCCCGTGGGAATATCGGGATAATAAGTAGCCTATGTCTTAATCCAGGATGTCAGCTACCTCCGTACAAAATTTTATCAAAACTGGTCCAGCCGTTTGAGCGTGAAGAAGTAACAAACATACACACTCACAAACTTTCGCCTTTATAATATTAGTGTGATTTTCAAAGTTATGTAGGTAAATCAAAATCGGTGGCTCATTGGTTTTTTATTTTACCTAAAAAAATTGACAAATTCAAATCTGGGTTTTACAAAAAACTTTGACGTCTGCGATGCATTTTCAGCGAGATATCGTGTTTTTCACTGTTTCAATGGCGCGGCCATGTGATTTTAGTCTTACAGCTCCTAAATTAAAAACAGTTTTTTTTCTATATTTTATACAAATTCAATCGGTTATTTACCTAAACTTCAGGTCTCTACAACGCTTAGTTTAAAAGATCTCCGTGGCCGCGCGGTTCAATGGCGCGGCCACGTTCAAACCCTTATAACTTTTTAACCATAACTTTGATAAAAATATGGTTTTGGGAAACAACTTTTACAAAATTTTGGCAGTTTAGTCTATCGCCGTGGCCGCGCCATCGAAACACACCCTGGAACGGTTAGAACACGGCCTTCCTCATCTTTGGCATGTTTCCATGTTATTGATAGGTATTCTAATATACTTACGATACTATGTCCGACGAGATAAGGTGACTGTCTCGTTGTAGCTGGGGTTCTGGGTTCGATTCCCTGGTCTCAGGCAGTGTCTGACACTGGCATGGCCGCAATCAGGGATATTAATTTTGATAACACAGAAAAATTGTCGCTAATTAGTCGAAATTTGTCGTCAAATATCAGAACTTGTCGGTTATTGTTTCAAAAGTTATAAGGGCATTAGTTATTACGACAAAATTTAGGAGTAAACATCTTCGCTAGGTGCCCGTTTTTGAGATATAAAGGTAGCCAAGCTGGGGAGATTCTCTCTAGGTCGCCCACCTAGAAACGCTTATAACTTGTGAACCAGTGACCGACAAATTTCAGAGTAATTCATAATCAGCCTATAATGTTCCCACAGCTGGGACACATGCCTCCTCTCTTCGAGAGGGAGTGGGCTGTAAATCTACCACGCGGGCCCAGTGCGGGTTGGTAGATGTCACATGTCTTTGAATTTTTGGTTCTAGGACATGTCGGTTTCCTCACGATGTTTTCCTTCACCGTTTTGAGAGCAGTGGTGATGAAATTATTTACATAAAGTAAAGCGCCTGCCTGGGTTCGAACCCACGACCTACAACTCGTAAGTCGGGGACGTTACCACTGGGCCACCACAGCTCTCCAAAATTAAAATCCCTGATGGTGGCCATGCCAGTGTCAGTCACACGTGCGCTGGGCCTAAGAAAACTCAGTTCATCAAGAAGACAACAGGAGTAAAAAATTAAACAGCAGACGTTTTATTATAAATATAATAATATTGTGTTGTGATCTGTTAACAACATTGTAACACTATCACTGACTGAATATGTACAGTTTGACATGGGGTAACGTAGAGTAGTCCTATGTCACTAGCGCGTAGCAAGCACTAAAACGTGCCCGCGACGGGGTAGCGTGCGTCTTCCGTGACGCTTGCTTGCGTCATTCGTGACGCATCCGTGCGTCATTCGTGACGCACGTGACGCTATGGTGCGTCACGGGCTCGTAACCAGGCACGGAACCGTTCCCGTCGACGCGCGCTCAGTGTTGGATGTGAGGCTCTAGCGGCGGCTAGAGAGCCGCGTTGGTATAGCTGCAGCGGTCTGAAGGCTAGCAAGCGTCCTAGCGTGCATTCTGGCGCGTCGTGTAGTCGTGGAGGCTTGCGTCTTGCGTGTGGTCGCGCTGGGTCTGTATGCGACGAATGTGCTTGAGCTGGTAGAGAATGCGCGTTGTGCGTATAACCAGGTGCGCGCGCTCTGGCGTTTCTTAGTAAGAAGACGGGTTTGGGTGGAGCAGGCGCGGGCGTTGGCCGGGCGTATCTTTCCCGGAATAGCGGCCATGTTTCGTGTCTCTCATGTCTGTCGAGTCTTTCCGGCTCGTGTGGTGACGCACGGCCTTCGCTGCCGCCCGCTAGTAACTCAAACGTGACACGGCAGGAGTCTCCTCCGTACAGTTTTACGAGAAAAGCGGTGTGTTCTTGTCGCAGATATCTGGCGGCTCGTCTGACGTACGCGAGAGGGCCTCTCATGCCGCCGGCGGCTGCTAATTCTGCCGCGCGAACGGACCAGGGCTCCGCCACACAATGCTGTAGCTGTCGAACGGCAATGCTGACTAGTTTGTCGAGTGTGTAGGCGGGGTAGGCCTGTAAAGATAAAGAGGATTATTAGTTTACTATGAAAAAAATAACGTCATATATAGGCAACTAGGTGTGTCCCGCGGTTTCACCCGCGTAAGTCTCGAACCCGTGGGATGTTCCGGATAAAAGTTTCCTGTCCGAACCCAGGTCATGGTCTACACATCTGCCAAATTTCATCTAAATCCGTTCAGTCGTTTTAGCGTGAAAGCGTAACAAATAAACAATCTTACTTTCGCATTTATAATATTACTTGGGGACAGTAGTTATATGAATCACACTAATATTATATAGGTGAAAGTTTGTGAGTTAGTGCGTGTGTGTGTTACTTCTTCACGCTCAAACGGTTGGACCAATTTTGATAAAATTTTGTACGGAGGGTAGCCGACACTCTGGATTAACATAGATCACTTTTTATTCTGATATTCCCACGGGATCTAGACCTATGGGGTGAAATCGCGGGGTGCAGCTAGTATTATAATAAAATCTAATTGTGGTGTCCGAGGTTGAGTTATTTCAATTACTTACACCAAGTAAAAATTCGAGTTGTGTATAAAATTACTTTCTATATTATTTGGTGCGTTTTAGCATGGTGGTACGGCTTTCCGTAATATCTTTTCGTAGAAATCTAAAAGGCGTTAACAGATTTAATTTCAGTTTTCGTGCTATATAAATGGGAAAGAAACTTTAAGTTTGTTTTCTTAAACCATTGAATTGATTGTTGTGAAATTTAACAGATAAGTAGCCTGAGATAGAGAAGACATATGATACATTTTGGATATTTTTAAGTCGCGGACAAGAGTTTGTTTGTAAATAAATGTAGGTTGATGACCGCTAATTACATGCTAAAATGCACCAACTATAGACTCAATTTCATTATTCAAAATTCTTATGAGAAATACATGTTCTCCAATTATTTCAAGGACATAGTGGTTACCTTGATCCCAAGCATCTCTCTAGCAGCGTCTTCGTAAGCCGGCGCGTCCATGTTGCCATCCAGGACTGCCCGCACCAGGTCCAGCAGCACGTCGTAGTAGTGCTCGGGCTCGGCCGCGTCGGGCGGCAGGTTGGTGGGCTTGAGGCGCAGCGCGTGCGCGACCGGGGGCCGCGCGGGGCGCTCGGCGGCGCGCGCGCGCCCCAGCGCCGCCGCCGCGCGCCGCGCCGCCGCCAGGCGCTGGCACAGCGCGCCGTGCACGCGCAGGAACAAGTACCACGACGACGTGCACACGAAGCGGGCTTCCTGTTCACACATACATAACACCATTCAAAATATATGGACTTTTTACATCAAATTTCGAACGCAAGCTCCGCCCCTCGCTCCCCGCCACAAACGCTAATACATCAGTAATAAAGTTGAATATCGCGTGCGCTCTTTGATCGTGTTCGAGCACGAAACTAAATAGCGTGTCTCAATTCTTATTTCGTTTATAACTAAAGTAATTATTGATCTGGAGAAAAAATATCTTGTGGGTGGATAATTAACCATATTTTCTTAGTGTGAATATTTATTTTTAGGCATAAAAGCCAAACTACCTTGTTTGTTTTTTATAATTATCGTTAAAAGACATGATTTTCAAATAAAAATGTATTGATCTTCAACATAGAAAGAAAAAAAATCCAATACATTATATACTAAAATTTCATTTTGCTTATATCTATGACTGTTTCAGAATATTCATGCAAATTAACATTAAAATAGGAAGCCTCCTCTTTATGTAAAACTTTCTTCAGTTTCGAGTCAATATCTGGGTAAGCACAGAGCATATTTTTAACATCACAACAACAACAATTCTATTACTACATACAAACAGGTAATATTCTCAATGCTTTCAGTAGCAAAGCACACGTGTAACTCATGTAACATCAAAAACATTGTAACAACATTTGCCAAAATAGGTAGGTCACAATAAAATTATAGACCATAAAGAAACAAACACTATGCTCCAATCATTTTTCATGTTTTATTCTACATCGCCACATGCGAACTAAACGTCACACAAACAAGAGTTTACCGCGCAACTGGCATAAATACAACGTCCCAACGTCAGTCGTCGGGCAGTAGCCCACTACACTACATCCGTCTGGACGGAAGATCCTCTCTTTTCTATGAAAGATGAGTGAACTTCACACCCTGTTCCTCATATCTCTATGCATAAAATAAACAGTTTTAACACTTACATTAACTGGATGATCTCTGTAGTCATCCTCAAGATCCTGTGGCTCCGCTTTAATCTCAGTCTTCATCGACATCTCTTCATTACTACTAGTTCTCTTTACACTGTTTGCAGATGCAATTGAACTTTCTGTAAAAAAGTCGTTTGAAACATTAGTTTACCTGGTTTATTTGCTAAGAATTCTATTGTTTAGATGATAAGGATCAATTTACTTTGCGGCGGAGGAAATAGATGAGAAGCGTTAATATGGCTACTTTTATATTTTACCAGTTTTTTATTTCGTGTCTAATTTGTATGTTAAACACTGGATATTAAATTCATCATAATCAGACTATAATATTCCCACAGCTGGGACACAGGCCTCCTCTCTGTGAGATGGGAGTGGGCTGTAATCCACCACGCGGGCCCAGTGCGGATTGGTAGATGTCTCATGTCTAAGAACTTTTGGTTCTAGAACATATTTTGTTTGGTTTCCTCACGATGTTTTCCTTCACCGTTTTGAGAACAGTGGTGATGAACTATTTACACAAAGTCAAGCTCCTGTCTGGGTTCGAATCCACGACCTACAACTCTTAAGTAATTCTAAAATCGCTTCGCGCCTCCCTTCTATTTTGCCTTATTGATTTACGGGGCATTTTATTATATTAGTGAGACTCAGTAGGAAGGCAGCATGCGAGTATCACCACTGACATTCTGTCATTTGCACATCGCACGGTTTGTCATCATTGTCTCAAGATCATGAATTTGAATAAAATCGTTAAACTAATATGACTTATCAATAAAATTGCAAGAATCTTAGAAATGGTTAACTTACAAAATAGCAATAATTTAGGCCTGTTTCACTTAGTTCTTTAACATATAACATAAAATCACGCATTGTTGCAATGAAGGGTTGGGCAGAGGAGTACCAACACATTATAGTCACAGTCAAATTATTAGGCAGTTAAGGGGAATGCGCTAAGGTAGCCCGCGAAATTTAAATTTAAATACGTTTTTTGCTGCTGATTCTTATGATTATAATTCTGTTAAGCCATATTTGTTACGGCCGCTAATCATATTTAGATCAACATACAACCTGTTACTGACCTGAAAATTGCAAAAAACTTAAGTAAATTTGAATTTCGCGGGCTACCTTAGCGCATCCTCACACCAATTCAAATACAGAGTTCATCATAATCATCAGTCATAGTGAAACAGGCCTGTGTTATAATATTAAACGTATGTTACCTTTGCTGTCAGTATTGTTATTGTTCTTCGGCTTATTTTCTTTATTCTTGTTGTTTTTGCCGCTCTTGTCCGACGCGTTATCAGATTCTGATGACTGTGGACAAAAAACTTGGATATTAGTAATCGAAATCAAGGTGCTACACAGCTTAGACCAGGCTAACTCTTGACTCGCGGTGGCGGCGCGTTCGGTGCTTTAGACCATCGAACTGAATAACTTTTAATATGAGACCAACTTTGAAATCGCGAAAAAAAAAAACTGGTGTTCCATACTAAAATGTTACCTACTGTTTTCAGCTGTATTTTTTTTTAAATTTATTTATTTACTTTAGTTGTAACGGATGTAAATGCTTACCTCTTGTTTCTCCTGTTTCACAGCATTCGTGTTCTTGTCTTCTGGCGTTTCACCGCTCGGACTGCCTGGACTACCAGCGTCATCTTTTTCTTCTGCTGAAAGAGATATACATTGTTATTTGATGGCTTTTACTGTTAATATAACTGGATATACTTTAAGAAAAAGTTTGCCTATAATTATCACTACATATATTATTATAAAAGACCAGAAACTGCCGTGTCTGTCTGTCTGAACGCGATAAACTCAAAAACTACCGAACGGATTTTCACACGGTTTTCACCAATGGACGGTGATTCATGAGGAAGGTTTAGTCGGAAATATAACGATGATTGTTGAGGATATCGGAAATCATGCCGTTTGGATGCTTTACTGGTGTGCGCCGCGCAAATCAATAGTGTTGAGACCAGCCTTCTCAACATCGCCGCGCGCTGGCGGCACTGGACGAGGGCTGCGGGGTGCGGGGGTGCGGGGGCAGCGGCGAGTAAGACGGGCGCACGGCTCGACGCGACACACAAGTCAGCTGTTGCACGCCTTCACGCACGGCTGCGCGCACCGCGTTTATTTGACGTTTGACGTCCATTCCATATACATAGTCTTGTTTCCATTCTAATTTCTAATCGACACAGTTGTATTTAATATTTCCTTTTTATCTTGCATAATACATGTTTTACAGTCCACTCCTTTCATTTTGCTCCACTGCGACCTATCGTCGCGATCAATAGAGTTATATGAAAACAATATGTATGTATTCTTTACTTTTTCAATTATTTGCAGGACTCGAAATAAAATACATTAAAAATACTCTCAAGTAGGATGAACATCAGTTACATTAACCTCATCCACATGCTCGACGCAACAGGCTGATAAGGCACAACGACAGAAAAATAAAATGTAGGCATATTATGCTCTACTACGCGTGGGAAGCCGGGGCCGGTTGCCAGTAATTCCTATAAAAATTGTGGTAGATCATCTTAAGGTATTTTCGAATTTCGCAACATTATTGAAGCTGCCCATTCGCCTAAAATCGGTATGAACCAAGTATAAAACTATCACTATAAAGTGATTACTTGATTAGTTACTTTTGGTTTAACTTGAAAACTGTCGTGTTTATGTTTAGCCATTATAATGTGGTCGGTTTATGCAGTGTATTCTGCTAAAAATATTCTCGAAAATTTGTGCTTTAAAATCTTAGCCCCTTTATAAGACGACTAGCTGCGCCCCGCAGTTTCACCTGCAGTCTCGATCCCGTGGAAATATTGGGATAAAAGGTATCATAAATCCTAACCCAGGACATGGTCAATGTGCCAAATTTCATCCAAATCCGTTCAGCCGTTACAAATAAACTCAATTTCGCGTTTATAATATTAAGAATAACTTTATTAAGTGAATGATGTTAAGCATATCATTGTTTATGTATGTAAATCGTGATACTAACATCCATTCGTGTTACAATAGTTACAAAGATAAACACAAATACATACTAATGTTTGTTTCATGTATATTGTGACCTTTACCCACATTTATCAATGCTAAAATATTCATAGCCTTTTTGATTAAGTGTTGATTTTGGTGGGTAAATTAATTTTGGGCACTTGTTCCTGTTGACAGCGATGCGGACGAATTTTTTGTTGCCCTATGATTATTTCCCCTCCTTTTTTACGAGTATATACCTGTACATATTATTACTTTAACTCTGTTAGGTTTTTAAATGATGTGTATTTTCAAAATAAAGGTAAATACTATATTTTGGTTATGTATAAGAGACCATCAGTAGGAAGGCAGCATGCGTGTATCACCACTGACATTCTGTCATTTGCACATCGCACGGTTCGTCATCATTGTCTCAATATTTTTTTGTACCTAAAGAGTAAGCATTTATTATATAAACTTTACAAGATTGCAAAATATTTCACACTATTAAAGTACTGATATAGTGAACACAAAACTATGAGCTCTCTGAAGTTGCACGCAAGTCGCCTAAAAGTATTAGTATAATTAGCTAATTACATAACATTAAATAAAAAAAATCATAGTACCTATACCTACAGCATTCATGTGTTAATCACAAAAATAATGAGCTATTAATTGACTACTGTTACTGTTTATTTTTAATATAGAATGTTTTAAAGTTCATTTTATTTTTATACAAGTTGTAACATAAATAACGCACAACCTCTTAAGGGGTCATTGTACTCATCATTATGAACAATTTTTACTATGGGACCAAATCTGAAATCGCGAAAAAAAAAAATCTGCTGTTCCCTAAATTTGTTCTCATAACTCGTCAAAATGTACGGAACAGCTGATTTTTTTTGTGCTACTTCCGAGAGCTCATATAGTTTTGAGTATACTGTATCAGTATGACGCTCAAGTGCGTCTTACCATAGTTTCTGAAAGCTTGATTAAGTCTCTGATCAATTAATCTGCTGTGAAATCTCATGCTAACTGTTGTGATTGGACGAAAAAATTAAAAATATCCAATCAAATCACTGGACATAGGATTTAGAAACCTAGTATAATTATTTGCAAGGCAATTTAATTGTAAGATCACAGTTACGTTAACAGTTGCACCCGAAGACACAAAATCGCGTGACACTGTCTCATATTATACTTATTAATTATACATATAAATTTCTATTAGAGACTGTATTTGTAAATCTCCTGATTTAGTTAAATAGGCTTTCAGAAACTGTGGTAAGTAACTGTCGACAGTTTTAAGAATGAATATCACATACCTTCATCCCTCTCATCATCAGAAAGCGGTTGCCTGGGATGTGCGAAGAGATCGGGCAGGAAATGTCTTAAAAGCCGCTTGATACGTCGTTTCTCCGTCTTCTGTATCGCGGTCTGGCGGCGCGCGTGGTGGATTAGCAGCTCGGCTGTGTCCCGGAGGATTTTTATTGCTGTTGACAATGGAGATAGCCTGTTTAGTAATGGTAGAAAAGGTTCTTAATATCTTGACTTTAAATGTAAGTACGTGTTTACAAAATTGCTTTATAATTAATCAACCATGTTTACAAATACGGCAAGCATTTACCTCTAATAACTAAATACGTAGAAATTGGTATTAATGAGGAAACAATTGAATTTAATTGAAGCCCATTATTGATGATTGAATCGGAAGGAAGGTACTAACAACATTGTATGGTATTTATAGCAGGATTAGAAAAACTTATTTCCTATTAGAAAACTGGACGGGTTTTTACGATGAAAACATAACATCACGCCTGCAATCCGCGAAGGGTTAGGTAGAGCTGTACCTACAGTACACCCAAATTACGCCAGTTATGTTTAAGTCCCATGTAATAGGGGGCGAGCCTATAGCCATCAACCGGGCATAAATCCAGACTCCGGGCTGCTACTGAGAAAATCCTGATCGAAAAACCCAATAACACTTTGCCCGATCTGGGAATCGAACCCAGGATTTCCTGTTCAGCAGTATCCCTTGCTACCACTAGACCAACGAGGCAGTTTCGATAAAAAGTTGTATTGATTTGCAAAAAGCTTATCACAGAATCTCACTCAACAACTCAAGCATTACTTAAAACTCGTTTACAGCCATTTGATTGGTTGAAACTAGTTTTAAGTAATGCTCGAGTCTTGTTAAGGTAATAACATAGTATGAGCGAGTTACGACTTAAATATTCTTTGTAAAGAGTTCTCATTTGACACATTTACCACCAAAACTTATTCTACACGCACTCAGCTGAACGCAGACTTTTAAAAAGTGCATAGTGTTTATTTATTGTACCTTATAATGTTATATTCTTTTCTATCATGCTTGTTAGTGATACTAACTTTCTGTTTTTACCTGTGAGAACCTGTAACTGGCTCTGTGTTACATATACAATTGTTATCCATCTGTTATAGTATAGCTGTTGGTTCTCCTATAAATAAATAAATACAGCCCTAAGAATCATAGCATAGATTTTGAAGTTGCAATGTATTCCTTTAGCGATCCAAGTTATGTAACAAGTTCATGAGTAATGGAGGACTCGTAGCTGTAGCCTAGTAAATTCAAATTTTCTTAAGATATTTGCAATTTGCAGGTCAGTGTTATGATGTATCTTAATCAAAATATGTTTCGCTATCATAAAAAATATATATTTACAGAATTACAATCATTAATACATCTCTTTAAGTAAGATTAGTTCTATTGAATGACTTTATCATGATATCATGACATTGGTGAACAAATCTAACAAAGGCTATCCCAAAAGCACACACAACACTTTGGTAAAGCTGTAAATAAATATTTCCTATATGTCTTACATTTCAAATAGCTTAAGATAGCGAAATTCAAATTGTTTGAGTTACAGAGGTAGATGCTTGCCATAAATGCTTACATTAATTTTACATTATCCCTAAATCTGTATTTTGTTAGAGACCATCAGTAGGAAGGCAGCATGCGTGTATCACCAAAGATATTCTGTCATTTGCACATCGCACGGTTTGTCATCATTGTCTCAACATACACCTAAGCCACTAGAAAAAAAATGTAATTACTAAGTTCGGTAATTGGAAATCAAACAATTCTATTCATTTTCTTTCCACACTTACCTATTGATATTACCATGCAATTAAAATTAACTTCTGCCCGCGACTTCGTTCGCGTGGAAGTCGTAAGACACCACAACATACTAAAATAACAGCCAATTTTTTAAAAATTTCCCTCTACTACTTCTTTTTTTGCTCTGCTCCTTGGCTCGTAACGTGATGTAAAACAGCCTATAAACTTCCTCAAAAATTGGACTATTAAATAGATTTTTTTTTTCAAATCCGTCTAGCAACTAGCAGCCCAGAAGTTAACGCATTCAAACAAACAAACACACTTCAGCTTTATTATATTAGAAAAGATTCCCATAACGCTCTGAAAGCTAGGCTTTACAAATAGCTGGTTTTGTCTTAGGCATCGTTCGCACACTGCCACGCGCCACGCGACCGGGCTTTGTGAATGACGCATTAGACTTCTAGAGAAGTCATAATGGAGAATAATCGTCAACGACGCAATATGGCGCGAACTCAATCCTTTTCTTATTAAAATCACATAATAGTCACGATATGTAAGTGTTTTAGCCTTGGCCTTTTTAAGTTGCAAACATAACAAAGCATTATTATATTATATTAAACACAAAAGCTTCCATTACATAATATTGCTTAAGATATAAAGAAGGAAAACATCTAAATTGCCGCGCAGTTTGTTATGTACGTATTTTACGCGCGACCTTCAACTCAAGGTCGGTCGCGTAATAATCTAAATGGTAACTAAAATAAGATACAAATTTTATCCGAATACGGCGCGGTATAAAAGGGTAATGGGTTTTTGTTTTATGTGATAGATTGATTGGTAAATAGTGCGACTAATTGATAGTGGAAATAATTTTATAGATTTTTATCTTTTATACCAAGGCGTTTGTTGATTTTTGAAGACCTTAGAAACACAAGCAACATTCAGCTATTTTAATGTGTTTAAAATATATAATCCTTGATTTTGCATTAGCCTAATTCTTGAGAAAGGTTATACCTATGCTATTTAACTTCACGCTTCGACCCGTAGGAGCCGAGCAAAAAGCGTGCTGTGCGAATCAGTGGGTATGGCGGGAACAAGGAATTTCGCTGGGGCCAGGTTTTTACAACATAATTCATTTGTTGTTCTGTATTATATTGCTACAACTTTAAACTTTTTAATGAATTTACTTATTTTTGATAAATTAATATATTTTTGTTTCATTTTACTGTAATGTTATTGATTTGATTTTTTAATCATTTTGATTTCATTAATATTAACTTATTTGATTTTATTATTTAATAATAATAAAATGAAAAAAGATTTATGATTTAAAATTAAAATCGAATAAGGTTGATTATTTGATTTCATGATATCTTCAATTCTTCAAATCTAACAGGCGAACTATGTAAGTCTGTGTACTTATGTGACAAGTTCACTGTAGTAATTATATAATAAGATTATGTTATCTGTTAATGTTTTTGTTGTCTATTGAGCTAATTGAAATTATATTCTCTCACCTTCCTGCCGACTCTGCATATTATAATCCAGCACGACATGCGGGCCGGGCCGTCGCGCCGCGAACGCAGACTCCACCTCGTTAAACAGCGATTTGGAGCGCATCGCCTTCAGGTCGTTTTGCTTGAAGTTGATGCCTTGATGGTCGAGGGATTTTAGGTAGTATTTCTCGTTCTGTTCGCGCCATTGTTTGTTGAAACCCTGTGGAGAAAGATGGTGATCAGTACAGTGGATTGCTTCTCCTTCAATGACATAATACATCAATCAACACATCATGGTTTTTATGTAATTTGTAAATTGGGACAAGATTTAATGGCAGATTATTAATTTATTTTTATGTCATGGGCTAACATAATTAATTTCGAATAGTAATTTGATTATATTGAATATTTTGCCAGCCCATGTCCTTGTTTGTACTCTTCTAGCAAATCTGAGAAAGGTCTATTAAGAAACATTGGGCCATATGTTCGTTTTAAAAGCAAGAAGAAGAGCATGATGTATAGATTTTAGTAGTAGATATTAGTGAGACCATCAGTAGGAAGGCAGCATGCGAGTATCACCACTGACATTCTGTCATTTGCACATCGCACGGTTTGTCATCATTGTCTCAAAAATTAGTTAATTAATTTTTCAAAAAAAAAATATTTAGAAGAAAGAAGTTTTTAGAAACTCGTTGTGATAAGTTATTTCAGCTTATATAATCATATTCTTTTTCCTCAACTATGTTGGGGTCGGCTTCCAGTCTAACTGGATGCAGCTGAATACCAGTATTTTACATGGAGCGACTATGCGACTTCCACAACCCAGTTATTTCAGCTTATAAGATAGCCTGTTATTATTTTGATTAGTTAATCACAACAGCTAACAGGAGAATTACCTTCAAATGATTAGAGACATTTAAACATAAAAAATGTATGGTTGAACAGTTGCTAACTATTACTTGACTTTGAGCAACATTTATTAAATATGGGTGTTACTGATCATAAATTAGTCTTCCAGAACCCGAATTAAAGCTGGATTCTTGAAATTGTATTTGCATAAAGTTATCAAGATTGTTTACCTTCTGCGCCTCCCGCCACTCATCCTCCTTCGCTTTCAGCCGTCGCAACACGACCGGCACGGCCACCACAGGGTTCTTCTTGAGCCCGGCGATTATATCCACCGCCTGCAAATGATACTTATATTATCTTACCTGAAGCATAGCTAAACTTCAACTCAGAATCTCGGATAAATTATCAAATTTTGGAATAACAAACTCAATGTTGTACATGACAAAGTTGCTTCCTTTTCCCAACTATATCGGACTCTGCTTCCAGTCTCACCGTATGCAGTTGAATGGAGCTAGTTCCAGGCTCCATAAATACCGAAAAATATTTACGACCATTTTAACATTCAAAAATCAACTTAGATTACGTAACGGTAAAGTTGATAGTTGAGTAAGTGGTAATTAATGTAAATTATCTAGGATTCTGAATTCAAGTATTGTGGTATAGTAAGCTTAGATACATGGTGTTAATTGATACGAAATATCATCATTACAGCTTTGAAAGATATCCACAGGCTTCCGCCAATGACAGAACCTGCGCAGAACGCTGTCAACGGCTTCGAAATATATTAAAATAGTTGACAAACAAGCAGGCGGCCCATCTGATGGAAAGTAATTACCGCCGCCTATGGATATCTGCAATGAGGCATCGCAATGCGGCGCCTCATTGTATAAACATAAACATGTCCGCACTGGGACACAGGCCTCCTCTCTGTGAGAGGGATGGGCCGTAATCCAACACGCGGGCCCAGTGTGAATTGGTAGATGGCTCTACTACTACTTGGG
This sequence comes from Tiliacea citrago, assembly GCA_963921375.1. NCBI lineage: Eukaryota > Metazoa > Arthropoda > Insecta > Lepidoptera > Noctuidae > Tiliacea > Tiliacea citrago. The sequence goes on along the minus strand of OY992807.1, from coordinate 13,304,568 downwards.
ACGAATTCGACCAAACTTATCGACACTTCAATTTTATTTATTTGTATAAATTATAGACACTTGAGATATTCTTGAAGATTAATGAAGATATTCTCAATCAATCAAAACAAACGTTATTGTATCAAAATTATATCATTTGTAGTTAAAGAGACTAAATACTATTCAAGACTTTCTACAGAAAATCCAATATAATAAAAATAACATGAATTAATTATTTTTTAACCTCTTATACTGCAAATAAATTTTTAGTTTATGTCGGGTTTTCTCTACAAAAAACGTTGGACATTAAATTTATTTGCAGGGTAAGATTTATACTAGCTCTAAATTATTTGTTGTATACCAATTAACACCATGTTAAAACTACAATAGCTTCAAATACAATAATAAGCTTTTCTTTAGCACATCTCAAAACATTAGCTACCAACTAGAATACAAGTTCTCATACCCCCTAAGGCATGAACTAAAGTGCAAAGTGCATTAAAAAAAAACAATATACCATAACCAACTTAAAATTAACTAAAACTAAATATAAAAGAGCATAGACGGAGGCATGCAATGCTGTGTATAAATAAAAAAGGCGAAATTAAAATAGCGGACCGTGAAATTAAAATTATAGCCGAAACTAATTTGTAGAACTGAAAATAATAGTGTTACTATGCGAAAGTAGCTCGTAAATACTTTGTATTGGAAATCCCCAGAAACAATTAAGACTGCATCAACTGAGTATACTTTGCAGAGAAAAAAATTAACTTCTAAGAGTCCCGATCATTTCGGGTATCTCTTACCTACACTTCCTCGAATGGGTTCCTTGTTGACTACGGAACTCTAAAACCTGGGCCAAAATAATACTCCCACGAGTTGCTACAATTTTGTCGCCATTATTTCCAGATAACCCTCTTTACTTCGCAGTTTATTTAGTATTCGATCAACATATAGTATGTTAATAATTATCGAAAGGCGTTCCCGTTAACCCGCACTTGGAGCGTCCATAATTGCAAAAAAAAAAAAGTAAATTATACGTAAAAGAAACCTGTACTCCCCCCCCCCCCCCCACCCCTATTGTGGGTTAAGAGCGTATACGCCGTACGGCATGTCATACAAATTTTCAAGCCCTTGTTTTTCGAAATGTCTGAATCAATTTTAATTAAACTTCATACGCATAAGCAGGATACAAAGCCCTAAACAAAAAGTTAGTTAGACAGATTTTAAATTTTCCATAGAAACAGATTTCCAGTTATCTATTTTTAAATAAAACATTTCGAAAATGTTCTTTTTAGACCTTTGTATCCTGCTTGTGTATTAAGTTTCATTAAAATTGGTTCAGTCATTTAGAAAAACAAGGGCTTGAAAGTTTGTATGAAATGCCGTACGGCGTATACGCTCTTAACGGGAACGCCTTACAGTAATATACTGTATTCTCATCACGATAATACAATAATTTAATCTTTATTCCCTCCAAATTAGTGTTTTCTCTCTCACAAAGTCACCCTATACCTTTGGACTCCCCTTAACTAAATCTCCCCCTTACTATAAGCAATCTATATCACCCCTGAGTCAAATTAAATCTACCCCTATACCTATTTCTCCCTTTGCCCAAACTAGCCCTATTTCTACGTCTCCCTTTTCCAAATTGACCCCTTTCAAGATCCTATTTCACCCCTTGCCAACCAAAATCTACCCCACTACCTCCCCTTTTAGCCAAATCTAGCCCGCTTCTGTAGCACAGCATGCCTAGTAGTCTCGACTCGATCGTACCACCTTATCACCGTAAATGCGTCGCAGTGCCCGCTGGTGGATAGTCGGCGAGTGCCCGCCCAGACAGTCGTCGAGACGATACTTCGCCGCGTCTTCTGGAGTCATTCGGGCGAGCTTCTTCTGGACTCCTTCTAGGACTCGGATGGTTGAGGCGTTGGTTTCTATTACGACGTCCAGCTGGAATGAGGAGGGTTGGATTTAGTAAATGATACTAAATTAAGGTAAATGATAAAGATTTTAACTTTTTTCTTCTTGCGTGAGTAAATCAACCTGCGGTCTTCAGGGGACATACTTTCTAACGAGATTTGCTAGGCATTATTATTAAATTAGCACTGATTCCAATTAAAATATTCTCAGGTGTAAAATAGGCACCCTTTCTAATAAGATAATATAAGATTTTCTCACCACAATATTACAAAATACATAGGTATTACATAGTATCACAGTCTGACAAAATTTTAATATTGTGGGAGACTGGTGCCTAAACTAAACTCTAGAGGCCTTTATTTCAGATCACCAGGTCTCTTAGAATAGAATAGAATACTCTTTATTATGTACACCATAAAAGTTACAGATATAAATGTTGAAATTGGATTGTTGTTGTTGGATTGGTTGTTGTGGAGTTTGGTCTCTTATGAGTGTGCTGTAGTTAAAACTCAGTTTGATAAACCAATCGGGGATTAATTTATTGGAAAGATAGTTCTGTCGCATTCATTTGACATACAATTATTACATTTTATGACACACTCAAGAGGGTGATCTTTTGGTACAATAAACAACAAAAATATTTATTTATTATTTCATTTATTTTAGTTCTGGTGCTGTAAATCAACTGTTTCGAGCAATCATCGTTCCACAGCGAGAAAACGATGGAACCATAGACAACGAAAAGCACTATCTTTTTTGCAAAATACCTTTTAAGGGGGATGCGCTAAGCGGCTAAGATATCCCACGAAATTCAAATTTTATTAGGGTTTTTGCAATTTGCAGGTCAGTTACAGGTTGTATGTTGATCTAAATATCGTTCGCGGCCGTAACTAATATGGCTTTACAGAAATATAATCAATATAATCAGCATTACAACTCTCTAAGTTCATAAAATCCTACTGAATGATTTTTTCAGAAATAGTAATTAAATAGGATTTTACGAAGAGAGTTAGTTGTACTGCTGATTCTAATGATTATAATTCTGTAAAGCCAAAGTTGTTACGGCCGCGGATCATATTTAGATCAACATACAACCTGTTACTGACCTGCAAATTGCAAAACACGTAATAAAATTTGAATTTCGCGGGCTACCTTAGCGCATCTTAAAGAAGGCATAGTATTTTCATAAATCATCAAACAATTATAAATGCGAAAATGAGTTTGTTTGTTACGCATTCACGCTACAACGGCTGAGCGGATTTGGATAAAAGTAGGCACATGGGTAGACAAAAGATACATTTTATCCCGATATTCCCACGGGATCGAGACTTATGCGGGTGAAACCGCGGGGCGCGGGTAGTTTTACAATATTCTCACCTCAAACCTCTCATCCTCACACCGATAGATATACTCTTCATACTGAGTCTTCCGTGACGTCACAAACGTGGAGTCTTCACTCCAGGTCGGGAAGGACACCCAGGTATCATTGAGCACCTCCCTGCACAGCGGCGTGCGGCCTGAGCAGCGGCGCGCGGCAGCTTCGCGCGGCAGAGCGCAGTACGACGTGCCCAGGCGCTTGCATGTTGTCAGATCTGGGTAGGAGTAAAAGTGTTTAGTACAAGTGTAGCAGGATATATCACGATATGTTCGGGGGTCCCGCGTGGTGCCGGACGTAAAGAAAAGCACCATCCTATTTCTTCCCGTGGGTGTCGTAAAAAGTGACTAACTAGAGAATGGGCAACAGCGTTCTCTATGCATTTTAACACCATACTACGATCGCCAAGCGTGGCGATTATGGCAACCCACCCCCACGTTTTATTTTGGGGGAGGTCTATGTCCAGCAGTGGACGTCTTTCGGCTGTTCGGGGGTTATTGTTTAATTAAACAAAGAGGATATAAAATAGTATTGTATTGTTTAAAAGGCTGGTGCCCGCAACTGCACGTCCTAGCACGTATTTTGCGTGCGTCTATACAAATAAATAAAATTAAAGTGCTTGTTTGTAATGTCAAAATAACAATTGTTTACTAAATGCGATGTGTCCGTCTGTTTGTTCCGGCTAATCTCCGAAATGGTTGGACCGATTTTCACTGGCAGATAGCTGATGTTACAAAGAGTAACTGATGCTAGTTTTATTTTAGAAAAAGCCACGTGGGCGACGCCGCGGGCTGCAGCTAGTATGTTTTAGGACAAGGTAAATAAGCTATGCAAGTTGATAAAATAATTATTACACTGTTATCACATGATATAAGCCTAAAGACAGCTATTGCTGGGCGTAGGCTTCCACCAAGAATCGCCACAAAGACCGATCCTACGCTGCCTGCATGCCTGTGTAATCTTTGTGCACTTTTAAAATTCTCGTAAAAAAAAACACTCCTTAAACATCATCATTACAGAATACAGTTTCTTGCTCTTGTTTCATGTTTATTATTGTATATATATTTATATAGATAAGTGTATGATTTAGGTATGTATGTATTTATTGTACATGTAAATGGTACACCATTGACTACCTGCAGTATTGTCTCTCCTTCTCCCTTTAATCCATCCAAAGGTTGTCTGTAAAAGATCGCTTTTAGCGATAAGACCGCCCATTGTGTCACCCTATGTAAAACTACAACATTTATATCTGTAACTTTTACAGTGTACATAATAAAGAGTATTCTATTCTATAGATTTTCATACAAGTTTATTGGAAACATATCGCTTATGAACGAGCATCTCTCCTATTACTTGTCTGCCACAAATAAACTGTATTAGAATTACCTTCTTGCAGCCAGCAAGCATCCAATTTACATGGTTTCAATTTGACTCGTTGAGAAAATAATGACAATCAAATAAATAAACTTCTTTCTAATCCCAGCTTTCGTCGTCCGTAATCACAATAAGTCGACTTTTTTAAAGTATAAGGATGTTACAGTTGTAATAAAAGATATTAGCTACATACCTATATCCATAGCAGCATCTCCCTGCGGCCTCTCATGCCTGAGCTGCGCGCCCAGCTGTCCTATAGGCTCGTACCGCAGCTTCTCTACTTGTGGGCGCTCCCGTTCAAATAGCACGCTGCTTGCGGCTCCGAAGGCAGAGTTGTTGAACCCTGTGGGGGGAAGAAGAGTAATTTTTATTAAGATACCTATCATAGGAGAGAAAAATGATTTTTAACAGACTTCTAAAAAAGGAAGAGGTTCTCAATTCGGATGTTTGTATTTTTTTGTTTTTATGTTTGTTCGCGCATAACTCCGTCGCTTGCCAACCGATTTAAAAAATTCTTTGTTTGTTGGAAAGGGTATACTTTCAAAATGGTCCCATGAAAATTTTATCGAAATCGGACAACCGGCTTTTGAAAAATCAACAAAAATCTAATAATGTAACTACATTGTCTACATTAACGATCTTTTCGTTTACTCTGCATTGCGTTTTTTGTTCGCGCATAACTCCGTCATCTACGAACCGATTTGGAAAATTCTTTTTCGGCACTAAAAAGTGAAAAATAAAAAACTTTTTACAAAAAAAAAAATAACAGACTTCCAAAAAAAACACTACAAAGTGAAAAATAACTTTAATTTCGGAAGTAGGTGGCGTAAAACTAAAATACAGATCCAAAGACACAGACTTCCGAAATTAAAGTTATTTTTCACTTTGTAGTGTTTTTTTTGGAAGTCGGTTATTTTTTTTTTGTAAAAAGTTTTTTATTGGCATAAGAACAAAATATGTACTGCTGGGACTCACAAACCACCACTGGGGCCCAAAAATACAGAAATTAACTTCACTTTCTAATTAGTAATGTCAACAAGCAAGAGTTTTTAGCTATCATAAGTAAGAAGGACTCAATAAACAACCACCCTTTAGGTCAGATATTTGCTAGTTCTGTTTACGCTCGTGCTAACTAAATACACACTTGAATCTGAACAATTTATTCTTTATTTTATTGTACTGGGTAACACGATATCCCTTGGTAAGCCTGGTTGTCAGACTGTCGGGCTTCTGAATACCCGTAACGACTGTCAAAGATCTACGAATGACCGCCGGGACCAACGGCTTAACGTTATTTACTAACAAAACTATAAATATGCTAGAGAACCTAAGGAAAATGTTTCATAACTGATAATAGTATTATGAAGGCGGTTTTCCTTGTTGCTGGAAGGTAATGATAAATTCTATTTTCGTAATTTTGATCGCGATAAATCTTTTTTCCTTCTTACCAACCCAGACTCATTTAGCTTGATGCTAAATTACGCATAAACAGCAGAATAAATCGAAATTAAATTTGGCACACAGATTAAACATATATATTTTTTTTCTTTTTACTAACTATCAGTTGATGATAACTTATTCCTATTACATAACATCACGCCTGCAATCACGAAAGGGTTTAGGCAGAGGTGTACCTTTAGTACACACTTACACCCACATTTCGCCAGTTTTGTTTAAGTCCCATGTAATAGGGGGCTAGCCTATTACCATCAACCGGGCACAAATCCAGACTCAGGGCTGCTACTGAGAAATTCCTTATGGAAAATCCCAATAACACAGCCCGACCTGGGAATCGAACCCAAGACCTCGTGCTCAGCAGTCGCGCTTGCGTCCACTAGACCAACGAGCTAATAAGCCATCTAGCTAATAAGTAATTTGGAAGTAGTGGCATAAAATCGCTCGTGCTAACCTGGGCTAAGACTTCTCCCAATCACCTCAACCACACTTTCGCACATGTGCAACATCTGTTATTAACTACTCTTTTGGGGAATACAGGCTCAATATTAAGTATAGAAATTAAATGAAATCACTACAAACTCACCAGTATGCAACGCATTAGTGTTAGTCGGCGTGTGCGGCGGCGATGGCGGGCCGAGGAAGTCCTGCAGCCACTTCTGCAGCTCCGGGTGGCGACATAAGAACGGAGCCGTCACGCAGAGCAGCTCCGATGATGAGATTATCTCGTTGGTGAATAGGAGGAGGCATCTGAGAAGGGTATTATAGATTTACTATAAACATAAATGCTGTATAATGGCGGATAACTTGTTCGGGAATGTATTTGGGAAAGATCGAGTCAAAATAGGTGCTCAAATTCTAGATAGCGTCAGTAAAACTAAGAAAACCGCTTACTGCTCAAAATTAAGATGAATTGCTACCAAGCAATGACGGCCAGTCTTACCAAGGGATATAGTATTACCCAGTACCAGGATTGTGGCGGTCAGATAGGCAGTCGCTCCATGTAAAATACTGGTCTTCAGCTACATTCGGTTAGACTGGAAGCCGAACCCCAAAACATAGATGGGTAATGGCTGGGCAGGTGATGTTACCGAGCAGCAGACTGTGTATAATTTTGGTGGTAAACTACCAGGGGTATTGCAGAAGCATTGCCTAGTGATAAAACTGAAACAAAGTGTGGCCATAAAAAGTATAATGCGTTCGTAACTTGACGCGTGACGAGTTTAGTCTTAGTATCAATAACAATAGAGTTCAAATTGGCGACAGACAGAACAGAACTACCAAAATTCAGTGCTACAAATCACGCGTCAAGTTACAGTGAACGCACAGTAGCACACAGCGGCTGCAATGGATATGGTTTTAGAAAATATTTCCCTTGACATACTCTTGGATATAATTATACAGTCTAAAAATGTGAGCACCTATTTTGATAAGATCATATTTATGTTAAGTGAGACCATCAGTAGGAAGGCAGCATGCGTGTATCACCAAAGACATTCTGTCATTTGCACATCGCACGGTTTGTCATCATTGTCTCAACTTAAGAGCTATAAAGAGTATTCTATTCTATTCTATTCTTATATATTATACCTACAGATTTGACTGATAACAGTAAATATGGATATTTTTAAACATCCTTATTTCCTCATTAGCTTTGTGTGGATGGAGAAGATAGCCAAAACTATCAAAAGTCGCTAAACGTGTTGTCATTAACACTAACATACTAGAGATTATGTGAGAACCCACACAACAGTCCATTGTTTACAACATTTTTGATGTGTAACTCGCTTTCTGTGGGAGTAATTTCTTGAAAAGGGACGGAAATGAGTAACAGGAAGTGACAGCTTGAGCATGGAATAAGTAAGTACTTTTTTAATAACATGTAATTATTAATAATTATGATAGCATGGAATCAGTGTAATTAGTAAGTACGCTGCTCAGTCGCTTATTACCAAGGTGAGATGTCAGATGTTACACATCATATGAGACTAGAGATAAACTACGATAACATGGCCCGCCCCTCCAAAACGTTTGAAAGTATTTGTCAAAGTATTTACGAAGAGCCACCAAGACTCATAATGCATCTGAAACGGCCGTCGACCAAAAAAATAATTCAAAGATTAATTTTTTCGTAAGGATGCGACTTCAAACATTGAAACAGTCGTTTGGAGGGGCGGGCCATGTGTTCGTAGTTTATCTCTACTGTAAGAAGGCTAGCTCGTTTTTTTTCTTTCTTAGAAACAGTTTCCTTTAGCCAATTTTTTCCTGATCTTTATCCCCTACAATAAAATTACATTTTCTTCAGCTAAATGTCAATAACTCACCTCAGAAAGTTATCATAGACGTGCTGCGAGCGTAGCGCCTTGCGCGCTCTGTCGAAGAAGTTGAACTCGTGCACGGTAGCGAGTTTAGACGCCTCGGCGTATGATACGTCGCGTACTGTGGCGCCTGTGAGGCCGGAGGGGCGAGACTTCTTGGGCGGAGGGGCGCCTACAGCTGTTGGTATGAAATAGTCATTAGTTATTTAAAACAACTATAATAAAAATGTAGGGAAATTATGCTAGACTTCGGATCTTATCAAAGGATGTTTAGTTAGGCTACAAAAGCTTATATACACAGTATGCAAAAACAATCGCTACCGGATGCGGTTTATAACCATGTGGTTAAAAACCGCATCTGCAGAACTGTTGTTGCATACTGTTCAATTCAGTGATTGCTCGCGCATGTGCCAGCCAGAACCGCTGAATTAAACAATATTTCTCTTCATACCTCATAATCACATCACATCACGCTAATATTATAAAGGCGAAAGTTTGTGAGTGTGTGTTTGTTACTTCTTCATGCTCAAATGGCTGGATCAATTTTGATATAATTTTGTATGGAGGTAGCCGACACCCTGGATTAAGACATAGGCTACTTTTTATCCCGATATTCCCACGGGATCGAGACTTACGCGGGTGAAACCGCGGGGCGCAGCTAGTGTCTAATAAAATCAAATTCAACTAAATAATATTTACTCCATCTTCAATGCTCCAATGATTTGAAAAGTTTCAACTAGATGTCCAAGAGGCTGCTCTAACACACTAATGAGTAGCCGCGCTAAATACAATCATTTAAATCCAGTCATTTTAAACTCACCCATAGTGCTAGATGAAGTGAAGCTGGGAGATCTCTTGAGATGATGGTGCGGCTGCGGCGGAGCGGTCACTGTGCTGGATGCAGAGCTTGTGTGCTTGGGCAGCTGCTGAACAACGTAAAAAAAATATTTGTTTATATACCTATAAAATGATATGATATTCCTTATGAAATATTCGCCAAAGTTCTTACAAGCAGTGGACTTGACAGACATGAGAACGGCCGTTAATTGGGTTAGTGAAAAACATTAATGCAGTGGGTCCCTCTTAGGGTTAGCCCCTAACAGGGACCGCTGTATTACTCCATTGACATTTAAATACAAAAATAAATAATACTTTGTATAGAAGGTAAACTGAGCATTTCATAGACTCTGAAACTGTTTTTTTCTTCTCTTGCACTTGTATCGGCTGCTATTGGAATTATCTCTGATAATTAAAAAAGATTTCTAAATCTAACCATCTCTCATCTTCATCATCTTTCTAATCTTTCTGATTTATCTGAAAAGTTATTTTTAATATTGTGATAACAAATGGCTTTATAAATTAATTTGGAAGTTTTTCCGAATTTCTTTAAGAACTTAAAATAGGTAACACGAGTCATTGAAAAAAAATCTAGAAACTAAAGATGCAAATTTTCAAACAACAAAATTCTATCATTTTACAACAAAAAAAGTAAGTTTCCTAAAACAATACTGCGTTGTTATTTCATTATCAGTCAGGGAGTAAACAATGTTATCGAGCGTCAATAAAATAGTATCATTACATGTTGTTTATCTGATAACGACACTCGTGCGGTCGTGCCGCAATACAGAAAGAGGTGTGTTTATCAAGTCGTAACAATGTGTTGTAATTTTAAAATTAAATTTTAAGTTCCAAGTATATATCATTGCTGATCTTGTTATTTATTTTTAGTTTCGTGTTTTCCTACCGCAGCGAAATTGCCTTACTTTCTCCTTTCTTGATTTTTTTGTGGTGTTTTGGAAAACTAGCTATGTGCTATGTGTTATGTGGTAATTTTGATGTCGTTACAAATCTACAACATCCAATGGATTTTTTGAGGTGTACGACATTAATTTGAAGAAGTGTTTTGTGTTACACATCAAAAATGTATTATAAACACACAAAACGAAAAAAGTTTATAATCTCGGTAGATAGACTATAAACTAATTATGTTCATAATCATATCAAACACTGAAGAATGTCTTAAAGTTTTTTGAGTTTAAGTTTATTTTGTTTTAACATTTTCGGCACACTGCAAGTCGTGTAGTACTGTGCAATGCTTCCAATGCTAACTTGATATACCCCCTTGTACGCAGTTGTCAAACCTATTGAGGTTAGCAACGGGATGGGGGGGAGATAAACTGTTCAGACTTTTAGATAAGGATAATAATTATGTATTTAGAATGATAGATAGTTTTTGCTCGTTTCCCATTACAAGTTACTTTATTGATGTGTAACATAATTATTTCCTCTCGCTTTCTATGAGAGCGATTTCGTGAAAAGGGGCGGAAGTGTGTAACAGGAAGCGACAGCTTGAGCATGGAATAAGTAAGTACTTTTTAATAGCATGGAATTAGTAAGTACTATATAGATTGTAAGCAAAGGGGTCTAGTTTCGACCTGTGGGCGACCACTAGTAATGAATAATTCATTATTCGAATAAATATTTTAGTATTAGCTTTTTATATTTTGAGGTCCATTTCTGTCGCTGCTCAGTTGCTTATTACCAAGGGGAGATATCAGATGTAACGCATCATATGCGACTACTGTAAGTCTCGCTTGTTTTTTGTCGTATTTTATAATAACAGAAAATAATAGCAATGCTGTTTTGTCTTGTGACTGTTGTTTCACTGGTCCATAATGGTAGATATTATTGTGGCATCTCCTATGATATGTCCTTTCATAAAGAGCTGTGTTATTTCCTGTGACGGTTCCCTCTATTGTGTGTTGTTAGAGAGTTAAGAAGATTGTTAATTTTAGCTGGACGGTGATGAGTCCTGTGTATCTATTTTGGATTCTTCATAAATTTTTTCTTCATCAACATATGGATTGATATTTATGAAGTGTTTAGTAGGGTGTCTTGAATTCATGATGGTAGGTGTTTTGTAAACGAATAAATGATTAATTAGATGTAGGTATACTGACCGGCGCATGCGCATGGTGTAGGTGCGCGGGCGCGTGCGGCGGCGACGCGGGCGCGGGCGGGAAGCGCTCGCCCGGCGAGCTGTCCACGCGCGCGACCTGCGGGAAGTTATACTTAGTGACGGGCTCCTTACTCAACACAATCTTATGGCCGTTTTCACCATCGTTCCCTCAACCCCCTCCTTACTAAGGGTCTCTTAACCTAAGAGACTCCTTAAATCAGCCCCTTACCTAAGTTTGTTTTCACCAGATTAAAGGGGTCCTACGTAAGGGCCACTTACCTAAGTGACAGTTTTTTTAAATCAGAAAGTCCGAAAATTGTACTTTATCGATTAAATTACTGATTTTGTATTCCATCGATAAATCACGTAGATTAATGTAAAATAGTGCGACAAAATACAAAGAAAACATAAAATAAACATGATTTCATGAACAACTGATTAATCGTAGGTGCTGACTTATTCCTGAAAATATTAAAAACATGAAAATTTGGTATTGCGAGTCGTAATATTAATAATAACAACTGTATTAGGTAAGTAGGTAGGTTAACCTACCTGTATTTAAAACACAAAATTTGAAAAACAAATAGAAATAAACAAGTAAATACTTTTTAAGTACCAAAGTAGTTATTAGGTAGTTAAAAAAATAACACCTGCACATCTGTCTATTCTAAATAGTGTTCTATTTTTTTCTAACAAAAATAACAATATCTAACCTAAATCTTTTGAAGAAGTCCTCATTGTCATATTTAGTGAAAAAATCCGGTCTTTCGCGATAAATATGTGGCCGTCTGAATAAATTTTGATTCGTAACTAAGTCCACAGTTCCGAATTTTCGATAGCTTCTAAAACTGTCAATAAAATCTTCCATTTCGTCTCAAATACTCTCATTATACAACAAATCAACTGTCACTTAGCGCTAAGATGCCAAGTATCGGGCCCCTATAATTAAGGGATCACTTAGGACCATAGGTGTCCGTTATGTAATGGTGAAAACGAAACTAACACTTAAAATTTCTTAGGTGCCTCCCTAAATTTAAGAAACGATGGTGAAAACGGCCATTAGTCTTACTAAAATATGTAGCAAAACAAGACATGCTTTTATATAAATTAAATTGATTGAAACGTAATATAATTTTTTTTTTTTTTGTTAAGGGTCAAATTAAATTAACTAGCGAAACTCTGCAGACGGGATCGATTTCTATACATGATAAAAAAAAAATGATGATTTTTTTTGTGAGATCATCCAACTGCAGTCAGTGTATTCACTTGAAATATCCTCTTTTCATTTCTCCGTTCAGCACGGAGGAGTCTCGGTATCTAAAGATCACCCATCCATGGACAAACCCGGTTAGCATAGCTTAACCTGATGGATAAACCCGTGCGGCTGTTATTACTTTGCCACGAGGAGCTCATGACTAATCACGATAATACGATCAGTTATCCAATTTACCTGATGATGTGTGACAGGCGGAGACCTGACGTGCGGGTAGTGTCGCTCGCGCACTTCGGGCGCGGGCTTCGTGACCGCCTTAGCGTCCGGCAGGAACTGACCGAACTCGGCCAGCAGGTCGTCTTGATTCTCGAATAGTTTTGCCACCTGTTAAATAAGGGTATTGCTTAGGTTACATTAATTTTCATTTCTATCTTTCTTCCATCCGTATTCAAATTTATTTGTGACCGGCGTAGCACGTCTACTTCCGTACATCTCTATTAGCCGTCATCTCGTGTTAACAGCCAAAATAATTTGACATTGTATGGAGAAGTACAAATGTAAGTTTGTATGCACAATATTGAGTGATTTACCATGTTATTTTAAGACCATAGACTTCTTATAGGTTTTCCTGTTATCTATAAGTAAAGAATTATACTGGTTTTTTTTTTTTCAAGAATTTATGTTCGGTAGTGTCGGAGATGAGAGGGATAATCATAAATATTCATCAATTTTCATTTTATATAACTTTTAAACTATGTCTTTTAAATTATAAAACAAATACATTGGAGACCCTCACAGTAAGCTCTTTCATTTAATGTGTACAATATGTAAAACTTTTTAATTTAATTTTGTAAGTTGTCCCCCAAAAGTGATAATGTAGTATACTACATTATCACTTTGAACATGAACCTATAGGTACATGTTCAAAATTCATTATTTATGTTACACATCCCTGTTTGGGTCACAGAAATTCATATGTATACCAAATTTCAACTTAAACAGTCCAGTTGATTTGGAGTAAATTAGCTGTGACAGACAGACAAGTGATCCTATCCTGATATGAGTTCGGTTTTTACCTTTTGAGGTACAGGATCCTAAAAATTGACTATCAACACCCAAAATATCATATTTTTAATCTACAAACCTGCGAATAGACCTCAGCCTCCGTCTGGAGCTTAGCTTGTGGCTCTTTCATCTCCCGATGTCCTCGTTGATAAGCGTGCAGGATCTCCAAGAATCGCTTGTACTTGTCCGGTTGCCTTGAAAACCGGGACTGTATGGAGGTAAATTAAAATGGTGGTTACTTATTGTAGTGGCAGTAGGTACGTGTTGGAGATATAAAGTGGGGTAATCAGAACTCAAATAGAGCAGCCGCAAGTTTTTATCATTAGGGGTCGAACGGTAATTGATTTCATCATTTTGGTGGTTTGTGGGGTAAATTAATTTAAATTGAGGCATAATACATTTATCTTGCAATTTATACTTAATTTTTTTAAGAGTATTCTATTCTCTTCTCTTGTCCACTTTGCTGACAGGAGTATATTATATCGCAAAATCTTTAATTCATTTTTTTTTTAAACATTCGTCTTTTAAAAATGGGTTTTCATAATATAATAACCGTTTACGCTGTTGAACAAAATAACGCTAACTTCAATTTATTAATTGCAAATTATAACAGTCTTCTTCAGTTTTAACTGAACACTGATTCCCTTGTCATTTGTGCCAAAAGAATACACTTACATAAATTATTGAGATAATTATGTGCTAGAATTTACACAGCTGCTACACAAATATAAAATAACAACCAAGAACTCACCTTAATTTTATTAACATATTCAATAGCATGATTAAACTCCACCGGCTGACTGGACGGCGCAGGCGCCGCGTGCGTCGGGTTCGACGGCTGCGCGGACCCTATGAAGCAGAGCGTGCTGATATAGTACTTCGTTAAAGTAGATAATGTATGTAGTTATGTAAGCAAAGGTAATCAGAACTCAAATAGAGCAGCCGCAAGTTTTTATCATTAGATTCGAACGGTAATTAATTTCATCATTTTGAAGGTGTGCGAGGTTAAAACTGATGTAGCACGTAAGAGAAAAGTTGCCTAACAATTGATGACTAAGAGAAATGGTAAGAAAAAGAAACCTAATAAACAGGCTTTTTCTGCAAACGGTGAATCTACAACACTTCTCTTTCTAACAAGACTTCAGAAAAAGAAGAAGGTTATGTATTCCACGAGTTTTTTTCCTCGTATCTGAGATTAGTTAACAGATACAACTTTCAATTCATGTTTAAATACTCTTATAAATAGCGGAAATAAATCTATACAAATAAATAAAATTGAAATGTCCGTTTGTAATGTCAAAATAACAGCTTTTTACTAAATGCAAGTAAATACGGTACTAATAACATAAAAAAAAACTATTCTGTTTGTTCCAGCTGACTGACCTCCGAATCGGCTGGACAGATTTTGACGGGACTTTCACTGGCAGATAGCTGATGTTATAAGGAGTAACTTAGGCTTTAGAAAGAGCAACGCGAGCGAAGCCGCGGGCAGCGGCTAGTGTACAATTTTTTTGAAATTTAAAAAAATACTATTTTGAGGAAATAATGTGTGTGTTATGCGTGTATGTAGTAACAACAGTATTTCATAGGTATAATGCTTACCGGGTGCGGAAGCATGATGTATAGCTGCCGCTTCAATCTGTTGATGAGCTTGAGAGATCTGATGCAGCGTGTTGGTAGGCGCTGCATTTACCGACAGATTGTGTACGATCGCGTTGTTAACCGACCTGCGAGGAATTAGGCGAGGTTAGGACAAAGCAACACTAAACTTCGAAGAGAAAATAAGAATAGGAGTAGTCTTGACTGATTGTGATTAAAAATTAAGCCATTTCTTTGAGAAGTCTGCACATTGTATTCTAATTTAATGCTTATCAGACATAGCCCACTGCTGGGACACAGGCCTCTACTCTGTGAGAGGTGAGCCGCAATCCATCACGCGGGCCCAGTGCGGGTTGGTAGATGTCATGTCTTCGAATTTTTAGTTTTAGGACATATTGGTTTCCTCACCATGTTTTCCTTCACCGTTTTGAGAGCAGTGGTGATGAAATAATTTACACAAAGTAAAGTGCCTTCCTGGGTTCGAACCAACGCGGCAACGACCACTGCTCTTTGCATAGCCCAACAATTTTCGTAGCTCAAAATTGGCGTTCAACCTCGTTCGCTAATTTCGGATACTTCGGGGTTAAAACCGCAATAATTATCATTGACTGTCTTTAATTATTCCACCCTCTCTCCCACTCTTGTGCCAAAAAATCACAATATTTAGACCAATACAATGTTATGTCCGGTGGTCACTGGTTCAGTTTAGGCTAGTCAAGCCCTATTCTAAATGAATGTAAGTTGAAATTAAAATAAATCACTTTTGAGTGTTATCACTTACATTTCCATGTTAGAATAGTTGGATCGTCGAACTGCCTCCTTCTCCACCTCCCTATAAACAAGGACTTAATGTATCATTACCATTCTATAATCTACGTTTTACATTAGAAAGTGGCCCAATAACGCACCAATATCTTTTGAACTGTGTGTGACTGTAATTTACGTAGTTTTAATTATTTCTGGGATAAAAAACGATTCTGAAGAAACTACTTTCATAAGGTGTTGTGTGAGCATATTGCATATGATAAGGTCAAATTAATTATTTCCAAAAGGCACACAAAGGCACTTTGAACGTCAAAATTTACAAAAAACCGGCCAAGTGCGAGTCGGACTCGCGCACGAAGGGTTCCGTACCATTGTCTATAAAAACGGCAGAAAAATCTTAAATAATATTTAAGATTTTTGTGCCGTTTATTTAAATTATTTTGTATTTTTTTCCTTAAATATTTGTTTTATTTTAATTTAATTATTTATTTTTAAAGTGAATATATAACCAAATATTCTGTAAATATTACAGCGTCTACCTGTTGCCATTATCAATATAGAGGAAAAACGAGCAAAAAATATCACGTTTGTTATTTGGGAGCCCACTTAAATATTTATGTTATTCTATTTTTTAGTATTTGTTATTATAGCGGCAACAGAAATACATCATCTGTGAAAATTTCAACTGTCTAACTATCACGGTTCATGAGATACAGCCTGGTGACAGACGGACAGACAGAATAGGGTTCCCGTTTTACCCTTTGGGTACGGAACCCTAAAAATTGAATTGATTATAGTCGCCCCTTCCAAAGGGTTCGTATGGAGAAGAATGGGCAAGAATCTCCACAGATCGTAAGCAACTCTACAAATACCTAACTTAGCAACAAAAATATTGACTTGTCGTGTAGTGCGCGGCGCAGGGTGAATGAACTAAACAGCTGTTGCGTCACTCCACGTATTGATATAGCCAGCGGCTCCCGATTTACATAACACTGAATAACATACATAACATCACGCCTGTAATCCCCGAAGGGTTAGGCAGAGGTATACCTATAGTAGGTACACCCACATTTCGCCAGTTATGTTAAAGTCCCATGTAATAGGGGGCGAGCCTATTGCTATCAACCGGGCACAAATCCAGACTCCGGGCTGCTACTGAGAAATTCCTGGTGGAAAAACCCAATACCACTTTGCCCGACCTGGGAATCGAACCCAGGACCTCATGCTCAGCAGTAGCGCTTGCAACCACTAGACCAATGAGGCAGTCGTAATACTGAATAACTAGCGTTTTATTTTATTGTTAGGAAGGCTTTCGCGAAGTGTGAAATGGTGATTAACTAACCTCAGGTCACTTGAAAACGATTTTTGTTTGTTTTTGTTTTGGTAAATTAATCACAACGGATAATATAAATAGTATTGAGGTGGAGATCAGTCACATCAAATTAGAAAGAAAAATTCTCTTTGTTAATAATTATCTATATTGTTCCAATTGCGGAGACCTCTTTTGTGTGAGGAGGAGGGCCGTAGTTCATCACGCGAGCAGATAACGGGTTCAAGATCCTGTCCTACAACGTTTTAAGAGCAGTGGTGATGAAATTAATCTTTTTTTAACAAAGAAGAAGCTGTCAAATAGTTTTTTTTTTTTTTTGTTTCTTATTTGTGGATATTATTTAAACCATGGAGACGTTATTTGGTACTAACTGATCCTCGGATAGTCTTAGTTTTGTAATCAGAATCGTAACACATTTTGAGCCTGGTATTAACTTTAATACCGTAACAATCCTTGAGAAAGACCTTGTAGTCTTGGTTTAAACCAATACTTAAGCTTTTTTTTTTTTGTAATAAGACGGATTGTGTTTTCATTATTTAGTAAGCGATTTAAGATGTTTCAAATCATTTTTTTACTCAAGAGTTTTCGCTAGTGGACCTTTAATTCACCAAAATGTATGTAGTTTGTAAATATTTGGTTGTAGAAGATTCCTAGTAGATATGTTACAACATATACCTTTGTAGTGTCACAAGACTCCTAGACGACACAATAACTATGTGTTAATATACAGGGTGGCAGGGACATCGACGCGCAACCTGTTACCCTGGATTCAGTACATCATACTTGACCCCCGTGCATTGAAATTACCTACTCGGTCAAAATGTATGCAACAGCGAATTTTTTTTTTTAATAACTGACGAAAATTTTTAACGCAGTGGTGTTAAGAATTATCTACTGAATCCATGGTAACAGGATGCGCGTCGATGTCCCTGCCACCCTGTATGTATTTATTGTAAGTTGGGACGTATATCCTGGACATTTGATTACATTACTCAACAAAATAATGATTGTACAACTTACTGCGCCTGCGGCAACAGATGCACGAGCTGCGGCTGCGGCGCCGGGTGCTGCACGGCCAGCAGCACGCCGGGCCCGGCGCCCGCGCAGCCCGCGCCGCCGAACCCGGTGGGCGACGGCATGGACACCGACACCTGCGGGCACACCACTTGTACACACCGTCATTAAGACTGGCGGCCTCTGAATGGCCAATAAACACTTAATTTTGCAGCCAGACTTGACTCAAATGATGTGGGGCTCCAGCATGTCTCATGTTAAGGGGATAGGTAATACTGATATCCCGCAAATCCACGTCAGAGCGCGTACTTTGCGTAGGTATGGTGGGAAACTAGGTTATTCAATTTGTTAACGGGGATGCGATAAGGTAACCCGCGAAATTCAAATGTTCGTTACGTTTTTTGCAATTTGCAGGTCAGTGTCAGGTTGTATGTAGATTGAAATATGATTCGTAGAAATTTTCACCGATCAATCGAGGTTTTTTTTTGCGATATATCGAAATCGATACCATTTTTTTTATATCGTTACCCTATAGTATCGATACTTTTCGGCACTTTTAGCATCCATACATTTTTTAGTAATTATACGCTATCTTTGTCACTTTGTGGTGTATCAAGTTTATTTTGTTTTAACATTTTCGGCACACTGCAAGTCGTGTTGTACTGTGCAATGCTTCCAATACTAACTTGATATACCCCCTTGTACGCAGTTGTCAAACCTATTGAGGTTAGCAACGGGATGGGGGGGATAAACTGTTGTGAATTTTAGATAAAGATATTATGTCGCTGCTTTGTATGAATACTGTTGCTGGTTGCAACTCAATTATATTTTTTTCAACAAATGTCGTTGAATTTTACTATTTTTTCGAACTTTTATATCTTTTGACTTATTGCACTTATTTAACTCGTGATAAGACTGTTTCACGGAAAAAAAAACGTGGGTTTGCCTCAAAATTCATGTCGCAACTGGTGAAACATCACTGTCAAAAAGAAATGGCGACCAAAATCCACTAATGGCGTAGTCTTTTCATGGCGCCACAGTTACAATAGTTTTGATACCAATATGATCTTTACTGAGTATATAATATGAATTATTCTTCGCCACATGGTCTAACTAACTCGAAATTGTAGTATTTTGTAATAATAAGTACAGTATTCTTCCAAACCAGCGATGTATTTAGAATGATAGTTTGCTTTTTTGTTACTTTATTGATGTGTAACATTTTTCCTCGCTTTCAATAGGAGTGATTTCGTGAAAAGGGAAGGAAGTGTGTAACAAGTGACAGCTTGAGCATGGAATAAGTAAGTACTTTTTATTAGTATGGAACTAGTAAGTACTTTATAATTGCATGGAATTAGTAAAAACTACCAGCAGCTGGCTGTCAGTAGAGGGGGTCGAATATCGACTGGTCGGCGACCACTAGTAATTAATAACTATTCGAATATTTCAGTATTTAGCTTTTAAATTTTGAGGTTAATTTCAAGCGCTGCTCAGTCGCTTATTACCAAGGTGAGATGTCAGACGTTACACATCATTTGTGACTTCTGTAAGGCTTGCTAGTTTTTTTTATTTATTCGTATTTTTCATGCATTTTCATTTGGCCTCGATTCCTCGATGGTGCCTAGATGTATAGGTTTGAAAAATACAAGAGAAATTAATGCTCATTGAACTTAAAAATGTTTTAAAATTAAGTTTAGTTTGAGAATTAGGCGAACAACCATATAAACATTATACCTGTATTCCCGAAAGGGTGAGACAGAGGTGGACCATAGTACAGCCACATTTCGCCAGTTATGTTTAAGTTCTATGTAATAGGGAACTATTGAGATCATTCAGACACACCAATACGGACAGACATTCCTAATTGAAAAACCTAATAACACTTTGCCCGACCTGGGGGGATCAAACCCAAGACCCTCTACTCAGCAGTCGCACCAGCCAGTTGATAATCACATTAATATTATAGAGGCGAAAGTTTGTGAGTGTGTGTGTGTTTGTTACTTCTTCACGCTCAAACGGCTGTACCAATTTTGATAAAATTTTGTATGGAGGTAGCTGACACCCTGGATTAAGGCATAGGCTACTTTTTATCCCGATATTCCCACGGGATCGAGACTTACGCGGGTGAAACCGCGGGGCGCAGCTAGTAATTAAATAATTGTCTTACCTGTCCATTACTCTGAACTTCAATCTTATATCCCGGGGGCAAAAAAGTGTTGAAGCCAACAATCAGCTCCGGATGCCCTTTAAACAGGTTTGATACCCGGGTGATGACGCCTGGGGTGTCAATACTGCAATATAAACTAAAATTAAGATGGAGGATAATTATTAGTGGTCGGTTTTTTTTTTAATGAGGTTGTCAGATACAATTAAAATTGCAGCCATTAATTTTTTCATGGTGTTCAAACGGTAATTGTTTTCATCATTCTGATATTAATCTTGTTTGGACTATGCTAGCGATTTAGTAGAGAACTAATTTATAAATTATACGGAAACAATGTAGTTGAGTATTCTAAATGAGGCATGATTAATGAAAACAGACTTTTTAATAAAACTTAATAATGGTTTCATAAATCGACAAAGCTATATTTTTGCTAATACAAGATTTAAGCCACAACATACAAAGTTGATACGACAGAGGGGCTTTCCTTTAAACTGCCTATACTAGGAACCATTTCCAAGCTCTGTACCAAAAATCATTTAAATAGGAGCAGTAGTTTAGTCGCAAATGATTTTTGAAGTTTTTGCCCTGATTTTGACACGATGTATCTCTCCTAACAGCTGATTATGTCTCGCATAGGTCATGCACCTTAAAACGATAAATCTGGGTATAACCTACGATGCGTTGTTGCCGCTGTTACGCAAGTCACAAATACAACCAAATTTTTTCGTTAAAAGATGGCAATGCAAACATCCGGAAGAGAACCGGAGTTACCGACATAGCCTGCAGACTAAGCAAGCTGAAGTGGCAGTGGGCTGGCCATGTTTGTCGAAGGACCGATGGCCGGTGGAGCAGACGAGTTCTTGAGTGGAGACCGCGTATCGGCAAGCGTAGTGTGGGGCGCCCCCCAGCTAGATGGACCGACGACCTTAAAAAGGTTGCTGGGACAGACTGGATGCGGAAAGCGGAGGACAGGGTGTTGTGGCGCAGCCTGGGAGAGGCCTATGTCCAGCAGTGGACTGCTATAGGCTGAGTTGATTGATTGATTGAATGCAAACAAGGAACCAATAAATACACACAATTGCACTTTCATTACGAGAGTGACAATCATAGCAAAACATCCCGCGCGTAAAAGAAATAGAAATAGGTCACTGTGTTGCTATTACATCTTAGTCTTAGATCCTTGCGATCGATAAGTGGGGCGTCTAAATTCTAAAAACTCTTTCAGTGCGCCGACGCAACCCTCAGGGAACGTACTTATGTAACGTATCACGGAAGCTCATGCGCCGCTGTCGAACTCGCGCGCTGACAATTGTGATTTTGTTTTGATAATGTGATAGGACACTAAATAAGTTTAAGACAGACAGTATTTTTTTTATTTTTATTGTGACAGGACACGTAACTTGGGATTATTATTATTTAGTGTTAGTGTTTTTTTTTTTTGTGATTGACTGCTTTTATTGTGATACGTTGTTGTAAAAACTTTACCTAACATAAAAGCTAGCACAAGTGGAGGCCTGCCACCGCCCGCCCGCTTTGACACGAGAGAACACACGCCGCGCTTCGGCGCGCGTGCGTCGTTGCCGCTTTGTAACCTAGGTATCTAAGGTCAGTTAAATTTATTTACAAAGGGTGGTTGCGTTTTACTGTGATTTGTAAACTAATTAGTTTGTTAGAAAAAAAAAAAACACATTTTTGGTGCTTTTTATTTTTATACCGTATCGAATTAATACTAAACACGTATAGTATACGTAGTGTAATTTAATGCCCCTCTGTCATATCAACTCTGTATATATTTTTTAAGTATTTTGTACTAAATAAATATCAATACCTACTATAATTATAATTCGCAAATATATTTTTATATTCATGCAAAACTATCAACATCCTACATACTTATTTTCAAATTGAATATTTTAAGTATTTTGGTTCTACAAGTATCAAAACTACATAGAATACGCAAATATTCATTCAAAATTATCAACAAAACACAAACTCCTGCCTTGTACTTTCAATTGCGAAACACAATATCATTCACATTGACTTTGAAGTATATTGCTAATCCATTGCTCAAATGTAACAATAACGCAATGAATGTGTTTGAACTGTCAAAATGAAACCCATTGCTAGACATATACTACTATAACATGGCTCGCCCCTCCAAATTACTGTTTCAATGTGTGTAGTCACATCCTTACGAAAGGGTTTGTATGTAGTTGTAAGTAAAAGAAAGAAAGAAAAATAATTTTATTTGTCACAGAAAAAACGTGCATACAAAAAAATATCTAATAAACTAGAAAGTAAACACTCGTAATATCTCACTTATTACCAGATTTGTTGGTCAACTAATCATAACTAGCGGATCACGCAAGACAACGCACGTGTCGTTTTCATAGAGAACGTCAGTGCAGCGCCATACTAATAATAATGAGCGATTAATGACGCCACTAGTCGAGCAACAAATCCGTGATTTGTTTTTGTTTGACGGCCGTCTCATTACGCACACATGCGTACAAATACTTTAAACGTTTTGAATTTTGGAGGGGCGGGCCATATTATCGTAGTTAATCTCTATGCAATTACCCAGGCTGTTCCTGCTCAATTTGGCATCAGTGGAGCAGTTCTTTTACTTTATACTAGCTCTAAGGCCATATCCAATCTACGAAAGTCAAAACACTAAAATGACACGTAAATATTTAAAACTGTGAACATGCATGAAATATCATAAACATCACATCCTTTTTTTTTTTAACTAAGCCCTAACTTACTTAACCTCAACGCAGCATGTAAAACAATAAAAAAAAAACCAAACGAATACTAAAAAAAAAACACTTACGTCTGACTCTTGAACTCCTTCATGATATCCAGAAAGTCATTATACACTTGCGGCTGCGTATTGAACTTGTATTTGACTTGGTCCAGGTACGACAGAGCATCCTCCACCTTCAGCCGCTGGAACTGGCCCGCGGCCTGCTGCTGTGCGGCCCCGGGGCCCACGCCTGGCGGGGTCGCCAGCGGCGCGGGGGCCGGGGACTGCCGCCCCAGGGCTGCTGGTAAAGCGCTCAAGTTCGGCTGCTGTGGTGGTAGAGCCTGTTGGAGGAATTTGTGTTGTTAGCATGAGGAATAGAATAGTTTTGTTTTTATTAAAAGAAGTGCACGCGAAATTAAGGGTTCCGTAGTTGAGATATTTTGTTTAGTTTCTCATATTTAAGCGAACTATGTATGTTCTTTTTGAGAAATAAATTTCTTTAAACCGAGATGAATTTATCCCAAAAACAAACTTAACATAGTTGAAAAACATGTTCTCCCATACATCGATATAAGCCACGGTCAATTTTTCAACTGCAAATGTAAATTTGTAATAGTTTAGAACGATTTTGGACTTTTTCCTTTACTTGTGCTGAGACCTTGCTTCTTGCCAAATTTCAAGATTCTAGGTCAACGGAAAGTACCCTATAGGTTTTGATTTATTTGTGAGTATCAAAGTATGTCGCATAAATCACCGTATTTTTTTATTGCGTTGACTTTAGAAGCTTGATTTTTAGAGCTCCAAGGGACCGTGGACCTACGTATTTCATATTAATTTCAACGTGATACTCGATACTCAATACTTTATTGCATTCCATAATGTGAACATAATATAACAGTTGGTATGTTGAAACATCGAATCAATTATGGACCCTGTCGGGCACAGCAAAGTTAATTTTTAATAGGAGAGGATGAAGGCGCTTTTTGTTAAGAAAAATAATAATATTAAATTAAAATAGTATCATTATATTTATATTTTAAATAAGTATTTCTTTTAGTTTTAAGTTATATGAATATATTTTTAAATTATATATTGCACCCACGCCACGTGGTTCTGGGAAAACAGGTCTTGACAGACAGACGGACAACGAAGTGATCCTATAAGGGTTCCGTTTTTTCCTATTCAAGTACGGAACCCTAGAGACTAAGTTTACCTCCTACAAAAGACAACCGTCCTAACCTTTGCTTGTACTATTACATAACGACGACAACACAATAATTACATAAACAAAACAATCGACCAATAAATATATTCATTGGATTATTGTTTACATAATATCCGATAATGCAGGTCATGGATAAGCTTATCTATTATCAAAGTTATTCAGACTATCGCTAAGGATTTACAATCTATTCATTGTTTCTTAGTGACTTTTGTATGTAATTGGTCAAATAGGCCGGTCCTTTCTCATTTTTGACAGTCGTTAAGGGTAGTCAGAAGCCCGAAAGTCTGTGACAAACCAGTTTTACTAAGGGGTATCGTGTTACCCAGTAACTGGGTTGCGGAGGTCAAATAGGCAGTCGATTCATGTAAAACACTATTATTCAGCTGCATCTGGTTAGACTTTCCCTCATTCCTCCGCATCACATGCCCATACAACTTTTCATCTTAGCATTCTGATACATGCCTGCCAGGGTTACGAGCCTGTCCGAAAGGGATATCGTGGGCCTGGCACACAGGCATCTGAAGGAACATGGGTGGGTTTTAGTCAGTAAAAGTCTGACACACCGCTCCACCCAGAGCGGGAGAAGATAATTAATAAATTCCCACACAAAAAAAAAACCATTCTGATGCATGCAATTGCCATTCATTCATCCCTTTTGTGGCCCAACCTTGATAAATGATAAATTATTTATTTCTGTAAGTAGGTTTGTACAAACACTATTACACGTCATTTCATATTAAAAAAAAAAAAAACTAGATGAGGTGGGCGTTTCGTATCCGACTACTCTGCGAAGAAAGACCGAAACAAACTCAGAGGTCACAGTCTCTTTTAAAGTCCAGACATAATCTTGGTCAGATCATGTGAAGACCATGTAGATTGGTGCCTGAAATGATCTTTTGATGAAAGAACCACACAAATTGAGGGGACCTGTCCAGTCAGTGCACGGATTTGTCAGTACTGCAGCTTAACTAAACTTAACATTCTGATTCATACAAGATCAGACGTTCAGAAACGGTAAATAAATATACAAATACAAAAAATACACATTGAAACCTATGACAAAAAATTACCTATTGACCTAGTACACAGATAAGCGAAAACACAACTGTTGAAACAATACTATTTATAAATATTACCAGCTAGCTAGGTACAATATTATTCTCGCGTAAGAAAACAACAACTATTTATAGAATTATATGGGTTCAGTTGTGCCTAACTTTTACTTGTGTAAGGAGTTGCCAGTTCTACGAAGTTGGGCGACGCTTTATTTGCATCTACGTATCTGACATCACGCTTGTATTCGTCGAAGAAGTAGGCAGAGGACCAGAGATGTATAACAGTACATCAAACATTTGACAATAAGGATTAAAAAATTATTCAAAAACTGCTACAATTTTTTTATCAGATATTTGAAGTTGAAACTGAAAAAGCTTGATTTGAGAAAAACTATATGAACTTGTAGATAATTGAGCATTCCTTAATAATCAATTAAAATCGCGAAATGTAACTTTTTCACCCAACAAAACTGCGTATATCTCCGGACACTAAATGCCGAGCATTAGCCCTTTTTTGCTTGGACGGCCACATATTATATAAGTGTTGGTGTTGCCTTAACGGCTGAACAGATTTCGACGAAATTTGGCATTGGTTTTTTTATCCTGGTAATACGTTTCTGTGGCATAATTTCCGACCGAAACGCAGGCGAAGCCACGGGCAAAAGTTAGTTTCACTTTTCAATGGAAAACCATTTATAACACTTTGCTCAACACGGGAATTGAACCCAGTTCCCCACACTCTAAGAAGACAAGTCATATTTTGCATCTACTACATACACTAAGCCCACGTACGAACGGGCGGTTTTTTAGCGGGCACTGGATTCTGAACGTTCGGCTTGGCGCTTAAAGTTTAAAGTCCAATGGTGCGCTTTTAACGCGCTAGGATTGTGCTCTATTGGATTGTCAACGCTCGGCTTAGCGCCGAAAGTTAGAAAATCCGGTGCGCGTTATACTAACGTCGCTTAAAAAAAGTGCCCGTGACGTGGACCACCATTAAATTAGCACAATCTACAATGTTCCCACACTGCTGGGACACAGGCCTCCTCTCTTCGAGAGGGCGTAGGCGTAATTCACCACGCGGGCCCAGTGCGGGTTGGTAGATGTCACATGTCTTCGAATTTTTGGTTCTAAGACACGCCGGTTTCCTCCCGACGTTTTTCTTCACCATTTTGAGATCAGTGACGATGAAATTAATTACACAAAGTAAAGCGCCTGCCTGGGTTTGAACCCACGACCTACTAACTCGTAAGTCGGGACCGTTACAACTGCTCAACAACAACCATTAAATAGTATGCCTCAAATTAATTGAAAATGAATTATTGAAATGCAGCGACCCCAGCGTGGTTGTACTATACTTTTCGCCAGATAAGAGAAAAATAAAAGTCACTGATCCGACTTGCGAGTCAGGGGCGCATTACCTGTCCGCCATTTTGTTATTATGCCTATCGCGTCCTTCGGGGTGAATAGAAATGTTTGTAAAAGGTTTGTAACTCATGTCCAGTGAACGCGTCAAGGACGCCCCTTACCACGATAAGTTTGTTTTGATCATGTTAGCGACACTTCCTTTACATATTTTTCGTATCGTTTTGAAATATTGGAATACATTGGTAGACGGGTGTTAACGGCTTTTATTTTTTTCTTATCTGGCGAAAGCTATAGACTCGATTGCTCGAATGAACCCAAAGATTCACCCTAGCCCCTGAAGCCTCATGTTTCATGAGACTACAGAGACCATTGCATATCAAAGTGTAGACAGGAGGGGCGCGATAATGAAAAAAAAAAATGGTAGGGGAAGACGTGCCCTTGGGATATGGAAGGATTATTAGAGCCTACCGGATGTGCATCCTATAAATTCATTGAAAAAGGAACTAATGAGTTCTTTGCGTGTTTGTCGTCCTAATTATTGTTAAAAGTTTGAAAGTTTTTTATTTATTCACACCAAAACGGCTGCGTGGATTTGGACAACACTGCATGTAGCTAGAGCATGCCTATCCCGGAAAACAACGTGTACGAATTCATAGGCAAGTTTTATTAATAAACTAGCTTCTGCCTGCGACTCCGCCCGCATGACATTTCGGCCCCAGACCCACCGCGTCGCATCCCATTCCGCCCGCGCTATTACTTCATTTTAGCTTAGCGTTCTTTCGACTATTTTCTTTTTGCTCGGCTAACTTTCGTTTAACAATTCTATTCATTTTCTTTTCACAGATACCCTCTTGATATTACCATGCAATTAAAATGTTCTTGCTTCTGGCCGCGACTTCGTTCCCGTGGAAGTCGTAAGACACCACAATATACTACAATAACAGCCACATTTTTATGTAATACGTCGCTTTTAGCTCAGCTCCTAAGGATCGTAGTGCTGTTAAATAGCCTAAAATAACCTTCCTCAAGAATTGGGCTATAAAAAAAAAACTTCAGCTTTATTATTAGTATAGATAAAGACCCTGACGATCTACCCCTATTTTTAAAAAAATATACAAAGATTAGCTAATGCTGTCAGTTAAATGGTAGTCAGGCTGACTGTTCAGGTTGCACCCCAAGCTATTTTAATGCAGCCCGCGTTTCGTCTGCTTGTTAAAAAAAAGTCCATATAATGGACCCGCGGTGGTAGCCCGCGACATTCAAACTTTCCTAAGTTATTTGCAATTATCAGGTCAGTGTTAGGGTTGTATCTTGAATAAAATATGATTCGCGACCATAACAAAAATATGTATTTACAGAATTATAATCATTAATACACATCTCTAAGTTAGATTTGTTCTATACAAATCTGATTTTTGAGTCTTAATGATTTACTACAACTGCAGATCCATATTTTTTTTTTCTTTTTGGCTTCGCACGGTTTTTGCATTTAGCCAGTGTCATGTAAAATTAGGTAACAAGTACAAAGTTATAATAATTATGAAATGAACTCCACTCAATGCATGATAAAGATGATTGATGATATCCCGCCCCGCTCCCCTTGAGTTTAAGTAAAGACGCGGCACTTTACTGAAACCTCGCGCGGACTTCTTGAGAGAACTTAAAGTGATGTTGCACTGTTTTGTTTCATTTGCCTACATCAATGCAGGTTCACGAACACTTAATGAAAAAATTAATTATTTTATTGAAGTGAAAACCCTGAGGTGAAAAGTTATCGCTCAACGTGCCTAGTTGAGCGATAACTTTTCACCTCTGTCAGCACGGTAATCCCTATGACTGCCTATGTTTTTTTCTTTGTGCATTAATCTAGGTCGAATACATTTATTTTCCACGATTGCCGTCATTTACGACCGCTATATGACGGCACCGCTGTCTTAGGAAATTTAAGCTGAAATCATGACTGCTTCGAAGCTACAACTGCATCGTATCATCTTTGGCTGCCTGTCCACCGGAGCGGAGCGGAGATACGGAGAAATATTAACCAATAGGATTGAAAGTGGACAGGGAATTGCAATCCTATTGGTTAATATTTCTCGGGTTCTCCGCTCCGCAGCCTCCCTCCGCTCCGGTGGACTGGTAGCCTTAGTCACCTACACATTCATCATAATTCACCACACCCTTTTGTTGTGTTATTTTAATTTTCCTTTTCATTTATTTATTATTTGTTTTAATTGTTTAGTAGAAATGCATGTTACCTGCCTATTTATTTGTATGATGTCACTAAGTGGGGCCTGGCGACCGGTAATACCGGTTTTACCTAAAACCTACTTCAGGCACCAGATTTCACAATGTGAATTTTTATAGTTGAAAACTGTTAAGACCAGGCAGTTTAAATCAAATTTCCACGCAAGCTCCGCCCCATGGTCCCCGCCACTCCGTTATGTGCTAAACGCTAACACGTAAGTAATAAAGTTGAATATCGCGTGCGCTCTTTGATCGTGTTCGAACACGAAACTAAATAGCGTAGCGTCTCAATTCTTATTTTGTTTATAAATAAAGTAATAATTGATCTAGGGATAAAATCTGGTGGCTGGATATTAAACTATATTCCCATGCTGTGAATATTTTTTTCAGACATAAAAGCCGAACAATATAGTTTGTTTTTGTAATTATCGATATATGGATATGATTTTCGGATAAAAATGTATCGAGCGAAAATAATTTACAATTACGTAACTGTCTTAAACATGGAAAGAAAAAGATCCAATAAATCATAAGGTACTAAAGTTTCATTTTGATTGTACGTGTGACTGTTTCAAAATATTCATGCAAATTAACATAAAAATAGGGAGCCTCCTCTAAGTGCTACAAAACCATCGTGTGGAAATAAATAAACTTGTTAATAATAAAGTACCTTAAGCCTCTGCGGCTGCGGCGGCGGCTGCTTGGCGGCGTACTGCACGGCGCTGGTCTTCAGGTAGTTGATGACGGGCCCGCCGCCCGCCGGCCGCGCGCCCGCGCGGGCGAAGCTCCCGCTGCCGACTGACAGGAGGGTGGTCGGCCCGGCTGGGGAGCGGATGTCTGTTGAGGGAGAGGACGTGTTACATTATGGCCCTTCACAGCTGATCACTGAACTATGCTATGCAGTAAGAGGTTTTGTTTGTTACATTCTGCCTATTGGCTTACTTTTCTGAACTTAATAGTCACTCATCATCTGCCCAGCCTTTCTCAACTACGTTGGGGTCAGCTTCCAGTCTAACCAGATGCAGCTGAATACCAATATTTTACATGGAGCGCCTGCCTATCTGACCTCCACAGCTCAGTCACTGGGTAATACGATACCCCTTGGTAAGACTAATTGTCAGACTTTCGGGCTTCTGACAACGACTGTCAAAGATCGACGAATTACAGCCGGGACCAACGGCTTAACGTGCTTTCCGAGGCACGAATAGGTCTTGGTATGTAAAGATGGTCACCCATCCACGGACCAACCGTGGCAAGCGTAGCTTAACCTGGTCGATCGACCCGTGCTGTTGTAATTACTTAGCCACAAGCTCCTTTATTACAAGAACTTAATAGTGACTATGAATTTTTATGTGACTAGGAAAGCCTAACGTGTTACCCATGCAGTAATTGGGTTGTGGAGGTCAGATAGGCATTCACTTCATGTAAAATACTGGTATTCAGCTGCATCCGGTTAGACTGGAAGCCAACCAAAATATAGTTGGGAAAAGGCTAGGCAGATTGATTGGTCTCTAATAAAGATTTTAATTGATTCTGACATCTCTTAAGGTCAATCACAGATTCATGTATAAATCAGGTTCCTGTGCTTTAGCACATCTTAGGTACTGTGTTTCTGACACAGGTTTCTTTGAATTGCAGATGTTACTATTGCCATTATTTTTTTTTAAATTATCAAATAACTTCTCCCGCTCTGGGCGGAGCGGCAGAGCATGTTTACAGACTAAAACCAACCCCTGTTCCTTCAGATGGCTGTGTGCTAGGGCCACGATATCCCTTTCAGACAAACTCGCAACCCGGGCAGGATGTTACTATTGCCCTGTCTTGGTTTTTACAACAGGCGAAGACAATACAATTTTAAAGCCCGCAAATCACACAGGTCTGTTGTGAAATTAAATAGCCAGAATATCTAAGAACAGGGCCTCAAATCTGCTATTACAATAGTGTCAGAATGGTCGATCATTGATTTCATAATTGTTGATTTTGACAAGTTTGGTAATCTACTATTTTAGTGGCGTCATTATGACTTTCCAATAGTCGGCCACTGACACTACATTGAAAGAAATTGCATATATTAATCTCGTACATAATGAATGACATTTCTACTAATGGGTTTTATAATCATGGCAATACGACAATGCCAATATAATAACACAATTATATTACGAGAACATTGACCGACATTGGTCGATCAATGGTCGATCGACCATATGAATTTACCAGATTACGAACTTTTAGCAAAATGACAATGGGATCGTGTTGGAATGACTGAATTTATAAAAATAGCAGACTTGGGCCCCTGCTGACACGAACATCAATCTCTTCTATAGACAATGGTCATAAGCAAATGTTATAGACTCACCTAAAATCTGGGGTTGGGCCGACTGGGCCAAAGTGTGCATATTGCTTGCACCTGCTTGTTGAATCTGTAACAAAGAATAATATTATAAATTAAGTATTATTCGAAAAAAGTATATTCTATTCTATTTTTGTTGTATGGCAAGCAAAGCCGGTGTCGACTATTCTGCCTATGTCTAAAGTGAGTTGCGAAAACAAGGGTGCATACAAAAAAAATAAACAATTAGATGAAGAAAATAAAATAAAAACTAATAAAACTCTTCCGATTGATTGATACAGTTGAATAAAGTCTTTGGTACAATTTTTTATTGACAGTATTAAAACACTGACAGAAATAGTTTTTTTTTTCAATTATTATTTTGAGCTGTACTGTCCCACTGCTGTGTAAAGGCAAAGATCAAAGGGCAAAGGTCAATAAACAATAATATCAATTTGTAAGGGAAATAATAAACAGTCTTATTCCTTTTCACAGTCTAATTCCTTTTTACTCAAAAGTTGACAACTTACGACTTGGGTTTAAAATCAGTTTTCGTATTAAGAACAGACGGAATCAGATTCGAAATTCAAAAATGGCACGATGGTTTAAACCTGGGTCTAAAGATAAACCTTGTTTTGTAATAAGGCCGCCAGTGTCTAAGAAAAGGACCGTGTAACCGGTCCGCTATTGCTTTCAGAATGCTGTTGTTGCTTGCTCAGATACGCTGCAATATGGAGGCCGCTCTCTTTCTCATGATGGCATGAAAGTCATCAATCTCAGCCTCCATAAACATGCCAGACGCACTAATCTCGGTAGCCCCAACAACATCCTAAAAGAATTATTATATTATACACGAAGGGCATTGAGTGTTCGCTGAGTACAGCTGACCCACGAATAAAACGATTGGCAGTTATTTATTAATTGGGCATAAATCCTACAGGCTTCTAATGAGAAATTCCTAACGTAACAACCATAATATACCACTTTGTCCAGTCTAGGAATCTAGCCCAGGATCACACGCTCAGGGGGCCAAGTCTGCTATTTTCAATGATTGGTCATTATGACGACCATACCAAGGCAACGCCATGACCATTGTGCCAATAGTTTGTAACCTCCTAAATTCATAATGGCGTGACAGTGGTCCATAGAGAAGTAAAAATAATATGAGCTTGTCAGTACGAGATTACCAAATACACACAATTTTTCCAATGGAGTGTCAGTGGCACGTCATTGGAAAATCATAAAGACGCATTTCAATTAGGAGATTAGCAAAACTGTCAAATTCTACAATTACGGTGCCAATGATCGGCCATTCTGACACAACTGCGTTAGCAGACTTGGCCCCCAGTAGTCGCGCTTGGGGCTACCAGACTAACGAGGCAGTGTACAGACTATAAAGGCTCGTACAGACTGAAGCGAAATCGCGCTTGTCTGTACGAGCCTTAATACTAATTGTGAAGATAAAAACGTCAAAATTTGAATCAGGATTTATTGAGCATGTTGCGGACATTGTACATACATTTTCCATTTTTTATTTTTCTTATTTTCTCGTTTTATCTGCTTTCAAGCATGTTAAATACACAACCGCCTTATTTGAAATCGGTTACAAAATTGCCGGTAATTCTACGCATATTATCTTACTACGCATCATAAAAAAATGTTTAAAAAATAGCTATGTTTACAAGTTACACAAGTAGATAAATAACCAAGGCCGCAATGGAATAACAACTATTTCGAAGCAAGCGTTGGTGTTTTAGTTATTTTTAACTTCATGAGTCATTATAGTTTGTCGTATTGGCAGATAAAGGTACCTGTACCTTGTTTTTGTCGAAGATTGTTTACGTGAAAATTATGCGTAAAAGGTTTGAGTATTCTGATCTTAGGCTTGATTGCAAAAGCTTTTAAAACTATTAAAATATCATCCTTTGTAGGTGTGCTAGTTTTATTTAAAGAATTACTTTGGGTTTAGTTTATGCTCGCAGCATCTAGTTGTACTGCGGTGAGGAACCGCATGCAGGCGCCACTCAGTCCTACCAGCCTACCGCTTGCCGTTGGGCGCCGCCGCAAAGTCATAAGCCAAGAAATATTTTCCGACACACCGGGATTTTCGTCCTGAATAAATAATGTGAAACATCGCAGAACAGTTATAATCTGAGTATTTTATACTTTACTGTTTATTACATAAAGTAAATCATCTGTCATTCTCTTGGTTATACAATATTAATTTTAGTATATGCGAAACCCGAAACACGTGTCTAGTATTTTTATGTAAAGCATCTATGTACTTACAAAATTAAAAAAAAAAGTAAAGAGTGAAGAAGAGTGAGAGAGGAGTGTTTTTTCATGAAAAATCACAAAGTTATAAGGTTGTTATGTTACCGGGTTGTCCGTACAAAAACATACTATCGGCGCCCCCGCGCCTCCAGGGTCGTCTTGCGCTCATTGATAATAATTTGGCAGTAGGTACCTAACCGTACGGCGATTGTATTGTAAGTAATTAAATGGTGATAACATTTTCCATCACACTTAAATATTTTTGGGACAAAATACAACATGGTGTAAAAATTATTGAAATCGATTCAGTTCCTTATTCTGCACAAACTATATTCAGGTTTCGCATATACTAAAAATAATGTTGTATAACCCAATGTATTTAGGGTCGGCTCAAAATGTATTTTCTTACAGACTTCTCTATTAGTAGTCATTTCGGTAGTCAAGCCATATAATTTATCACACAGTCCATCAATCGCATTATTTAGACTTCATCGTTCTTTCTTCTTTTTTCCATCTACATCCATACTCAAAACTTTCCTCTCGATATTTTCCGGTAATTCTTCAATGAAAATAAAGGTCATCCACCCAACAAGGAAAAGAGACTTCTCCTCCGTGCGTGTCAATGAATGTATCATAACAAAACATTGGGTAAACCAGGCAGTAACACATTTTGGCACTTTGAGACGTTCTCTTTATAGTTAAAGAATCTGTGCCAATTTAAAACTGCGGAATCTGGGTCAAGCAGAGTAACGTTATATGTATGCTCTAGAAAAAGTTATCTTGATTATTTAAAACATCAATATTGAGAGACAAATCGATTCTTCTAGTTAACTTTCACCAGGGATTATTCCCATTCCATAGACTAAAATTATCACGTTGCCCCAATCACCGTGCTTTTGCAAACGGTAATTTGCGTACACTCCAGCAATAATCTTGTGGCGCTCGAATGACATTCACAGGAGCACAGAGTAAACGGACAGAGGGTAAGCTTCATACAACCGCGCTATGATAGAGACACTACTAC
Organism: Tiliacea citrago; assembly: GCA_963921375.1. Classification (NCBI taxonomy): domain Eukaryota; kingdom Metazoa; phylum Arthropoda; class Insecta; order Lepidoptera; family Noctuidae; genus Tiliacea; species Tiliacea citrago. Next base: position 13,269,767 of record OY992807.1, on the reverse strand, counting down.
AAACTTTAGGCGCGTGTGTGCGGGCAACTGGCGGCTTCGTTGTGCACGAAGAGAAACCGGTTCATATCAGCTCAGCCAGTTGCTTCGCTCATGACTCAGGGGTTCAGGGTTGTATGAAGTTTACGCTCCGTCCATTTACTCTGTGACAGGGGGTGCCCTGTTGGTAAACATTTGTACGAAACGTCACTTGAAATGTACCTATTAAAAAAACAAGACGCCATCTTGTTTTTTTAATACATTTCAAGTGACGTTCGTTCTGATTTTAGCCGAACTGATTGAAAAACTTCAGCTCTTAAGAATTGCTAGTAGCATTGGTTATTTTATTATTATTTATCTGATAAACTAGAGATTAATCTTTTATTTCTCAAACAGTTTTGTGCCACTGCAAGGTAGGGAAATACTGAATCCTCCTTTTACTTTTTACTGGGAGTCAATGCTTTTTAAGGCACATATTAACGAATAAAAAACATACATTGCCTGTTTAAATCAATAACCCTCCTTAGGTTTTGCCGTAGTCGGCTAAGGGAAAAATATGCAAGTGTAATTAGTAGTAGAAGAAGAAGTAATAATAATTAAAAAGCCACAGATTACCTAGTGACATGCGGTGTGCATATTTTTTATCATCGCCCACCTAATGGCACACAAAACACAAAGTGTAAAATTTTACACAACTCATGTTCAATTAGCTCCTACGCCGGCCATGATAAGGCAACACAAACAAGATGTCTACACCTCTAGGTCGATACATCGATAGCGTGTCGATAACCCCGCCTTGTTTATAGTTTTATGCACTTCACTATCTGTTGTGCACTGTAACGTTTTAGATTTTGCGTCTTAATAGGTACTAGATTTTTTAACGAGTGAATACTGTTACTTAGCGTTTTTGAAGTAAAACTTCTTTACGCACGCTTGACTTGGGGAGTAAGCTGGTGAATGCGTGACGAGAGTGTTACGGAAGCGAGTGAACGGAAGTTGAGAGGGAGATATAATTTAGTGAAGATAGAAAGAGAGAGAGTTATTTGTAAGTTTTACTTCAGTCGTGTTCTAAAGCACACGTTTTTTTTTATGTTACTATCGGTATGAGACTTCATCTGCGTACACTATTCTGCAAATATGCCTATGTCCTTCTTCAGGTCCCAAGCTACCTATCGGTCCAGGTTACATGTCATATGAATGAAATGCACCGACTCCAGCGTGGTTGAATCGGACTCGCGATTGCTCGAATAAACCCAAACCCTGTTTCTCCCTAGCCCCTGAAGCCTCATGTTTCATGAGACTACAGACACCATTGTATATCAGAGAGTAGACCGGGGGGCGCGATAATGGTAGGGAAGACGTGCTCTTGGGATATGGAAGGATTATTAGAGCCTACCGGATATGCATCCTTGAGCAAGCATTGGAATAGTTGAGAGACGGGTAATATTTATCTATGGGACGCATCTTTTAATAGCTTCGACGCCTGGTTGGCTCTGGACCTCTCGTCTCTTGTCTATATCACTGCTATGCTGTATTAAAAGTCGTCCGAGATCTGTTTTGAAGGGAAGTAAGCCTCCTGTACATACAAGGTATCACCAGAAAGATGGAAAATTGCGTGATGGACAATTTCCCATCAAAATTTAAAATTTACCAATAATAATTGCAGTTACGAGGACTCGCATCTGCATCTAGAGCGATGATATGCATAATCGCCTATAACGTTCTTACCGCTGGGACACATGCCTCCTCCAGAGGGAGGGTTATTTTACAATAACAAGTTGATATTCAGGCCAATGACCCGTGAAGAAAGCGGTTAACACCACATATAGACGCCTGCTATACCAAGGGCAACGCCGCCGCGCCGATGCGCAGTCTTTTCTTGCAAGATGTATTAATTAAATCAAATCCTAATCAAATTAGTATTTTATTTAAATATATGTAAATGAATGTAAATATTTTTTCTTAGTGTTAGATTGTATATTGTATTTAAGATTAGTAAAAATTAATAAATAAGTTCTTTATAAAAAAAAAAAAAAATCAAATCAATGCTAATTTCCACTTTTTGCTGCAATAGGACAGTTTACATACTCATATTATTTACCTAGTTTTTGTGTCACCATCATCATAAAAGATATTACTTGTATTAACATTTTCGGCACACTGCAAGTCGTGTGGTACTGTGCAATGCTTCCAATGCTAACTTGATATACCCCCTTGTACGCAGTTGTCAAACCTATTGAGGTTAGCAACGGGATGGGGGGGATAAAGACTTAAAATTTGTGGATTCTAAAACAAATTGCCCTCTCTCAGGGTTAGACTAGTAAAAAGATATAAATTTATGGAATTGAATAGTGCTTCTTGATGTATATTTTAGTACATATTTAGACATATTTTAGAACATTGGTTTTCTAAACATGTTCATAAGGGCCGTATTGCCATACATCAATACTAAATAGTTTGCTATTTGTAGAAATTAAATCATATTTCAAGGTTTAATGAAAAAAAAAAAAAAAAAACAACCGCAGAAAGCCGCAGTCGGACAAAAAGGGGAAAGTGTCTTGTTCTTTACTTAGAATCTTATTATGACGCGCTTTTCTATTTCTAAAGCATTAATTTTACTAAGTAACACGAGTGCTTACATAAAAACCTTACATAGAAGTTTTAATTTCGTTTATTTGACAAAAAAGTTGCCGTGCGCTTACGTCAAGCAAATTCAGACAATACATAACTCGCATTACATAAAAACGTAAACAAAAATATCAAGTTACTGTTTGTCGGTAATTGTGGAGCTTATGATGCTTGAAAGAGGTAAGCAGAGTTAGGATATTTTGCGATGAAATTACGAACATTGCGATGTGTGGTGATTAACGTTACGAGAACATTATACATTTTTCAGGAGTTATTCTGGCTTTATATAAAATGCAAAGGTTTATTTTTGGACAGTGGCAGCTAGTCACTACCGTGTTACATTGTAATATTGGCATGTAAGCCCTACTGCAGGGCAAAAGCATTTTCTCATACAGACTAGAAACGAGCATTGATTACATCTCTCTCATTGCGTTTTTCTATTTCAAACCATCAATTCCACGTTTCTTCACGATTTCACAGTCAGTGGGTTATAAACTTATAACTTTAAGTCAGATTGATATTACCTAGCTTCAAGTTAGATTGATATTATCTAGGTTTTAAACCTGCAAACTGGCGCTTAGCAAACAAGTCTTCAAAACCTCCCAACAACAGAACAAATAACAATCCTATTTTTTTATCGAATTACTATAAAAATGTTTAATTAATAAAAAGGTCACATGCCTTACGGACACTAATTGAAGACCACTAACATTTTTCAATTAAAATAACTGAGACATGTACTTGTTTTAATTACGGCTACGTCGTGGAGTAACAACGCTAATTGCTTACATCACATGTCCTATTAGGCCGTATAGGGACAGGGATATTGGACTTAATCACCATGCTTGGATAGATGAATTGGTGATTGCATTTTGTTGTTACTATAAGACAGGAGGATGCTGCTGCCTATCCTCTTGAGTTATCTTTGTAATGATAATATAGCTAGGACACCAGTTGGCTTATAGCGAAGAAAAACATCATCATAAGAAAAATTTGTCTGGATAGGTTGATGTGACCAGAGAAAGAAGGATATCTCAAACACGTGGTCACTAATGCTCGTTCCATAGAGAAAGTCTTTTAATATATTTCAAATGGAGACCAGAAAACAGCAAGCATAGGGTAGTAGGATGCCCTCAGGATAGTTGGATATGATCGCTGGTAGAAGCTGCATGGCATGAGGGATTAGAGGTCTGTGTGGACTGGACTGCTGTGGGCTTAAGATGATGAATATTACAGGAGGCTGAGTCTTCATATTCATATTCGTGTGATGAAAAGGACCTGTCTAACACAGCGACAGCGTGGTCATCCACGCTGTCGCTGCACGAGAGGCCTTTGACTTGCAGTGGTACTGTGACAGGCTGATATATTTCGTCACATTATGACGTTCCCAACGAAACTAGTCAGTCATTTTCAGTGTCATTGCACCCTATTGAGTTGTCGCCAAGGATAGCAGCATACGGTGTGGACAGAATAGATAACGTTTTGGTAAGGTTCCAATTTAGATACACATGAACAAAATGAAGTTTAGACGCTTTTTAGTATTACTGACGTGTCTCGGTTTAAATGGAAGTGTCATTGAGCTCTTTTATTTGATGTATGAAAGTCAACTGATACCGAGCCCGCGTGGTGGTTTACAGCCCACTCTAACTCACAGAGAGGAGGCCAGAGTCCCAGCAGTGCAAACATAGTCGGATTACTAATGTTAGCAGTACACTGCTACAGGATTATGATGACGGACCATACAGACTTTGGGATAAATTACGAAACAAGTTTTAGGACAGCCACGAGGGGCGTTTGAAAGGAACTACTCGTCTCTTCGACTTGATGAAGACTTGGTCTTCGAGACCTGTACCCAAAAAACTGTATCTAGAAGGCGCTTACTGTGGTGTATCTTGGGAGAGGTCTACGTCCAGCAGTGATTTATGAGGGAAAGACGTGAGGACTCCGAGAACACTTAGGTAAACCCTGCTTTCGACAGATTATCTTTTTACCCAGGCACCGCAACCTCCTGCATGCCAGAATCTACGCCGAGAAAACCTATATTTCTTTTCCCTCATTGGCAAATAAGGGAACAGACGGTCCGATAACATTCAAAAGAGCGTTCAACTTATACAAAACGCTGATCGCTATCAAAATAGGAACGGCTATTAACGTGTCACTGATAACATTTATACACACAACAATAAAAAAACATTAAAAGAAAGATTATTATTATCGAATTTATGATTAATTTTGTGTTTCTAAATAAAAATGCTATGTATAAATCATGCATGATCGATAATAGTAAGTGCCGAATAGTAGTCCGTGTGGTGCCGGACGTAAAGAATAGCATCGCCCTATTGCTTCCCGTGGGTGTCGTAAAAGGCGACTAAGAGACTTACTAGAGAATTTCTCTATGCATTTTTCACACCATACTGAGATCGCCAACCCGCGCGCCAAGCGTGGCGATTATGGCAAACCCCCTCGTTTGAGGGAGGCCTACGTCCAGCAGTGGACGTCTTTCGGCTGAAATTTGCTTCTTTATTTTTCCAAAATTATACCGCAGTGCTGCTGTATTCCGGTTTAAAGGGTGTGCTGTTGTCATTATTCAGGTGCATGGGTCTTGACAGAGAGATTTCAATGTTGTCTCTGGGTTTGCCGGGAAGCTTAGTGTCTCGGCCGCGCCCATAATCACTCTTTACCAGGACTCCCGGTTTGCATCGTCATTATTTCCAGCTTATAGCAGTCCACTGCCGGACAAATGCCTCTCCAATCGAATGCCCTTGACCTCGACACTCGACTACTTTCATCCAGCCACCCTGGGAAGATCGTCAAGTCTAGCTTGAATACAACGTGTAACTGAATTAACGCACATTATAAAAGTGGTTTATTCAGAATCGTTTACAGAGTCGATTTCTGTATTATTTAATAGGTAATTTTTTATCCCAAAAATAATTAAAATTACGTAAACTATAGTCACACTTCCGCTGTACTGTCAAACATAATGAACGAACTGTTTTTGTGCGTACATTTGTAATGTGACCACAAATTGTCTCCCACTATCAGTATAACTAATTTAATAAATAATGTTTTATACATAATAGTAAAAATTCAATGTATGTATTAGATGTATGTTATGTTATTGACATTATTGTATTATGGTAATATTCCCTTTGATCTTTCAAGGTGAAGGGCGGGCGTTTTGGAGGACTGTCTTATGTAATTTTGACGTTCGAAAGTTATGTAATGTCTAGTTTGAATAAATGACTTGATTTTGATCTCTCATTACAGTGGTAATTGAGGCAGTCCTGATGACAAGTGGTCTCCTAAGAACATCCAGAGTTTCAGAGGCAAACTTGGAATGACTCATCTCCTGTATCAGACGTCTCGCCCGATAATCACTGAATAAGGGAATTCAGTGATTATCGGGGGAGAGGGCTATGTCTAGCAGATTTAGATAATGATACATTCTAAAAGGTCTACAAATAAGAAATCTGTCTCTCATAATAAATTTTACGTTTGTTCTGTATTTATGCGCGACCTACATGCTCGAACCGTTACATAAACTGTAAAATATAAATCAAACCATAAACGTCACTTTAATGATTCTCGATTCTCAGATCTCAGAACTTGAATCTTCTTCTTTATGCCTTTCATCTTTCTGAAGAACACAGGTGAAATTACGTTTAGGATATCTTCAGAGTTCGGTGAACAAATTAATGCGTTTTCGGACGTAAGGACCAGGGGGCCTACCATATCGTCTGTTTTTAATAATCTGTGCTGCCAGCTTACTGACCAGACTATAATATAGCATGTCACAAGTTCTCATAATGCAGTTCAGCGGGAAATACTCATGCTACAAACACAGAACCTGTCAGGTTAACATGCTGAGTTGAACTGCTCTGCACTTGGCAAATATTTTAAAAGTTTATTTTAGGCCTCGTCAAAAAGCTCGTCGGGAAAACTCAGGCTCAACAGCTCAATCAGGTGGAATGGCAGCTCGCTTCACCAATACTCCATTTATTATAGCATTAGACAAAACAGGGGCTAAATAACGACAGTTATTGTGTAATATTGTTGAAAATACTGCACTTTAGAGATATTATTTAGACATATTTTTAATGGAAATGATAATGTTAGAATAATTGGAGTACCTGTAAATTTTCATGGTGAGATTTTTCAATGAATAGACCGGCTGGTATCTGGCTGCTGAGATGCTACACAGAGCTAGTTAATTTAATTTATTTCACCGAAAATAATACAACGGATTACACAAACTTATAGGCTATTCGAATCTTAACTTAAGACATGAGTTGTTGAAAGTTCCAAGTCCATGTTGAGACTAACAATGATGCTGGATAAAGAGTTGGTTCTGGGGTTGACTTGTAGGAAGCTCGTTATAGAAATCTTTATTGCAGTTAATATTTTCCCGAGATTAAAACGTCTTCCGACGTTTATTATAAAAAGGAAACATTACATTTACGACGCAAAGGAAATAAAAAATAATACTTCGTTCTAAACATCCGCCATTTTGTTTTTCCATTGTAAGTATTGTAATGGTGAATAAAAAATATAATTAAAGTGTTTACGTAGTGTTTTTGTTACATATACAATTAGATACATGGTTACAGTTACAGGTAGAATATCATGTAGAGAATATTTTGAACAAGATAAAAGAAAACTAAATTAAAATGTACAGAGTTTGACATAACGTCGACATTTTGTTTTACGATCAGTGCCGCCATGTTAGATACAAATCAATACACTTCCTTTTCGGTACAGTTGAGCAAAAATTATATACGAATTACGGCGTGACTACGACGGAATTCGTATTTATTTCGATTTTATTAATTTAAACTGACCATGATAAGGCCAATGGGAATGGTTATCTTATCAATAATATCAATGTAGACAAATAAAAATACATCTGGTTTTTTATTTGATAGTGTTGATTTAACCTGGATCAAAACCGTGATTTCTAAATCCTGGCCTGGAACCTTTACATCAAAGGACCAAGTATTAAGCCAAAGTATTTTGACAACAAGAGAAGAAAATAAATCTTACCTGCAATTGATTCTGCGGAGGCATGGGCGAGGGCTCATCAGGCCCGAGCCTCGGGACACCTGTCCGTTTCATCATCTTTGATGATCAGCGATTTCCCATCACACGATCACCTGGAATTACAGAAATTGATATTATAATTATGCTTTTTATCAAAGATAGAATTTTTAATAAGTTTATAAAAATGTAATGCAACCTTTTTTGTGGTATAGTTAGATTTTCTCTGTGGTTTTAGATTTTATAAGTTTGACGGTCTGTTGCACACTAGTTAGTTAACAGATAGATTACAATATGAAACAGCATTTGTAATTTTCCAGCACATTTTTACTGATCTGGAGTTGGTGAAAAGACACATTATTTTAAGTCCAATTTAAGACATTTGATCCGAAATTATCTTAATAAAGGGTAATAAAAGCAGTACTCAACAAAATAAGAAAAAACATTGAAGGACCTTTGGTAGCCTATTTCAGTATTATTTATTACCATGTGGCAAACCACATGTCAATAAAAACCTTCATTACTTAAAAACATGTAATCTAATTAATGGTTTCCTAATCTGTAGGAGTAACTACAGAAGTGTCTTCAGCTTATAATAAAATCAATATTATAATAACCTAACATGGCATGATTGCTGCTTATAAAGTAAAGTGGTTAGTATCTGAGCACATGTTTTCTGGAAGGTTAAATTAACACAAAAAGTATCAAAGCAACTGTCAAACATATCAGACAGGTCTTTTGCTGATGTTTTCAACAGACTTAACCTACTTCTGGAGGGAGATGGGCTGGATGGAATAACCAGCGACGGCTGCTATGGCCCACGTATAACGGTCTTCTTAAGGACTAAGTGTGGAAACCAAACACAACAACATAAGACTGTCAAGCGTTGTTACTTTTTCAGCTAATCACAGCAGTTGAATATGCAACATTCAAGTTTTTTTCTGTATTTCAGAAACTGTGGCCAGTGTTTTGTTTAATTTGTTTTAACATTTTCGGCACACTGCAAGTCGTGTAGTACTGTGCAATGCTTCCAATGCTAACTTGATATACCCCCTTGTACGCAGTTATCAAACCTATTGAGGTTAGCAACGGGATGGGGGGATATGGGTTAAACCCATAAAAGCCATGGGTGTAACTGTTCTAACCTAACTTTTTCATGATGATTTCAATGACAGATTGTTTGTTTCTTATTAGGAATAAACTAATTTTGTTTTTTTTTTTTCACTCACACATGGGTAAAACCGCGAAAAATTGTACATTTGTAATTTTTTGCTTTTCCCGATTTTATTTATTTTATAACATCAACGTTATTAGATCAATGAGATATGTTGTATATTGTACTGAATGGTATCCTTGTTGTTTTAGATAATTCCACAAAATTTAAGCTATCTCTTACAAATTGTTTATTTTTCGCAATTTTTTCATTGGTACTCCTTTTAGTTCCATACAAAAACTATTTGTCCAACTACCACCCTTGTAACAAAAACTGCCATTGGTTACGAAATCAAATGGCTATCCCGTATTTTTAAGTTATTTTGAAGTTTTGTTATACATAACCAACGTTTTTATAAAAAGCTTTCAATAAATAACGTAACTAATATTTTTTTATTAATGTTTAAAAAAGTGTCCAAAATTTTACTGAGTGTGTAACATCATGAAAGTAACATCAATTACTGCTACACTATAAAAGTAATCAGGCCACTTCTAGTATTTTCTTGCGTGGCAACACTATTGAGCATGATACCAACATTAAACAAATAAATGCTGTCATTATTTTTCGTGTAAAATGGTGGTAAGTGTCAGCAACGGATTTGTCCCAAAGAAAATTGTGTTTTAAAGTGTTGGATTACAAGGCAAGTATGCATATTCTGTATCACTATCATACGAGTTTATGTAGGTTTACTATTATACAAAAGAATAAAACTACTTCGCAGTCCTTGGCTATCCGCAATTTAAGTTTAATTTCAGTTTTAGTAAATGTCTCACGTCATTTTTGTAATGAATGTAACAGTGTGTAACAAAATATGTAACGTTACAGTCATGATCGATTGTTAAGCTGAGAATACACTAGTGATGACTAGTGCATTTTTATTACTTCAAATATTACATGCTCATTTTATTTTTATTTTGTTAGACGCTATGTACCTATTATACTACTGAAAAACCTGTAGGTACTTAATTTTTTTTTTAAACATATAATTTAGAAAAGTTTTAATATTTAACAGGTCAGCTGATTGATATGTTTTGTATTGTACCTACCTACAATGCGTTTTAAATAAGAAGATAACTGTCAATTGGTATCATCCAGTACGTAATGACAAAAAACTACGAAAATAGTGACGTCGCGATTATCTTCTCATTTATAACGTACCTGCGTTATAAAATATGCATTCACAAAAGTAATTTGTTTGAGTAAAGTGCGTCAGTTCATTTTTTAGGACATAATACATTAATAGTTTATTAACTCCTATCTATACTCCATTTGAAATAAGATTACCTAGACATTTAAATAAACCCTTTTTACAGTCCGTTCAACCAATTTTGATTTCTATTGCGTTGGTGCTATGACACTTTTTTGCTTTTAATTTCTTTATGCCTACGGAACAGAAGTCAGAATTGGTTTAACAGACTGTAAAAAACTTCATTTAAATGTCTAATCTTATTTCAAATGGAGTAAAGAGAAATATTACGTAAGTACCAATGCAAACAATCTCGGTTTATTTAGTTATCCAAAATGTCACAGATGGCGTTGACGAATGCCGAAAGGCAAAAACGATTTCGTGAGCGGGTGCGAAACCAAAATCCCTTGAAATACGAAGAACTCAAAAAGAAAAATGCAGAGAGGAATAAAAAGCGGAAGAAAATTAAAGAATGTTCCGAAGAAATTATAAAATTAAAAAGACAACAGTGGCGAGATAGTCAGAACCGCCACAGAACGAAGGCAAAAGATACGACATCAAACCATGAAAATGATATTACCACTGATAATGGTGCTGAAATTGATGCTGTAAGATTGGCAGAGAGAAAAATACTCGCGAAAAAAAAAAGTATTATAGAAGATTAGATGTTCAAAAAAAATGCTATGACGAAAGGATAAAAACAATGGCGTTGGAAATTCAAAGGTTGAAGAAGAAATGTAGGCGTTTTATGCAGAAGAATAAACAATTGATTGGGGTTATAGATGAACTGAAATTAAAAACATCTGAACCACATGTCGTCATTCCAGATGAAAACGAAATGACACCGTTATCTAAGTCTAACAGTTTCATAGAACAAAATCTCCCTAACATTTCTGAAGAAGAAAAAGAAACGGTGAAGAGACAACTTTTAACTCATAATGTTTTAGTGAATGCCATTCAAGACACATACACGGAGACCAAGACAAACGATGAACGAAATGTTCTAAAAAGAATAATAAAACATGACATTGTAAAAAAATATAGCAAGAAGAGTGAAATAACGAAATCTGTGTTTGGATTAAAAGGTCAGGCTCGTCAAGAAACGTAGTTAGAAAGAATAATATAATTATAAACGAAATAATAAAGTTCTATAATAGAGACGATGTAAGCCGAGCAACAGCTGGGAAAAAAGAATTTAAAACTATGGGTAAAATTAAAAAACAAAAGCGATACCTACTAGGTACCTTGAAGGAGCTTTACAAAAACTACAGAATGAATGGAGGTAGAGCAAAAAAATCATCATTCCAAAAGTACAAGCCTTTCTATATAATGTCACCGAAACTGTCTGATAGAGAAACATGTGGGTGCGTAAAGCATGAAAACTTCTTCATGAAAGTTAAAAAGTTACATTCTTTAGGAATGATAGAGAATGCAGATTTAAACGAAATCTTATTAGAAGTGGTATGTGACTTGGATTCTAAAGAATGCACCTATGGAGAATGTTCCACGTGCAGCAATGAACGCATAAAGTTTAACGAGGACACACACTATACGGATGAAATTGTTACTTGGAATGAATTTGCTATGCAAACACATGAGTATATTAATAAAAACGATGGCCAAAAGGTGAGTACAAAGAAGATGGCGAAAATAGAACTTCGGGGAAAATTGAAATCACTGACAGAATTGTTTAATAAAGAACTCATAATGATGAGAAAACATGTATTCAATATAAAACATCAATACTCACAATATTTATCGTGTATTAAAAACTTAAAATCTACTGAAGTGGCCATTCACATTGATTTTAGTGAAAATTACGTGTGCAAATTGTCAACTGAAGTGCAGTCCATGCACTTTGGTGCATCTAAATCACAAGTAACCATCCATACCGGCGTTCTGTATGTCAAAGAAAAAAAGCCACAATCATTCGCTTCAATATCGCCCTCTAATGAACATGGCCCTGAGGCAATTTGGGCACATTAAAAGCCTATATTGGACTACGTGAGAAAAGAATTTCCGCTCGTTAATGCAGTGCATTACTTTTCCGATGGGCCAGCAACCCAATATAAACAAAAAAAAAACTTCTTTTTGTTTACCAAGTACATGAAGGATCTGGGATTCCCCCATTCAACCTGGAATTTTAGTGAATCTGCTCATGGAAAGGGAACTGCTGACGGAGTTGGAGGGGGTCTCAAACGCAGACTCGATGACTATGTTAAGCACGGCATTGACATACCAGACGCTTACACGGCCTATACACTTCTTAAAAACTCTGACACATCTGTAATGACTTTCTACATCCTAGAGGGTGACATTGCTGAATACTCTGTAGAAGAAGATTTGACGCCTGTTCCTCAGACAATGAATTTACATCAAATAACCAACACTGAAACAACTAACGTCATACGATTTCGATGTTTAAGTTGCTTTTGTGGCGATTCGCATAGAGGTTACTGTGATTGCTTTGACGTGAAGAATCACCAGCTTGTAAAAGTAAATAACCAAAATGATAAAAACAAAACAACTAAATCTAATCTAAAAAGTAAAAACAGTGGAGATGATGAAAGAAATCAAGTAGAGAAAGGCAAAAAAAAAGGAAAAGTGACCATCCTATCGGAAATTCGATACACAGCAGAGAACATGGCATACGACAATTTACAAAATTTTGAACTAATTAATCTTCAGAAAACGCAGAAAATAGACAAAAACTTAAACCTATTCAGTACAAACTCAAAACACGACAAACAAAACATAAATGACGATCAGGAAAACATAAATTATGACAATCCTGTACCATCTACTTCAGGAACAGGGAATAAACAAAGTAAACAGAAAACTGCGATTAAAAAGCGACCAGTTCTGTTGTCTGTAAATAATTATAATAACAGCAGCTCTGACGAGGACGACAAGTATTCATTGCATGACGATTCTTCAGAAGATTATTATGAAGAGCCATTATCTGATACCGAAGAAGGTATTTAAAAACTTACGTAGTGTACCTATTACCCAATGAGTTTGATAATATTATGTTACAATAAAATTATTTAAAATTTTACAGAAATGGAAGAAAAGACTGAAAATTCCGAGAGTAAAATTGGAGGAAATTTCAAAGATTATAAGACAGTAACAGAAGATGAAGAAAAAATTTGTACCTTATCAGCAGGTAAAAATTAATTCATTATCTTAGTTCTCCATTTATAGAAAGATTTTTACTGGTATTTTACGGGTAATTTTACGTATATTGTTATATTAATAATATTTTTTATTGTTTCTTTACAGGGGTAGAAGAAAATATTCAAGAAAGTACCGAAATAAAAATAAATAATGACACCAATGAAAAACTATATTATAATCTTAATGATAGTGTAATTGTGAGATATTACGTTAGAAATAAGTGGAAATATTATGTAGGTTTCGTCGAAGAAATTGCTCAAAAGGAGAATGACACATTTTATGCTATAAGGTTTTTAAAAACTATTAATAAACCAACACTTAAATTCATTGCGACTAGAAAAGTAGATCGTGATATTGTACCTGATATTTCTATAGTGAGAAAAGTTGAATTAGTGTTTGATTCAAAAGAGTATATTTTGAAAGATGATTGTGAGAACAAAATTTATTTTTAAGATTTTTGTTTTAGTTTGCCTAATTTTCTATAGTGAAAAAAGTTGATGTAGTGTTTGATTCAATAAGAGTATAATAATATTATGAAAGATGATTGTGAGAACCAAATTTATTTATTTTTAAGAGTTTTTGTTTTATTTTGCCTAATTTACCTTACTGAAAGGTTGTTTTAGTTATTACACTAAATTTTGTAATACAATTTTAATTACTAAACTTTGACTTTTACTTCTATACTGCAATGATGTGAGCTAAGCTTTATATTGGTCATGTACGTAACATTCAGTCATGTACGTAACGTGTAATACGATGTCATGAATGTAACTGTACAATTTTTCGCGGTTTTACCCACATACGATGAAGCGTTTAAGTAAGAGATGGTGCAACCAGCATGCTTGACTAAAAGAACTTAACCTATTATCGAAGACTTGATTGAAGTCACATGAGTGAACTTCATTTTTATGTTTCTGGCTACTCAGAGTTAGACATGCGTCCAACCAACATAGAATATTAGACAGAATAAGCAATAATGCAGTTGTTTAGGTCAAATATCCATACCTAGGTACTTCAAATATTTTCGTCACTCAGTTATTCTATAGGACAGAAACCAAGGTTGTCGTTAAGTATGTCAGGCACGAGTAACCAAAAAAGCCGATAAACTAACGACACTTGATAAACTTCTGCGCCTACTCCATATTAACGAAGACTATACATTACTTTCTTTGTACTGTTTACTATAAAAACCCTATTAGGAACTGTTGTGGCCAAAATCGTGGAAACTAATTTACAGTTTTGTACACGGAAACAACACGCGTCACTGATAAAATTAATGAAAAACGCGTCCGTATTGGTTAGGTTAGGCTCATTACGCGCATGTGACTATGGAAATAACGATTTTTCAGCGTTACATACTCTTTCAATACCTATGTAAAATATCTTTAACGATACTACAGATTGTCCAGGTACTCAACTTATTACAAGCTCACTTTAACGAATCTAGTTCATCGATCCGTTAGTTGCTGAATAAATAACAAGGCGTGATAACCGCGCCCGCCATTTTCATAATTTCACATGCGGAGTTGTTTTGTTTTAATTACATAACTACAGTACTGTCAACGTAAGTAGTTAATTGTTGATAATCATGAGAGGATTATGTAACTCACCATCTGATTTTGTGAATGAATAATTTGTATTTACTTTATTCTTGAAATAGCGGTATAATTAAATTTTGACAGGCACTAAGTGCAGGGCACTGCAGCAGGATGACACAGTCACACACATGTAGTGTAGACTACTTGTACAGTTTTTTTTTTTTTTTTTTTTTTTTTCTTTTTGGCTTCGCACGGTTTGTGCATTTAGCCAGTGTCATGTAAAATTAGGTAACAAGTACAAAGTTATTTAAATAATTATGAAATGAACTCCACTCAATGCATGATAAAGATGATTGATGATATCCCGCCCCCCCCTTGGGTTTAAGTAAAGACGCGGCACTTTACTGAAACCTCGCGCGGACTTCTTGAGAGAACTTAAAGTGATGTTGCACTGTTTTGTTTCATTTGCCTACATTAATGCAGGATCACGAACACTTAATGGTTAATTATCCGCCACTATTACACATTAATATTCGGCTAAACACAAATTTTAGAAAATAAAACAAAACTGCTAACATGACGCTTCACTTTCCCGCCAAGAAGTATACTTGTACAGTTCTCATCATGTAAGTTTGCCGCTCTGAAGCTAGGCCTTCCGAACGACCGCGCAGATACCATCGCGTAAAAAAGTACTCGCTTACGAAAAAATATTAATATTTATAATATAATGTTTCGCACGGTCCGTTCCGAACTGCCGGTTGCCTCAGCAGCTCGGCTTTGTACCTTCGCAACATTATGCACGCCTTCGTCTTTCTCCTTCTGCATATAATTCACCACATTATGAATAATTTTTCTCGCCTGACGGCGTAAAACAGTGTTCCGTTTCGGCATGGCTTTCACAAAACTTAAAGTACAACGTCAACCAGTAACAATAACAAGGCAAAGGCAACAATAACAAACACAATAAGAAATAAACAAAAAACAGCAAACTTAAAACAATGTAAACGCGTAACACTTTTGGCATCGACAGCCTACCGTACTGTGCGAGCGGAACACAAACACGCATCGGACGTATACGAGCGACTGAGACAGAAATACAACGCTCTGCCCGCCGCTTGCTCCGATATCCGCGCATGCGCGCTGCTGTTTTATTCGTAATTTTGACTACTGCGCAGTGATTTGTAGCCTACTTCAGAGCGGCAGACTTACATGATGAGAACTGTACCGGCGATGTATTCAAAAAATCGAAATAGAAAAAAGAAAATTACCACTAAATGACGTCACGTCCTGAATTTAAATCATTCAACATCGTTCCACTTTCTTACAACTTTAGCATTTTTAGCATGCCGTTCAGGGTCAAAGTAATAAAATGGCACTGAATATTACGCCAATAACACGAATTTGTCGAGTAAGTGGATTGGATAACGCCAATAAAGAAACGAAAATATGCAACGTGACTAACACAACGTACGGTACTACGGTGAATGTATAAAGCATTTATAAACATATTACGCAACTAAAACACGAACATAAGGTACTCGAAAGCTAGCAGGCGAGGCGCATTCGAATTTGGAATTTCGAATCTCCGGTCACAGCACCCACACAGGTTTCGTTCAGAAACCGGTCCGGCAGCGACGACGATGACACAAACTCGTACTTATTTATAGCGGAAAACGTACACAAATCGATAACACCCTAGCTAGCTGCACAACAGCGACCGGGCCGGCGCAAAATACCTACTCGCTCAAACTTTCAAGTCTGCAGCGCAGGCCACTAAACAATAACGAGTACAAGAGAATTACATTTTAACAAGTCCAGTCTTTTTTATATGGCCACGTTCTGAAATCTTCTATTTAGATATCAGACCCGCCTTTTTC
Source organism: Tiliacea citrago (assembly GCA_963921375.1). Lineage (NCBI taxonomy): Eukaryota > Metazoa > Arthropoda > Insecta > Lepidoptera > Noctuidae > Tiliacea > Tiliacea citrago. The sequence goes on along the minus strand of OY992807.1, from coordinate 13,253,135 downwards.
ACGGTACAGTCACTTACGAAAATCTTTAGGTATTATTATTTCTACAATGAATCATAGCGAGTGGATCTCGGTTGAAGAAAAAGTTAAAGGCGGTTAAGGATAATCATCTTTCAGAATAGAGCGGTAAAGTCCGGTTTGCATCGGGCCGGGGGAAACGAGGACGGCGCGGCGGTATTCGTCACCGACGTAGAAAATGGCGACTAAATACCAACAATTACACAGCGCGACTCACCAAACGTCAATGCGAATCAATGTTACACGAAGGAGAACAGAAGTCAACCCAGTTTACTGGACGAGGAGATGTGAGCTCCTATCTATCTGTTGCAATTCAGATAACGATGATTGGCCTCGAAAGCATCGATGTCAAAAACTAACAAAAAGAGTACATACCGTTGAATATAAAATGCTGACACGTCGGTATCTTCAATTACATGTAGAAAACGCCTTTTATAACTCAAAAAACAGTTTCGAGACAATGAATAAAGATAATAGCGCGTCACGGCTTGCTCCGAGCGAGCACATTCGTGCGCCTCCAAATAGCGCAACGGCGCAACTTTTTCGAGCGCGGCGTCAACACGGTCAGGTGGGCGAGGTTGCGACACTGCCATAGTGCTATCTCGCTCGCGTTGTATGCTTATCTCTTTCGCACCCGCGATACTGCCGCGCTGGGACTGGAGGGACGCAAGCGGAGCCCTTCCTCGGACAAACGTCGCGCACCGAGCTGCGCGGCCGACTGACTGCTCAACAGCGCCTCCAACCGCGGCGGCCCGACCGAGAATCGAGCCCGAGCCACTAGACGGAACGGCAACGCCGCCATAGAAATAATAGCGAGCGAAACGGACTTGCAACGATATGAAATGCCACGAACCACCGCCGCGGCACTGGCGGACCAAAACAAAATCTCCTTTCTCTAAAATTATACAACAGTCGGCATTGAGAGCACACCCGGGCCACTCGGCGTCTATTTCCCGCCAAAAACAATGCACTGATTAGATAAAAATATTTGGTGGAAATGACAAAGGATTGTAATTTGTTGGGACATAATTCCTGATCAATTTCATAGGTTTAGCCTATTTAAAGTATGGATTTTTGTGCTTCCTCCCTATAGACAGTTACGTGTGTGGATGCTTCAAGCCGTATGTAGCTTGACAACAAACGGGGGAGGGGGGATATTGATGAGGGGAATATTAAAATCACTGCAGTGAATCAGAAAATGGAAGCGAGTGAATTAGATACATTTGTAGTGTGAGAATGTTTGTTTCTCGATTGTTATGCTAAAAATGCGATAAAACAAGAGAAGGCTGATTAAAGAAAGATTTATGATCCGAGATGGTGCATAGAATTCCAATAGCTTAGTAGTCTTATTACCATTTCAATTGCTAGGTGTCATGGGAAAACGGTTGGCAGATTGATTGGAGATTGGATAGATTTCACGGACCTTCATGGAACTCTGATTATTACAAAGATAATGATAATTACGTTGAGCTTGAGAGCTGGCAACTAATGGGTCAGGTTGTTAAAAATACATATACACATACTGTTTAGACAAAGAAATGAGAAAACTTAACCCAGTTGTCACCTAATTTTATTTTTTAAATTACCTAGAAGGGTGTATACGGGAAAATTAGGTCAAAATTGAAAAGAAACAAATTCAGATTATGTAGTTTTATTTTTATTAATATACTGTTTTCTATTCATTTTAGCTGCCTGTCCTATGGTCCAGCAAAACCTAAAAATATTTGGTCAAAGTGTATTAAAATATTCAAAACAAAAAAAAAGTTTCTACAAAAATAAATATCTAACTACAAATAATTGGAAATACTAAAAATACCACTAATTACAAAATAATCGAATCAAAATTAGCAAAATCATTTATAAGCTTAGTTTTTGAGCTGTTTATCTAATGGTTTTAAATCATTTGACTGAGAATGAATATCTAAGTTCTAAACAAATGCTGATGAATGACCATAGCAAAAATAACATTTACCCTAAACAACGAAGAAATTAAGTAAACAAACCAAAACAACAAGCTATGTTACTTTAAAACTATTATACTATTGAAAATACGAAAGTACTGCTAATCAACCTGTACATTCAAAGTAATTGAAAACTACTAATAGAATTTAGTATTAAGTGTGAACTAATGATGAGCTGCTAATATTACAGCTAAACATCAATCATAATTGGAACAATAATGAACCCTGATTCGATATCGCTAAAGGCACAACTGTTTTGGAAATACAAAGTTAAATAAGAGATTAATCTAAATCAAAGGAATACAATTAGACACATCAAAATTATCATTTAAATTGCGACCTTATTTTTTCAAAGTTTATCCCTGTTTAGCACGATTTCTAAAATTCACCATGACTACTATAAATTGTTTTGTCAAGTCATGCGTTGGTTAGGTGATTAAATGGCAAATTCCATGGTTTAAGACAGAACATAAAGGTCAGAAGGTGGAACCTATGCCAAGAAAATTACAGGTGATCTGAGAGAATGATAGACTTAGAACTACCTGCGACTTTTCTCAGATCTATATTAGGAAACTAATTGTGAATGTGTTTTTACTTTTCGATTAACTGTTCTACCCTGTCCTGTCCACATATTTTGTAAGCAAACACCAATTTATTAGAAACGCAACGTAAACCGTTACGATTATGATTACCAGTTCTGTAACCGACAATAAGTAAGTGCATTGAAAACAGGTTCTAATTCTAAACCGATGTCAAAGTAGCCTACAAACTCTTCAATCGAATGCAAGATTTTCCAAGGAGAATCCAAGGAGTTCATATCTATCAGTATCTTTTGAGGAAGTGTTAATAGTTAACACTGACCATTTAGGACTCCTTAACTTGTACAGTTACTGTTCTATCTGTTAGTCCGGATGTATTTATCTTATCATGAGATAGGTTTATCTTTTTACTAACGTTTTCCCCTATTTTCCACGTAGGAACGTGACATCGGTTTTTCTAAGATTAAAAATATAGATCTAACATTCTTTACAGAAATCAGAATATAACAGATTTTTGGTCACTTAAAATAAACTTGGAGTGACTAGCCTATGAGATTTTGATAGTTACAATCTACTTTAATACCAATCTATGTCCTTGCCTATTTAATTCATAGGTACACTAAATGCAAACAAAGGTGCAAAATTTCCGCCATCAAACCCCTTCCAAACGTCGCCGTCGTAGTGACCCATTTACGTTAGCTATTATTAAGGGTCCTTCACAATATCTGAATAACTCCATTGTGCTATCTGCAACGTCCATCATGGGTCACCCTAAATTTTATTCAATGGAGTTGTTATTCCATTAATGGATAAAACAAGAATAATTCCATTCGGCAATTAGAGAGGCCATATTATGCCTTGAAGATAGCTGCATTGAAACTCAGCATTCAATTAGATGTCATAGACCTACATAAAGATGAGGCAAAGGAAAACGGTCATTGGTATATATCGAAACGAGAGTTTTGCACGTCATTATCACCTTCAGTAATAGTATAATAGTAAGCCAAGGGGAAATAAATCGACAAAGAAACTAGAAAAGGTTATTAAAGATTAAGACAAGCAAGAGAAGACTTTGCGAGGTGTCGAAATGTTATTATAGATCAAAAACATGTAATTTTCCTCAAATTTTTCTTTTAAAGGTACGAAATAAGAATAACATAAAGGAAGTAGAAGGAAATGATTGAATAAGATTTTTGTAGTAATATATTGCAAGATAAATTAAATTTTGGCAGGGCAACTATCAGCTGATACATGGCGCTTGCTGCCCATAACTAGACCTTTCCCAATGTGTAAAGACAGTAAACGTAGCACCCAAATCTATTTACCAAAGCAGTCTATTTCAAGTCTTGAATGATGTAACAGTTCGAGGACCTCAATTTGGAATTCCATCCATTCTAATAGGTAACAATTAGCCGACTAAACAATCTGATGATGAAAGAGACCGCAAAATATGTAGAAAACATACTCATTTCTCAATTTAGATAAATCCTTCATGAATATGCAATATTTATATCAGTTGAGGCCCGGAGTGATGTAAACATAGGTATATACAGATTATGACTGCACCATTATTCTATCTAAGGTTCTCGTCCACTCAATAACAACCTAGTTTGTTTGTTGGTTTATGTGTATGTGTGCCTAGTAAACAGGTATCAACAGACAACACAGGCACGTCAAGTATTAACCTCAATTAGCTCATCCATGTGTGAGTGCCACGCACCAACTGAAGTTATTACTAAAATTTAATTACAACACCAATACGCTGGCATTAAGTATTAAACTCGTTTATCGTTTGTATTAAATTTATCCCATTGTTAAAGCGAAGGATACAAAACGTATAGCCTTGAAACTTCTTATCGAACAAGTGAGTCGACTGACGACTACACACAATTACGACCTGTGAAGCGCGACGTTGCCAACATTCAGCGCGCTACTGCGTCTTAATTTTACAAGTCCGCCGCCATTTTGTTTCCATTTTATCAGATGCAACTTGCGAATGATGAGACTCGATTTATTCTCTTTTTGTTAAGGCCTACAGATAAAAGATAAATCACATTCAAAGAAAGCTAGTTAGCTAGTAACCACACTTTACCAAATTAAAAAACACGCATGTTACGTAACCTTAGGAAGTTTTCTAACGATGTAAAATGCATGAGGTTAGCTCTAGCATCTAGTACACTGCAGGCTGAAAGTTCAAGATATCTCAATAGCGAATATCAGATATGCTGTAGATGTCTAGATCATCGAGATTGCAAGCGTACCCTAACCATACCTAGGTATTTATGTAGGGGGCAAAGTGTCGGCGCAATATGGTTGACATACGTACTTTGAGAGGTTCGTGAGCCAGCGCCGGGTGCGGGGCGTTCGCCCCGTGCTGCCAGGGTAGCCCTCCGGCCGACTCACAACCAGATACATCACAAATACGGTCATTTTGAACGCAAATTCCGCGGTATCGATCACGCACAGACGCCATTTTGAACCGACACTGAGCGCGGACGAGCGCGCGACGTTGCCACGTCGCACGTTTCCAATCCGCACTTCTATTTCTGTCACCCTCCCCCCCGCGCACCGTGACGCCGGAGGTCGCTAAACAGCGCTCGACAAAACATTCACGATTTCAATTTATACATCAACTTCGCGGGTTCTTATTTGAAAAACTCATGATCTAGTAGGCCTTCGGATCCGGTAGGCGCGGGCGGTGGAGGGGAGGGGCAGCGGAGTGAAGGGGAAGGGGGGGGGGGGGGAATAACAGCGTTTCCAATGATAAGATAGTACTTATAGACATCGTATAGATGTACATGAATTGTAATATATCGTCCGAGCGCGCCCGGCTTTCACCAAAGAGCGAAGCGAGGCGCGGCCGCGCAGGACCGCGCCGACATGTGCCATTGGCCACCGCGGAGATCGATAGACAAACACCGACGAGGACGCCGAGCTACATACGATACTGAGTCTTACTGCTGTAATGATAAATGTCGTATTCGTCCGGTCGTGACTATAAACAAACTACCGCACGAGCACACTGACGTCGTCCACGTAGATACGCACGAACACAGGCGTTGTGAAAACGACGCGAGCAAGCGACGAGCTGCGCGACCTACCAATGTATACCATCATTGTATTATGGCACTTTTCTAGAGTCGAAATTCCTGTGCCGCGTCGCGCCCAGCGCGCCCTACCGAAGGACAAAGGGACGATTTCACACGGAAAACAAAGAGAAACGCCGGTCTACGGATAATAACACATTTTTTGTTTGATAAATTAACTTTTTAACAAGTTTTTATTGGATGGCAGCGCGTTGCCAAGTCGTCAGGTTGCGCCGATCGCGCGCTCTCTCATTATGAAATTGGGATTTTCGAACTGCACATGACGCAGTCGATTGATAAGATGATTTTTTGAAAGATTACATAAAATATGCAATACTACACTGGACTGAGTAGCGTATGGTCATAGCACAGGTGCGCCGGACAAGTAGTAACAGGCTAATAGCATTATCCATCATACCTTTATTTCGCGACTACACGTATTACACATATAAAAGCAATCAAAATCAACTAAAAAGACCAGATAATAAGCTTGGAATAGGAAAAGACGCAATCTGTCAAGCAGTCACTTACCTGAATTTTTACACGAAACGTGCGTATTTCTTCACAAAACTCACTGGAATGTCACTCCGAGACGATGCAATAGTAATATTCAAGGTATTTTAAGGTTTTTAAACAATTTGATGTGCATAAAAAAATTATACATGCCGTTGAGCAAACGTCCCGCGCGCATAGAGACCGAATGCGAACTGTTGGTAAGTTTGGTTTGGTTGGGTCGGTTGATAGGTGGGGGGCGGCGGGCGGAAAACCGGAGAACGAGCAATCGAGGGAGTCAGAAAGGGCAAATTTTTTATAATTTTTAACTGATTTACATGGCTAAATTTGTAACCAGCAACCCCTTAATAATTATAAAAAGTATTTTAGAAACGTTAAATTCATTATTAAATTCAGCTCATGTGATAAAAATGTGATAAGTGATTGTCTTGACATTGATGTTTTTCCTGTTTCGAACTCTTCGGAACTACACACACATAGACAAAAACCAAAAACACAAGATTTGTTGCCACCATATTGCCACATAAAAAAATCTATGGCGCTTATGGAGGCATTTTATGTTTCTTTTTGAAAATTTAAGACTATTTCGTGTAAAGAAAAAAAAAATGGTTTTATGCTCTTGATCCTACTCACTTTTGGAACATCATAATTAATTTTCAGAGATAAAATTCCAAAGAAGGATCTTTAGCTCTTCCTTTTCTAATCATAATTCACGATAAACCATTTAAAAAAATACACCATAAAGTGCAAGTGAGATGAACCAGCACTGGGACCATTATATTTAATCGGTTATTGCTGTCAGAAATCAACCAATGAAAATTATAACCTCGTTAAAAAAATTATTACATACTCTCGACCAATCAGAATAGGGATCGTGTATGACAGAAAAAGATAAACTTCTTCAACACTTATTGTAAATTTCCCTACATTTATCTGGATTTTCTTGTTAATTAAACACATATTTGTGCTAGTTAGATAATAAGGAATTAAATATGCGTTCAGCAACCCTTTTCTTTGCGTTTACAATTTTGTTTGTAGCGGTAACTGCGCGAATTGACCCCAAAAACTTGAAGTGTTTAGGTGTGTATATTTGCCGAAATGTAAACTCATTTATTATAGATTTGATGGTTAATTGAAGTTATCTTATTATTTCAGTGTGCCGGACGACCTTCGAGGAGCTTAACGATGTGATAAAAAAAGTAGATAAATGGAAAAAAGTCGATGTAAGTAATACATTTTAATGACACAACTTCAGTTCAAAGTTTTTTTACTAGTGAATTCTTAAATTTTCTGCTTTAAATTCTTTGGTCATCTATAGTACTTTAGATAGTATGTCTATTTATTGTTTGTCATACAAATGCCTTTTTAGTTACAACGTGATGACCTATCAGTCAATTTTTCTATTATCAGACAACACCATGAGAATTTTCACATAATAACTTAATTTATAACTCTCTTATCACACCTGTGGCCTCTTAATGTAAACCAGAAATATATTTCATTCATAAAAACTAATACCAAACAAAATAATGGTGTTAAACAACAGTAATGTGTTTGAGCCACTACAAGTTATGTCAAAGTTTTATGGGTTTGGTGCATAGCAATTATTATATATTTGCTGTTAGTAATTAAAACAGAAAAACATTCCAGGCCTTTTCTTCTTGTCTTGTATCATCACCAACTTTGAGAATATCAATGAAGATAGGTTGTGCACTTGTGCTGTAGTAAAAATATTAATCGGCCAATGAGGTAGTATCAATTATCAAGGGCTCCACTGCTCACAGTTACAGTATGCAAACGTATCCAGTGGCGCAGCAGTGGAGAGTCCCACCTGTCCACAGACACACTTATTATACTGTTACTACTGGACCTAACACGACTCAGCAGGGAAGCACTGCTTCCTTATAAGAGCATGAAACCCATCAGTGTGCGCTTCTGCGAATATAGTCGAAGCACTGCAGAATCGTGGTAGCCCCAGCAGGACCCTAAACGCGTTGTTATATTGAACACGCAGGGCATTGTATGATGGATATTGGAGCTGCCTAAGAGCCCCTTAGTAATTTTTTGTATCACCATTTATGGAGACTATGCATGATGCAGCCCAATTCAATAGGCTTGCTCCCACATACTGAGCAACTTTTAACTAGGTGGTTTTTTTTTCACACTTAAACTCACATCTTCCCATGTTGGTAGGCAGAAACTACAGAATGCCACCTGCTACAATCCTCACATACTCCTTTTGCTTTGTTTATGTGCATGCATCTGGTCATACATGCACGCCGGTTACGAGTAGCACCTGACCTTTCTGAAGAACATCACCAAGGTCAATATATGCCTTCTTAGGGTGCCCCCTCCTCTGCCAGGGTTACGAGCCTGCCCGAAAGGGATATCGTGGCCCTGGCACACAGGCATCTGAAGGAACACGGTGGGTTTTAGTCAGTAAAAGTCTGACACTCCCTCCCGCTCCACCCAGAGCGGGAGAAGTTATTTGATAATTTCCCACCCAAAAAAAAAAAAAAAGGGTGCCCCCTCCTAATGTTTCCGCTCACATAAGCTTTGTTTATACCTTTTGTTAGTGGTCTATCACTCATCCTCTCAACATGACCAAATCATCTCTAAGCATACTCTTTTCAATATTTTGGTCACGACATCTTTTAAACTGCACCGTTGCAATATCACATCATTTCTCAGCCATATGCTTTGCAAGGAATGCATTTTCAAAGACTTTATTCTACTTTCATACTTCTTTTGCCACACATTTGCTTCTATTTTTAGGGTTCCGTACCCAAAGGGTAAAACGGGAACCCTATTACTAAGGCTCCGCCATCTGTCTGTCTGTCCGTCTGTCACCAGGCTGTATCTCATGAACGGTTATAGTTAGACAGCTGAAATTTTCACAGCTGATGTATTGCTGTTGCCGCTATAACAACAAATACTAAAAAACAGAATAAAATAAATATTTAAGGGGGCTCCCATACAACAAACTTGATTTTTTGCCATTTTTATAGATAATGGTACGGAACCCTTCGTGCGCGAGTCCGACTCGCACTTGGCCGGTTTTTTATTTTATCTATTTATTAAAGAACACCAGCAGCATATACATTCAACATTCGCTTACAATATTTACTAGGTTTGGCTACCTAATAGTCTGGTATCTAAAGTCCTAATAAATTGATCTTGCTTACTGCTTACCCTTATGCTGGGGTTGCCACATCATGTCTTCATGTTCCATACATCTCAATCAGCGGTCATCTCAGTAGTTACCACTTTCCTAGCCATATCACCGTTCACACAATCCATCTACTGTTACTTTGGTCTTCCCCTACTTGTATAGCCATCCACATGGTTAAAACTAAAATGAAAACACATAAGGGGGATTTGCGAAGGTAGCCTGCAAAATTCAAATTTTCTTAAGTTTTTTTGCAATTTGCAGGTCTGTGTCAGGTTGTATGTATTAAAATATTTTTATTCATGAAATAAAAAAATATTTTTATTCATGAAATAAAAAAATATTTTTATTCATGAAATAAAAAAATATTTTTATTCATGAAATAAAAAAATATTTTTATTCATGAAATAAAAAAATATTTTTATTCATGAAATAAAAAAATATTTTATTTCACATAAGCCTACATGGGCACTTATGAAACACCAAAAGATCCATAAACACTGTGCCTGTGTGACTGTGCCTCTATGATCTGCAATAGAGAAGTACAGGTTCATCCACAGGGGAAAGTCAACAGTTTGTTTAATAAAACCAAAAAAAAATTAACAAATACATTGCGTTTTTCAGGTTGGCAACTTCAGAATGGACGCGAGTGGCAACACCATGCAAGAGAAGGTTTCCGCTCACCGCTCAGCTGTGTACATCTCCGAAGTGATTGATGAGATCTGTGAGTAGGGATAATATTTTGAAACCGGTGCCCTATTTGCATAACATTGTCAATTTCAATCTGAACGATTTTGAAGTATATTGCTAATCCATTGCCTCATATGTTCGAAAAATTCGTCTGCTCAACAACGTAAATAACGCAATGGATGTTGTTGAACTGCCCCGGGGCAGTGTGGTAGCATAGTCTATGCCATCATGATAAATGATTTTTATTTCTGTAAGTAGGTTTGTATAAACACTATTTACACGTCAATCTCAATCAAATAAACACTATTTTGTTTATATTATTTACAAATGATTTAATTAATTACATTCATTCAATATTTCCCGACTCACTGCTGACATTCTTTGCAGATGACACCAATGCAATAGTTGAAGCTAGGGACATACAGGAGCTTTCCGCTAAGGTTAATGCAGTGTTAACAGTTTTTAATTCTTGGTTTGAAAGTAACAAGCTTATAATTAACACTGAAAAAACCAAAATAATGTTATTTAGTACAACAGCTCGTAATAAAGACAACATGACGATCGCACTTAATGAAGTTAAAATTGACATAGTTAATGAGGTAAAGTTTCTAGGGGTATACATTGACAAATATTTAAATTGGAAAAGGGAATTGCAAGCCATTGATTCATATATTTCCTCAGCGTGTTATGCCTTACGCAGTCTTAGGGATGAGATAGACATCAAATACGTTAAAATGGTATACTATGCCCTAATAGAATCAAGGTTGAGATATAGTGTTCAGTTTTGGGGGAATAGTTTTAAATATAACTGCCAGAGAGCCTTTGTACTCCAAAAGAGAGCCATACGAACCATGGTCCGGATATCACAAATAGAGAGCTGTCGGCCACACTTTATAAATTTAAAAATTCTTACTGTGCCCAGCCTCTATGTTTTAGTATTGTTGGTGAATTTTAAAATATATCTGTATAACCATGAAACAGATGAGGAGAGACAGTTGAGGGAAAGTACGCGCAGGAAAGATTTTAAAAGCAAAATAATTCCCCAACTTAAGATTGTTCAACATATTCCTCAATATCAAGCAGTGCGGATTTTTAACAGGTTGCCATTGGACTTAAAAACTATAATTTACAAGAGCTCATTTAAGTCAAGACTCAAAGTGTTCCTATTGGAAAAATGTCTGTATTCGATAGACGATGACATATCCACGTTTTGATTTTTTATTTTTTATATATTTTTTTTTTGGTTTATGTGAGACTGGGTAATATTAATATGTAGTAGCTTGTACGAGTAATCTTATTGAATTTTTTAATTGTGTTGAATGTTTAATTTACTATATTTTATTGTATTATGAATGTGTTAGTTTTATAATTTTAATGAACGTGTTTTTTTTTTTGTTATTTAATGTGTTATTTATTATTTCAAACACAATGTAAATTGTTCCTGAATAAATTGAATTGAATTGAATCATAATTTTAAACACTAGATGAGGTCGGCGTTTCCTATCTGACTATTCTGAGAAGGGCCGAAACAAACTCACGAGGTCACAGTCTCTATTAAAGCCCAGACATAATCTTGGCCTGATTATGTGAAGACCATGTAGATTAATGTCTGAAATGGTCTCTTGAAGAAAGAATCACACAGATTGAGTGGACCTGTCCAGTCAGTGCACGCATTTGTAACTTAATAGGTCAGGAAAATCGGATGTGACAGACGGACAGACAGGGACAGGGGTCAATTTTTCCTATTAATGTACGGAACCCTAAAAATTACAGAAATCGATTCAGTAAATGATTCTGAACAAACTACTTTTATTATGTGCTTAAATTCAGTTACACATTGTTTAAACCTATGCATATCGTCTTGTGGAGCAAAATATTTACGAATTCTTTTCTTGACATTTCCAGGCAAGAAAATGGACGACTACGTGCGCGTGTACTACAAAGCTACCAACAAGCTGGCCATCATGCAGCTGATCACGAAGGGAGGCGGCATGAACCCCGAGTTCTCAAAGACTAAGTTTGTAACTGACGATGATTTGAACAAGAGTTTGGAGTACTATGTGAGTTTCCATTATTTATTACTAGCTTCTGCCCGCGACTTCGTTCGCGTGGAAGTCGTAAGATACTCAATATACTAAAACTAGCTGCGCCCCGCGGTTTCACCCGCTATAGTCTCGATCCTGTGAGAATGTCGGGATAAAAAGTATCCTATGTCGTAATCCAGGTCATGGTGTACCCATGTGCCAAATTTCATCCAAATCCGTTCAGCCGGCGCATAGCATCGCGTCGCCCGCCCGCGCTATTGTTCGCTTAGCGTTCTTTTTGGACTTGTTTTTGCTCGGCTCCTAAGGGTCGTACCTTTCTCAAGAATTGGGGAGAGCACAAAGATACAATTTTAAACATTTTAATTATTGTTTAATAAGGCACCGTTCTGTATACAGACTAACATTTTGATAATTCGTTGTTATGTTATTTTTGAGTTGTAAGTCATTATGTTTTTTAAGACTAGTGAATGAGGCACCGTTTATTAGTTAAATAGCTAATTAAGTAGGACTTTTGTTTAATTTTTAGGGTTCCGTACCCAAAGGGTAAAACGGGAACCCTATTACTAAGGCTCCACCGTCTGTCTGTCTGTCCGTGTGTCACCAGGCTGTATCTCATGAACCGTGATAGTTAGACAGTTGAACTTTTTACAGATGATGTATTTCTGTTGCCGCTATAACAACAAATACAAAAAAACAGAATAAAATAAATATTTAAGGGGGCTCCCATACAACAAACGTGATTGTTTTGCCATTTTTATAGATAATGGTACGGAACCCTTCGTGCGCGAGTCAGACTCGCACTCGGCCGGTTTTTAGTTGAGTATATTCTGTTTGTAGAAGATTCATAATGTACAAATTTCGTTGTAATATATCTGGTATCAATAATAATTATTAGGTAATAATACTTAGTAGCCATACTATCGAATTAGGTCGAAGATCAGTTAAGATAGTTGTAGGAGGTAAAAAATAAAGAATTTCGACTTTTTTATCCATGCATCAACCTAACTCGCAGGGGATGAACCACCATCACCACAATTAAAAACCAAATGGGGGGAATTACCATCATATCTGTATACCTACATTATTAGCAAATAAATGATTTCTGATTCTGATTCTGATTCTGATGAAACCGGTAATTGTTTATTTCCGAAGATACAAAATATTTTTGATGTTAGCTTCAAAGATTGCTATATCACAATAAGGTCAGCATAGATTTTGTAACAAAATATCAAATAATTAACGAAATATATTCGAAAACCTTTATAATAACGGTTAAGGTTACATAGAAAATTAATCAGTTTCCGAGCCCTGCTAACCCGGCTATATACATACATAAACTCACGCCTTCTTCCCGTGGGGGTAGGCAGAAACTATAGAACGCCACCTTCTACGCTCCTTACATACTCCTTTTGCTTCGCCTACGTTCATACATCTGGTCATACACGCACGCCGGTTGCGAGTACTACGCACCTGACCTTTCTGAAGAACATCACCAATTAGTCCCCTCCCGACGTTTCCACTCACCTCTGCTCTATAAATACCTTTTGTTAGTCGCGTTCCACTCATCCTCTCAACATGACCAAACCATCTCAGCATACTCTTTTCAATTTTTGTTACTACATCTTCTTTTAAACTGCACCGTTGCCTTATCACCTCATTTTTCAGCGTATCATTCATAGTCACGCCAGACATGCTTCGCAGGGAACGCATTTCCAGTGCATTTACCCGACTATATTTTTTGTTAATATTATTATTTGTTGTAATTTCCAGTGCGAGCGCATGTTTGAGGAGAATGAAGACGAGATCACGTCGCTCTACAAGAGCAGACCTGATGATGACATCATGCCTGATGCGGAGAGAGAGGTAACAATTATTATTATCATTTTTTTTTTCCTGTAATGTCGACTACAAGTCCGACGCTCCTGTTACTGTTATAAAATATACAACGTGTAACGTTAAATACGCTAAACCTCTTAAGGGCGGCCAACCCGACATACTTTTCATACAAACGCTCGTACGTGATTATGGCGTTGTAACACATCTTTCTTTGAAATTTTTCAACCAATAGGTATCTTGTGCATTATATCTAGGTTTCTATGCAAGCAGGAAATAAAATTTTTGAAAAACAAATTCAGTATAAGCCTGCAAAAATCTGCTCTTTTGCACAAATTTTACCTGAACTTTGGCCATTCATAATGTACTCATAAATTGTAAATGTTAAGAAAACATTACGATAGAAACCTTGAAAATGTAATGGAGATTCTAAATTACCAACATTTATTTCACAAACTGGTAAGGCTTACTCAAAAACACGTATTTCCTGGAACAAGTTTTATGAAAATTCCGCACATTATTTTTCGTTCAATGTTATCGTGTTCAAAATCAAAAATCAAAATTAAAATTAACATTTACATTTATTCAAACTAGGCTGAGAATCAGCGCTTTTCAAACGTCAAAAATTACATAAGACAGTCCCCCAAAAACGCCCACCCTTCACCACTTCCTAGTCCTTTAGCTGGGAAGAAGAAGTGGCGCAACTAACTGTCCAGCAGCACAGCTGCAGCAGTTCAGATATAAAACTTGAATCTATACAATAAAATGTAAAATAATTTGCATTACGCAACACAGAACATTAAAATAATTATATTATTTGCCTTATGTTAGCTAGCACACGCCACTATACAAATAAAAAAACATAAAAATCGTCAAAAAACTATACACAAGCAGAAATAACGTAAAGAGAACGTATTTAAATATAAAGCCTCCAGGCATAATGGGCGTGCCCGCTTACATAAAGCTATAACTGTACTCGAAGTCACAAAAGATAAACTAGCACCATCGAAGTAAAATAAAAAACAGTTAATCATTAATAACAATAATAAAACCATGGTCAGCAAGACGACCAGTCACCACAAGCAGCACCCGTTCACGAGCATAACGCAAAGATCAGCCATCACCCCCCTCGCCATAGCAGAGGGGAGGAGGCAACCCGACCCCCGACGCTACCGCAAGCAGTGACATCTAAAGTTCTCACTCGTTTGTTAATAGTTTTCACTTGCGCTGGATGAAACAACAAACTTTTCGACCATGCTCGTGTTGACGACAGACGGACTGGGAAGGGCCCTCTTAAGGGGCCATTATACTCATTATTATGAACAACTTTTACTATGGGATCAACCATGAAATCGCGAGAAGAGGAGCCATGCACATAACACTCTTTCTCAATAATGCAGTCTACATAATCATGAATAATTGATTATGTAGATTATTTATTTTAAAAGTTACACCAACAGCTTCTGTATACAACGTGTAACGTGAAATGCGCGAAACCTCTTAAGGGGTCATTGTACTCATTATTATGATCAACTTTTACAATGGGACGAAAACTGAAATCGCGAAAAAATATCAGCTGTTCCATACATATGTAGCGGCATCAACATCGCCACATGCGAACTACGCGTCACACTGACGTCACGCTGATCCTGCATCGCGCAAGCAGAGTTTACCGCGCGACTAGCATATATACAACGTCCCGACATCAACCGTCGGGCAGTTGCCCACCAGACACAACGCCCGTCTGGTCAGAGGATCCCCCCTTTTCTATGGTGGATGAGTGAACTTTACACCCTGTTCCTCATTCCAACATTTATGTTCTCATAACTCGTCAAAATGTAGGGAACAGCTGATTTTTTTTCGCGATTTCGGATTTGGTCCCATAGTAAAAATGGTTCATAATGATGAGTACTATGACCACTTAAGAGGTTGTGTGTTATTTATGTTACACCTTGTATATACATATAATGTGAAATAAACATAAATTCTAATAATAAATTGTATTTAGTGCATATATTGGCATTTTGATAGTGCATATAATCCGATGTCTACTAATAATATTTCATCTCTGTTTCCAGATCTGCTTCAACCACGCCAAATACTGCGAAGAATGGATGTTACCCGACGACCAAGATACAACGTGGACGCATGAGATGGAGGCTGCGTATGTTAAGGTAAGCATAATAAACTTTATCTACTCTCATATCGTAAAATTGGAATTATAAACTTCAAAACGATTTTATACTGACATAATTTATAAACACAATAAGTACCGAAATTAAAAAATAGCATCATATATCACTTTTTCTATAACAAAATAATTTTATGAAACAATATTTTTACCAATACGATCAAAATCAAAAGTCATTTATTCAAACTAGGTTGAGAATCAGCACTTTTCGAACGTCAAAAATTACTAAGAAATTACATAAGACAGTCCCCAAAAAACGCCCGCCCTTCACAGGATACAATGTTAATATCACCAAGGAGATACCATCAGGGCTTGGAAACTGGTTAATTTTCTATGTAACCTTAACCGTTATTAGAAGCGTTTTACCTACCAATAAAACGCATATTAATTTACTTACCTTATTCGAAGCTTATTTAATTTGAGATAGGCACTACGTTTCCCGCCATCTATATCCGTCTCTTTCTTTCCTGTATCCTTCTCTTTCTGACCCCACCACCTGGCAGAGTGGGGGCGCACTGAGTGAGCCGCCATCTTTATGTCTCATTGAGTCGAAAATCACCAGGCAGACTTTAAAACATAAGCTTCGAATAAGGTAAGTAAATTAATATGCGTTTTATTGGTAGGTAAAACGCTTCTATTAATTTGACTTGACCGTTATTCGAAGCTTATTTAATTTGAGACGTGTTTGTTATCGCCTGGTGGTGGTCACACGGACGCCAATGTGAATGACTTGTTAGTAGATTAAGATATTACTGGTTATATTGAATGAAATAAATGTATTTTTCCTTTTTATTAAAGAAAAATAGATAACTTACATAATTATGTGAATATGATTATGGTTTAATTAAGTAATTGTTTCAACTTGATTAATCACAATGATAGAATCAACATTATATCACCAACCTCAATCAACAGGATTAAATAACATAGTTATAGAGGTATTTGAAGATGAAGGTAGAACTGTCCGCTTATAGAATTTACAAAAAGTATTTTGGGACTTCCAATTTCCTCTCGCGAGAATATCGTCTAATGGGAAATTATCTTGCCAGTTTTTTGAGGCAACAGCAGAGCGGAAACTCCCAGGCGTTGCAGTTATACACGCATCCTTAAGTAGAGTTTTAATCCACCCCGATATGATTGTCTTTGAAGCGGCTTTAGCTTCACCTCTTGTAGAAATGAACAGATTATGGATCTTAGCCGAATCTCTGCGATTTTTTAACAATTCAATTGTTCTACTAATCCAATAAACTGGATCCAAATTATTGCTATCTAGATTAGTAAACAATTTCCAACCCGATTGCCTGTGATCCGAAGAATCAGTCTTTGAACCAAAAACAGGCCACAATGTGATTGAGTTATTACTTTCAATACAATTCTCCGAATCAGTTCTTAATAAAGTCAAATCGTGAATTCTTCGACCTGAGCATAAAAGTAATAATGTTGCAGTGTGTCTCTGCACTTGGAAAATATTGTCGTGTGTAACGTTATAACTATTAAGGTATGCAGCTAGGCTATCGATGTTCCAAATTGGTGGTTTAGTTTTAACTGGTTTCTCTAACGCTATGGATTTTAAAACCTGTTTTACTAAAATATGAGAACTAATTTGGCCAGCAATGTCTGGATTGCAAAGAGTGGAAATTACAGATTTATGCAACAGAATCGTATTATATGATAAATTATTAACCAAATGAAGGTCCGACAGGAATCTGGCTACTTCTCTACCGCTAGGATTACGAGGATTAATTTGGTGTTGCTCGGACCAGATTAGCCATTTTTTCCAAGCAACGTCATAAGTCTTTAGTGTGGAAGGCCGCCAAGACTTCTTCAATAGTTTTATTTGGCTATCATTCCAATCTTTTAGGGTTTCGGCCCACCCCCACATTTCCATACCTCGAGAATCATGTTCTGTGTCCTCGGAGGTGGGAATCCCGTCGACACGTCTACTAAGACTTGGTCGAGATTCCGTAGTGTGAATGGGGCTGCCAACGCTCGGGTCTTGAGATCTGCCCGCCAATATACTCGATCCCAATGCGGAACTACTAGCAAGTATATCCCGCGAGCACTGTTCAAATGGGATAGCACTTTGGGAATCAAGTACGGTGGCGGGAAAATCCACGCCAGTTGAAAATTCCACCGTCGGGAGAACGCATCGTGAAACAATGCTTGGTGATCGTTCAGATCCAGGGACGCATAATTCACTACAACGTGTGCTCGACTGGAGGCAAAGAGGTCTATCAGGGGGATGCCCCATTTGGCAAACACTGTCTCTGTGGCTCTGGCCAAGAGATGCCATTCCGGATTGACCCGAAGTCTCGACAAATGGTCCGCATGACCGTTGTACATCCCGGGAATATGAAAAATATTCACGTAAATTTGGTATTCTTCCAGAATTTGAAAAACTTGGTATGTTAGATCCATCAGTGGTGTGGATCTCGTGCCCCCTTCGCGTCGGAGATATGCGATAACCGTTTTGTTGTCGCACTGAATTAGTACTGTACTCCGTTGCAGGAGCTGACAATGATCTTGTAACACCTTTAGGATGGCGAGCATTTCTTTCTGGTTGCAGTGTAAGTGTTTTTCGCGATCTGCCCACAACCCTGTCAACGACAAATTGTCTAATCGAGCTCCCCATGCTATATCGGAAGCATCTGTTGTAAGGTAATGGGTTGGTGGAGGTACATGGATGGCTGAAGGGCGTTTGCAGTTCTGAAGCCACCATATTATGTTGTCCCGGGCTTCGATAGGAATTAAATGCCATTTCTGGTCTGATCTCAACATTTTGTTGAGGAGGTCCAATAGAGCTCGATAATTGAGTCGGCCTCTTGGGACGGTAAAACTCGCAAAACTCAGAAGTCCAACCAGACTCTGAACCTCCTTGAGCTTCGTATATTCCTTGTCTAGCATTTGGGACAGCTTGACAATCAGGGACGTCAGCTTCTCCTTGGGGAGTTGCTTCTGATTTGTCCAGGCATTCCACTGAACGCCCAGATACGCTAATGTTTTTGACGGAGTCAACACAGATTTCTCGTAATTTATGAATGACAATATTTAAATGTTCCTTTAGGCTTTCCTCGTGTTGATGAGCAATCAGGAAGTCGTCTAAATACACCAGTATTCGTATTCCTCGTTTTCTGAGCATTTGGGCAATCCAATTTGTCACTGATGCGAAAGTCTTGGGTGCAGTACTTAGACCAAAGGATAAACATGTCATTTCCAATAGCTCCTTTCGATAGACTAGGCGTAGGAATCGTCTGTGGCTGCGAGCTACACGAACGTGAAAGTACGCTTGCGAGAGATCTATTTTGCACAGCCAGTCTCTTTGCTGTAGGAAGTCTGGCACACGATAAACATTCACTAATTTGAATTTTGTGGTTATTACGTATTGATTGAGGGCCCTCAGGTTGAAAATGGGCCGAGCAGAGCCGTCGCTCTTGAGAACTAAAAACATTGATGACAGGAAACTTGGAGACAGATGTGCTCGTTCGAGGACCCCTTGATCCTTCATTTTGTCGATGATTGTGGTCATCTCTACTGAGTAAGGAACTAACATACCCTTTTTTATGTTCCTTGGATGGATCATTGGAGGCCTTTGACGAAAGGGTATGCGATACCCCGATATCATCCTGAGAATGACATTTGGAGCTCCGAATTGTTCCCACCGAGTTAAAAAATTTGCTAGACGGCCTGCTTTGAACTGCATCATGTCAATATTTTCGACGTTTGACGTCTCTATTGTTGTTGGGCGGAGACGGTGCTCGTTTCTGCCCAGATTTGGATTGATTTCGGTGCTTGGGGCGAGATCTCGAAGAACCTCGTCCACGAAAAAGCCCCCGATTATTCGGTGCGACCGAATGAGAGCCATGTCCATGACAGTGCGAGTTATAACCACCCTGCGGGGGTGGTGCAGTTTGGCAATTGCCTTGCATGTAGCATGATCCATGTTGACAACCCTGCGAGGGTCGTTTTCGGGTTGCGTACTCCTGCGAGGAGGCGCTAGTTTTGTGTGTCTCTACCTGCGAGATAGAGTTGTTAGACTTCTTTAGCGGCCAAAAACATTTTCGCACTCCACCCGCTTTTTCCAAAGCGGCTGTGAATTTTTCTGCGTTAAATAAGTTTGTGTATGTAGGAGGAATCTTCCTAAGCGTAGATTTCACTAATGGCTCCTTTACCTGTTTGATTACACAATCCCTGCGCATTTGCAATATCTCTGCGCGATGGCCACAAACCAGCTGTAACAAATCTGAGGAGGTTGTTTGAAAATCACCGCAATTTATAAGTTCTGTTAACTTATTATTAATAACCTCATAATCTGGGGTTAATTCTTTAGACCACTTGGCAAAATCAAGCAATACCTTCTGAAGCGACTCCTTCTGCTCTAAAATGCACATTGTTAAGGCAGCAAAGGCTTTATCAGCATATATCAAATGGCGGGGAGACTGGAAGGCTGCAACTTCTTCATTTATCTCAATATCCGTAAAACCCGGTTTGTGATTATACGCCTTTTGAGTTTCGGAATATCTGATTTCATTCCAATTACTAGTATCCCAATGTTGAAGATCACATAGCAGTTTCAAATGGAGCTCAGAACTCTTGGGCATAGAAGGTTCTTTTAATTTTGTTTGAATATTAAAAATAACTTCATTAGGCGTGTCGATAATAGATGCACTATCACCTAATTCTTCGTAAAGGTTACGACTAACACCAGAATTTATAGACATGGAATCATTATAGTAATGATCACTAGTTTGAGCTTGCCGCTCATTATCACGAGCATACAACGATTTACGAAGATCACGTACCTCCTTTGATAATTTTCGATACTCTTGTTTCGAATGTCTTTGTTTTCTCCCCCTCCTCCTTTTTTCATGACGACTCCGTCGACGCCTTGGGGAGCGTGAAGAAGACGAAGATGAAGAACTGCTGTGGGAACTATTACTGCTTGAACTTGAGCTCCTAGACCGTAACTTACGCTGCATACCAGATGGTCCTGGTAATGGTTCAGTCACTTCATTTCTATTACTATCATCCATACTAAAACAGGAAGGGGCTTTAGAACAACACTAACGGTTAAAACCGTTAAAATAAAAATCAAATAAAAAGTATGTGACTACTACTAACACACACAATTTAAGCAAATAAAAATGTCCGTTCTAAAAAGCCGATTGAAACATTTGTGGGTATTTTTACCAGTAGGTTTCTTATTACCACCCTAATAACTCTGGTATGCACCACACATAAAACACAAAAAATATTTGTAGAAATTTCTAGAATTGAATATACTTGATAATTATTTTAAAATAAATTTGAATATTGTGGTAACGTTATTGTTAACACAACCGTACCCGGCGGGAAACAAGACGCCAATGAGACATAAAGATGGCGGCTCACTCAGTGCGCCCCCACTCTGCCAGGTGGTGGGGTCAGAAAGAGAAGGATACAGGAAAGAAAGAGACGGATATAGATGGCGGGAAACGTAGTGCCTATCTCAAATTAAATAAGCTTCGAATAACGGTCAAGTCAAATTAATATACAGGTTTTCGAACATATTTCGTTAATTATTTAATATTTTGTTAAAAAATTAATGCTCAACTTAATGTGATGAAGCAATCTTTGAAGCTAATGAATAGGGTTCCAAGCCCTGGTTACCATCAAATTTTTTTTTTCTAATAGAACGCCTAATGCGGGGTGCGTCCAATTTTTTCTTGTCTGTGGCAGCGCCCGCTTTGGCGCATGCGCAGTGCAATAAACTATTTCTTACTACTTTGATAACTGTGGCCGCCCAAGCATAAAGGTTGCAGTTCACGGCATTTAGTTTCCGAGATATAGGCAGTTTCGTAAAGTTGGGTACTGAATTAAATTTAGAAACTGCACATGGGCCCATCACTTCAGAGGTAGGAATAGCTCAGGAATTTGAAAACTTTTTTGCTAATATTTCCCTTAAAACTACTGAAACTTTAAATTCCTCACCCGCGCTCTCTGCTACCTTACTTAGAAAGAATGTAAAAGTATGCCCTTTGGAATTTAGGTTCCAACATACAAACCCCCAGGCTGTTATAAAAACTTTTAAAGATCTTAAAATTAAATTAACAGAAGATCTCTGGGGCATGTCTGTAAAAGTCTGTAGATCTATAATCGAAACCATTGCGCCCTATTTAGCTTTCATATTAAACACCAGTGTGGATAAAGGAGTATTTCCGGATCTCATGAAACACAGTAAAGTAGTTCCTTTGTTCAAATCCGGAGGTAGTAAAGAACCCAATAATTATAGGCCTGTGTCAATTCTGCCAGTTCTCAGTAAGGTGTTTGAAAAGTTGATGCTCAATCAAATGTTACGTCACTTTAATAAAAATTCCATCTTTCATGAACAGCAGTACGGTTTCACTAAAGGGCGTTGTACCACTGACTTGTGTTACCCTAATAAAGAACATTTTTAACGCCTGGGAGGAAGCACATGATGCCATCGCAATCTTTTGCGACCTCTCTAAAGCGTTCGATTGCGTGAACCATGAGACACTTTTGCTGAAACTAGAGCACTATGGGATTAGGAATGCAGCTCTTGATTTACTAAGATCATACCTAAAAGATAGAAAGGTTAAAGTTCAAATAAACGGCGTTAACTCATTAGGGTCTGAAATGGCAATGGGCGTTCCTCAAGGTTCGATATTGGGTCCATTCCTCTTTTTAGTTTACATTAATGATTTACCCCAATTACTTCAAAATCAACCGAAGATGGTGTTATTTGCTGATCTTTAAAATAGATCGACGATCACAAAATCTTGACGAAGTGAATAACTCTATTCTTCAGGTCCAAGATTGGTTTACGGTAAATAATTTGGTACTAAATGAAAAAAAAAATCAAATGTATTAGATTTAAATTACCTAATGTTAGAAGTAGCGAATGTGATATCATATTGAACGGAGAAAAACTGGAATTTATTAATCAAACGGTTTTCCTAGGAATCACTATAGACGAGAAACTGCAATGGGGACCACATATAACCTCTCTGGCGGGGCGGCTAAGCTCGGCCGCTTATGCTGTTAGAAAGATAAGACAGCTAACAGATATAGAAACCGCGCGTTTGGTTTATTTTAGTTACTTCCACAGCATTATGTCGTATGGCATTTTACTGTGGGGTCGGGCTGCTGACATTGAGTCCATCTTTATTTTGCAAAAGAGAGCTGTCAGAGCAATTTATAATCTCCGTCGCCGCGAATCTCTTAGGGAACTATTTAAAAGGATTAATATTATGACGGTACCTTGCCAATTCATTTAT
Source organism: Tiliacea citrago (assembly GCA_963921375.1). Classification (NCBI taxonomy): domain Eukaryota; kingdom Metazoa; phylum Arthropoda; class Insecta; order Lepidoptera; family Noctuidae; genus Tiliacea; species Tiliacea citrago. Next base: position 13,229,819 of record OY992807.1, on the reverse strand, counting down.
GAAAATATTATGTATGTAAGGAAAAATCTACATATTTTTAACAAGATAAGCGATAGACATAATTTTAATACTAGAAATAAAGATAAAATAGATCAACCATTTTTCAGATTATCTAAAGTACATACATCTTTTATGGGGTACTGTGTTAAATGTTACAACAAAATACCTTGTGATATATTGAAATTAAATGAGAGAAAATTTAAAACACATATTAAAAGTACACTTTGTAAACAAGCATATTACAAGTTAGAGGATTATATCCAGGACAGGAATGCTTGGAAACATGCTGGTCCAGCTCCATAGGACAATCTAGAGTCTCGACAAAATCAAACTGGTTGCTATTTTTATGGTAAAATCTGTTATTTTTATGATATTGATTTTACATTCTGTGATAACCTATACTCACACACTGACTTATTTTTTTAGAAAAACATACTTGTATGATGTTTGTAAATATGTGAACACCATGTATCTATCTAATAATTAAGTTATTTTTCATTGCTTAGTTTTTAATTCGTTTTACCTATTATGGTATAGTAATTTTATTCTAGGTGCATCGTCTTCACATATTATTATAATCATATAATTAATGTAATCAAACAAAATATTGTAAAAAAAAATTAAAAGAGTACCGGTGGAGTTTCTTGCCCATTCTTCTCCATACGAAACTACCTTTTGGAAGGGGCAACTAGAATCAATTCTATTTTTTTTGTAAATTTTGACGTTCAAAAGTGCCTCTTGAAATAAATGGTTTGACTTTGACTTTGGGTGCAAAAATGGCATTTCGCGATTTTAATTGATTATTAATTGATGATCAATTATCTACAAGTTCATATAGTTTTTCTCAAATCAAGCTTTTTCAGAGTTTCAACTTCAAATGTCTGATAAAAAAAAATGTTCTAGTTTTGAATATTTTTTAAATTCTTAGTCTTAACTCAATACTACTGGACCTTTTTTGCTTGGCTCCCACAATTTATTTAGTAGGTTCAATCCCAATGTATGAGAGTACATAAAGTAGTGTATGAAACTGCACATCATCAATTCAGCCAAAAGAGGTCCTGGGTTCGATTCCCAGGTCGGGCAAAGTGTTATTGGGTTCTTCCATCAGGAATTTCTCAGTAGCAGGCTGCAGTCTGGATTTGTGCCCGGTTGATGGCAATAGGCTCGCCCCCTATTCATCATTTCAGCTGAAAGACGTCCACTGCTGGATATAGGCCATCCCCTAAGGGGGGTGTTTGCCATAATCGCCACGCTTGGCAGGCGGGTTAGCAACCGCAGTATGGTGTTAAAATGCATAGAGAACGCTGCTGCCCTTTCTCTAGTAAGTCCCTTAGTCGCCTTTTACGACACCCACGGAAAGGTGGTGCTATTCTTTACGTCCGGCACCACACGGAGAAACTGCACCAACTAGCCCCCCCCCTAATTATGCAACAGTTTCTTATACTACTATTTACTTAACTTAATTAAGCTGCTGTGATTTGTGAATACTTGAATTGACAATTGTTGAATTGAATTGTTATTTGTGGTTCATATACCTATATTAATTTCTTGTTCATTATTTTGAATGTATTATTATTTCTGTACGCCCTAGAGGCAAAACATAGCGCCCTCACTGTATTACCAACTAAGAACGTATAATGTACCTATGTTTTACAATAAATAAATGAATCTGAATCTGACTACAACCCATCAGTAATCAACTAATCACACGAGTTGACATGAGATTTTGATAAGATTTTTTTATGCTTTCGTAAATCGCGAGATTCATTATTTTTAGGGTTCTGAACCTCAAAACTAAAAAACGGAACCCATATAGGATCACTTCGTTGTCCGTCTTGTCAAGACCCCTTTTCTCAGGAACGCGTAGCAAGGTGAAATCAATAAATAAAAAAAACAAGCTTTAGTAAGTCAACGCAATACGCAGGTCTACTCTGGCATTCTTTTCTGATCTTTTGGCGCAGCCGCCAAGCATACTTGCCTGCTAATTTCTTACATTTTACACTTTTAATTTGCTGTATGTATATTATATTGTGTGCCTTTTAATCAAATCAATGTTAGTCTGTGCTAAATAAATGTATTTTCTTTCTTTCAATAAAAAAATATGGCGATTCATGATATTTGCAAATAAATCAAAACCTACTACTTACTACCTCGGGGTACTTCCCGTTGACCAAAATCAAATCCGAGAATCATGAAATTGGGCAAGAAGCAGGTCTCACAGCACAAGTAAAGAAAAAAGTCCGAAAATCGTTAATTTGTAATTATAACAATCGTTAGTTTGTAGGTTCTAACTTTTATTATTTTAATAATATTTTATATATTTTTTTTTTGTTTTGTTAATGTGAGAACGTTGTAGGCTTAATAGACTGTCGATTTGTATACCATTTTCTATTTGGTTAAGTACTTGGTACTTTTGACGGGCCTACACTGCCTCTCATACCTATTAACTCTGTGGTTTAAAAACATTGTAAACGCCATTTTTTTTTCAGTTATTTTTAAAAGAGTAACCGTGAAGTTTCTTGCCGGCTCTTCTCCATAGGAAACGACAAATTGGAACCGTGCACCTAGCTTCCAACGTTTCATAAGTGGCTTATGTGAAATAAAATATTTTGATTTTGAAAAAAAAAAATGCGATTACAAACTTATTTGCAGTTGGAAAATTGACTGTGGCGTATAGCGATGTATGGGAAATCATGTTTTTCAACTACAATGTTAAGTTTGTTTTTGGGATAAATTAATCACAACTGCGGAACCCTTCATTGTGCGTGGTCCGACACGCACTTAGTCGGTTTTTTTTTATAAATCTTAATGATGAGTGCAACGACCCCTGAAGAGGTTTCTGTTATTACCATTACTCCTTGTAAATGTACTATTTGTATGCGCAGGCGCTCCATGTAAAATACTGGTATTCTGCTGCATCCGGTTAGACTGGAAGCCGACCCCAACATAGTTGGAACAGGCAGATAATAACATTGCTGCATACTCAAAAGTGATTTAACTTCCTAAACTCTGTCTTATTAACATATTGTTCTGTCCACCAACAGGTGCACGGCCCCGACCCGTACGGGTTCGGCGGGCTGCCGCCCCAGTCCCAGATGCCAGACTTCAGCGAAGACTACGACGACACAGCGGCGCAATCTGACGACTTTGAAATCCCTGCCGAACCTGATAAGGATGAGTTGTAGATAGCTTAGGATATTAATTGAAATGGTGCAATAGCCGGTCGCAAAAATAAACTTACAAAACTACGGTTACAAACTTACAAAACTATGGTTACAAACTTACAAAACTATGGTTACAAACTTACATAACTCTAGTTACAAACTTACTTATGAAGTAAAAGGAATCGTAGCGACACATGTAATTACGCCTGCAATACATTTGAAATTTCCTATAACAAATTAAGAGTCCATAATACCTCAGAGCCACCACACTGTTTATCTCGCTCGCACGATGCCTCGCAGGCGCCGATAGTTTAGGTAATTTCATTTTACAGTGAAAATAATGGTAATTAAAAAAAAAACGGTAGTTTTTGCTATAAACCTATTTAGTTTAGTTATTATGCAAAGTTTCGTGATCTAATTTCATTATATTTTTTTAATAATCTATCTTTGTATTTTTGTTTCTGTCGAGATAATGTTATGGAATCGACGACTCATCTTTACCATTTATATTTATTTCAAAATTAATGCTGCAGTATTTTCGATAAAACGGAGGATCATTCTACACAATTTGAGGTATTGTAGACTCTTAAGCCGAAATTCCAAAGGTGTGTCGCTACGCTTACTTGAATATTGAAAAGAAAATAATAGTTTGTTCAGCTCCTGAAGAAAATGAGCATTTCTAACGCGTGTCTAAGCTGTGGCTAATGGCAAAAACACACACCCCCTTATTACAAAACAAGGTTTATCTTCAGACCCAGGTTTATTCCGACTATGGTACAGTTAATAAACACAAAACTGACAACTTAGTACCGAACTAAGTTTTCAGTTTTGTATAAAGAACGGTATTGCAATCACTGTTACGTTCTTATTACAAAAACTGGCTGCATGGTTTAAGCCATGTCAAAATATAAATCTTGTTTTGTAATAAGGCAAATTATGACGGAAATTACGTTACAGATCTTCCGTCGCGTATTTTATGTCTTGTGAGATGTTTTAATGAAATTATATGCACCAGCGTTACGTGACGGAAGATCGGCGACATAAACTATGTCAGACGTTGCCCCGTAGCGTGATTTTGAATGGTTTCAAAACGTTGAACCATTCAAGATCCGTACAACCCTTCTCTAATCTATGAAAGGTCTTCCAAACGTTTTACTATATTTACCCAGATGATATTCGTTTCTGCCTACCTTATCCAGGTTTTTAGTATTAAGATTTCGACCAATTCTTGCTCATTCTACCTTAGATGGTATGGCATCTATTTTAATACAAAAATTCTAGATACAGTAATATATTATGGAGTCTCGAGTTAATAGGTTACTGTTAACGAAAGCATGCACTGTCGTCACCACATCACTGCGACTATCCCAAAAAAAATACTGCATTGAAACAGCAGTGTTTGTAAAATTACTTATTTAAAAAGTATTTTAAGACAAAATATGTGTCCTTGTTCGAAATTTTTGGAAAGTTTGTTATTATAAACAATATTTGGCATTAGTACTTATTTTTAATTTATGTTCAGTACTAAGTACGTAGAGAAGAGCATTTATTTATTTATAAACATTCCAGTTTGAGAGCTTAAAAATCCATTTCTGCGTATTTTGCTATAGAATATTTATGTGCAATGTTAATAAATTATTATTCGTTAAGTGTATATGGGGCATCGACACGTCACCACGAATTCAGCACATGATGCTAAATCCCCTGCAGCGTAAAAAAAAATCGTTCGTTATTAAAAAAGTGAGCTGTGGTGGCACTGGTGGCCTAATAACGGCCTCGACTTACGCGTAGTAGGTTGTGGGTTCGAACCCAGACCAGTAAATAATTTCATCACCACTGCTCTCAAAACGGTGAAGGAAAACATCGTGAGGAAACCGGCATGTTCAAAACTAAAAATTCGAAGACATGTGACATCCACCGCGTGGTGGATTATGGCCCACTCCCTCTCACAGATATGAACGCCAAGGTCATAGGTGTTCCAGGAACATTACACGCTGATAATATAATTAAAAAAAAAAAAACGAGCTAGTTTTTTTTACAGTAGTCGCGTATGATGTGTATAATCTGACATCTTACCTTGGTAATAAGCAACTGAGCAGCGACAGAAACTAACGTGCTAGTGCAGGCAGGTTCCTCGAAGCAACTTCGCGAGTAACGTAGTGCAGGTTTTACGAAGGGTTTTTATTTATTTTTCTGGGTCTTGGCCAGGGCTTGAAACCGATTATTTTTATTACCGAAGTTACAAATTATATTTGATACAATTGATGTTAGCTTCAAAGATTGCTTCATCCCATTCAGCTCAGCATTGATTTTGTAACAAAATATTAAATAATTAACGAAATATATACCTTTATAATAACGGTTTATAAACCTTTATAATAACGGTTAAGGTTTTAGGGTTTCCGAGCCCTGAGGGTCTACTCTGAACATAAATCCGAAGTAGCGGCCGAATGTTCGGTCGTTTCTTTACTACGGCTAACAATCGCTGACTACGGCGACAAAAAAAAAGACAGTCGAAGAGATAAGCCAAAGTCAAAACTGTGACTTGAAGTCGGTTACCCGACTTCAAGTCACAGTTTTGACTGTTTTGAAGTCGGGTAAGGACTCAAAGTCAAAAAAAGGAAACTGTGGAAGTTATAAAACGGCCGAACATTCGGCCGATACTTCGGTTTAGCGCTTCGGTGTAGAGCTCCTGGTTTTAGCATCATAATATGCTGAATTCATGGTGACAGTATGCGCAACGATGGCCCATACGCCCTGTATAAAACCTAGAAAGACCATATTTTTTAGGTTTTACTGTCATGTGCCTTATTATAATAATGTCGTAAGGAATTTAAACCCACAAAAAGTGCCTCTTATGATCGCTACTCTGATAGATTTTAGCGACGATAAACTACATCGCCATCGACTAGCGATGCATATATTTCGTTAAATAACTGAGTTGTGTTAAATTTACTACACAATAGTCTAATGTGAGAATTTAAGGAATTTTGTGAATTGTGTGAATTTTATTATTAAATTATATATTTTTTGTTATCTTCTTGACTAAATAAACTGCCCAATGTTTTTTATTGATTATCAAATCCATAAAAATATATGTACGATGAAGACTTGTGCTTGCTGGTTTTCTGTAAGATATAGGGTCAAATTAAATTAACTAGCCAAACTTCACAGGCGTTCAATAACGAATGAATGACGATAAACAATGAAAAAATTTTTTTTTTAATAATCTCATATTTTCTAAGTGACTTCGGTACCAGCGGTCGTTGACTCCGTAATCAGCTGTTTTCTTGAAATTATGTGTTTAGAAAATCTTTCGTTTTATAGTCATTATTTTGTAGCACATGTTTGCTATGTTTCGCCAGCTTATGTAATTTGACTTTATAGAAATCTCACATTTTTCATTCCCTTGAAACCGCATTTAAATACAACTAAATAATTTATATTTTAAGGCCACAGTTACCTGCAATGAGTGTTTAATTATTATATATGCTGTAATTATATGAGTGATATATAAATGGGGTATTAAATATTATGTTTGAATAAAATTGTGTTTTATTTATATCACAAATTGACCGAATTTCGGTCACGGCGGACAATCTCACCAGAGACTAGCAAACTACACACATATATTATATTGATATATTTTAGCCGTTCAAGCCCCCATTGTAGCCTATTCGGCTACAGTGGTCCATACCGTCAAGCCCCGCTGTAGCCGAAAATAATAATAATAAACCGTTTATTTCGGAACCTTGCTCCATAGATTCAGATCCTTTGTTAGTGATACAACTTACATAACTATGTTAGTACTTACATTTAATTAAAAACAAAATAAAAATTAAACCTACAATTATATTTAATTCATGTATTTTCCTGCAGTATCAGACCCGTAGATATGCATACGGGTCCAATACTTCAGGAAAACGCCGTCCAGCCTATCCACAATCACCTTCAGGATGCCATTGGCACTCCCACGAATCCTGCGTAACAATGATGCCGTTCTTTTCCTCATGAAAATTTGAATTGCTGAAAAGCTATCGGTACTAGATCCAGCAAACATGGCTGACGCGCTACAGAATCGCGGTAGCCCCACCAACACCCTGAAGGCGTTGTTGTACTGGACACGAAGAGCGTTGTAGGCCCTCTGCGTATGCTTGACCCACAGGCTGCATGTGTAAAATGACTGACAATAAGCCTTGAAAAGGGTGATCTTGTCCGGTCTCGTACATCTTGCAAACCTACGGGCCAACATATTGCATCGGACCGACAACGCTCGTCGTTCCCGTTCTATGTCCTGGTCATCATTAAGATCCTCGGCTACTATGTATCCAAGGTATCTAAAACAAGGCACTCTGTTTAGAGCAACACCATATAGGTACACCGGCGGTACTGCCCTGTGACCCTTTGCAGAAACCCCAAACACCATGAACATACTCTTCTTCATGTTGTACAGGAGGCCGTGAGTCAAGGCGTATCTCTCACAAATCTCAAGCAATCGCCTGAGTGCCTCAATCGAGGGACTCAGCAGCACCATGTCGTCCGCGTAAGATACGCTATTTATAATTTTACCATCTACCGAGCATCCAACCCCTGTGCTGCTGAGTTCCCCGATCAACTGATCGACATACAAGCTGAACAGCGCTGGGGAGGTCAGACCACCCTGCCTTACACCACATCCCAGACGATACGTCTCCGACAAAGCACCCGACCATCTGACCTGGTTAATCTGGTGATTATACCAGTACCTGAGAAGCTCAACTATCTCCTCAGGTTGTTCCCGGTCACGCAACTTAGTCCATAGGACGTTATAATTAACCAGGTCAAATGCCTTCGAAAGGTCCAAAAATACAGCGTACACAGGTGTACTCCTGCTGGTGTAGTAACTGACCGTGTGCTTGAGCGCCAAAATAGCTGTTTCTGTAGACAGCCCAGTTCTAAAACCGAACTGTGCGTCATGTAAATTGAGCTGTCCAGCCATCCTACGCTCGAGCACACTGTCCAGCACTTTTGCAGTTATAGTAGCTAATGAGATTGGTCGATAGTTCTCCTTGTCCGAGACGTCGCCTGTCCTATTTTTCACTATAGGTACAACAATCGTCCTCATCAACTCAGCAGGCAGGTATGAGTGCCTAATACAAAAGTTATACAACATAGATAAGACCCTAGGAAGATGCGGACCGGCCGGCATGTTGGAAGTGTTCTATACTAAGGTTATCATGACCAGGAGACTTACCCCTCGTCATGGTTTTTATAACCTTCCCTATCTCCTTTGACGAGATGTAAATCGGGCTAGACGCCCCAAGTCTCTCCCCACCGCACCCCTCGTGCCCATTGACTTGCAACCGTGTTGTCACAGAGTGACAACATGTGAGAGAATGCATTTTAAACATGTCCGCTATCTCCACTGGTTCAGACACGCCATTAACGCTCAAAGGTACAGCAGGTCTGGTGTTTAACTTCTGAGTTGACTTCCAAAAATTTTTGCACTGCTTTTTCTTATGTTCTGAAGCTATAATGTCCAACTTAATTTGTTCTTCGTTGTCCTGGCAATATTTTAGTTTTTGTTTAAAGACTTTTCTCGTTTCTCGCATATCTATAAACAACTGACCAAATTGAGGTTTCCCATGCCAAACCCAGTTTTTATAAGCCACCCTAGCGCACCCATGAGCGTCCCTAACGTGTCTATTCCACCCTATCACAGTACGTTTATTACTACTTTTTCTCACAAAACCAGCACTGCCCTCAGCCGCCTCTCGCAGTGACGTAACAATATTCTTGTACAGATTATCAATTCAAACAGTATGCTCTTTATTCAAGCATAAGTTATCGCAGCAGTTGCTTAACTCTGCTGGAAAATCGACCAGTCTAAGCTTTTGCATACATAGTTGGTAATAGCAATCTATTTGGTCAGTACATCTTTCCCCCCACCTCACTTTATCTACTACCTTGCCCTCAAGATTTGCTGAGGCCTCCGTTCGCCTCACCATCCCCAGGTTGACCTGAATGCTGAGTGGGAAGTGGTCTGACCAATAGGCGTTATGATACACTTCCACCTTCTCCACTGATTTCCACGCTGCTTCAGAAACCAGGCAATGGTCAAGCCAACGTCTACTGCCACATGCATCACTCACAAAAGTAAAAGTGTCCGAGTCTATACCTAGGTTCTTATAGTCAGCACAACACCAACTCTGCTCATCACAAAAAGATAACATTTCCTGGCTAAACAATTCACCAGGGTGCGCATTAAAATCCCCTAGTATATAAACAAACTCAACATTCTCACTCTCAACGATAGCAGCTATTTCACTAAGACATTCACAAAACTCACTTAAATTATCTACAGAGTTAGTCGGCATGTAAACACTAAACAATAACATGTCACGGCCGTCGCCCGTCGTCGCTTTAATAGCCACAATCAGCAGGTCTCTTGCATCGCAATAATATCCACATATTTACACAAGTTTTTTATACACTCAACCGACCTCTTTAAAGATTTACAGTTAAAACTTATCATCTTAGTAAATAAATTAACGTTATCATCTACTATCGCCTTACCCATTAGTTAGAAAAGGCTACGGTGACTCGATATCCGAATCTCTATTTTTACTTATAAATAAGGACTAATATTGTCACGCCATTAAGATAAGCCCGGTGCTTGACGTCATCGCGTCGCAGGGCTTGACTGGTTTTGCAATGTGTGCGCAAACACAGGTGCACTTCCTCTTCTCTCGCTCTCAGTCCTTAGGGACGGCAATCCGACACTCACGGGTAGAGATCAGACGCAGGTCCAACGGCTTAACGTGCTTTCCGAGGCACCGAGGTGTACACCACCAACTTCCAAACTAGAGTTGCTATTAAGATACTCAGAATGGAAAAAAAAACCCAATAACACTGTCCGACCTGGGAATCGAACCCAGCACCCTAATTGCGTAACACAGTTTGAATCACAATTGAATGATTTTGAAGTATAGTATATTGCTAATCCATTGCTTCATTGTTCGACCAACAAAATAAATCACGCAATGAATGTTGTTGAACTGTCAAATGAAACCCATTGCTACTGATAGTTTGTTACAGTTGCCCCGCAGGACCCCAGGCTCAAGTAGTCTTAGAAAAAAGGATATTTATTATACAGGAGGACAGGGAAATTTAAAAGAAATATATTAATTAAACAGGGTGACAGAGAAATTCAAAAAAAGGATAATAATTATACAGGTTGACAGGGAAATTTGAAAAAGGATATTAATTATACAGGGTGACAGGGAAATTTGAAAAAGGGATGTTAATTATACAGGGTGACAGGGAAATTCGGCTAATTCTTTGAAATCAGTTATACTAGAGGTCATAGCAACAAATCAAGTCCACTTATACCGGTGTAAGTGGACGTAAACTGATTGCTACCAAAGACCTTTTATATCTGAGATTATGTAAGTTTTGGGTAAGCATTTTTTTTTAATGGTCTCATTTTTCAGCTTTTTCAAATTCAAATATTTTATTTCAGATAAATTACAATCGTTAATATAATTATAATCATCCATACATGTTTACTTATTTTTAATAATACGAGGGCGGCACTGAAAATTTCGGGAATCAAGGAAGTGACACAACATTACTATTTAAAAATGTATTTATTGCTTTTCGAAGTATTCTCCGCGAAATTTGACACATTTTTCCATACGATGGAACCAATCATTGAAGCAACCATTCCATTCGGAAGTTGGGGTCTCCAAAATGGCCGTTTTGTAGGCGTCCACAGCTTCTTCAAGTGATGAAAATCTCTGGCCACGCAATTTATTCTTTATTTTAGGGAAAGTATAGAAATCATTAGGGCTTAGGTCGGGGCTGTACGGCGGATGGTCTAATAATTCTATGTTTTCTTGCTCTAAAAACTCTTTTGTTCTGTGCGCGGTGTGAGAACTCGCATTGTCGTGATGGAGGATGATGATTGCAGTTCTCTTTACGGAGTTCAGAAACGACCTGTGGCAAACAAATGCTAGCATACCATTCTGCATTAACCGTTCTTTGTCCCTCAAGAGGAATAGTCGTAACATGGCCGGTTTTGGAGACAAACGTGGCCACCATTTTTTTTGCAACACTCCGTGAACGAACAATTTTTGTTGGCTTTAACTCATTTTCGAACACCCAAACTCGAGACTGGTTTTTTGTTTCGGGTTCGTACGCGTATATCCAGGATTCGTCACCTGATACAATGTTGTATACAGCATTTGAGGATCCTGCGTGGAATCTTTCGAGAGTTCTGACGCACCAAGTAACGCGAGCCGCTTTTTGCTCTTCACAGAGCGAATGCGGTATCCATCGAGAAAACAACTTTTTTACACCTAATTGTTCATGCAAGATTATTTGTATTTGACTCATGCCAATGTCTAAAGTTGCCTGAATTTCGCGGTATGTCACATGTCGATCTTCCTCAATCAGCTTACGCACAGCATCAACGTTTTCTTGGGTGACTGCAGTTTTTGGACGACCTTGACGGGGATCATCACTGAGCTTGACACGTCCACGTTGAAATTCAGCAAACCAGCGACAAATTGTGGTTTTGGATGGGGCTTCATCACCAAATGCAGAAATCATCCGTTCAACACACTGTTTTTGTGTTAAACCAGTTCGAAAGTCATAATAAATCATCGCTCTTGAATTTTCTCGAGTCAATTCCATTTTCTCAACGACTAAACAAGTTTGACAAAACCTTGTGACAAGACCGAGAATCTTTTTTTAAATAAATAAATGGTATTCGATTTTTAAAACCAAGGAGTTTTCAATTAAAAAGATTTTAATATGACAGGAACAGTGGAAATATTCCATTCCCGATACTTTTAGTGCAGCCCTCGTATATATGTTACGGCTAATACCCGAAGTGCGGCTACACCTAGTTTTAGCCGGTTAGAACTAGGTGTAGCCACTTACTCTTGGTTAAACCTAGTACGAGCCGATTGTTTTCGGGTAAAATCATTTGGGTTAGGTTAGGTTAGAACAGTAACCATTAACAAGCGAAGGCGAGCGAGCGAAGCGAGCGTGCCGCGGGAGCGGCCGCCGAGCGCCAGATCCCCTCTATTGTTGGTAAATTGGTTTTATCCAACAGGGATTGTCTGGACCTATAATTCTAACCGGCTAAAACTAGCTGTAGCCGCACTTCGGGTATTATCCGTAACATAACAATGACACAACAATGGAAACGATTGGATCAGGACCGCACTACTCGTACATGTAGTTTTGTCCAATGCTGCGTGAAGGAGCAATCCACATCCATTTTCCCTACAATAAGCTGTTGGGGCTGCCCCGTAAGCGGCGCATCAGAGACGCTATTCTTTCGCGATATATCCCAAAAGCTAAGCTAGAGTAATTTTTAATAATTAATTGTTTATGGTAACAAGTCAGGCAAAATTCTAAAAAATCGAAGAACCGTCACAGATCGGTCCATCCAGTTTTAACCCCTAGTTAACTGGACTTAATTTGTTGGTACTGACCTCTTGTATAACCACTTTCAAGGAATAGGTCGAATTTCTCTGTCACCCTGTATAAACCATGGACAGAGCGTGTAAAAGATAATACGGCGAAAAAGGGGTGAATACTTGAATAGTGAGAAAATGGCGGATACAGATATAGAGATGCGTGTGTGCTGTAGAGAGAGTTATCACAATTAAACCACCAATAACATTATTCATAAATTGATTTAATAATAAACTTAATACGTACAAAATTGTCAGTACCTACGCAGTAAAGTCATACAATCGAATGTTTCACTAAAATTGCAATTATTATCAAAAATATTTTACAAATACCATCTTATTGCTAAATTATATAATAATCTTGGTTATTTTTGCGGTGAACAATGTTACACTACACTGTCTAGCGTAAGACTAATATAAGCTTTTAGAATAGGTAACGTAATATCTAAATTGAGCATTTGTGATAATATGGTGGCAAGTACTTAGTGCAAGTAAAAAAAAATTGTGAAACAAAGTTTTTACAAACAAAAAAAAAAAAATGCGAAATTTAGTAATAATAATGAGTTAACGATACTGATCACGTTTGTGTTGTATTACCAGTGATGAGGGAAAGCGGTCGGCGTTCATTCCATACGAATTACAATTATATTAACTACTTTCTAAAACAAGTAGTTCATAAAATGGTACTTCGTATGGAATGGAAAAAAACAAAACCCGAAGATAAATCCGAAGTATCGGCCGAATGTTCGACCGTTTCCTGATTTCGGGTAACTATGGCTGACTAAGGCGAAAAAAAAAGAAAGAAAACAACAGTCAAGGAGTTATGCCAAAGTCAAAAATGGGACTTGAACTCGGGTAAGGACTCAAAGTCAAAACAGGAAACTTTAGAAGTCAAGAAACGCCCGAACATTCGGATTATTGGTTTGGAGTAGACCCCAGGAACATGGGGGATGCGCTAGCGTAGAATCAGCATTACAACTCTCTTAAGTTCATAAAATCCTACTGAATGATTATTTTAGAAATAGTCATTCAATAGGATTTTATGAAGAGAGTTAGTTGTATTGCCGATTCTAATGATTATAATTCTGTAAAGCCATATTTGTTACGGCCGCGAATCATATTTAGATCAACATACAACCTGTTACTGACCTGCAAATTGCAGAAAACGTAATAAAATTTGAATTTCGCGGGCTACCCTAGCGCATCCCCCTTAATCAGAACTTATCCGGGGGTGGGGAAACAGGCAGTCTTGAATTCTGTTGATGTTTACAATATGTTGCCAGTTTTTATTAAATTAGAGTTCAAATGATAACGGGATCTACAATTGTGGTAGACTAGTAAGTAAACTACATAGTAAAAGTTGTTATGTATCCGTCACCGTAAGATTGTGAGAACCGTTAGTTTATAATCTATAGGTATTAGAACCGTTAGTCCGTTAGATTATGAACTGTCGAAATATTGTGAACTGGGTGAAATGGGTTACGTTAGGTTAGAACCGTGAACCATCGCGCGCGAGCCGAGCGAGCGACGCGAGCGGTGCCGCAGGAGCGGACGGCGAACGCTCCTTCCAAGTTGCTCGCAGCTAGGCAGGCTATTTAGTTTTAGGAAAACATATACTTTTACGATGTTTGTAAATATGTGAGCACCATGTATCTATCTCATTTTGATTGTTTAGTTGTTAATTCTTTTTACCTATTAATTAGTACAGTAATTTTATTCTAGGTACATCGCCTTCACATATAATCATGTAATTAATGTATTCAAACAAAATATTGTACGTAAAACATTTTAAAAGGAGTAACGGTGGAGTTTCTTGCCCATTCTTCTCCATACGAAACTACCTTTGGGAAGGGACTAGAATCAATTCTATTTTTTTGTAAATTTTGACGTTCAAAAGTGCCTCTTATGTGCTTAGTTGAAATAAATAATTTGACTTTGACTTAGCGTGCAAGGTGCTTTACGACGCAAACAAGTTTGATACCAATTCACAATTTATAATCTAACGGAAATAATACCAATAGATTAGAAACTAACGAAGTACATAATTATACGGTGACATATTCATGAAGGAGTGAAAACCTGTAAACAGGAAAAGATTACTTGATTTTTGTTTTGGTAAATGTTTTCGGTAAATTAAAAATAAAACCTAATATAATGTGATTACTTACAATTCAATATTTTAACTTAAAATAACTAAGTAATATAATACAGACCTGTGTTCTTTTATTAAACTAAAAAAAATATGGAATGTGTCAGAATATATGGGTTACTTAAATAAAGTTAGTTGTTGTTTTGTTTCATCACTGGACTCATCATTACGGTGAATCCATAGTTAGCCCGTGAAATTCAAGATAGATTTTTGTTCCCCAATGTCATTATTACATGAAAAAGTCATTCTATGGAACAAATCTAACTTAGAGAGATGTATTAATGATTCTAATGATTATAATTCTGTAAATACATATCTGGGGGCCTAAAATGGACGCTTTGGCAGAATCATAATATGATTACACATTGTCCACAAATTATGAATTGCTCTAGGCTGCATTCCGTATTAGACTTTAATCGCTGACAGCGCTCACATCAATAATTTGCGTACCGAATTAGTTATTATGATTATGACAGCCGACAACTGTCATCAATTCGGAACGCTCGTGACCGCGCTCACGGTTGGATTACAGTATTTCTTTGTTTAAACACCACACGCACACATTTGTACACTTCTTCTTCTTTGGTTAGATGGCGACGGTAGCCAGAAGCACAATTTCGAAAATGCCACGCTATTATAAATAAGATAAGACTCAAAACAAAACAACGCAACTGTCATTTTTGACAGCGCTCACGGTGATATTAATTTAGGGCATGGTCGGCGTTATCGCAAGATGGCGCATGTCATGACGTCATCTATGACGTTTCACGCGACAACGTTTTCGTGCTCACGCTAATAGCGAACGAAATCGATTACAGCGATTATGGTCTTACTTCGGAATGCACCATTAATGAAGTCTAATGTCAAATAGCAGCTGTCAAACGGATGAATTGCGGGATGTATGAATTGTACGCAGATCATATTATGATTCTGCCAAAGTGTCCATTATAGGCCCTCTGTTCCAATCGCGAATCATATTTTAATCAAGATACAACCTGACTCTGACCTGCAAATTGCATTTTTTTTAGAAAATTTGGAGTTTCGCGGGCTGCATCTGCGGATTCAACTAAGACCAACTTTTACATAAATCGACGTTTGGTGCCAAATGATTAGAAAATGACCCCTTTCAGGTTCAGGGTAAACAAACATTAAGGTCTGGGGTAAGAGGGTTTTAATTAGGTGTTACTTCGGGCAAAAATAATTCATTATTAATCTCATTCTATTGTGGATCCTTAGTTTTTAGGTTTCCGAACCTCAAAAGAAAAAAAACGGAACCTATAAAGAATCACTTCGTTGTCCATCTATCTGTCAGTCTGTCAAGACCCTTTTTCTGAGGAACGCGTGGAGGTATCAAGTTGAAATGAATAACAAATATGTAGGTGTACGGTGCCCTGGAGCTCTAAAAAAATCAAGCTTCTAAGTCAACGCAATAAAAAAATACGGCCATTTTGATCGCAATCGCAAATATATCAAAACATTCTTAGGTTACTTCCCGTTGACCTTGAATTTGGCAAGAAGCAAGGTTTCACAACACAAGTAAAGGGAAAAGTCGAAAATTCATTAATTTACAGTTTTATCACATAAAAGAATATTTTTTGCGATTACAAACTTACATTTTCAGTTTCAGAATTGACCGTGACGTATTCGATGTATCAAGAACAAGTTTTTCAAACTAAAAAGTTGTTTGTTTTTGGAATAAATTCATCCCAACTACGGAACCCTTCATCGTGCGTGGTCCGCCACGTATATGGCCGACTTATTTTTTAAACATACAATCTCGCAAGGCATTAACGAATGAGTGAGTACATTAGGTCAGTCACTCCATGTAAAATACTGGTATTCAGCTGCACCCGGTTAGACAGGAAGCTGATCCTAACAAAGTTGGGAAAAGGCTGGGCAGATGATGCACAATAACGAGTTCCATGCTTCCCCTACTTAATATGTACATTGACAAGCAAGGTACCTATTAACCAGACTGCAACAAAAGAGGTGTCGTATTTGTGTTGTTCCAGATTATCATTCCTATTAGGGAATATGCATGTATTTTTCTTTTCTTCACTAAATCAATAATAGACAGTAATATAAACCTAAGAAAAATATTGAAAGTTAAATTGAACTTCTGATTGATGCTCAAAAAAATTATGAAACTCAACAATTTTCAACTACAGTTCAAACGTCCGTTTCTGTCGCGGTCATGATGTGACGTCATTGTTCACGAAACTGCTTTGTTTACATCTGTTTTTAGCCCCAAATCTTATATAGTAAATTATTGTTTATGCTATATTCAAGTAGAAATCGCACTTACATATTTACCTTCGTGAGATTTCAAGCATTTAGCAAAGAATAGATTTTTTATTCACATGTTTTGTTTCGTCACTTCCGGCATTTTCGAAGAGGACGCGTTTTAGGGTTGCGTTCCGTTCCACCAAAAAAACGCAACATAAATTAATTAATTGTAAAATAAGTAAGGCATTAAAAAATATAAAAAATATTGGATGTTGTTTCTTGACTCCTACATAATGTATATTAAAATAATGGATACGTTTTGAATTACGTGCATATTCCCTATTATGACTAAAGAGACAGGAATATAAATTCGTCGGATGGTGAACTTGATTAAATTTTGATTCATTTTAATGATATTCTGGTCTTTGGAGCTTGTGGCTAAGTAATAACTGCCGCACGGGTCGATCGATCAGGTTAAGCTACGCTTGCGGCGGTTGGTCCGTGAATGGGTGACCATCTTTTCATACCAAGATTCCTCCGTGCCTCGGAAAGCACGTTAAGCCGTTGGTCCCGGCTGTCATTTGTAGATCATTGACAGTTGTTACGGGTCGTCAGAAGCCCAAAAGTCTGACAACCAGTCTTACCAAGGGATATCGGGTTACCCAGTAACTGGGTTGTGGAGGTCAGATAGGCAGTCGCTCCATGTAAAATACTGGTATTCAGCTGCATCCGGTTAGACTGGAAGCCGACCCAACATAGTTAGGAAAAGGCTAGGCAGAGAATCTGGTCTTTCACTATCAAAATATGAACAGAATGGGCTTGAAAAGATTTTTATAGCCTCTCATTTTTGTGTGAGAGTCTTCTACTATATTATTTACAGGTCAAAAGGCCTAACCAGAGAAATTTATGGCCAAACATAAAATATTATAACTCAATGTGGCTAAACAACTCGTATTACTCTATGGGCCAAACCAGTTTTCTGCAAAACGCCTGACACATAAATAACATTTATGACATTGGACGATTGATTTTTAAAGATTGTAAGCAAAGGGGTGTGTGGATCGCCCGGAGGACACGGTGGAGCATACGGTGGAGGTCTGCCCGGCTTGGGCGGAGCACCGCCGTGTCCTCACGGAGGCGATCGGCGGCGGCGATCTCTCGCGTCCGGCCCTGGTTCAGGCCATGGTTCGGAGCGAGAGTGCATGGGAGGCAGTCACCTCCTTCTGCGAAACAGTAATGCTCACGAAGGAGGAGGCGGAACGCGTGAGGGAGAGGCAGGGCTCGCGCCCTTAGTCGCCGCAGGAGACGCCCCGGGCGTCGGGAGTCGCAAGCCGATTTCCGGCCACCGTAGGCGCGGGCTTGCGGACGGCGAGCGATTTGTAGCTCGCCGTCCGATAAGGACCAGGCCCGGGTCGACGGCGCGTTGTGTTCCACGCGCGCCTCAAAGAGATGTCAGCACGACTTGACGGTGTCCATTAGGGCCGATATCGTGGCCCTGGCACACAGGTAAATGAAGGAACACAGGTGGGTTTTAGTCAGTAAAAGTCTCACACGCGGGCTCCCGCTACTCGTAGAAGAAGTTATTTGATAATTTCCCACCCAAAAAAAGGGGGTCGAATTTCGATCAGTGGGCGACCACTTAGTGATGAATAATTATTTCAGTAATTATTAAGCTATTTTAAATTTTGAGGTTAATTTCTGTCCCTCCTCAGTTGCTTATTACCAAGGTGAGATGTCAGATGTTACACATCATAATATACGATTACTGAAAGGCTCGCTCTTTTTTTATTAGATTAGTGTTCTCTGGCCAGGTTTTAGCGAAGCCGTGGTACAGCTAGTATTAAATAATTGTCAACAACACATGTTCTTCTGTATATCGCCGTGTGCGATGCTGTCTATGCTCCACGCGGGTAGTTCCACCTTCCCTGTATGTGTTGCGTCTTCCTCTGTGGGTGTGCCTGTAGCAGAGATAATAAATAATAATAATACTAGCCGTTTATTGGCCCACTGCTGGGCAAAAGTCGGTTCTCATACAGAGAAGGCACGAGTATTGATTGGGGTTGCCATAATCGCCACGCTTTGTAGGCGGGTTGGCGATCTCAGTATGGTGTTAAAATGCATAGAGAACGCTGCTGCCCATTCTCTAGTAAGTCCCTTCGCAGTCGCCTTTTCCGACACCCACGGGAAGAAATAGGACCCAAGTGTTATAACCATGTATTGAGGAATTATTCCTTCCGTGATATATTTTCCGACATCCACGCGGGCGATGCCGCGGGTAAAGGCTAGTAAATAATAAAAATGTGGGCAGTATAACAGTTCTGCATGCACCGACATGTGAACATCGAAGCAATTCAGCTGTTAGACCAAACAAATATAGTGCGAACGCTAAAACGAACAAAACCTTTTGAGTTAGTGTAGTGTAAAAAGTGTAGACGTAATAGTGACAATGACATTATAAGTATTTATAACACTTGAACAAAGTGTTTATATTATTATATCAGACTCTAAGAAAGTGGAACGGACTTGTGTAAAGTACAATCAGCACTATTCTAAGTTTTAAAATAAGTATCACGTAGCAAATTAAGTTAGATTCAAATTACTTATTAGTCTTATAGGCTAGATTGTTATTAATTATTAAGAACCAGGTTATTTTTAATAAAGGATAAAAAAAAAGTATAACAGTTTTTTTTTTAACATTTGTCAAACCGCCATATTTATTCATCCGATAAAAGTTGTCTGAAAATTGTCAAATCGGCCATATAAGGTACTAAAGTTGGGTTAAGATTCTCTTCTTTTCCGTTTGGTTAGTGACTAACCTGGTGTCAGAGTTTTTATGCCGCCCATGGGCCTCTGACTTGGCTTCACATGCCGTCGAGAAATATCTCTCAGACATGATGGTTTCCTCACGATGTTTTCCTTCACCGTTTTTTAAGCAAGTGATAATTATACGAAGCGAACATGAATCCGAAATGTCAAAGGTGCGTGCCTTGGGTTCGAACTCGAGACCTATAACTTGTCAGTCGTCCCACGGTCACTCCATTAAACTCAATCCGCCTTATTACAAAACAAGATTTATATTTAACATGGCTTAAACCATGCAGCCAGTTTTTGTAATAAGAACGTAACAGTGATTGTAATACCGTTCTTTATACGAAACTGAAAACTTAGTTCGGTACTAAGTTGTCAGTTTTGTATTAGGAACTTTTCCATAGACGGAATAAAGTTCGAAATTCAATAATAGCTTCATGGTTTAAACCTGGGTCTGTAGACAAACCTTGTTTTGTAATAAGGCAGCATTGGTTTAGGTAATTAAATAAATTTTATTTTATTTTATTCAGAGACAATAAACAGCTACAATATGTGTTGGAAAATAGAAAAGATAATACAAGATTTAACAATATTGCAGCCCACTACATTATCCGCATATTAACAAAGGGAAACAAGTCGTAAAAAAGGATTTTATAGACGACACTTTCTTGTAAACCAAATTAAATTTATTGTTGATTTTTACGATAGTTTCCTCTTTTATGAATGTGTGTTACACTTTATAATTTATTTATAAACTATTTTTCGTAGATATGACTGCTTGAGCATAATTTTTTTGTTAGATTTATAATAATTGTATAATATTTTGTAATCTGTCTATTGCAAACAGCCCAAAAAGACAGGTTCTCTAAACCTCAACGAATTATAACGTTGCTAAATAGAAGAGTAAAACTGTGACGTAGCATGACAACTAAAGTGGCAGGTATTACGTTTAGACAGTTACTTGACAGCTCCCCCATCACGTGGGTTTTTAGGGTTCCGTACCCAAGGGGTAAAACGGGAACCATATTACTAAGGCTCCGCCGTCTGTCTGACTGTCTGTCTGTCTGTCACCAGGCTGTATCTCATGAACCGTGATAGTAAGGGCCCTCGCCCACGGCGACTTTTTGTAGCGATGCTGTCGCGCGCTTCGTAAACGCGCAACGCGTGTTAGTCGCATTTGCAATGCGCTACAGAAGCGATGCCAACGCGCATTGTCATCGTCGAATATGACATTCTATAACAACTTCTGAATTTGAGATAATAGTTTTTTTTTTGTATTTTAAACGTTGTTACATGATGTCCACAAAGTAATCTCTCTTTCTTAAATGGGTGCATCCAATATTGACGCTGCTTTCGTTGCCTACGCTTCGGCTGCTTACGTAAAAGCAGCACCAAATACAACTTGACTAATGTTGCCTCAACGGACTCCATCTTGCAACTGTAGCGATCGCAGGTATTTTTGTGCCGTTACTGAATCGCGTTTGCATCGCAACAGAAGCGCGATAGTATACCGTTTGCATCGCGACTGAATCTGGGCCCGTGGGCTAGGGCACACAGCTTGCGACCGCTTCGCGACTGTATCGATGCGGACGCGCGACAGCATCGCTATAAAAAATCGCCGTGGGCGAGGGGCCTTAGACAGTTGAAATTTTCACAGATGCTGTATTTCTGTTGCCGCTATAACAACAAATACTAAAAACAATAAAATAAATATTTAAGAGGGCTCCCATACAACAAACGTGATTTTTTTGCTCGATATTGTTAACGGCAACAGGTAGACGATTGAAGTATTCACAGAACATTTAGTTATATATTCACTTTAAAAATAACTAATTCAATTAAAATAAAACAAATATTTAGGGGTTTTATTTTTCCCATACAACAAACGTGATTTTTATGCCGTTTTTATAGATAATGTCACGGAACCCTTTGTGCGCGAGTCCGACTCGCACTTGGCCGGTTTTTATTTTGTTTGTCTTTATTTAACTACCTATAGGGACTTCTTGGCGGGAAAGTGAAGCGTCATGTTAGCAGCTTTGTTTTATTTTCTAAAATTTGTGTTTAGCCGAATATTAATGTGTAATAGTGGTGGATTATTAACCATTAAGTGTTCGTGAACCTGCATTAATGTAGGCAAATGAAACAAAACAGTGCAACATCACTTTAAGTTCTCTCAAGAAGTCCGCGCGAGGTTTCAGTAAAGTGCCGCGTCTTTACTTAAACTCAAGGGGAGCGGGGCGGGATATCATCAATCATCTTTATCATGCATTGAGTGGAGTTCATTTCATAATTATTATAACTTTGTACTTGTTACCTAATTTTACATGACATTGGCTAAATGAACAAACCGTGCGAAGCCAAAAAAAAAAAAAAAACTACCTATAGTAGAGGCTATCACTGCTGGGTTTAGAATGATCTTTTCTGTAATGTTGCTTAGTAGGGAGTAACAATAATGCCCAGCAATCTCCGCTTACCTGTGGGTATTTTAGTAGTGTCCACATCGGCTGAGTCGTAAGATCTTAAAGATGACACCAGGTTGGAGCTGGAGAGATTGAGGAGAGCTGCCGCTGTGTTCAGGAATACTTGGTCGATTCCCTGCTGAAGAGATAATGGAATTTAATAATAATAAAAAAATTACAATTATTCTACAATAATGAAAACTCTATTATAATAATAATAATGAGAGCAGTGGTGGCCCAGTGGCAACGGCCTCGACTAACAAGTAGTTGGTTTAGCACATAACGGAGTGGCGGGGAGCAAGGAGCGGAGTTTGGGTGGAAATTTGATTTAGACTGCCTGCTCTTAAATAATCAGTACTAAGACTTATCCTAAAATCCATAAAAAAAAAACTAAATTGATTTATTCAAACTAGGTTTAGAATCAGCACTTTTCGAATGTCAAAATTACATAAGACGGTCCCCCAGAATGCCCGCCCTTCACCACTTCCTAGTGCTTTAGCTGCGAAGAAGAAATGGCGCAACAAACTCCCCAGCAGCACAGCTGTCTGTTCAGTTAGAAAAGCTTGACTCTGCCCTTGATATTAGCCCATTTAACATTGTTCAAATTATGCATGTTTCGAATCAGCTATCTTTATTGTGTTTGCCTTTCTGTTAATAAAGACATATAAACAACAATAAGTATGAACATTTTTAGCGGTGGCTCATCAAATTTTAACAATGGTTAGCATAAATTAATAGTATTTCCCCCACCTAATTAACAGATCAAGAATTCCTTTTCAAGGCTTCAAAGGTTTTTTTTTTTTGTAGATTGAGGGTTTAATTTAAAAACCGGCCATGTGCGTGTCGGACCACGCACAATGAAGGGTTCCGTAGTTGGGATGAACTTATGCCAAAAACAAACTTAACATTGTAATTGAAAAACATGTTCACCCATACAGCGATTTACGTCACGGTCAATTCTTCAACTGCAAATTTAAGTTGGTCGTTACTCGTTAACTTGTAAAGCCCTGTGATAGTTTTACTTTTAATTTCGTTATATATATATAAGGTGTATATATTCATACACGAAATCTCTTAAGGGATCGTTGTACTAATCATTATGAACACCTTTTACTATGGGACCAAAGTTGAAATCGCGAAAAAAAAATCAGCTGTCAGCAGCAGAGTGTCTGTGGAGTTTCTTGCCCGTTCTTCTCCATAGGAACCTACTATTTGGAATGGGCAACTAGCTTCATATTTGTAACTGACCGACTTGTTGACAATTCAAAAGTGCCTGTAAATGGTTTAATTGAAATAAATGCTTTCGAGTTTGAGTTTTGAGTTTGAAGCCCTACATTTTAGTTAAGCGAACATAAATGTAGGGAACAGCTGATTTTTTTTTCGCGATTTTAATTTTGGTCCCATAGTAAAAGTTGAATGAACTGAACCGCTTCGCTTGACTGGACTGCGCCCAAGGTTTCTAATCACTCTTGTTCGGACTGATAGTTACCTGATCATGCAAGCCGGACGTTTCACCGTACTGCACGCTGATGGACGCGGCAAACTGAGCCGGTTCACTGGACTGTACTACGCGCAAGTCTTCTGATCACTCTTGTTAGAACTGATAGTTACCTGATCATATAAGGCGGACGTCTCACAGTACTGCGCGCCGATGGATGCGGCCAACTGAATCACTTCACTTGACAGGACTGCGCCCAAGTCTTCTAATCAATCTGATAGTTATCTGATCATGCAGTGCGGACGTCCCACAGTACTGCACGCCAATGGACACGCCGAACTGAGCCGCTTCGCTTGACTGGACTACACGCCAGTCTTCTGACCACTCTTGTTCACACTGATAGTTACCTGATCATGTAAGGCGGACGGTTCACAGTACTGCGCGCCGATAGACGCGGCGAACTGAGCCGCTTCACTGGACTGTACTACGCAAAAGTCTTCTGATCAATCTTCTTCGGACTGATAGTTACCTGATCATGTAAGGCGGACGTCTCACAGTACTGCGCGCCGATGGACGCGGCGAACTGAGCCGCTTCACTCGACTTTACTGCGCGCAAGTCTTCTAGGTCACTCTTGTTGCCTATTACTGATAGGACCATTGCTTCGGGGACGTTGCTGAAATGGGAGAAATATTCCTTAATAGACGATTTTTTTTAAAGGCATTTTCATTTAGCGCTAAACACGTTATAACATCACACTGTCTCTGTCATCTTCAAATGATAAACAGAAACAGAGGGATATAGCGGAGTTCTTTAAGAGGTATTTTGTTACAACAAAATACTTTGTGATATATTGCAATTAAATGAAAGAAAATTTAAAGCACAAAATTAAAAGTACACTTTGTAAACAAGCATACTCGTATTAGAAGTTAGATAATTATATCCAGGATAGGAATGCTTGCAATGTATTATATTTATTTTTATATACATGAATAAAAACTTATAATATAAACTAAAACTATTAATAAACTAAAATATGGCGTCAAAAAATTCCTCCGCATCGCTGTCGACTGGTAATGTACCCAAGAGACTGGCGGCATTGCCACGTTGTATGGCAATGCTTAGCCTCTGGCCTAGGTAAAAGCCAGCCCTTGGGTCACGGGAAGTGTCAACCAGCCGTTTGGAGATTTCTTTGAATAAAACATGAGCACTCGGAGTCCGAGTGCTGCATGAAAATATAATTACCGATAAGGTTATTATACTTTCGCCGCTTGAGATTTTCCGCAGACGCAGAAGCAGCGCCAGCACTGCACGCGGAGTCAGGAAGATGGGATGGCGCAAGAGTATCGACACACGTTGCGTCCCACACTAAAGGCCTACCCACCTTCCATGATTTTTTTTATTTTTTTTTCCTTTCGTATTATTGTACACATACCTTTGCAACTCCTTAACCCATCCCTTAATAGCCGCAAAGCTGTTGATACTAGTAATATCAAATACTAGTAACGCAGCGTTGGCATTTCTGTAATACATCGGCGCCATTGAACGGAACCTCTCTTGACCAGCTGTGTCCCATACCTGGAATATTATGAAGAAGATGGTTAAACAACGTGTAAATGCAAAACCTAGAAACCTCTTAAGGGGTCATTGTACACATTATGAACAACTTACACTCGCGAAAAAAAAACCTGCTGTTCCCTACATTTTGACGAGTTAAATGTAGGGAACAGCTGATTTATTTTTCGCGAACACGCGTTCCTATTCACTGAACAAAAAGTGACATAGTGTGCGCCACAATCGGCCTTAGGGTGACCCTGAGGGCCTAGCAGGGATGGAAACTACGGCCCGCGGGACATCACCGGCTCGCGAAGCGTTGAAATTCGGCGCCGTGACCATCAATCAAAAGTCAAGTGAAGTTTTCGTATTGTTAGAAATTTCATTCTCATTGGTAGTGCGCGGCTCGCATAAAACAGTTCCACATGTCCCGAGAAAGACCAGCGTTCCTCATTATAGAAGGTTTTAGCTTTGCAGCTAACTTAAAAGCAATTTCTTTATTATTTCAATAGTTATTTTGTAATAATTCACAATAAATTAGTGTTTTAGTAAATACAAATCAAAACCTATTTTTATTTCAGTAAATAATATAGCCAAAAATGTAAAAACTTGGCCCGTCTACTTCGTTAGTAAATATTGGCACGCGAAGGTTTCGCCATCCCAGCGAATGCCATTTGTCTAGGCCCTAGATAAGTAGCATTCGCTTCGGAGCGATTCTATTTCTACAATCGCTATTTTACCTTTTGACAAGCGGTATCGATAGTTTTCGATTCGAATTCCGAATAAGAATACGAAAACCAGCGATAACGCTTGTCAAAAAGTGCCACTTGGCTACGCATCTCTATGGAAGTTATCGTTCGACGCTGTCGATTCGATTCATGGAATCGAATGATGATAACATTGTCTAGCTAATTTCTATTCGTTGACGTATACGATCACGTGACATTTCGATAGCTTATGTCAACCCCATACATTTTGTGGCTTTTCTACTAGCGTTAACGCTAATCGAATGTTACTTTGTCCAGGCCCTCAGAGCCTGACCTGCGACTAGAAATGTAGTAACTTTGTTAGATTCGGGGATTAATCCCTGAACTTTTCCGCCTTTCCTACGATTTTTTCTGGTTTGAAGAGTGGCCAGAGAAATGACATGTCCAGTTTCCTGCCCTCTGGTTAGGGGTAATGTTCAGGATTGCGGTTTTTACACTATAAAATTAAAATTTAGATTACTATGGATATAATAATCCTTAAAAGCTTGCGAAAAAATATTCTAAATAAAAACAATAAGGGGGATGCGCTAAGGTAGCCCGCGAAATTCAAATTATATTACGTTTTTTGCAATTGGCAGGTCAGTAACAGGTTGTATGTTGTTCTAAATAATTATGATTCGCGGCCGTAACAATTATGGCTTTACAGAATTATAATCATTAGAATCGGCAATACAACTAACTCTCTTCGTAAAATCCAATTGAATGACTATTTCTGAAATAATCATTCAGTAGGATTTTTTGAACTGATGATGATGCTTTTTTGATTCTAATGATTATAATTCTGTAAAGCCAAATTTGTTACGGCTGCGAATCATATTTAGATCAACATACAACCTGTTACTGACTTGCAAATTGCAAAAAACGTAAGAGAATTTGAATTTCGCGGGCTACCTTAGCGCATCCCCCTTAAAGTATGAACAATAACTTTATTTATGTCAAATATAAGTCTTTTATTTTAGATCAAAGGAATTATCATGTTAACGTATTTACGAGTAAAATACGCCAAGATTAGGTACTAACACATTTGTTTACCACTTAAAACGTGTTTTTTTAAAATACCCTCTTCCTGAAATGAATGACGTAATCACAGATTAGAGTAGGCATATTTGGATGTAATTATGTTTTATGTTTTTCATGTTGGCATTGACAACAAGTTGCTTTCTGTTTTGCTTACAACAATTACTTACTTTAATTAATTCTAATTCAGTAGGAAAAAATAGTTAGAGGTAAATAAACATGGCTAGATCGAGGAAAGAAACCACCCTATGGTAAGTACTACAGATGTAATTTCAAGTAAATATAATATAAATAATAAATGATTCGTGTTCCAATAAAAAACCGGCCAAGTGCGAGTCGGACTCGCGCACGAAGGGTTCCGTAATATTATCTATAAAAATGGCAAAAAAATCACGTTTGTTGTATGGGAGCCTCCCTTAAATATTTGTTTTATTTCAATTTAATTATTTATTTTTAAAGGGAATATATTACTAAATATTCTGTGAATATTTCAAGCGTCTACCTGTTGCCGTTATCAATATCGAGCAAAAACAAGCAAAAAAAAAAAACACGTTTGTTGTATGGGAGCCCCCTTAAATATTTATTTTATTATATTTTTTAGTATTTGTTGTTATAGCGGCAACAAAAATACATCATCTGTAAAAATTTCAACTGTCTAACAATCACGGTTCATGAGATACAGCCTGGTGACAGACGGACAGACAGACAGACAGACAGACGGCGCGCGGCGGAGCCTTAGTAATAGGGTTCCCGTTTTACCCTTTGGGTACGGAACCCTAAAAAATATGAACCAAAAATCTGCAAAATATTGTCAGGCCAACAAAATATAAAACGTTTCATTGACCTCACCTAAGAGTTCCACCAGTTAGGACCTGTGTCCACTCACCGATGGCGCCATAGTTAAACAAACATTCTAACATCCTAGGAATATAAACCACATTTTGATCAGTTTTCGTAAGTTCCTGACTCCTAAAGCTTATTAATTAACAAACTAGAAAATATAGCGGTTATAAAAATATAATAATCTTTACTGAACATTCATTTTTGACTACCTAGGCAATCGTTGAATTTACCCAGTGACCGAAGCGGTGGTAATGACTAAATTAAGGAAGTACTTGAGATGAAGACTTGCAATAATTGTGCCGTTGATACAAAAATATCAATCTGCCTAGCCTTTTCTCAACTACGTTGGGGTCGGCTTCCAGTCTAACCGGATGAAGCTGAATAACGGTATGTTACATGGAGCGACTGCCTATCTGACCTCCACAATCCAGTAACTGGGTAATACGATACCCCTTGGTAACACTGGTTGTCAGGTTTTCGGGCTTCTGACGACCCGTAACGACTGTCAAAGTTCCACGAATGACCGCCGGGACCAACGGCATATCGTCTTTTCCGAGGCACGGTGGAGTCTCGGTATGTAAAGATGGTCACCCATCCACGGACCAACCCCGGCAAGCGTAGCTTAACCTGATGGATCGATCCGTACGGCTGTTATTACTTAGGCTTACGGCTGTTATTTCATGTAATGTTAATTATTCAACTAAATCTTCCTCTCTCCGTACATTGGTGAAACCGGTATGAAAATTTTTGGTAGTTTTTAGGGTTTCGTACCCAAAGGGTAAAACGGGAACCCTATTACTAAGGCTCCACCGTCTGTCTGTCACCAGGCTGTATCTCATGAACCGTGATAGTTAGACAGTTGAAATTTTCACAGATGATGTATTTCTGTTGCCGCTAAAACAGAATAAAATAAATATTTAAGGGGGCTCCCATACAACAAACGTAATTTTTTTGTTCGTTATTTGTCCGATATTGATAACAGCAATAGGTAGACGCTTGAAATATTCACAGAATATTTAATTATATATTCACTTTAAAAATAAATAATTAAATTAAAATAAAACAAATTATTAAGGGGGGCTCCCATACAATAAACGTGATTTTTTTGCCGTTTTTATAGATAATGGTACGGAACCCTTCGCGCGCGAGGCCGACTCGCACTTGGCCGGTTTTTGAGTTTATCAAGTTCAGACAGACAGACGCGGCGGGGGGGACTTTGTTTTATAATATTTAAGGATCTACATGAATACTGCTGCTAAGGAGTGTAATCTCTAGAGCTGTCTCTGGTCTGTAGTTCTTAATAGTTAGACGTTGTTCTACTTTTCAAAGCCTCACGTGACTAACCCTCTCCACAGAACATGACCTCTGGGTATGTTTTGTCATTATTTATCAAACATCGTCAAAACATCTACATACTCGTTAGTGATATAGACATAAAAACAATTTCATGATTGACCGATAAAAGTCAGTCTAAATTACATGACCACTCAGAGCAGATTTTAAAAAAAAAAAGAGTAACCGTGGAGTTTCTTGCCGGCTCTTCTCCATAGGAAACGACCAATTGGAACCGTGCACCTAACTTCTGACGTTTCATAAGTGCCCATGTAAGTTTATTGTGAAATAAAATATTTTGATTTTGTCGTGGCTCAGTAGTCAGTGGTAATGCGGAATTACGAGTTGTAAGGTCGTAGGTTCCAACCCAGTCGGACGTTTTACTTTGTGTAATTTATTTAATTATTTTGTTGTGTTCGTTTTTAATTAATATTTTCCGATACAATGTAAAAATTGTTAATAAAATAAATAAATCATCACTGCTTTTAAAACGGTGAAGGAAATCTTCGTGAGAAAGCCGGCATGTCCTAGCACCAAAAATTCAAAGACATGTTACATCTACCAAACCGCTTTAGGCCCGCATGGTGGATTATGGCCCACTCCCTCTCACAGAGAGGGCCTGTGTCTCAGCAGTGAAAACGTTGTATAGGCTGATTATACAAAATTACTGAAGATCGTGAAGAAGTGGGAAATGGGAACTTATTGCCGGAGTCTGTGTTTCCAGATATCTAAAACCTGGGTAGCTTCAAGTCTCGAGTGAATAGGTTACTTCTAGGTAAGCGTGCTCCATCGATGACCACATATTCACTTTAGGTGAGGTAGTGGTTTGCCCACTGTCGAATCCATACTTCCTTACATAATTATTATAAAACACAGTCCCCCGCCGCGCCGCCGCGCCGCCGCGCCGCCCGCGTCTGTCTATCAAACGCGGTAAACTCAAAAACTACCGAACGGATTTTCAGCAATGGACGGAGTGATTCATGAGGAAGGTTTCTACAGAATCTGCCAGGATTGCGAGTTTGTCCGAAAGGGATATCGTGGCCCTGGCACACAGGCATCTGAAGGAACGCGGGTGGGTTTTAGTCAGTAAAAGTCTGACACCCCGCTCTACTAGAGCGAAAGAAGTTATTTGATAATTTCTCACGCAAATAAAAAAAAGGATAGCTTTCTACAGGATTGTAAGTACATCTTATAAAGTTCAACAAAGAAGACCGCCACAGCATATTAATAAGTCTATCTTTTAGGGATGACTCACAGTAGCCATTTATATCTTTCAGAATTTGATAAAAAAAAAGTTATGTCCGAAGCTATTTTGACCGGTATTATGTTAATCCTTATCCAATAAAATCTGTTGTTTAAATTGGGCATTTAATTTAGGTTTTACTATGTCTTGATATCATATCATTTAAAATGAATACTATAAAAGATATCACAGATTCAAAATTATTATTATTATTATTATTACAGAAAAAAATAGTTATGGTTGACGGCGGAGCAGCGCTAGGCTAGGAGTCAATGACTTTTTCCTCGGCTATTAGGTATGCGATCATCGATTCGCTTCGTTTTAATTTAATCCCGGTAGTACGTTCCCGTGGGATATATTTCCCGACATCCATGTCGGTCTGTGTGTTACTGAAGCTAGTCTATATATACAGGGTCAAATTAAATTAGCTAGCGAAACTCCGCAGACGTGATGAGTATTGATATCTAAGTACGACAAAATAAAAACAACAAAGATTTGATGTTTTTTTTTGGGTCAATGACCGCTGATATTGTTGTTACTTAGGGACTTGAAGTTTGAGTTGATAAAATCTGTTTTATCGTGTTGGATATCGATACCATCGCGTTTGTGAAGTTTACACAAAAAACCTGATTTTTAAGAAACCCCAAAAATAAACATTAAATTTTTTTATTTATTTTATCATGTCTAGATATCGATAACCATCACGTCTGCGGAGTTTCGCTAGCTAATTTAATTTGACCCTGTATACTAATAATATCGCATAATTTATAATAATATTATAAAGAGAAAAGATTTGATTTTGTGTTTGTTTGTGATGGATAAACTCAAAAACTACTTACCTGATTTTAAAAATTATTTCACCTATAGAAAGCTACATTATCAGCAAGTAACAACGAATGTATTTGATTTCAGAAAAATCAGAAATCCCTACGAAAATTACAATAATGTAAATGTAACCCAAGGTATAAAAAAATTGCCTATAAAAGTTATTATTTGGCGTGCGCTGTGAAAACTATTGATGATTCATAAAATAATGTACAGACGCCAGCACATCAAGCTACTACAATCTGTCAAATTTCTTCAATAGATTTTCAACTTTAACCCTACAGTATAAGGTTCAAGGTTGATTGGGAAAATTTGACAGTTTCGGGTAGCTTGATCTGCTGGCGTCTGTACTACATGTTTATAGTACTCATCAATACCCACAAAAACATCCGCGAGGGTATATGTCTAACTATTATAATAAAGTCACAGTAACCGTTTTTTGTTTAAATTAGTCAATCAAAACACGGGCAGAATCGAAAGATGATGACATTCGTATCATGATATTATTCCCTATCCAACTAAATAGTTCCATAACCAATGTTGATTGTGTGTGTTTATGTAAATTCCCCTTTAAATTTATTCGAATCGGACCTTTCGTTTAGAAATTAAGACGGGTATAACAATGCTAACAGTAAGAAAAATGCCGCTGTGGAAACGAACTGGGTGGGAAATTGTCAAATAACTTCTCCCGCTCTGGGCGGAGCGGGAGGGCGTGTCAGACTTTTACTGACTAAAACCCACCCGTGTTCCTTCCGTTGCCTGTGTGCCAGGGCCACGATATCCCTTTCGGACAAACTCGCAACCTCGGCAGGCATTGGTCCTATTGGACCCCGTCAATTAGTGCTGACATCTCTTTGAGGCGCGCGTGGAACACAACGCGCCGTCGACCCGGGCCTGGTCCTTATCGGACGGCGAGCTACCCATCGCTCACCGTCCGCAGGCCCGCGCCTACGGTGGCCGGAAATCGGCTTGCGACTTCCGACGCCCGGGGCGTCTCCTGCGGCGACTAGGGGCGCGAGGGCGCGAACCTTGTCTCACCCTCACGCGTTCCGCCTCCTCCTTCGCTAGCATAACTGCTTCGCAGAAGGAGGTGACGGCCTCCCATGCACTCTCGCTCCGAACCATGGCCTGAACCAGGGCCGGACGCGAGAGATCGCCGCCGCCGATCGCCTCCGTGAGGACACGGCGGTGCTCCGCCCAAGCTGGGCAGACCTCCACCGTGTCCTCCGGGCGATCCACACAGTGGTGACACCCGGGCGTTTCCTCCCGCTTAATCCTAAACAGGAACCTCCCGAAACATCCATGTCCGGTGAGGACCTGCGTCAGGCGGAAGGTGAGGACGCCGTGGCGCCTCTCCAGCCACTCCTCAAAGAGGGGACTTATCGCCACAATTGTGGCGTGCCCAAAGCGAACAGCCCTACGATTAGTCTATTAGTTACCTGCACATTTTATTTTTTGTAAACTAGAAACAGTTGAATACGAGGTAGTTTGTAATACATATTAAAGTTTGTCATAACATCACACTATTATTATAAAGGCGAAAGTTTGTGAGTGCGTGTGTGTGTGTATGTTTGTTACTTCTTCACGCTCAAACGGCTGTGCCAATTTTGATAAAATTTTGTATGGAGGTAGCTGACACCCTGGATTAAGACATAGGCTACTTTTTATCCCGATATTCCCACGGGATCGAGACTTACGCGGGTGAAACCGCGGGGCGCAGCTAGTAATAAATAAAAAGATCGCAACCGTTACTTTTCGGAAATTATCTTTTAAACGGGACTAACACTCTCCGTGTTTAACGAAATCCACGCGGACAACGTCGCGGGCGAAGTGCTAGTATTTAATAAAAATAATTGAATTACCTGTAGTTTGACCCTGGCATTCTCCAGATTAATGTTGCAGGTGAAGAAGGAAGCTCCTATCGTGGGAGATATGTGCTTTGAAAACATCTTGCCTATGTACCGGACTACCAGGCTGGTTTTGCCGACACCTGTAACAGAGATATGATAGTAATTTGCATTAATTAAAGTAACTTCTGGTTTTTAGGGTTCCGTACCTCAAAAGTATAAAATTTGCTCCCGAAAAGTGCACCTCATATTTAAAATTCATTTATTTGCGTTACACGTCCGTGTTTGGGTCAAATTCACAGACACCAAATTTCAACTCAATCGGTCCAGTAGATTCGGAGCAAATTGGTTGTCTGTGACAGACGGACAGACAGACAGACGAGTGATCCTATAAGGGTTCCGTTTTTTCCTTTTGAGGTACGCAACCCTAAAAATGGTCACCCATCCACGGATTGAAAGCTGCAATGTCAAGCTGCAAAGTTTAACCCACGCGAAAGGTATTTCATATCTGATGCAAAGAACTGGGTCAGCTACAGAAATAGATTCAACGACCGACCAGTTTTAACAATTAATAAGACGGGGTAATAACGACAAAAAAAAACCTGGTCTGGTTTATCCCAGCCCGGCCCAGCGCAGCCTAGTAATATATTTATGCTAATAAATAACTTTTGCCAGATGTGGTATATTATGTATAGAATTGAACTAAGAAAAACTGCGACAAATTGTTTTTTAACCGACCTAAAAAAAATGAGGAGGTATATAATGTTCGGCTGTATGTTTTTTTTTATACAGGGTTACTGGTAATTCGACGTATATCCGTCAGGGGCTGATAAGGGGGCCAAAATGCAACAAATTTAACCCCCATATGTATGGCCGAAATTCAATAGTTTTCGAGATATTAGAATTTTAAGGGTTTTTCGATATTTACCCAAAATTTGACATTTCATACCAAATAAAAAAAAAACTACATATTTGAATGGGTACCATTAAAAATGATGTTGTAGCTGGCACTTCAATTAAGGTATGGACATAATTAAAACTACTTAATTTAACAAAATAATGAAAATAATGAGCGATATAAGAATAATATCTTACCAATATTTTCATTTTACGCTTCAAAAATATTGTCTCGTCACAAAAATTTCTATGACATTAATCGTACAAATAACTAAAACAACTTGCTTATTCTGTAAGCTTTCCAGAAAGCTATAAAAGTCAATTTTAAAATACATAATTCGTGCCAAGGCATGTGTTTGAATCGGCGCGGGGAGAGAAAGGGTCATTTGTATTTGTATGAAATAAAATGCATAAAAAAATGTACATCAAATTTTATTACAAATTTTACACATCTTGTTCAAAATGAGCCCCTCGATTACGAATGCAGGTTCGAATTCTCTTCCTAACTTCGGTTTTCGTCACTCTTGATATGAACGTTGTTCTCATCTGTTGCGCCGCGTTTATTATTCGCTGTCGAAGTTCTTCGACTGAATTTATTGGGGTCACATAAACTAATGCCTTCATATGACCCCAAACGTAAAAATCAAGTGGTGTGATATCAGGGCTTCGTGCTGGCCACGGAATTGGCCCTCCCCTCCCAATCCATCGGTTTGGATATCTCTCGTCTAGCCACTGTCGGACAGTAATCCGGTAATGTGCTGGGCAACCATCATGTTGAAACATGAGGTTGTTTTTTATTTCTTCGGGAACATCCGCCAACAAATCGTCTAGGTTGTTTCTCAAAAACTCCTCGTAATTCGGGAAAATCGGTTGTTTTAGCGAGGATCATAAACTAAAAACACAGATAATTTCTCTCCCCGCGCCGATTCAAACACATGCCTTGGCACGAATTATGTATTTTAAAATTGACTTTTATAGGTTTCTGGAAAGCTTACAGAATAAGCAAGTTGTTTTAGTTATTTGTACGATAATGTCATAGAAATTTTTGTGACGAGACAGCATTTTTGAAGCGTAAAATGAAAATATTGGTAAGATATTATTCTTATATCGCTCATTATTTTCATTATTTTGTTAAATTAAGTAGTTTTAATTATGTCCATAGCTTAATTGAAGTGCCAGCTACAACATCATTTTTAATGGTACCCATTCAAATATGTAGTTTTTTTTTAATTTGGAATGAAATGTCAAATTTTGGGTAAATATCGAAAAACCCTTAAAATTCTAATATCTCGAAAACTATTGAATTTCGGCCATACATATGGGGGGTTCAATTTGTTGCATTTTGGCCCCCTTATCAGCCCCTGCCAGATATACGTCGAATTACCAGTAACCCTGTATGTCTTCACCGATTTCTCCGTCAATTGTAGACCGATTTTGAAAATTCCAACGACAAAGTCAGAATCTGATGAGGGGAAAGAAATCCATCCCAGGGTAATCCTCAAATTTGATAGTCACACCTATGACGATTTGGGTATTTTTTATAGTAACTCATGCATTTCCACTCAGAAAGCACCATTTGGTGAAATGGAACTGATGATGAAGACCACCGGAACTACTCAATAATAAGTATTTCACGGGTTGCGATTCGATTACTTTAATATGGTTGCTAAACAATTTATGCTCGTCACAATGCATAATCGTGAAGTGGACTCAGTTCTCCTGGTTCTGACCAGGAGAACTCCTCAACAATTAACGTCCCGAAAAACAATATTTGGTAAAAGGTGATTAGTAGTTTACAGTAGCTATTGTAACTAAGATAAATTACAAATTGACCCACTAAAAAGTGAAAAATAAAAAACTATTTTCCAAGTTATTTTTCGGTTTGAAGTGTTTTTGTTTTCAAGTAGGTTGGTTTTTTTTTTGGAATAAAGTTTTTAGTTTTAAGTACACTATTATATTGATGTTGAAGAAGGGCTATCATGTTCACATCCAAGAGGTTTTGCCACACCGGGAACAAAAAAAAAACGGTTATCGTGTTTACCCGATACGCCATCGTCTGACTTCTACAACCAAATTATTGGAAAGTCTGATGTACTCTTTTTAAAAAGAACCGTAAAGGCTCGGTAAAGTTTGTTTGAAAGAGTCTTTGGTCAACTGGACCCAACTCGAAACGGACCCGCGGATCACTCAACCTAATCACATTTTGAATAGGTCGACTGGACCCACTGCCCAATTTCATTATTATTGTTTTTATTTTTATGACTTACTAGCTGCGCCCCGCGGTTTCACCCGCGTAAGTCTCGATCCCGTGGGAATATCGGGATAAAAGTAGCCTATGTCTTATTCCAGGGTGTCAGCTACCTCCATACAAAATTTTATCAAAATTGGTCCAGCCGTTTGAGCGTGAAGAAGTAACAATCATACACACTCACAAACTTTCGCCTTTATAATATTATTGTGAAAATATACCAATATTATTCAATTAGGTATATTCACTAACACTAAATATTTTTTTATTGTAATAAATACCTAATTTAAGTGCACGAGCACCGCTAATAGTTGATTTATGCAACTATTACGTTGATTTGTATAATTTTATCCATAAATGTTATTTTGTCTGTCTGTGATTTTGAAATAGTATCTTTTTCTGTGTTATACTTATTTGAGTATTCCATTTAGTTAATTTCTCGTTTTAAAAAGGTCTTGGTTTTAATATGTACCTAGTTTAAATTAATTGATTTTGATTGTGTAAATTGTTTAAACCTAATTAAATTGCGTTTTATTATATTTTGACTAACCAATTTTGCGCTCGACTGTACCCACTGGTAGCTTTAAACAATAGATGTTTTTATGTGGGTCCAGTTAACCAATAAAAATACAGAATATAAGACCTGCGGGTCCAGTGACCGAAGACTCAAGATGTCACAATTTTAAACTAAATACCTAGACGTAGTACATACTAGAGGGGCTCGTGACTAAATAATAACAGTCCCACGGGTCGCTGGAAGGTTGAGGTAACCTTCCCGAGGTCGGTCCGAGTGTCTGACAACCAGTCTTACTAAGGTGTATCGTATTACCTAGTAACTGGATTGTAGAGGTCAGATAGCCAGTCGCTCCGTGTACAATACTGGTATTCAGCTGCATTCGATTATACTGGAAGCCGACCCCAACATAGTTGAGAAAACGCTAGGCAGATGATGTATTATAATGAGATAAACATAATAATTATGATAGTTTTCAGCAACAGGATCAGTGTAATATACAGGTTGTTATTTCGTTTTATTTTATGCATGTATACAGGGTAGTTCTTAGGGTCTGTAGTCAACAAGGAACCCTTACCCTTATCTTCACAATGGCCGTCTGTCTGTATGTCTGTCCCCGGCTTAGCTCAGAGACTATTAGTACTAGAAACATGTAATTTGGCATTTTTGTTAGAGTCAAGTGTCCCCCCTGCCAGCTAAATGGTTGTTGTTGGATATGTGAAAAAAATTATGGCAGTTTTAAAAGGAAAACTATCACAGCTAAGTAGGCTTTACAAGTTAACGGGTAACAGTCGAACAAGTTACATTTGCAGTTGGAGAATTGATCGTGGCGTTATTATATCGATGTATGGGAGAACATGTTAACTACAATGTTAAGTTTGTTTTTGGGATAAATTCATCCCAACTACGGGGCCCTTCATTGTGCGTGGTCCGACACGCATATGGCCGGTTTTTTTATCAAAATTTTGGGGCCACAAATGATATGAATGAAAGGCCATTGCATGTAGCTGAGATGAGAATGCTAAGAGGAATGTGTGCTGTGACACGAATGAATGGAATAAGAAATGAGTATACTTAAAAGAGGAAGTCTGGAAGTGACACTGGTGACTGAAAACTTTTGTGGAAATCGGTCGTCATGGTATGTATGGGCATGTGATGCGGAGGAATGAGGAGAAATGTCGTGAGGAAAGTTTTGAGTATGAATGTCAATGGCTATAAAAGTAGGGGAAGACCAAAGAAACGATGGATGGACTGTGTGAAAGATGATATGGCTAGAAAGGGAGTGACTACCGAGATGACGACTAATAGAGAAGTATGGAAGAAAAATAAATGTTTGCCCCGAGTCCAAATAAATTGGGATATGGGCGGGAGAATGACCACAGCGTAGTTTTTTGGTAAAAAAAATTCCAGACCAGATATTCTTTTTTTAGGGCTCCGTACCCAAAGGGTAAAACGGGAACCCTATTACTAAGGCTCCGCCGTCTGTCGGTCCGTCTGTCACCAGGCTGTATCTCATGAACCGTGATAGTTAGACAGTTGAATTTTTCACAGATGATGTATTTCTGTTGCCGCTATAACAACAAATACAAAAAAACAGAATAAAATAAATATTTAAGGTGGCTCCCATACAACAAACGTGATTTTTTTTGCTCGATATTGATAACGGCAACAGGTAGACGCTTGAAATATTCACAGAATATTTAGTTATATATTCACTTTAAAAATAAATAATTAAATTAAAATAAAACAAATATTTAAGAGCTCCCATACAACAAACGTGATTTTTTTGCCGTTTTTATAGATAATGGTACGGAACCCTTCGCGTGCGAGTCCGAATCGCACTTGGCCGGTTTTTTCTATTCAAATAACGTTGCGTCGCCATGGAATCTCAAGATAAATTGTGTAGCGGTATGTATATATTTCTATAAAACTGGTTTGTCAGCCCAGTATTGAGTGATGTAAGGGTAACATTAGCATTACTAGTTATAATAAATACTATTGTGATGATTTCATAAAAATAGCTTTTTAGGGTTCTGTATCTCAAAAGGGAAAAACGGAACTCATATAGGATCACTCATGTGTTCTGCCTGTCCGTCTGTCACAGCCAATTTGCTCCGAAAAATGCCAACAACTAGGTTAAACTTTGTTCACGTTTGGTATCCTCATGTCATCATCTGCCTGCCTTTCCGCGTCGGCTTCCTGTCTAACCGGATGCAGCTGAATACCAGTATTTTACATGGAGCCACTGCCTATCTGACCTCCACAACCCAGTTACTGGGTAACACGCTACCCCTTAGCCCGCGCGCCCGCGCGCCCTCTTAGCGTTACTGGTTGTCTGACTTTTGAACTTTGACGACCCGTAACGCCTGTCAAAGATGTACGAATGACCGCCGCCGCACCGCCGGGAAAATGACCGCCGCCGCACCGCCGGGAAAATAACGATTTAAAAGTTACTACTTAGCTTGCAAAATGTGGCTGTTACTACAGGGTCAAATAAGATAAAAAAAAAGAAAAATAAAACAGACCAAGTGCGTATCGGACCACGCACAATGAAGGGTTCCGTAGTTGGGATGAATTTATCTCGAAAACCAACTTAACATTGTAGTTGAAAAACATGTTCTCCCAAACATCGATATACGTCACGGTCAATTCTCCAACTGCAAATTTAAGTTGGTCGACTATTACTTCTTTACTTGTAAAGCCTACTTAGCTGTGATAGTTTTCCTTTATTTGTCTATTGCCATGATTTTTTTCACATATCCAAAAACAACCATTTAGCTGGCAGGAACACACACACACACTTGGACAAAAATAGAACTTTAAAGCTTAATATTACGCAAACGGAGGTCGAGAAATGGTTTTCACAGACCCGCAATAGGTATTTTTGAACGGCTTATCCAAGGATATCCCACACTATAGGATAGACGAGAAAAAAAAATATCCTCCCCACTTTACGTACCTACCTTACGAAAATTATTTTTTCAAATTTTATTTTACCACTTTGGCGTGATTAATATGTATGTCCATGCCAAATTACAGCTTTCTAGTACTAAGAGACTCTGAGCTAAGCTGGGGACAGACAGACGGACGGACATGGCGAAAATATAAGGGTTCCTTGTTGACGGAACCCTAAAATTTTTTTTTTTTTTGAGGTCAACGACACTGTAGTTACTTGAAGTACTTATCAGTTTCTAAATCTGTTGTTTTTCCTGTGTTAACCTCACCGAAGTGAGGAGTTTCGATACGAGTATCTTAACACGATAGACAAAAACAAAACAGATTTTCGCAGCTATTTAAGTAACTTCACACCATGCAGTGGTCATGTTTTATCATGATATCGATACCCTTCCCCATATCGTCTGCGGAGCTCCGCTAGCTAATTAAATTTGACCCTGTAGATAGACACCATTTTTTTTTTGAAAAATGAAATGTTTAAAATATTTTTCCAATTGAATAACTTTGTAATATTTATTCAGCTTATTTTGATAGTAGATTGTAATTATTTAAGTGTATATTTTGCATGCCCAAGTGACGGCAGGCATGGAGAACATTATCAAAAAATGTATAACATCTATAACCCTACCCATGTTGGCAAAAAATATTTTTTATTTATTTATTGTTATTATCTATAACTTGGTGACAAAAACAACTTAACAATAATTTGGTACAGAGATGTGAGACTAATTAATCTCCTGGCTCCCAAACTAGGTTTATTGCCTGTGACTTGGGAGTCAGTGATTCCAAAACTTATGCTAACATAAACTGCGTCGATACACCAATAGATTTATCATATATTTATGGTTACTTATTGACTAATTATTTGATACCTACACTTATGCTTACTACTTGGGAAGACAAGCTTGCTTGGTTACAGGCATTACAGCCATACTCAGTGTGCTCCGCGGATCCCTACGCGTACGGCTCCGCAAAGCGTATGTTGCTCCGCGAAAATATAACTGTACCCTAATTGCGTAACGCAGTTTGAATCGGAATCGGAATTACTTTGAAGTATATTGCTAAGGCCATTAACACACGGCACCGCGCACCGCCGCGGTAGGCGGTGAACCGGATTTCATGTCGCATTGGCCTCTTATAAATCCGTTGATGCCTAGCACACGTATACGGCCCGACCGCGCGGTCGAGCGATGCTCTCACCCTCTCCGACCGCGGCGGTGCGCGGTGTCGTGTGTTAATCGCCTAATCCACTGCTTCATATGTTAGAAAAAATTATCTGCTCAACAACGTAAAGGCGCGGACCCACCGCGGCGCATGCTGAGCACGGGCACGCGGCGCAATTTAGCTGCGTGTATTAATTTGTTTGACAACGTGGGTCTACGTTTCCACTGGAGTACCTACACGAAGACCCACGACTATGTGTAGCGTGGCACGGCGCACGGAGAGGCTACGTACGGCTACGCTGTATGACTGAAAACTGCTCTGCGATAAGCGAGCTGTACATAGTCATGGGTCATAATCGTGTACTCCAGTGGAAACGTAGACCCACGTCGACAGCGTTGAGCTATGTAACCGCCTATTCGAGCAAGCCACGCATGTATCAATGACGTCAATTCATGCGTAGCCTCTCCGTGGGTTGCAGTGGACACAACCACATACATTTTCTTACAAAGCGAAGCTTAATACACGTGCGTAGCCTCTCCGTGCACCGCCGTGGGCCCGCGCCTTAAATATCGCAATGAATGTTGTTGAACTGTCAAATTGAAACAGATTCCTGATACTGTGTTACGCAATTAGCCCTCTGGTCATAAACATAATGAAAAAAAAAATACTAAAGGGGTAATATATTTTATTTTACACTGCGACCTGAGTAAAATAAAATCTATCTAAATATTCCAACATAAAGTAAAAAAAAATATGCAAATGTTAATGTCAAGTATAGAATACACTGATAACTATTTTGGAGTATTTTAGGGGTCCGTCAAATATTTCCTTTTCCAAAAAGTTTAAGCCGAGGATGTTAATGTTACAAAGTACTACCATTACGAGTGCGAAGTATGAGTAATACCAACACTGAACTGATTATAGGAATCTGATAATAACAATACACAGTGTAAAGATATTTAATGTATGTTTTTAACTAACATAACATCACGCCTGTAATCCCCGAAGGGTTAGGCAGAGGTGTACCTATAGTACACCCATGTTTCACCAGTTATGTTTAAGTCCCATGTAATAGGGTGCAAGCCTATTGCCATCAACCGGGCACCAATCCAGACTCCGGGCCGCTGCTGAGAAATTCTTGGTGGAAAAACCCAATAACACTTTGCCCGACCTGGGAATCGAACACCGGACCTCGTGCTTGCGACCACTAGACGAATGAGGCAGTTAGTGTTTTTACCAACGGAGCTCCGACGGGATCTCATGGCGTCATGGAGACTGCGATTGTCGCAACCCAGCGCTGGGAACAATTGTGGCGATGAGCCCCCCCCCTCTTTGAGGAGTGGCTAGAGAGGCGCCACGGCGTCCTCACCTTCCGTCTGACGCAAGTCCTCACCGGACACGGTTGTTTCCTGTTCAGGATATAGCGGGAGGAGACGCCTGGGTGTAACCACTGTGTGGATCGCCCGGAGGACACGGTGCAGCATACGGTGGCGGTCTGCACAGCTTGCGCGGAGCACCGCCGTGTCCTCGCGGAGGCGATCTGCGGCGGCGATCTCTAGCGTCCGGACCTGGTAAAGGCCATGGTTCGGAGCGAGTGCATGGGAGGCCGTCACCTCCTTCCGCGAAGCAGTAATGCTCGCGAAGGAGGAGGCGGAACGCGTGAGGGAGGGGCAAAATTCGCGCCCTCACGCCCCTAGTCGTCGCGGTAGACGCCCCGAGCGTCGGGAGTTGCAGGCCGATTCCCAGCCACCGTAGGCGCGGGCTTGCGGACGGTGAGCGATGGGTAGCTCGCCGTCCAATAAGGACCAGGCCCAGGTCGACGGAGCGTTGTGTTCCACGCGCACCTCAAAGAGATGTCAGCACCAACTGGGCCAATGCCTGCTAGGGTAGCGAGTTCGTCCGAAAGGAATATCGTGGCCTACGCACACAGGCAACTGAAGGAACACGGGTGGGTTCTAGTCAGTAAAAGTCTGGCACGCCCTCCATAATCATGACATAATCTTGGTCAGATCAGAAATTTGAGTGGACCTGTCCAATCAGTGCAAGCATTTGTCAGTTATCGTGCAGCTCGAACTTAAGGAGCTCAACATCAGGTGAAGTGAGCCAGCTGTCATTACATTGATACTTAGAGCATCATTGATATTGAGTGTATTAATGCTCAATTTATGACAAACATAACATAATATAACCTAAACTGCTAAGTACAATCGTCCAATGACGTCTTTCTTATGCACTTTATGTTAAGGGGAAGAGACTTTATTCTCCTGTTCTTTAGTCAGCACTTGCTAGTTTAAGTTCACTCACACTGCACTAAACTAACTCAAAAGGTTTTACCCTTTTTAGTCTTCGCACTAATTCAGTGTTGTCAAGGAGCTGGATCGCCTCGACATTCACGTGATGATGAAGTCTGTGTTCGTGAGCTTCCTTCCGCATATTTTTTTATTACTATGTTTACGACATCCATCTGGAGGTCCCGGTGGAGGTCGCTGTTTCTAATGTACCAGGGCGCGTTGACTACATCCCTGAGTACTTTGTTATGGAATCGTTGTATAATTTGACGATTGCTTTGGCTGGTGCAACCTCACAGCTGAATACCGTAGGTCCATACAGGCTTTAAAACTTGTTTGTATAACAACTATTTCTTAGATATTGACAATGGCGAGTGTCTACCAAGTAGCCAATACATTTTTTTGTATCTGTCTAGTTCGGCTCTTTTCTTTTTGACACGCTCTTTCCAGCGCAGTTTTGCATCCAGAGTCATGCCGAGATATTTAGCAGTATTCGCGTATGCTATTGGTTGATTATTCATGAACACCGGAAAGTATTGTGGCTTTTTATTGGTGAAGTCAATGTGGATAGACTTGCTTTCATTGAGTTTGATACGCCATGTTGCAGTCCACTCTTGTGTGAAGTCCAAAACGCGCTATCTATCTCTGAGTGTAACAAAATCAACAAACAGGTTGCTAGTACCAGTAACCTGTTTAATAAGTTGGTAGGTAGTAAGCCAAAATCAGTGTATGAGCCAGCTGTAACTATAGATTTGACTGGTGATGACACCATACCATTGTGTCCTATTGTTATGAGTCACAATAAA
Organism: Tiliacea citrago; assembly: GCA_963921375.1. Taxonomy (NCBI): domain Eukaryota; kingdom Metazoa; phylum Arthropoda; class Insecta; order Lepidoptera; family Noctuidae; genus Tiliacea; species Tiliacea citrago. The sequence continues at coordinate 13,185,810 of OY992807.1, read as the reverse complement.
TTAAAGAAATCCATTAGAATCAAGAAATTAATTAAACAGTCAAATAGAGCAATTAAAAAACAAAAGCTCTTAAAATTGAATCTTTCCCTAAGAAAGGAACGTGTTGTCTTATCTAAAACTTTAAATACATGTACTTTAGAATTAGATAAATGTAGGGAAAAATATGACACTGACATCCAGCTCCTCTATAACGATATATTACACAAGGAGCACTTACTGAAGGATATTTTTGAAAAATATGAGACTTCACAACAACAACTAAGTAACCGCTTGTTTGAGGCTGGGGATCTACTGGATTTGGTGAAGGGCAATGCTGAGAGGTATGAGTCCCTGACTAATAACCGCTCATGTAGCTGTGCCAACCAACCATTACCTTCTCAGCCTCACCCTAACTTGCCCCCTCTAGTGTTGGCTCTTCCAGCAGAAACCTGTGTTAGCTTACAGCAAAATAAAACAATATTTTTTTGTGATGAATTAGGTTCAGGCTTTGGAAAAATTTTACTCAATTACCTAAGCCATAGTTTTACCAATCAGAGTTATCATAACATAAGTTATAAACAAATGATTAAAAGAATTGCAGACACAAACCTAAATAATTATGCTACAATGGTTTTGCTATTAGGAAATAGTACTGGTATTACCAGAAAGGACATAGTGGATGGTGTGAACACCTTATTAAAGTTAAATGTAGAAAAGCTGATATTGTGTGCTTTTCCTTATTCTGACACTTTATCAGATGATGATAATAATTATATTTTTAAGTTGAATTATACTATTCATAGGCTGACATGTTGTCATAGTGACAAATTATTGTATTTTGACACTAATAAGTTTGTTAGTGGTTTTAAGTTGTCTCAGAGAACTTTATCTCTGTCTGGGAAATGTAGACATATGATTGCTATGTTGATAGCATATAATATTAATGAGGTTATAGCTAATATAACCAATTGTAGTATTAGTGACGATTCTATGTTGTCTAGTTATACTAACAACATAGTGATTAATTATGATTCATCATGTTGTACAAAGGAGGATCCACCTATAATACCAACATTCTTGGAGGCCACTACCAGTCAGATAGGGTATTCTCTTCCTGCTGGAACTCATACAGGCATTCTAGACTCTTCAGCTGTAGTTGTGGATCTGGATGTCACTCCGGATAATTATTTAAACTAGACAGTAAGACAACAGAAGTTACCCCATCCAATAACCAATTATTATTGTTAGAGAATAATAAAATGGTATCTTCTGGCAATTTAACTCATAAAAAAAACCAAAGGGAGTGCAACATACTTTAAAATTATTTAATCAAAATATCCAAGGTTGCTCTTCCAATTTACTGGAAATAGAATTGTTTTTAGAAAAAACCAAGTATGATGTCATTTGTTTAACAGAACCTCAGAACCTCATGAAGCATAGTAAAGTAGTTCCTTTGTTCAAATCCGGAGATAGTAAAGAACCCAACAATTATAGGCCCGTGTCAATTCTGCCAGTTCTCAGTAAGGTGTTTGAAAAGTTGATGCTCAATCAAATGTTACGTCACTTCAATAAAAATTCCATCTTTCATGAACAACAGTACGGTTTCACTAAAGGTCGTTGTACCACTGACGCCGGTGTCACCCTAATAAAGAACATTTTTAACGCCTGGGAGGAAGCATAAGATGCCATTGGAATCTTTTGTGACCTCTCTAAGACTTTCGATTGCGTTAACCATGAGACACTTCTGCTGAAACTAGATCACTATGGGATTAGGAATACAGCTCTTGATTTACTTAGATCATACCTGAAAGATAGAAAAGTTAAAGTTCAAGTAAACGACGTGAACTTCTCTGGAACTGGTCTGAAATGGCAATGGGCGTTCCTCAAGGTTCTACATTGGGTCCATTCCTCTTTTTAGTTTACATTAACGATTTACCCCAATTACTTCAAAATCAACCAAAGATGGTTTTATTTGCAGATGACACGTCATTGATCTTTAAAATAGACCGACGGTCTCAAAAACTTGACGACGTGAATAATTCTATTCTTCAGGTTCAAGATTGGTTTGCGGTAAATAATTTGGTTCTAAATGAAAAAAAAACCAAATGCATTAGATTTAAACTACCTAATGTTAGAAGTAGCGAATGTGATATCATATTGAATGGAGAAAAACTGGAATGTATTAATCAAACGGTTTTCCTAGGAATCACTCTAGACGAGAAACTACAATGGGGACCACATTTAACATCTCTTGCAGGGCGGTTAAGCTCGGCCGCTTATGCTGTTAGGAAGATAAGACAGTTAACAGATGTAGAAACCGCGCGCTTGGTCTGTTTTAGCTACTTCCACAGCATTATGTCGTACGGTATTTTATTGTGGGGTCGGGCTGCTGACATTGAATCCATCTTTATTTTGCAAAAGAGAGCTGTCAAAGCCATTAATAATCTATGTCGCCGAGAATCTCTTAGGGAACTCTTTAAAAGGAATAATATTATGACGGTACCTTGCCAATTCATTTATGAAAATATTATGTATGTAAGAAAAAACCTACATCTTTTCAAAAAAATAAGTGATAGACATAATTTCAATACTAGAAATAAAGATAAAATAGATCAGCCATGTTTCAGATTATCTAAAGTACTTACATACATCTTTTATAGGGTACTGTGTTAAATGTTACAACAAAATACCTTGTGATATATTGCAATTAAATGAAAGAAAATTTAAAACTCATATAAAAAGCACACTTTGTAAACAAGCTTATTACAAATTAGAGGATTATATCCAGGATAAGAATGCTTGGAAACATGCTTGTCCAGCTCCATAGGACAATCTAGAGTCTAGACAAAATCTAATTGATTGCTATTTTAATTGTATATTTTATTATTTTTATGACATTTATTTTACACTCTGTGATTACCTTAACTCACACACTGATTATTTTAGGAAAACTTTTTTTTTTTTTACAATGTTTGTTAATATGTGAGCACCATGTATCTATCACATAATTAATTTATCTGTCATTGCTTCATTATTAATTCTTTTTACCTATTGTGGTATAGTAATTTTATTCTAGGTGCATCGTCTTCACATATAATTATATAATTGATGTACCAATACCAAATATTGTAAAACATTTTAAAAGAGTAACGGTGGAGTTTCTTGCCCATTCTTCTCCATACGAAGCTACCTTTTGGAAGGGGCGACTAGAATCAATTCTATTTTATTTGTAACTTTTGACGTTCAAAAGTGCCATCTATGTGCCTATTTGAAATAAATAATTTGACTTTGACTTTGACTCATAGACACGGTTTATGGACTCTTGAACCTTTTCTACGGCTTCCTCGTGACTATTTCCAACAGCCATGATAGCTGTGTCGTCAGCAAAGGTTGCAATTAAATTATTTTCTAGCTCCGGAATATCGCAGGTGTATAGTGGATACAGGACAGGACCAAGTACACTCCCTTGTGGTACTCCAGCTTTTATCTGCCTAAGGTCTGAATAAGCGTTTCTTTGTCTAATCCTAAACAATCTGTTTGATATATAGGACTCTAAGATGTCTGAAAATTGTTGAGGCAGCGTTGTTTTTACTGAATAGATCGGCTGTACTCTACATTCCGATCACCAGTTTTGTAGTCCTGGGACACTCAGCAATAGGTAGATGATCGTTAGGTACTGATCTTGCACGGTATGCAGCCATCCGATCGATACTACAGCTCATGCTAGTTGAATTTAGTTCTTTTCAGTCTGGTTAACGTAACTGGATTTGACATAAGAGTGATAATTAAGATTATTAGTGAAACCGAAAGTTCAACAACGCCATGTTATCTCAACAAATAACCTCACGCTAGTCGGTCAATCTCCTGACGCAATTCAACAAGCATGCAATATTGATGATAAACGTTGTTGACATTATAATCAAGAGGATTTATTACTGTGGATGACTACTGTGCATTATCTGTTATCAGATAAGATTAGGGCGAACATGGTAGACAGAGTAAGGAGTCTTTTGTTTGATAAAATGTGTGATGAAATTGCAGTCTAATGCCCGTTTCCGCTGCAGCCCGCGAAATTTAGATTTTCTCACGTTTTTTGCTATTTGCAGGTCAGTGTCAGGTTGTATGTTGATCTAAATATGATTCGCGACTACAACAGAGATGTATTAACTGAATTATAATAATTAGAATCATTCTCTCTTAACTTTACAATCATTTACCAAAATCATATCCTATATAAACTAAAACTATTAATAAACTAAAATATGGGCTTTCCCCGCTGTCAACGGGAAAAGTGCCAAAAGGCTGGCAGCATTGCCACGTTGGATGGCAATATTGATTCTTTGGGCTAAAAATAGGCCAGCCCTCTGGTCACGTGAAGAGTCGACCAACCGCTTGGCGATGTCCCGAAATACTTGATGAGCACTCGGACCCCAAGGCCCTAGTGTTTCAACCCCAAACGGCTCAAACATATAGCTCCCAATAAGGTTGTTATATTTGCGCCGTTTCCTGTAGCTGCCGCCCCAGCACAACCCGCCGTGCCAGGAAGATGGGATGGCGCGAGGGTGTCGACACGGGTTGCATCCTACACCAAAGGTCTACCCTACTTCCATGGCATTATGGTCATTTCGTCTGGCCTCTTCCCATCGTCGCGCGCCAAGCCAAGCCGCGCCAAGCCAGGTTCTAAAACAGCTGGCACTCCGGCGGTGACAAGAGCCCGACGGATGATGTCATTAATGCTACTCTTAAGTTAGATTTGTTCCCCAATTTCATGATTTCATGAACAAGTCATTCAATGGAAAAAATCTAACTCAGAGATGTATTAATGTAATGATTCAGTGTGACCGTCTTTACATACCCATTTTTACATTGAGATCCCGCCGTGCCTCTGAAGGCACGTTAGGCCGTTGATCCCGGCTGTCATTCGTTGATCTTTCATAGTCGTTACGGGTCGTCAGAAGTCCGAAAGTCTGACAAAAAACTGTTTGTCAGACTTTCGGACTTCTGACGAGGGATATTATTACCAAATGACTGGGTTATGGAGGTCATGCAGAATCAGATAGGCAGTCGCTCCATGTGAACGACTGGTATTCGGCTGTATCCGGTTAGATTGGAAGCTGACTCCATCACAGTTGCGAAATGGATATTTATATATCAACGTGTCGGGTACCCGGTTTCGGGAAAAATCATTCCGACACCAGCATTCATTCAAATCAAAATGCTTCCGAATCGAAAATGCTTAAATTACACATTTTCGGTTACCTGATTTGCCTAGTCTCCGACAGCATAAAGCGGTAAGAATGGCAGTCGTGGGTATATTAGGTTTAAACGGAATACATTTTCGGGTTTCGGATTAGTGAACAGCATTTAGAGGACTCATTCTACATAAAACATTGAATGATGTTCGTAGCGGCACGGAAGCGTATCGAATGTTTGTGAATAGCTATGCTGAATGGTCCCACATCGATTTAAGGCTCGTGCAGACTGGCGCGATATAACAGTCACGACGCAACACTAGTAGCACAATTTCTATGTCGATGTCTGTGTAGTTTTTCTAAAAATAACATACAGACGTTACAGAAACTACTGTAACAATTTGATTAAAAAACTAAAAAGAGAATATGAAAGGAATCTGCTATCAAAATCAGTTAATAACAATAAATTACTGTGGAAAAACATAAAAGCTATTACCTACTCACAGAAAACAAATAATTATGATGCAGAATTGTTAAAACTTCAGCCAACCCCGTCTGATTCAGTAAATTTTATCAACAATTATTTTTCTAAAATTGGCCATGACCTGGCTCAAAAAATCCTACCTACTACCGTCAGTTATGCCTTCGATCACAGCAGTAACGCATCAAATCTAGTTAACTCTTTTGTGCTTTTTGAAACTGACGCCAACGAAGTATACAGAATATTAATTAACCTAAAAGCTGACAGTGCCCCTGGCTGGGACAACATCTCTACGAAATTTTTAAAGTATGTAGGCATGGAAGCCGTCCCTATCATAGCCCATCTTGCGAACCTCTGCTTTAAGTCTGGCATCTTCCCTGACCCGTTAAAAATAGCCATTATTACTCCTGTGCACAAGAGTGGGGGTAGAGGCGATATTACCAATTATAGACCAATTTCTGTTCTTACTAGTATATCCAAAATTATTGAAAAATTAATAAATGTTAGGCTTCTTAATTACTTAAACAAATTCAATATCATCTCCGACTCACAGTTTGGTTTTCGGCAAGGTATTTCCACTGAGGACGCCGTCATATCACTAACTTCTTCAGTGGCAAATCATCTTGACAATGGAGATAAGTGCCTAACTGTCTTTTTAGACCTTAAAAATGCATTCGATACCGTCTCTGCGCCTATTCTTGTAAACAAGCTGGAAAAAATAGGTATTAGAGATATCGCACTTGATCTGTTTAGGAATTATCTTTCAAATAGGAAGCAGAGTGTCAAAGTGGGGCAACATATAAGTGATGTCACAGATGTATCATACGGCGTCCCCCAAGGTAGTGTATTAGGTCCAACGCTCTTCTTGATATACATAAACGACCTGTGTAACATGAAAATTCCTAATGCCAAAGTCCTGTCGTACGCCGATGATACAGCTGTCATCTTCTGTGGTAGGTCATGGCATAATGTGCAGCGTAGTGCTGAGTTGGGAATGTCCCAGGTTGCGAATTGGCTTAATTCTAATGTTCTCACATTAAATGCCTCCAAAACAAACTTTATAAGTTTCAGCATTTGCAATCGTACTCAACCAACCGGCGATTTTCGAATCATTATACACACTTGTGATGGTAATAATGTTGATAATTGTAACTGTTCTAGTATTGGCAAAGTTTATAGCACAAAATATTAAGGGGTAATGCTGGATCAGAGATTGTGTTGGTACCCCCATCTTGAGCAGGTGGCGAATCGGGTCCGCAAGCTAAATTGGATTTTTAAGAATCTGCGTCACGTGCTCCCTAGGTCTATACAGAGTAGCGGTAAGCCTACTGTTCGAAATGTGCTCACTCAAGTCTATATTTCTCTTGCGCAATCAACATTGATATACTGTATTCCTGTTTGGGGTGGGGCAACAAAATCTAATTTCATCCAATTGGAGCGAGCACAACGAGCCCTGCTCAAAATTATGTATTTTAAAAAAAGGAGATATTCTACAGAGAACCTCTACAAACTTAGTGATGTACTGTCAGTTAGGAAACTATACATTACACAAATTATTTTAAAAATGCACAAAACTTTACCTTACAATCCGGATATACTCTCTAGGAGAAGAAAACACAATATAGTTCAAATACCTTTAACCAAGACCAAATTCGGATCTACGCAATTTAGTAAACGATCAGCTCAATTATATAACAAAATAAATAAAGAAATTTTCATATATGAAAAATCTTATCATTTAAGTAAAGAAATGTTGATTGACTGGATAAAACCACTGACATATGATAATACGGAAGCTCTCCTACAAAACGTATCTTAACAAGTATACGACCCGCTCATCCTACACATACATTCACACACACATACTCATACAATCACACATCCAAAACACTCATGCACACTCAACAGCACATACACACTCATGCACACGCTCACACAAGTTCACATAATTATAATTTGTCTTTTTACTGTATTTTTTGTTGTTTTATACTGTTTTTTATTGTGTTTTAAGTAAGTACTTACTGTTGTGAAGGAGCGGAGTCCTCTAATACAGGCATTGCTTAAATGAAGACTCCAAACCCAAAAATTGTTCATGTATAATTTTTTGGACACAATAAACGTTATTATTATTATTATATTATAGTTTAAGTGTAAAAAAAAGCTTCTTTCCATAAGTATTCAATACAATATTGCACCAACAGTCTTCAGGTAAGATCTTAAATACCTCCCTTGACCGACTTAACATAGGTAAGTAAGAAGGTAGGTGTACTAGGTATCATATATCATCAGGCTCGCTCGTTACGGTTTAACGCTCTGCCGGGCTGATTTCTAAGACTGAGTTGTTTAGGCAATATTATAAAATCAGAAAGTGAGTCTGTTTCACTTAGTTTAAGTCGAAAACTTTCCTTGGTTATCTTGGTGTTAAGGTCACCTGCCTAGCCTATTCCCAACTAAGTTGTTTGGAGTCGGCTTCCAGTCTAATCAGATGCACTTATTCATGTGCATCCGAACAGACTGGTTGGTATTCATCTATCAGTATTTTATTACATGGAGCGACTGCCTATCTGACCACCACAAACCAGTTACTGGGTATCACGATATCTCTTAGTAAGATAACGAAAGAAAGAAAAGACGTTTATTTGCGGTAAAAATAACGCAAAGAAATAAAAACACAAACACGAAAGAACAAGTTGAGGGAAAATATGCGTCACATTCACGCAAAACGGCCATCGCTCAGCATAATGCCGAGACTTTATGCGAGACAGAGCACCAGCGCTGGTTTTCAGCGACAGCCGGCGTTGATGTGATGACGTCAACCGGTGCAGCATTAAATGAGATAAAAATAAACAAAATAAAATAAATGCAATACTTCGTTATCTATGTTTATACAAATATAATATCTAGAATGGCAACATTCAGTAAGACTGGTAACGTTTCCTGCTAATTTGCTACTTCTTGGTTTGTGATCTTAGTAAGTAGGTATAGTACGCGTCAAACTTAATAGCCGGATGGCTGGGACAGACAGAATGTGGAAGGCGGAGTACAGGGTGTTTGTGGCGCAACTTAGGAGAGGCTAATGTCTAGTGAACAAGCCCGGGCCTAGGACGGCCAGATATTAGGGGCAGCCAACCAGCGCAGCTAGCAATATCTCAGCTTACTAAATAATAGAGCTATGACGGCTAATTAACAAACGAATTACTTATACAATGTGGAGACAACAATACGACAATAAATGAAAACACTGGCAATACTAATGCATAAGAGTATTTTGGAACGATCAAATAAATTCTAGCATCAAAATTAAAAAAGTGATTTTTTCAAATAAACTAAATAGCAGTGGTGTGCCGACTATGGGTTTTGCCAATCTTTGACTAGCTATAGCGACTAAACTATTGGATATATTTGATTGAATTTTCGTGTGCAGACTGCGAACGTCATTAGATATACGTAGTTGAATTTATTGTTATATTGTCGTCTCCACGTTGTATATTCATCTGACTAGGCTATTTAGAAAATACAGAAATATAAACTAATCTTAAATCATTTCTTGTGTAATTTATTCAATTGACTGTAAGTAATTTATTTTACTGTCGACCTTGCAATGTACGATTGTGATAAGAAGCAGCTGTTTATCAGATAAAATTTTGCACCTATCTAAGAATTTGTCTGTGAATTTGGATACACCAGGGAGCCTCTTCCTAGATATCCGACGTAGGAGCGTCCATTATCACCAAGAAGAGGTAAGGGCAGAGTGCCGACCCTTGGTGCAAGCCAACAGCCACATTGAAGCTGCCAGTAGTGCCCACTGTAGACCGCACTTGAGAACTGCATCGACTGTACATCGCTCGGATCAACTGCACATACTACCCAGGCACACATTTGTCCTTAAGAGACCACCACAAAACTTTACGAGGCACTCGTCGTATGCCTTTTCGAGGTCAACGAATACCATGTGCAAGTTTTTATGTGCACCTCTGTATTTCTCGCACAGCTGGCGGATAGCAAAGATTTTTTATTTATTTATTATTATAACAACTTATTGAAGAATAAAGCTAACAACATCCATCCTTCTACCCGTAATAACTTTCATACTTCAACTGGTATACCATCATTACCATCCGGACCTATTGCTTTCCCATTCTTCATCCCATTTACTGGTTGATTCTCAAGCACACCACTCCAGTCATTGTTCTCATTCATCATTCTTTCAGCAGGTCTTTCAAACCAATCCTTAATTTTCTTGTCATCCGTAAGAACTATTCCAGTTTTATTCCTTATACATTTTATCTAACAAACATCCCTCGTCTTTCTCTCTCTAGCTCTAATAAGCCGGTATATTTTTTTTTGGCCTACTGGACTATCCAGTGTGTCATAAAGCTTCTCCTGGGCTTTTTTCTTTAGAGTATCATATTCACTCTTTTTTTTATGCTTTCAAACTAACATTCTCCAACCCATTCCTCTTCCTTCATTCGCCATTTCTTGAACTTTCTTTTCTTACTCGTATCTTGCAACACATTCTGTATTTCGGTCGACCACCACCATGTGTTCCTAGCCTACCTATCGTACCCTTTCCTCTTGTCTCTTCCAAAATATATTTTGCTGCACTCCTAATATACCTCGCCATTTCATTCCAGCATTCATTTATACTTCGGTCATTCATGTCCCCCATATCTATCATTTTATCCACCACTTTTGCGTGGCGATTATGGCAACCCCCCCCCACGCCTATTGGGGGAGGCCTATGTCCAGCAGTGGACGTCGAAACGATGATGATGATCCACAACTCGCTCTTTAAATTTCTTCGCACAATCACCCTTCTCCAGCCTATGCCATTTTATTTTAGGGAGAGGTCTCTCTTTGATATTGTTATTTGAAAAAATAATTGATGCAAACTCCATGGTAATTAATATAACTTCTGTATCGAATTGGTAAAAAAGTTTTAATTAAACATTATTTTGTTAGAGAAACCGTGTTATAATAGGATGCTATTTAAAAAATTTGGTATTGTGTTTTTATAGTATGTCAGTATAAACTCGGTTTGAAGTTTATAATTTGAATTTTATGATATGAGAGAAGATAAAACAAATTAACTAGGTGTATAGGGTACAGTTTACTGCATGTCCAATGTCCATGGTGAAAGTTTTACTTTGATAGTGGTTTTATTTCATACAGTGATTTTCATTTCAAGTCTTACTACTTAGTTGCTACTGTGGGTGCTACCATACATTAAATAATTAAATGACATGTGTTTCAATGTAAATAATAAACATATTTGTATTTTTCCACTCGTACTAATATCAACATTTAGGATAGATTAATCATTTTATCATGAATAATGATCACTTATGTAGATTTTTAGTCATTATTCAGCAAAATCAAAGAATATTTCAATACCTAAATATCTATAAAGAGTTAAGTACCTATTGGATCTTAATCTGAATGATTATTTTTTATTCCGTGATTAATATTTTGTTATCATAATAATAAAAGCTTTTAGGTACTTCCTATTGAAGATATTGTGACTTTTTTTATTGTAGGTAGGTACTGATACAATTTGTAAAAACAATATTTTGTTTGTACTTGAAAAAAATCATTTGTCATAGACTGAATATGGTTGATTCTTTTCTTTTTTTTAACGTAAAATATATCCTATGACACTCGGCAATGTTGTAGCTTCCCATTTGTGTAAGAATTTTCGGAATCTGATCAGATTGTTAAGAAACATTGAAACAATTTTGGGAATAGTTTTTAAAGTAAATTGTTGGAAAAACTCATCAAGAACTTGTTTCTTTAAAGTGTAGTTAAATATCAATGTTCACTCTAAGTGAAACATAGGTTTTTTATTAAACAATCACTTGTGAAGGAGATTGTGTTTATTAAAATAGAAATAAAAATAATATATTTATAATGGATAAACCTAAAAAAATCAGGGTAAAGTATGGACATACCGATCTTTGATATAAACTAGAGGAAACATACTGTTTTATTGAACTGTTATGTTTTACAAGGAAAAAGTTTTTATTAGGTAATATTTAATAACTGATGACCATAATCTAATTCCAGGAAGGAAAAGTGAGAGTATTGTTTTATTATTTTGAATTCAATATTATACATAGAATAAACTAATACTCAATTTAGAGCTCACATTTTGAGCTATATGTAGTTCCTCACTGACTGACAATCGAGAGAAGTCATCATAATAAGAAATATTCTCCTTGAAGAGATCTAGCCATTGGCATAATTATAGGTATCATTGCTATTGGGCATTAGGGCAGGTTAGCCCAATCTCCTTTATTTATATCAAACTACTGACTTTCATAGATTTTGCCTGTCCTGGGAATAAAACTCAGGTGGCATTTGTTACCACTAAACCAACATGGCAGTTATTATGCTTTTAAATAATGAGCACTTGAACTTCTCTCTTTTACAAGTTTTTTTAAAACACTAAGGCTTCAAAGTTGATAATATTACTGTATAGTTATGTATAAAAATATTAATGCACAACCACAGCGCAGGAACTGTCTAATAAAACTTGATTATTAATTGATGTTATCAACCAATGAATCAATCTGTTTTATTGGCAATTTGGAATGTTAAAGTAATTGTATTGTTTAAGGTTGGTTCAGTGTGATGTAGGTCCAGCCAGGAATCGCGGAAGTCGCACATGATCCCATGATCCCCGGTGCAAGTGTGGGAAGGCAACACCGGGGAGGACATCCATGAGGATTTTCCACCCCAGAAACAAAAAAAAAAACAAGAAGAACAAGTAAATAGTTAGTCAAAATGATCTAATTTAGGATAAGTTTATTATTATATATTATATAATATGATAAGGTAATTATTTGATCAAATTCTTTGATTAAAATGAAAATTAAAAACTAAACTTTGACATTTTCAAAAGTTTCATAAGACGACTTATTTCGCGCTGCTGCTGTACTGTTTTCGAAAATCGAATTCTATAGTTTGTTCGATAATTAATGACACACAAACTAGTTCTATAAAGAACAATGTTAAATACCCAATAAAAACAATAAACAATCAACTCTGACTTGTAAGAAGTTGAAAAGTTTAAATGACGAAATAACTGATAGCAATGATATCCGAATTAATAATTGAAGTACCTACAAATTACGACATCATGAGAAAAACTTGAAAGAAATCAAAATGTAATCAACTTACCTTGCGATCCTAAAACTACAATTTTAGCTTCAATAACTTTCATTTTGTACACAAACACAGTAACATAACAAAATCACGATAAAAATACACTTTACATTATTTTCTTAACATTAAAACGTGTAAATAAACAATAAAATATCAGTTGACATGAAACATGTTTTCTACTCGCCAACTTTTACAAAACTAAAGTGAGATATAAAGTAAATAAATCAAGAATACTTTCTAAACGAATCAACAGAAGTGATTTGTTTATGTAGCCATACTAGCCATGACAGTTATAATTTGGTCGGGTTTTAACTGTTCCCCTTTCAGCTACATCTGCAGGTTTTATTGTGAACTATTTGGTTGCATTGGTAGCAGGCTCTTGTTGAAGTTTTTATTATTTTTAAAGTAGATGTCGCTTTCACTTTGTTGGTAATTTTATTGAGCAGTAAGTATAGATGGCGCTGATAGTAAGTAATAGGTATTTATTTAAATGGCCCTGTGTCGCCTGAATCATTTTGTGGAATATAATATTACTAAAAGTTACTGGTTACTGTTTTATTTTCTGTTTCATTATTTTTTATTAGTAACACGTTCTGCTTTAGCACACTGTCCACTTCTTACGAAAGTTCTTTCAAACCAAAACCCCACCTTTTTTGTTTTTTTTTTGAGTGGGGTATTATCAAATAACTTCTCCCGCTCTGGGCGGAGCGGGAAGGCATGTCAGACTTTTACTAAAACCCACCCGTGTTCCTTCAGATGCCTGTGTGCCAGGACCCCGATATCCCTTTCGGACAAACTCGCAACCCTGGCAGGCATTGGCCCTTTCGGACCCCGTCAATTGGTGCTGACATCTCTTTGAGGCGCGCGTGGAATACAATGCGCCGTCGACCCGGGCCTGGTCTTTATCGGACGGCGAGCTAACCATCGGTCACCGTCGTCACGGCCACCGTAGGCGTGGGCTTGCGCCACGCCTACGGTGGCCGGGAATCTGCCTGCGACGCCCGACGCCCGGGGTGTCTCCTGCGGCGACTAGGGGCGCCTCCTGCGGCAACTAGGGGCGTGAGGGCGCGGATTTTGCCTCTCTCTCACGCGTTCCGCCTCCTCCTTCGCGAGCATTACTGTTTCGCAGAAGGAGGTGACGGCCTCTCATACACTCTCGCTCTGAACCATGGCCTGAACCAGGTCCGGACGCGAGAGATCGCCGCCGCCGATCGCCTCCGTGAGAACAAGGCGGTGCTCCGGCCAAGCTGATCAGACCTCCACCGTGTCCTCCGGGCGATCCACACAGTGGTGACACCCGGGCGTTTCCTCCTGCTTTATCCTGAACAGGAACCTCCCGAAACAACCGTGTCCGGTTAGGACCTGCGTCAGGCGGAAGGTGAGGACACCGTGGTGCCTCTCTAGCCACTCCTCGAAGAGGGGACTTATCGCCACAATTGTGGCGTGCCCAGCGCTGGGTTGCGACAGTCGCACTCTCCATGTCAACATGATAAGTTCACCCCACTTCATCTTGGTAAACTCTTAGCTTACCAAAAAGATCATGATAGCTGATTAATGGTTGACTATAGGGCTATCAAATATGAAGTATCTTAGTCTTTACTAACATAAAAGCAATGATTGCCCACTTAATAGTGCATCGTTTTATAGCGATATCGAGTTAATGGTTTACGAGTTTGATTTTATAGTGATTGCTATAAGATGGGTAAGGGCACTGAGATTGGCGCCATAAAATATTATTTTATACACTACAAGAGTAGACGAGAGTAGTTTATAATTTACGAGGTACTATCTAATTGGTCTCTAATCATATACGTAGTCCTATTACTTATCTATCTAAAGATTCTTATTCTCTTTCTCGTGTCGGACTCGGCACTATCTAGACTCTAGACGAAACTAAGTCAGTAGAGTTAGTACAGAAACTCAATGCAAATAAATTCGTATAAAATTAGATACCTACTTATTAACTTATTAATAAAAATTAATCCATCACCGAATGCAGTTTGGCATTTGCAATTTTAAGGTATACTTTTAATTATAATTATAACTGTTAACGAAGGGATAGAACTGCTTTTAAAAATAATTAAGAGTTGTCTTTGAAGATTTTTTTGATGTATTATGTATAATTATGTTTTGAGTTCCATCACCGTATGCACAAAAGGCTTGAAAATATCATACTGTTTTTGTTTACGAAAAAATATTTACGGTTTAAGAGATACACAAAAACACCTTTTTGACCATTTTCAAGAAATCTCCGCCCACAGGCATCTGAAGGAACAAGGGTGGGTTTTAGTCAGTAAAAGTCTGACACTCCCTCCCGCTCCACCCAGAGCGGAAGAAGTAATTTGATAATTTCCAACCCAAAAAAAAAAGGGCCGATTTTTTTATCCTCGGACATGGACCTTTTATAGGTCCATGTCCTCGGATAAAAGTACCAATAGGTACCTAAAGAGTAACGTTATTAGACTCTTTATTCTTCAGTTATGTGGTTGTCAATTTCACCTAAGAATAACTTAGGTTAAATATTTATTGAAAAATACTATAAATCTATCTGACCGATCATCTCATCTGTTAAAACGCTAACATTACGACGGTGAAACAAATATACACAATAACCGAATGTTAGTGCGGGACGGAGTATTTCTTTGAACAAGCTTGCAAACGTCAGCGTCATGGTCATTTTTATTACGTCCGGTAGGAGGTCCGTTGTTTGGCTCGTGGTGTTTTTATTTGTGATTAGTTTTGATAGATTTTTAAAAGGGAGCGTTCAGCGAACTCTAATAATGCTGAGGTTCAATTATTTGTGAGTTTTGTCGAGACCTACAAGCAAATAATAGAAATTAAAAAGACTGTCTCTGTTATAAACAAAGATAAAGAATCTTCATGGCAGAATATTAAAAGTTCTTTCAACTCATGTGGAATCTCAACAATTGATCGCTCTTGTAAAGTTAAAATATGAGGGAATAAAAAAGCTATGAAAAAGAAATCCTCTGTCCAAAGACTGGACATGGACAGAACAGGAGGGGGTTCTTTGAATTCTCCTAAATTCACCGACGTCGAAGAAAAGGTTATAATTAAGTATTTGTGCGAACATAAAAGGGCTCGAAGCTCGTCATGATAGTGATACAATTATGGCTTCCTCCTCAATTGCCATGTCGTCAATACTATCGAAAATATCCAGTACACTTGTAAAGCACGAAAACTAACCTTAAACTTAAGTAACGTCACCATCGTTTATCTATTATGGAATAAGCGGATATCTGGCCGTCGAAGAGCCAACTATTTGGCTCTTCGACGGCCAGATATCAGCGGATCAGATATAGATAAATCTATATTTATTCCTCAGTTAAGACGATCGAACGATCCGATTCGACGATTAAATCCTATTTTAACGATTGCACAACTGATTTTTTTGCTATCTCTCGAATAAACCCTATCTGTCTGTTTACCTGTGGATTGAAAAATTTAAGGGAAAAGTGGTAGATACTGTAGATAGGTTATACGAGCTCCGCAAATGCCACGTGAAAACTTGGCTAACTAGCTAAATTTTCTTCATCTTCTGTTTTTCGCTTTCGATAATTACGAAATCCTACTTCTACGCACGTATTTTCTAAAAATGTGACATTGTGCCGTTTTTGAAGATCGAATCGAATGTTTTTTTTTTTTTTTTTTGGCTTCGCACGGTTTGTGCATTTAGCCAGTGTCATGTAAAATTAGGTAACAAGTACAAAGTTAATTTAAATAATTATGAAATGAACTCCACTCAATGCATGATAAAGATGATTGATGATATCCCGCCCCGCTCCCCTTGAGTTAAAGTAAAGACGCGGCACTTTACTGAAACCTCTCGCGGACTTCTTGAGAGAACTTAAAGTCATGTTGCACTGTTTTGTTTCATTTGCCTACATTAATGCAGGTTCACGAACACTTAATGCTAAATAATCCACCAGTATTACACATTAATATTCGGCTAAACACAAATTTTAGAAAATAAAACAGAACTGCTAACATGACGCTTCACTTTCCCGCCAAAAAGTCCGAATCGAATGTTGGTTAGGTAGGTAACCTACCTCTATTTATTTTTAATTTATCTTTGGAATAAGGTATACAAATTCTAATCATGATCTGCAGGCAAAAGCCTTCCATTAAACATGATTGATAGTAGGAACATTTTGTGCTGAACGATAAATATGCTGTACCTATGTGACAAGCTATACCTATTTTAGGGGAAAAAAAACATTTCATTGTGTTGCACAATTAGCCCACGAGGAAGACGCTTTCCAAAATGTCTTTTACGAAACGACCACAAAGAATATTCTTCCAGCTAGAGTATGAGTTTTAATTTACACTAGGTACGGAGAAAAACATATCTTTTCCAAACTAATCTGAAGAAAATCACCACGCCAGCGAAAATAACAAGTTAACGAATTCAAATCAATACAAAAGAAGCGGGAAAACCAATCCAATATGGCCGATTTGCGAGCGCTTTCGACCGCCATTAAAATATTTGAGAAAGAACGTTTACAATCTTATTTTTTCCAACAACACTAAGATAAATATACCAATCTGCACAGAAATAAGGTCTAATTTGGCTTGTTTAGACGGTAAATATAGATATGCTTTATGTAAGTGCCTGCCACAAGTCAAGTCGGAAATCGGAAAACATTATACAGATTAAATTTGGCCGGAAGTTTATAGAGTTACTGATTAGTCTACGAAAAATCGTTTTGTTGATCATCCAAGTCCAGTACTGAGTAATGAGTAATCTGTTTCAGTAGGGCTCGTGGTTTAAGAGCAGGCAGTCTAATTCCACGCAAACTCCGCCCCTTGCTCCCCGCCACTCCTTTATGTGCTAAACGCTAAAACATCAGTAATAAAGTTGAATATCGCGTGCGCTCTTTGATCGTATTCGAGCATGAAACTAAATAGCGTAAGTGTAGATTCTTATTTCGTTTATAACTAAAGTAATAATTGATAAAGAGAAAAAATAACTGGTGGGTGCATAATAAACTATTTTTTTTTTTGCTGTGATTTATTTTAGGCATAAAAGCCAAACAATCTTCTTTGTTATTTATAATTATTCTAAAAAATGTATCGAGAGAAAATATTACAATTACGCAACTGTCTTCAACATGGAAAGAAAAAGATCCAATAAATCATATTGTACTAAAGTTTCATATTGCTTGTATCTGTGACTGTTTCCAGAATATTCATGCAAATTATTAACATAAAAATAGGGAGCCTCCTCTTAAAAATAACAGCCAACAGGGTCGATCAAAGGCTAAGCTACGCTTGTCGAACAAAACTGTACACCTTATCTGTCGTGGTAAGTCGTGGAAGATAAGCCGGTCAGTTAAGAAGCAGGGCAGTCTTTTGGTTATCCAAGTTTCGTCAGGATCTTTACTAGTCAACATTTACGTTACATACATACATAACATCATACCTGTATTCCCCGAAGGGTTAGGCAGAGGTGTACCTATAGTACACCCACGTTTCGCCAGTTATGTTTAAGTCCCATGTAATAGGGGCGAGCCTATTGCCATCAACCAGGCACAAATCCAGACTCCGGGCTGCTACTGGGAAATTCCTGATGGAAATTCCTTATAACACTTTGCCCGACCAGCGAATCGAACCCAGGACTTCACGCTCAGCTGTAGCACTCGCGACCACTAAACCAAAGAGACTGTTTAGTGCACTCTAATCAAAGATACTACAAACCACAAGAATTTTAAATACACAACTGAAAAATCTCATAGGTAGATGGTTAAAACATCTCTATAAAATCTCCCAATACACTTAATTCAGTGGCTAAAGAAATCAGTATCCTCCGCCGCACTCGTACAATGGCAGATTTACATAAAAACACCGTACCATCAACATACGGGGCGGTTAAAAGTTTGCTAAATTGTCTGTGAACGAGATGGCTGAGTGGGCCGCTCGGAGAATTAAATCAATTAATAATGTTAGTGACAATTTAGAATTAAATACATTGTCTAGAGATGATCTAGTTGGTTAAATGGCTATGGTGGCTAAATGATAACAGCCGCACGGGTCGATTAAAGGTTAAGTTATGCCAGCCGCGGTCGTTTCGTAGATGGGTGACCATCCTTACATATCGAGACCCTCCTTGCTTCGGAAAACACGGTCTCGGCTGTCATTCGTAGATCTTTGTCAGTCGTTACGAGTAGTCAGAAGCCCAAAAGGCTGACGGCCAGTCTTAAGGCGTGGGCAGACTGGCGCAATATCGCGGGGGGACTGGCAGCGTGACATTTTCCATGACGTTTTCATAGAAATCGTGCTACTATTATAGTGTCGCGTCGCGCTGTCGCGTTTATGCGGGAGTCTGGACTGTGGAGGTCAGATAGGCAGTCGCTTAATTTATAACACTAAACTATTCAGCTGTATCCAGTTAGACTGGAAGCCAACCTCAATGAAATTGGGAAAAGGCTAGGCAGATTGATTGGATTCCACACGCAAATTAGCAGTTTTATAGCCTGTATAATTTGTTATGAGACCGTACATCTACTTATTTTTTGGTACATACATAATATTGATAGCACCTCTTGTATGGAATCTTAGAGACTGTAACAAGGTTTTTCTGATAAGAACATTAAGAGTATAACATAACTTAACATTACGCCTGTAATCCCCGAAGGGTTAGGCAGAGGTGTAAGTACCTATAGTACACCCGCATTTCGCCGGTTATGTTTAAGTCCCATGTAATAGGGGGCGTACCGTGTGGTGCCGGACTTAAGTGCCGTGTGGTGCCGGACGTAAAGAATAGCACCATACTATTTCTTCCCGTGGGTGTCGTAAAAGGCGATTAAGGGACTTACTAGAGAATGGGCAGCAGCGTTCTCTATGCATTTTAACACCATACTGACCGATCGCCAACCCGCCTGCCAAGCATGGCGATTATGGTAACCCCTTTGGAGGAGGCCTATGCCCAGCAGCGGACGTCTTTCAGCTGAAATGATGAATAGGGGGCGAGCCTATTGCCATCAACCGGGCACAAATCCAGACTCCAGCCTGCTACTGAGAAATTCCTGATGGAAGAACCCAATAACACTTTGCCCGACCTGGGAATCGAACCCAGGACCTCATGCTCAGCTGTAACGCTTGCAACCACTAGACCAACGAGGCAGTCAACATCCTAGCATTGTAAAATAGAATTCAGTAATTTTGGTATTTTGACTTACCACCTACTTTAATTTTCCTCATCTTCTGTCACCCTTAATATCTTTGGAGAAAATACATAAATAATAATTAAATTATTTGTAACCTATCATGCGTCATCCTACCTATCGTGTGTCGTCGTTGTGTGCTCATAAGTCTGCTTACCCCAAAAATTACGCGCTTTGAATGCCAACGAATATCATAAACAAAGGGTATATTTTCTTCCGCGTCGCCGGGTAACGGTAACTGCCCACTCAGCCTAGTGAAACAGATGAAGCAAAAATGTTTATGATACATTAGCCAAATTACGACGGCAAATGTTATCTGTGCGATTTGTTTGTGTTTATCGCGTGAGCTTGGATGTTTAGCTGCTGAAGCGACGTTGAAGCGATGAATAAGCAGTATGCATGACACATTTTTGTTTGATGTTTTATTTAATATCTGATAGATACAGCATCATTCTTTGATTATGTCTCTCTTTGTCTCTTTAGATACAGCAATGAGGCAAGATCTGAAAAAAGGTACTTCCGTAGAAATTTGCAACCTATGATGCAGTATTTTAGTAATAGTAATTGTATCTATAATCTTCTGTTTTCTTTGAAAAATATGCCTTGGTTTACTGTTTCCTCCTACAGTGGCTTTGCTTTGCTTCAACTGTCAGCGCAACTTTCGTCTCGCTACCAAAAATATCAGACAAAGTAAAGTAGCGCTTAAATCGCTGCTCAGTCCACAAACAACAATATGTTAACGTAGTATGTAAGTAATGAGAGTAATTTAGCTAAAAGCCCGCGAAACGCGGCCAAAGTGGTCGTAACAATAAAAGTGGCGATAAATTTGTAACACCGCCATCTAGCAGTCACTAGTTCATGTTGTATTCATGAGAGACGTCGCTAGATGGCGTTAGTCGTGATTTAATTCAGTCCAGCCTTTTTATGTGAAATGGAGCGAGGAATTAATTTAATATAACGTGTTTTGTTTAGTGCTTGTATAAATTTTTATTGCTTTATTTACAAGATTTTTGAGTTTTTAGGCAGTGCAACAATATAATATAGTTGTGCATGAATTATAATTATGGTAACCATGATACAATTAAACATGCTGCGGAAAACTTTAATCTTGACAGGCATTTGCCTAACTTTCCTTTGCTCCAATATCTAGTTTCAAATGACCATAGATTCAATTATCAGCCGATTCCTTTTTAGTCTAGCTTGCCAGTAGTTTCTGACTACCTACAGTTAAAAAACGGCTTGTTTTGATCACTCTTACTACAAAGCAGATTCCTTGTCATGTATTTCATGCTCGTATAATATACCATAGCCAACCGAAGTGTGAATGTTGAATGCTTGGAACTGAATAGAGTATGCACGAGGACACAGCTCGCTATCAAAATGGAGACATTCCTGCATTGTTTGTATTTTTATATAAAAAAAGCCTCTATGACATTATACTATGGCATACCTACCGTATATTATCTGGCTGACAAGACAAAGCTTCTGTTTTCAGGAAGTTACTGTTGGCGTATATAGGTAGGTACCTACTACAGGTTGTTATAGCTGTATGTTTTTGTCCCGATATTATAACTGACATTACTACAAATTGAAACCTAAAACTATTATTGTTTTTAGGGTTCCGTAGCCAACAACTAAGGAACCCTTATAGTTAATAAAATCTTGAAATCATCAATCGCCTATCCCATGACGTAGGGTATCGTTGGATTAACCGTTCAAATTTTGAGGGTCTGTGAAGACCATTTTTCGATTCAGGGATCCGTTTGCGTAATGTGGTAATTTTTGTAAGACTCAAGTGTCCCCCTGTCAGCTAAATGGTTGTTTTTGGATATGTGAAAAAAATCATGGCAGTACCTAGTACATATTATAACGAAATTAAAAAGAAAACTATCATAGCTAAGTATTTACAAGTTAACGAGTAATAGTAACCAACTTACATTTTTGCAGTTGAAAAATTGACCGTGACGTATATCGATTTATGGGAGAACATGTTTTTCAACTACAACGTTGCGTTTCTATTTGAGATAAATTCATGCCAACCGTTCATTGTGCGTGGTCCGACACGCACTTGGCCTGTTTTTATGAAGTATTTTTAGCAAAGGGTCTGCCCTACAAGTTTCGTCAAAGTCAACTTTCGTAGCGCGTAGTCTACGACATGCTACGGGACGCGATGTTATTGAATTAAATTGCTTAAATTACAATTTAGTTACTTAATGTTATTTACAGTAACTTCATTATTGGACTACCGATATAATGATATGATCTGGTGTTTAATTCCAAATCTTTTTGTTTATCTAATCCCAAAATTCATGAATCATCCCTTTTCATACAAAAATAACAAAACATTTAAAACAATGCGTCTTATCCATTCTAGTCTAGTCGCACCGCAAACGGGCAATCAGCGAGCGATCGCCAACACGACAACACCCCTACCCGCCCCGTTCACCCGCCGGCGCTCCTTGATTCCAAATTCAATTTGCACCAATCAACGGCCGCCGTCTTCCCGCCTTCCCGCGACGTGACGAACTGTTGTTTTTTTAAAAATATCGTCCTTATTGTCTTTGATTGTTTGCGGTTGGTGTAATGCCTTTTGTCTTTTGGACTATTTTTGTGTGAATGTTATTTTTTATGATGGTTGTGGTAAATTATGTTTTTGTTTCGCAGAATAAAGGTAGAGAATAAAACAATGAGTAGGCTAGTTAAAAACACTCGTCAAATTAGAAGTTATCTTTTCATAAAAATCGGAATATGAAAGAAACCTTGAAACATTATTTTGAGGAAATGTCACGTCGAGAAAAGCTTACCATTTTCTTTGTGAAATTGGAGAAAAAGGTGATCGTGCGTGTTAATGATGTTCTTTTAAGGGGGATGCGCTAAGGTAGCCCGCGAAATTCAAATTTTATTACGTTTTTTGCAATTTGCAGGTCAGTAACAGGTTGTATGTGTTAATCTAAATATGATTCGCGACCGATCTGTAAAGCCGTATTTGTTACGGAATTTCGCGGGCTACCCTAGCGCATCCCCCTTAAGCTAAAGGGACGGGAGAGGAAGAAATAGGTGTTTTAGCACGCTTTTTTTGGGAGCCGAGTAAAAAAGGAACAGTGTATTACAGAGTATGTCGTAGAGATTAAAAAAGGTCAGCACAAAGAATGTTTTTTTTTTAATTTTAATCCTCACATCACGTGGAATTCGTTGCATTTTGAGTAGATTCAATTAGTAGTGAGGTAAAAAATATGAGCGGATCCCAGGTAATTTGCAATTCAGGAATCTTTGGACTGATTTATAAATGAATCGTGAGCATTTCTTTAAAAAACCTTTTATACACTGAATATGCGAGCACAAAAATATTAAAATAAATATTATGACTATTAATAAACTACAATGAAATTAAAAAGGGTTTTTATTTTCAAACATATTACACAAATATTTATTTAATTTATGAGCTAACAGTCTTAAAATAATTATAATGATAAATGTAAGTATATTAAAAGGGAGGGAAAAGAATCATACGGCATCAAAAAATTCTTCCGCATCGCTGTCAACAGGAAAAGTGCCCAAAAGGCTGGCAGCATCAGCGGCGGCTTTAGCCATTATGAGGCTCCGGGCCGCAGGTCTTTGCCAGGCCCTTGTGTAAAGTAGGTATGTTAATTGAAAGTAGTAATTTCTGATGATTGATAAGAAATTAAATTAATAAACAAATAAATTAAAAGATTTAAAATATAAAAGAAAATTAAAAAAAAAAAACAAAGGCGATAAATTCTTAATGATGATAAACTAAGGTACAAATTAGGTAACCAACGCAGGAATTTAAAAATTATGATTATATATAATATAATAAATAAATTTATTTCGCTCTCAAAATACAACAAAATCTTAATCTATACCTAAAGAATAAGATTGTAGGTTTTCCTATGATTAAAACCTTAACAAATTAATTACGTAATTTTCTATTGAAAGAATAGCAAGAGCTGAAAGCCCACAGATCTATAGAACGCCAAACAATGATGACAGACGTAAAACTGTAGCAAGTAGAAGTGCAAATAGTATCTACAAATTCAAACAGAATACAAAATCGAGGAGCGAATATCAATATTTGATATTTGGTATTGTAACGACACCCCGCTCTCGGGTGCGGCCATTTTCGGTACGCGTTCGCGCGCTTTTTGATATTACGATGGTGACAGTTATTTTTTTTATCTGTATGTTTTGTTTATTTTTTTTTAAATAATCTAGCATTCTTGTCATTTTTAGACTTTAATTTATATTTTTTTATTACTATTTTTTGGCTAAAGAATCAGCATCGCCATACAATGCTGCCCACTCTGCCCAGTGGCGGCCTTAAGGGGTGGCGAACAGGGCAACCACGCAATTTGCAAACAATTGCGCATTATACCGAGTTGACAAAAAAAGTTGACATGTAAAACTTTTATTTTATCCTTAGATTAGACTCAGTTAAAACAATAAAATAAGTTTTGTGTTAAAATAAATATTATCGACGTTGATCACCAGGAACCTAGCACAGCACACAGCAATGCTACATGGCGGCACAAGTTTAAGGTAGTTTCCATCCACGGACGATCCTCTTTCAAACCGAGCCTAGGTAACCTAGGTAAGTAACCTAGGCTTGGCAATTATTAGTCAGTAGTTATAGGTGGTTCCGTGTTCCGTGTGGTGCCGGACGTAAAGAATAGCACCATCCAGTTTCTTCCCGTGGGTGTCGTAAAAGGCGACTAAGGGACTTACTAGAGCAGCATTCTCTATGCATTTTAACAGCTTATTGCGATCGCCAACCCGCCTGCCAAGCGTGGCGATCATGGAAACCCCCCCTTCTTGGGGAAGGCCTGTGTCCAGCAGTGGACGTCTTTCGGCTGAAACGATGAATGATGAGATCTATGTATAACTACTGAGTAATACTTACTGGCTGCTGCTTGCGATTTGGTTTGCGTGTTTATTTAGAATTCTTTAATTTACAAATATATATCTAGGATGAAATCGTCAAATCAAGCGATGGGAAGATAGATGACTTCAAAAGGATGAAGAAGATTAGCTCGTTACAGAGATGACTGGAACAAACTAGGCGAGGCCGACGTCGATGGGCAACCGGACCAACAAACTGGGGGCCCAGTCTGCTATAACGCGTTGTGTCCAAATGGCCGATCATTGGCACCGTAATTGGAGAGTTTGACAGTTTTGCTATCTCCTAATTGAAATGATTTTCCGATGACGTGCCACTGATACTTCATAGGAAAAATTGTCTGTATTTGGTAATCTCGTACTGACAAGCTCCTATTATTTTGAATTCCTTATGGACCACTGTCACGCCATTGTGAATTTAGGAGGTTACAAACTATTGGCACAATGGTCATGGCGTTGCCATGGTATGGTCGTCATAATGACCAATTATTGAAAATAGTAGCCTTGGCCCCCAGGTTGCTGAAGAATGTATGTTTATTTACCTAATCAAATTAAGTTATTTTTTCTTCGTTAAACTATAATATTTACATCAAAGGTTTTTATCATTCATTTAATTTTTTTTAAAGAATAATGCACACTTGTTTTTCCAATTCATTTTAGACATTGGCAGAATAGTCGACTTCGGCTTTGCTTGCCAGAATTAAAAATAGAATATAATTAATACATTTAATTAAGTTAAAACTGTACTATATTTGGTCAGCAAAATAAGGATGTCCTTATAAAGCATCTACAGGTCCCAGGCTGCCTATCTGACAAACATTAAAATCAGTTCATCGGTTTAGACATGATAAGGTAACATACAGACAGACAGCGTTATTTTCGCATAGTATGGATGGATTTAGTCATTAATGTGCATACATAATCAGCATTCTATGTTCTATGTCTATGTTAGAGGGTTTGGTTTCCGCACTTAGTCCTTCATGTGGACCATTGTGCGTGGGCCATGGCGGCCGTCATTGGTTTATTCCAACCAGCCCACCTCCCTCCAGAAGCTTATTAGATCTTCTGGTCTGCGTAGAATATCTGTGAAAGATCTGGGTGACCCGAGGGTTTCTGTTCTTGTCTGGCTGACGCCTGTGCAGTCAAAAAGCACATGTGCAACGGTTTCATCAGCCTCCATGCAAGCCCTGCACAGAGGGCTGTCCGTTATGCCTATATTGTGGAAGTGTTTATTTAGTGAGCAGTGTCCCGTGATGGTCCCCGTCACCAAGCGCAGGCCGTTCCTGTCCAGGCGTAGCAAACGCCTGGTTAGTCTGCCATCTAAGGATGGCATGGCTTCCCTGGACTGCCTGCAGCCCGGTGTCGAGGTCCACCAGTTCTCCGCTTGTGTGTGGGTGAACTCCTGTAGCCACCTGCGTATTTGGTTAAAGGGGATGGGTACAATAGGCTCGGGCCCACAGACTGACGCGCTGGATGCTCTCCTAGCTAGTTCGTCAGCTGCGTCGTTACCCAGAGATCCGCTGTGTCCTTTTATCCATTGCAGTGTCACTGCGTTACGGTGGCACACTGTCACCCGCTCCAGTGCATTGTGACATTCTAGTGCTAGTCTGGATGTAATATATTTTTTCTCTAGGGATTGCAGAACTGAGGCACTGTCGGACAGTATACGTATACGGGTGTCCGTAACTTTCCTGGCTTCTATGGCGTAAGCCGCTTGTATAATGCCCACGCATTCCGCCTGGTAGACGGTGTTGAACATTCCAAGCGGGCTGGATATATTTATGTTAAAATCGTGTGAAAAGACTCCGACTCCGGTTCCGGAGTTGGTCTTTGATCCGTCGGTGTATACTCTCATCTCTCTTGGGCCTGAGTGGTCACACCGTTCTTCCGTGAGTGTAACGCTGTAATGCTTCTGAAAGAAGTGTAGTTTCGGGGCTTTGTCGCAGGGTGATGCCATCATCGGTTGTCGTTTGATTGCATCTTCCCTTATGCGTGTGTGTTTGACCCTAGAGTCTTTGCTCAGGGTTCCCGATAGGTGGAGCCTGAAGGCGGCCAAGGCTGCCTCCTCCCGCACGATGAGGTGTAGGGGTGGCAGTCCTAGCATTACCTGTAAAGCGGCAGTTGGTGCAGTCCTTATACTGCCAGTTATTGCTACACAAGCAAACCGCTGCAGTTTTTCGAGGTCTTTTTGGGCTGTGCTCAGGTCTGCCACATATGGCCACCAGACCAGTGAGCCATATGTGATAATTGGTCGGATGACTGTGGTGTATAGCCAGTGGGTGACCTTGGGGCTGATGCCCCAATTCCTTCCGAGCAGTCGTTTGCACTGCCACAAGGATACACTGGCTTTTGTGGTAATGTAGTTGGTATGTTTTGCCCAGTTCAGCTGTTTGTCCAAATAGATGCCCAGGTATTTGGTTTCGGTTGATAGGCTTAGGGTAGTTCCAAAGAGTCGTGGCAGTTGTAGTGTCGCCAGCTTCCTCTTTTTTGTGAAGAGAATCAGTTCGGTTTTTGTCGGATTTACTGACAATTGGTGTTTGTTGCACCAGTCTTCTACTATTTTCAAAGCCTGGCGCATTAGGTTACATAAGGTGTTTTCGTGGGTGCCATTTATTATTATGGTTATGTCGTCGGCGTAGCCTACGGTGAAATAACCTTTGTCATTGAGTGTTTTGATGAGGCTGTCTACAACCAGGTTCCATAGAAGTGGCGAGAGGACGCCCCCTTGCGGGCAGCCCTTCGCCACGATGGCCCTTGTGGTGTCATTTATCGTGACCTGTACAGCTCTCATTTTGAGCATATTGGTGATCCAGCCGCTCAGGGTCGAGTCTATGTTGTGTCTGTCTAGGGCCATGTTAATGCTGTTAAACATGGTTTTGTCAAAGGCGCCCTCGATATCAATGAAGGCAGCCAGTGATGAACATTTGTGGTCCACTGCGCATTCAATCTTAGAGACCACGCTGTGTAGCGCGGATTCTGTTGATTTGCCTGTGGAGTACGCATGCTGTTGTTTATGGAGTGGTTTTCTCCGAAGAGGTCCGTCTCGAATGTGTCTATCACAGAGTCTCTCCAGGGTTTTCAGTAGGAAGGATGTAAGGCTAATAGGCCTATAAGCCTTGGGTTGTGTGTAGTCGGTTTTGCCAGGTTTGGGTATGAAGATGACTTTCACTTCGCGCCATGCTAGTGGTATGTGTCTGAGTGCTATGCACGCTCGATAGATCTCCACCAGCCACGGTGTCAGGTGATCTATCCCCCATTGTAGCAGGGCTGGAAAGATGCCATCCAGTCCTGCTGACTTAAAAGGCTGAAACGTGTTGATAGCCCACTTTATACGGTCTTCTGTTGCTATATTATGGGCTCTTGACCAGTCTCGATCCGTTGGGGTCCATTCTGGCACAACCTCCCACGTCCTGTCTTCCAGGAGTTTGCAGTCCGGGAAGTGAGTCTCAAGAAGGACCTTGCTGGTTTCATGGTCAGTTGTTGTATATGAGTTGTCGGGTTTTTTCAGCGCGCCAAGAGTTCGGTCCTGGTCGGTTGATAAGATCTTCCTAACCCTTGCGGCTTCATTATTTGTCTCTATGGATTCACAGAACTTCCGCCAAGCTGTTCGCCTGGCAGTCCTGATCTGTTTTCTGTACAGATATTGAGTTTCTTTGTATAGCTCCCAGTCGTCCGGAAGTCTGGTGTTCTTAGCTCTGTTGAATTGCTTACGAAGTGCATCTCTGAGTTTACTAAGTTCGGCGTTCCACCAGGGGTTTCTCTCAGCCTTGGTTTGTGGCACCCTTAGTCTGCAGCATGCATGGTAGGCTTCGGTTATGTATTCTGATAACTTTGTGACAGTGTATTCTAGTTGTGTAGGGTCTGTTAAGTTTGTCAGTGTTAAGTGCCTAGCTAATAGCGAGGCTAGGAGACGCTTATATCCTGGCACATTTGTGCGCCGAGGATTTCGTCCCGGTATGGGCTTTCTGATGTTGGTTGTTAGTGTGAATCGGATTCTTCTATGGTCTGAGCATGAAGGCTCGTCCGACACGTGCCAGTTTGTGATACTGTTTGTCGCGTTTTCTGTAGCAAGCGTTAGGTCTATGATCGTTTGTCCCCGGACTGTGACCCAAGTGGGTTCCGAGCCGCGGTTTACGATGTAAAGGTTAGTTGAGAATAAATAGGTGGATAGTACCTCTCCTCTGGAGTTCGGTGTGTCGCTGCCCCAGAGCGGGTGGTGGGCGTTCGAGTCAGTGCAGATGATCAGGTCAAGGTTGGCTCGCTCACAGTGCTGCACTAGGTCGGTCATCTCTTTCGGCGGACAGTCGGTGTTCTCGCCTGGCATGTATACCGAGGCCAGTACAACGTCTGGGACATCGTCTTCTGTCTGGAGTCTAACGGCTGTCAGATCTCTGGAACAGAATTGAGTGAGTGGTGCGATAGGGATATCTTTGGGTATGTAGGCGCAGGTTCTAGGTTTGTCTGGGCTGTGTGTGTTGAGGATTAGCTTACCTCCGATGTTACCGAGGCCGCATACTCTGTTGTTCCTGATCCACGGCTCTTGGATCAGTGCGATGGTCCGAGGCTTAACCTCCAGCGCCCTCCGCAAACTAGCCGTGGCGGTCTGGCTATGCTGGAGGTTGGTCTGTATTATGTAGAGGGGCGATGACGATGGTGGGGCGGAGTTAGTCGGAGACGGATCCATCGGACAATCCCTCCACCTCCTCCACCCTGTGCCGTTCGTCGTGTCGAGCTCCCGGAGACGAGGCCAACAGAAGCTCGCTCCACCCAGGTGATGCGGCCGGTGTGTCGTCCTCTACATCAGCCATTGCCGCTCGGGCCATGACCTCCTCCAGTTTGTCAATGTCCGTGTCACTCGTCTTTGTCGTCGTCGATTGCGTCGTGGTCGGGTCCGTGATGTCGGTCGGGGTGTCAGTGGGTTGGGTCGATGTGTCAGAGGGTTGGGCCGAGGGCCAGAAGCGCACGTATATCGACCCGAGCAGGTACGATATCCGACGCTCCCGGGCCAGGACCCTTTCGACTTCCTCCGGTGGCACACCCAGGGTCAGATAAGTCCCGTAGTTGTCACCACCGACGGTAGTAGCCCTGTACAGCGACCACCTGGCTATGTCGTACCAGGTATTCTGACGTATCAGAATACTTTGGAGCCAGGCTATGTCACCTTTGTAACGTGGGACGAAGAGTGAAGCTCGGACGCGGGTAGGTACGTCGGACTGTCTCATCACCGTCAGCGTGAGGTCGGTGTCTGTAAGTTTAATCTTCGGTACGTTCTGTGTTAACCAGGTCAGGGCGTT
Source organism: Tiliacea citrago (assembly GCA_963921375.1). NCBI lineage: Eukaryota > Metazoa > Arthropoda > Insecta > Lepidoptera > Noctuidae > Tiliacea > Tiliacea citrago. The sequence goes on along the minus strand of OY992807.1, from coordinate 13,155,605 downwards.
GTCATCCTCACACCACAGCTGCACGGTGCCCTCCGCTACCCGTGGGTATCCGCGGAAGGCCGGCAGCAGTGTCGTCGAGTCCGTGTCCAACATCAAGTTTTCCAGGTCTGTCTTGATCTGTGTGGCCTCTTCCTTGGTCAGGTCTCTGGAGGGAGGAGGGAAGCAGATTGCTACGGCCAGCCGCGCAGGTATGTCCTTCGTGGCCCGCGCGTAGGTCCTCTGCACCCCCTGAGCGGAGTGGACCCTCACACGCTTGGCGTCCCCCTGAAGCGTGCTCGGTGAGGCCGAATCATCAGGGCGCTCCCTCTTCGCCGGCCCTGTACCACTCGGTCCAGGCTGCGGGTCGGAGGTGCCTGGCGCAGTAGTCTTTGCCGGCAACGCCTGAGTGTGTGAGGATCCAGAACGCCTGCCCCTTCTCCGTTGAGGTTGAGGTCGGTCGTCGATCCTGTCGGTGTCCTGGGGTCGACTGGCGGCTCCGGCAGGCTCTGTCACGTGCGGGAGCTTTTCGCGCTGGGTTGCCCCTTCGCGTACTTGCCCCTGCTCGCTTAATTGTGCGTCCAGCTGCTTTTCGCGCTGGGTTTCCCCTTCGCGTACTTGCAGTTGGACGCATGGTTCCGCGTCCGGCCGCTTTTCGCGCTGGGTTGCCCCTTCGCGTACTCGCGGCTGGTCGCGTACTGTCTCTTCGGCGTCCGATCGCGCTTCGCGCTGGCTAAAGCCGTCGCGGGTGTTGCGCTTTCGGTCGCCTACTTTCTTTCCTCGAGCGACTTTTCCGCGCTTGTACAGCAGGCGTACTCCGTCGGCCGGGAAAGTGTTAGAGCTGCCGGGTCCGTCCTCCTTCCCCGTCCCTCTCTGTCTGTGTTGGTCCTTGTCCGGGTAGGTAATGCTGCTACGCACAATGCTCTGTTGCCAGAGACTCGTGGAAGGCACTACCTTCGTTGTGGGTGTTGGCGCGTGGGTCGCAGCCGGAGGTGGGTTGTGTGGCGCGTTGGTCGCAGCCAGGGTCGGGTTTTTGGGCGCGTGAGTCGCAGCCTGGGTTGTAGGCGCTAAAGCAGCAGCCGGCCGCGCTGAAAAGCGCGGCACCAAAGAGCAGATTGGTGCCCCCCCCAGATTACGTTGGGGGCTGACCGCCGAGGCGGTGTGGGATTCCCCGGCTTGGCCGGGACCCACCTGGGTAGAAATTTCCACATTCTGCATTTTAAATTGGTATTGGGGGGTGGGCTTTTTTGGAATCGAGGTTACCCCTCCTCTGGGACCGACGGGATATAGGGATAGGGGGGAAGGTATTCGTGGGTAAAGGGTACGGGTTCTTGGGGGTCACCCTAGGCTTGGGATTTAGCTTAGGGATTTGGGATCGACAGGATTTATGGATAGGAAAGGATGGAGAGTTAGGTGGTAGGAAACATAGGAAGAGGTACATGGGTTAACCTAAGCCTGGGGTTTGGCCTTTGGAAACTTCTCTTGTCCGGGATCTCTCTGAGATGCTTCGGGTGCGGGATCGACCATTACTAGTCGGTCCCGCAGCCGGAGTTGGGCTATCCGCAACCTGCCCACCCGCTCGGTTGCAGGAGAAGAAGTGCCTGGTAGTCCGGGTCTCCCCACCACTGATGTACGTGTACATTCGCGTTGGGGGAATCCAGTCTTCCCCGAGCATAATCAGCATTTATTGTTCCCACTGTTGGAACACAGGCCTCCTCTTTCTGTGAGAGGGAGTGGGCCGTAATCCACCACGCGAGCCCAGTGCGGGTTGGTGGATGTCACATGTCTTGGATTTTTTTGTTCTAGGACATACGGGTTTTCTCACGACGTTTTCTTCACCAATTTGAGAACAGTGGTGATGAAATAATTTACACGAAGTAAAGCGCTTGCCTGGGTTCGAACCCACGACCACTCGTAAGTTGAGTCCATTACTACTGAGCCACCACTGCTATCTTTAATTAATGTGAATACAAAATCTTTAAAATTAATATGATAAAAATAATATACGAATGTGCCGTACGAAGGTTATAATACGCCAGTATTATATTATTCATAACATTTGATCACGTTAATAGCAGTCGTCTTACGTATGATAATCACACGAAAATTATTAAACTATATTCCGTTGGTTTAGGTAGTTCTATTCTATTTTTGTTGTATGGCAAGCAAAGCCGGTGTCGACTATTCTGCCAATGTCTAAAGTGAGTTGAGAAACCAAGTGTGCATGAAAATAAAAATAAAACAATTATATGAAGAAAATAAAATAAAAACTAATAAAACTCTTCGATTGATTGATACTGTTGAAAACAATGTAGATCTTGTTGGATTAGTACGGGACTGAAACAAACAAAAAATAAATAAATAAATATTATAAATGTTAAAACATAAAATATACGCATACCACAACCACACAAACGTAATAGATCATAACTTTATGTTATTGTGACGGATGAAGGTCATCAGCGCCACAAGCAGATCTTGAGAGGAATATGTTAGTAAGGAAGAAACATTAGTCGGAAGAGGGATCTTAAATTTAGGGAGGCGACTATATAAATCTAAAGGTGGAATGTTGTTCGAGCACTCAAAGAAGATGTGGTCCAGGGTGCCCTCTTCCAACCCGCACTCGCAGAGAGAGGAGTCCCGAACACGGATTTTGCGCAAAAAAACGGGAGTACAACTAAAACCTAAACGAATTCGACAAAGAACGGATATAACGGTTTTGGAGACTTTTTTGTAACTGTGGAACCAAGGCTTTGTTTTTATGACTGGTTGTACTGCATAATAAAACTTCCCCTTTCTTCTTCCAGTGATATTCCATAGTTCCTGCCATGAAGATTGGAGCTTAACTTTTGGAAGGCTCAACAAGTCGTATCCCTGATGAGTATTGTGGGTGAGATCAGCTACTGCTGATGAGCAAGCATCTTTGGCCAAAGCATCAACGAACTCATTGCCCTTAATACCACAATGACTAGGTATCCAAACTAACTGAACCTCTCTTTGACTAATAAAACAGGATAATAAAGACTTTTTAATTTTTATAACAAGGGAGCTGTGCAATTTACTTTTGAAAGGGTTTTGTATTAAGGCTTGCAAAGAGCTAAGAGAGTCTGTGAAAATTACGGCTTTGTCAATATTTTGGTGTGACTCTATGAAAAGACAAGCTTCCAATAGAGCCACACACTCGCCCGTGAACACAGAAGACTCCTTAGGGCATTTGTACTGTAGAATTATTCTGGAGCTTTGGTAATAAACCGCAGCGCCCGTGTAACTCGGATCATTAAATTTTGAAGCATCTGTAAAAAACCTTTGAAATCCAGTCCATCGTTCCCCCAACGCCGCATTGAAAGCCGAATCCGCTGAAGGGGACTTTTTGGAAATACCAATGTCAAAGAAAATTTTTGGAATGAAATATAAGACTTCATAGGGAAAGTTAAAAAGAGGTAATCTGGGATACTGTTCTATTGGACATTCTAAATTATTAATTTGACGAAATGCTTTTAGAATTAAGGGAATTTCTTTGTTTTTCCAGTAATTTGAGCTTCGACATATGGCATCTAACTCATTCAACCTTGCTAAAAGAGGATGGGAAGATCTAGATGATAACCTAGCCACAAAACGGGAGCAGAGATACTGCCGTCTCAGGGCCAGGGGAGGTTCAGCACACTCAACCTGCAACGCGTTTACGGGAGAAGACTTCATACAACCAGAGATGATCCGAAGGCATTTTGACTGAACCCTATCCAGTCCAGCCAAAGCACCCTTGTTGCAAGGAACTAAATGGAACGTACCATAGTCTAAAACACTCCTAATTAAGGCGTTATACACTAATTTCATAGTATAGGGGTGGGCACCCCACCAGACACCCGCGAGAGCTTTTAAAATAGAAACAACCCTTTCACATTTTTTAATTAATAAATTTATATGATGTTTACCATTTAATTTTGAATCTAAAAAGACGCCTAAAAACTTTACTTTATTAACTAATGGAATATTTTGACCCAAAATGTCGATTGAGATGTGCGGGATCAATCTTTTGCGAGAGAAAATTACTGCCGAACTTTTCGGTGCGGATAATGACAGACCATGGCTTAAAAGCCAATGGTTCAAAGAGTCCAAAGAGAGGCATAGAGATGACGCAGCGTCTACGATGGAGGAATCTGTCACATACAAGACTAAGTCGTCGGCGTATTGGAGGATGTGACAGTTATTATTTAGGCAGGAGCCAATGTCCACTGTATACAAATTATAAAGAAGGGGGCTCAGAACAAATCCTTGTGGTAGTCCCTTCCAAGTCTGCCTTTCATCGAAATCCTCGCCCTGGACTCTCAGAACCAAAGAACGAGACATAAGAAGTGCACAGATGCATTCGATCATCTTAACCGGGAGACTCAGCTGGTGCAGTTTCTGCCTGAGAACGGGAAGAAGAACGTTGTCGTATGCAGAGGAAATGTCTAGGAAGGCGGCAACAACGGATTCGTTTTTGGAAAACGCTAAGCGAATATCCGCAACTAAAACGCCAACACTATCCATTGTGCCGAGCCCTTTCCTGAAGCCAAATTGGTAGTTCGGCAGTAAATCCCTCGATTCGACTATCCATTCAAGTCGATTTTTAATCAGGTGTTCCAATAATTTGGCCAAGACTGAGGACAAAGCAATTGGTCTAAAGCCGTTCGGATCATCAACATGTTTGCCTGACTTCAATAGGGGAATAATGATCTGTAACTTCCACTGATCTGGAACCCAACCATTGCTATAACAAAAATTAATGATATTGAGGAAGTAGAGTTTAGCCTTGTCTCCAGAATGAATTATAAAAGAATATGGTACTCCGTCCATACCGGGGGCTGAGTCCCGGACATGCCTGAGCACCACATTCAGTTCCTCTAAAGTAAATGGCACGTCAAGAGGATCCTCTGAAATATTTTGCAGGGACATATTGGAACATTCAGAAGATAAAGGAACATAGGGTGGAGCAATTTTGTCAAAAAAGAATTCTGCTGTTTCCCTAGAAATTGGTGAAGAGATTGATGGGGAGCATCCACGTCTAAACCTATTGATGTTCCTCCAGACTAATGAGATTGGAGTAGAGGGAGATAAGGAGGTACAGAACTTAACCCAACCCGAACGTTTCTTCTTGCGAAGGTGGCGTTTGGCTCTGGCATTAAACCGCAAATATGTCAATAGATTTTCGGTGCTCATATCCGCATTGTAGCATTCCTCTGCCTCAACCCTATCCCTGATTGCCGAAGTACATTCTGGGTCCCACCACGGGGGCGAAGGTATTTTGCCTCGGGCACTGTTTTTCAATGGAAAGCAGGAATCCGCACTAGAAGTGATGGCTGTAACAAACCCCTCATAGCAGCTCTTGGCATGGCAGTGACCAGAAGGATCTAGTAAGCTTGAATTTAAATTTGGAAGATTGTTAATTTTATCCTCCAATAATGATACAAATTTTGCCCAATCTGGTTTGGACAGGTTGTATTTCAAAAGTGGAGGAGAAGTTTTCTCTAAATAAGTCTTATTAACCAAAGATATGACAATAGGGTAATGGTCACTACCATGCGACAAGGTCGTACATTCCCAATGGGTCGAAGCTGCCAACTCAATTGAGCAGAAAGTTAGGTCCACACAGCTCTTTTGTTGACCGGGAAGAGATCTGCGTGTTGGGCAACCATCATTTAAGATGCAGAGATCCAGATCGTCCAAAATCTCAACCAAAGCTACACCAAAGGCATCACAACGTTCAGACCCCCACCTATAATGATGGCAGTTAAAGTCTCCCATGACCAGTATCGGTCCATGGACATTAGCAAAAATGTTTTTTAAAGCAATGAAAAAGTCATGGTGGGGATGAGCAATATAAATAGAAAACACTGTGATGCCCTCTACCCTTCCTGCGGCAATGCTCATATCACCCGTAAGTAGAGGTAAAGCAAAAGGCGAAAGTGAAACCCGATTGTTGACAAAGAGAGCCGACCCTCCATAGCCATCAGGTCTGTCACATCTGAGGATGTTAAAGTGTGGTATACGGAAGCTAAGACTTGGAATGAGCCAAGTCTCAGCTATGGAACAAGCCAATGGCTTGTATTTATTCAAAAGAAATATGAGGTCGTGCTTTTTATGCCACACGCTCCTCACATTCCACTGAAGGAATACTTGGCGAGACGCCATTTCTGATATCTAAAAGTAGAGTAATAAGTTGGTTGGCAACGTTGGACGGTGATTGAGTATTAGAAGCAGAAGAAGAAATAAGAATAGGTAAGAGTTTAATCAGTAGGTCAATAATAGAAGAAGTACTATTATTGGAAGAGTCATTATTATAATTGAGAGCGCAGCCATTAGGCTGTGAAGATTGGGGAGAATTAGTTATTTGTTGATGTGCAGCTTTATCATATGATGGGGAAAGGGGGGCATGGGTCCTGGGCTTGAGAGTTACAGTTTTCCGATAGGACTGAGAAATTGGAGTCTTGGTGATATTTGCATAATTTCGGGAAGCTGTAGGAATAATTTTGCTAGCCTCAGCGTATGGAATACATTTTTCAGCCATAGTAGTCTTAATAGCCTTCTGTCTACCATGCTCGGGGCATGACTTGCTACTAGCGAATTGATTACCCGAACAAAGCACACAGAATGCCTCAGCCTCAGAAAGATTGCAACCATCACCTGGGTGATCGTGGCCACACTTACTGCAGCGTGGTTTAGATCTGCAAATGGTTGATACATGTCCGAATCTGCAACAGTTGCGACATTGGATTGTAGGGTATATGTACTGTCCAACAGGAAGGGATGTATAGCAACAGTAAATCCTTTGGGGTAAGACTTGGCCATCAAAAGTGATGACACAAGTTTCAGTGGGTTTCCACTCATTAATATTGTCTTTCTGAATTTTACGGTTAATGCGGCGGACTTTGAGTATTTGCCCACATCCCGCGGGCACCGACAAATATGTTATAGCCTCTTCTTCAGAAATGTCAGAGGGAACCCCAGTAACAACACCCATTCTAGTTATATTATATGTTGGAATTGAAGCAGAGTATCTATATTTGGACAATAACGGGTTAACTAAGAAAGAGTTAGCATCCTGAGGGGAAGCAAACTCTACGGACACACGGTTTCTGCCAACTCGATTAACACCACCACGAACAATGTTCGCGATGTTGTAACTTAGAAGGAACTTGCCAAAATTAACGGGGTGAAGGGTGGTACCTGCATTTGGTTGGGTCTCTATGCGGGAGACGTGAACAACATATGGGGCCTTATCCATTACTGAATACTTGATACGACCAATTTGACTTTTTTGCTGCTTGCTTGGAGGACTGGGTGACAGAATTACCTCGTCACTGGGACGTTTGCGTGAAGTTTGGGGTGATTGAGAAACATCCATCTCTGTAATGCTACAGACAACATCCGCAAATTGGGATAGTGGATTCGGAGATAAAGGCGTTGAGGCACCTGGGATGTCCGGGGGGTCAGGATCGGGGGGTTTGTTTACATCCATATTGGATAAAACGAGAATAAAATAAGACAAACACAATACAAACCTGGTTACGAACACAAGGACCACACACTTAAAGAAAAACAAGTCACAAAAGTATCAACAAACACTCAAAAATAGCAAAAAATTCTAAACACACGTGCTAGCCAAGAACACCGTGGCGAGAATCGGTTTAGGTAGTTAAATAAAGGTAAACAAAAAAAAAAACCACGTGACGAGAGAGCTGTCAAGTAACCGACTAAACGTAATACTCACTTCACTTGACATGCTACGTCACATTTGTACTCTTCAATTTAGCAACGTTTTATTTCGTTGACGTTTAGAGAACATGTCTTTTTGGGCTCTTTACAATAGACAGATTAAAAAATAATATAGTAATAATATATAAATCTAAATAAATAATTGTGCTCAAGCAGTTACATCTACGAAGAGTAGTATAAGAATAAATGATAAAGTTTAACATACAGTAATAAAAGCGGAAACTATCGTAACACTATTAAAAAATAAAAAATGATTATAAGTTACAACGTATTTTTGAACAAGAAAGTGTCATCTATAAAAACCCTTTTTATGATTTGTTTACCTTTATTTAACTACCTAAACATAAGGAGTATAAGTATATATTATTTATATATTATTAAATATTATTATTTCTTTATGTAAAGCTGATGTTGTATTTTATTTTATATTGTCTTCCTATGGTAAAGTAGCTCATATTTGTCTTTCATTGTTATAAAAAATAAGATAGTTAATTTAAATCACTTTTATTAATTCTCATAATTGGTATGTATTTTTTATCTATGTCTAAGCTGTGTACTTCTGTAAGTGACAAACTCACCATATTAATAGATGTATAAGTTCATTTATGTATTATGTAATTAGTGAATAAGTCGTTGGAGTACCTATATATAAATAAATTATCTGTGGTTTTTATAATTATGGAATGAGTTTCGAGTTCTTGGCGGGAAAGTGAAGCGTCATGATTAGCAGTTTTGTTTTATTTTCTTAAACTTGTGTTTAGCCGAATATTAATGTGTAATAATGGTGGATTATTAACCATTTAGTGTTCGTGAACGTGCATTAGTGTAGGCAAATGAAACAAAACAGCGCAATATATCACTTTAAGTTCTCTCAAGAAGTCCGCGTGATGTTTCAGTAAAGTGCCACATCTTTACTGAAACTCAAGGGGAGCGTACGGGCGGGGATATCATCTATCATGCATTGTTTGAAATTCATTTCATCATTACATATACAAAGTTTGTAACTAAATAAAGACTTGGCTAAAAGGTCCCAGAAACCAGACCATTAAACTATTATTAAAAAAAAAAAAATTAAATGAGTTTCGAGTTCTTGGCGGGAAAGTGAAGCGTCATGATTAGCAGTTTTGTTTTATTTTCTAAAACTTGTGTTTAGCCGAATATTAATGTATAATAATGGTGGATTATTAACCATTAAGGGTTCGTGAACGTGCATTAGTGTAGGCAAATAAAACAAAACAGTGCAACATATCACTTCGAATTCTCTCAAGAAGTCCGCGTGAGGTCGCAGTAAAGTGCCACGTCTTTACTGAAGCTCAAGGGTAGCGTACGGGTGGGGATATCATCTATCATGCATTGTTTAAAATTCATTTCATCATTACATTACAAAGTATGTAACTAAATAAAGACTTGGCTAAAAGGTCCCAGCAACCAGGCCATTAAACTATTATAAATAAATAAAAAATGAGTTTCCTATTTCCTAGATACACTGCGTAGTAGTCCAATCCTCTACTAACCGGCCCACTGATTGTATTTTCATCGGAGAAAATAATCAATTAGTTCATACTCCCAATAGATTCAGTACCGGCTCTGCAACTATTCACTAGCTATAGGTCACCTCCCATTTTAAACCAGGCCTATATCCAGTAATTCTCTTAGAATAGAAGTTAAAAACCCCGACACAGTCTCAAGTTATCGACGTTAGTATCGGTGGCTGCAAACAGCGGTAAGTTGTTTAAACAAAAGGCATCAATCACTGCGGACACGCCCCCTGGCCGTAACTATAGCCCGGGTGAAAAGTTGTGAAGAGAAAAAAAATACGGTAAATTTTGCCTGGAAACCGGGAACTATGCTATTTTGTTTGATTAAAATAATATTCACAAAAGATTTGATAAAGAATAATGAACTTACGAAATAATTATTAATTAATTACACTAAGAAATAGACTATATGTTACAGGCTACGGCTACGCGCAGCCTGCAATTGTGGTCCGTGCTACGCTCCATGCTACGTTCCTTGCTACGCTCCATGGTCGCTCTGTGCTACGCTCCGTGCTACGCTCCGTCCTACGCTCCCTGCTACGCTCCATCCTACGCTCCGTGCTACGCTCCGTCCTACGCTCCATGCTACGCTCCGTGCTACGCTCTGTGCTACGCTCCTTGGTACGCTCCATGTTATCTCTGTGGTACGCTCCTTGGTAATCTCCATGCTATGCTCTGTGCTACGCTCCATGGTACGCTCCTTGGTACGCTCCGTGCTGCGTTCCGTGCTACGCTCAGTGTTACGCTCCGTGCTTCGTTCCGTGCTACACACATTATTCATGTAAAAATTTTGTATTGATACATAACTTTAGGTTTTGATTGTCTATGATTCTTACAACTTTTTGTATCGTCTAAGTTTATACAGCGATCACAAAAGTGTGTAATATTTGTCTCGCCGTCACTTTTAATAATGACAGCAAAATCTAAGTATTTAGTACAAGGTTTAACATATATGAACAGGAACATTCACCCTTTTCCAAATTGGAAATTCCAATCCTCCTGACCGCACTATGAATACACCCCGCTATCCATAACAAGCACCGTGAGAGCGAGACGGCACTACTTCCCTCTCTCTCTCTCCGACGGGTACTGAATACAGAGCGGCTGAGTTTTTCCACACCAATTTATACTGCCAACATCACTTCAGAATATAGGGTGGCTGTGGTTTAGGCGAATGGGGGATAGTCTCAAATCTTTTGGTGACTGGTTTTGAGTGGAGTTGAGTTGAGCTGCACGATTACTGACAAATGCGTGCATTGACTGGTCAGGTCCAGTCAATCTGTGTGGTTGTTTCCTCAAAATACCATTTCAGACACCAATCTACATGGCCTTCAACATGATCTGACCAAGATTATGTCTGGACTTTAAAAGAGACTGTGACCTCTGAGTTTGTTTCGTCCTTTCTTCTCAGAGTAGTCACATAGGACACGCCGACCTCTTACAGTTTAAAAAAAAAATATGATTGACGTGTAAAACTGTTTTCAATACACTTCCTCGAAAACTGGTTCATATCGCACTACGATTAGGTTCACAATGCAATGTATTTCACACGCCTGAGATTTTTTATTTTACAACACGTGTGGTTTGGTTCCCAAATTGGTTCAATGCATCTATTCACACCGTCTCGCGCCAAAGACGGTCTATTCCGAAGTGATTTTTTTTTTAAACTCGGCAACGATGCGTCTTTACGGCGTTAATATTTTTGGAATATTTAATTAATGTTTATAAATAGAATACCATGATTATTACAATAAAAAAAACCTTTATGAACAAATTAACATTTATTTGTGTTCTAAACTCAAAAATATTTGAATTTTCTATTTTTCATATTAGGCTGTTTATCGGCTATAGACCTTTGCTTCTCCTTCAAACTGGCGAAAGCGAAGCACGGAAAAAATAAGAAAATAAAATCATAGTTTCTTAATAATTCATGACAAAAATATTTTTCGTTACTTTTTTTATTTCTTCAAAAGTGTATTGAAAAACGTCGTCTGATTCACGTGGACATTTATTATTGCAGTTCTCGGCTCAAAAACAACCTCGCCTACGGCTCGGGTGTTAATTCTGCCTCGAATGCAATAACAAACATTCTCCACTTGTATCAAAATGTACTATTGTACAAACTTATTCACACAAATAAAAATCATTTATCACTTAAATCCTAAGAAGTTCGATCCTCATGTCAAGCAAAGTATAGTGAATTGAATGTTTCCATAAGAAATTCTGAGCCTGGATGTGTGCTCGGTTTATGGCAATAGGCTCGCCCCTTATTAGATGCGAGTTTAATATAACTGGCGAAATAAATAAATAATAATAATAAAACATTTATTTTCAAGTAACACGGACTCATAACGTTAGTAACAATTTACTTACAAACTATGTGAGTAATACTTACAAAACAGCACAACAACAAAAACAACAAGTTCCTAACCAACTACGTTCTTATTAGCTGGTACATGCAGCTGGCTTAAAAAGTAAATGATAGGGCAATCCAGTTTGCTAGCTATGACACCCAGGAGACTGTTGGAGCTGCCACGCACTCTGCGCAACAGAGATGCTGCGTGCTTGCGTCTGATCGCATCGAAGCAGCATCCTGAATGCATTGTTGTACTGAACGCGAAGAGCAACAGCTTTTTGAGAGGCTAGTCCAAAGACTACAAGAGAAAAACACTTGGCAATAGGATTTAGAAAGTGTTATCTTAACCGCACCCGAACAGCGTGAGAACCTTCGGCAATGTGGGTGCACTTATGTAGAAAAGTAGCAGTCTGTTTGTTCTCAAAAATGTTACGTCGTATCTCTGTATTTTACTGTGTGTAGAATAGAATACTCGTAGAATGTAATAGAATAAAATTTATTTCTGTGTGTTCTTATTTCTTAAGATCTTAATATTAATAAACAGCTTCACATATATAAATATTAAAGTTGAAGTACAATTTACATAAATATAAATTAGTTTGAAATGAAAATAGGTAATTTTTCATGTTTTCTAAGCACAATTTTTTATGTAAATAATAAACCAAATAAATAAAGAAGGTCTGTTTTATGGCATTAATGGTGAAAAATATCCCATTCTCAAGTTTCCTTACCCTCTCAACACTTGCACATAATCAAATACTCATCACATTTTTATCCTCATTTTTTTTCTTTCCCATAGTCACCCTACACCTCCCCCTTTCCTCCCACGGCTTAATTTAGTGTTGTAAGCGAACCGTTACCAGTCGCATGATATTTAACTATGTATTTCTACCAGTAGAAATAGTTCGTATACCTATAGTTGTAGATCTATAACTCAGGCTCACAATGGACCTTATTAGAAGGCTAAAAGTCACCCAAAGGGCAATGCAGAGGGCTATGCTTGGAGTTTCCCTACGTGAACGAATCAGAAATGAAGAGATCCGCAGGCGAACAACGGTAACCGACATAGCCCGAAAAATTGCCAAACTTAAGTGGCAGTGGGCAGAGCACATTGCTCGCTGAACTGATGGCCGATGGGACTGAAAGGTTCTGGAGTGGCGACCGCGTACCGGAAGACGTAGCGTTGGAAGGCCTCCTACAAGGTGGACCGATGACCTTGTGAAGGCAGCAGGAAACTGCTGGATGCGGGAAGCACAGAACCGGTCAAAGTGGCGGTGCTTGGGGGAGGCCTATATCCAGCAGTGGACGTCATTCTGCTGAAATGATGATACTCAGGCCAACGATATTGCATAAAATTGCAACTTATTCAAATATCAACTTTAAACTCAAGTAATCTAAGTTGATAACTGTTGTCTAAAACGTCAGAAAATAATTTTAGTTGCAATGGAAACTGAACCATACGCAATTTAGTTAAAAATTTTAATCCAAAAGTATGAAATTTATCTAATTTCGTTGGCTTTAGTATGGATATGTTTATAGAAGAAGTAAATCTTGAAAGTATTTAGGAAACTATCAATCGACTACAGAAACGATTTCAGTCACTGTAATTTAATCTCGTAGCCAAGTGGTGTGACTGTAGGACTGCCGAGTCCTAGGTCTCGAGTTCGAACCCAAGGCACGCACCTGTGACTTTACGGACTCATATGCGTATTGTATAATTATCACTTGCTTAAAAAACGGCGAAGGAAAACGTCGTGACGAAACCGGCGGCATACCTGAGAGATATTTTTCGACGGCATGTGAAGGCCAGAGGCCCATAAAAACTGACAGCTGGAGTTCTACTCCCTAAGCACGAAATCCGTAGTTTCTGGCGAAGTTACAGGCGGTTCCTACTCCGTAACATCTACGGACATAAGATTAGTTTCGGGCTCGACCTAAGGTTGAATGACATCACGATTTGACAGTTGTCCCTACTCCCGATGTGTTTTTGCTGGTCCAAAGAAGTTAATTAGTCGGGTGTAGGGTTCCGTGTGATGCCGGACGTAAAGAATAGCACAATCCTATTTCTTCCCGTGGGGGTCGTAAAAGGCGACTAAGGAACTTACTAGAGAATGGGCAGCAGCGTTCTCTATGCATTTTAACACTATTCTGCTATCGCCAACCCGCGGCTTGCCAAGCGTGGCGATTATGGACCCCCCCCCCCCCCAACTTTTGGGGGAGGCCTATGTCCAGCAGTGGACGTCTTTCGGCTGAAATGCTGAAAGAAAGATATTATATTTGGGTCACGCACAAGAAATACAAAAATAGAAACTAACAATATCCAGAAATAAAAACAATCAAGACTTGTGCGATGCCAAAAAGGCTCCTATCTCAGCATAATGATGCGATATTTAAAAAATAAATATCGCAGCGCTGGTATTCTGATAGGGCCTGCTGTGATGCCGCGGACACTTATAATAGCCCCCACTAGGGTAATAAAAAAATAAAACACAATAAATAAAAAACAATATAAATAGAAAACGTAATGCATAATAAATGTCACGAATGTCTCACGCCCGACACTCGAAACATTACTTGTCCATGCCATAGCCTATATTGTCTATGGTGAACGACAATGGAAGAGATGCGGGCACTAGGAGGGTTCAGTTGAGGGTTCACTTTGAAGTTTCGACCTCATTTCGGACGGCGCCCAGGTTAGTCACTAACCACACAAAAAAGAAAGAAATGTTAATTTAATTAATCATTTTCGTCTTGTGTTCAGTCTTATTAAGAACACCTTACTTGTATGAGTCACAAAACTCACAAAGTGTAGCTAGGTTTGGCTCTTGGCCGTGGTGTGCGTACCAAATAATCATATTTCTGTCCTCCGTGATTTATTTATTTACGGCAATGTGCCAATCACATTAGACAAAAAAATTGCTTCACTCTTCTCACAAAACTTCAGACATAAAGAACACGATCGTCATTAATGATGGCTCTTGTATAGGCCACCATTTGGAATTAGACTACTGTCCGACTACTTATCTTACACAAGCTGCGCCCCGAGGTTTCACCCAAATAAGTATCGATCCCGAATATCGGGATATTATCGATATATTAGTCCTAACCCAGGTCATAGTCTACCCATGTGCCAAATTTCGTCCAAATCCGTTCAGCCGTTTTAGCGTGAAAGCGTATGAAACAAACAAACAAACAAATAAAACAAACAAACTCACATTCGCATTTATAATATTAGTCAGGATTACTTAGTTTGGGCACGCCACAATTGTGGCGATAAGTCCCCTCTTTGAGGAGTGGCTAAAGAGGCGCCACGGCGTCCTCACCTTCCGCCTGACGCAGGTCCTCACCGGACACGGTTGTTTCGGAAGCTTCCTGTTCAGGATAAAGCGGGAGGACATGCCCGGGTGTCACCACTGTGTGGATCGCCCGAAGGACACGGTGGAGGCCTGCCGGGCTTGGGCGGAGCACCACCGTGTCCTCACGGAGGCGATCGGCGGCGGCGATCTCTCGCGGCCAGCCCTGGTTCAGGCCATGGTTCGGAGCGAGAGTGCATGGGAGGTCGTCACCTCCTTCTGCGAAGCAGGAAAGAGGAGGTGGAACGCATGAGGGAGAGCCAAGGTTCACGCCCTCACGCCCCTAGTTGCCACGGGAGACGCCCCAGGCGTCGGGAGTCGCAGGCTGATTCCCAGCCACTGTAGGCGCGGGCTTGCAGACGGTGAGCGATGGGTCGCTCGCCGTCCGATAAGGACCAGGCCCGGGTCGACAGCGCATTGTGTTCCACGTGCGCCGCAAAGAGATCAGCACCAACTGACGGGGTCCGATAGGGCAAATGCCTGCCAGGGTCGCGAGTTTGTCCGAAAGGGATATCGTGGCCCTGGCACACAGGCATCTGAAGGAACATGGGTGGGGTTTTAGTCAGTAAAAGCTCCGCCCAGAGCGGGAGAAGTTATTTGATAATTTCCCACCCAATATAAAAAAAGGATTACTTAGTTACATAAGATTGTGTTTCTCTAGCTAGCCATCTTAGATTCGCAATCCGTCTAACGTCCTTAAATTAGTCCTGCCGATCTATTTTCCAATAATCTCACCGTGATAACTCAGGTCAAGAGAGCTGTCATTCCATCTGATGCTAGGGAATGACATTATTGACAGCTCATTTCACGGCGAGATTCTTACAGAATAAATCAGCTGATACGGAAAACCTACTGAATTTAGTTCGTGGATGGCGTGAAAGATATTTTTGGACAGTAGGGCAGGCAAATTCCATAGCCATCGTATTGGCAATGAACGGGTTTCTTTATATATATTTTTTTTGGCGTTCTCGTCGATAGATTAAACGCCGCTGCGCCTTGCGCCCTAAGAGTGAGGCCACACGGGCGGTGCCGGTGCGTTAAATTGCGTCGTCGCACCGCTATGATTTGAACGCACCGACTGCCACACGGGCAATGCGGTGTCGCAACGCAACGCCGCTTACTACGACGTCGCAGTCTCAGTGTTGGGTGTGTCAGTTTTCTCTGCGCTACGATTTCCGCTCCAACGCTCGGTATCGCACCGTACCATCCCTCCCCGCTTCGTCTCTCTGGTCTCCTTGTCCGTTGGACGTGAGTTGCGTCGTTGCACGTCATCGTAGCGTACCGTGTGGCATGTCACTGTGATTTGTCTGTAAGATGACGCAGCGTCACCGCTCAGGAGTCTCAACGCACCGGTAAGGTATCGTGTGGCTTCGCTCTTAAATAGTTGATCTATCATGTTCTGTATATCATGTGCTGCGTATACCAGGGGCGCAGCTAACCAATAACACGATTCCTGTCGGCTTCCCTTAGGAAATTATGACAGTCAGTAGTTCTCAGCAGTGTTTAATAATCACACTGAATGTATTATTTAATACTTACACTATAAAATTAAAGTATTACAAAACCCCAACCTACATTAAAAAAATTGGCTTTATATTCCAACGAAAACAAAACATTTAAAGTGCGCGCCAATTTTGCTCTAGTGCCTCCAGTATAACTCGTTGTCCGCCCGGGTTATGAAAACTTAAATTTCTATACAAAATAATCTCGTCATGACGTCACTTCAGGTCACGTGACACGCTGTTTTTTGAGGCAATAGTAAGCCGTAATAAGTCGAGTTATGATAGGTACAGTGTAGGAATATAGGTCCATGCATTCGCTGAATTTCGTAAGCGTTCGGTTTGGTTCGGGACGGGGGGAGGGACAAACTTCGCTCCACGCTCCACGCACGCAATAATTTTAAATGTTTGCTGACGATTGACGTAAATAGTTAATAGAATTTATAACCTTTAATTTTGTTGATACTTGTAGTTAATTAGCATTTTGTTTGTTGTATTCATATAAGTTATTAGTGTAACAATTAGAATTTGATAATCGTGAGTTTGTTGTGAAATTGTGCGTTCGTCGTCGTTGTAATTAGGAATTTGTGGTAAGTCGATAGATTAGCAAGTTGAAATTACTTTTTTAGAGTAGATTTGAAAAGTTATTAGTAGGATGGCGGCATTAATAGTTTTAGATTGTTGTGTGACAGATTATTTGCTTCGTGAGGAAACATGCTTTTCAAGGTTAAGTTTTGAAAATAAGAAACACATAATTAGGCTAGGTCGTGCTCGACCAGATATGACTATAAACTACAAACGACGCGATGGGTTTTTCAAACATTTTAATGTTTCCCTTTACGATAAATATCAATGGCTGACTGGTAGTTGTAAATTAAATAAGATGTTTTGTTTTCCATGTTTACTTTTCTCAGATTCTAGTAGTTTATGGAATAAAGGGGGTTTTATAGATATTAATAATCTGACGAATTCATCAAAAAACATGTGCAGACTGAAAAGCATATTCGTAGCTGTTTAGATTTACATGACTTCGGGAATAGTAGGATAGAACCATTTTTCACTAATTCGCATGAAGCTCATAATAGGAAAGTAGCTCGAAATAGGAATTTAATGAAACGGTTTATTGACACCGTTATTTTGTTAGGTAAACAAGAAGTAGCTTTTCGCGGCCACCATGAACGTCCGAATTCTGATAACCGCGGTAACTATATTGAAACCTTGTTATATCTGAGCAAGTATGACACCGTAATGGACTCTCATTTGGAACTATGTTCTTCAGTTCAGAACCCCGCGTTTTCTGGTCTCTCAAGTGATATTCAAAATGATTTCATACATAGTATTGCATCCGTTTTACGAGACCACATTAGAATCGAGATAGATAAAGCTCCATTTCTGTCTGTAATGATTGACGGAACTCCCGATATCAGTCATAGGGAGCAATTGACTGTAATTTTTCGATATTTATCTGAAACTGGAATCGAAGAACGATTCCTAGGTTTTTACGATGTTAGCGGAAGTCGAACTGCTGAAGTTTTATACAAACAGTTGTTAGAAATACTTGACCAGTATCGTTGTAGGAATAAGTTAGTTGGTCAGTCTTACGACGGCGCGGCAGTAATGTCTGGCGAGCACGGTGGAGTACAAGTAAAAATTCGCGATGCATGCCCTATGGCAATGTTTGTCCCATGTTACGCTCATATATTAAATTTAGTACTTAGCCGTTCCCTTTAAAATATTCAGGAACTGAAAACTTTTTTTGGACACGTAAATAGTATTGTTCGGTTTTTCAACAAATCAACTAAACGGTCCAACCTTTTGAAGGAAATAGCTGACCGCCGTATGCCTGGAGTATCAGAAACCCGTTGGCACTATCACTCACGCATTATTAATGTAATTTTTAACTGTAGATTAGACATGATTAATACTTTTAATTCGATGTTAGATAACCCGCAATCTTGGGATAGTGAATCTCTTTCCTTGGCAGAATGTTTCCTCAGTAAGTTAGAAAACAGGCAGTTTTGTTTTTTTTTTGCATGTTTTATCAGACATTTTTCAAAAAACCGACGTTCTTTTTAATTTATTGCAGTCAAAACAGATTGATATCGAAGTGGTAAACCGCGAAATAGATTCATTCAATAGTTGGCTTGCGAATGATTTTATAAATAATTTTGATTTTATTTATGACAGCGTCCAGGAATTCCATGAGCCGCCGCGTCAGCGTAGACGACTAAATACAGAAGTAGACACTAGAACTATGTATCGGCGTCTTTTCATTGAAATAATAGACAATGTTAAGACGCAAATACAACACAGGTACCAATCACTTTCTCAAATGAGTTTTCTTAATTTACTTAATAAATCTAAGTATAGTTTTTATAGTAGATCATTTCCTGATGAAATAATACCTTCTTTGCTATTAAAATTTCCGCAAATATTTGAGTTCACTGCTTTAAAGAACGAGTTGAAAGTCTTATACACAACTCCGTCTTTGAACAAACTAGATGTTTACGAGCTTTATCTCAATTTTCAAAATTCATTATTGTGTGACACTTCCACAAATTACAAAATTATGTAGTATATTTTTGACACTTCCCGTTACAGTGGCATCCGCGGAGATGTCGTTTTCGGCTTTGAAGCGAATTCATACGTACTTGCGTAATTCTCAAAAACAAGAACGATTATCTGATCTAGCCATTTTTTCTATAGAAAAACATTTATTGCTAAAAATTAAGAATCATCCCGGTTTTTATGATAATGTCTTAGCGTACTTTGTACGAAAGAATAGACGAATAGCTTTAGAGTATAAGTAGTATTATAAGTCACTAGTATTGTAGTTAAGTAGTTTTGTCTAGTAGACATCATACGTCAACGTCATCACACTGATCACACCACAAACGGCTTTTTTCAAAGCCACTTTTATTATACTTGCAAGACACCGTTTCAATCTATCAGTGCTTACACGTATGGTAAAGGTGGACTGAAGACATCTGCTTATAGAAGACTGAAGCCAGGAAGTCAGTCACAGATTTTAGGTAACTGGACTACGTGCGCCACGTCCGGGCTAGGTAAGCTTTTTTTTTTTTTTTGTTTTTGCTCCGGCTTACCTTTCCCATAAACTCACCCTTCGCCACTGGCGTATACCAAAGGTGTGGTCATTTAAAACAACTGAACAACTTTCTCTTTGGGACCAACTACGTAATCGCGAAAAAATAATAACCCATACATTTTGGTCGAGTGGCATGGTAGGTAGTTTTGTTTGGGATAGTCGATTTTTGTTTCGCGGTTACGATGTTGGTCCCATGCCGAAAGTTGTTTCATCACACCCTTTTAGGTGATACGTAAAAAATAAATCATAGCAAACTGGGAGCCATAATTATGAAAGTGACAAGAGTCAATTATTTCCACATGCGAAAAAAGAGCGCAACAATGCGCTGGAAGCTGGAACCGAAATAAAACAACGTAAGAGCGCCAAACTAATTTTTTTTTTGACGTGACAACGTCTTATAATTCGATGGAGCCGGCTGCACGCACGAAAAAACAGGCGTTACCTCGCTCTGAGGCGTTCCATTTAAGGCTTATGACGTTGTCACGTTCAACTATCGTCAATAAACCGACTTTACAGACAACCGATTTTTTTTTAAATTAAGCTTTGTATCAAAAATATTTTCAGCCAAAGTTTTCAATTACCTAATAAGCACATTTTGAATGCAAAATTTGCAATGACGTTACTAAGGATTTTAGAATTACAGAAAAAAAAATAGAGTTCTTTTCGAATTTATTCGAGGAACTTTAACCCAATTGGGTATTCCTTCAGTCAGAGTATTAATCAAATAGTCAATAACCATAATTATTTACATATAACCAAAGATTAAATCCATACATGCTGTATTAGTGAAATAAATGGTTACGAAAAAGCCGTTTATTTTGGTACCGCCATATGACCACACATTAATGATACACGCTGTAGATGCTCGGATACTTACCATAGTTGTCAAAAAATAATAGGCCCGTTTTGACATTTAACTTGAATCGATTTATCGTGAGTTTCGAGTACCGAGTCGTATGGCTACTTCACTAGTTACGTCGCGATTGACCATCGCTTCGATTAAATGACAAAACGGGCCTATTATTTTTTGACAAATTTAATTTAGAACCTACTTCTACTTTATCCTTAATACCTCGAATTTAGACTTCCATTCATTGTGCAACATAATCAGCCAATAATGTTCCCACTGTTGGGTCACAGGCCTCCTCTCTTCGACAGGGAGTGGGCTGTAATCTACCACGCGGGCCCAGTGCGGGTTGGTAGATGTCACATGTCTGCATGTATTTTTGGTTCTAGGACATGCCGGTTTCCTCACGATGTTTTCTTTCACCGTTTTGAGAGAAGTGGATGAAATTATTTACACAAAGTAAAGCGCCTGCCTGGGTTCGAACCCACGACCTACAACACTTAAGTCGGGGTCGTTACGACTGGGTCGCCACTGCCCTCCTTAGCTCCCCATTGTGTGGCATTATATTGGAATACACTACTGTATTTGCAATAATGAGGGGCTTGTGGCTAAGTAATAACGGCCGGACGGGTCGATCGATCAGGTTAAGCTACGCTTGCCGCGGTTGGTCCGTGGATGGGTGACCACCTTTACATACCAACATCCCTCCGTGCCTCGGAAAGCACGTTAAGCCGTGGTCCCGGCTGTCATTTGTAGATCTTTGACAGTTGTTACGGGTCGTCAGAAGCTCGAAAGTCTGACAACCAGTCTTACCAAGGGGTAGGTATCGTGTTACCCAGTAACTGGTTTGTGGAGGTTAGATTGGCAGTCGATTCGTGTAAAATACTGGTATTCAGCTGCATCCGGTTAGACTGGATGCTGACCACAACATAGTTCGGATAAAGACTAGACAGATGATTTGAAATGAAAACAGAGATTTAATACTGTCATACAGGGGGCTTAAAATGGACGCTTTCGGGGGGGCTTAAAATTCGTAAAATGGTCCATAAATTATGAATTGTCAGTTTGTGACCATTTTACGAATTTTAATATGATTCATAATATTATCATATTCTGATTTGCCAAAGCGTCCATTTTAGGACCCCAGATATACAGAAATTAGTTCGACAATGCAGTATACAGGGTCAAATTAAATGAACTACCGAAACCCCGATATGTAACGGGTACCGATATCTAAAAACGATTAAACAAAAAAAAAAAATCATGATAACTTTTTTGGGATCAACGACCGCTCTTAGTGCTGTTATTTGAAGTAGAATTTGAGAAAATTTGGTTTTTTCTTTTATCGTATTAAGATATCAAAAATCATGACGTCTGTGAAGTTGACTGATATTTTGAGTAAATACTTTACCTACGGCCGTTGACCCCAAAACAAAATCTCATCTTTATTTGACCCTGTATACCCCGGTTGACTGATCCCGTTCGGGAAACAATCAGCAGTGCTATTCTGTAACCATCTCACCGTGAAAACTTATATGAAGTGAACGTGGAGTGAACTGTCAGTTGATGCTAGGGATGGACCAAAGATTACATTTACAATCATAATCGAGATTTTGAACAGAAACTCAATTTTTTTTTTTACATTAAATTGAGTTTGACAAAATTTCTGTTTTGCTATTTTATTTAAAAACCCTTAAATAGTAATGTTAAGACACATAAATACTAGCTTTGAAATGACATAAAATGACCAATAGAATTAGCATAAAAATATTATTGAAATCTCGATTATGATTGTAAATGTAATCCTTGGTCAATCCCTAGCATCAGGGGAATGACACTGACAGCTCACTTCACGCAAGAATTCACGGTGAGATTTTTACAGAATCGACGTGCAGGCGGTTGAAGAAAAGTCAATTTTGTAAGAGGAATAAAACGACAAAATCCAACATATCAACTATATCTTTATTTATAATTTGCATATAATTTATTATTATTTACGATTATTATTTATTAGTATGGTACAGGACTCCACTTAGAAACATATACAGTTTTTATAGATAATTGTGACAGACGTACAATTTAGGGCAGAATAAAAGCCCTTGTTATTTTTTAAATAAGCTTTTTTATAGTCAACGCGGTAATAGAATAGCCATAATGACATCTCTTGGTAGAAATGTCAGAGAAATCTCTCTGATAACTCTACCAAGAGAGGTAATTAAAAAAAAATCATACAGGTCGGTCAAAAACACATTCACTTATAGAGGTATGAGGAACAGGGTGTAAAGTTCACTCATCCTCTATTAAAAAGGGGGAATCCTCCGACGGGTGTTGTGTCTGGTGGGCTACTGCCCGACGGTAGATGTCGGGACGTTGTATATATGCTAGTTGCGCGGTAAACTCTGCTTGCGCGATGCAGGATTTGCGTGACGTCAGTGTGACGCGTAGTTCGCATGTGGCGATGTAGATGCCGCCACACACGTATGAAAAACAGGAAAATATTGTTTTCTTGTGGAAAAACTTTTAGGAGATTTTGTTATAGGGTTTAAAAAATTATAGACTCTGTTTCCTGAAACTGGCCGGGATAATTGGAATAACAATAGTTATGGGTTTACTACACAAGTACTTATTTAGGCCTGAATTGCCCCGTTGGTCTTGTGGCTGCAAATGCGATTGCTGAGCGTGGTCCTGGGTTTCATTACCAGGTCGAGCAGTGTTATTGGGGTTTACCAATAGGAATTTCTTAGTTACAGGCCGGAGTTTGGAAGTTGGCGGTGTGATCCTCCCGTGTCTCGGAAAGCACGTTAAGCCTTTGGCCCTGTTCCTGATCTGTCTCCGGTCGTGTCGGATTGCCGTCCCATCGGACTGTGATAGTGAGGGAAGGGTGAGTGCACCTGTGTCTGCGCACACACTTGTGCACTATAATATTTCCAGAGTAGATGGCTATATGTGGGCGTCCAAACGAAAATGATCCAGTTCTTGGCATTTAGTTTCCGATATAAAGTTGGATAAAAAAATACTTTTCGCGATTTTTTTGATTATTAGTTAATGCACAATTATCTACAAGTTCGTAAATGACTTTATGTTTCTAAGTAACAGAAATTTTAAGAGAAAAGTTTAGCAACAAGGTAGGTTCAAGTGATGTCAAATATGAAAATGCTTTTTCTCAAATCAAGCTTTTGCGGAGTTTCAACTTCAAATGTCTGATAAAAAAATGTGCCAGTTCACCTGACTATTCCAGATACCGAATCTAGTTTTAACCCCACTTCTGGACCCTTTTTGTTTGGACGGCCACATATATTAGTCTCCGTTGAGACTGGCCGCCATGACCGAAATTCAATCTGGAGGACCGGGACGTTTATTAAAAGCCTGAATTGTACTTCTTGCCACTGGTTAAAATATTCTATTAATGCTACGTTTATATTACTATTAAGTATAGTAACTTAATGTACGGCCACACTTGCACAGTTTCGTTACGTGATGATAAGTACCTAATGACATTTAATTTTCTTTTCATAAAACATGTGTTTACAGCTTTTTAAGGAAATCTAAACAAACTTAATTAATAACTAGCCTCCAATTCATTGTTCTTATACAATTGAATATTACTCCTGTATAGCAGCTATTCACAACTGGTCGATACGCTTACGTGCCGAATCGAACATTAATCAATGTTATCAAAAGAATCCTCTCAAGGATTTTCACAAATCCAAAACCCGAAAAATTTTTATTAGTTTAAGGGGGATGCGCTAAGGTAGCCCGCGAAATTCAAATATTCTTACGTTTTTTACAATTTGCAGGTCAGTAACAGGTTGTATGTTGATCTAAATATGATTCGCGGCCGTACACGCGGCTTTACAGAATTATAATCAATAGAATCAGCATTACATTTCTCTAAGTCCAAAAAATCCTACTGAATGATTAATTCAGAAATTATCTTACAGTAGGATTTTTTGAACTGATGATGATGCTTTTTTGATTCTAAAGATTATAATTCTGTAAAGCCAAATTTGTTATCCACGCGAATCATATTTAGATCAACATACAACCTGTTACTGACCTGTAAATTGCAATAAACATAATAAAATTTGAATTTCCCGGGCTACCTTAGCGCATCCCCCTTAAATTAGATAACTTGACGAATGGTTGTGAATAGCTATGCTGATCTATTTAATTACAAAATGTAAGTAGGTACTTAGTCAAAATATTGCGGTGCAAATATGAATTTAATCACTTTTTAATATTGCATAAAAGCGTGGCCCATAATAGCTAATCTTAAACCGATATATAATTACATTTTTACAAATTGGCGTACATTCGTTAGTAACTTAAAAATAATAATACTGTTCGGAAAGATGCTTTATTTGTTAGTATAAATTATACATTATAATTAATAATAATACCTAAATACTGACTTGTTTCCTTATAAATATAAAGTAAATTCGTGAAATTAAAGTTTTAATTATAATCTATATGCATAAAAAAAACATTGCAAGTTAAATAAAAGCTTGTAATGAAATGCTGTTCGTTGGTAAGCGCATCACTTGAGAACGGCTGGACCGATTTGACAAATTTTTGTTTTAAAATGTTCATTATAGTCCAAAGTAGGTTATTATGGAAAAAAAATTAAAATTTTTGAAACACTGCCTCCGTTTTTCTATGGATTTTTTGTATGAACTCCAACACCATATTAAAATTTTGACAGGATAACGTTCGTCGGGCCAGCTAGTAGAATTTTTTTAACTTTTATTATTTAGTAGGTATTTTCTTATTTTTCAGATACCTAGCACACCGGGCGGTATGCCTGGCAGTCATGTCTATTTTTCTGACAAAAATATTTACTAATTCATTTGATTTCGTCAAATAAATGTTGCTCACAAGTAGGCCAAAAAGGGCAAAAAAAGGAAAAGGGGGGGGGGGTTCTCTGTGGCCAAATTGTCCATTGCTTTATTGTTAATATAATTATTTATTAAACTTAACTAATTATTGTTAAGGTATTTTTCTATGGGCCTGGGTGGCCTGAAATAAACGGTGTTATTATTAATACTGGTGCATAACTACTGCATCGCCTAACGCATTCAGAACTCGTAATTTGTTCTGTGATCAACCGGTCTTCTACATAGTATGCACCAACCCTAACACTTAAAATAAATTTGGCCTGCATCAGTTCTTATAATAATGTTAAAATAGTATGTAATCCAATACTATAAATTGTGTAGGTAGACTTACAAAAATTTTACTACATAAACCTACCATATTTTGACAAAATTGGGAACTGATGTTAAACCTCGGTATAATACGGCCGGTCTGAACTTTGCGCAGAAGGCTGCGCAAAACGCAATAACATATTTTGTTGTTCATAAATAAATAAGTTAAGTCATGTCAAATAAATGTGTTAAATAAAAATATGTTTAAATGTTACTAAAGGCGACGCAGATGATTGTAAAAAATAATTCACGACTTGTATACAAATAGATTAAGATCATTTGTAAACACCAACGTATTGTGTAAATAAAGACCTTGAAAATCAATCAATCAACGTATAACATTTTATAGGAACCAAATGAGGCGAGAAATAAAAGTTCGGAGAGCCTATGTTCAGATCGGCCATAATTAATCGGCCGTATTGTACGTAATAATGGTACAGTCGGTGACCGGCATTACTTGACCCCTCTTACAAAGAAAAATAATGGAAGAGGGGTCAGGTTATGCTGGTCACCGACTGTACTACAACGCGAAAACGTTCACTGAAAATTAATTTTAATTTTACATGTCGATGTCAAGTCATTAACACGTTTATCAGTCAAGGAAAGCAAAGCTTAAGAATTTCCAGCAGAAATGCTTACATTATTAGATTACACATTACAATAATTATTATTTACATTATTAATCATTACTATTAACAATAAATGTAGAAATATACACTATTCTTGACTAGGAAGGGTATGCTAACTTAATTTTAGTTAACTATAGTATACGTTCTGACCATTCTGGCTTTCTCCTCAGCGAAATGGTAAAAAAAAACAGTATTGTTTCCATGAAAGACCTTTTTCTCTGATACTCGATGCTAGAAATGTGTGTATGGTTGATAAAAATAATTGTCTATTGCTTGGAAAAGTATGAAAAAGATTGAAAAATCGCTATCATTCATTTTCAATACTCAACAAACTAACAAATGAATAAAAAACGAAAAGTAAATTTAGTCTCATACCACATACGGCCTAAACATATCCATAGGCCGTCCTCCGTCTTGATTCATAACAACCAAACCGCGCCTATTTTCCATGTTCGAATTAAAATTCGCGGCAGCCATCGCTCTTTCTCTCTCTAACGCAATAATTCTATCCCTGTCTAACATAGGTTTGACAGCTGTCAAATCTCCCGTCATTGGGGACGGCTTTTCTTGTTCATTTTGTATTTCTTTTGGTTTTTTTTCTTCAGTCTGTGGTGTGTCCTTGTTTTTGGAGTCTTGTTGGGCTTTTTTAGAACGTTTCCATTTCATTCTTCTGTTTTGGAACCAGATTTTTACCTGTGGACAAAATAAATGTTGTTATTAATTGGAATTTATAAATTATTTCGGAACAACGAAAAACAGGGAAAGGTTTTTTTACAAGAGTCGTTGTTTTCTAAAAGTCAGTCATTCGCAAGTGTAAAAAATGTAAGCCCGTTTAACCAAATCAATTTTTAAACTACAAAACATGCTATGACAGAAATATTTGCAAATAAAGAAAAAAATAACATGTTTTCAACCCATCTAAACCACATATTTCCACCCCTTAGCCTATAAAACCATATAAGTACGTACTCGTATAAATCTAAACAGGTGTAAATATCGTATAAATTTCTAAGACCCACCCCGAGGGTGTGAGATTAATCTTTAAACCTTCGTAAACCTGCAAAGCCGTAACGTTTACGATTCCACCCTTGTAATCTTAACATACATTTGTAAGCACAAATCCGCCATGTTGACAGGTGTTGGCGCCAAAACAAATGTCAAAATGGGCTGTTTGTAGTGTCTGTGATCTGTGTTGATATTCAAATATTATTTTGAGTTTGTTGGTTTTTGAATGCATATAATTAATTTAATTTAAAAAGGCTTTACAAGAAATTTATATTTTCTGTTCTTGTGACTGTTCTTTTAAGAATTAGTTGATAAAGTTTTAGAGATCGCTTACACTTTACGTTAATTTAGACTTTTAATTTACAAGTTCACTAGTGATCTGTGATACAAAAAAATGCTCTAAAGTATTCAATCACAAACTTAGCATAATATACCACGCATGTAGTCTCCAACCCCCTTATTACAAAACAAGATTTATATTTTGACATGGCTTAAACCATGGAGCCAGTTTTTATAATAAGAACGTAACTGTGACTGAAATACCGTTCTTTATACAAAACTGAAAACTTAGGTCGGTACTAAGTTGTCAGTTTTGCATTAGGAACTTTACCATAGACGGAATAAAGTTCGAAATTCAATAATGGCTCCAAGGGTAAAACATGGGTCTGAAGATAAACCATGTTTTGTAATAAGACGGCAAAGTTTTAGGCATTTGTATATAGTTCATTCTCATTTTGCCAGTATGTTAGTCCCATCATCCCATGTAATAGGGAGCTTATTACCATCAACGGGGCACAAATCCAGACTCAGGCTGCTACTGAGAAATTTCTGATGGCAAAAACCAATAACACTTTGCCCCACCTGGGACCCGAACCCAGCGGGCTAATTGCGTAATACACAATCAGAAGGAATCGGTTTCAATTTGACAGTTCAACATAATTCATTGCGTTATTATGTTGTTGAGCAGACAATTTTTTCTAACATATGAAGCAATGGATTATGGATATACTTCAAAATCATTCCGATTCCGATTCAAACTGTGTTACGCAATTAGGGTGCAGGTCGTCATGCTCAGCAGTAGCGCTTGATGACATATTGTAATGTAGGATTTTGTTAGATCCATTTCTTCCTTTAATTTATTTGTCGAGATAAAAAACAGCCATAGACTAGGTTTTCATGGAATGCATTTGAATGTGATATCAATATTGCAGTGTCAATAGTAATAATACGTCACTTAGTAGAGGACTTAGTGATTGTAATAAAAAAGCTTTAATTTTTTTAAGTGTTTTTTATGAATGGCTCACGGTATGATGTACTTGTTCTTTTTAGGGTTCCGTAGTCAACAAGGAACCCTTATAGTTTCACCATTTCTCTCCGTCCATCCGCCTGTCCCCGGCTTAGCTCAGAGACGCTTAGTACTAGTAAGCTGTAATTTGGCATAGGTATACATATTCATCATGCCGAGAAAGTCGTAAAATAAAACCATGAAAAACATTTTTTTAGGGTAATTTTCTTGCATGTAAAATGGGGATGATATTTTTTTTCTCGTCTATTCCATAGTGGATATCCTATCGTTGGATAGGCCGTTTAAAAACATTTTTTTTTTTGAGTTTGTGGAAACCATTTTTCTATTCAGGGATCCGTTTGCGTAATATTAAGCTTTAAAGAGCTATTTTTGTTAGACTCAAGTGTCCCCCCCTGCCAGCTAAATGGTTGGTTTTGGATATGAAAAAAAACATTTTTCATGAATTGACCGTAATTTATATCGATGTATGGGACACCTTGTTTTTCAACTACAATGTTAAGTTTGTTTTTGGGATAAATTCATACCAACTACGGAACCCTTCATTGTGTGTGGTTCGACACGCACTTGGCCGGTTTTTAAAAGGGGCTATTGTGATTGGTGATGGGTATAGAACTTGCGTGTAATTGTAATAATTTAACACCTGGAAATCTCCACACAAAATCAGCTGCAACATAATTATTATTATTCGCAAAACTCGACATGAAAATATAGTTTAGCAACTGATTTTTCTTGGCGATTTTAGGGTTGGTCCCAAAGTGAAAGTTGTTCATAATAATGAGTACAATAATCCTTTTTCAGTTATTTTAATTACACCTTGTAGGAACTGCCATTTTCGTGACAAGTCGAAAGTAATCGAGCTATGCATTTTAAGTAATCTAAAATAAAAGACGGAATCTCAAATACTCTCAAATGGGTAAAATAACATTATCTTGAAAAAAACGTTTTCCTCACCTGAGTTTCCGTAAGCATCAGACTGGTGGCTACCTCGAACCTCTTGGGCCTGGAGAGGTACTTGTTCATCCTGAACTGCTTCTCCAGCTCCAGGAGTTGCTGCGACGTGAAGGCTGTGCGAGGTCTTCGAGTCTTGCCGAGGAGAGCGTGGGGAGCACCTGTGGAAGAAGGATAATGGTTATTGGGGATCGAAGAATGCTGTTCAAAACGGAATTAAGAAATAAGAAATCTTGTTTAATATTTTTTATGTAGGTATATGGATAATATTTCTATAATGGTTGTGGTTAACAAACAGTTTGACTTTGCTTCAGTTTGACAATGATTGGGGGTCAATGTTGTCTTGGGCCTTGGCAAATTATTTTAGTATACAAATTGAAAATCTAGTCATAAGACCTACTAGATCTTCACGCGTATTTAGTAATTAGAAAAGGATTTTATGATCGTGGGTGGCTAATAAACCGACGGCCCACTTTTTTTTGTGGAAAAAAAGCAATTTAGCAAATAGGTATTGCAATACATAAAGGATTAAGCTGATATTGTATCCTATGCGTAATTGAATCAATCTATTCCTAGCCAATCTCAATGAATGAAATCAATAATAAAAACACGAACCACTTAACCACTATTTATTTAACAGAACTAATTTATCGCATCAAAGTTCCGCCGCTAAGCTTATAAAAATGATAATTAACAATTACTTCAACACGAACGCGACATTTGGCGTTGTTTGTCCAACACGATAATGTCATGAACGCATCTGTCAAATTTTGGCGCGAAGAGCCATGTTTTTTTTTACGGTTGTTTGATTATTGTATTATTTTTATTGTTGGTATTTTGGGGTGAATGGGATTAGAAGTGGTGGTAATTTGATGGTTTGTACCACTTAGTTCTAATATTACCTAAATAAAAAGCTTTTGACAATATCTTCGTGGTTTTTCTGGGACGCGATGTTTAAATTCTAGGGAAGAGCTTTTAAAAAATCTTTTACTAAGAGTATTTTTATGCGTTACGCAGAATACTATTGCTAGAAATGGAGATTGTTAGTCAAAACACATTATTACTTTAAGCTTCCGTCGGCTGCTGGCGAACTTAACGTCTTCATTTATTTAGTACTAACGTGAACTATCAATTTAATACTTTAGTATAAATGATTAAAATAAGGAATCCATAAATCACAAAATAATTTGTTCCCATTTGTGCGCCCATTACACGCCCACACAACGCTCAACCAAAAAGAACCCTTTTAACTTTTTTTTCTCCCACACAAAGGGCATAAGTCAACACTCATACAGCCAATATTAAACTTTCAATAACTTATAAATGCATTAAAATCTACATGTAGGTACAGAAAATAAATAGAAAATCGTGCTCAAGTGTCGATATGATAAATAAATAGTTTAGTCATGTTGTCAGTACGTGACTTTCCTGTGCCCAACTCTGGTTTAAGTTTAAAAATAATGTTTGGTCCCATCCTGGTAAATATATTTGCTCTCGTCTATTAAAGTTATAACGACTTCTTTTATTTGTTATTTATTTATAATTGGAATTGTAAATTACTATTACCTACTATAATTTATTGGTATGTTAACGGTAATTTTCAACTTGTTCGTGGAATTTTAAGGATAAACTCTGGACTGGTAGTGTAGTATTTCACTTTTCAGATACCTCACCTCTGTCTTTTTTCAGTCCCGTACGGTATTTCGAATTACCCTTGAACGATATAACTGTCTACAGAAAGCATGGTTCACCGACGAACGGTAGGTAATACGAGAAAACTATTAGTCGATACCATTATTTAGCGACAGCATGTTTCGCCGAATAACGCTACATAGAATGAATGGTTGGCCGATACCAAGATTTGCCGATGTCATGGTTCGCCGGAACACGCTTGAACTAAATAATCCTTTATCGATAGCAGTTGCATGACAATGGGATCGTGTTGGAATGACTGCATTTATAAAAATAGCAGACTTGGGCCCCACAGCGTATATACATTCTTTGCCAGATTGAATCATTTGGGTTAGGTTAGGTTAGAACAGTGGCTCGGGAGGAGGCACGGCTCCCTGTCGTTTCGGGTGACGCAGGTGCTCTCGGGGCATGGTTGCTTCGGGAAGTACCTGTGTCGCATAAACAGGGAGCCGGACGCCCGGTGTCACCACTGCGTCGACTGCCGGGAGGACACGGCGCGGCATACGCTGGAAGAGTGTGCCGCTTGGGAGGAGCCACGCCGTGCCCTCATCTCAGAAGTAGGCAGTGACCTGTCGCTGCCGGCCGTGGTCGAGTCGATGGCCGGCAGCGAGGAGTCCTGGGACGCGGTGGTATCCTTCTGCGAAACAGTCGTGTCGCAGAAGGAGGCTGCGGAAAGGGAGCGGGAGATCTCGTCCGCTCACCCGGCCCGCAGCAGGCGCACCGGGCGTCGGCAGAGGGCAGATAATGCCCTCTTCCGGCCCCCCTAAATGGGTCCAGGGACGGCGTCCGCCGCCCCCTATCACACTGGACCCGAGGTGGCGGCGCGTAGTGTTTCACGCGCGCCCCTTTGAGACGTCACGGGGGGGTCTAACACCTCACCCCCCCGCAGACTTGAGGTGGCCCGCAGAGGCGGGCCGGCACTAGCCGGGGATCACGGAAGTAATACTAGCTCCCAAGATTGGTTTTTAGTCAGTAAGAGTCTGACAGACCCCTCCGCCCACCCCAAGGCGGAGGACGTCCATGAGGATTTTCCACCCCGGCAAAAAAAAAAAAAAAGGTTAGAACAGTGACCATTAACGCGCGAAGGCGAGCGAGCGAAGCGAGCGTGCCGCGGTAGCGGCCGCCGAGCGCCAGGTCCCCTCTATTCGATAAAGCAAACTGCTATCGATAAAGGATTATTTAGTTCAAGCGTGTTCCGGCGAACCATGACATCGGCAAATCTTGGTATCGGCCAACCATTCATTCTATGTAGCGTTATTCGGCGAAACGTGCTGTCGCTAAATAATGGTATCGACTAATAGTTTTCTCGTATTACCGTTCGTCGGTGAACCATGCTTTCTGTAGACAGTTATATCGTTCAAGGGTAATTCGATATACCGTACGGGACTCGTCTTTTTTACGGGTTCTGTAAAGGCCTGTACGCACGAACGAACACAACATGGTGAACACGAACATGGAACACAGAAACACAGTTGCACACACAGTTCGTACGTGTGGACGTAAATTAGCAAAGCGAACGCGAACACAGTTCGACTTGTGTTCGCGCTCAACCGTAGCTCTCTTTAGTAGCCATGGATTCGCCGTTGAAAGTGGTACACTGTTGGAGAGGTGGCTGAGAACTACCTCCACACCCCGCCGCGCGCTCACTCATCGAGTTCAGTACCAACAATGTTGCATAAAATTTCTCCATACACCGTCCACACAGAAAAACGAAATTGGATCGCCACGAACATTTTTGACGAACATAGTGTTTGATTTTCGTTAGTGGTACGCACATGCGAACAAATTGTTCAATGTTCGTGATCACCATGTTCTTGTTCATTCGTGTGTACACGCCTTATGAAGACAGTACTTTTGCTTTCGGAATCCTGCATCTACTAACTGCTTTCTAGGGTCATCATCATTCTCTTGCCGTTATACCAATTTATTTGAGGTCCGCGCAACATGTATATTTCATGCATTTTAGTTTTATTCGACTTTATATAAATATTTTACTATACTCTTTATTGTAAAAATAACAGATAAATAAATGTAGAATACACCATCAAAATTACAGATATACATCTCAGACCAAATAAAAAACGTAGACGTAGCGTACGCCAACAATAGCGTTAAAATAAGTGAAGCCTCGTTTTCAAGGTTATGATGTCTAGCGCGTTCGGTGTCGCGCGTCGCTGTGGAACACGGCCGGCATCCTATTTCAAGTTTGGCTTCCTTTACCTTTAATACTTAAATATATTTTTTTACTTTCATGAATGTATAGTACTCAGTCATTGGATACATGAAGTGGGCTGCCGTTGTAGACGATTAAAATGCCACGGTATATAATATGTTTAGTCATTTAAATTACCGTCACATTTTCCCAAAATAGTCCTATATCCATCAGACACATATAATTTCGAGAGCTATATTGTTTTTTAAATGATTATAATTTAGTTACTATTTATTATAATTGAAGAAGATGAAGAAAAAGAAGAAAGAAGAAGAGAGAGGAGAGGAGAGGAGTGAAAGAAGATGTAGTAACAAAAATTGAAAAGAGTATGCTTAGATGGTTTGGTCACGTTGAGAGGATGAGTGGAACGCGACTAACAAAAGGTATTTATAAAGCAGAGGTGAGTGGAAACGCCCTAGGAGGACATATAGTGACCAAATTGGTGATGTTTTTCAGAAAGGTCAGGTGCGTAGTACTCGCAATCGGCGTGCGTGTATGACCAGATGTATGAACGTAGGCGAAGCAAAAGGAGTATGTAAGGAGCGTAGCAGATGGCATTCGATAGTTCCTGCATGGGAAGAAGGCGTGAGTTTATGTTTATGTGTGTAATAATTGCCGCAAATTGAATTATGATCAACATACAACGAGACAGCGCTGCAATTTGCAAAAACGATTAAAATGCCACGGTGTTTATTTTCCATTTTGTTGATTATGATTTTACTTATCTTACTTAGGTATTATCACCCTTTTCCACCCACATCCGCATCCGCATGAGTTGCGGATGCGAATATCCGCAACATCCCTGGGGCCCAAGTCTGCTATTTTTATAAATTCAGTCATTCCAACACGATCCCATTGTCATGCCATTGTCATTTTGCTAAAAGTTCGTAATCTGGTAAATTCATAATGGTCGATCATTGGTCGGTCAATGTTCTCGTAATATAATTGTGTTATTATAATGGCATTGTCGTATTGCCATTATTATAAAACCCATTAGTAGAAATGTCATTCATTTGTCATTATGTACGAGATTACCAATATATGCAATTTCTTTCAATGTAGTGTCAGTGGCCGACCATTGGAAAGTCATAATGACGCTATTATAATAGTAGATTACCAAACTTGTCAAAATCAACAATTATGAAATCAATGATCGACCATTCTGACATTATTGTAATAGCAGACTTGAGGCCCTGGTCAAAACAACGGACAGGACTTCGAGAATACGTCAGAAAGTCTGAATTTCAGTGTTCACAACCTGCGTTATGGACAAAGAAGCCAGTATAAACATCGACCGACTCCGCAGTAAGGAGCTCGTATAAAATAAATCCGTATATTTTGTCGTCCGACATCCCCTCTAGACTACTGAACGTCTTTTGTTATTTATACCAAAAGTTAGGACACTCAGTCGAATGGATAGTGGCTCTACTTTGTGTTTAGGTAGGTACCTACTGGTATTACCTACATTCAATAAATTGCCAATGAACACAACTTTGATTATTTATATGTCTAGATAGAGTGTCGCGCTGCAAAAGAACTAAAACAAACAGGATATAGCGGCATCAACATCGCCACATACGAACTACGCGTCACACTGACGTCACGCAAATCCTGCATCGCGCAAGCAGAGTTTACCGCGCGACTAGCATGTATACAACGTCCCGACATCAACCGTCGGGCGGTTGCCCACCGGACACAACACCCGTCTGGTCAGAGGATCCTCCCTTTTCTATGGTGGATGATTGAACTTTACACCCTGTTCCTCATACCCCCAAAAGGGCAACTTTGTTATGCTGGTGCGCGTGACAGCTACTTCTTACACTCGCGCCAACAGTTGAACTCATTTTTCTTCGACGAGTTCACAGCTTTGACTGTTATTATATTTTATATTATTTATATATTAATAGACATATTGATATCTTTGGAACACAAATATAACGTGACATCACAACTTGTTTCCGCGAAGGGTGGGCAGAGATGTACCTATAACTGACGGGGTCCGAAAGGGCCAATGCCTGCCAGGGTTGCGAGTTTTTCCGAAAGGGATATCGTGGCCCTGGCACACAGGCAACGGAAGGAACACGGGTGGGTTTTAGTCAGTAAAAGTCTGACACGCCCTCCCGCTCCGCCCAGAGCGGGAGAAGTAATTTGACAATTTCCCAAACAAAAAAAAAAAAAAGAGGTAGCCAGCCAGCCAGCCAGTTATGTTTAAGTATCATGTAAAAGGGGTCAAGCCTATTGCCATCTACCGGGCACAAATTCACTCCGGGTCTCGCGGCTCCGGGGACTCCGGGCTGCTACTGAGAAATTCGAGATAGAAAACCCCCAATAACACTTTGCCCGACCTAGGAATCGAACCCTGCAGGACCTCAAGCTCAACAGTAGTGCTTGCGACCTCTAGACCAACGCCAATGAAGTAATTTTAAATAATGAACCATTGTGAATGTGAATGATAATGTAAATTGTTGCATAGAATTAATTAAAGTGATTCAAATTAATGTTTTGTAGGTGAAGAACGTAATACAAAAGAGCTTTGAGTCGCCTACACAACGTTAATGAAAATAAACCTTAAGAAACTATATGCATATGCTAAGTTTATGAAGCCTTCTACCAAAAATAACGTAGCCTGTACTGGCAGTCAATTACTTTGATTATAAATTATGTACTGTCTTAAAACGAGGACGCGAGACGATCTAGCATAGTTTACAATGCATTTTTAAAATTCACTGAATAGTTACACAGTAAGAACATAACATATCATAACATGAAGCCACCGAAGGGTTAGGCAAAGGTGTACCTCTAGTTGCTGGAACTGTTAGACCAGATGCTGCACAGCCTAAATGAAGCCTGTCGGCGGGTTGGCCTCGGCATGAATTTGGACAAGACGAAAGTCATGTACAATTCGCACGTCTTGCCGAGTCCAATCCACATCGAAGGGTCGCTTCTCGAAGTTGTGAAGGAGTATGTCTACCTAGAGCAAGTTTTCCAGCTTGGTAGGCACAACTTTGAGAAGGAAGCCGACAGAAGGATCCGGTTGGGTTGGGCAGCGTTTGGAAAACTGGCGTCAAGTCTTCTCGTCGTCAATCCCGCAGTGTTTGAAGACTAGGGTCTTCAACCAATGCGTCCTACCCGTTATGACATACGGTGCCGAAACGTGGACACTAACAGTCGGGCTGGTCCACAAATTTAAGGTCACTCAGCGTGCTATGGAGCGGGCTATGCTCGGAGTTTCTTTGAAGGATAAGATCAGGAATGAAGTTATCCGGAAGAGAACCAGAGTTACCGACATAGCCTGCAGAGTAAGCAAGCTGAAGTGGCAGTGGGCTGGCCATGTCTGTCGAAGGACCGATGGCCGGTGGAGCAGACGAGTCTTGGAGTGGAGACCGCGTATCGGCAAGCGTAGTGTGGGGCGCCCCCCAGCTAGATGGACCGACGACCTTAAAAAGGTGGCTGGGACAGACTGGATGCGGAAAGCGGAGGATAGGGTGTTGTGGCGCAGCCTGGGAGAGGCCTATGTCCAGCAGTGGACTGCTATAGGCTGAGTTGATTGTACCTCTAGTTATACCCACATTTCGCCAGTTATGTTTATGTCCCATGTAATAGGGGGGCGAGCCTATTGCCATCAACCGGGTACAAATCCCGACCAGAACAACCCAATAACGCTTTACCCGACTTGGGAATCGAACTCAGTAAGAAATACTAATCAGTACAAATCTTAAAATTAATTGTAGGTTGACAATTTGTACACCAAATTATTATGAAGTTGTAGTAGAAAATACAGAAAATTCTTATTCTGATTCTAAAATTATGGATACGGTAGATATTATTAGCAGCATCACTAGATAGTGTTTACTGCCAACTAGGGCTAACTGCAGCTCCATTCGTTAAATATTTCATTCGCACTAATAATCATCAATGTATTGACAACTTCTTTTTCATTGTTAATGCAGAATAGATTCAAATAAAATGAAAGGCAAAGTCAAGTCAAAGTCAAATTATTTATTGCAAATAGGCACATAAAAGGTATTGAACGTCAAAATATTTTATTTCACATAAACCTACATGGGCACTTATGAAACGTCAGAAGCTAGGTGGACGGTTCCAATTGGTCGTTTCCTATGGAGAAGAGCCGGCAAGAAACTCCACAGTTTCTTTTTTTTTAATAATTGGCTTTTACAAGTTTTCAAATATTCAATAGCAAGTACAGTTAGCTGTGGGTAAAATCAATCGATGTTTGCATTACACAATAGATTCTAAAATAACACATTCACATGCTGAACCCGTCGGTGAAACTTTACCAGAAGCTTACGAATTCAAAACTATACAGAAAGAAAACAAAGCAATATAAATCGTATATCGTAAGTAGAGCAACTTTCTGAGTCCAACGCACCCTTGGCAGATTTATAGCCTGAGCAATGAATACGTGTGCTTCTAATCTAACGGGAGGAGGTTACATTTATTGTCTATGGGAAAACGGTCTTTGGTCTGTACTCATATGGTAAAGATGGCGGGTTTCTGTGTTTGAATATTTTGGCGGTCAAATATGTAGCAAAAGGTTAGAAAGAACTTAAATGTGTCGGTCAGTAATTCATGACAAACATGTGTAATGTAGACTAATATTTTTACATATTATTATTATAAGACTATCAGCTTTTAAATTATGTAAATATTATCTTGGAATTTAAAATTGTATTATAGAGGTAAAATTGTTTGTTGGTTTGTACGACGTAATATCTGGCAGTAAGTACTGATCCGATTACAAAACTTTTACTGATAGTGTAACCTTCTATCAGTAAAAGTGCCTTAGGGTGGTATGTTTTGTGTTATAATTGACTTTCCATCTTTTCATACGCGGGCGGGTCACGGGCAGATTAAAATTATGTTCTGTTCAAAATATAAGATGAAATCACACTCAATGAATTGTTTTACAATTATTTTAGTGTAATTAATTAAATCTATTTATTTGTATGTGCTTTCAAGAACTGAATTATTTTTTTGTAACCAAATTAAAGAAATGAAAGAAAGAAAAAAAAATATTCTACACAAACAAGACAAACTTTACAAAAATAAAAAATAAATTGACAAAAACACACACTAATTGCTAAAAGCCTAGTTGAAGAACGTTGTTTTACCAAATCCTGTGGTTGGTTCACCCTGTCAAACTGACTTAATAAGTTAATACATAACTTCTCCAAAACACAATAATATACGTTCGTCAGATCGCACAGTCTAGCACAATTCGGATATCAACACAATAGCGTTAAGTCGCTCCGTCGAGCGCAAGACGCCAATCAGCGTAATTTGATTCTCGCCCCCCGAGCTATGGCGAGCATAGCTATGTGTAGATATATAAGGTATATCTCTTATGTCAATAAATTTAGGGGACTGTAAAATATTATGGTGTTTGAGATTGAGGGAGAGATCGCCTCGGGCAATTTAAAACTACTTGCGACGTAGCTACCCGCTCCTGGTTCGCAAGAGTGCACTCTCCTGGTGTGGTGACATGTCAAAAAATAGAGGTTTTTGTGCTATCATAATTTCAGCTGAAAGACGTCCACTGCTGGACATAGGTCTCTCCCAAGCACCGCCACTTCGACCGGTTCTGTGCTTCCCGCATCCAGCGGATTCCTGCGGCCATCACAGGGTTATCGGTTCTCCTTGTAGGAGGCTGTATCTTAATGCATAATATAAATGATGTTGAAAACAGCATCATAATCTGTTGTGTAGTTTACAAGAACTAAGCGCACACATAAACAGACATGAACAGCGACGTTTAGTATCTACAACCATGTTGCTTGGGTGTTGTTCACAGTTTGTCCTCGAGCAAATCTTTAGATATTTGATTCTCCACCCTCGAGCTATGGCGAGAATATCTATGATGTGTACCAGACACAGATATTCAGAGATATATACCGAGACATACAGATGTGTAGGTATCTCTGGGGACTGTAAAATATTATGGTGTTTTTGAAGTAAGCTATCAAGAGAGGTCGGTCAGTTATCTTGTCTTGGCTTTCAGTATGTTGTTTGGAAAATAACTGAGTTATTAGTGTTACGTGCCCAAATTAGTTAAACGTAATAATAAGAGTCAGTCTGGGGTCTTACTGTGCGTCAAGGGATTTTTTTTATCGGAAAGTGTGGTAATCAAAATTATTATTTTAATAATATTTTATATAGATTTTAAAAAAAATATTTTGTGTATGTGAGAACGTTGTAGGCTTAATAGACTGTAGATTTGTGCCCAATTTCTATTTTGTAAAGTACCTGGTACTTCTTGACGGGCCTACACTGTGCTCCCATACCTATTAACACTGTAATTTGAAACATTGTAAAAGCCAATTAATTTTAAAAGAGTAACCGTGGAGTTCCTTGCCGGGTCTTCTCTCTATGAAACGACCAATTGGAACCGGGCACCTAGCTTCTGACGTATCATAAGTGCCTATGTAGGTTTATGTCAATTTTTTTTTTTTAATCAATTTTATAAAGCCTTGTTCCTTGAAGTTGACTTTTGTCAACATGATTATCTTAAACTGAAAGAATAACGAAAAAAAAAGTTTTTATTACAGTTAGAATCACAATCCGAGAGTTTTGAAGGATATTGCTATCTATTGCTTCATAGGTTTGAAAAATTGGTCTGCTCAACAAAGTTTAAAACGCAATGAACTGTCAAAATTAAACCCATTTTAATTTTCATTTTATGTGTGTTACGCAGTTTTCAGCAGCCTGTTTATTTAGTTTGATTTCAAATTCTCGTTACATTTTGGTTTGTCACAGAAAAAGTACAATTACTGAAGATACTGACTTCATTAATCTTTAAAATAGAACAAAATATTCGAAAGCATGGTCCTCAAAACTCCATAACATATGATTTGAATGTACCACTTTATTTTTATGGGACATCCCATCAAATAGATAGGGTCGATCGAAATATCGGCATGTGGAGTCCATGTCGACCCTAATTCGGTACCAAATTGATCCTATTATTATAGTGTTATTTTGGCACTTTCGCGCTTGGGCAAGTGACAATGATGGCGTAGGGTGAACTTTGAATAAGTTGAATCTTGTTTTATGTTTTTTTTTTTGGTAAACTGTGTTCTTACATATATGTTCAAGAAATAGTGTAATTTTGACGTCTTGAATTCCTTAATTTAAAATTCTTTTACCTATTGTGATGAAGTAATTTTGTTGTAGGTTCACATAATAAGGTTGACTGGTAAAAAATGTCTATGGCATTAAGTCATAAATAAATAAATATAATTATACAGTCTGTTAAAGAAATTGCGTGCCATAGCTTAGGGGTAGGTTCAGTATCGATTAAGGTACCCAGGAAAAAAGAAAAAAATTTGCAATATTTTTTTTTTGTTTTTATTTTTTCGTTCCTGGGTTCGTTTATCGATACTGAACCTACCCCTAAGCAATCGCACGAAAGGAGAGGTCAAAATTGGTATAATATTCCGGCGATTTTTAAACGCTAATGGGATGTACCTTATTAGAAAGCTTATTTATTATGCTACTCGATTAGAGTTAAATCTGATTTTTTCAGGCGCCCGTTTTTGGAAAAAGTGAAAAATGTTTCAATACAAACAAAAGGCACATAGTCTTTATTTATTCATTTCTATGCAATATAATTATTTTATGTGGCTAATGTTTCCGTTTCTATTAAATACTTTGAGATTTTATTATAATTTTAGCTGCAGCTCCAAGAAATTAAGACAAAAAATATTGATTATCATGACAATGCAATAACAAAACGTATCGAAAAAAGTCAAAGCTGTAAACTCGGACTAAACATCCGCTGCAAATGTCAAGTCGAGTCCTGCTGACTGACGTTGTCATTGTTACGTCATTTGCCACAGGGCTGCCATCCCTAAAATATAAATAATGCTTGTAGAACATTTTATTTTTCAACACTTGTTTTAAGAAAAACGGGCGGCTGTAAAAAAAAATTAAATGCCCAAAGACATCAAAATAATTACCCTCTTTCAACTTAAATAGGTCAGAAGGCTGTTTAAATTTTCAATTATTTTAGTACCAAGCCCCATACATTTCGTGAACGTCTCCTTTCTTTAACAACCTGTATAATTAATGTATAGAAAATGTTGTTAAACATTTTAAAGGAGTAACGGTGGAGTTTCTTGCCCATTCTTCTCCATACGAAACTACCTTTTGGAAGGGGCAACTAGAATCACTTCTATTTTTCTGTAAATTTGGACGTTCAAAAGTGCCTATTTGAAATAATCGATTTGACTTTGAAAATGGTTTTAAAAGCGAAGATCATTTTCATTTCTTTTCAAAGTTTCCTCACGATTTTTAGCTTCTCCGTACAAAGTCAGTGGTAGGTATCTTAAATAATCAGAAAACTACCTACACAATAATGAAATTGTAATAATCATATTTTTATTGAAATCTTATTCAAGATCTAATTGTTCTGCCCACCCCCAAATTAAAACAAACAAGAATATAAATCAAATTAATTGCAACAAACTAATCATATGTCACCAGTCACCACTTTATCTCTATTATTTAACATTTACACCCTTATAATAATGAAATAAGGTTGATTATAGCGTATCATGCTTTCATTTAAACTAGCCTAAGATATTTTACGGAACTTTGAATCTTATGTTCTATCTGTAAGGTTTAATTTACAATAGCAACGTTTAACTAGGGGTGCTTCTATAGGGTGATTACAAATTAGTACTACAGTAATTTAATTTGTTTATTTTTATTATCACAATCACAAATGGTGATATTTCGGTGATTGTTACGCTCAGTTAGGCTGGTGATTAGCGATTTAAATGTGTTGCATTTTAAATTGTGATTGGGGTGATAATTATTTTATTTATAGCTCAGTGGTGGACAGACCTGCGTCCTGCCCGTCATGACATACGGTGCCGAAACGTGGACACTGACAGTCGGGCTAGTCCACAAATTCAAGGTCACTCAGCGTGCTATGGAGCGGGCTATGCTCGGAGTTTCTTTGAAGGATAAGATCAGGCGTACACTGTCCTCCCATACCTATTAACACTGTAACTTGGAAACATTGTTTAAAGCCCACTTTTTTTTAAAAGAGTAACCGTGGAGTTTCTTGCCGGCTCTTCTCCATAGGAAACGACCAATTGGAACCGTGCACCTAGCTACTGACGTTTCATGTAGGTTTATGTGAAATATTTTTTTTTGATTTTGATTTTGATTTTGAATGAAGTTATCCGGAAGAGAACCGGAGTTACCGACATAGCCTGCAGAGTAAGCAAGCTGAAGTGGCAGTGGGCTGGCCATGTTTGTCGAAGGAACGATGGCCGGTGGAGCAGACGAGTCCTGGAGTGGAGACCGCGTATCGGCAAGCGTAGTGTGGGGCGCCCCCCAGCTAGATGGACCGACGACCTTAAAAAGGTGGCTGGGACAGACTGGATGCGGAAAGCGGAGCGCAGGGTGTTGTGGCGCTGCCTGGGAGAGGCCTACGTCCAGCAGTGGACTGCTATAGGCTGGGTTGATTGGTAGAGAGACAGGTGGTGGATTTCTGAGTAACGGTCGTAGATTAGTTAGTATGGCTAGTTAGAAACTCTGCCCTGTAACTACAAGTTTACGTTGGTCTAAGATGTGCACATATTCCGAGTGAATGCAATCTCGAGTCGAGAGTGAGGCTGAGTGTGTCATGCTCACTCAAATGTCTCGCTGATGGTGCCGTGTGTGTTGGATCATTAAGTTCCCTTCAAAATGGTTGAGCTAAATGGTGTTGATCCATGCGTCATGTTCGTGAACGGGCGCCGTCAGTGGGTGGTCATTTCTTAGCTGCCACGGTTTATTTCAATTGTTTTTTTTTTTGGTTTTATCTTTTTATTGCGGAAGCTTTTAACGTGCACGTCTTTCTACATTGTCCTCACATGTATAATTTCAACATGAACGAGGTAACCAATAGTTTGTCACAATATTTTGATTAAAAAGAGTGTCCGTGGAGTTTCTTACCCGTTCTTCTCCATAGGAACCTACTACGCTTTGGAATGGGCAACTAGCTTCATCTCTCTGACTGACCGACCTCTTGACAATTCAAAAGTGTCTGTAATTGGTTTATTTGAAATAAATGGTTTGAGTTTGAGTTTGAAATTGGCAACTCAAAATCACGCCTGCTAAATCTAGTATTGGGAAATGGCCATTTGAGATCTCGCTCGGGAAGGTAGCGCGCGCTCTGTCTCGAAATCTAGTTGAAGACCTCGAGTGGGATTTCAAGAACGAGATTGAATTTCGAGCTCAGGATTCAGCATACTCTATTTAGGTACCTTTTAGCAAAGGTAGATTGCAGCATGAGCTAACCTATCCTAGTTTTGCTTAAAATAAAAAATATGAAGACAAGGTACTGCTGGTACATACTTCTACTAGGTACCTATTTCTGGTATAGATTTAAATTCAAAGAATCTGAAGGGAGGGGCTTGTGGCTAAGTAACAGCCGCACGGGTCGATAGATCAGGTTAAGCTACGCTTGCCGCGGTTGGTCCGTGGATGGGTGACCATCTTTATATACCAAGATCCCTCCGTGTCGTGGAAAGCACGTTACGCAGTTGGTCCTGGTTAATATTTGTAAGTAGATCTTAAACAGTTGTTACGGGTCGTCAGAAGCCCGAAAATCTGACAACCAGTCTTATAAGGGTATCGTGTTACCCAGTAACTGGGTTGTGGAGTTCAGATAGGCAGTCGCTCCATGTAAAATACTGGTATTCAGCTGCATCCGGTTAGACTGGGCGCCGACTCCAACATAGTTGGGAAAAAGCTAGGCAGATGGTGATTTAATTTCAAAGAATCATAAAGACAACTTGAAATCAACTCAGTCTTTTATCACCTTTTAAAACATAAAATATACCATCAAATATGCCACACCACATAACATGAAATAAAATCTGCGTAAAACACAAAACGGTTTTCTCAAGAGGGACCGACACTACAGCGCATGCGTGGACTAACCACGCCTACTAAATATCCACCCCCTGTATAATATGTAGTGTTGTCCTTGCTTAAAAATAGTGGGTAAGTAGAGTTTCAAGTGGATTCATAATCTGGATCATTCTACTGTACTAATATAACCAATTTTTAGGGTTCCGTACCCAAAGGGTAAAACGGGAACCCTATTACTAAGGCTCCGTCTGTCTGTCTGTCTGTCTGTCCGTCTGTCCGTCTGTCCGTCACCAGGCTGTATCTCATGATCCGTGATAGCTAGACAGTTGAAATTTTCACAGATGATGTATTTCTGTTGCCGCTATAGCAACAAATACTAAAAACCAGAATAACATAAATATTTAAGGGGGGCTCCCATACAACAAACTTGATTTTTTTGCCGTTTTTATAGATAATGGTACGGAACCCTTAGTGTGCGAGTCCGACTCGCACTTGGCCGGTTTTTATTGTGTAACCGTCGCGTCGCCTTAAGTATTCTAGTTAGAAATAAGTTTATTTTCATATTATTCTTATTTATTTATTTTCAGACAACATGGATCCATTTTGTTAGTAACAAATAGTGCTTACA
This sequence comes from Tiliacea citrago, assembly GCA_963921375.1. Lineage (NCBI taxonomy): Eukaryota > Metazoa > Arthropoda > Insecta > Lepidoptera > Noctuidae > Tiliacea > Tiliacea citrago. The sequence continues at coordinate 13,110,664 of OY992807.1, read as the reverse complement.
TCTATGTTAGTTCACACATAAACGCATACAATGTTTGAAGAACGAACAGTCATACCTGTCCGCTACCACACTCAGGATACTGTTGCTACTCACACGCACTCTGCGCAATAGTGACGTTGCCCTCTTGCGCAGAATTGCCGCGAAACCATCTGTGCGTGCCTCCATGAACATGGCGGACGCGCTGCCAAACGGAGGGAGCCTCAGCAGCATCCTGAATGCGTTATTGTATATGTTTTCCACAGGCTGCTTGAGTAAAACGTCTGACAATAGGATTTAAACAACACTATCTTTACCTCTCTTGTGCAGCAAACCTGCGGGCAAGCATATTAGCCCTGACCGTCAACGCTCTGCGTTCCCTTTCCATGTCACATTCGTCATTCAAAGAGTCCGTGACTATTTGCCCCAGATATTTGAATTCACAGATGTGAATGTAATTCTTTTTGAGAAATAAAATATAAATTGTTACATTGGAATATCCTTCACGAGTGGCCATACCCCATGCTTTCACCCCCGTTACACATTTGGTGACTGGGTAATATTTTCACCAAGGCATGAGGTAATTTTTTTTTTGGTAGTGTGATCTTCGTTAGGCGCGTTGAGCGATAATATTACGCCGAACAAGAATATGTGAGGATTTAGTTAGATACAGACAGCATGTGGGCAGAAAATGGGTTACGTGCAACGAAAACACACTGGGTACGATACACGGCGTTTATTAAAATCATAAATTGACAAAATCACTTCAAATTACAATTACCACAATATCTGAGCACAACGAATCGAGTAAGTACAGTTCCGCGACGTCTTAACTCCGATGCGATCAGACACTGAATCCTGAATGTCCTCCTCGCCCATCGGCTCAAACTTCACGACTCTGCAGAAGCGCGCTAGAGGTGTGGGTAGATCATAGATCACGTGATGTCCACCAGTAGTGGCGCGCTTCCGATTCGTTTCTTGTCCGTACTAATGACCGGATCCGATAAATATTTATTTATCACCAAGCATTACCGCAATTAAAGCAAATTAATGACTTTGACTTTGAATAGAGAGGAAGAGGAACATACTGCTAGAATTTCTAAGCTTGGTAAACAGCTCATTGTACTTAGAATGTTGCATACAGAAGGAGAGCAGTGTGACCAGTGGTGGCTCAGTGGTGACGACTGTGACTTACAAGTTGTAGGTCGTAGGTTCGAACCGTGACAGGCGCTTTATTTTGTGTAAATTATTTCATCACCGCTTGATTGCTCTCAAAACAGTGAGGGAAACATAATGAGGAAACCGGCATGTCCTAGAACCGAAAATTCAAAGACATGTGACATCTACCGACCCGCACTGACCCCGCGTGGTGGATTACGGCCCACTCCCTCTCACAGAGGCTTCGTCATAGCAGTGGGAACATTATAAGCAAATTATTTATACAGAAGGAAAGATGTTTCGCCATCTCTTCATAAAATAAATAAACAAGTATTACCACCATTCACTTACGAAATAGAAGATGGTCTACCAATCTGCAGTCTGTATAGCCTACAACGTTCTTACATTTACATAATATAAAACAATCTATAAAAAATATTAATAAAGTAATAAAAATAAAAACCTATTTATACCAAGATTCCTATTTTGTTTTTGTTTTAATTTAGTGTATAAGTTCTATTCAGTGCAACTTTATAATATAGTCTTCTTTTGTTGTTACAACAATGTTTTGTGTGCATGCAGAGTTTACCTATAAGTGATTGTTACACTTTATTCTGATTTGTAGCTTCTTTTTCAATTGCATAAACCAGTGTATATAATTGTTGGTGAACCAGTTAAATAAATAAATTGCCATTACAACTAACAAATCTGAATTACCTACAAATTACCTACCAAGTTACTAAATTACTACTAAGTACCTTACAAATTCTAATTTAAGGATAATGAGTACGGAAGACATTACAGATAAATGAGACTGTTCAAACTTGGTCGGGACAAGCGGGTTTATTACGAACTGTTATCTGCTCCTCGTCATGGAAGAAGACTTTTGGCCGCAGGACGTTGTGTTCCGTCGCTTCCGCGGACAAGTTCCACAGGACAGCACAGAAGTCAATCTAGTGAAAAGTGAAGTACTACTAACATAGTCTTAAGCCTTTTTATTAACACAAGTGTTTTGTTTGTTTTTTTTTACAATAATATGTATGTTTAGGTTAAGGTATTTTTCTATGGGCCTGTGTCGCCTGAAATAAACGGTATTATTTTTTATTATAATTACACCATCGGTCAGAGAACCGATTCCACAAAAAAAAATGTAGGTTCAGTAGTTTCAGAGAAAAGGGGGGGGCGGGGTAAATGGTAAATTTTCATAGATTTTCTTAAATAACTTTAAAATAATTTATTTTAAAATTATAAAATAAATATATCTAAACTTTTCACATCAAGCCCTTTCATTTGATAAGTCACATGATCCAAACAGTTTTTTTTTAAATATTCTAATTTGCCCCCCAAAAGTGACCCCCATATTCAAAATTCACTTATTTACGTTATACGTCTATGTTTGGGTCACAGAAACTCATATGTGCACCAAATTTCAAAATAATCGGTTTAGTAGATTCGGAGCAAATCGGCTGTGACAGACGGACAGACACAAGAGTGATCCTATAAGGGTTCCGTTTTTTCCTTTTGAGGTTCGGAACCCTAAAAAGATGTTGGCAAGGTTCTATAAAAAACAACAAGACAAACAGTGCAAAAGACAAAGGCTTATTTCCATTAGAGTTGACAATCAGTTCTCGGCCGTTAATATGTGCTAAATGAATGGCCGGGTAGACACTGAAATTTGGTTAGTGGTTGTTTCATCTACCTATCGGCCAATTTACTAAAAATCTGTATAAAATCAAGCTAAAGTTATACAAGCTTAAACAGTTAAAACCCTAACCCAATATGGCGACTATCAAAGGCTAAATAGATTCTTTACTGAAACTGTGAATTGTACCCGAGAGCCGCCCGACGCGACGGGGCTTGTTAGTGATGTGACTGTTCGATGTCACAGATTTTTTAAATGAAGCATAATTAATAAGTTTATTTATATAAGTACCTGCAAGTTTTCAAAGTCCATGTTGTGCCGGACATAAAGAATAGTACTACCCTATTTCTTCCCATGGGTGTCGTAAAAGGCGACTAAGGGACTTACTAGAGAATGGGCGGCAGCGTTCTCTATGCTTTTTAACACCATACTGCGATCGCCAACCCGCCTGCCAAGCGTGGCGATTATGGCAACTCCCCTCCCTTCTTGGGGGAGGGTTATATCCAGCAGTGGATGTCATTCGGATGAAATTATGAAGTTTAAGTTGTATCGGTTACTAAATGGTTGACTTGTGACAGTTTTTGTATGGAAAACTGTAAAAAAAAAAAAATTTGGATATGAGAAATATGAAAGTTATGTCCAATTCACCCTAAGTAAGTAATTTAAAAAGTATGTTTAAAAGCAAGTTTAAATGTGCTTTTTATCTGCCAAAACCGATTAAGTACTTGCAAATATTTGCAAAGGTCCTTGCCAGGAATATTATCTGGAGAATACAGGGGAGTGGCCTATAGTTGAATTATTGTAACAGAAAAACAGTAATCCTAATTATAAATTTACTCTTAGACAATGGGATTTTAAGCTTCCGACCTCAAAATTAAAATGCGGTTGCAATTGTTGTTTTCTGATCAAATCTATTTTTTGTATAATAGTAAAAAAAATACAAATTAAAAACAACATGAGTCGATAATATCACTCATCGATACTACCCCCTCACTCACATACGGGGATCTAATTTGGCAAGGGCTGGGCTTTGTTTGTGAGAACAAATTGGTGCCAGATAATTGGCTTAAAGTCCCCGAGGGATGGGGGAATGGGGGGCTGAGTGCTGGCGGGGGAATCACGCTTGTGATGATTAGTAAGCTTTTTAAAAGTTATTTAAGTTTTAAAGTAATCATCATTAGATTTTGGTTGCAAAAAAGCAGGCCCAAGTGAGGGTAAGCAGTCACTGCCGACAAAGGACTGTAATACCTGAGAAAGGCACACAATATAATATACAGCCTTTGATTATTTTTAAGTCTAGAGTGTCCCACTGCAAAAATACTAAAACAAACAAGCCAACTTTGTTATGCTGGTGTGAGTGACAGCTACGTCTTACACTCGCGCCACGTCATTGTGTTATTTTAGTGTGCGTGCATTTTGTGGCCAACAGTTGGACGCAGTTTTTTTCGATGACTTCGCAGTTTTGACTGTCTATGTATACATATTTCTTTATCTTTGTATACAGGAGATACAAAAAACAAACAACAAGCCCTTACACGTAAAGTCGGCATGATTTTTTTTTTCTCCTCTATCCCATGATGTGGGGTATCGTTGGATAGGCCGCGGGTTTGTGAAGACCATTTTTCGATTCAGGGATACTTTTGCGTAATATTAAGGTTTAAAGTGAACATTTTTTGTAGAGTCGAGTGTCCCCCCCCTGCCAGCTACTCGTAAATGATTGTTTTTAGATTTGTGAAAAAAAATCATGGCAGTAGTGTATATGTTACGGCTAATACCCGAAGTGCGGCTACACCTAGTTTTAGCCGGTTAGAACTAGGTGTTCGCTGCAAAGTCATCTACTGTTATTGAATCATTTGGGTTAGGTTAGGTTAGAACAGTAACCATTAACAAACGAAGGCGAGCGAGCGAAGCGAGCGTGCCGTGGTAGCGGCCGCCGAGCGCCAGATCCCCTCTATTGTTGGTCGAAAACAATCGGCTCGTACTAGGTTTAACCAAGAGTAAGTGGCTACACCTAGTTCTAACCGGCTAAAACTAGGTGTAGCCGCACTTCGGGTATTAGCCGTAACATATATAACGAAATTAAAAGGAAAACTATTACAGCTAAGTTAGCTTCACAAAGTAACGGGTAATAGTCGACCAACTGACATTTGCAGTTAGACAATTGACCGCGTCATATATCGATGTATGGGAGAACACGTTTTTCAACTACAATGTTAAGTTTGTTTTTGGGATAAATTCATCCCAACTACGGAACCCTTCATTGTACGTGGTCCGACACGCACTTGGCCGGTTTTTAGGGTTCCGTACCCAAAGGGTAAAACGGGAACCCTATTACTAAGGCTCCGCCGTCTGTCTGTCTGTCCGTCTGTCACCAGGCTGTATCTCATGAACCGTGATAGTTAGACAGTTGACATTTTCACAGATGATGTATTTCTGTTGCCGCTATAACAACAAATACTAAAAAAACAGAATAAAGTAAAAACTAAAGGGGCTCCCATACAACAAACGTGATTTTTTTGCCGTTTTTATAGATAATGGTACGGAACCCTTCGTGTGCGAGTCCGACTCGCACTTGGCCGGTTTTTTATATATATTTTTATGTGTGATTTTCCTTCTCAATACCAACTAGACATCTATATTCGTGCCTGGTTGAATGCCCGGCCTTAAACATCGGCGTTACATGCGTCTTAAAAATTTGTGGAGAATTATTGGTGTACGAGTACCACCTCTGACTACCCATTCGAGGTATAGAAGCGTGATGATATGTGTATTCTCAAAACACTCACAGAATTAAAAACAAAATACCCGCTTTAGCTGGAACCACACACCATCAACAGATTACAGTCTATTCGGGACTGTGTTGATTTTTAAATGAACTTCTGAAGCAGCCATGTTTAGACTTTACTACTAATTATTTAATCACATAATAAGCCAGTTAATTGTACTATGTGTTGTGTGCACGCTGTTCGTTTTAATTTGATTATTTTATTTAATGGACTTATTAGAGACGATGTGTTTTTATTTTAGAGACGTTCTTGCCGCAGGAAAATGTAGCCGAAGGACGAATAATGTGTAGTAATGATAATACTTCAGGCAAAGCCTGATTATGTAATGTTGTAGTTTGTGCTATTATTTCTATTAGTCTGTCTGTATGTTAGCTACTTCTTCATACCTCAACTACTGACTCATTCTTTACTAATAAATAAAGTTTAAGTGTCTGTTTTTATTGCCAAAATAACTGCTTTTTACGAAATGCTTATAAAAGTATATACGGTACATATTACAAGAAAAAAAACTATTTATAAAATTTTTGTTTGTCTGTCTGTTTGTTCCGGCTGATCTCCGAAACGGCTGGACCGATTTTGACGGGACTTTCACAGGCAGATAGCTGATGTTATAAGGAGTAACTTAGGGTACTTAGTTTTATTTTAGAAAAAGCCACGCGGGCAAAACCGCGGTCAACAGCTAGTATGTTCAATTTGGTAGATAACGTAAAATAATTCCTATTTAAATCAGGGACAATAAGAGGACCACGGTTTGTCTTATCATGAAATACGTCAAGAGCAAATTACTCAAAAAAAATCACACATTACTACTAAAAAGATAATAATTTATCTAAATTTATCTTTCCAACTAAAAAGGTTAAGCAGGGGTGACCCTAACTAAGTAGGGTGGCTGGTTTATTGCCGCCCCATATGTCGGGACCGTCGGGTAGCGGCACCTGTTAGCAATCACATAATTGAATGATTTTTATTGCTGGGCAATGTTGGGATGCTGGACTAATCTTGCGTTAAATGTACGGTTTAAATTGTGGGGGTTGCCCAACGCTGGGTCGTGACTATTGTAATTGGGAATTGGTAATGGTGTGTTAGATTTTAAATATTTAAATGGGTGTTTTATTTTTGAGAAACATTTCGTGATGTTACATAATTATTTTTATTTCTAAATTATGTTCGAAACAAATTATTATGGTTGTAAATTGTAGTTACTATAGAAAAGTTTTGTTTATGCCTAAATGCAATGATTTAACCGACAAAGAAAGAAAGGAAGAAAAATGCGTTTATTGGTATTACAGCAATAAAAAAAACATTAAAAACGCAATAGACTTTACATAGATTTAACAGAATTTCATGTTTTCTTTAAAATCGTAAAATTTGCCGGTATTTTTCATTTTTGACACTAAAAAAAAACATTAAAAAAAAAAATTGTCTTCGTGTTCTTTTTATTTTTTTATCCAATGTAACGTTTAGTTTATTATTAATTCAAAGAACCAAAAATATTATATAATTATATATATCGGGATTTAGGATAGGACGGGTATGTAGGATCAGTGTATTTATAAAGAGGATACCATATTGAATAATGATCAAATTACAATGAGAAAAAATTACAAGTTATTATTAATTAAAGTAATGAATAACACTTTTAAATAAACTACTAGGAAAAGGAGGAGGCTACGTGTTCCTAAGAACACGTAGCCTCCTCCTTTTCCTAGTAGACCATGACCATTCAAAAAGGGGAATTATAAAACGAACGAATAAAAAAACTTAGCGACTGATGATGAGATACTGTTTTAATAACTTAAGCGGTATGAATTGAGTAAGCGAGAAATTAACTAAACTAACGACGAATATTGATTAATAATAAAATCCAGAACGAGCTTACTAAAAGTGGTTTGTGATTAATCCATTTCAGATATTAAAATTATTCTAGCCGTGCGACTAAATGACTAAGTGAGCGACTAGCAGATAGATACCATCTACTGTTATTGAATCATTTGGGTCAGGTTAGGTTAGAACGGTGACCGAAGTGAGATTCCCTCTATTCTACAAATAGTTATTTCATAAGAAAATTTTCAAAAAAATGTGAGCTCATAGTACTCTGCTCATTATAGTATTTTTCAAAGTGGTTCTGCATGTCGATTCTGTAAAATCTCACCGTGAATTCTCGCGTGGAGTGAGCTGTCAGTGTCATTCCACTGATGCTAGGGATTGACCAAGGATTACATTTACAATCATTTACAATAATCGAGATTTCAATGATATTTTTATGCTAATTCTATTGATCATTTTATATTATTTCAAAGTTAGTGTTTATGTGTCCTAACATTACTATTTAATGGGGTTTTAAATAAAATAGCAAAACAGAAACTTTGTGCAAACTCAATTTAATGTAAAAAAAAAAAAAATGAGTTTCCGTTCAAAATCTCGATTATGATTGTAAATGTAATCTTTGGTCCATCCCTAGCATCAGCTGGGATGACACTGACAGTTCACTCCACGCTCACTTCATCTAAGTTTTCACGGAGATGGTTACAGAAAAGCACTGTAATTAATTTACGTTATAGTATTACTAAGTGAGCGACTGACTGCGAGTGACAAGAAATCAATTGTCACTTAAAACTTTAACTTACAGTCACTCGTTTAAATTCTACCCATTCAAAAATCACCACAGATTACCATCATCTTTTTTTCACACTACTTTTTTAAAGCAGCTCTTTTCTAACAGGGGTTGACATAGGGTAGGTATCATCACACAGGTGGCAGTGTTGAAGGTAAATAGTGAGGGTCGTCTACAGACAGGGGTTGATTGACTATAGTGCAGTTAAGCTGTCATGTTGACAGGTGCGCAGTTTAGATGGGTTGGCAAGTTGTGATTTATAAAATAACTTACATTTGCAGTTGGAAAATGGACCGTGGCGTATATCGATGTATGGGAGAACATGTTTTTCAACTAAAATGTTAAGTTTGTTTTTGGGATAAATTGATCCCAACTACGGAACCCTTCATTGTGCGTGGTCCGACAAGCACTTGGCCGGTTTTTTTTCAACATAATCCAGGTAAAATCGATGTATAATTTAACTAAACAAACTATCATATCATCTGTTTCATGATTTGCTATCATGAGTTTCGAAATAATTTACATTAATTTAAATGTCAACAAACTGATGGCAAAATTCGTCAGTAGTCAGGGCACATTCCTCGCAGAACAGATGGTTGAGGGGGCCGAAAGGTTCTGGAGTGGCGACCGCGTATCGGAAGACGTAGCATTGGAAGGCCTCCCACAAGTGGACCGATGACCTTGTGAAGGCCGCAGGTATCCGCTGGATGCGGGAAGCACAGAACCGGTGAAAGTGACGGTGCTTGGGGGAGGCCTATGTCCAGCAGTGGACGTCTTTCGGCTGAAATGATGATGATGAATGATGATGGAAAATTTAATTACGTACAAAAATCTCTACGGAAAACGATGCGATGCGATGCGATAATATTTGCGATTTGTCTGTCACTAACGCCAGTAGCACACCTCCGCCGCGAAACCATCACAGCGAAACCGCAGTAGTTCAATTCAACTGGCTCGCGTCATGTTTCGCTACTCGAATCGAATGCGACTAGCGGAACATGACGCGAACCAGTTGAATTAAACTACCGCGGTTTCGCTGCTATGATTTCGCGGCGGAGATGTGCTACCGGCGTAAATAGATAGATATAATTTTTGTAACGATCTCACTGTTGCGAATCGAATGATTACTTTCTTTAGTAATAATCGAAATAACTTCAAATCTATCAATAAACACAAATGACCCCATAAAAATAAGTGCCGGCTAATTTATTTAATTTTATTTACCCATAACGAATGTTACCCCCTGTCAGCTTTACCCCCCGCATAATATTATTTACCCTAGGGGTCGTTTAGTACTGCTAATCATGTTTGACACATATGTCATCGTTTTTACGAATTAATCGATAAGAATTAGATTATTCGAATGTTTTTTTTTGTTTGTTGGTAAAGTGTCGAAATAGGCATATGGTTCACCTGATGTTAGAAGCAGTAACATAACATACGCCTGTAATACCCCGAAGGGTTAGGCAGAGGTGTACCTTATTTCCACCCACATTTTGACAGTTGTCAGCTGTAGCCCGCGAAACTCAAATTTTCTTACGGTTTTTGTTATTTGCAGGTCTGTGTCGGTTGTATCTTGATCGAAATATGATTCGCTACTTAACAGACAAGTGTATATAGAATTATAATCATTAGACAAAATTATACATCTCTTCTTTTCTCAAAATTTGAATTTTGCGGGCTACAGCTGCGAAGTCACAAAATAATTATCAATTATTATTTTTTATGTGAATTGAAATCGTTTATTCTGTAAATAGGATATCCGAATCACTTCTACGTCATATTAAAAAATAAAAAATAAGCTAGATGTAGTCAAAATTTCCTATCTGACAACCCCTGAGAAGAAATGGCTAAACAAACTCAGGGGTCAAAGTCAAAGAGACTTTGACCCCTGTTTGTAAAGTCCAGACATAATCTTGGCCAGATCATGTGAAGACCAAGTAGATAGGTGCCTGAAATGGTCTTTTGATGCAATAATCACCGTCTTACCGTGAAAACATAGAAGAAGTAAGCGTGGAGTGAACTGTCAGTGTTATCTGTTTTCTTTACATTAAATTGAGTTTGACAAAATTTCTGTTTTGCTATTTTATCTAAAAACCCCTTACTTAATAATGTTAAGACACATAAATACTAGTTTTGAAATAATATAAAATAAGCAATAGAATTAGCATAATAATATTATTGAAATCTCGATTATGATTGTAAATGTAATCCTTGGTCAATCCCTAGCATCAGTGGAATGACACTGACAGCTCACTCTTCACGCAAGAATTCACGGTGGGATTTTTACAGAATCGACATGCTATCCAGTCAGTGCACGCATTTGTCAGTAGTCGATTTATGATCATGTTAAGATATTCCCTCAAACAGAAAGAGGAGGCCTGTGTCCCAGCAATGGAAACATTGTAGGCAGATTATGTATGATTATGTAAGATATCGAAACCCATCATCGTCCAGAACGTTCCGTTAGCAAACTTAATCTGACCCTGTATAAGATGAAAATCATATTAGTTTCAACATCGATAGCAGATTGACATGTTATTTTGCCAAATAGAGTCTCTGATTGTCGTGATAAATGATAAAAAAATGTATTTTGCTCATAAGTATCGATCAATCTGCCCAGCCTTTTCCCAACTATGTTGGGGTCGGCTTCCAGTCTAACCGGATGCAGCTGAATACCAGTATTTTACATGGAGTGACTGCTTATCTGACCTACACAAACCAGTTACTGGGTAACACGATAACCCTTGCTAAGACTGGTTGTCTGAGTTTTGGGCTTCTGACGACCCGTAACAACTGTCAAAGATCTACGCATGACAGCCGGGACCACGGCTTAACATTCTTGCCGGCTGGTGTTGGTATGTAAAGATGGTCACCCATCCACGGACCAACCGCGGCAAGCGTAGCTCGATCCCTGAGGCCGGTATTATTTAGCCACAAGCCCCTCATCATTGCAAATTCAGAAGTAAATTCCAATATAATGCCGCCAAAACCCAGTTACTGGGTAATACGATAGTCGATACCCCTTGGTAAGACTGGGTAGTCAGGCTTTTGGGTTTCCTGAGTCCTTTGACAGGCGTTATTGGTCGTCAGAACCTTGACAAAATTATTGTTCATGCAGGCTTGTCATGGTTGTAGTAACTAACGTGTGTGGCCACCTTAAGTATAACTATTTCGTAGCTTGATCGATCACATTTATCACGATGACGGATTAGGTCTAACTCGCCTATTGATCTCATAAAGTAGGTACCTCCATTTGTTTCGTGAAAGATTAGATTAGGTAAAAAGATGAATGGTGTGCTGTTGCTAAATCTATGTTGTCTTTTATCAGTTTTTGTATGAGTTTTGAGAGTATTTTTGTTGAGACATTTTTGGTGCTATTTGTGCCGTAAATGTATATATCCCCGACGATTTCCAGGCAGGGTTCAAAAGGCAAATCATTACACTCCTCTCACTCAATTTGGGCAATCGGGTTAAAAATTACTCTACCTAAGGGAACCGTATCCTAACAGCTGGCAGGCATTGGCCCTTTCGGACCCCGTCAATTGGCGCTGACATCTCTTTGAGGCGCGCGTGGAACACAACGCGCCGTCGACCCGGGAGCCTGTCCGAAAGGGATATCGTGGCCCTGGCACACAGGCATTTGAAGGAACACGGGTGGGTTTTAGTCAGTAAAAGTCTGACACGCCCTCCCCAAGTTATTTGATAATTTCACACCCAAAAAAAAAATCCTAACAGCTGTGCGGCGGCGCGCGGCGCTTGAGTATTTACCGACGGTACGGAATGTTGCCATTTTAAATAAATATTATATTTATATCCCAACCATCCGTATCCATTTTTTGTTGTTCTCGTAGTCGCAAACGCGACTGCTGAGCATGGGGTCCTGGGTTCGATTCCGGGGTCGTGTAAAGTGTTATTGGGTTTTTCCATTAGGAGGTTCTTAGTAACAGCCCGGAGTTTGAAAGTTGGCGGTGTGATACCCCCGTTCCTCGGAAAGCACGTGACGCCGTGCGGCCTGCACCTGCAGTGCTATTCTGTAACCATCTCACCGTGAAAACTTAGGTGAAGTAAGCGTGGAGTGAACTGTCAGTGAGGGATTGACACTTAACAAGTCACTTCAAGGTCACTTCACCTACGTTTACACGGTGAGATTTTTTCAGAATAGATCGGCTGATCTCTCTCCGGTCGTGTCGGGTTGACGACCCATCGGACTGTGAGAAAGAGGAAAGAGTACACCTGTGTCTGCGCACACACGCCTGCACTATAATATGTCCCGCGCCGAAGGCTGGTCGATCTGGAGGACTATTATCATATTTATATTTGATAAACATTTTGAACTAAGTATTGTGTTTATTTTATTCACCGGTTGACATCATCACGTCAACGCCAGCTGTTGTTGAGAACCAGCGCTTGGGCTCTGTCTCGCATAGGGTCGCAGCATTATGCTGAGCGATGGCCGTCTTGCGAGGATTTGACGTATATTTCCCTCCAACTTGTTCTTTTATGTTTATGTTATTTCGCAAGTAAACGTATTTTTCTTTTCTGTATGTATGGTATCTATCATGCCTCACACCTGAAGTCACGGAAATGCTACATCGCGCAAGCAAAGTTATCCGCACGATTGACACAGAACAGAAAACCGACAGCAACTGTTAGACAGTAACCCACCAGACACAACAGCCGTTTGGTCGGTCGCTCCATTTTCTATTGAGGATGAGGAACTTTCCACCATGTTTCGAAAACCTCTATCTATAGCTTTAATAGAGTTGCATTTTTGGCACACATGTGGCGGCATCTACAACACCACATGCGAACCACGCATCAAAGACCTGACGTCACACAAATCCTGCATCGCGCAAGCAGAGTTTACCGCGCGACTGCGATGGCGTATATACAACATCCTGATATCAACTGTCGGGCAGTAGCCCACCAGACACAACACCTGTCTGCTCGGAGGATCCTCCCTTTTCTATAGAAGATGAGTGAACGTTACACCCATAAACACACAAATAGAAAAAAGAAAACTATAAAATCTAGAAATCGACATACATAACCACGTACCTCCTAGCTCGGGTATCCTATGATAAAACATGCCAGTCCTTGCCAGCCACTCCAGCTGCATATGATGCAACACCCTGTCCCCGGGGTGGTGGAAGGCAGACGGCAGCGGAGTCCCGGGGGGCAAAGCTCCCGGCTGAGACAACTGTGGGTAGTTGAATAGGGCTGCGGATTGGGCCGCTACGAGGGCTGGATTTTGAGGCAGGAGGCCGGGTTTTGGGATTATTCCTGTAGAGAGAAGATTTTGTTTTATCTGTTGTTAACAATAGGTACTTACATAAATAATAGGACTTTTGTCTACTAAAATAATGAATAATTACGGAAATGAATTGCTCAGACACACTCAGGCCCAGCGCACACCCGGCGAGGTGCGGCGAAGAGACTGAGAAGATAACAATTTAAACTGAACCTTAATGAACCTATGACATACGGTTCAAAATTGCATTCCAAAGATTAGGTATGGCAGCGGCGTGCGGCACGCTGTGCTGTGTGTTAGAAGAACACTGTGTTTAGAGCGTTTACGACGTACGGCATTTCATACAAACTTTCAAGCCCTTGTTTTTCGAAAAGACTGAACAGATTTTAATGAAACTTCATACGCATAAGCAGGATACTAAGTTCTAAAACGTTAGTTAAGATCATTTTCAAAAAAAAGTGTTACAGCCAAATTAGACTCATTTTAAATTTTCCGTAGAAACAGAGATAAACAGTTATCTGTTTTTAAATAAGACATTTCGAAAATGTTCGTAAGAACAGCGCTTCGGCGCGCCTCCGTAGGTATGCGCTGGCCCTAACATATCGTTTGTGAGTATATATGTATATATTTTTAAAATATTTTAGTGGCCTGGTTTCTGGAACCTTTTAGCCAAGTCTTCATTTAGTTTAGTTTAAGTAATTTTCTTCCCTAAACTTTTTCGAAAGTGTTTTTAAAATATTTACATTTTACATTGCTCGATAATAAGTCTCATTTTTCAATAATTCGGTCAAGCGGCGGGAGGCATTATTTAACACAACATTTTCACTACACAATTAACTTAATTCACTCGTTAAAATCAGTCTGTGTTTGTATAGTGTGAGTATATGCTAAGAAACTAGTAGGTAAAATCACTATTTTAGACCACTATTCTTGGTTATCTTCTCAGGAGTCTTTTCAAGCTTTCATGTTCAGCAACTACAACGTATTTTAAACAACTATAGTAATGATTATTATCACCGTTAGACAGTTTACTTCCACCGTGTCTTTTAGGTTACCTAGGTCAATATAAGGATTGCCAAAATATTGCAGATGATAGAAAAAAACAAAAATATAACTTATGTATACGACAATAGAAGTTAAATTTCAATGATAATGCCTAAGGAAGTCGCGGCACGCCTAAGGATGCAGCGGCATCGTTGCCGTTTGAAATTTCAACTTTAATGTCATACCATTAAGTTATATTTCTATTCGCCGCATAAAAATCCCTTGCCGTGGCGTGCCGCCCGTGGGCGCAGGCTCTTAAGTGTTTACTGGATAATCTTACGACCGTTTCGAGTATTTAAAACAATATAAGCTACTGTCTCATTAAAGCAAAGTTGAAGCTTCTACAATCCTCATTTTCATAAAAAAAACTACCACAAAAAAGTAAAAAAAATCATTAACATTCAACTCACCCGGTCTATAACTCTCATACTCCTCATTTCCCCCCTCAACCCCCGGCGAAATCGGAGGACTATAGCTCCCAGACCGGTTCCCATCATCAGACCCCGGACTCGCAGAGCGACTACTCTGCCCAGACCGAGGACTCCTCTGCCCTGACCTCGGGCTCTCTCGTCCCTCGCACTTATTTATCATATTTTGCTCGATTCGGGAGTCATAATTCTCTTGATACCTCCCTATGTAATTCTTATTGTGAATGATCGTTAGATATTTTTGCTGCGCCATTTTTTCTTGCAAACTACTTTCTGGTAGTTGTCTTGAGAGTAACGCATCTATGCAGAAGGATTTTTTTCCTTGACTTAAAATGGTTTTTTCTTCATCGATTTGTTTGTAGTATTTCATGTTTTTCGGACTGTTGGATCGGCTGCGGTCTGGGTTTGATTCTGTGTCGATTTCTAGCGGTTTTTCTTGGATGTCACTTGAGTCCCGGCAGTAGATACCGTGTGATAGTATTTGAGACGACATTGTTGTGTTGTGGCGGGTTTTACATTATGTACCTGTGAGAGAAAATAAATTGTGGTTAGGCTACCGTTGTATATAGCTTAGTTATAGCTAGCTTTTGGCCTTGGCTTTGCCCGCGCGGAGGTCGAAACATATAAAGAAATAAAGAATTAATAATATTTTATTTGGAACACGCAAAAGAAAAACAAAAATAGCATTTAAACTAACAATATACAAAAAAAAAAAACAATCAAGACTTGTGCGATGCCAAAAAGGCTCCTATCTCAGCATAATACTGTGATAAATACCGCAGCGCTGGTATTCTGATACCTGGGCCCGCTGTGATGCCACTCACCTACGGACACCCACTAGGGTAATAATAATAAAAAAAAAAAACGTAACTAAACACAATAAATGTTACGAATGACTCACGCCCGACCATTGAGGTAGGAATACTATGGAGATAGCATATTCTACTTTATGAAGATTAATATAATAACTAATATCTATAATATCGACACAGTCATGTCATAAATCGTTTCGTTTCTTTGCAGTCAAAGAGCACATGCGCAACGGTTTCTTCAGCCTCCATGCACGCCCTGCACAGAGGGCTGTCCGTTATGCCTATTGTGTGTAAGTGTTTGTTTAGTGAACAGTGTCCCGTTATGGTCCCCGTCACCAAGCGCAGGCCGTTCCTGTCCAGGCGTAGCGAACGCCTGGTTAGTCTACCATCTAAGGATGGCACCATCTAACATGCAACATCTAAATGTTTGTCAAGGACTAAATTTGGCAAGACTTGTGTGACTGCGAAATCTTTCTATGCGTGACTGACCGCTCGCCATGTTTAATGCCAAGTTTTGTGGTACAAAACTCGGCAATGTGCTGTCAAATGGTTGCTTGCTTTCTCTCTCGCACTCGCAGATCTTGTATGAAGCGCACACTATGTAGCCAAGCATATTATAAGTTGGGGGATTACATCGCTGACAAAAATGCTTGGCTTAACGCTGGTCCTGCTCCACAAGGGCGCATAAACTAATTGATTAGCATTCGAAAATATTGTTGGAGCTGCTGCAGATTGTAAATACTATCTTTATATTGTATAAATTGAATCTCTTAGTATTGTATAATTGCATAGCACATGTGTGAGCACTATGTACCTACCATTTACTAAGTACGTCTTTCATTGACTTGAATGTGCCCTGGCGGCTGAGTGTGTCATGCTCACTCAACGAACGTGAAGGGGGCCGTCAGTGGGGACTGGTCATTTCTTGGCTGCCACGGCTTATTTTAACTTATTTTAATTGTTTTTTTTAATGGTTTTATCTTTTTATTACGGACGCTTTTAACGTGCACGTCTTTCTACATTGTCCTCACATGTATAATTTCAACATGAATGATGTAACCAATACTTTGTCACAATATTTGATTAAAAAGAGTGTCCGTGGAGTTTCTTGCCCGTTCTTCTCCATGGGAACCTACTACGCTTAGGAATGGGCAAGTAGCTTCATCTCTCTGACTGACCGACCCCTTGACAATTCAAAAGTGCCTGTAATTGGTTTATTTGAAATAAATGCTTTGAGTTTGAGTAACAACCCTACGAAAGGCGGACATTTTAAGTACTCGATTTTTGTAGGTAGTCACGTTAATTTTGAAGTCCATAGGTTTAAATAAATCAATGCGCCCGACACTCGAAACAATATCACATCATAGACTATCCCACGGAAACGTAACACCGTAGCGCACACGCCAGTAAAGTTCCCAGTCGGCATGTTTTTTTCAGACATCTTCAAAAATCATCGTAATATTTAAAAACATGAATGAATTATACACCTAAACTTTCCTCATGAATCACTCCGTCCACTGGTGAAAACCGTATGAAAATTCGTTCGGTAGTTTTTGAGTTTATCGCGTTCAGACAGACTGATGCGGCGGGGGACTTTGTTTTATAATATGTAGTGTTTGATTGTAGGTTAAAAGGTTTCTTTAAGATGACTGTTGGTGCTAAGCTGCTTACCTGCACACCTGCTGATTATTACAACGACGGTAATACAGAAAGATCTAGTATTTGTCTGGTGAAGGAAAACATCGTGAGGAAACCGGCATGTCCTAGAACTAAAAATTCGTGACGACATGACTGTGACATCCACCTACCCGCACTGGGCCCGCGTGGTGGATTACGGCCCACTCCCTCTCACAGAAAGAGGAGGCCTGTGTCCCAGCAGTGGGAATATTATAGGCAGATTATGTAGTATTTGTCAATACTTTTGTTTTGTTGTATTATTAAGAATTAGTACAGTTTTAGTTTGATTTTTGACCCATGACAAGCCTCGGCTTTTACGGTAACAAATAAATACTAACATTCCACAAAAAATAATTCTAAATCAATATGAAAACGGCATCAACATTTTGATGCCGTTTCATCGCCTAGATTTGTGATGCCGTTTTGTTTTCAAACAAAGTTGTTTGTCTGTATATTCGCAGACAAAAGAAAGAAAGAAAGAAAAATTATTTAAAGACATTCCTTTATATAATTAAAAATAACAGACAACGCAGTAATTAAACTATTGTTAAACGGTTACAAGCTTTTTCTATTAAATGAGTGCTT
This sequence comes from Tiliacea citrago, assembly GCA_963921375.1. Taxonomy (NCBI): domain Eukaryota; kingdom Metazoa; phylum Arthropoda; class Insecta; order Lepidoptera; family Noctuidae; genus Tiliacea; species Tiliacea citrago. The sequence goes on along the minus strand of OY992807.1, from coordinate 13,092,688 downwards.
CGTAATTAGAACACAGGTCTACGAAATTCGTAGACGGTCTACGAGGCTATGCCGCGCCGCTACGCCTACGAGATTTGATAGTGTGTACACAATTATATCTGCGGTATTTGTTTAATTGGGCTAAATACTTAGATCCATTGGATGACCAGTACCTACAATTAAGGTTTATTTTAAAGTTACTATTCTTTATAATTATCTTCTAAAAATAAAAATCTTAATAAAGTCGTCTATTGGGCAGAGCCAGCTTGAGAAACTGAAGGCCAATGATCGATCGTATCCGCCAAACCTGAGCTGTTGAGAGCGATCGAGAGGTTATCAGGACATTTTTACACGTTAACAAGTAACCTCGTTACGAATCTGGCAAACGACCCAAGAGCTAGATTGACCTGACACTATACCTACCGAAGACATCATGGATGTCAGCTTGTACGAGATTTGGATGGCTCTGAAGCAGCTTAAAACCAACAAGGCGCCGGCTGATGAAGGCCCGGAAAACCCGTTCTTAAGGCTCTCCAGAAGCTGTTTGATTGAAGCCTTTGATCCATGCCTATGGCGTTTGACTTTTCTTTAAAAAGGGCGACAGTGCCCTTCTTAAGAATTATAGGCCCATCTCACTTCTGAGCCATGTCTACAAGCTGTTTCAAAAGGGCAATGGAGAGCTATGCTATGGGATTCTATGCTTGGAATTTCCCTACGTGATCGAATCAGAAATGAAGAGACCCGTAGGAGAACCAAGGTAACCGATATAGCCCGAAGAATTTCCAAACTTAAGGGGCAGTGGGCAGGGCACATTGCTCGCAGGACAGATGGCCGATGGGGCTGAAAGGTTCTGGAGTGGCGACCGTGTATCGAAAGACGTAGCGTTGGAAGGTCTCTGTTCGGGATATCGGCGATGTAAAATGCTGGCGTGTGGCACTGCTCAGCAAACCCGCTCGAATCCTTTGTTTATAGTGGACTGTATTTATGATTTCATTTCCAGGAGATGAGGGATGGGAATAACGCTAATAACACTCACATGTTACCTTGAATAATATGAGTCCTAATGGCCGCCATAGACGTTCAAGTAATTTGATCAAACAGGCTGGTTCAAACGGTTTGATCAAATTGGCTTGAATGTCTGTGGCAAAATTTGATCACATTTAATGGGTAATCAAGTTCATGCCAATTTTGATCATCAAACTGTTTGAACCAGCCTGTTTGATCAAATTACTTGAACGTCTATGGCGGTCATTAAACTCCTTTTAATTGCACACACTATGTTGCGCCGAACAACACAGACATCATACGTCGAATGACAGCAGAACAATGTTACAATGCGTTAATATTAACTAAAATGTTGCAACTTCCAACGGCCTTTCACAAGGTGGACCGATGACATTGTGAAGGCCGCAGGAATCCGTTAGCTGCGGGAAGCACAGAAGCGTTCGAAGTGGCGGTGCTTGGGGGAGGCCTATGTCCAGCAGTGGACGTTTTTCGGCTGAATTTATGATGATGTACTTCTAGGTACCCCTAGTAACTTCTTTGTCAATCATCTAAATCAGTTCGGTAGTTAAGCTATATAAAAACGTACTAAAAGCAAATAACCATTGAATGAAATTTGAAACGATAAGATTGCCATTTCAAATAACCTTTTTCAATACTTAATTTATCAAACTCCACAAATCATTTAACTACATAAATGTCATAAAAATATTTAACAAGCTCGATGGCCGATCGAATTCAATGAATTCAACACAAATATTTGTACAGGAACCGTCAATCTGTGATACATTTCCATTTTACGATATCTTTTCAATATGACAACGCTGAAATATTGATCTGAGATTTTTGTAACCGACTTCAGTATTTTTTTAGCTTGATTATCATTGAAACGGTTCGAAAGATAGGAAAAGTAGAAATCGGCAAAACCAAGGGTTTGGCGATGCTTTGCAGGCCTTAAAAATAATATTGATTTTCATAATAAGTGCTGGTAATGTCGCCAAAGTACTTAGGTATTTCATGTCAGTTTTGTTTTTATTGGAATTTAATGTTTTTCAAAGTATATTTTCGTTGATTCCAAAGTACGGATTCACAAGATAAAGTTAGAGCTACGATCGAGACATCCCTATAACTGCTAATTACAAGCATTTTGATAGTTCAAGTAAACTTCTAAAACTGTTCTACATACACGTGAAAACAAATGTTTAACGTCATTGATCTATGTATCAATGTTCATTTGTTATTGTTTATTTTATGAATGACTGTGTTAAGAGGGCCCTTCCCGGTCCGTCTATCGTCAACGCGAGCATGGTCGAAAAGTTTGTTGTTTCATCCAGCGCAAGTGAAAACTATTAACAAACGAGTGAGAACGCGATAAAATTGAACGAATAATAATGTGCGGAATTTTCATAAAACTTGTTCCAGGAAATACGTGTTTTTGAGAAAGCCTTACCAGTTTGTGAAATATATGTTGGTCATGCAGAATCTCCATTACATTTGCAAGGTTTCTATCGTAATGTTTTCTTAACATTTACAATTTATGAGTACATTATGAATGGCAGGTAAAATTTGTGCAAAAAAGCAGATTTTTGCAGGCTTATACTGACTTTGTTTTTCAAAAAAAATATTTTCTGCTTGCATAGAAACCTAGATATAGTGCACAAGATACCTATTAGTTCAAAAATTTCAAAGAATGATGTGTTACAACGCCATAATCACGTACGAGCGTTTGTATGAAAAGTATGTCGGGGTTGGCCGCCCTTAAGTTTACCATGTTATTTATTTCAGTATTAACACAAAATTAATTATTGTTATGACTAAAAAACATTGATAGCTTTTACCGCTGTTATGATAGGATCCATTCTTTACTCATCCAGACCCCGCCGTGTCTCAGAAAGCACGTTAAATCGTCGGTTTCCGTTGTCATACGAATAACACTCTTACGGGCGTTGTATTTGTACTAGAGTGATTAGAAGCCCGAAAGCACGAAAACCAGTATAACCTTTGATTCCCGGTAGATATTTCATTTGGCAAATTATGTTTACGCAAAAATCACCGAGTTAGTTAATACTGCTAATAGGTTACTAAGCTTAAATCACTATCGATAAGATTTTCAAAGTACGTAAGCTTCTGTTGTCAATCATAAACACCATGAAAATAATCGATTCTGTCCCCACCGGTAATCAATTTTAACCACATTATCATTATTAATAATTCGTTATCTATTAGATGGGTATATACCTGTTTGGTTTTGTCGCGTGTCAGGCTAACAGTGGCTTCATTGTCATAAAAATAAGGGGTTATTTCATATTTAAAAATCATCATAATTCTAGTCTATTTTCCCAAACATGTTTCTGTGGGTTTTTTGTATCGGTGAATACCAGTATTTTAGAAGTCATATGTCCTAGGAGTGACTGATACAGTGACCTATGAGTTCTAATAAAAATCAAGAAGGGCCTGCTTGATTGACTATGGGATTCCCTGATCCAAGCTATTAATAATCCAAAATCTATCTATTTACAGTAAAATTTCCATATTTATCGATTCTAGAATAAATAGGACTTATTTATGAAATTAGCTCACTGATAGGCGCCAACACGTGACTAAATGATAGATAACGGTTTATTAATATTGTGATAATGTGCTCAATCATCGCTGAGGAGCTTTTAATATACTTAATTAAGCACTCAATGCTTATCTGTTAATTCAAATCTATTTTTATTTGTAGACTAGCTGCACCCCGCGGTTTTACCCGCGTAGGTCTCAATCCCGTAGGAAAATCGGGATAAAAAGTAGTGTCTCAATCCAGGGTGTCAGCTACCTCCATACAAAATTTTATCGAAATTGGTCCAGCCGTTAGAGCGTGAAGAAGTAACAAACACACACACACACACTCACAAACTTTCGCCTTTATAATATTAGTGTGATGCATTAGAAATAAATTAACAACACACTACCATGAGTTTGACACACACACACACAGTACCAGGGCCTCATGACTTGAAGACAGATGATGACAGAAGTGACAGCTTGAGCATGGAATTAGTAAGTACTTTTTAATAGCATGTAATTAGTAAGTACTGTGTAGATTGTAAGTAGAGGGGGTCGAATTTCGACCAGTGGGCGACCACTAGTAGTTATAAATACGCCGTCGGTCAACTTAATAAGAAGTTGTTAAAGGGGGATGCGCTAAGGTAGCCCGCGAAATTCAAATTTTATTACGTTTTTTGCAATTTGCAGGTCTGTGTCAGGTTGTATGTTGATCTAAATATGATTCGCGGCCATAACAAATATGGCTTTACAGAATTATAATTATTAGAATCAGCATTACAACTCTCTAAGTTCATAAAATCCTACTGAATGATTATTTCAGAAATAGTCATTCAATAGGATTTTATGAAGAGAGTTAGTTGTATTGCCGATTCTAATGATTATAATTCTGTAAAGCCATATTTGTTATGGCCGCGAATCATATTTAGATCAACATACAACCTGTTACTGACCTGCAAATTGCAAAACACGTAATAAAATTTGAATTTCGCGGGCTACCTTAGCGCATCCCCTTAAAGACATCCGCATCTCCAATAGATTTGTAGGCGCGTTGATGTCTTTTGAGGCAAAGTTGACATGTATATTTTGCGTTTAACGTCACCCAATATTTGTACCTCCCGAATCGGAGCACGGCTATGGGTGACAGAAAAAAGGTACCTAGGTTTATTATTCACACACTTTAAATACTTTATCATAGGCCTGTATTGACAACAATTGCTGGACATGAGCGACAGTATGAACACTACAATGAATGTTGAAAGCCGTATTGTATTGCCGTAATCTAAGTCAAATAATACATACATAAATATATAAACTCACGCCTTCTTCCCATGGGGGTAGGCAGAAACTATAGAAGGCCACCTGCTACGCTCCTTAGGTACTTAGCTCCTTTTGCTTCGCCTACGTTCATACATCTGGTCATACACGCACGCCGGTTGCGAGTACTACGCACCTGACCTTTCTGAAGAACATCACCAATAACTCAAATAATTTACTTTGAATTACTTATACTCATTTTCTAAGGTTTTTAACCGGGGTTTAACTATTAGATAGTGATTATTGAATCGATGTGCATAATGCACCTCATTTTACACGAGCAGCCTGTGGGAAGATTACACTCAAAAGTCGTGCAGCGCCCTTGGCGTTCAATATAATAATGCGTTCCGGGTATTGATGGGGGCTGTTCCGCTTCTTTAGCGCATCAGGGATGTTTGCTGATGCTTGTGTCGGTTGCTTCTACGCTAAGATGCTAAAAAGATGCGCCTCCCTGGTGCGCCGGGTGTGGACCAGCCCCAACATTATACTGCAGTGTGTCTCGAGCAGACTGGAACGGTTTTTTTTTTTTTTTGGTTGGGAAATTATCAAATAACTTCTCCCGCTCTGGGTGGAGCGGGAGGGAGTGTCAGACTTTTACTGACTAAAACCCACCCGTGTTCCTTCAGATGCCTGTGTGCCAGGGCCACGATATCCCTTTCGGACTCGTAACCCTGGCAGGAGACTGGACTGCTTGTGTGTGAATCGCTGCTGCAAGCTTTCCACATCGGTGTTGAGCTTGTAGCAGGGATTCTCATAACTATGGGGCAGTGTTAAGTGTGTAGGTCAAGTTTACTATCTTAGTTGTTAAGAAATATTGTTACTAACACAATTGAGTCCAGTGTTACTTGATGAATAAAATAAAATTACTTTGACCTTTTATTTGAAGAAGTTACCAAGCGAAACAAGTCTTATTTATGGAGAAAGATTTTAAAAAACTATCCTTAGATTTTACGTGTATCTTTTCCCAACTTTTTTCATTTTTGTGTTTGTGTTTTTTCATTGCGGCATATTTTACCCCAAATAAACGTATTTTCTTTGTTCTTTACTCTCAAAAAACTATTCGATACAATTTATTTCGAATAGATAATTTATAATCATTGTTACAAGTCGATGTAAAATTGTAAAAAAAACCCCAATCAAAAAAGACGAATGCTACTGCTTTCACGAGTTCCAAAAGCTGGAAAACCACAATTAAATGTCCACCATTTTGTTTATATAGAAGTCAGGGTTGCGGGTTCGTTTCCCGCACCAAGTCAAATATTAGCATGCTCTACAGATATTTCTTGCTGTTTTACGCATCAGTAGCCATAGCGAATGCTAGAGTGTGGTTAGTAGAAATGTGAAGTTTGTTTGTCAAGCCCTTAAAATTGTCTTTGGTTATGCTAAGTCAATAGGACTTTTCCTGAACACTTAAGTGGGTACACTTAGGGACATATCCCTACAGAAAGTCTCGTCTAATCTTCATTACTTTAGTGTGTTGTAATTCTTTATGTATGCCTAGTATTTCGTTTCATTGGGTCATAAGACCAATTTTCACAAGCCTATATCTATCTAGAGACTAATATTGTAAAGAGGTAAAATTTGTGAGTTTGTATTTAGGGATAATCTTCGGAACTACCGATACGATTCCAAAAATTTTTCACTGAGAAGCTACAGTATTGCCAAGAAAATGTTACGTTAAAACAAGACATTTTATTCAGACGAGGTCGCGGGCAGAAGCTAGTAGGTATTATATCTAGCTAGAAAAAGCTTATGAATAAATTCTCGTCGATTTCAAAGTCGTTGATGATCTCTACAAATCTTTTCTTGTAAGAATCTAATAAAGATATTATAAATATATTTATGTAGGTACATACATAACAACATAACATTACGCCTTGTTTTCTCCAAAGGGTTAGGCAGAGCTGTACCTATTGTACACCCACATTTCGCCAGGTATGTTTAAGCAATTTATGTAATAGTACATAATATAATGTATATTTATTTAGCACCTTTTAACAACGATGAAAAGTTTAAAAATAAATAACCGTTTTTTCAGGTTTTTTTATTTATATTTTAATACTTATTGCTATTAATATTTAAAAAAAACAACCCTCACCTTAACTAAAAAAAAAGTTTATAACAAAAAAAAGCACAGACAAAAAAGTTCACTTCACACTTTTTTTTTATTCAACCAAAAAAAACAGGCATCCTCCGAAACAGTTTAGCGGCCGCGCAATAAAAACGAAATAATAAAATTTAAATGTCGAACGCGTTCGGATATCCACCCGACAGCAGTAGTTACAAACAACTGAATTATTTTATTAAGGCGACGAGTAGCACCGATTATCGTCATATTGTGCCGTGTGTGGACAAAACGACTGGGCGGTACACCCAGAATACTTTGACACCTACACATCTATTCATAACCTACAAATTTTTGGACTACCACAGCTCAAGTTTGGCTGGTTTTTCGTACGCCCCACCCCTAAAGTCTTCCATCTTGCTTTGATATTGTTTTTCTCACTCTAGCACCAAGGGATTCACGCATGAATCGTCTTATTCTACCCGTTTATCCAGACCACAGCAGATTTTATGTTTGTACAACCAAATAATGTTCTTTAGCTCGCTTATTTTCTCTTAACGACGTATTTGAACGTAGGTTTTTGTTTTTTTCTTACAACGGACTGTGCTGTTGGAGCAGGTTATGTTTTTAGGAAGCTTTTTCAATTCTTAGTTGTAAATGTTGAGATTATATTTAATGAGCTTTCGATGAGTCACGAGCGAGTTGATTTGAGTATGCGTAATGGAATTTAGCTTTCGTAGATAAATAGGTTCATCAAATAGATCTGCGATGGCTAACTGGTTTGTCTATGTAATTTGAAAATTGATGTTAAGGCTCTGATTTCTATTGTTGACACACGTTTGCAAATAGCAATTGACAATGGACGATTTACTATGTTAAGAATAAGACAAAAGACGTCCATAGAACATAGCTTCTTCTTCAAGTTCTATAATGACTCGAGTTTTGCATCCATCCGAATCTTTGCAAGATCTTGTTGTCTCTATCTGGGCGGACTTTCCATCCAACGCTCCATTTGCGAGTTTGTGGTCGTTATTGACATTACTGACAGCTGTAGTAAATCACGGAGACACTGACAGTCGGGCTGGTCGACAAATTCAAGGTCGCGCAGCGCGCTGTAGTGCGGGCTATGCTCGGAGTTTCTTCAAAGGATAAGATCCGAATGAAATTATCTAGAAAAGAACTGGAGTTACCAACATAGCAGATGCAGGGTAAGCAAGCTGATTTGGCAGTGGGCCGGGGTGATGTTGGGCGAAGGACCGATGGCTGGTGGAGCGAATGGTTCCTGGAGTGGAGACCGCGTATCGGCAATATATTTTTATTGATACTAGTACCTAACCTACCTAGCTGTCGTCGCTGACTAATCAATATTGTCTATAAGATGGATGGGCCTATGTTTTGTTCTCTCTCTTTAGGTATCTTATATTTTTTTGTGGTTTTCTTATCAATTTGGAATTAAAGATAATGTTCTTAAACATCTTTGAGTTTATCTGCTTATTTGTTATCTTTGAGAGCATATTTTTGTCCTGTTTCGTCTGTAATGGTAGGTTGTACTAGTACTTGAAAACTTGATAGCCTCACATTGAAGGCCAGTCTAAAATTTTCAAGCGCGCGCAAACTACTGTAATTGTCTGTTAATATATCATTCCACCAATAGCGCACTTGACAATTTGTCACAATCATTTTGCGATAATTTTCCTTCGAGAAACCGGGCCATCAGCTCCTATTGAGTATTTATCTAAGAGGTCCTCTCAAAACTAACTCAAATAACAGTCCATTGATCTCCAAATCCAATTAAACGCTACTGGAGCTCAATCTTCACCGTCTCTCTTCCTTTAATCCATGTTATCCTGCGAAGATCATCCCTAACCATCTCTGTCAGAACTTAGCTTAAGCTATAGCAAGTTGTACATTTTGTACAGCTCGATCTAACTTTAATGGCAGCTCTGAACTCCCGCTGACACGTGAATTTGTTACTTCGCAGCGACTCGCCTCGTGTTCCGAGCTGCCATAAAGTTTCAATCGGGCTGTAGCACTTATTCAATTCATCATTGTGATATTCTCATTAAGGTTCAAATTTAATCATACCCGGTGATCCTACGACAATCTGTCAGCAGCAGAACAATTTGCACTTAACTCAGTAACTGCTCATCGTATAATCAATAATATTTTGTGTACGTACCTATAGTCTGTTCCAAAAGTATCTGATAATACTGTAAACAAACCCTATTGAATTTAAACTCTTACGCAATCGCTCACTTCGCACAATTCCTTGTATTGAATTAGTAACACATTCATCTGTATATAAAGTTTCAAGTTTACCTATATCACACGACTTTTCTCATCAATTATTGCTAGAATAAGATTATTAAATTGTAATGCATCTCCTCTCAATCAGATCACCTGCTATCTTATCTCTTCACCATCCTTGGTTGACTGGTAGAGAATGCCTTAGGCATTAGGTACGCCTTTGTACCTTATTGTCTAGTATAAATAAATTATAATACAAAAATTATCGACGAAAATTGACGTTATAAAATTAACCTCAACTGTCAAATAAAAAACATCATAGAGGTGATCTAGAATTTCAGGTTTAGAATTCAAATTATCAAATCAAAGCACTCAGTTTTGTAAGTCTTTTCTTTTAGAGTCGATGGTTAATAATGTATACCTACTTATTATGTTAAATGAGTTTGGCCCAGTACGTGGCCACGCCGATCACGGCATAAGCGGTATTCTTTTTTTTTCAGTTGCCATTTGTTAGAGGCACTTCAAATTGGCATCCACAGGTAGTTGTTGTTCACGCTAAGTTGTTTTTATTTTAAACAGATAATTTGGAACAGACTGTACACAGCTATGTCACAAATAGCAAGAAAGAAAGGAAAATATATTTTTGGGACACGCACAAGAAATACAAAAATTGCATTTAAAACTAACAATACCTATACACAAAAAAATACAATCAAACAAGAAACAATCAACAACAATCAATCCCAATCTTAGTGATCCATGTCTCGAGGTTGTTTTAGTTGATGTACTTACATGTGATTCATAAAAATAAGATGTTGGTTATTTTTTTGATGATATTTTTATCTATCGATGAGATCTTAAGACAGGAAATGGCTGTCATGCTTATTACGGATGATAAATAAGTTAGTCGTGATTGAGTAGATGTCCGTCGTCAATTCGTCGACCAGCCTAGGCTGAAGTAGAAAACTATTTACTGGTAAAAGATGAAAACAGCTAGGCCAGATGGAGAGCCAATTTAAGCCTTGCTAAAAATGGCTACAGCGGAACCCAAACTACATTATCCTGTTTCATATTCAAGGAAAAGCGTCACATTTCGGCGGGAACTGGCGCCTGTCCATTAGATAAGCAAAATTAAGTAGACACATACAAATATTGACACCGATATCAAGTTATTACACAATAGGTATTAATGTCTAAATGTGACACTTTATTTGTCCATTAGAGTGGCAATCAGAATTCACGTTTACGATTGAATACGTCATTGTTAACTGCTTAAGTGCTGAGTCTGAAATATTGCTTGAAAAAGCCAAAAAGTCACGAACTGTTGATAACAATTGACACCCTAATGTGACTGTTGATAAAATAAACTATATTTCAGATGATTTCGGTAATTATTTTACCTGTTTTCGATGACTATAGGTTACCGACTTACGAGAGTGTGCTCTTTTTAAGGCTCCGTACTCAAAGGGTAAAACGGGAACCCTATTACTAAGGCTCTGCCGTCTGTCTGTCTGGTATGTCCGTCTGTCATCAGGCTGTATCTCATGAACCGTGATAGCTAGACAGTTGAAATGTTCACAGATGATGTATTTCAGTGGCCGCTATAACAAAAAATACAAAAAAAAACAGAATAAAATCAATATTTAAGGGGGCTCCCATACGACAAACGTATTTTTTTTTGCTCGTTTTTGCTCGATATTGATAACGGCAACAGCGCTTGAAATATTCACAATATATTTAGTTATATAATCACTTTAAAAATAAATAGTTAAATTAAAATAAAACAAATATTTAAGGGGGGCTCCCATACAACAAAAGATTTATTTGCCGTTTTTATAGATAATGGTACGGAACACTTCGTGCGCAAGTCCGACTCGCACTTGGCTGGTTTTTTATAAATCCGTTTCTGAGAAGCTCTTGGCCTTCATCTCCCCTGATGGTAAGTGATGATAAGGCGGAAGGTGGAAGCGAGCTTCACCTGGAATCCTCAACTACAGAGGAACTGGCTATCTTACCTCTAACTGCCGAAACACAACAATGCAGTTAACATTGGTGTTATGGCGATCCGATTCCGATATTTCCACGTGATCGAGACTGGGTGGAACCGTGGGTGCAGATAATAGAATAGAATACTCTTTATTATGTACACCATAAAAGTTACAGATATATAAGTAAATGTTGAAATTAACAAATTATTATTAATAAATGTTGTTGTTTTTATTATTATTATTATGTTGTTGTTGATAATAATATTATAATTAATCATTGTTGCGATTTATTATATTTGACACTCGCTTTCTTATCTAAGACTTTAAAACCGCAGTTTCTTGCTATCGTAAGCAAGTTAGTCGCCGTAAAAAACCCTGAGAACATTACCTAACAGCTAATATCAAGCTGTTCTAAATGGGAAGTAGCTTTTTAAGCTTCCTGATATAGCTCGAAAAGCCAGTATATAATATTTTAAGCTAGGAGAGATTTTTCTTATGATGCAGAAAGCTTTTAAGAAAACAGTTTCTCCAGGAAAACACATCATAGGTAGGTAAGTATCTATTTACCGTTTCCGGATTAAACATACCCGTTGCCTGTGAAATTACTGGGATTTAAATTGAGTTTCCAAGTGATGAACACGTAGGTATATTAGAGGTTACTGATCCATCAGATAAATAAAAGCCCTACTAATTAAAATTTTCTACAACTAATAGACAGAGGATCTTTAAACTAAACAAATCGCTTTGTAAATGCACTTTTTTTTTTTTTTTTTTTTCTTTTTGGCTTCGCACGGTTTGTGCATTTAGCCAGTGTCATGTAAAATTAGGTAACAAGTACAAAGTTATTTAAAATAATTATGAAATGAACTCCACTCAATGCATGATAAAGATGATTGATGATATCCCCGCCCCACTCCCCTTGAGTTTAAGTAAAGACGCGGCACTTTACTGAAACCTTGCGCGGACTTCTTGAGAGAACTTAAAGTGATGTTGCACTGTTTTGTTTCATTTGCCTACATTAATGCAGGTTCACGAACACTTAATGGTTAATAATCCACCACTATTACACATTAATATTCGGCTAAACACAAATTTTAGAAAATAAAACAAAACTGCTAACATGACGCTTCACTTTCCCGCCAAGAAGTCGTAAATGCACTTATCCGCTACCATTTTAATAAAAGCAAGTCATAAACAAACAGTAAGAAAAACAACAGAACAAAATCAAAAAATAATTTCACAATCTTCCTTCACTAAATATCCGAACGCTGTGCGAGGGAGACGCCGCGATTCTTTTTTCTTTCTTCCAACCATTGTTTTTGACGTAAGGCGGGAACTTTTCAACCCAATCGTAATGTGCGAGAAAGAGACGGATGGATACTTTTATTTGAATTAAAGAAAGAGTAAGATGGTGTTCTTGGGAACTGGATTTTGAATGCGCTGTGTTGGTTTTTGACCGCGGCTTGTCAGCTTCTGAAAATGACGTGTAGAACATTATTGTTTATTGTTTTCTGTCTATTAAATACTGGAATGATGAATAGGAATGATGGCACTAGGCTACGGTGCGGTTTAAAAGAAGATGAGTGACAACGTCGGGAGAGGACGCCCTAGAAGGTAGATTTAAAGTGACCATATTGCTGATGCTTCAGAAATGTCAGGTGCCTAGTACAGTACTCGCAACCGGCGTGCGTGTATGACCAGGGCGTGAATTTATGTTATGTAATAATACTGTAATGAGTTAATTTTCAGTTGATTTTGGACTAATAGTCCGTGGAAATTACGTTTTAACCATGGATTAAATACTTATTATCAGCGATTTTTTTCATAAAGGCTTGTACAGACTGTTGCGATATCATGAGCGCTACGCGACACTCCACCACCAGAACCGTTTCTATGTCGCTGCCTGTCGCGCCCGCGATATCACGTGAGTCTGTAAGAGCTTTAATCGTTATTTTGAACTTATAATATAAGTAGATAAGTAACCTACCTTGTATTTAATTATTAGATAGTTGTGTATCGCGTAAAAAGTCTTTATTTATAAAGTCTGACAACCAGTCTTACTATGGTGTATGTCTAGTAACTAGATTGTGAAGGTCAGAGAGGCAGTCGTTCCATGTAAAATACTGGTATTCAGCTGCATCCGGTTAGACTGGAAGCCGACCTCAACATAGTTGGGAAAAGGCTAGGCAGATGATGTATATAAGTACAGTATAATTATCATCATCAGTCCAGCCGAAAGACGTCCACTGCTGGCCTCCCCCAAAAACAGTGGGGGGTTGCCATAATCGCCACGCTTGGCAGGCAGGTTCGCGATCGCAGTATGGTGTTAAAATGCATAGAGAACGCTGCTGCCCATTCTCTAGTAAGTCCCTTAGTCGCCTTTTACGACACCCACGGGAAGAAATAGGGTGGTGCTATTCTTTACGTCTGGCACCACACGGAACAAGTAGAGTAGGTATTGTACCTACATTAAATAAATTGTAAATTGAAAAAGAAAAGATTATTCCATAATTAATTCGTTAATTGGTAACATTTTTGTTTAAAAAGAACCATTTTATTTAACGATGAAAAAAATAGATTATTTCCATGTGTAGATTTTTTCTTACCGTCTTTGCTTGATTGTTAGATTTTTCTTTCGGAGATCGAGTAAAACTAACGAGGAAGGTTATTGGCGCTTGTTATTTTAGAAGGTTGAACTATATCATAAGTTATTAGAACTAAGTAGGTGAAATATACTATCCTAATTAATCGGAATACGTGGACTTTACCCAGTGATCTACCAATAGTGTGTTACGTAATTACCCCGCTGATGTAAGTTCTATGTATTTAAAGTCGCTTTTGACGACCCCTATGTGTGGGACAGACATGGTAAATTCATATTTAAGCTTAGGTTTCATATGAAAGCGGTTCCATCTATATAAGGCCGTCATGCAAATCTGTCAGTTTCACCAGTATTTGACATTATTAAGGTGTCAAACGTTATTGTGTGGTTGCTCACACGCTTTCTTAGGGAACCTAAGTTTTAGTAGGGGATTTTTTAGCAGAAAACCCTAAATTCCTTTGTATTGTTATGTCGTCTTGGATAAGATTGTATCATCTAACCGAAGCGATTGCAACGAAAATGGTCACCAAAATCAAAGACAAAAACAATGTTTCATAGACAGCCAAAACGGACATCCAGAAAACAAATATGGCGCCCCTTTTAAAACTCGTTTCGCGCGCAAATCGCAATCTACATAAAATTATATAATGTCGCCGAAATTAGTCTGCTCGGGCTATAATTAATATACGGCAGTTAGCGAGGGGAGCAAGGGATGAAGGGGGATGAGAAATATGGTTGAAAATTTCATTTCAACTTAAATTGGCGCCATTAGGGGGATTGCTATAGACAATCGTAGCTCGTTATAGAGGTGTGGAGGTAAGGAGGTTTGATATAAATGTATTTAATGTATTCGAGTTTTGATATTCGTATGTTTTGGAGTGGGTAATTAATTTAAGGGTGCCGAATTGTTTTAGCAGAAATGTTTTATTGTTTTTATGAACTTATGCGTCATCAATTAATCAACAAAATAATTTATTGAGATTATTTTATTGATTCTTCTTGTTGCTTTAAAGCCTGTCCTAAGTATAAAAGCAATATTAACGTGACGTAAGGACCCTTTTTTGGGTAGCATCTTTTCAGGATTGTCCTGTTTTGAGTTGCGTAATTGCAGTTTGTTTCTGATTATGCATCTAATTGAACCTGTCACTTAGTTGACATTTACAATACCTAGGTCTGGGTCATGGCATTAGTATGGTCTATGACATCATCTGCTTAGCTGCCTAGTTTTTTCTCAACTATGTTGGGGTCGGCTTCCAGTCCAACCGGATCAGCGGATGCAGCTGAATACCAGTATTTTACATGGAACGACTGGCTCTCTGAGGTCAGAGAGCCAGTCGTTCCACAACCACAACCACAACCTAGTTACTAGGTAATACAATACACCATAGTAAGACTGGTCGTCAGACTTTCGGACCGACCTACGGAAGGTTAGGTTAACCTTCAATCGACCCGTGTGGCTGTTTTATTAATTAGCCACAAGCCCCTCTAGTATTTACTATGTCTAGGTCTATAATTTAAAATTATGACATCTTTCAAACAAACTTTACCGAGTCTTTACGGTTCTCTTTAATGCTTTTCTGCAGGATCATCATCATCATCATCATTCCAGCCGAAGACGTCCACTGCTGGACTTAGGCCTCCCTCAAATGGGGGGGGGTTGCCATAATCGCCACGCTTGGCTGGCGGGTTGGCAATCGCAGTATGGTGTTCAAATGCGTAGAGAACGCTGCTGCCCATTCTCTAGTAAGTTCCTTAGTCGCCTTTTACGACACCCACGGGAAGAAATAGGATGTGCAGGATGCAACATACTAAAAAGAGTATAATATTAGCCTTTCCAATTCCCATCGTTCAAACGACATCAATTTGTAACTAGCAAACAAGTTAGCCTATTTAAACATGTTAACTTGTTCAGCATGTCGCAACGTGTCTGATATCTGTTATCTCTAAATATAAAGATAAACACATCTCTTGTCAGATGCAATGAATCACAATGTAATTTCCGAATCGTTTTTGGGTTTTCTTGAGAAAGGAGATGTTGCCAGGTATTGTGGTGTTTGAAAACTGTAATATTTTTATTAAGTATATTATTTTCTTGGCCTGCAAAATGGAATAGTTTAGTATTCATTTGGCAATCGTCAGGACATAGAAGTTGGAATTATAACCGGTAATTGACTGCTTTTTTTGATTGATTCATTAATCAATGTTCAAACTGGTGGGAAGCTATAATTGTTTTTTTTTTCTAATGTGTACACGATCTATTAGCTAAAATCTCTAGCTTTATCAAAAGTTTTAGCCACTTACTAAGGAAATGACTTCAAAATGACTGAACTTTTGACCAGACTTCAGAATCAAACTCAAAATTATTTTATTCCCGTATTTGTAGCATCAACCGAAAATAGTTCCGAGAGCTGGCAATCCCACCAAATGTCATTTAAGGCAGGCAAATTGACAGGTGTCACAGATAACGTCAACATAAGTATGAATTATTTACTTTTTAGTGTCGCTCTGTATCTCCACGATTTGTTGACAAAATGCTCGTTCGATAAACTTTTTATTTTTTAAGAGATTATCTTCGTGTGAATATCTCTATGATATTTGAGTTAGATGATGATTTTCAAGACATTTATTTCTACTTTAGTGAGATAGGGGACAGAATTTCCTTCATATTACAATTTTCAGACTGCTGCTTTAAATAAAATCACGACTGTTTTCTACGAAGATGTAAGCAGCAGGCTTGTCATGACGTAGCTCGCCGTCCGATAAGGACCAGGCCCGGGTCGACGGTGCGTTGTGTTCCACGCGCGCCTCAAAGAGACGTCAGCACGAATTGACGGGGTCCATTAGGGCCAATGCCTGCCAGGGTTGCGAGTTTGTCCGAAAGGGATATCGTGGCCCTGGCACACAGGCAAATGAAGGAATACGGGTGGGTTTTAGTCAGGAAAAGACTGACACGCCCTCCCGCTCCGCCCAGAGCGGGAGAAGTTATTAGATAATTTCCCACCCAAAAAAAAAAAAGGCTTAGCATGGCGCTTTCAATTTCTACTCTACGTACTGTAGAATAGAAATCGCTTGTCTACCCTTCTCGGTAGAAAACTGTCAACTGTCTACACGGAAGCATCATTTTTGTCTACTCTTCCGTCGACAAAACGCTTCTCTATGGTTCTTGTGCTAAGCCTGCAGAGGTGTATAGTACATTTCGCCAGTTATGTTTAAGCGTATTACATGGGAACATGGGAATTATTGCCAACAACTAGGCATATAAAAAACTCTGGGCAGCTACAGAAAATTCCTTATGAAAAAAACTAAATGAAACTGCACGACCTGGGTTACAAACATTGGAACTCAGCAGTCGTGTTGGTTGGTCGCAGAACAACATAGATACTTACGTCACTATTGCCTCCCTCGAAAAACGGCGGCCTCGTTGGTCGCAAGTACTACTACTGAACATGAGGTCCTGGATTCAACTCCCGAGTCGGGTAAAGTGTTATTGGGTTTTTTATCTGGAATTTCTCTTTCAGCAATAGGCTCACCCCTAATTCATGGGGCTAAAACATAACTGGCGAAATATGGGTGTACACCTCTGCCCAATCCTTCGGGGAATACCGGCGAGATTAAAAAAGATCGCTTGAAGACTCTTTGGCATGTGTCAATAATAAGTTTTTTCTCGTCTATCCCATGCTGTGGGGTATCGTTGGATAGGCCGTTCAAAAATATTGCGGGTTTGTTAACACCATTTTTCGATTCAAAGATCCATTTGTGTAATATTAAGTTTTGAATTGCAAATTTTTGTTAGAGTCGAGTGTCCCCCCCTGCCAGCTAAATGGTTGTTATTGGCTATGAGAAAAAAATCCCTACAGTAGTTTTTAACAAAGTTAAAAAGAAAACTATCACAGCTAAATAAGTAGACTTTACAAGTTAACGAATAATAGTCGACCAACTTAAATTTGCAGTAGAATCGATCGTGATGTATACCGATGTATGGGAGAACATGTTTTTCAACTACAATATTGAGTTTGTTTTGGGATAAGTTCATTCCAACTACGGAACCCTTCATTGTACATGGCCCGATACGTACTTAGCCGGTTTTTGTTTAAGTTCAGTTGAACCTGCACCACTATTATCTCACTATACGGCCATTTAAATATCCCACGGCCCGATTCCCATAATCATATTTTAATAATTCTAAATCGTAAAACATCGGTCGCGCCATGTTTGCTGTGCGGCGCTTATCTCTGCAAATCAAACATACCGAGCACACATATTATGTGGTCGTATCGCGGTGGGAAAGTAATCAGCCACTCTGTGGTCTATGGCCCACAAATAATTAGCCACTCTGTGGTCTATGGCCCACAAATCCAGGCAATATTTAGTGGGTGTTTGGAGTCTGTTATGGCAGTGTTTTGGACGTAAAAATTGGTGTAGGTAGGCCAGGATCAATTTCCATAGTTAGAAAGAAAGAAAATAAGTTTATTTGCGGTAAACATGACGCAAAAAAGAACATAAACACAAAAATAAAAAAAGGTTGGGGGAAACATGCGTCACATCCACGCTTTACAAGGTTGCATATTAGAACATCAAAACTTTCTCGAGTAAATTTCAAAAGAACAATAAACGAAATAACAAAATTTAAATGACCAAATGTTTTATTTAGAAAAATTTTAAAATCCCAATGTATGTGACATCAAATGAACGACTGATCAAAAGTTGCTAGATGTAATTTTAAAATATCAAATCATTACTAATCAAATTCAAAATCAAACGGAACTAGTTAGACGAGGTTAATTATAAAAAAAAAATGGTTAGGTTAGGTTAAAACTGTGACCTCCTACGCACGAGCCGAGCGAGCGAAGCGAGCGATGCCGCGGCAGCGGCCGGCGAGTGCCAGAAACGACTAGATAATATAATAATCCATTTGATAATTAATAATTTATCCAGTAATCCATTTTGACCTTTAAACGATTTGGTCAATAGTGTAATAAATAATTTAAACATTGATATTCCAGACTTTGGTCAGCTGAACTTTTGATCAAATGACCATCGTTATTTTAAACTTTGTTGATTTGTACGTTGTTCTTTTGAAATTTGCTCAGTAAAGTTTTGATTTTCTAATATGTAATCCTATACAAGACAGAGCCCCAGCGCTGGTTTTCAGCGACAGCCGGCGCCGAGACGTATTGACGTCGTCCGGTGCAGCAAACAATTAATAGGACGCTGTACCGGTACAGCATACATAAAGATAAATAATGATATACTAAACAGGAATATAAAAATAGACATACATGCTGTGAGAATATCGTCCTCCATAAACATTTTACGCTGTAAGTGCAAAATGATAATGTCACTACACGCTGCGCTGTAGCGTAGCGTGTAGGTCTCAGTAAGGTCAGGTGCATGACGTGTCATGATTTTAATGAACCTAATTCATTACGTCATTAAATTATTATTAAAACACTCTTCTTTTTGTAAAAATGGATTGTAATTAAATCCTTGAATTCTTTTGTATAAACAATACCTATAAATAAACAAAATGCTTTATAGAACAGCGCTTTTAAATTCATGCATTTGTTTATTTGAGAAAAGACTCATTTAAGTTAGTTAATACAGTACTTGGGTGTTAATATAATGAGTAACAGAAAGTTCTACAAAACCTACGCTATACGATTTACGCTTCCGTGCATAATCGAACATCAATCAATGTTTTCGAAGGAGTCTTCTAAACGCTGTTCAGAAATCCGAAAATGTTGACAGTTTAAACCGAATATTTATACGACCGCTTTTCTTCCGACAGAAATTTGTTATTGGGGACACGGCAAATCAGGTAATCGAAAATGTGTCATTTTCGACTTTCGAATGATTGTCAATAGCTGCTATACTGAACAGCCGATCTATTCTGAAAAAATCTCTCCGTGTAAACGTAGGTAAAGTGAGCTTGAAGTGAGTTGCTAATAGTGTCATTCCCTCACTGACAGTTCACTCCACGCTCACTTCACTTAGGTTTTCACGGTGAGATGGATACAGAATCGACATGCAGGTTTCCCTTGCTTCGGCCAACATCACAAAGTAAGATGCAGTCAATGTCCTAAAATCACCGCGAAGCAAGCTCGAAAGCGAGTGTGGTTATCTGTGGAGAGCAGTGGTGGCTTAGTGTTAACGGACTTACGAGTTTGTAGGTCGTGGGTTTGATCCCAGACAGGCGCTTGACTTTGTGTTAGTAATTTCATCACCACTGCTCTCAAAAACGGTGAAGGAAAATATCGTGAGAAAACTGAAAATGTCCTAGAACCAAAAATTCGAAGAAATGTGACAGCTACCAATCCACGCTGGGCCCGCGTGGTAGATTACAGCCCTCTCGAAGAGAGGAAGCCTGTGTCGCAGAAGTGAGTACATTATAGACTGATTAAGCTAAGCGCGGTTATCAATTAGGTAAGTGTCTCGTTCCTTCTCTGTTTGAGAAGATACATTTATTTGCCCTGCAGTAAGAAAATAATGCTGGCTGTTTAGTATTTGGGATATCAAAAACTGGTTTCTAGTTAAGCGGGTAGTAAAATATTATGGAGTCTCTACTACAATGGTTA
This sequence comes from Tiliacea citrago, assembly GCA_963921375.1. Classification (NCBI taxonomy): domain Eukaryota; kingdom Metazoa; phylum Arthropoda; class Insecta; order Lepidoptera; family Noctuidae; genus Tiliacea; species Tiliacea citrago. The sequence goes on along the minus strand of OY992807.1, from coordinate 13,072,366 downwards.
AGGCGCTGACAAGAGGCAAATGATCTAAGTAGGTTGGTCTTAAACAACAAAATTGTCAAATCTATATAGTTTGTGATAAAATATAATTATGTGATTCTTGAACATATTTCTCAGAACTTGGTTGTTACCAAAACACGTTTAGAAAAAAAAATCTCGATTCAAATTAACTGTAAACAAATCTTTTACTTTGAGTAAAATATCTTTATTAAATATCAACGTACGGTTGGTATTTAATTAATAACAAGAACGTCTTATTTGAATGCAGAACTTGGTTGTTTTTAGGGTTCCGTACCCAAAGGGTAAAATGGGAACCCTATTACTAAGGCTCCGCCGCCGCCGTCTGTCTGTCTGTCTGTCCGTCTGTCACCAGGATGTATCTCATGATCCGTGATAGTTAGACAGTTGAAAATTTCACAGATGATGTATTTCTGTTGCCGCTATAACAACAAATACTAAAAAAAGAGAATAAAATAAATATTTAAGGGGGCTCACATACAAAAAACGTGTTTTGTTGCTCGTTTTCGCTCGATATTGATAACGTCAACAGGTAGACGCTTGAAATATTCACAGAATATTTAGTTATTTATTCACTTTAAAAATAAATAACTAAATTAAAATAAAACAAATATTTAAGGGGGGCTCCCATACAACAAACTCGATTTTACTGCCATATTTATAGATAATGGTACGGAACCCTTCGTGCGCGAGTCCGACTCGCACTTGGCCGGTTTTTTATTTTCGACTAGCTGACCCGTGCCCACTCCGTTGGGCGGAATCATTCATTTTTCGAATTAATATATAGCCTATGACACTCACAAATAACGTGGCATTCTATGGGTAAAAGTATTTTTTAAATCGGTTCAGTAGATCCAGAGAATACAACACAACCTCACAAACTCATAAACTTTACTTTTTTATTATATTACTATAGATTACTCAACTCATTTTTGACTGAATAGATAATTCCTTCATATTTGGCAATAAATTACAAGCGTTGTGTCATCGCATTTCTGTTTCTGTTGTATGCAGTCTGACAGTGACCGCGGTTTAGCTGTTGTCAGCGTCTTAAGCTTTCTGCGTTTATCTTTGACATAGCTGACGTCGGGGTAAAGGAAAATCGTATGCTTTTCTCCCCCAAAGCTCTTTGAGGCTTTGATGTTTTTATCCGCGTTAATGATATCAAATTAAGAAGATGTTTGTGTGGTTTGTGATCATTTATGTACATATTTATTAATATAACTAACAATAGTTTGTTATCTGTTTGTTTCAGTGTCGTGAAGCTCCTTGCTTTGCTATACTGCCTTGTGGTCATCGATGGTATTACAGGTTTGCACCAGTTCTCTTTAGCCATGGAGAGCGGGTGAGTCCCTTGTCCACTGAGACCACATCACGGTGCATACCCAGTTCGGCTTTTAAAAAATATTCCCTGAGATTGCACACCTCGCGGTTGTGGAGGGTCTTCGCATTTAAAAAGCTGCGACCCCCGCACTTCCGCGGGATGTACAGTCTAATCACCGATGATCGTGGGTGATGCATCTGGTTTTGTTTGTATTTTTATATTTCAATAGTCGTCAACAAGTTTCAAATTAAAATAAATTATTAATTTATTATGTAATCAACTTATTATTGTTTTTTTTCCTCCGCACGTTTACTCTCAACACATCTGACATTGGCAGAATTGTCGAAATCGGCACCATTTTTTTAAATTCAATTCAATTTTTTATTTCTGATAACATCCATATTGTATTAGTATTAGAACTTAGAAAAATATGTTAGTAGCATTGAAATCAAAAAACTATTATTATTCCAATCAAAACCAAAAATTAAAATCCAAATGAAAATCAAATTACAAAGCAAAATTTAAATTACAATACAAAACAAAATCAAAATTATAGTCAATATCACATTAGAATTAAAACAAAAATTAAATTAAATTACAATCAAAACAAGATCAAATCAAAATTAAATTAAATCAAATTAAAATTAAATCAAAATTATGTTGCCATAGAGAAAAATAGAATAGAAACCTGGATTTATACTTGGTTAATCAATCTGCCTAGTCTTTTCCTAAATGTGTCGGCTTCCAGTCTAACCAGATGCAGCTGAATACCAGTATTTCACATGGAGCGATTGCCTATCTGACCTCCACAACCCAGTAACTGGGTAATACGATATCCCTTGGTAAGACTGGTTGTCAGACTTTCAGGCTTCTGACGACTCATACCAACTGCCAAAGATCCACGAATGACAGCCGGGACTAACGTCTTAACGTGCTTTTCGAGGCACGGAGGAGTCTCGGTATGTAAAGATGGTCACCCATCCACGGATCAACCCCGGCAAGCATTGCTTAACCTGATGGATCGACCCGTGCGGCTGTTATTATTTTAGCCTCGAGCTCCTCGCCCTACTCCTGCTTTATACTTAGTTAATATAAGTCTGAAATCGCCCACCCATCTAAAAGCAAGCCTGGGGGTCTACTCCGAAGCGCTAAACTGAAGAATTGGCCGAATCTTCGGCCGTTTTATAACTTCCATAGTTTCCTTTTTGACTTTGAGTCCTTACCCGACTTCAAGTCACAGTTTTGACTTTGGCTTATCTCTTCGACTGCCTTTTTTTTCGCCGTAAACTCAAACTCAAAGCATTTATTTCAATTAATCCATTTCCAGGCACTTTTGAATTGTCAAAGAGTCGGTCAGTTAGTCAGAAAGTGGAAGCTATTTGCCCATTCCAAAACGTAGACCTCTATGGAGAAGAACAGGCAAGAAACTCCAAGGACACTCCTTTAAATCAAGATATTACAAAATCCTGGGTACATTATTGTTGTCGCTTCTATATGTGAGAACAATGAAAAAAAAAATAAGATTAAAAGATTACAAAATAAGCCCTGGCAGTTAAGAGATGACCAGCCTCAACTGACGGCGCCTGTTCACGAACATGACGCGTGGATCAGCACCATCCAGCTCAACCACTTTGTAGGGAACCGAATGATCCAACACACGCGCCATCATCAGCGAGACATATAAGTGAGCATGAGATACTCTCAACTGCCAGGCTTTTTAAGTCAACGTACATCATAACATAATAAAAGTAGTCAGCGATAGTTAGCCGTAGTTAAGAAACGAGCGAACATTCGGCCGATACTTCGGATCTATGTTCGGAGTAGACCCCTAGTGATCAATGCTCGTGTCTTCTCTGAATGAGAAGTGGCCAATAATAATAATATTCATTTATTTCAGATAACTAGGTATACATAGAGCTAGTTACACTCGTACAGTAGGTAAGATATTAGTTTACAATAAGTAGGTACTTAAGGTAAATTATCACACTAATATGAGACCAATAAAAGCAATAATTCTACAAGATAAACCCAATGCAAAAGCACCAGAGGTTACATTACATGCAAAGACCCCCAGTGCTTCCGCATTGGACTATCAGTACTTTCATAGACTGCCTTCAGAATGCTGTTACCACTGTCACAGCTCCTCAGCATCAGGGAGCCAGCTCTCTTGCGCAAGATTGCGAAATAATCATATGTACGAGCCTGAGTAAACATGCCTGATGCACTACAGAACCGGGGCAGCCGCAACAGCACTCTGAAGGCATTATTGTATTGCACACGGAGGATGTCATAGGTTCTCCGGGTATTAACTCTAATAATCTGGTATTATACTGCACAAAGTAGAGATTCCATATCGTTTTATACATCATGACAGCATTGGAAAATTTTATAAAATAATTATTGATTAGGTACTATTCCCACAGCCAGTGATTACCTTATTGAATGTTCATTTTCAATTTTTATTATTTTTATTTGTTAAATGTTAATGTTATCAATTATTTTGAATAAAATGTTTGTTATTATTAGGTATTAGAATAGAATAGAATAATTTTATTTCAGACATATGTCCATAGGGTTAGTAACAATTATTCTTATTATCTAGTGTTAGTAAACATACAGAGATTAACAAAACAATTAAAATTAAAAGTCAGCGTGGAGCTGCATCCACCTCCGCAACATCGGGGAATCCCACCGATCTGTGAACCCGGTGTGCACCGGTGTTACGCGTGAATTACCAAAAATTATTGAAAAATGTCAAAGTCAAATTATTTATTTCAAATAGGCACATAGATGGCACTTTTGCACGTCAAAATTTACAAATAAAATAGAATTGATTCTAGTCGCCCCTTCCAAAAGGTAGCTTCGTATGGAGAAGAATGGGCAAGAAACTCCACCGTTACTCTTTTAAAATGTTTTACAATATTTGTTATTGGTACATCAATTATATAATTATATGTGAAGACGATGCACCTAGAATAAAATTACACAATAGGTAAAAATAATTAATAATGAAGCAGTGACATATAAATTAACGTTTTCCTAAAATAATCAGTGTGTGAGTTAAGGTAAAAGGTTGAATAACTTTAATTGTCAATATGCTTTTTGGCTTTGTAGTACATATTACGTAAAACCATAAATGGTGCATGTTCTGTTAGCCTGTAAGTCATTGTTACACATATAAATGTATTATTAAGGAAATAATTTCAAATGTATTGTGTTAACAATAGGGAATATGCATGTATTTTTTTTTCACTAAATCAATAATAGACAGTAATATAAACCTAAGAAACGTATTGGAAGTTAAATTGAACTACTGATTGATGCTCAAAAAAATTATGAAACTCCAACAATTGTCTACTACAGTTCAAACGTCCGTTTCTGTCGCGGTCAAGATGTGACGTCATTGTTCACGAAACTGCTTTGTTTACATCTGTTTGTTAGCCCCAAATCTCATATAATATATAAAATTATTGTTTATGCTTTATTCAAGTAGAAATCGCACTTACATATTTACCTTAGTGAGATTTCAAGCATTTAGCAAAGAATAGATTTTTTTTTACATGTTTTGTTTCGTCACTTCCGGCATTTTCGAAAGGACGCTTTTTGAGTTTGCGTTCCGTTCCACCAAAAAAAAACGCAACATAAATTAATTAATTGTGAAATAAGTAATGCATTAAAAAATGTAAAAAGTATTGGAATTTGTTTCTTGACTCCTACACAATCTATATTAAAATAATGGATACGTTTTGAACCCTATTCCTAAATATAGTTCCCGAAATGAAAACAATGCATTTTGGAGCACAGCTCAACGTTATCGATCTGCTTAGTAGCCATTAAGCCCCCCAGCCTAAAGCTATTGACACAAAAACACATGTTAAGTCGAACGGTAGCCATTGTTTGCCATCACTCCCGACACTTGGCGTCACTTACTGTCAATTAGCTCAACACTGATAACTGCTGATACCGATAAAGCATTGAAAGGTTGGGGATCCGTAGCCTTGAATAAAATAAAGGCAAATTACGGCCACCTCACATAATAAAACAAACAAATAGTACTAATCAAATAGTGTCTGTAATACTTCGCTGTGTGTACATGCTAAGACGCTGATATACTTTTTTATTTAATTTAATAGAATAGAATAATCTTATTTCAGACAAATGTCCACAGGGTTAGTAACAATTTTACTTATACTCTGGTGTTAGTAAGTACATACAAAGATTAACAAAACGTTTAAAATTAAAATTCAGCGTGGAGCTGCATCCATCTCCGCAACATCGGGGAATCCCACCGATCTGTGAACACACTGAGAATACTATTGGTGCTGCCGCGAACACGCGACATCGGGGATGCTAATGTAATTAATTTAATTTCTATTGTAATTCAATTTAATTTTGATGCATGTAATGTAATTTAATTTAAATTTATAATGGATTGTAATTTTACTGTGGGTTTAGTGCAGTGGCGAAGGCTGATTTTATGAGAGAGGTAAGCCGGAGCAAAAAATTTAGTTTCTATACAAAATAAACTCGTCACGAAGTAACGATATAAAGACAAAAAATATAATGTAGGCATTTTGTAATGTTTTAATTTTGAGGCTACTACATACTAGCGCGACTCGTTGCGCCAGTATGTAAAAGCCTTTATGGTCTATTAAATACCTACAGTGTGATTATATTATTTAGCATTATTAAACACTACTGACTGTGCCATCTTTCAATGACAATAGAGTGGTTGTGTTCCGAATTTCCGGAGGGAAGCCGGTAGGAATCGAATTATACGGTGCTTTCGCCCCTGGTTTAGTGCCTGAATGAAACGATATAATAATAACAATAAAGGCAGCCTACCTGATGGTAAGTCGATGGTAGTCAGCACTCTGGAGATCTGCAACACCATTTAAATCTCATTGTGTTGCTATCCTGGGCGTTTTAATAATGCCGGCGCTCATTAGCCTTCAAACCGGAACACAATACTGCTTGACAGCAGACAAGCCGATCTAACACATAATAAAACATCACGCCTGTATTCCCCGAAAGGTTAGGCAGAGGTGTACCTATAGTACACCCACATTTCGCCAGTTATGTCTAAGTCCCATGTAATTGGGGGCGAGCCTATTACCATCGACCGGGTACAAATCCTGACTCCGGGCTGCTACTGAGAAAATCCAAATGGAAAATCTCAATAACACTTTGACGGCACGGTTGGCGCAGTGGTTAAGCGATTGACTGCTGCGCTGCGTGTCGCGGGTTCGATTCCCACACGGAACAAATATTTGTATGACCTACAAGTAGTTGTTCCGGGTCTGGCTGTTTGTGTATGTGAGTTTAAATGTTTGTAAACGCACCCACGATACAGGAGAAGTTCCTAGTGTGGGGCAACGTTTTTTTAAAAAAACAAAAACAAAAAAAAAAAACAAAACTTTACCTGACCTGGGAATCGAACCCAGGACCTCGTGCTCAGCAGTCGGGTTTCCGACCACTCGACCAACACGGCAGTTATATAGTTATTTTCCCTATAATTCGAGACTTATATACTACTAGCTGCGTCCCGCGGTTTCACCCGCGTAAGTCTCGATCCCGTGGGAATATCGGGATAAAAATTAATCTATATGTTAATCCGGTGTCAGCTACCTCCATACAAAATTTTATCAAAATTGGTCCAGCCATTTGAGCGAGAAGAAGTAAAAAACACACACAGGCACTCACAAACTTTCGCCTTTCAAATATTAGTGTGATAATCATCCTATCAATACGAGAAAGGAGTGTTAGGTTACCATAGCGCTCTGCCAGGGTTGCGAGTCTGTCCGAAAGGTATATCGTGGCCCTGGCACACAGGCATCTGAAGGAACACGGGTGGGTTTTAGTTAGTAAAAGTCTGGCCCAGAGCAGGAGAAGTTATTTGATAATTACCCACCCAAAAACAGAAAAAAACAAGGGCCGTATCGGAATACCAGCGCTGTTTTTTCAAATATCGCAGTATCATTTTGTTAGTTTAGTTGGGAAAAGGCTAGGCAGATGATGATGATAATGTTCTTTTTTTGTTGTTTTCATGATTTTGTTAGTTTCAATTTGCTATGCGGGTTTAGATATATAAGATAAATATAATTATGTAGATGTCTAGTTGGTATTGAGAAGGAAAATCGTACATAAAAATATATATAAAAAACCGGCCAAGTGCGAGTCGGACTCGCGCACGAAGGGTTCCGTACCATTATCTATAAAAAAATCGCAAAAAAATCACGTTTGTTGTATGGGAGCCCCCCTTAAATATTTGTTTTATTTTAATGTAATTATTTATTTTTAAAGTTAATATACAACTAAATATTTTGTGAATATTTCAAGCGTCTACCTGTTGCCGCTATCAATATCGAGCAAAAAGGAGCAGAAAAATCACGTTTGTTGTATGGGAGCCCCCTTAAAGATTTATTTTATTCCATTTTTTTAGTATTTGTTGTTATAACGGCAATAGAAATACATCATCTGTGAAAATTTCAACTGTCTAACTATCACGGCTCATGAGATACAGCCTGGTGACAGACGGACAGACAGACAGACGGCGGAGCCTTAGTAATAGGGTTCCCGTTTTACCCTTTGGGTACGGAACCGTAAAAAACGAAACCCTTATAGGATCACTCGTGTGTCTGTCTGGCTGTCTATCTGTCTGTCCGTCTGTCACAGCCGATTTGCTCCGAATCTACTGGACTGATTAAGTTGAAATTTGGTACACATATGAATTTCTGTGACCCAAACAAACACGGACGTGTAACGTAAATAAACGAATTTTGAATATGGGGGTCACTTTTGGAGGGCAAATTAGAAAAAAAAAAAAGTTTTGCTGTCTGTAACGTGTGACATATGATCAAATGACAGGACTTGTTATAAGGGTTTTTAATGTTGAATTTCCTGTGCGTGTCTCAAATAAAATACTTTTCTTTCTTTGTTTAATCATCATCAGCCTAGACCGTTTTCCCAACTATGTTGGGGTCAATTTCCAGTCTAACTGGACGCAGCTGAATACCAGTATTTTACATACACAGCGACTGCCTATCTGACCTCCCAGTTTCTGGGTAAGTAACTCGATAATCCTTGGTTAGACGGGTTGTCAGACTCGCGCTTCTGACTACCCGTAACGACTGTCCTAGATCTGCGAATGACAGCCGGGACCAACGGCTTAACGTGTTTTAAAGTCTCTAAAAGCGATTGATAACTTAGATAATTAAATACTGCTTCATTGGTCTAGTGGCCGCAAGCGCAACAGCTGAGCATGAGGTCCTGGGTTCGATTCCCGAGACGAGCAAAGTGTTATTGAGTTTTGCCATCTGGACTTTCTCAGTAGCAGTCCGGAGTTTGGCAATAACTGACGAAACGTAGGTGTACTGCCTAACCCTTCCGGGAAAGCTGGCGTTATGTTATAATTAAATAAGTACAGAACCACCTGATTTGTAATCAAGTTCGTAACACCCACGATATTATTTAAACACCGTTGATCCATGGTGGACGAGTATATGTCGAAAAAGTAAAGCTTTTTATGTAAGTAATCAAGATAAAATAATAATAAAATACTCTGATATGGATGCAATGGACTTCCATTCAGCGTATTATCTGAGGCAATAAGTAACAATATTAAACATGATGTAAATAAATCTATAGTCAAGTAGTATATAGCCCTCCTTATCGAGTTCGATAACGGCGACCCTTAAAAATCAATTCCTTACGTGTGCCCTAAATGACTCGCTAGACCGAATTTAGTTTGGCTCGGTCGTAACTAGAACAGTAAAGTTGCCCATCTGTGTATACGTGTAGGAGGGCTTAGGTCTCTCTTTGGGTATTTTGCGCTTCTAGATAATAGCTTCGTGTCGCTTTTCTTCGAAAGATTTGATATTTTTGTGAATAATAAAGCGCCAAGACGCCCGTGTAAAACGAGGCTCATACTAACCTACCCGCAACCTTGTACCAACAATAATAATATGGGTTGTACGTTGTTTTATAAAAAATAGTTTCATAGAATTTCATTTCAAATAAAAAAATTCTCATATTATCATTTCAAAGAATAATCAATACGCTGAATACTTACTTTGAAGAAATTTAAATCAATGATTTTGTTACAAGTAAAATTTTATGTTTAAATATGAATCATATCATAGTATAACAAATCAAATATTCTCTATCCTCATAGTGTTTAGTGAATATCAAACTTATTACCAAGAAAAACATTCTACCGAGTGACAGTTGCTAAACGTTTCAATTCGTATCTTTGACAAAATGCATACCCTCATATACAATTACAACACTGCGTTCACAAAAACAATGCGGGTTGCAGGGAAACAATCTTGTTATTCAGTGTTTATATCTTAAATACTTCAAATTATAATTTGATTTTATTTTATTTTACAGAAGAATTCAAGCAAACAAACTTGCAAAAAATATGCGAAGGATTTAAAATTCAATCTTGAAATGAAATGTCTTATAGCTCTAGGGCCCGTATTAATAAGACGTATTCAAGTGCGTAATTATTTGATACGCCATTATTACGATATCAGGATCTCAAGATCATTACTAATTAATAAACACATGAAAACAGTATCTCAGTTACCAAGATTAGCTCCTCAAGGCGCTGTACTTGATGAACGATTACATCACATTGACCGAAGTTTAGAATGACATTCATCACATTTCGTTCTTGATAAATCGTAAGATTTATTGAAATACTTTTATTTTGTTATAACTTTAATGTATAGCGCTGTATCACGTTATAAATATTTTTAGGGAAATTGGAAGACCTCTGTTACTGTATTTCACCAGAGAGTATTTTTATTAATGTGACTCTTGAACAAATCTGGATCATTTTTAGGGTTCCGAAGTCATTAAGGAACCTTATAGATTCGCTATGTCCGTCTGTCTGTCTTTCCTTAATTATGACTCTTATTAATGACGCCGACAAAGTGGTCAAATAAAAGCCGTGCTGAAACGATCATATGAGGGAAGAAGTCTGGATGGAATATGTTTACGTAAGGTTCAGCGACACAAAGGGGTTTGTTGATGCGATGTCGACCTGAGGGCCGGGTCTCATGTGTTTGTAATTTCTCGTCCATTTCAGAAAACAACCTACATGGTCCTCACATGATCTGACTAAGATTAATTCTGGACTTTAAAAGAGACTTTGACATCTGAGTTTGTTTCGGCCTTTCTTCTCAGAGTAGTCAGATAGGAAACGCCGACCACATCATGTTTTTAGGGTTCCGTAGTTTAAATATGATTGACATGTAAAAGTGTTTGTACAAACCTACTTACAGAAATAAAATCATTTATCATTTATCACCAGCAGCATCCACGCTCACTTGAAACTGAAATGCTTGGCAGCAGAACGAACGAACGGACGAATTATTTCCTACTACTCTCTATTCTCTTGGCGGTCCATGCCATTTTCTGGCTGTCAAAGTGTTATCGACAAATAAAGTCATCGTTTTATTTAATACTAGCGATCCGCCCCAGCTTCACACGGGTGCAATGACATGTGAAGACTGTAAATATTATAATATACTGTTCACGACACGTTCAGTACACAAGTTCTAAGCAGTAACCGAACAAAAATTAATCTCGCAAGAATTCAAGATAGTGTTACATTAGTATTATTAAATACTTCTTTTTGTATATATTAATATATTATATTAAATACCCTATGTCCATGTGGAATAATGTACCTTGCAAATGGTGAAATAATTTTTCAAATAGGAGCTGTGTTCCGGAGATTACCCTGTAAATATACCCAACTCACAATATTCACTCTGATGACCCAACAGACGTTGTCTAGTCAAAATTTAAATTGGTCTGGCGTACAAAAAATCCATTGAAAAGAGGACATTCAGTTTTTCCGAATTTTCCATTTTTCTCGGCAACTTTTCTATTTTTTATTTCCGTAGTTTCCGAATCAGGTTTTTACGGGGACGGGATCGTTTTAAAATATTAGTAATAACTGATCATTTTAAAACAAAAATTTGTCAAATTGGTCCAGCCGTTCTGAAGTGATGGGCTTACCAACGAACCGCATTTCATTTATAATTATGTAGATCTCCCTTACTTTGTTTTCTGCCTTAGTCAACCATTATAATTTTCGTCCGTTTTTCTGTAATAAGTTTAGCGATGTTTCTTAAATACCACTTTGCTACTTATTATCAAAAGCCTGCTAATGTCTACAACAGTCTACTCTTCCTCAGCTCGTATTTGCAACGTGTCACGTACTTCCTACCTATATAGATACATCTTCATCTATCTACGTATACAGTGTCGCTATGTAGCGTCGTATATACCGGTAGGTGAGTGCGATTAAAACAATTAACAGAGAATGAAACGTACAGCGTTTGGCTGTTGGCGCAAGGTAGAAGCGGGAGACGGTTTTAGGATTATTTTAAGCATTTCAGAGGGACTCGTAGCAAAGTAATAACAGCGACACGGGTCGATCGATCAGGTTAAGCTACGCTTGCGGCGGTTGGTCCGTGGATGGGTGACCCCTCCATACCGTTGGTCTCGGCTGTCAATCGTGGATCTTTGACAGTCGTTACGGGTAGTCAGAAGCCCGAAAGTTTGACAACCAGTCTTACCAAGGGGTGTCGTATTACCCAGTAACTGGGTTATGGAGGTCAGATAGGCAATCGCTCCATGTAAAATGCTGGTGTTCAGCTGCATCCGGTTAGACTGGAAGCCGACCCCAACATAGTTGGGAAAACACTAGGCAGATGATGATTAATCGTCTTAGTATCGGAACGTTTACCTGGCAATAACATTATCATTTTCAAAGAAGCTTACGTAATTAGTTAGTTAATCTAAATTGATTTACGATGCAATCTGAAATTGGCATCCTGCTCGCTCTCTCCATGACCGGCTGTCTTTGAAAGTTTTTACTTTGAACGAAATTATGTGTATCATGTGATTATGTTTCCTGAGACTGCTAAGCGCATCGCGCTACAGGAGACTGCTACGCGCATCGTGCTAGGGGAGACTGCTACGCGCATCGTGTTACGGGAGACTGCTACGCGCATCGTGCTAGGAGAGACTGCTACGCGCATCGTGTTACGGGAGACTGCTACGCGCATCGTGCTAGGGGAGACTGCTACGCGCATCGTGTTACGGGAGACTGCTACGCGCATCGTGCTAGGGGAGACTGCTACGCGCATCGTGTTACGGGAGACTGCTACGCGCATCGTGCTAGGTGAGACTGCTACGCGCATCGTGTTACGGGAGACTGCTACGCGCATCGTTTTACGGGAGACTGCAACGCGCATCGTGCTACGGGAGACTGCTACGCGCATCGTGTTACGGGAGACTGCTACGGGTATCGTGTTACGGGAGACTGCTACGCGCATCGTGTTACGGGAGACTGCTACGCGCATCGAGTTACGGGAGACTGCTACGGGTATCGTGTTACGGGAGACTGCTACGCGCATCGTGCTTGGGGAGACTGCTAAACGCATCGGATTACGAGAGACTGCTACGCGCATCGTGTTACGGGAGACTGCTACGCGCATCGAGTTACGGGAGACTGCTACGCGCATCGTGTTACGGGAGACTGCTACGCGCATCGAGTTACGGGAGACTGCTACGCGCATCGTGTTACGGGAGACTGCTACACGCATCGGATTTCAAGAGACTGCTACGCGCATTGTGTTACGGGAGACTGCTACGCGCATCGAGTTACGGGAGACTGCTACGCGCATCGTGTTACGGGAGACTGCTACGCGCATCGAGTTACGGGAGACTGCTACACGCATCGTGTTACGGGAGACTGCTACGCGCATCGTGTTACGGGAGACTGCTACGCGCATCGTGTTACGGGAGACTGCTACGCGCATTGTGCTACGGGAGACTGCTACGGGTATCGTGTTAGGGGAGACTGCTACGCGCATCGAGTTACGGGAGACTGCTACGCGCATCGTGCTACGGGTGACTGCTACGGGTATCGTGTTACGGGAGACTGCTACGGGTATCGTGTTACGGGAGACTGCTAAGCGCATCGTGCTACGGGAGACTGCTACGCGCATCGTGCTCCGGGAGACTGCTACACGCATCGTGTTACGGGAGACTGCTACGCACTTCGTGTTACGGGAAACTGCTACCCGCAACTAATTACGGGAGACTGCTACGCACATCGTGTTACGGGAGACTGCTACGCGCATCGTGCTACGGGTGACTGCTACGGGTATCGTGTTACGGGAGACTGCTACGGGTATCGTGTTACGGGAGACTGCTAAGCGCATCGTGCTACGGGAGACTGCTACGCGCATCGTGCTCCGGGAGACTGCTACACGCATCGTGTTACGGGAGACTGCTACGCACTTCGTGTTACGGGAAACTGCTACCCGCAACTAATTACGGGAGACTGCTACGCACATCCTGTTACAGGAGACTGCTACGCGCACCGTGTTACGGGAGACTGCTACGCGCATCGTGCTTGGGGAGACTGCTACACGCATCGGATTACGAGAGACTGCTACGCGCATCGTGTTACAGGAGACTGCTACGCGCACCGTGTTACGGGAGACTGCTACGCGCACCGTGTTACGGGAGACTACTACGCGCACCGTGTTACGGGAGACTGCTACGCGCACCGTGTTACGGGAGACTGCGACGCGCACCGTGTTACGGGAGACTGCTACGCGCACCGTGTTACGGGAGACTACTACGCGCACCGTGTTACGGGAGACTGCTACGCGCACCGTGTTACGGGAGACTGCTACGCGCACCGTGTTACGGATGTAACTCGTTAAGGCCTAGATAAATAAATAGAAAAAATATACTTTACTAACGACCCGTCCCTGCTTCACAAGGTTTTACCGACTGAACAAAACATTGAGATTTTTCTTTATTATGTGTAATTTAATTTAATTTATTTATGTAACCATTTATGTACCTACACACAAGACAAGAAGAAAGGAACAGAAAAATACGTACAAAGGTGATGTTTTATATTAATACTAGCTGCGCCCCGCGGTTTCATCCGCGTAAGTCTCGATCCCGTGGGAATATCGGGATAAAAGCCTAGCCTAGCCTATGTCTTAATAGGGTGTCAGCTACCTCCATACAACATTTTATCAAAATTGGTCCAGCCCTTTGAGCGTGAAGAAGTAACAAACATACACACACACACACACACACACACACTCACAAGCTTTCGCTTTTATAATATTAGTGTGAGATTATATGTAAATTGTTTATTTTATTTATATCTGTATCTATCCGTGACGTCACAGCGGACCACTAGACAAAAAAAATAGGTACTACTCTTCTACCGAGAGCTATCAGAATACCAGCGTTGCGAAAATAATAATAAAATAAAAATCTAATGTAAGATTACACACCAAGGTAAATAAGTTTTTCACCCAATGTTCAAAAAACCTTTCAGTGTGAGGTTTTGTAATTCCACTTTTAAAAACATCTCCCTGCTGCCGCTCATGCCTTAGGAGGCTGCGGGCGGGGGAGCGGCCGGGCGCGGCTGTTCCACCGTCGAGAGGTAATTTGTTAGGTAATAGCTCCCCCGGCATATCTTTAATCTCATCGCTAATTGGATGGGAGACAGGGACGAACTCTTAAAAGTGGGAATTGGGGGATTAATTAAATGAAAGTTAGAGTGAATTGTTTTGTCATGCTATGTTCACTCTGATAGGAAGTTGTTTATTAAAATTATGGTCAAAGGATTATTTGTACAATACTATTCTAGGTTAGTGTTGTTTTCATAAAATTACGCGAGTACTTAATTTTTTGAAATTATAATTGCACTTATTAGTTTTTTACTGAAATAGGAATAAAATCTTTTGTATTAATAAAGATGTTTCTTAAATCATTTTAGATACTACCTGCCTAGCCTTTTCCCAGCAATGTTGGTGTCGGCTTCCAGTCTAACCGGATGCAGCTGAATACCAATATTTTACATGGAGCGACTGCTTATCTGACCTCAACAACCCAGTAACTGGGTAATACGATACCCCTTGGAAAGACTGGTTGTCAGACTTTCGGGCTTCTGACGACCCGTAAGGACTGTCACGACTCGTAACGACTGGCTTAACGTGCTTTCCGAGGCACGGATGAGTCTCGGTATGTAAAATGGTCACCCATCCACGGACCAACCCTGGCAAGCGTAGCTTAACCTGATGAATCGACCCGTGCGGCTGTTATTACTTAGCCACGAGCTCCTACCCAAATCATTTTAGATACATGGTTTAATAAATAAAACTCGATTACATTTATCAGTTCCGAAAGACGAAACCCGTGGCTGATTTATAGAAGAAATGTATGAGTAACATTAAACAGCGATGATCAATTCACTTAGCGAATGGCATTAAATAGGTATGAGTTTATCCCCTGCCTCGAGTCCTTCATAGGGGGAGCTAATTGCCATATTTAGAAGACGCAATAGCTATCCTTACTAATAAATTAAGCAATATATATTATTTATTTTTAGCCTGTGTTATCGAACTGCAGGGCAAAGGCCTAATATTTAATAAGCCGAGCAATATAAAGGTACTACATAAAAAAGTTGAAAGTAGCCCCAGGATTAGAAAAATCAATTATCTTAGAAGATTCCCAGAATATAACATTGAAAACAGAATCGGACTACTTTGCAAAAATATATGCGGGGTGGCATGAGAACCTTCTCCTTTTTTTCATCGGTTAAATAAGAACCTATTAAATAAATAAAATAAAAATAAAAACCTCTTTATTTCAAAGAAGTTATAAATAAAAACCTATTACTAACTTATAATTATATTCCCAACGCTTTTAGTTAACCTTAATCCAAAAAACAAGTTTAAAGTTCTAAATAACGGCAACAAATCACTATTTACCCGCCCACCCATCCGAATCCAAACCTTGCTTCAACCGCACAGATCTAGCGATTGTAGTGTTCATAAGTCTATGTAATGTGACATTATTGCTAAATCCTCTCTCGGGGGTGGGGGTGGGGGGGTAGCCAACGAGTTTCACAGCAATGAGAGAGCATTTTCAGTAATTGCGACAATTAGCAGACTGGGATGTGTAGGTATGGCGAGGAACAGGAGCTGGGAACCTCTTTTATAAGTTTATTTTTTTGTCGATAATAAACTTGAATGTAATTTCGTTAATGATTTTGGTAGATTTCAATGTTACGAGTAGTAGTGGTAATTACAGGTGTTAACTATGTTTCTTGAGCCAGAAGCAATGATTGTGTACAAGTGTATTTTGGGTTAGGTAACTAACAATGAAGCCAGATTATACACGGTGAGATTTAATTTCCATAACATTGAAGTAACAATACAACTTGCACGGTCTTACTAAACAGGGGGGGCTACTCCGAAGCGCTAAACCGATGTATCGGCCGAATGTTCGGTCGTTTTATAACTTTCAAAGATTCCTTTTTTAACTTGAGTCCTTACCCTACTTTAAGTCACAGTTTTGACTTTGGCTTACCTCTTCGACTGTCTTGTTTTTTTTTTTCGCCGTAGTCAGCGATAGTTAGCTGTAGTAAAGAAACGACCGAACATTCGGCCGATACTTCGGTTTAACGCTTCGGAGTAGACCCCCTGAGTTTAGAAAGAAAAATATTTTATTTGGGACACGCACAGGAAATACAAAAACAGTAAAAAAGGAGAGGAATCCGCAGCAGCAGCCCGCCAAATTCAAATTTTCTTATGTTTTTTGTAATTTGCAGATCAGTGTCAGGTTTTATCTTTATCAAAATATGATTCGCGATTATAACAGATATCGCACCTAAGACAAACCGTTACTAAATGAAAAAACTAAATGATCTTAAATTTATTTTTCTATTGTGCGAAAGCCGTGCATTTTTTTTATTTACTCCTGTGCCAACCCCAGCTCATGTGCTCATGTCCCGCCCCTCCCCTCATGTACTTAGTAAGTAGTACATATTTCTCACTGTTACTTCATCCTAGCTCCTGGTACAGTGAGTGTCGTGGGCCGACAGAACGAACAAATTGAAGATGAGACGTAACGAAACAGACGATGTACCCGCTGCCGCTGTAGATGAGGAGGAAAGAAGATACAGTGGAGTGGCGGTTCGATTACCTGCTGAACTTTGAATTTGTTAACTTATATTATTGTATATTTTTTTTTTAATGTCTTTCCTCTCGCTTTCTATGGTGGTGATTTCGTGAAAGTGACGGAAGTTTGTTACAGGAAGTGACAGCTTGAGCATAGAATAAGTAAGTAGTTTTTAATTCCATGGAATTGGTAAGTACTTTATAATAGCATGGAATTAGTGTACTCATGGAATTAGTAAGTACTATAAAGATTGTAAGTAGAGGGGGTGGAATTTCGAGCAGTGGACGACCACTATTTAGCCTTTTTTAAATTTTGTGATTAATTTCTGTCGCTGTTCAGTAACTCAGTTGTTTATTACCATCATGAAATCGTCTATATTTCAAACACAAAAGGCGATATCGAAAAAATGATTAAAACCCCACGGGGTATTAAGTTGGGCTACATTTAAAAAAAAACCGGACCTCTCTAACTCTTGCTGTCTAAGGCTGTGGCTTTTCCTTTATTTTGGCGCTAAAGCGTGTCGAGTACTTTCGTAGAGTACTATGTATTTATTTACTTTAAGTATAATAGTTTTGATTCGATTCTTATTGAATAATTAATTGTGTTATTTTAATTACTTTTTTTTTAAATTTATGTTTGGGTTACTGGTATTCGTGTTTTACTCGTATGATATACTATTTTTTTTTAATAAATAATTAAATATACACATAGTGCATAGTATTGATTTCTTTAGTATTTTTTTTCTTGTGGCATTTAGGAGTTACTTCTTTACTATTTTCCTTTTCGAGTATCGTATAATTTTAATTACATAATCAGCCTATAATGTTCCCACTGCTGGGACACAGGCCTCCGCTTTTCGAGAGGGAGTGTGCTGTAAATCTACCACGCGGGCCCAGTGCGGGTTGGTAGATGTCACATGTCTTTGAATTTTTGGTTCTAGGACATTCCGGTTTCCTCACGATGTTTTCCTTCACCGTTTTGAGAGCAGTGGTGATGAAATTATTTACACAAAGTAAAGCGCCTGCCTGGGTCGAATCCACGACCTACAACTCGTAAGTCGGGGACGTTACCACTGGACTGGGCCATCACTGCTCTCATTTTAATTGTAAAGAATTATTTATTTTTTATCCATTTTCAATGTACCCGAAGGTCGAGAGAGGCACGAGGTCTGTGATTTTTTTCTGTAAAAATCCAAATCTATTTACGCAAATAAGGTACAGAAGGTTCTTAGAGATAATTATATGGATCTCTTATTCTGCCATTAATTTCGGCGTTCAAATTTTACATAATTATTTACTAAGTATTTAAAGAAAAAAATAATTCCTTTGGATTAAGCATGCATTTAGTAAGTAAATTGTATTTTTTTTTCTTTTTGGCTTCGCACGGTTTGTGCATTTAGCCAGTGTCATGTAAAATTAGGTAACAAGTACAAATTATTAAATGAACTCCATTCAATGCGTGATAAAGATGATAGATGATATCCCGCCCCGCTCCCCTTGAGTTTAAGTAAAGACGTGGCACTTTACTGAAACCTCGCGCGGACTTCTAGAGAGAACTTAATTAAAGTGATGTTGCACTGTTTTGTTTCATTTGCCTACACTAATGCAGGTTCGGGAACACTTAATGGTTAATAATCCACCACTATTACACATTAATATTCGGCTAAAAACAAATTTTAGAAAATAAAACAAAACTGCTAACATGACGCTTCCCGCCAAGAAGTCTCAGTAAATTCAAGTATTAAAATCATTCTAATTTGGTGAAAATTCATTATTCATCATGTGACAATCATAAAAAAATGGGAGTGTCATTATGGTACTTGTACTAAAATAATGACGTTATTGTAATTACTAAGTCCATGTAGGCAGAGACGTGTGGACAGCTAGTCTACACCACAGAGCATGTAACTTTGTCTACACTAACTAGTAACTTGCCACAAAAACTCAATAAAAAAAAAAATCCTAGACAATAGAAGTGAAGCTACTCCCGTGCGAGCGAGACAGCGCACGTTGCGTGTATAGGAGTGAGAGAAACGGGGTGCAGTGGTAGCGTTAATCAAGTGACTGTTGTTGTGAGCCGAAGGGGACGGATTCGGGAGTCGGAGTTAACCGACTGACAGAGAGGAGTGTGTTTTTTTTGTCCAAAAGGACTGATACGTCAATAAATTCCTAGTATTTTTAAGAATTAACTTGACTTTCTAGGTAGTGCTATTTGAGAACGACAATAAAAGGTCACGATGAATTCATGCATTAATCTGTAGACAAACATCTCAGGGATGTCGTAGGTAGGTACTAGCAATATTATTTTTGACCTAAGATGTCTAGTTTTTGTAATATTTACGAGAAACTCAAAATCAGAATTCCATGTTTCATTCCATATTTTACGTTTTTTTTATCTTTATTTAATTTAAATTTGCAGCTGTAGGCGTAGCCCTCGAAATTGAATGACTTTTTCATGAAATCATAACTTTGGGAAACAAATCTAACTTTTAAATATATTTTATTTTGTTTCAGATCAAGATCCATAGGTTGTTAGTAAAGGTCAAAATAAGTTTTTAATAGATAGATGTATTAATAATTCTTATGAATAAAATTCTGTAAATACATTCGGTTATATTCGTGAATCATTTATTTTGATCAAGATACAACCTGACACTGACCACTGCGGATCCACCTTAAAGTGCTTGATCAACAAGACAGTCGCTCTCGTAAGGCTTTATAATAATATTGGTTAGGACGTAACTTGTCAGACAAAATTCACACAGCGGTTGCGGTTTTCATGATTTTTTGCCAAATTCAGTTGCCGATTGAATTTACAACACTGATAATATTATTACAGCTCCATGCAATATAAATCCATCAATAATTAGACAAAGATCACGGTCAAGGTCAATTAAAGGACATCCATTAATCTATAGGCAAACTATAAACTTTGTTTATGGAATCCATAAACTGTACATTGTTCTGTGAAAACTAAACAAGACTAGTTGATTACTAAACAGTGTTTAATTGACGCTTATTAAACACGGTTCTGGTGGGCAAGTAGGTACCGTGCTACAAAAGTATGGTGATTTCAAGCAACCGGTGTCTCGAATTGAACACTGAAAGTGAAATAGGAACCTACCTACTAAGCTTTGGAATAGCCAACTAGCTTCTCTTTCTTTGACGGTTCAAAAGTGCCTGTAATTGGTTCAATTGAAATAAATGCTTTGAGTTTTGATTTACACCAGTTGAAAATCTTTGGAATAAATTAATAGTTTCAAACCTAAAACAGAATTTAACTGCCATCTGTTGATTGTTTTTCAAATTAAACTGGTATGTAGACAGCTTTTTAGATGTCACTATTTAAGGTTCAATTTTGGTACAGCTTTTGACCGTTAGATGGCAGTAATTCTAATCGGTTGTTAATGTTGGTGGCTAGATGTCACTGTTTTTTTGTAGCTCACTTTGACCTAACAGATGGCCTTACTTGGACCTAACAGATGGCAGGCTCATTTCTATGAATACTAGCTGCGCTCCGCGGTTTCACCCGCATAATTTATCGGGATAAAAAGTATCCTATGTCCAACCCCAGGTCATTCAAATCCGTTCAGTGTGAAAGCATAACAAACGAGCAAACTAACTCACTTTCGCGTTTTTACTATTAGTTAGGATGACGTACTTACGCGATTAATCAATTAATCGCGTTTGTACGTCATAACGTCAGACCAAATAAAAAATCTAGACAGAGCGCTGCGAACAATAAAGTGAAGCATGCAAAACTACACCAAACTCGGTGCATGCACGCTCACACTTACAACCAAACTACACCAGTTTTTACTGCGACTAAGTGCACACATGTTTACGAAACCGGCTTCACGTCACTGTTGACAGCGCTCTGTCTATGTTTTTTATTTGGTCTAAGGTCCTAGGCCCTAATGCAAACGATCGCGTACTCGCTTTAGCTTAGGACACAGGGAACTTAATAAAACGGACAGGCGACAATCCGATAAGTTCACAGGATTCTTTCATTCATTTTCTGCTTTATTAAACAGCAACTGTTGTGAAAATACGTTAATTTATTGTGAATTATGTCGTTTTCTGTAAAATGTTTTAAAGGACCCTGAAAGCGTAAATACACTTTTGGCCCAGCAGTGGGCCATATATGAAGTAAAATAACCACACCAGCTATAGGCTAAAATCTTTATTATTAACAATAATATACTCTACATGTTACAATAAACTTTCTTACAAAATTAAATAGCGTCCTACAATCTTACGCCATGACAGTTCAACTGTCAAGGTATTGTTACGTAATCATTATTATGACAGGACAATTTTTGGCGGTAAACTAAAACTTATTGAATTTTATGATTATTTTTAAAGATTTTATCCTTTATTTAGCAGCAAATTCTTATATTTAAACACAGATTCACAGTGGAAAGTTTAAAAGGTGCAGTAATCCCCGTTTTCATTAACACTAGACATCTTAACGTAATGCCAAAAAAATAAGTGCGCTGTTAGACTTTCAACGCTTGGCTCAGCACGAGTGGAAAATCAAACGTGCAATTATTTCAGGGATTACATTTAGGTGTCCCATAGTGTTAGTCAAACCGAGCTTAAGCCATAAAGCCATTAGCTACAGGAAAACGTTCTTCCATAACTTTAGAAGACATTGTTATCTGCATTCCCTTTATGTATTTATTTAGATAAATCAGTGTTTCCTGCTGTCATGTCGTGAAATTGGGATAGGTTACCATTCTGAATTTATCCTGACTTTCATTTTGTCCCGACTTTTTTGTTTCGACTTTTTGATTATTTTGTCCTGACTTTCATAGAGCTCAGATGGACACTAATATTCAGCTGGATCTGATTTGACTGGGAGACGACCCCAATATAATTGGGTTCAATATTATTAAAACATAACATAACGGCCGTATTCCCCGATGGTTTCGGCAGAGGTGTGCCTATAGGACACCAACATTTCGCCAGTTATGTTTAAGTCCCATGTAATAGGGGGCGAGCCTATTGCCATTTTATTAAAAATTGCTTCTAAATATAGGAGTTATCCTTTATCAATTAGAATGTGAAATCAATCACTGTTATCAATACCGCTAAATCGAACGGTATTCAATACGGTTGGTGGTATTCAATACCGCATTTTGATGACATGGCTAAGTTAATTCGAGAGAAGTACTTATTCTATCTTTTAGACTACTTTGTAGTAGTATTTCTAAAAATATTGGTGACACAACTTTGTATTATAAAGAACAGCTTGCTTACTGCTAAACGAAAATCAACTTTGTCGTTTTTGCAAATAAAGCCGAAAACAAATCTTTGATAACGACGGCCCCATTGACGGTCGCCGATTAATTTTCGACTTAATATCAATGAGGGAAGTGTTGATATTTGTTTGGGAGTGAAAACTGCGCTACACTCTCTTACACTGCTCTTTGTCAGGTTTGTACATTCAGGCAAATTAATTGATAAGCAAATTGACACCGTCCGTGTTAAAGCCATACAACTGTCAGAATGAGTTGGGAGTCACTTCAATTAGTTTCCCTGAGTACTATCTGACGGGTTTTCGAGATAGTGTAACCGGTTAGACCTTTTCCTCAGAATCAAGCTATTGTTACAATAGCGTAGCTACGTCATCATTATGCGTTTGAATCCTATTATTTCCAAAATTTACGAACAAGATTTTCATTAAATAAAAAATATTTTTAAATACAGGCGATTTTTTTGTGAAATGCCAATGTGAAAATGTCAACCTGATCATTCATTCGTAAAATGATGAATTTCTTTTACAAAGATTGCTGATAATTTATAATTGGTTTAAAAGATTGTTTTAACAAAAATCAACCGTCTGTACTCGTTTGGTACATTGAAAATTTAATTATTATTATTGTTTAATTTAATTATTTCCATTAATTTTGTGTTAACTACAGAAAGGTAAGCAGAGTGATAAAATTAAAATCACACAAGAGATAGAAAAACGTATGATTTCAGAAGTTATAAGTTGACAATCATTTGAGATATTAATTAAAATATAATATATATACCTAAGCCGATGCCTAGCACTTGCCCGTCTCACCGCTCACATACCTCAGGCGGTGACTATCACTTGCCTGTCTCACCGCTCGCATACCTCAAGCGGTGATTAGCACTTGCCCATCTCACCGCTTAGATACCTCAAGCGGTGACTAGCACTTGCCCGTCTCACCGCTCACATACCTCAGGCGGTGACTATCACTTGCCTGTATCACCGCTCACATAACTCAGGCGGTGACTATCACTTGCCCGTCTCACCGCTCACATACCTCAGGCGGTGACTAGCACTCGCTCACGGACTAGAACTCACTTCACCAAAATTTTCACGGTGAGATTTTTTTAGAGAATTGACCAATTGTCTTACCATGGGGTATTGTATTACCCAGTAACTGAGTTGTGGAGGTCAGATAGGCAGTAACTCCATGTAAAATACTGGTATTCAGCTGCATCCGGTTAAACTGGAAGCCGACCCCAACATAGTTGAGAAAATGCTAAGCAGATGATGATATTAGGGTTTTAATATGTCCGAGATATAAATGTGTATCTGTCAGTAGTCTCATTATTCTTCTATTTTGTTTTGTTTTTTAAAAACTCTGCTTACTTTCAATAGTTTGATTTACATCGTCATAAAGGTTAGACTTTATTTAGTGAACAATACAAAGAGAGAATTATTTCAAGTTTGAAAGCATTTATGCGTCTGACTGTGTGTTTGTCTATGTCACTGATCTCCCAATCGGATGAACCGATTTCATTACGATGGCTACTACACAAAATTCTAGTTTTGTTTACCCAAGATAATAGTGTTTTTGATAGCTGTCTCAAATTTTGATACAAGTTCACTAAATAAAATAAAACTTATATTTCGGCCACCGAGAGAATGCCACTTGGACACGATTAGGAATTAATGAAGTTTAAATTCGCAAAACACGTTTTCTTTTGTACTCAGTTGACAAGTGTCAGGAACGCATTCTCTCATCGGGCGTAGTGTAGTAATCATGTGTATTAAGTTATTAACTTCACTGCAACTTAGACCTAATATTAAGGACAGATATAACGTGGAATTGAATTTTGTGAACGATTTACCATGAAAAATAACTATTATAGTTTGAGATAGTTATTTTTTAAAGATTTACATCGTTTGGTTAGCTAGAAACGTAATTAAAACGTAATAAAATCAAAATTAAATATTTAATGTGGATGCAGAGAGATTAAATCTGTTTAGAGCAGATTTTGTGCAAGCAAAGGCATTTTTCTTGTTATCTTGTAGTGCGTTGGGCCTTTTTAAAACAGTAGTTTTCTTTTAACTTCTCGCTCACAAAACTCAGTCCCACGCCAAAATAAACTAAAACGGGAAGAACCTAAAATCTTAAATAAGTTAAACTTATTGCACACTAACTATAGTCAAAGGATATTTCGTAGTTATTAAAAAAAAACCTTTAAAAAAAACAAAGTTTAATTAAATGACTAATCTAAGATTGTTTTAATAAAAAAATGACTAGCTCCGGTTTATGCGTGAGATCTTTAAGACTACGTAGATTCCTTTGACTTGTTTTTTGTATCACTATGTAGGAGGGTAGGCAGAGATATGTAGCTTTAGTTTTTGAGAAATTGGCTATAATGCGTTTTTTTTTTAGTCGATCGAATCAATCAGACAACTGACAATTCTCATATTTTTAAGAACGTTTGCATTCTCAGACTCAATCTGTCAAAAAACAATAAATTTGCTTACATTTTTGACATTGGTTGTCACCGAGATGGAACTGCAACTTGAATTTGAACGTTTTTTTAAGTACAGTCAGTGAACTGCATAACATGACCCCTCTTCCAATCTTCTTCTTTGTAAAAGTGGTCAGATAATGCTGGCCACTGACTGTACGAGAATTGGATTGAATAATAGGGCTTTATTTTCCACTTACCGTATGTACGCCGAATCGAGTGCCAGCTGCGGTCATGAAACGCGAGAGCAAGATGGCACGACATTCATCATCCTACTCGCACCTTTTAAGACCGCGACTGCAATAAGTCTTGACGTTTATTATACAGTACCCGATGTTTTTGCGGATGACATCACTGACAATTGTCTAATTTAACTTGGTTGGATCGTATACTGTTTTTAAGTGTATCTGGTTTATTTTTAGCAGTAGACGTTTTGTAAGAAGGATCATTTGATAGATATTTTTTAAGCATGATCAGCTTATAATTTTCCTACAGTTGGGACACAGGCCTCCTCTCTGAGAGAGCCAGTGGGCCGTAATCCACCACGCGGGTCGAGTGCGGGTTGGTGGATGTCACATGTCTTCGAATTTATGGTTCTACGACATGCCTCCTTCCTCACGATGTTTTCCTTCACCGTTTTACGTTGAGTTTAGTATATTTTTCTATAAACATTCAATAGATCCTTTTTATTATCAGCAGAAAAATCATGAGGAAACCGGCTATGCCCTAGACAAAAAAATCAAAGTCATGTGACCACGCACTGGGCCCGCGTGGTGGATTACGGCCCACTCCTTCTCACAGAGAGGAAGCCTGTGTCCCAGCTGTGGAGAAATTATAGGCTGATTATGTTCCCTCTCTCCGTAAATATTTTATAGAAATCACAACCCTTTTGTTATAAACATTCCTTACATAACACAACCTTTTCTATAAGCGTAACCTTTTCCATGAACGTCCTTCAAAAAGTCCTGCTTTGAAAAGTACATTATTAAACCTTCTTATTCCATATTCCGAAAAGTTAAAGGTCAAATTGATCTAATTAGCAAAATTTAACACGCGTGATTAGTACCAATATCTAATGATGGTAAAACTAAAAACAAGCTAAATTTTCTACACTTATAATTTCAAGTAGTACCAGCAGCCGTTGACCCCGTAATTAGCTGCTTGAAATTATGAGTTTAGAAAATTATTTATTTTGTTTTATTGTCATTAGATATCAATCAATACTGATCACATTTCTGAAGTTTCGCTAGTTTATTTAATCTGATTTTGTATAATCTATATTTGGTGATCATTCGTATGTATGAAGATGTTTATGCATACACTAGCTGCTGCCCGCGACTTCACCAGCGCGGCTTGTTCTAAAATAAAAATAAGCCTAACTCCTTACCCCATCAGTTATCTGCTAAGTCCCGTCAGAATCGGTCCAGCCGTTTCGGAGATTAGCCGGAACAAACAGACAAAATGTTAAAAATTGTGTTTTTGTTATATAAGTACCGTATATTGACATTAAAAACTGACACTTTAATTTTATTTATCTTCTCTTAGTCTCAGGATACACAAACGTTCTTCACGAAGGACAACCATTTGGGTCAAGGGCCCATCAGGGCCCTTCAATTTGACATTGAAAACGCCATTACAACTGATGTGGTTGACTGTACCTTTACAAAGTACAATTTTTTAAAACTATATCTCTGCCTACCCCTACGATACGAGCATGTACATGTATTATTGCTCGTGAATATGTGTTTTTTTTTAGTTAACGTCGAGGGTTTCGGGTATCCGGGTGTGGTCTTCGGGGGTGGTTTAGAACTGAAACAAAAACATTTACTTCTTAAAAAAAAAACACTGACAGCCAACGCACAGCCTAAGGTTACACCTAGCGAGGAGCAGCGCATTTGTCACTACCAAATAAATATCAACCTTGCAGCTGTTGAAATAAAGTTGAAAATAAATAAACATCCATTAGCTCGAGAGCGCGTCGAAGCGGAAAGAGGCGCGCGTCTCGGCATCTGAAGGAACACGGGTGGGTTTTAGTCAGTAAAAGTCTGATACTCCCTCCCGCTCCACCCAGAGCGGGAGAAGTTATTTGATCATTTCCCACCAAAAAAAAAAAAGGGTGTCTTCTCCGAAGTATCGGCCGAGTGTTCGGCCGTTTTATAACTTCCATAGTTTTCTTTTTTGACTTTGAATCCTTACCCGACTTAAAGTTACATTTTTGCCTTTGGCTTATCTCTTTGACTGTCGATTTTTTTTCCGCGTAGTCAGCCATAGTTAGCCGTACTCAAGCAGCGGCCGAACATTCGGCTGATACTTCGAATTTATGTTCAGAGTAGACCCCCAGGTTATTTATGCTTAACTTTATTTTGTTTGGCAGTGACAACCGCGCCGCCCTGCGCCTCGCCAGGTGTACGCCGGCCCTAAACCGCTGACTCTAGAAGCATGACATTTTACACAAGAGTTAAATTACAAAGATAGTGAGCACTAAGAAAGATTTTAAAAAGAGGTAAAACCTTCTGATCCACCTTAACGATCCGCATTAGAAGCACAGTATTTTTCACCCTACGATCAATCGCAATTGATCAATTGCCAGCAATTTCTATTGTAGTAATATTGTCAATCGCTTCAATTGCACTTGGTAGACGATCAATTTGCGCATCAATTTGTATCAGTCGCGTGAAATGGACAAATACAATTGATGAGGTTGAAAAAAAAAAAAAGTTACAAGCCGTGTGCCCGAAGCCGAAGGGATTTCCACTCGGCAAAAATGACGAAGTAATGGGTTACCCTATTACCCACTTACAGTACCAATGCGTTTCATTTTGACAGTTCAACAACATTCATTGAGTTATTTACGTTGTTGAGCAGATAAATTTTATCGAGCATATGAAGCAATGGATTAGCAATATATTATAATATTTATTCTGAGCACCATGGGAGAAAAAAAACTACCAAACTTGATAATTCTACCAAGCGTGGTAGATCTCGTAACAATTTAAGGGCTTTGATGACTTTCGGGGGTGACCTTATGTCACGCAATCTCTCTGGCTAGCAGAAGAAGTCAAGTAAATAGATAAGATACTTACCTGGATGCACTGGTCCCGGCGAGCGACGGCACCATGTCCCGGGCGTCATCTGTAAATATCAAAGCGTCATTAATGTCACAAAGTATTATAATCCTACTTCTGTGTGGGAGAGAGATAAAGCTATCCACGACGAATAGCACCACAAGTTTTACGCAACGGCAAAGCGTAGGTTTTGACACTTTCTACTACGGCCTCAGATCAATAAATCTGGCTAAATTCATAAGGGTTTCAGACGTGGGAAGGTTTATGACATACCAAGACATCGTATGTTATGTCCAAACAAGAACACAGGTACAGTCCGATTCAAACTTTATGGGGAACGGAACATGAGGCGAGTCGCTGCGCTGTAACAAATTGGGGTGCGGTACTGCGCAGCGAGTAGCTCACTTCAGTCAGCCAAAAAGTTTGAGTCGAACTGTAGAAGATAAACTACGATAACAATAATTGTCCGAGAAATTGGGATATTTTAGTGTATTTCGGGCCGTCGGCGAAAGGATTCAGTAACGGTGACACTGACAGCCCCGATATATCGGGACGGATGGCAGCCCTAATCATACAGGCAAAGCTTCTAAGTTTTGTACTGCTGTAGTTTGTAGTAGTAGTGTGACTATCATTGCGAAATGTTACTAGCATAATTTTATAAGGGTTACTATATAACTAAAATCTATGAGAAATGCATGTATTAAAGAATAGCTAACTACGTTCAGAAACATAAATCCACACCCTTAGCCATCTTTTCAGTTTTGAAAGCAATATTGACCAATATTAACAACAAACAGCTAACGACAGGGTTATTCTTTGATCTGTCAAAGGCATTTGATCTCGTTACACATGAAATATTATTACAAAAACTAGAGGGTATCGGTATAAGAGGACTGCCACTTCAGTGGATATCGTCGTACATAACTAACAGATAACAGAGAGTCACTATCACTAAAGTTAATGAAAGTAGGGACATGACAGAATATTCGTCTGAATAATAATATATAAGTATAAAACGCGGCGTCCCCCAGGGTAGTATATTGGGCCCTATGTTATTTCTACTCTACATAAACGACATAGTCAATGTAACCAATCATAAATGCTTCCTTTTAGCTGATGACATTTCCATAACTGTTACTACCGATAAAAAAATATAAATCAGTTACGGATCATGAAGCGCAGATAAATAATACAATAGACAATCTAATTAACTGATTAAATAATAATAATTTATCTATTAATCTTAATAAATCAGTATATATACAATTTAATCAATCTTACATTTAATTTTAAAATTGACATACCGAAAATTAAACAAGTGACACAAACTAAGTTTTTAGGAGTAGTAATTGACGAACATATAAACTGGAAATAAATGCTTTGGCTTTGAGTTTGAGTTTGTAAAAAATTACATTACACAAACGTAAAAATTAAATACAATTATTTGCCATATGTTGCTAAGCACACGCCACTATACCAACAAAAAAAATCATCGAAAACTATACTCATGCAGAAATAAAAAATTAAAACTAAAAACGTAAACGGAACTTAATACCTAAAAAATCATCGTGTATCTTCGGAATTACGAACGCCTGATGATGAGATCTAACATAGAGCTGTGACAATGGAAATACTTTTATAACAAGTTAACAACTCTATGCGATTCCAACAAATGACGATCTGCGACCGGAGTTGGTAACACGACCGAGAGAAAATATTTAACTTGAATCGATTTATCGTGAGTATCGAGTCGTATGGTTACTTCACTAGTTACGTCCACCATGCCGTCCGTGCCGTTACCATTTACAGGTACTTTTGAATTGTCAAAAAGTCGGTCAGTTACAAATATGAAGCTAGTTGCCCATTCCAAATAGTAGGTTCTTATGGAGAAGAACGGGCAAGAAACTCAACGGACACTCTTTTAAAATAAAATATTTGATACAAAGTATTGGTTACATCACTCATATTGAAATTATACATGTGAGAACGATGAAAACGTCAGAGGCATCCATGATAAAAAAAAAAAAAACACAATTCAAAACTAACATAATTAAAAATAAGCCGTGGCAGCTAAGAGATGACCAGTCCCAACTGACAGCGCCCGTTCACGAACATGACGCATGGATCAGCACCATTCAGCTCAACCATTTTGAAGGGAGAGCTCCCGAGGCTCTTACATTTCTTCGAAGATCTGTACTTACTTGTCTCAATAGATAAGGCTGCCTATACACGGGCATGTTGAGGCCCCTGTTCCGTGGGTCGTAGCGCTCAGGTTGTGCGTCGCTAGTGTGCGGTGTGTCCTTGTCCTTATTGTCCTCTCTCTCGCGACGTCTGTAGTCGGGTCTGTCGGTTCTTTCGTACTTGTGCTCGTAGCGTTGGTAGTCGCGGCGGTTGTCGTGATCTGAGGAATGATAAGAGTAATTTTGAGATTTTATTTTATTGATAGCTTTGACAAAGCTGTGTGAAAGATGAAACAGGGAATATGCATGTATTTTTTTCACTTAAAATAATAGACAGTAATCTAAACCCAAGAAAAGTATTGAAAGTTAAATTGAACTTCTGATTGATGCTCAAAAAAATTATGAAACTACAACAATTTTCAACTACAGTTCAAACGTCCGTTTCTGTCGCGGTCATGATGAGACGTCATTGTTCACGAAACTGCTTTGTTTACATCTGTTTTTTAGCCCCAAACCATATACATAAAATTATTGTTTATATGCTTTACTCGAGTAGAAATCGCACTTACTTATTTACCTTAGTAAGATTTCAAGCACTTGGCAAAGAATAGATTTTATTCACATGTTTTGTTTCGTCACTTCCGGCATTTTCGAAAGGACGCGTTTTGAGTTTGCGTTCTGTTCCACCAAAAAAAACGCAACGTGATGCATTAAAAAATTAAAAAAAAATAGTAATTTGTTTCTTGACTCCTACACAATGTATATTAAAATAATGGATAAGTTTTGAATTACGTGCATATTCCCTATTGCTGAAACCAAAGGTTGTCTGTAAAAGATACTCTTTTAGCGATAAGACCGCCCATTGAGTCACCCTATGTAAAATTTCAACATTTATTTATCTGTAACTTTTATGGTGTACATAATAAAGAGTATTCTATTCTAATGGCTGGGAAGGGAGTGACGACTGAGATGACGAGTAACAGAGACGTATGGAGGATGACACGTTGCGCCGATCTCAAATAAATTGGGATAAAACCTATGGCATTAAGTACGCCTCTGTACATTTGTGTGTTGTTCTTGTAACAGTCATGACGTACAGCTGCCGACTATTTGTTTTTAACTCGAGTTTATGTTTTCATATGTTTTGCACGTGTTAACATTGCATGCTAATAAATGGATTTAGAAGGCATTGTCATCGAGTTGTGAGCTACCCTGAAAGTTTCAGCCGAATAGATAATCGGGAAGAGCTCGAAATTTGAGTTGCAAGATTCCACCCGGAACGACAGACAAACAAATAAGTGAATAAAAACGTGGTAATATAATCATATTCCTCTTATCGAGCCCTTTTATTTACTACATCACATACCTAACGCGTTTTATAAGTGTTTTTTTTATTAAAAAAATCAAATAAAAGTATTTATCTTTCTTTCTTTCTAAAGTATTAAATAAATAAAGGCAAGAGAGTGATGAGTTAGCTTTATCAAATTGCCCACCTAATACAGTGTTATTTTTAATTGGCTAGCTAAACTCCGCAGACGCAATGGGTAAAACTAAACATGATAAAATAAAAAGATTTGATGTTTTTTCGAAGGTCAACGACCACTGTTAGTGTGGATATTAGAAATATCGTCGTGTGAAGTTTTCACAACAAAAAGACAACTTATTTTTAGGGTACCGTACCCAAAGGGTAAAACGGGAAA
The DNA here is from genome assembly GCA_963921375.1 of Tiliacea citrago. Lineage (NCBI taxonomy): Eukaryota > Metazoa > Arthropoda > Insecta > Lepidoptera > Noctuidae > Tiliacea > Tiliacea citrago. The sequence goes on along the minus strand of OY992807.1, from coordinate 13,040,314 downwards.
CCTATTACTAAGGCTCCGTTGTCTGTCTGTCCGTCTGTCACCAGGCTGTATCTCATGAACCGTGATAGTTAGACAGTTGACATTTTCACAGATGATGTATTTCTAGCTGTTGCCGCACTTGCCGCTATAGCAACAAATACTAAAAAACAGAATAAAATAAATATTTAAGGGGGATCCCATACAAAAAACGTGATTTTTTTGCTCGATATTGATAACGGCAACAGGTAGACGCTTGAAATATTCACAGAATATTTAGTTATATATTCACTTTAAAAATAAATAAATTAAAATAAAACAAATATTTCAGGGGGCTTCCCATAACACAAATATGATTTTTTGCCGTTTTTATAGATAATGGTACGGATCCCTTCGTGCGCGAGTCCGACTCGCACTTGGCAGGTTTTTTTTTAACTAATATTCCAAGTGACTACAATAACAGAGGTTGACCCCACAAAAAAAAAATTGTCAAATTAATGATTTTTTTGTTTCATCCTGTTTAGATATCGGTTCGATACCCATCGTGTCTGCGGAGTTTAGCTAGCTAATTTAAAATAACCCTGTATTAGGCTTATCCCAATTTATTTGAGATCGGCGCAGCATGTCTTCTTCCATACAACTCTATTAGGCCCGGCGCTCATTAGCGGCACGGCATAGCAAGGTATTTTTAGGTGACGAATAAAAATATAACATAAAATTATGGAAATAAAGTTGAAATTTCAATGTTAACGGTCGTAAGTACAAAAACAATACCGCGGTATGCTTAGGCATGTCTTGCTGGACATCCTTGTTCGGACTACCCAGGTTGTGGAGGCAGTCGCTCCATGTAAAATACTTGTAGTCAGCTGCTTCCGGTTATATTGGAAGCCAAAGGCAGACAGATGACACCTAAATAGTACTTACATGTACTTTTTGCCTGCATATTCCTTATAGTGTCGACGATGGCGCGCGCGGCCGTCGTCAGATGTCTGTCATCACTAGGGCCGCGTCTGGAAAAAAAAATATATTTTACATTTATACAAATAAATAAATATGAAGTGTTTGTTGGTAATGACAGCATCCCTGATGCGAAGGATTTGAGGGAGCACCAACAGCATTTTAAAGGTAATTGTTAATAAGCCTAATTGCCCGTTCATAAGCCCGTTTGTAAGCCACACTTTACAGATCTAACAATATTAACCCTGCCCTGCCTCTCCGCAATTCTATACCAAAAGAGGAGATATCAAAACAAAAATTGCACTTAGACATGAAAGAAGATTAAACATACCCACTTCACGATTAAAAATGCACTCTTCTAGTACATTCGTTATGTCCATTAAAATATACAATAAGTTACCGGAATATATCAAAAGTATAAATAAAAATAATATCTTTATAAATAAATTAAAACAATTTCTGATAATCAAAAGCTACTACACTATTGACGAATATTTTAGCGATACATTTCAACAACTATAAAAACTTTTTTACATAATAAGTACCAATATTTCATTTTAAATTTCACTTTGAATATAAATTTATTTGAACACACTGAAATATTGTTAGTTTAAAAATTAATACTTATGCCAAACAGTGCACAATTAATATTGATAATAACATTCTACAAGACTAAATAAAATTCTAAATATTTATTTATTGTAATTTATAATATTAATAATGTAAATCGTGCAATATATAATTTAAAAATATATTCAAATAACTTAAAACCGAATATATATTATAAATACTTGTATAAAATATAAATACCAGAAAAGCAAATGATACTATTTTAATTTAATGTTATTTTTTTTTTTTCTTAACAAAAAGCGCCTTCAACCTCTCTCCTATTAAAAATTAACTTTGCTGTGCCCGACAGGGTCCATAATTGATTCGATGTTTTAACATACCAACTGTTATATTATGTTCACATTATGGAATGCAATAAAGTATTGAGTATTGAGTATTCCTGGGGCACTGGACCTGTATGCACAGCTGCAGGTCTGGTGCAGCAGGGAACGGACATAGTTATAGGTATTTGAATTAGTTTTATTTTAAGGAGAAATGTTACTAACATAGTTTTATAAGTGTTACTAACAATAGCAGCGTTTTACCTTCAAACAAAACGCTTGTTGTGTCCGGAGACTCATTCGGGGTCATATAAACATAATTTGAGTCTAGCATCTTCGGTTTCCTGTCACATCTATTTAAGTATATGCAACTATCGCCTTTTTGACAACACGATGATGACGTGTTTCCGCCCGCGTTCACCAGGTGGCTGCAGCGCGCCAAATCGTTCATTGTGGCCTCAAAATAAAACCTAAAACTTGAAAAACCACTTAAACCAGGCAGTCTTTAAAATTATGACCCCGAATGAGTCTCCGGACACAACAAGCGTTTTGTTTGAAGGTAAAACGCTGCTATTGTGTCCTTCGGCCTCATTCGGGGTCATATAAACATAATTTGAGGCTTTGTTTGTCATCGCCTGGTGAACGGGACGCCAATGTGTTAGGTAATAGCTAATACGGGCTGGTGTCTGCAACTCCACGTCAATGCGCGTATTTTGCGTACGGACGCCAATGTGTTGTAAAAACATAAGTTAAATTAGATTAAGAAATTATCAAAAACGGTAAGCACAAAATTAAAACACAGATGTAATTTACGATTTGCTTTGCAATAAATTAATAATAGTTACTATGTTAAGGTAAATAACTAAAAATAGTACTTAACAATCCAATTACAGAGTAAACATACCTAACATTGATACGTACCTCGAATCCATCATGTCAAATCTATCTATCTAATCTGTCAAATAAGTTTTACATGATTATGGTAAGTTTATACAAATAAACTTACCATAATCATGTAAAACTTATTTTATTCATCGATACAACATCTTGTTCTCATAATTCAAACACCCTATAGGATCATCAATACCACAGAATAATTTATTCTATATAATCAGAGGTAATTAAATAATTGGCTGAAAAAGATGAATCAAGGAGCTTCCCTGTGCTGATGTCACTTCCTTCCTGTAATGTTTTTTGAAAGTATTACCAGATCTCCAATTAGCTCGTGCCATTATCTCATCAAGAGGTTCGCGATCCAACCAACTTCGTGACGCAACTGCAGAACGAAAACTACCTGGAGTAGCCTCAATTCCTGCTTCTTTCAAAATCGACTTAACCCAACCTGCCAAAATAGTTCTAGTAGCTGGCTTAGCTTTTCCACATACAGTGATAAATAATCTATCGCTAGAACAAAGCAAACGACGCGGTTTACCAATTTCTATAAGTTTTTTAAGCCAAAGTACCGGCTCAAGCGCTTCATTATCAGGATTCCCTAACAACATCCAACCTGACTGCACATGAGTTTCAGAATCAGTTTTGGAACCAAAGTGCGGCCAAAACATTATGCTATTCTCACCTACTATACTCGTACACCTGTCTGGTGAGACACTAAGTAATGTTAAATCGTGTATCCTACGCCCTGAACATAACAACAGTAAAACTGCACAAACTCTTGAAATTTCGAATGGACCTTGATTTTGAAGAGGTCTACTACCCAACAAACTTTCTAAAGACTGAGGATCCCAAACAGGGGGTGGACACTTTTTAGGTTGTTGCAACGATATGGCTTTTATCATTTGCTTAACCAAAATGTTTGAACTTAATCGGGCCTCGCTCTTTGTATTGCATAAAGTGGACACAACTGATTTATGAAGTAAAATAGTACGATAAGATAATTTTTCTTGTAGGTGTAAATCCGCTAAATATCGAGCCAAATCACTACCTGAAGGGTCTGAAAATTGTATACCAAACATGGAACACCAATTCAACCATCTCTGCCATGCTGGCCTATATGTATTTAAAGTAGACGATCTCCATCCTTCTTTCAGCAGACACTTTTGTTCTTCAGACCAGTCACCTAAGGATTCAGACCACCCCCACATTTCCATACTTCTAAGACCAGCTCCTTCACTCGAGGTGGGGGCTGCCCGGTCCTCGTGTCTACTAGCACTTTCGATAATCTGTGAATCGAAAACGGAGGCGCGATTGCTCTGGCTTTCAAGTCAGCTCTCCAGAATGCTCGAGGCCACCTCGGCGCAACTATCAGGAATACACCTCGAGCCTGATTTAGATGCATCAGGACCCGGGGTATCAAACTCGGAGGGGGAAAGACCCAAGCCAGACGGAAATCCCATTTGAATGCGAACGCGTTGTGTCTCCATGCTCGCCGATCTCGTTGATCTAGAGTTACATAACAAGGTACTACGTGGGCTGTGCTGGAGGCAAAAAGATCTGTCTGGGGAACACCCCACTTTGCAAAGACAATACTCGTAAATTCGGGGAGTAGATGCCATTCTTGTAACATCGAGTGACGCGACAGACCGTCTGCGACGTTGTTGTACCTGCCTGGAATGTGATGGGGGATTACATGAATGTCGTACTTTTGAAGTATCTGAAAAATTTGATATATTAAGTCCATCAAGACCAGTGACTTGTTTCCCCCTTCCTTCCGAAAGTACGCTACAACTGCCTTGTTGTCGCACTGCAGAAGCAGAGATGTGTGGCTCAGAGAAGGAGCGAATTCTATTAAACATTTTAGAACAGTTAACATCTCTTTGTGATTCGAATGAAGCCGCTCTTCTTCTTTTGTCCACTTGCCTGATAGGTGAAGACCATTTAACTCCGCCCCCCAACCTGTATCTGCTGCGTCTGTTGTCAAAATTTTTTTTTACTTGTGGTGGATGAAGCCTGGATTTCTCTACACAGTGAACCTTCCACCAACTTAATTCTGCCAGCACCTCGGCAGGCAAGGGATAAGTCGACTGAAAAGGCATCTTTAGGACCAGGTTGCAATAAGCCAGTAGGTGCCGAAAATTCAAACGACCCATTGGAACTACCAGACGAGCAAAATTCAGAACGCCTAGGATACTCTGTATTTCTCGAAGAGACGCCTTCCGCCGCCGGAGCAACTTTGATAGGACTATTTGTATGTTGTGAATTTTGTCTTCTGGTAAATATTTTTGATTTAGCCACGGATTCCACATCAAACCCAAATACTCTATTATCTTCTGAGGGATAAGAATCGATTTCTCCCTGTTCACCTGCCAACCCAGCTGGCTGAGAGTTTGAAGAACAATGTGGACGTGTTTCGTAAGTGTCATTCTGTCCTGGGCTACTAGGAGATAATCGTCGAGAAAAACCACTACTCGAATGCCTAGATTCCTGAAAACCTCGGCGGTCCAGTTGGTCAATGATGCAAATACTTTTGGCGCTGTCGCCAGGCCAAACGGCAAACAGGTCATTTGCAGTAACCGATTTCGATACAATAGACGAAGAAAACAACGGTGAGCGGGTGCTACATTTACGTGGTTGTAAGCTTGTCCGAGGTCTATTTTGATCATCCAATCCCTCTCCTGAATGAAATCGGGAACTCGATTTACCGAAATCAAACGAAATTTGCTTATTTTCAGATAATTGTTTAAACTTTTTAAATTGAAAATGGGACGGTAAGTTTCGTCGCTCTTGGGAATCAGAAAGAAATTTGATATGAAACTCGGAGTCAGGGGGGCCATATTCTAAAATACTCTATGTCAACAAATTTTGAATGACTCTGTCCATCTCCGGGGATGGTAGAGTAAGATTGCAACGTTTCACCTGCCTTGGCGGGGCCAGAGGCGGTTTCGTTTGAAATGGCATACGATAACCCTTCACAATTTTTATTAATGGTTCTGGTGCCCCCAGTCTCTTCCATTCCGTAACATGATTTTGTAAGCACCCCCCCCCCAAAAATCTTGATCCGAGTCAGAACTTTTTATTGAATTTAGCCGAGCCCTTGCCCCGTTGTGCATAGGTTTGCGATTCATTTTTCCGTAAACTATAGGGCTGATAAAAGCGTTGTCCAGCCAGTTGTCCTCTCGGTTGAGGACGAAAAAATTTTGGATTATTAATAAACGGGTTCATTGCCTGATAATTATTATTAAAGGCTCCTGTACTCTGAGGAGGAGGAAACCTATAGTTCATCGTCAGCGCCGAAGCGCGACTGGACGATTGATATACACTAGGTCCAGGGTACGCCGCCTGGGGTCTAGTGATTTTCTTTTCTTGCCCAGCAAAATTAATTTTATTTGCATAAAAAATTTTGTTAACTCCGCCATTATTCTTAATAAATTCACTAAAAGGTACTTTATCAAACAAAAATTCACTAGAGGGCGGTATTTTCTTCAAACATGGCTTAAATGATTTGTCTCTTAATTGCTTAATGAACACTTCGCGTCTTTGTTCAATTATATCTGCCCTACGGCCACAAACTAGTTGCAAACAATCACGTGAAATCTTTTGATAATCACCGGATAAAATCTCTTTTAATTTTAATGTCAATTGTTCTGGGTCCATGTTACCCGTATCCTTAGCCCAGTCCACTATCTGTAGAAAACCCTGTTGCATAGCGTCGCTTTGCATTACCAGTGCGCGACTTACAGCGCCAAGAAATTTATCCGCAGAGGGTAAATGGGTAACTTTTTCAAAAGATTTGATTTCATCGTTAACTTCAAGGTCAACATATCCAGGACGAGCATTATAAACTTTTTGTGATTCCACATATCGAACATTATTCCAGTTATCATTATTAAAATATTGAATAGTATTGAGCAAATCTAACTGATTTAATGGAGTTCCAGTGACGGCTAGCTCCTTTAATTGCGTTGCCAAATCAAAATCAAATGATTGAACTGTTGCAGGATCCGAGATGGGTTCTGACAACCTTTGGGTAACCGGTTGTTCCTGTGCCATTTCGAAATTATCACCATTATATAACGGATTATCACAATCATAATTTTCATTTTCATAATACATATTATGAGGGTAGAAGTATAAGTTTTTCAAATCACTGACCTGTTTTGCAAGCTTTTTGATTACCTTGCTTTGTCCTCGACGACGCTTACTTTTCTTCTTCTTACTCACCTTCCTCCTCTTACGGGATTTATCTACCTGATCAACCTCTAAATCCGACGGGGATGATTCAGAGGAACTTGAGGAACTTGAAGAATCCGATGACGAATCAGATTCTTTACGATTACGCGCCTGTACTCTATCCGCCATCGTAAGAAATCACTTTTCAATCTTAAATAGAATCGTTAATATTTTTATATTTTTAAGCATATACCGAACGCTAACAGCGTTAACAAAAATAGACTAATGAAAACTATAATTTTCTACGAATTCAATTTTAACTATTCTTTTCCACAAAATCGAACGTTAACAACGTTAACTTTAAATTTAGATGTGAACCGTCCGAAAACAGGACGCCAATGAACGATTTGGCGCGCTGCAGCCACCTGGTGAACGCGGGCGGAAATACGTCATCATCGTGTTGTCAAAAAGGCGATAGTTCCATATACTTAAATAGATGTGACAGGAAACGGAAGATGCTAGACTCAAATTATGTTTATATGACCCCGAATGAGGCCGAAGGACACAACAATATGAATCATTTGTGTTCGAATAAAAATAAAAAAAAAAGCCTACATCGGTACTTACACAAAAAGTAAATTAAAAAAGAAAAAGTTACATAAAAATTGACGTACCCCATAACCCTGGTATTAAAGTTATTGACAGGGCAGTTCCCCAGTATACCGCTGCCACTGTTGCGCCTGCGCCACTCTCCCCTCTTATCCTTATCAAATCTATAGTCTCTGGTATCCAGCTGAGCCATTTGACACTTAATCTGTTGAATCTTCGCAGCTATCTCATTATTCTGCCTATTGTTATCTTCGTAGTTCAGTTTTTCTTCGTTAGATGGCGTGGCTCGAGCGGAACCGGATATCGAGTTCCGTTTTGACGGCCGGTTCGATAGACTGTTTCGCCTTTGGTCTGGTTGCTTGTCTATGACTGGGTAGACTGGTTGGCAGATTGGGTAGGGCTGTTGGATTACCTGGACAGAGAGTTATGTTTTACGGGTTATCTGTGAACTGAACTTCGTCGTCTTCTCTGTACAAGATGGCGATTTAGTCACCTGCATCCGTCAAGAATGTGATTCTACCCGTCGTAATAAACAACTTTCGCTATCAAACTCATATGCGACTCGCAGAAACAATGAACAAATACCTATACAAAAGTAGACGGGACTATTTCGATTCATTTATGAAATTATTTGTGGGAGTCCTTTTTTGAAAAAAGAGTCCATTATGAGGTATTGACTTAAGACTAGATTCGGTATCTAATAGTAAGGTATTTTGTTGTAAATGTTACAACAAAATACCTTGTGATATATTGCAATTAAATGAGAGAAAATTTCAAACACATATTAAAATTACACTTTGTAAACAAGCATATTACAAGTTAGAGGATTATATCCAGGACACGAATGCTTGGAAACATGCTGGTCCAGCTCCATAGGACAATCTAGTCTAGACAAAATCAAACTGGTTGCTATTTTTATGGTAAAATCTGTTATTTTTATGATATTGATTTTACATTCTGTGATAACCTATACTCACACACTGACTTTTTTTTTTTTTTTAGAAAATGTACTTTTTAGATTTTTGTAAATATGTGAGCACCATGTATCTATCTAATAATTAAGTTATTTTTTACTGCTTAGTTTTTAATTCTTTTTACCTATTATGGTATAGTAATTTTATTCTAGGTGCGTCGTCTTCACATATAATCATATAATTAATGTACTCAAACAAAATATTGTAAAACATTTTTTAAAAGAGTAACGGTGGAGTTTCTTGCCCATTCTTCTCCATACGAAACTACCTTTTGGAAGGGGTAACTAGAATCAATTCAATTTTTTTGTAAATTTTGACGTTCAAAAGTGCCTCTTATGTGCCTGTTTGAAATAAATGGTTTGCCTTTGAGTCAATTGATAATAAGGGTTAAAATGATTTGAAGTTGAAACTTTGCTACGTTTTTCTCTTAAAATTTCTGGTACTTAGAAACATCATATGAAGTCATTTACTATATGAACTTGTAGTATTCGTAATAATTGAGTATTCGTTAATAATCAATTAAAAACGCGAAATTCAATTTTGTCACCCAACTTTACAAAACTGCGTATATCTCGGAAACTAAATGCCGAGAACTGGAAATACCCTTTTTGCTTGGACTTCCACATTTTTCTTTTGTACGAATCGGATGAGATTGATAGCGAAAGTTGTTTAGTACGACGGGTAGAATCACCCCCATGTCGGATGCAGGTGACTAAGTCACCACTCTGTATAATTGAAGGTTTTCTTGCTTTGCACTAAAACAAACCTGGGGGCCAAGTCTGCTAACGCAGTTGTGTCCGAATGGCCGATCATTGGCACCGTAATTGTAGAGTTTGTCAGTTTTGCTAATCTCCTAATTGAAATGCGTCTTTATGATTTTACGATGACGTGCCACTGATACTCCATTGGAAAAATTGTCTGTATTTGGTAATCTCGTACTGACAAGCTCCTATTATTTTGACTTCCTTATGGACCACTGTCATGCCATTATGAATTTAGGAGGTTACAAACTATTGGCACAATGGTCATGGCGTTGCCTTGGTATGGTTGTCATAATGACCAATAATTGAAAATAGCAGACTTGGCCCCCAGATCATTTATCCGTCACCCAAGGCTAGTTAAAGTTGGAATGTTTACAGAACACATTCTGCATACATTTTTACTGGAAGTAACACTTGAAAGTCACAACATTCGAGTGTTACTTCCAGTGAAAATGTATTGCAAGTGGAATGCTTATACAATTCTTGCCATTATAATATATTTTAGTGATATTTTTTTGATGCTGCCCATGAGCCTCTGACTTGGCTTCACATGCCGTCGAGAAATATCTCTCAGGCATGGTTTTCACACGATGTTTTCCTTCACCGTTTTTTAAGCAAGTGATAATTATACAATACGCATATGAATCCGAAAAGTCAGAGGTGCGTGCCTTGGGTTCGAACTCGAGACCTATGACTTGGCAGTCCTACGGTCAGACCACTTGGCTATCACTGCTGTTGCTGACCATGATACTACTGCATCGTTCAGTACTCACTTGAGGGTACACAATATTGTAATGTTGGTAGGTCGGCTGCTGGTACTGCATAATGGGGTACAATTCCGGTAGCATCAGCTTCTGTGGCGCGATGCCGTGCGAGGGAACTGCCCAGGGAAGCTGTTCTTGATATTGCTGAAAAATAAACACGAGGAATGAGGGTTTTTTGAAATGACGTTCACTAGATGGCAGCACTGAAACGTCAGGTCCGGGCACCTGTCTAAAGTGTCAAAGAGTCTATATTTTTTTTAGTCATGACCATGAAGGTATAGATAAAAGTGGAGGCCACACTCTAAATACCTAAGTGAAGTTGGTATTTAGAGCGTGGCCTCCACTTTTATCTATACCTTCATGGTCATGACTAAAAAAAATATAGTCTCTTTCTGTCTGTGACTGTCTCGTTCTGATGTATGTATTCAGAAAGAGAGAGTCGGCCCACAGTCGTCTTCACTTAGGTATTTAGAGTATTGCCTCCACTTTTATCTATACCTTCATGGTCATGATTTAATGATGAACGAATGAATGAAACGAATGATGAACGTCATCTTATATTTTATATTCATTGTTGAAATGGAAGACCTCTTGTCGACGCCGACACACGGTTTAAATGTTCTTTTTACAGTTTTTTGTTACAAAAGTGGAATCGGCGTTTTGTTTTGATTGTTTGTTGTCATTTGCCAGTGTCGAAACACGAAGTCATTACGCAATGTAAATTGTTTTTGGTCCCAGGCCCTGTCATCAAGCAATGGACAAGATTTTCAAATTTGTTTTGTTTGAATACGAGGCTTTTGGCTTCTTTGTATGTGTGCATTTTATGTATTTTTTTTTGTAATGTGCGTTTTGATCTTTCTTTTTCCCATACATCTCTTTCAGGCGTCAACCCAGTATTCACTTTCTTTGTAGGCATTTCACAAAAAGTGAATACATTGAGTGGCGGTCGTTTTGGTTCAAGAATGAACCAAAACGCCCGCCCTTACTACTTCCTATATGTGGCCGCGTTAAGAACTGAGTCGTTAGGCTATAAATGATTGTTATAAGTCTGTCTCTCTCGCACTTACAAAGCAGGTAGCAAACTATCGATAAGACGCAAGACGTTGCACATTCTTATATAATATTTAAAGCTTTGTATAATTTGTTATTTTTGTGACATTGATTTTTTACATCCTGTGATTACTTAAACTCACACACTGTCTTATTATTTTAAAATGTTTAGGAAAACATATACTTTTACGATGTTTGTAAATATGTGAGCACCATGTATCTATCTCATAATTAAGTTATTTTTATTGCTTGAATTATTTTTACCTATTATGGTATAGTAACTTTATTCTAGGTGCATCGTCTTCACATATAATCATATAATTAATGTACTCAATCAAAATATTGTAAATCATTTTTAAAAGAGTAACGGTGGAGTTTCTTGCCCATTCTTCTCCATACGAAACTACCTTTTGGAAAGGGCAACTAGAATCAGTTCTATTTCTTTGTACATTTTGACGTTCAAAGTGCCTCTTATGTGCGCATTTGAAATAAATAATTTGACATTGACTTATTGCTACTGACATTTATGGCCCGACGACTCAGTTTTTTTTTTTTCTTTTTCTTTTTGGCTTCGCACGGTTTGTGCATTTAGCCAGTGTCATGTAAAATTAGGTAACAAGTACAAAGTTATTTAAATAATTATGAAATGAACTCCACTCAATGCATGATAAAGATGATATATGATATCCCGCCCCGCTCCCCTTGAGTTTCAGCAAAGACGTGGCACTTTACTGAAACCTCGCGCGGACTTCTTGAGAGAACTTAAAGTGATGTTGCACTGTTTTGTTTCATTTGCCTACATTAATGCAGGTTCACGAACACTTAATGGTTAATAATCCACCACTATTACACATTAATATTCGGCTAAACACAAATTTTAGAAAATAAAACAAAACTGCTAACATGACGCTTCACTTTCCCGCCAAGAAGTCATCGACGACTCAGTTGATGACATTTTTCTATGGACTAAACTTTCTAAACCTAATGGTTTCAGCTGGGAGGAAGAAGTGCCGCAACAAACTCCCCACAAACTCACATCTATGTATCTGCTAAGTTAGAAGAACTTATATCATTCCTCTTTTCTTATAACTATACATCTAAAAGAATTTCTAAAGTATCGTGAATCCGAAAGAACTATTTGGAGGTCATACAAATACGATTCGTCCCGGCTGTCATTCGCATAAATGCAAATACATGACAACCAGTTTCACCAAGTGGTATCGTGTTGCCCAGTGACTGGATTGTGGAGGTCAGATAGGCAGTCACTCCATGTAAAATTCTGGTATTCAGCTGCATCATTGTCTTCACATCATTATTTCAGTCGAAATACGTCCACTGCTGGACATAGGCCTCCCCAAACTTTGCCACTTCGACCACTTCTGTGCTTCCCGCATCCAGCGGGAAGTATATACAGTTTTCCAAATCGTCTTTACATATTATAATTGTATAATTAATGTACCTATACAAAATATTGTAAAACATTTTAAAAGAGATTAAAACGGTGGAGTTTCTTGCCCATTCTTCTCCATACGAAACTACCTTTTGGAAGGGGCGACTAGAATCAATTCTATTTTTTTTTGTAAATTTTGATGTTCAAATTTTCTTTTTTTGTGCCTATAATTTGACTTTAATTTCCGGTGAGACTGGAAGCCAACCCCAACATAATTGGGAGCTAATCTGTACAAATACTTGTTTACAATTGAAACAAAATAAAGACGAATAATAACTTTACAGGTGTAAATTAAGTTGCTTTATGACTTTTTCAATTGTACTAAGTACAAAATTGAAAAAGTCATCAAAAATATAAAGTTTTAGCGCGAACTGAATTTTATGTGTATTAAAGTTGTTTCTCCAAACCCACATATTTGTTTACAAGTTTGGAAACTAAATCGCGAACGCAGTATAGGCAGATGGTGATAACTTACCGGGTAGGGTGGTAATTGCTGTATGTGCTGTTGTGGTAGGAGCACGTTGCCGACCGGGTAGGGTGGTAGTACCTGTTGTGGTACCTCCATCTGACCGTATGGCACGCTGTAGCTGAAAATAGAAGTTATCATCAGAACAGCGTCAATAATGGGTAGGTTGCGTGGAAGCAATAGCATTCTTAAAACATTATTAGAGAAATCCCTTAATAAGCCACGGAGACACGTGTGTTGGCCCACGTTATTTTTACTTGTTTTAGTTTGTAAAAGTTTACTAACATAGTTTTTAATTTTTAAGTAATCTCAATCACACTAATATTATAAAGGCGAAAGTTTGTGTGTGTGTGTGTGTGTGTGTATGTTTGTTACTTCTTCACGCTCAAACGGCTGGACCAATTTTGATAAAATTTTGTATGGAGGTAGCCGACACCCTGGATTGAGACATAGCCTACTTTTTATCCCGATATTCCCACGGGATCGAGACTTACGCGGGTGAAACCGCGGGGCGCAGCTAGTTGTTAATAATACAAAAAAAAAAGTTTTATGTCCAAAATCCATCAATTGACCCTTTTTGACCACTTTGTGATGCACTATCGTTTAGGGAAATATAACAGTTTGGTACTTATTTGAAAAATATATCGGGTATACTTTTTATAGTTTAGGATTGTGTATTTAAAATATTAGCAAAGGATTTGGTATGAGAACGTGTTGTGGGAGCTTCTACATCGTTTTAATTAGTGCATAACATAAGTAGTGTAATTTGTCTATAATGTTCCCACTGCTGGGACACAGGCCTCCTCTCTGTGGCCGTAATCCACCACACGGGTCCAGTGCGGATTGGTAGAAGTCACATGTCTTCGAATTTTCGGTTTCCTCACGATGTTTTCCTTCACCGTTTTGAGAGCAGTGGTGATGAAATAATTTACACAAATGTAAAGCGCCTGTGAGGGTTCGAACCTCGCGGCTGTTACCACGGGGCCACCACTTATCCATATTCCTAACTAATATTATAAAAGTAAGTTTGTTTGTTACCTTTTCACGCCTAAACCACTAAACCGATCATCCTGAAATTTTGCATATACGTTGTCAGGGGTACAGAAACGGACATAGGGTACCTTTCATCCCGAAAAACGGTACTGTTCCCGAGGAAAACAACAATAACGTTCTTATGATAATAGATGGCGCCACGTGTCTTTCGGATCATGATTGAAGTGCGAGTGAGTTTGTTTGTTACGCTTTCACGCTAAAACGGCTGAACGGATTTGGATGAAATTTAGCGCATAGGTAGACAATGACCTGGAGGAAGACATAGGATACTTTCCATCCTGGTTCGCAGAGGAAGTCGCGGGCAACAGCTAGTAATAAAACATAATAAATGTACCTTCTCTGCTGATGCTGCTGCATGGCCTGCAGGTTGCTCGTGTCGACGCAGGCGCCGCACGCGGGCGCGGGGTAGTCCACCGCCGCGTACGGGTAGCTGGGGTCTGCAATATTAAGAGCAGGCAGTCTAAATCAAATTTCGAACGCAAGCTCCGCCCCTCGCTCCCCGCCACTCCGTTATGTGCTAAACGCTAACACATCAGTAATAAAGTTGAATATCGCGTGCGCTCTTTGATCGAGTTCGAACACGAAACTAAATAGCGTAAGTCTCAATTCTTATTTCATTAATAACTTAAAGTATTCATTGATGTAGAGAAAAAATATCTTGTGTCGGGATAATAAACTGTATTTTTTTGCTGTGAATATTTATTTTAGACATAAAAGCTAAAGAATCTTGTTTGTTTTTTAGACTTATCCTTAAAAAGAGATGATTTTCGAATAAAAAGTTTATTGAGAGAAATAGGAAGCAAGAAAGAAAAATATTTTATTTGGGACACGCATAAGAAAATAAATAATTACAATTACGTAACTGTCTTCAATCATGAAAGAAAAAGATTCAATAAATCATATAAGTACTAAAATCAAAATCAAAATCAAAAGTCATTTATTCAAACTAGGCTGAGAATCAGCACTTTTCGAACGTCAAAAATTACATAAGACAGTCCCCCAAAAACGCCCACCCTTAAAGTTTAATTTTGCTTGTATGTGTGACTGTTTCATAATATTCATGCAAATTAACATAAAAATAAGCCAACGTTTATAAATTAGTCATGTTTTGCAGGAAGCAATAGATCAGTGGTATATTTGTGGTATTTGATCACCATGTTCTGTTCAGCAAGCTGCAGTAAACGAAAATAAGTAACTTTTTAACAGTCTTCCAAAAACAAGAAGGTGTATATTCGTCTGTATGTTACCGATTTCTCCGTAAATTGTGGACCCATTTAGAAAATTCTTTTTGTGTTTGAAAGGGTATGCTCTCGAGGTATTCCCATTGTCATCAAGTCAGAATCTGATGAGGAAATCGATTTTATAGCCATTTGGGTATTTTTTGTAGTAACTCATGCATTTGCACTCGGAAAGCACGATTTGGTGAAGTGGAACTGATGATGAAGGCCACAGATAGCCACCGGAACTACTTAATAATAAGGGGGTTTAATACGGGTTGCGATTCGATTAGGCACTTTAATATGGTTGCTAAGCAATTTATGCTCGTCACAATGCGTAGGATGTAGTCACCATCAGCTCAAGTTCTCATGGTTCTTACCACAAGATCTCCTCAACAATTAACGCCCCTGCATCGGGAAAAGCAATATTTTGCAAAAGGTTGACATTAGGCTGTTAACTTAGATAAATTACAAACTGACACACTAAAAAGTTCAAAATAACAACAGCCCACTACAAAAAAAAAAAAAATACTTACGTGAAAAATAACTAATTTCGGAAGTCAGTGGCAAAAAACTAAAATACAGATCCAAAGACACGAACTTTCGAAATTAAAGTAATTTTTCACTTTGTAGTGTTTTTTTGGAAGTCAGTTGTTTTTTTTTGTAAGTGTTTTTTAAATGTTATAAGTATTTAGGAATAATTAATGCTATTTCGCATCCATTTCATAAGCATGCGAATTCTTGAGTATTAGCATGCTAATGTTATTTGCTAATACGACAATAATTGATAATAATGAATGATGTGAATTTTGATAATATGCGAATCACAGAGCGCGTTTAATATCTCGTTCGCCTTAGGATGTCTCCTACAGTGCGTTTACTCGCCGACAACGTTTGATTTGTGCTAGTAGACTTGCATATTTTTGTGATTAACGTATGAAGTAGGAACCGATCAATTCACACTTCACCGAATTTCGCGTCATTTGTGAATACACATTAATCCAATACTAGTTGTCTTTTACTAGGATTTCTCCTGTATCGCGATTACATTTACAGAAACAAATTACATTGCACAAGCCTAGACCTTGAGCAAGTATATGAATCTATGCTTAGAAGTATGGATTCATATTATAAATGTGATAGTAAACTCTGTCTGTCCGTCTGTTACTTTTTTTCACTCCTTAACGGGTAGACCACGATCTGGGTTAGGACATAGCTCCAAAAAAACGGCCAATCGAGCCGTTCGGGGCGTATAAGCCCGATTTTGTAGGTTTCACGTATAAAAGCATATTTATTTCCTTTATTGATTTACAAATAAACGTAACATCACGGCTGTAATCCCTGAAGGGTTAGGCAGAGGTGTTTCTATAATACTCCCACATTTTGCCAGTTATGTTTTAGTCCCATGTTATAATAGGGGGCGAGCCTATTGCCATCGACCTAACACAAATCCAGACTCCGGGCTGCTACTGAGAAAACCCCAATACCATTTTGCACGACCCGGAAATCAAACCCAGGACCAGGCTCAGCAATCGCGCTTACCACTTAACCACGAGACCAACAGGGCTGTTTTTTTTTTAACTTTATAAGAATATAACTCACCGATCCTGAAAGCAGTGTCATTGGGGTGCGGCGAGGGAGCGAGCTTGTGTTCCTCTGTCTGTAGTACCTGTGAGTACATCTGAAGAGACGGCTCCTGAGAAAGTAATGGTATTTATTGATTAGATTGGATAAAATTACCTCAAAAATTTAAAGAAAGAAAATACATTTATTTAGCACAGACTACCGGCACACAATACAATATACAGAAGATAAAAACAAAATAATAATAATCAAATAAAAAGTGTTACGGACGCTATCACAAAATCTGACAAAAATTGCAGTTTTTCAGTACATTTTGTGGCAAAATTTAACTAAACCAAATGTAACTAATAATTGCCACAGATAGATTACTCCTTCATCTCCATTGGTAGCAATATTTTATTCGAAAATGTTGGTGTATAATATTGTAAAAAATACTTTCCCTTCCCTCTTCACACAAAATTGACGATATCGTGTTGAGTTAGGAACATTTTTCTTCAATATAATAACATAAATTTAGTTATTAAAAATATTTTATATAAGCAGACATGTTCAACTCAAAAAGGTAGCAAAAAAACTATCAAAATGTTACAAATAGTCTCAGAAAATAATGTTGAAAAAACCTATATTTTAAGAAAAAACACTCGGTAATGTTTTTTTTTCCAATTATTTAAAAAACCATATCAAGAAATTTAAAAATCACAAACTGGGCTTCAGCTATCCGTGTGATAAAATCAAATTTTTATTTTATGATTATACAATATCTTCATTAAGTAAATGAATGGCGAAATAAGCTATATTTTCGAGAGCGCAAAAGTGATGAAACTATTAACAGGTGCTGAGACTGACACGAATGGTTTATCACCACGAAAACTGTACTTTTATAGTTACACAGACTTAATGTTTCAATTATTTTAAGCTTTCTCACAATTAGATAATAAATTGACGAAAAACTTTTTTTTTTGTGATAGCACCCTTAAGTGCGATGTAAGAAGTTAACAGGAAAGTGTGTCTCACGGCTGCGCCAAAAAGGCCCATTTCAGCAAAAATGCTAGACAACTAGTGCCAGACGCTGGTTTTCAAATGGACCTGAAGTGTGAGGATGTACGTATAAATCAGTTTTATACTGCAACGTGTGTATGCATACATAAATTTTAAAAAAATGTGTCAATTAAAAATAATAACGAATATATAGATAGTGTGATATTAAAAAAGCATTTAAAATTTTTATTTTTGGATTTTAGTTAGAATTAAAAAATAGAAGACCGATAAATAAATGATACGGACGCGTGATAGACCCTCATTAAAATGTAACTAAAGAAATCCTTTAAAACGAGTCAGAAACAAACCTGTATTAAATTAAATATAATAGCGCCTTTACAGGTGACGCTTGGGCCGATATTCTGATGTGTAACAGGAAGTGACAGATTGAGCATGGAATAAGTAATTTCTGTCGCTGCCCAGTTGCTTATTATCAAGGTGAGATGTCAGATGTTACACATCCTAAGCGGCTACTCTAAGGCTCGCTTGTTTTTTTTGAATACCTTACGCAGTGACACAACGCTTGTAATTTATTGCAAAATATGAAGCAATTATCTATTTACTCAAAAATGAGTTGAGTAATCGAAAATAAAAAACAACCAAGATCTGCATACAAATAAGTCGTTCTTGTTATTAATTAAATACCAACCGTACGTTGATATTTAATACAGATATTTTGGATGGAAACTCAAAGTAAAGGGTTTGTTCACGCATCATACGCGTGCAGCAGCAGCGGCGACGAACGCGGGAGGGGCACACAGCTGAGCTCGCCGGCGCCGGCGCACGTCTACAGCGGCGACGAACGCGGGAGGGGCACACAGCTGAGCTCGCCGGCGCCGGCGCACGTCTACAGCGGCGACGAACGCGGGAGGGGCACACAGCTGAGCTCGCCGGCGCCGGCGCACGTCTACAGCGGCGACGAACGCGGGAGGGGCACACAGCTGAGCTCGCCGGCGCCGGCGCACGTCTACAGCGGCGACGAACGCGGGAGGGGCACACAGCTGAGCTCGCCGGCGCCGGCGCACGTCTACAGCGGCGACGAACGCGGGAGGGGCACACAGCTGAGCTCGCCGGCGCCGGCGCACGTCTACAGCGGCGACGAACGCGGGAGGGGCACACAGCTGAGCTCGCCGGCGCCGGCGCACGTCTACAGCGGCGACGAACGCGGGAGGGGCACACAGCTGAGCTCGCCGGCGCCGGCGCACGTCTACAGCGGCGACGAACGCGGGAGGGGCACACAGCTGAGCTCGCCGGCGCCGGCGCACGTCTACAGCGGCGACGAACGCGGGAGGGGCACACAGCTGAGCTCGCCGGCGCCGGCGCACGTCTACAGCGGCGACGAACGCGGGAGGGGCACACAGCTGAGCTCGCCGGCGCCGGCGCACGTCTACAGCGGCGACGAACGCGGGAGGGGCACACAGCTGAGCTCGCCGGCGCCGGCGCACGTCTACAGCGGCGACGAACGCGGGAGGGGCACACAGCTGAGCTCGCCGGCGCCGGCGCACGTCTACAGCGGCGACGAACGCGGGAGGGGCACACAGCTGAGCTCGCCGGCGCCGGCGCACGTCTACAGCGGCGACGAACGCGGGAGGGGCACACAGCTGAGCTCGCCGGCGCCGGCGCACGACTCGTCTACAGATTCGGCCATCGGCGGACGTGCCGCTGCCGTGATCGATTTAAATTATAATTTGTAACCTAAAGTAATCAGTATTAAATCAAGTTATTTCAAACGGGTCATCTTTAATTTCATATCTTTAACAGGTTAGTTTACCGGTAATTTGTATCGTGATTTTTTGAACCAAGTTCTGAGAAATATTTATTTATTTATTTATCACAAACACAACTATCATTACAGGCAATAACCCTAATGCGGTAGCGTGGTCTTTAGTTACATTCTAAATTACAATTAAAGCTACTAGTTATATATTAGCATAACATAATACAAACAATGTTACCTTTGTGAATTCATTCAGAGAGCAATTAAATAAATCTATCCTATCAGCAGTGTCATTCAGTGTATGCAAGGCTCGCGTCAGGGGCGCTTTACTGAGCAGGTTGGTTCGCGCGCGTGGCACTGCTAACAACCGTGGCCGTCAGCGTTGCAATGCGTACTTATCAGGCACATTCACACATATCTCCTTCAAAACACCAGCATTAAACACTTTACCGCGCAACAGCTTAAAAATATACGCGGTTAAAGCCAGGTCCCTTCTTGTCTCCAGTTTGTTGTACCCAACCATGCCAATTACGAACATGTTCAAGAATAACATATATTTTTTCCGCTACCACAAACTATATAAATTTGGCATTTTTTTTTGTCTAAGACAAGCCTACTTTTATCATTTGCCTATTGTAAGCGCCTTAATTACCTACACGAACGAAGTATAGTTTAATGAGTGAAGTTATAAAGTATCTCTTTTTCGAATGTAGATTGTGGATTCAACGGTTTTTTCACAGACTAGCAACGTATTTTACCGATTTCAAGGGTTTCTTCAGGTGGAATAGCAACTAAGATTCATAGATGGATACTCACAACTCTGCATTGATAGGGGTTGTATCCTTGTGCCATGGGCGCCTGATACACCATGTTTGTCATATTCGTCAAGGGCATCTGTCCTGCAAATACAAATGCAAAAATTATATCATGAAGAAATTAAAAACATTAAAAAAGTACCAATTCAAAAATGCTGTTACTCTGTATTAAATAGCTTTAATTAAATTGAATAATACTCGCCGAGTTATTGTCAAAATTTTATTTTAATGTGCCAAGTAAAGCATTTCGTTTTTATCCACCCATACGTGTACCTTATACCTCTTCGAATTATAGGCAAAACAGTTATATTGTGCGCGCAAGCAGAAATTTCAATGATATATGCAAGGAATATGATTTTGATCCATTCACAATTAGTGTGAATTCGGCCAGAAGGTGCTTAAGCCTCAAATTTTTCAAGTAGCAGTAGGTTTATTATTTGTTTATTTTTTTTTTTTCATAATATTTTCTCAGTTATATAATTTAATTGCAAACCTAGTAACCAAGTAATGTATATTATGTATGTTTTATATTGCTTCTTACATTTTGAGGCGATGTGCTTTTTTGTGTGTTGTTTTTTTTGTTTTGCTCACACCATAATTTATTATTATAAGTCTATAAGTGAGGATTTGTAATTGGCTTTCTAGTGACTAAGGTTTCTTTATTTTTTGTCTGTTTTTAGTAGCTGTAAGTCCTCCATGTTTTAAATAAATAAATAAATAAATAAATATCATGAAGAAATTAAAAACATTAAAAAAGTACCAATTAAAAAATGCTATTACTCTGTATTAAATAGCTTTAATTAAATTGAATAATAGTAGTATAAGTTAAAAAAAAAAATATTGCTAGCAGAATGTATAAGGATTCAAGAATATTGTAACACCTAATTCTATTCAGTACCTACATTCTATGCAAATAAATAAATCTATCTATCTATCTGTCATGGAGCGATTAAACGGTGATGTCTATAAATATGTTATTGGCAATTGAAACGTGAACAATTCGTACCAGACGTTTTCATTTGAAAAAATCTTCAACCTTGCCAGGTCTAAACATTCATTAATTTTCATAATTTTTGACCCTGTAAGGATCATGAAACAAATACCTATTGCAAAAAAAATTTGAGCCGTCACGGGACGCCTGGCAGATGTGAAACATCGAAATTATTTACACACTACTACATATAGACTGTATAGTAGCGACGCGTCGCCACGCGGCAGGCGTCGCCCCGCCAACAATCGGTTTTCCATGCGGCTATAGATGTTTCACATAAAAAAAAGCGGCCAATTGCAAATCGGACTCGCAGACGAAAGGTCCGTACCAAATCAATCTGCTTAGCCTCTTCCCATCAATGTTGGGGTCGGCTTCCAGTCTAACCGGATGTAGCTGAACACCAGTATTTTACACGGAACGACTGCCTATCTGACCTGCACAGCCCAGTTCAGTACTGGGTAACACGATAACCCTTGATAAGACTGGTTGTCAGACTTTTGCGCTTCTCAATCAATCAACTCAGCCTATCGCAGTCCACTGCTGGACATAGGCCTCTCCCAGGCTGCGCCACAACACCCTGTCCTCCGCCTTCCGCATCCAGTCTGACCCAGCCACCTTCTTAAGGTCGTCGGTCCATCTAGCTGGGGGGCGCCCCACACTACGCTTGCCGATACGCGGTCTCCACTCCAGGACTCGTCTGCTCCACCGGCCATCGGTCCTTTGGCATGGCCAGCCCACTGCCACTTCAGTTTGCTTACTCTGCAAGCTATGTCGGTAACTCCGGTTCTTTTCCGGATAATTGCGCTTCTGACTACTCGTAATGGCTGTCAAAGATGTACGAATGACAGCCGGGACCAACGGTTAAACGTGCTTTGCGAGGCACGGAGGGGTCTTGATATGTAATGGATGGACCCATCCACGAACCGACTGCGGCAGACCTCGGCGGCGAGGATGGAAGGACGACTGTGTGCTAGTGGCCCTATTACTCTCCTGGAAGTGGGTAACAGTGTCATCGGGATTGGTCAGTCCTCGGTCGGCGAAACCTACTAATGCGGGAGGAAGAGGGAGTGTATCGGGCGGCCGCTGCAATCAGGGGGTTGCGGAGCTTTTATCAAAGTCTTGCCAGAGCGGCCAGCAAAAGGGGCATTGATGGACGAACGTGTAAATGTGGGCCGAAGCACACATACGTGAGTCGATCAACGCCTGGTTGCGGCCAAGGCTTGTATAGTGCTTTTCTCAAATAATGCGCGGAAATTCAAACTAGGTATTTTATTTATAAGATCCAGATTCAATGACAAACAACGATAATTTTTCACGCGCCAATGTGTTCATTTGTTTTTTTTTTTCAATAAACAGCTTTCTATTTGCAAGCCATGTTTCGGAGTAAAAGATCGTTCCATTTTTAAATTACACGATAGATATGAGTTTACTATGTAATTAATTTGGCCGCTCAACCACGACACAGTCATATGGATTTTCATAGAACTTTTGGCGGCCGCTGCTCGCATGTATTTGACCAGTACAGCAATTTCGATTTATCTCGGAGAAGGTTGTCAAAAAAATGCTCAAAAATACTTACGTATATTCGGATCGGGTAGTGGCAAATGCGCCACTTTCTGCTGAGACATGACCTGCATGTTCACCTCATGTGGCGCGAAGTGGTTCACCATCTGAGGCGGTGAAGTTACCTGTGGATTAAATTGTTATTTTGGTGAATACAGATATTATTGTATGCCGTTTACCTATAGTTTACGAAATAAGCACACTAATATTATAAAGGCGAAAGTTTGTGAGTGTGTGTGTATGTTTGTTACTTCTTCACGCTCAAACGGCTGGCCCAATTTTAATAAAATTTTGTATGGAGGTAGCTGACACCCTGGATTAGGACATAGGCTACTTTTTATCCCGATATTCACACGGGATCGAGACTTACGCGGGTGAAACCGCGGGGCGCAGCTAGTTACAGATATAAATGTAGAAATTTTACATAGGGTGACACAATGGGCGGTCTTATCAGTTATTGGATGGATTAAGGAGGAAAGAGAGACAATACTGCAGGTAGTCAGTCTGTGGTGTACCATTTACATAACACATATTGAACTTATCTATAATATATAAACATATTCTATAATAAAGGAGTGTGTTGTGTTGTGTGTGAAACCAGCGCTGGGGCTCTGTCTAGCATAGGGTCGCAGCATTATGCTGAGCGATGGCCGTTTTGCGTGAATGTGACGCATATTTTCCCTCAACTTGTTCTTTCGTGTTTGTGTTTTTATTTCTTTGCGTTATGTTTACCGCAAATAAACGTATTTTCTTTCTTTCTTTCTTTTCTTTTGTTTTTACCATAATTTCAAAAATGGACAAAGATTGAGCACGCCTTATCGACACGGGCAAGGCATTCCATAACCGTACTGCTTGTACTGTAAAAGATTTATCATAGACACTGGTGGAATGCAAGTCTCAAGTTTTCCGAAGACCTCAGTTAGCCAGCTACTGAGAATTTTTGAATAGAAAATCCCAACAAAACTGACAGATCTGGAATCGAACCCAGGTGATTTGATCAGCAGTCGCGCTTGCGAGCCACTACCGAGACATTGTAAACTACTTTTATAATTGTTTTTTTTTTTAAAGTGAAAACTTTTATAAACGCCTTGAGTTTTTTGGTAGGGGAAAAACTTTCGCGTCACCGACATGCTCGCACCGACATACTGTAGTAGCAGTAAGTGTAGTTAAATTGAACACGTGAAAAGTTTAATTTGTGTATACTGTGCGTTGTTTAACTTGTGTTTTAGGTAATCATTATTAAATTGAAGTGAAAACTTCTTTAGGCGCGTTAAGTGTTGAGTATTGAATAAGACTGTCTATGTTTTTTATTATATTACCTCTTCCGTCCTATATCCTTGCTGATAAGGCTGATACTGATGCTCCTGTCCTTCATTGGTCAATTTCACCGGTCGGTTATTCAAACCGTTATTCACAACGTTCTGATTGGCCGGTTCAAAACTCCGTGGAGGCTCATACGGCTTCTGATTGGTCGGTTGCTCGTATACTGGTTGTTGATTGGGTAGTTCGTATCGTTCTGCTTGCTGATTTGTTGGTTCGTATTGCTCTGGTTGCTCATTGGTCGGTTGTTCGAATTCTGGTTGCTGTTGGAGTTGTGTTGTTTCTTCTTGTGCGATTGTTTGTGAGTTTGTTTCGAAGGGGCTTGGCGGTTTTGTGTTTGTTTCCTAGAAATGGAAATAATAAGATTTAGAGTCCATAACACCTCAGCGCCACCTCACTCTTTATTTCGCTAGCACACTACTTACTGCTCACGGTCACGCGAGCAAGCAAGACAGTGTGGCAAGAAGAAGGCTCAGAAGGCTCCAAGGTGCCGATAGTTTAGGTAATTTCTTTTTATGGTAAAAATAACGGTAATTAAAAAAAATCAAAAACATAGTATCTGCTTTATATTTAATGTTTTTTTGAATACTACCGGTTTATTGTTAGGTTTGTAACTTTTTTCCGTTGAGAAAATTTTATGTAATCGTGTTTTCGTCAAACATCATCATCATCATTTTAGCCGAAAGACGTATCTTTATATTTGATATATTAAGCGGTACTAGTCCATGAATTCGGGCGTGGACTAGCAAGCGAGAGGTCGTTAAGAGCGTTCATCCCGCGCGAGCTGGCAACGTCGCATTTCTAGATTTTCGTGATTATTTTATTGAATTTAAGTAGCAGTGGTGGCCCAGTGGTTAACGGTCTCGACTTAAGAGTTACAGTAGGTCGTAGGTTCGAACCCAGACAGGCGCTTTACTTTGTGTAAATTATTTCATCACCTCTGCTCTCAAAACGGTGAAGGAAAACATCGTGAGGAAACCGGCATGTGCTAGAACTAAAAATTTCGAAGACATGTGACATCCACCAACCCGCACTGGGCCCGCGTGGTGGATTACGGCACACTCCCTCTCACAGAAAGAGGAGGTCTGTGTCCCAGCAGTAGGAACATTATAGGCAGATTATGTTTATTGAATTTAAATCTTATTTTTCAGCCAAGTACTAGATCATGTTGGAGTACACACTATCATATTACTTCACCATGTCAAGTCATCTTGAATGAAAAGCGACCAAACGGCGACAAGACAAACATTGGCATCTGAATGAAAGAAACAAAACCTTAGCGCCATCTACGCGGAACTAATATGACAGATTTCTTCCCCATTGTTAAAATGTTGCCTGTAATTTTTGATGTTATAGGATACATTGTTTAGCAACTAATGTTCAACTTGTATTTGTTTCCCAAGAGCCCGAAGCATCAAGATGGCTGAGCCCGAAACATCAACTGGGCAGCGTGCTTAAAACTAAATGCATTCATTTGTATGCATTTTATTTTCAAGTGAAATATCTTGAGGCGCGTTGAGCGCTTTTTGGTAGGGGAAAAACTTATGGGTTCGCGTCACCGACATGCCGTAGTAGCAGTAAGTGAATTTAAATTGACCACGTGAAAAGTTTAATTTGCGTATACTGTGAATTACAGTGCATTGTTTAAATTGTGTTTTAGATAATCATTATTTTATTGAAGTGAAAACTTTTTAGGCGCGTTGAGCGATACGTTTTCACTTCTGACGACAGACCTCATATATTTTTATCTTCATTTTTGTGGCCATAGACAAGTACTGACCTTTTCGGTCGCGTTCTTGAGTTGACATCCTTCATCTCTCCGACAGTCGCAGTAACATTTGCTGCGACACTCTTCATTCGGTGGACACTCGCCTTCTGGAATTTGAATGTTATATTAAGTTAACTTTCTCATTTATAATTATTGTTGTGATTAAAATTATAAGATAAGTCTTTATTTGCTTTGGTATAAATTTGTTACAGTTAGATGTTATAAAGTCCACATGATTAGCTATACAGAATAGGTATGTATCAATTGCATGCAAAATAATAATTGTTGTTCAATGTCACAGATATTTATGGTCAATACAACAATATAATAGTTTAGTCTGAGCATTATCCACAATTGCAATGTAATTGTGTATTGCCAATTCACTTCATTGACATAAATAATAAATGTTTTTTATTTCTGTAAGTAGATTTGTACAAACACTTTTAAACATCAATAATATTTTAAAAACTAGATGAGGTTTCCTATCTGACTACTCTGAGAAGAAAGGCAGAAAGTGCAGATATAATCTTAGACAATGTAGATTGGTGTCTGAAATGGTATTTTGAAGAAAGAACCACACAGACTGAGTGGACTTATCCAGCCAGTGCACACATTTGTCAGTAATCGTACAGCTCAACTCGGAATTTAGGGAGCTCAACGATTCGACGAACAATACCATGAAACATGAAAAATAACTCATTAAAATTGAACTCTGTTCTTATGAGTAAACTAGGTTATGCTCGCGACATCGTTCGCGTGAATGTCTTGTTTTAACATGAAATATACACTTGGCAATGCTGTGGTTTCCCATTAGTGAAAGAATTTTCGGAATCAGATTAGTAGTTTCAAAGATTACTTACTTCAGGTAAATTTTGTAAGTATGTACGTAGGGGACGTACAAACTTACAAAATTTAACTCTTCATGCTATGTATTCGAAGATCTTTGGCAGACGTTACGGGTAGTCAGAAGCCCAAAATTTCCCAAATATGTTGGGTCGGCTTTCAGTCTAACCGGATGCAGCTGAATGCCAGTATTTTACATGGAGCGCTGCCTATCTGACCTCCACAACCCAGTAACTGGGTAATACGGTACCTCTTAGTAAGACTGGTTGTTAGACTTTCGGGCTTCTGACGACCCATAACGACTGTCAAAGATCCACGAATGGCAGCCGGGACCAACGGCATATCGTCTTTTCCGAGGCACGGAGGAGTCTCGGTATGTAAAGATGGTCACCCATCCACGGACCAACCACGACAATCGTTGCTTAACCTGATCGGTCGACCTGTGCGGCTGTTATTACTGAGTAACGAGCCTCTCTTTTCGATTGTTCTTACCATTATCAATGAATGAATGCTGTTTCTCCAACCTACCGCGGCGTTTTTCACTGCACGGATCCAACTGTACCTGAAAACAAAACCACAATTTATTTATTGTTACCTAGCTGCGTCCCGCGGTTTCACCCGCATAAGTGTCTATCCCGCGGGAATATCGCGATAAAAAGTATCCTATGTTAGGACCCAGGTCATGGTCTACCCATATGCCAAGTTTTATCAAAATCCGTTCAGCCGTTTTACCGTGAATGCGTAACAAAACTCATTTTCGCATTAATAATATATATTACTTGGGATATCTAGTAGGATTTAAGAGCAGGCTCCCTATTTTTATGTTAATTTGCATGAATATTCTGAAACAGTCACACTTATAAGGAAAGTTAAACTGTAGTATATGATTTATTGGATCTTTTTCTTTCCATGTTGAAGACAGTTAAGTACATAATTGTAATATTTTCTCTCAATACATTTTATTAAAAAATTATGTCTTTTTTAAGGATAATTCTAAAAAACAAACAAAATTGTTTAGCTTTATGTCTAAAATAAATATTTACAGCAAGAAAATATAGTTTATTATCAGACACAAGATATTTTTTCTCTACATCAATTATTACTTTAGTTATAAACGAAATAAGAATTGAGACTTACGCTATTTAGTTTCGTGCTCGAACACGCTCACAGAGCGCACGCGATATTCAACTTTATTATTGATGTATTAGCGTTTAGCACATAACGGAGTAGCGGCGAGCGAGGGGCGGAGCTTGCATACGAAATTTGATTTAGACTGCTTGCTCTTAATGTTAATAATACAACTAAAAACATTACAATACACTATACTTCAACCATTTCGACAGAACAGACTGTATTTCTTCATTCGGAAACAAATATAAATACTTAGAGTTTTAAATCAAATTAAAATACCCTAACTTAAAATCAAATGTTTGTGAAAACGAAATTAATAAACATTCATTTGTAATTTACTCCACTAAATTCGAACATAAGAAACGAGAATTTTAGCCTAGGATGCCACGAGCTATTTTTTTCGCGCACTCAATTTTCAACGCTCTGCTTACCGCTGAGAGTTGAAAATCTATCAGTGTTTTCTTGGCGCGCTGGGATACGCTCAAGGATTCTCAACGCTCGGATAAATACCGAGAATTGAGAAAGCAGTACGCGAAAAAAAAAATTAATAAAATCGCCTGTGCGTACCTGGGCTTATGCCGTAAACTTCGAAACTTTGAAGAAAAAAAACAATGGTATCATCAAACACTCACTCTCTGTTCAACATTCTGCTGTTCATTCTGTGTGACAGCCGGGTCGTACAGCACCGGCGGGTTAGCCGGGTCGAACTGGTACACAGTGCCGTCTGGATTGGTGAGCGGACGTCCGGTCTGAAAAATACAGAGAAAATGTTTTGAAAAGGTAGTGTTACCATCATCATCAGCTTCTAACATTCCCACTGGGACACAGGCCTCCTCGCTGTGAGAGGTAGTGGGCCGTAAACCACCACGCGGGCCCAGTGCGGGTTGCTAGATGTCACATGTCTACGAATATTCGGTTCTAGGACCTGCCGGTTGACTCACGATGTTTTCCTTCACCGTTTTGAGAGCAGTGGTGATGAAATAATTTACACAAAGTTAAGCGCCAGCGTGGTTTTAAATCAAATCATTTATATGGATGGAGTAATTGAAATATGGAGAAGTCTCTTGAAGCTGCGTGAATGTGCGTGATCAATCGCCGCCCGTTCGATGTCCACCGCGCACAGGATGGATGGATACTCGTAGCAGGACATGAAATAAGTTTTTACTCCGTCGGTGTAATAGGGAATATTCAAAATATTCATATTCAAAACGTATCCATTATTTTAATATACATTGTGTAGGAGTCAAGAAACAAATTCCAATATTTTTTACATTTTTTAATACATTACTTATTTTACAATTAATTAATTTATGTTGCGTTTTTTTGGTGGAACGGAACGCAAACTCAAAACGCGTCCTCTTCGAAAATGCCGGAAAAAGTGACGAAACAAAACATGTGAATAAAATCTATTCTTTGCTAAATGCTTGAAATCTCACTAAGGTAAATATGTAAGTGCGATTTCTACTTGAATAAAGCATAAACAATAATTTAATATATAAGATTTGGGGCAAAAAACAGATGTAAACAAAGCAGTTTCGTGAACAATGATGTCACATCATGACCGCGACAGAAACGGACGTTTGAACTGTAGTAGAAAATTGTTGGAGTTTCATAATTTTTATGAGCATCAATCAGAAGTTCAATTTAACTTTCAATATTTTTCTTAGGTTTATATTACTGTCTATTATTGAGTTAGTGACAAAAAAAAATACATGCATAATCCCTATTGCTGTAAGGCGTTCCAGTGAGAGGATAAATAAATAAATTACTATGCAAGCCTATTCGAACCTACGACCTAACCTACTTGTAAGTCACTGGGCCCAGTGGTGGCCCAACAACCGCGACTTAGGAATATTTATCTCTAGAATGTAATGACGTCGATGTAGCTAGCAGAAACTGAAAATTTGGTAGGCTACTGCCCGACGATGCATGTCGGGACGTTGTATATATGCTAGTCGCGCGGTAAACTCTGCTTGCGCGATGCAGGATTTTTCGTGACGCCAGCGGGACGCGTAGTTCGCATGTGGCGCTGTAGATGCCGCCACATATCTACTACAAACAGTGTCTATAGATAGAAATCTAGGTTTAAGCACTCACAACCGGCGTGGGTGTATGACCAGCACCCTAATTGCGTAACACAGTTTGAATGATTTTGAAGTATACAACATTATTTTTTGTATAATGCGAAACCTGAATATAGTTTGTTCAGATTAAGGAACTGAATCGATTTCAATAATTTTTACACCATGTTATATTTTATCCCAAAAATATTTAAGTGTGATGGAAAATGTTATCACCATTTAATTACTTACAATACAATCGCCGTACGGTTAGGTACCTACTGCTAAATTATTATCAATGAGCGCAAGACGACCCTGGAGGCGCGGGGCGCCGTTAGCCTGTTTTTGTACGGACAACCCGGTAACATAACTACCTTATAACTTTGAGATTTTCCATAATACAGTTTTGAAATTTTGTACATAGATTCTTTACATAAAAATACTACACACGTGTTTCGGGTTTGGCATATACTAAAACTAATATTGTATAGCTAATCCATTGCTTCATATGTTCGAAAAATTTGTCTGCTCAACAACGTAAATAACGGAATGAATATAATTGAACTGTCAAAATGAAACCCGCTGATGTATGAACGTAGGCGACGCAAAAGGAGTATGTAAGGAGCGTAGCAGGTGGCGTTCTATAGTTTCTGCCTACCCCCATGGGAAGAAGGCGTGAGGTTATGTATGCGTGTGTATTACTCACATGTGGGTGTATAACCATGGCACCGGTTGGTACGGCCGACATGTCGGTAACACACCAGACCACGCCTGCGTTCTCTACGTTAGTTGATACCGGTATGTTTGCGTTAACAGCCGGCTCGGGACTAGCACCACCTGCAAAAAATATGAAAAAATTTGTGGGTCAATATTTATTTATTTAACCATTTATGTACACACATATATATAAACATGATAATCTTTTATTTAACTGACCTGTAGGCGAAGGAGTGATAGAGTCAGTACTGCGAAGACTGAGGGTCTTGTATCCTGAACTGGATGGAGACAGGCGCCAACTGCTGGATGCCAGGTCACCTGTAACATGACAAATAATATACCATAATGAGATGTGAGGCTCGGATTATTATGACAATATGCGTAAATAAAACAGTGACTGAATGAGAAAGTGAAAAAAAAAAGAGAAAAAAAAAAAAATGACGGAACATTAAATTTACAGCTCATAATTGCCATGAAATTGAGAATAGTTCACACGAGTGACTAGTTGGCACGAGAGTGAGAGTAGTTGACACGAGAGTGATAATAGTTTACACGAGTGAGAGTAGTTGACACGAGAGTGATAATGGTTGACATGAGAGTGTGAATAGTTGACACGAGAGTGATAATGGATGACACGAGAATGATAATAGTTGACCCATAGTGTGAGTAGTTGACACGAGTTTTAATGGTTGACACGAGATTGAGAGAGGTTGACACGCAAGTGAGAGTAGTTGACAGAAGAGTGATAATGAATGACACGAGAGTGAGAGTAGTTGACACGAGAGTGATAGAGGCTGACATGCGAGTGGGAGTAGTTGACACAAGATGACACGAGAGTGGTACCAGTTGACAGAACACGTGAGTGATTGAGAGTGACCGTCCCTCACTGTTGAAGGTATTGTTGAAAATCGACCAAAATTTAACTCATACCTTGTCTACTAAGCAGCCTGGGAGTATGCGGCTCTGCTGCAGCATATCCTCCGAAGCTGTGACTCTTGGAGACAGGACCCCGGGCACCGCGCCAGGAACCACTCGACCCTGGAACACTGCCTTCGAGGGATTGCACCTGGCGAAGGATTAAAGAGATGGTATTTAAGAGTATGCGTCAGCATGGTACTCGTATGGGTGTAATAATTGCCTGAAATAAATGATATTTAATTTTAAAACTTCTCAAGAGGCACTAACAGGCGGACACTTAAGCGTCGCTCAATTATAAGTTGCCGTTGATACATATGATATTTGAGGCACTTTTTTTTTCTTTTTTTTTTTTGCAGTCAAATTCTGAACAAATCGTTCTTACACCTGACCGTTTTTGAAACAGAACTCGACAATAATGGATTTTCTAAGGAAATTGCTGGTGGCTAAAACTTAGCAACAATGAAATTACATACAACTTTGCTGGCGTCTATTCAAGTAGCGCCGAACGGGCGACTTTGCTCATAGAATGTTGACAAAATAGTGACCATATTTCATGCATTTTTGAGTAAAAGCTTTAAATAAGTGTTGAGCCTCGAGTAGACTGCCTTGTTGGTCCAGTGGTCGTAAGTGCTACTGCGGAGCATGAAGTCCTGGGTTAGATTCCCAGGTCGGGCAAAGTGATTATAGTTTTGTGCCCGGTTGATGGTAATAGGCTCGCCCCCTATTAAATGGGACTTACACATAACTGGCGAAATGTGGGTGTACTACAGGTACACTTTTGCCCAACCCTTCGGGGAAACAAGGCGTGATGTTATGTAGCTCTAAACAAGTAAAACATAGTCGGATTAAAAGTTCGATATTCAATAATGGCTCGATCGTTTACAAAATAAATCTGGTTTTGTAATAAGCACCAAAAGTACTCAAGAACATACCTTCAACAGTTTATTCCTTACACCACCTTCGGGCGTCAGCACCTTGATAGGTCCCGATGCAAGCCACGGCCACTGTGACTCATCTTGCTGTAACCAAATAGAAATGTGTCAGTTAAAGAGTCGGGTAATAGCCGTTCTCGTCGTCAATCCCGCCGTGTTTGAAGACTAGGGTCTTCAACCAATGCGTCCTGCCCGTTATGACATACGGTGCCGAAACGTGGACACTGACAGTCGGGCTGGTCCACAAATTCAAGGTCACTCAGCGTGCTATGGAGCGGGCTATGCTCGGAGTTTCTTTGAAGGAAAAGATCATGAATGAAGTTATCCGGAAGAGAACCGAGTTACCGACATAGCCTGCAGAGTAAGCAAGCTGAAGTGGCACTGGGCTGGCCATGTTTGTCGAAGGACCGATGGCCGGTGGAGCAGACGAGTCCTGGAGTGGAGACCGCGTATTGGCAAGCAAGCGTAGTGTGGGGCGCCCCCCAGCTAGATGGACCGACGATCTTAAGAAGGTGGCTGGGTCAGACTGGATGCGGAAAGCGGAGGGCAGGGTGTTGTGGCGCAGCCTGGGAGAGGCCTATGTCCAGCAGTGGACTGCTGTAGGCTGAGTTGATTGAATAGCCGTTGACCTTGGCCATACAAACGCGCGTGGCGCTCACGCTTCGGCGTTCGGTTTCATAGGAAATATTAAAAAAAAATCCAAAGTTACCTCCAAACCGAACAATAAACCGCAGGTATTAAAAATATACTTCAAATTAGATAATTAAACTTTGCATATTAACTGAACTATAAAGCAGGTCTTATGTTATTTTTTTTTTAAATTACCATTATTTTCACCGTAAAAAGAAATAAAATAAAATATCGGTGCCTTGAAGTCTTCTCCCTGGCACCGTCTCGCGTGACCGCCAGCAGTAGGTGCGAGCGAGATAAAGAGTGAGGTGGCGCTGAAGTAGTATAGACTCTTAAAAAAATATCTGAAGGAGGATGCGCTAAGGTAGCCCGCGAAATTCAAAAAATCCTACCTTATTTCTGAAATAAACATTCAGTAGGATTGTTTGAACTTAAGAGAGTTGTAATGCTGATTCTAATGATTATAATTCTGTAAAGCCATATTTGTTACGGCCGCGAATCATATTTAAATGAACATAAAACCTGTTACTGACCAGCAAATTGCAAAAAACGTAAGAAAATTAGAATTTTGCGGGCTACCTTAGCGCATCCCCCTTATGTAGTTTGAAAGTAACATCGTTTCGTATCACATAAAACACGATATTATTTTTAAACTACTTAAGATATTTTCATGTTTGTTTTTGTATAAACAGACTATTTTATCATATCATTTTCATCATGGTTGGCTTCCACTCTGGAAGTCAACCCCAACATAGTTGGGAAATGGCAGACAGATTGATTGACACCTTATCGTTTTATGACGTGCAACTATACTATAGACTAAGACTACGAACTAAGATAGTTACCGAGCTAAATATCCTCCGTCTCACTTTCTCGTACTCCCTCTCTCTCTGCTCCAGAGACTTGCTTCTGTTGTTAGCGAGCGAGCCCGCGCCCGGCTCGTCCAGAGAGTGGGTGTCGCGTTTTAGTATGGACCTGTTCAAAAATAATTATAATTATTAGTGTCTCTCTTGTTCTCGTTAAAATGGGTCAAAATATTTTTCCAGGGGGCTTTTTAAACTAATCAAATTTGGTATCACTTAAAAAGGTTTAGCAGGTGGAGAAACAGAACGTCAAAAATATCAGGTCTGTTTTTGGAACGAAGTTCTCTAACGCTTTTCGCTGTAGGAGTAAACTGGCAGAAAAGTGTTTATAGTTGCGACTATCTTCTTCTAATTCACACTTTGACTTTGAGAGAGAGAGAGAATGTGTGAAATTGGTCAAAAATAAAATCCAAGATGACGGCAGCGAAAATTGACACATTTTTCAGCATGGGTGTCATTTTCATAGTTTGAAAGTTACATAGTTTGCGATAGTTTCATAGTTTTCGTAGTTTGCGAAGGAGCTACTGAAGTTAAAATGTAAATCCAAGATGGCGGCTGCGAAAATTTTGTTTTTCCGTCTGCTGCCTTTGCTGTCTTTGTCATTCGACAACTTTTAATTCTCATCCCAATCTGACTAAATAATTATTTTATATTTCTAATATATATTTTTTTTATTTCAGTATTCGAAATAAAATGCATCATATCACTTTGAGTTCCACTACACATCAATAATCAATACCCACTTGTTTTTTCGCGATTTTGTGTTGATGAGAACTTACCCCCTTTTATTTCACGATAGTTTTTTTGCTATTAATATGTGTTAAATGGTTGTTATTTACTTGGCATGTGGCACGTCAGGCTGGTGGCGGAGCGGACTGGGAGGAAACGTGGCTGTGCACCATTCTTTGAAGCTGGTGCACGGGATCCTTCCACCAGAGGTTCCTAAAAGCAAGTTCATGATTTAGCCAACACTGACTGTATCTGTGTTTTTGTGTGTTATTGGACAATTTAACGACCTCTAGACATATAATTTTTCTGACATTCATTGTATCGTGTTTTTATAAGTTTTTACTTAATTTCACAGTTAATGTAACTCAACAGCAAACCAACATTTATGTTTTGCAGTGCCCTGACAGGGATTCATGTACAAAAACCGATAATTTATTGTAAAATTTGTGAAGTGCATGAGAGCAAATAAATAAACATTATTATGATTTTACGTTATGTTAACCGCTTACTTCGGCTTACTAAAACTACAATAGCCCGTTAGTCACGTTCAATTGTATACGACAAACGTCACTGAAAATAAACTTATTTAAAAACCGGCCAAGTGCGTGTCGGACCACGCATAATGAAGGGTTCCGTAGTTAGGATGAATTTACCCCAAGAACAAACTTAACTTTGTAGTTGAAAAAATGTTCTCCCGGCCGATTTTTTATACAGGATATAAAGACATCCGGTTAACACCGGACATATTTTTTAAAACGTTTGACTGCCTCGTTGGTCTAATGGTAGCAAGCGCTACTGCTGAGCATGAGGTCCTGGGTTCGATTCCCAGGTCGGGCAAAGTGTTATTGGGTTTTTTCGCCAGGAATTTCTCAGTAGCAGCCCGGAGTCTGGATCTGTGCCCGGTTGATGGCAATAAGCTCGCCCCCTATTACATGGGACTTCAACATAACTGGCGAAACGTGGGTGTACCTACTATAGGTATACCTCTGCCTAACCCTTCGGGGATTACAGGCGTGACGTTATGTATGTATGTATATTTCTTTAAATTCTAATTGCAATCCAGTTAATATAACTTACCGCTCTTAGACACTAATACCGAAGTCTTGTTGGTCATATCGAGATGATGCGACAGTTGGAACAGCGCAGCGCAGCGGTGCACCAGCATACGACCGTATGACGTCATCACCGGGAAACGGACTATGCAGCGGCTGTGACAGAAATAGTAATTAGTTAGTAAAAGTAATTCCATCATTCTCCTGCCCTTATCCTAATTTATTTGGGTTCGGCGCAACATGTCCCTTTCTTCCATACTTCTCTATTAGTCGTCATCTCGTTCCGTGTGGCGCCGGACGTAAAGAATAGCACCACCCTATTTCTTCCCGTGGGTGTCGTAAAAGGCGACTAAGGGACTTACTAGAGAATGGGCAGCAGCGTTCTCTATGCATATTAACACCATACTGCGATCGCCAACCCGCCTGCCAAGCGTGGCGATTATGGCAACCCCTCCTTTTGGGGGAGGCCTATGTCCAGTAGTAGTCGTCATCTCGATAGTCACCCCCTTTCTAGCCATATCATCTTTCACACAGTCCATCCATCGTTTCTTTGGTCTTCCCCTACTTTTATAGCCATTGAGATTCATACTCAAAACTTTCCTCACGATATTTCTCTCATCACATGCCCATACCATGACAGCCTATTTCCGCACAACTTTTCAGTCACCGGTGCCACTTTCAGACTTCCTCTTATGTATTCATTTCTTATTCTATCCATTCGTGTCACACGTGTCTCATTCCTCTTTGAATTCTTCCTTCTAAGTAAAACAGTTTATTTTCCGAAAAACATCATATCTTTCACCAAAGGAGAAAAAGCCTGATGCCATGTGAAAATTTTAGGGGAAACCATTAAAACTGTTTTCCTACATTATTTTCTTGTTTACGACCTAATAATCGCAGAACCTTCATCTTTGGATGACTCTTTAAATTAAAATTTATTGATATATAAAAATAAAAAAACCGGCCATTTGCGAGTCTGACTCGCGCACGAAGGGTCCCGTAACATTATCTATAAAAACGGCAAACAAAATCACGTTTGTTGTATAGGACCCTTAAATATTTATGTTATTCTGGTTTTTAGTATTTGTTGCTATAGCGGCAACAGAAAATTTCAACTGTCTAACTATCACGGTTCATGAGATACAGCCTGGTGACAGACGGACAGACAGACAGAAGGCGGAGCCTTAGTAATAGGGTTCCCGTTTTACCATTTGGGTACGGAACCCTAAAAACCAGACTAATGTAGTCATGATTCTTGAAGAATAAAATATAGCTCAGTCTTTTACATGGGGCATTTTCTGTTTTAATGACTTTTTCCTTGCTACCCGTATATTACGAAGCTAGACTATGATGTCTGCTTACCCTGTATCGTTGACCAGCGCATGTAATTCTCGTTCTATCTTGAGGAGCGCCATTCTGTCGCGCATGTTCTTATTGAGAGTGTCCCTTATAAAGTGTACCAGTTCAGGACCCGTTGGCTCGTAGCGGTCATCTGAAAACGGATGATATTGATTATTTACAGCAGTCTTATAAAATTCTAGGGGGACGCCCTAGGAGGACATAATAGTGACCTAATTGGTGATGTTCTTCGGAAAGGTCAGGTGTGTAGTACTCGCAACCGGCGTGAGTGTCTGACCAGATGTATGAACGTAGGCGAAGCAAAAGATGTATGTAAGGAGCGTAGCAGGTGGCGTTCTGTAGTTTCTGTTTACCCCCATGGGAAGACGGCGTGACTTTATGTATGTATAAAGTTCTTGAGCGGGGATCACTATGGTAGCTATGCGATTCGCCCTGCCAGGGTTGCGGGTGTGTCCGAAAGGGATATCGTGGCCCTGCCACACAGGCAATTGATGGAACACGGGTGGGTTTCAGTCAGTAAAAGTCTGACGCGCCCTTCCGCTCCGCCCAGCAGAAGTTATTAGATATTTTCCCACCCAAAAAAAAATATAAAAAAAGCTACGCCGTTCGTAAAAGATGGGAAGATTTGATGTTAGAAAGGCTACTTTTTTTTTTTTTAAGGTTATGACATTTCGAAAAAAAGATATTATAAGAAAGTAAGTTTGTCTTTGGCCTACCTTGACAAGCCCTGACATTGACATCAAGCAATGGACAACATTGTCAAGCTTTTAACTTTTAAAGTTTTGAATACTAGGCTTTTAGCAATTAGTGTGTTTTTGTCAATTTTTATTATATTTTTATTTTTGCAGTGTCTTGTTTGTGCAGAATAAAAAATATTTTTCTTTCTTTTTTTTTTCTTTCTTACCGGAATCATTTCTCGTTAGCATCTTTGGTCTGATCTCTTTACGTTCTGGACATCTGAAAATAAACATAAAAATGTGAGTTTCATAACATATCAAACGCTTTCCTCGTAACGCCCTTACAGGTCGTTTACATTAAGCAATCTATACTAATACTAGCTGACCCGGCTTCTTCGCCCTTATACCGACAACAGCGCCACCTACCGGGTCCAATAGTGTTTTCAAACCATCCAGGAACCCATTGAAATATAAATACAAAATTTCAACCAAATCGGTCCAGCCGTTTAGGAGTTAGGTGACAAACACACGTACAGAAGAATTACACTAATATTATAAAGGCGAAAGTTTGTGAGTGTGTGTGTATGTTTGTTACTTCTTCACGCTCTAACGGCTTGACCAATTTTGATAAAATTTTGTATGGAGTTTTCGCCATTTCTTCTCAGGGGTAGTCAGATAGGAAATGTCGACTACATCTAGCTTATTTTTTACTTTTAATATGACGTGTAAAAGTGATTCCGATATCCTATTTACAGAATAAACGATTTCATTTCATTTCGTTTTCTTCTTCTTTGGATTAAGTAGTATAATTTCAATAACCTAAATACAATTAATACTGTAGCTAGTGGAAGGGCGGAATGTCCTTTATTTTGTTTAAAAAGACATTCCTACAAGAAAAGAAAAATGTAACTACGAGTAATTGTAACTAAATTTTGGAACGCCGACGTTTCCCCTCTCGGAGGTGGGCGCTAATGGCTGCAACACAGTTTTAAAAACTAATGTAGCTGTTAACGAACACTAAAAAAATTGTATATCTGTGTTTTTGTTTCAATAAATATTTATATTTGTTTGTAAGTTATTGAAATCAACATCTTATTATTTATTATTTCCCACCAGGAGTTTCTCAGTGGCAGCCCGGACTCTGGATTTGTGCCTAGTAGATAGCAAAAGGCTCGCCCCTTATAACATGGGACTTAAACTACTAAAACTTAAAAAAATACTTTTTTTTGACTATTCTATTCTTATTATATTTTAAATGATTTTGAGTTGACATTGAATAGTATGGTTTTGATGTGATAATTATGTTGTAAATTTTTAAATGACCATATATTGTTAGTGAATAAATTGAATTGAATTGAATTGAAAAACATAACTGGCGAAATGTGGGTGTACTATAGGTACACCTCTGCCTAACCCATCATCACCTGCCTAGCCTTTTTCCAACTATGTTGGGGTTGGCTTCTAGTCTAACCGGATGCAGCTGAATACCAGTATTTTACATGGAGCGACTGCCTATCTGACCTCCACAACCCAGTTACTGGGTAACACGATATCCCTTGGTAAGACTGGTTGTCAGACTTTCGGGCTTCTGACGACCCGTAACAACTGTCAAAGATCTACAAATGACAGCCGGGACCAACGGCTTAACGTGCTTTCCGGGGCACGGAGGAATCTTGGTATGAACAGATGGTCACCCATCCATGAACGAACCGCGGCAAGCGTAGCTTAACCTGATCGATCGACCCGTGCGGCAGTTATTATTTAGCCACAAGCTCCTCACACCTCTGCCTAACCATTTGGGGATTACAGGCGTGATGTTACGTTGTTTTATACCATAGAAAAGTGGACTTCGAAATCAAAATCACTATAACTTGCCGATCAGTCCAGTAAGGCCCGGCGCGGCACGGCATGGCTAGGTATTTTTAGGCGACGAATAAAAGTGTAACTTAATAGTATTGAAATAAAGTTGAAATTTCAATGTTAACGGTCGTAAGTACAAAAACAATACCGCGGTATGCTTAC
Source organism: Tiliacea citrago (assembly GCA_963921375.1). Classification (NCBI taxonomy): domain Eukaryota; kingdom Metazoa; phylum Arthropoda; class Insecta; order Lepidoptera; family Noctuidae; genus Tiliacea; species Tiliacea citrago. Next base: position 13,000,351 of record OY992807.1, on the reverse strand, counting down.
GACCGTTAACATTGAAATTTCAACTTTATTTCAATACTATTAAGTTATAAGGCAACGGTGCAGTTTAAAAGAAGATGTAGTAACAAAAATTGAAAAGAGTATGCTTAGATGGTTTGGTCATGTTGAGAGGATGAGTGAAATGCGACTAACAAAAGGTATTTATAAAGCAGAGGTGAGAGGAAACGCCGGGAGGGGACGCCCTAGGAGGACATATAGTGACGAAATTGGTGATGTTCTTCAGAAAGGTCAGGTGCGTAGTACTCGCAATCGGCGTGCGTGTATGACCAGATGTATGAACGTAGGCGAAGCAAAAGGAGTATGTAAGGCGCGTAGCAGGTGGCGTTCTATAGTTTCTGCCTACCCCCATGGGAAAAAGGCGTGAGTTTATGTATGTATGAATGTAAGTTAAGTTATATTTTTATTCGTCGCCGAAAAACACCTTGCCATGCCGGCCGCCAATGGGTGCCGGGGCTTTATTTACCTGCGAACAAAATCCTGGCAACAAAGCACATCGACTCACCTACAGTAATAAGGCTGGTCGTCAACATCGAGACTGCTCGATTTTCTCATCGTGTCGTTGTTATTAGATGCGCCTGTGAAAATAATAATAATATTTTTTTTATTTCAGAAAAACACATTTACGGTTCGCAAAACAATATTCAAAGTAAAAATGGAACATTCCAGAAATAAGGGAATCGTTGGTGTCTGTACTAATGAAAAAATCATTGTATCACAAACACCAGCGCCTTCCAAACTAGGTTATATTAAAAAGTGCTACATGGTAAACTTTTAAAAATTTTACAGGGTGGCATACATCGACGCGAAACCTGTTACCATGGATTCAGTACATCATACTCGACCCCCGTGCGTTGAAATTTCTCGTCGGTAATTAAAAGAAAAAACAGCTGTTTCCTACAGAAGTGCAATACCTACTCGGTCAAAATGTATGGAACAGCGAATTTTTGTTTTAATAACCGACGAAAAATTTTAACGCCGGGGGGTCAAGAATGATGTAGGTACTGAATCCATGGTAACACGATGCGCGTCGATGTCCCTTCCACCCTGTATAAAATAACGGTAGAAGTAATTTAAAAACAATATATTTTGTTTAAAATGCAATGCGAGCCATTAGTGGTTAAAGTTTTGATGAATAAAATCATTCCTCTTGTTTTCTGTGGGAGTGATTTCGTGAAAAGAGACGGAAGAGTGTAAAATCAAAAAAAAATCAAAAGTCATTTATTCAAACTAGGCTGAGAATCAGCACTTTTCGAACGTCAAAAATCATAAGACAGTCCCCCAAAAACGCCCACCCTTCACCACTTCCTAGTGCTTTAGCTGGGAAGAAGAAGTGGCGCAACAAACTCCCCAGCAGCACAGCTGTCTGTTGTAACAGGTTGTTGTGTAACAGCAAGTGATAGCTTGAGCATGGAATAAGTAAGTACTTTATAATAGCATGGAATTAGTAAGTACTATATATAGTGTTGACGGCATGGTTGGCACAGTGGTTAAGCGATTGACTGCTGCGATGCGTGTCGCGGGTTCGATCCCCGCACGGAACAAATATTTGTATAACCTATAAGTAGTTGTTCTGGGTCTGGCTGTTTGTGTATGTGAGTTTAAATGTTTGTAAACGCACCCACGATACAGGAGAAATTCCTAGTGTGGGAAAACGTTTAAAAAAAAAATGTAAGCAGAGGGGGTCTAATTTCGACCAATGGGCGATCACTCAATCAACTCAGCATAGGCCTCTCACAGGCTGCGCCACAACACCCGTCCTCCGCTTTCCGCGTCCAGTCTGTCCCAACCACCTTTTTAAGGTCGTCGGTCCATCCAGCGACCACTAGTAATGAATAATTATTCGAATAAATATTTCAGTATTTAGCTTTTTTAAATTTTGAGGTTAATCTCTGTCGCTTATTACCAAGGTGAGATATCAGATGTTACACATCCTATGCGACTACAGTAAGGCTCTCTCGTTTTTTTTTTAATTAGTTCAGTTGTAGAAGAATGTATACTCGCGGAATGAAATGTCTAAAGCACCGACGATGTACTTGATGACAATGACAGTTCAAAAAAGTGACAGGTGAAAGAATTGCTAACTTTTTCATTCCGCGAGTGAACATCCCTCTGACCAAATGTATTTTCTGTGAAATGTATGTAGGTATGTAATATTGTTCCTGTATTTTCGGACACAGGACGTGTCGTGCCGTGTGGTGCCAGACGTAAAGAATAGCACCACCATATTTCTTCCCGTGGGTGTCGTAAAAGGCGACTAAGGGACTTACTAGAGAATGGGCAGCAGCGTTCTCTATGCATTTTAACACCATACTGCGATCGCCAACCCACCTGCTAAGCGTGGCGATTATGGCAACTCCCCCCAAAATGACAAGCACTAAGAAAAAACCGGCCAAGTGCGTGTCGGACCACGCACAATGAAGGGTTCTGTAGTTAGGATCAATTTATCCCTAAAACAAACTTAACATTGTAGTTGAAAAACATGTAGCCTTATACATCGATATACGCCACGGTCAATTTTCCAACTGAAAATTTAAGTTTGTAAGTTTTTTTTAATGTAATAAAACTACAAATTTACAATTTTCGGAATTTTTCCTTTATTTGTGCTGTGAGACCTTGCTTGTTGCCAAATTTCATGATTTTAGGTCAACGGCAAGTACCCTTTAAGTTTTGATTTATTTGCGAGTATAGAAATATGTCGCTTACATCGCCGTATTTTTTTATTGCGTTGACTTGGAAGCTTGATTTTTTTAGAGCTTCAAGGGACCATAGACCTGCGTATTTGTTATTAATTTCAACTTGATACCTCCACGCGTTCCTGAGAAAAAGGGTCTTGACAGACTGACAGACAGACGGACAACGAAGTGATCCTATAAGGGTTCCTTTTTTTCCTATTGAGGTACGGAAGCCTAAAAACGAGAAACGGTCGTGTTTGGGGGAGTCTTTCGGCTGAAATGAAGATGATGGTGACCTGTGTCATCGGAGGAGTCGGGGCAGTCGTCGGGGCATACGATGCCGGAGTCCTGCTTCGTCGTGCAGTAGTGGCGGCGACGACGTCCTCTGAAATACAAACATATTATTTTTATTATATATTATATAAGAATATTATTTTAATAATCTCGTGGCTAAATGATAACAGCCGCCCGGGTCAGTTCGTGGATCGGTGACCAACCATTACATATTGAGACCCTCCCGTGCCTCGGAAAGCCTGTCATTCGTAGATATTTAACAACCAAAGTCTGACAACCAGCCTTACCAAGAGATATCGTGTTACCGAGTAACTGGGCTGTGGAGGTCAGATAGGCAGTCGCTCCATGTAAAATACTGATATTAAACTGCATCTGGTTAGACTGGAAGCCGATCCTAAAGCTGGGAAAAAGGCTAGTCAGATGGATAGGTGACGATTACCTCTGTATGTAGCTGGGTGTGTGTAAGAGCGGGTTTTATCGTTTTTTGCTGATGCGATTTGTCTGCAGAAGCGTCACATAAACGACTTTGACTTTGTCATCTGCAGTGCCATTCTGTAACTATCTCACCGTGAAAACTTAGATGAAGTGAGCGTGGTTGGAGTGAACTGTCAGTCAGTGTCATCCCACCTGATGCTAGGGATGGATCAAGTATTACATTTACAATCATAATCAAGATTTTAATAATATTTTTAATGCAAATTCTGTTGATCATTTTATATTATTTCAAAGCTAGTATTTAATAAATATAGTAATGTTTAAGGACTAGTCTAGGAAAAAAACAAAGTTGAGTTTCTAACTGAATTTCTGTTCTGCAATTTTATTTAAAAACCTCCTAATTAGTAATGTTTAGACACTTAAATACTGGCTTTGAAATAATATTAAATGATCGATAGAATTAGCATAAAAATATTATTAAAATCTCGATTATGATTGTAAATGTAATCCTTGGTCAATCCCTAGCATCAGTGGAATTACACTGACAGCTTACTCCACGTAAGTATTCACGGTGAGATTTTTACAGAATCGACATGCTGTTCCCGTCCACCACTCTGCAAGGCGCGTGCCAGTGACTCCTGGCATGCTCTACACAATTTATTTCATTTGTTTTCTCTGCAGTCATTGTCGCAAGACGCGTAATACTCGTGGCCACAGGGTCTCACCAAGAGGAGGCCTGTGTTTTAGCAATGGGAGCTTCATAGGTTTATGTTAGGCAGATGATAAGGTACCTGCAGTGGACGCACGCGGCGCAGTAGCCGCACACGCAGCTCACGCGCGGGTTGTTTGATAATAAGTCGCGCGGCGCGTCTGAATGCCAGCGACGAGCGCGGTAACGCTCGTGGTGCGAGTCGTCCCAGCCGCCTGATGTTATCTATGAGAGATTTAACTGCTGTTAAAAAGAGATGGAGAAACCTATCGTACCCATCCCCTTTAACCAACTACGCAGGTGGCTACAGAAGTTCACCCACACACAAGCGGAGAACTGGTGGACCTCTACACCGGGCTGCAGGCAGTCCAGGGAAGTCATGCCATCCTTAGATGGCAGACTAACCAGGCGTTTGCTACGCCTGGACAGGAACGGCCTACGCTTGGTGACGGGGACCATTACGGGACACTGCTCACTAAACAAACACTTCCACACTATAGGCATAACGGACAACCCTCTGTGCAGGGCTTGCATGGAGGCTGATGAAACCGTTGCGCATGTGCTCTTTGACTGCACAGGCGTCAGCCAGATCAGAACAGAAACCCTCGGGTCACCCAAATACTTCACAGATATTCTAAGCAGACCAGAATACCTAATCAGCTTCTGGAGGGAGGTAGGCTGTTTGGAATAAACCCACTGACGGCCGCCATGGCCCACGCACAATGGTCCACATGAAGGACTAAGTGCGGAAACCAAACCCTCTCACATACACAGAACTTAGAACATAGAAGAGATGGAGAAAAGCTAGGATGAAATAAGTTTTGACTTTCGAGACTAGTTGAGAGTAGGGCCTATATTGCGTTACGACTAGACGGAAGTCTGAAAGCTTCTGTCAAAGAAGTACTTACCCTCTGCTGAAGCTGAAGAAATGGACTTCGAGTCAGAATTGCTTAGTTTGAAAACATTGTAAAAGCCAATTATTTTTAAAAGAGTAACCGTGGGGTTTCTTGCCGGCTCTTCTCCATAGGTAACTACCAATTGGAACCGTGCACCTAGCTTCTGACGTTTCATAAGTGCCCATGTACCTATTTACTTAAAATATGTACATTACCATGTACATATTTTGATATTGAATGTGGTTGCAAAAATCAGATCGCAGCAGGTCTATGTCTTAACGCATTTTGGTAGAATAGAAGCATAGTGTAGTAGAGAAAAGACTAGGCTGATGAAAATTGGAAGACTTGAACGAAATAATGCCCAAAAGGATACATAACCACAGAGGTGACATTATGTAACTTAAGATTATCAATAATACATATACATTTAAATAAAAAATAAGCAAGTTAGGTATTGCAACACTCACCTGAATCTCAACGGGCAACTTCTTCTTAAAATGATCACTATCACTATGTTTCACATCACTACACCTAACACTAACAGGACTAGAATCGTCACTCACACTCACAGTTCGTACATTACTCGCTATCTCTGCTGTAGCGACGGAGTTCACCACGGTAGGCGACGACTTGACCACACTAGGCGGAGAGGTACCCACGGTAGGCGGAAAGTTGCCTACGATAAGCGACGTTGTGATATTACTCGCGGCGTTACCAACGTCATTCGCGCCATTTTTGATGTTATTCCCGGTGTTACCGACCCCAGGAGCAGTGTTACCAACGCTAGGCGAAGAGTTACCGACGTTAGGAGTCGAGTTTGTGACGGTAGTGGGAGAGATTGTGACTGTAGGAGTGGTTAGTGGTTGCGCGGGGGATAACGCGCGCGGCGGTGAATGCATTTCTCGTATCGCTTGACTGCGTACCAATTGTTTTGATTTGAAGCTCTGAAAAGATAAAAGAATGAATGTTCATTAAAGTTGATGTAAGCAGGAGAGGTTTTTATTTTCGACTAGCTTTTGCCCGCAGCTTCGCCCGCGTGGATTCCGGAAAATATCCCACAGGAACGTGCTATCGGGTTTTTCAAATAACAATTGGTTCACGCGGCGCGCGCCAGTTAAGCTCTCAGCCGGCTTGATTTTTTCCGACATCTTCAACAATCGTCGTCTATTGGTGAAAACTATATGAAAATCCGTTCGGTATTTTGAGTTTATCGCGTTCAGACAGACAGACGCGGCAAAACATGTAGTGATACTACTTTATAGATATTGGCAACACAACACTTTCCTGCTAACTTCTTACATCGCACTTGAAACTTTTTATTTGTTTTTTTTTTATCTGTTGTATATTATATTGTGTGCCTTTTAGTTTGTGGTAAATAAATATATTTTCTTTTTTACTATAGCCTAGTATTAGTCTGTAACTTTTGAGTAAATTTTGTAATAAATAAATAAAGATAACACTGGGCCCGCGTGGTGGATACAGCCCACCACGCGCTCAATAGTAATAATAGCTCTCACAGAGGGGAGGCCTGAGCCTCAGCAGTGGGAACATTGATTATGATTATATTGTTTACTTATGTCTATGCTAAATACATGTATTTTCTTTCATTTTTTATCTTTCTTTATCTATCTATCTACAATGTAGACTCAACATTCAACATCATCGTTCTTCTACCCTTATCCTAATTTGTATGCGATCAGCACAGCATGTCTTTTTTAACCGACTTCCAAAAAGGAGGAGGTTATATGTTCGCTGTATGTTTTTTTATTATTTATTTATTTATTTTATTATTTATGTACACACAGTAAAATACAGAGAGATACGACATAATTATAATACTAGTACAAAGGTACTGCTTATTTCTTAAGAAATTTCTTCCAGCAGACCTGCGAAAGGAGAAATGAAAAAGAGATGTAAACAATAGTGTGAGAACAAGAAGAGAAAAATATGAATATGCGAAGTCTTAAACTAAAATGATAAATATACCTATACTATACCATATACATATAAAATTTACACACGAATACGTACACGTGCAAAAAACTACATATACCTAAACAAATACATAAAGCATATATATACAAACATATATATAAAAATATTCACAGTTGAGAGGAAAGGTAGTGCTCTTTTAATTGATATTTGAATGAGGAAATTGTTTTAAATCACGAATGCTAGGCGGAAGTGAGTTCCACAATCTTACAGCATGCACCGAGAAGGAATAAGAATAGTAGCTAGTTTTATGAGGATGAGATTTAAGGAGGGATCAAAGGTGCGATCTACATGGAGCGTCGCTAGGACGAGCGTAAGAAAAACGCTCCCGCAGGTAGGAAGGATAAGACGGGTTGTGTAAGATGTTGAAGAGGAGACATAAAATCCGAGTGTTCCTGCGAAGGCGGATTGGGAGCCACTTGAGTTCCTTGCGAAGGTGAGAAACATGGTCATACTTTCGAAGACCAAAAACAAAGCGAATGCACAAGTTTTGCATGCGCTCAAGCTTGTTCAGTAGCTCCTCAGTAGCATCCAGATAGCAGGCGTCGGCATAATCTATAATCGGCTGAATAAGCGTTTGTGCCAAATGAATTTTAGTCTTCAAGGGCAGGAGACCTTGAAGGTTTTTCAGCGAATGAAAGGAAAAATGTACCTTTCGACTGACCTCGTTGACCTGATTACGCCATGAAAGATTGGAGTCAATAATGACACCCAGATCTTTGGCGGTTTCGGTATAGTCAATGCGAACACCATCGAGATATAAAGGCATCAGAGATGTAACAGCAGCCACATTGCGAACGAATCTGCTACCTATGATCATGGCCTGGGATTTAGTTGGGTTAATTTGCAAACCAAAAGACTTAGCCCAAACGCTGATGCAAGCCAGATCATGATTCATAGCAGCAATTGCAGAACCCGCGTCAGCTACATTAAAATGTCGGTAAAGCTGCAAGTCATCTGCATAGAGATGAAAACTAGAGGAGATTACTCTGGTAACAAAGTTTATGAAAATAGAAAAAAGAAGAGGAGAGAGGACGCTACCCTGGGGAACACCCTCCGTGAGGCTACACCAATCGGAGAAGGATTCCTCCAGGCGAACACACTGAGAGCGCTCCCGTAGATAAGCACCGAACCAAGCTAAAGCGGAAGAAGAGAAATTTATAGATTTGAGGATACCAAGTAAAATATCGAAATCCACTGAGTTGAAGGCGCTACTAAAGTCAAGCAATACTAGAACAGTGAGGGACTTATTCTCCATTGCCCAGCGGATGTCGTCAGTTACTTTTAAAAGCGCGGTCACAGTACTGTGACCCGAGCGAAAACCGGATTGAAAGGGGCAAATTATCGAGTTGGACGCCAAGAATAATGATAATTGTCTATGAACTATGTGCTCAAAAACTTTAGAGAGAAATGGGAGAATTGAAATAGGTCTAAAGTGTGTTAATAAAGTAGGATTGTTAGTTTTAGGTAAAGGTATTATGTGAGCCTGTTTCCAAACAGACGGAAATGAGCAAGAGGAAAATGAGTGGTTGAAGATGTGAGTGAGAACAGGAAGTAACGTGGAAAGGATAAGAGTTATCATTCTTGAACACAACTTATCATTACCGACTGCTGAAGAAGTAATCGCAAGTATAGATTTCTTAACGTCATCCTCAGTAACATCGCTAAGTTTAAAGTGAGCACATTGTGGTAACGGTAAACTAGAAAGACTCTCCAGTGTCGCTGCTTTGACAGACGAATCAAGAGAAAAGGGAAGGAGAGAGAAATGTTTATTTAGATCATTGAGGTTCACATCCTTACACTGGTTGGTAGGTGACTTGCCTATACCTACAGATTTGAGAAATCTCCATACATCGGAGGAACTGCGGTTAATGAGTTGATCGTGGAAATAGCGTCTCTTAGCATCTTGACACAAATGACTGCAACGATTACGCAAGGATTTGTAATAAGAGAGATTCAGCTCTGAAGGTCTGCGCTTATATCTGCTCTTAGCTTTATCCCTGCGAGCAATAAGCTCTTTAATTTGTAGCGTAATCCATGGTGGATCCATGGTTTTATGTATGTTCACCGATTACTCCGTCAATTGTGGACGGATTATGAAAGTTATTTTTTGTATCGAAGGGTATACTCCCGAGGTGGTCCCATTGCCACCAAAACAGAATCTGATGAGGGGATCCCATGGAAATCGAGGGACATCCTCAAATTTTATAGGCATACCTATAGCGATTCGAGTATTTTTTAAAGTCACTCGTGCATTTGCACTCGAAAGGCCATTTGGTGAAGTTGGGTTTTGGTGAAGTGGAACTGATGAGGAAAACCACAGATGGCCACCGGAACTTCACCGTTGCGATTCGATTAGACACTTTAATATGGTTGCTAAGCAATTTATGCTAGTCAAAATGCATATGGTGAAGTCACCATCAGTTCTCCTGGTTCTCACCAGGAGAACTCCTCAACAATTGACACCCCTGCATCGGGAAAAGCAATATTTTGTAAAAGGTGATGAGCATTTGACATTAGGCTATTGTAAATGAGATAAATTACAAACTGACCCACTAAAAAGTGAAAATTAAAAAAAAAAAACAAAAAAAAAAAACAACCGTCTTCCTTTAATTTCGGAAGTCGGTCGCAAAAAACTAAAAAAATACAGATGCAAAGACACAGACTTCCGAAATTAAAGCTATTTTTCACTTTCTAGTGTTTTTTTGGAAGTCGGTTGTTTTATTTTGTAAAAAGTTTTTTTCTTATTATATCTCTATTGCTCATCATCTCAGTGACTACTGACTACTTTTCTAGCTTGCGACCGCTAGCTAAAAAAATCATTCTAGCTGTATCCTATACAAATAAATAAAATTGATGTGTCTCTTTATAATGTCAAAATAACAGCTTTATACTAAAGCATTATACAGTAGCTACTTATAACAAAACAACAATTTTGTTTTTTTTTGTCGGTCTGTTTGTTCCGGCTAATCTCTTAAACGGCTGGACCGATTTTGACGGGACTTTCACTGGCAGATAGCTGTTGTTATTAGGAGTAACTAAGGTTAGTTTCATTTTAGGCGCTCCACCCACTGCACCGCGCCCCGTCGCGTAGCGCGGTATGGCAGATTTTACCATTGTATGCAAGTATCTCAATTTATATAGAAATCACGCCTAGCACAACACACTGGCGACGCGGAAATGAAAAAAATCTGTCGCTCCGCGCACCGCGGCGGGACGCATCTTCAGTGGGTGAACCGCCTTAGAGAAAGCCACGCGGGCAAAGCCGCGGGCAACAGCTAGTTATAGAATAAAATATGTAAGCTACCATTATATAACGTAGTCTTTAATCACTTGCAAGACCTACAAATCCCTCATTAGCAAAACATAACACCTAACTATATCGTAATAGCCTTGTCAGATAACACATAACATTTATACGAGTATACTCTAAGACCTTGCCTTCGCCTTGGCATTGAGAATAAGGGTGTTTTATTATGGCTGTAGAGTACAATGTAATATAAGCTCTGACGGTATGGTGTAGATTTATGTTTTTAATCTAGATCAGTAGTGTTATGTATTCTGAGCTGAGTGCACTTTCAGTGAAAAAATATTCTTATAGTCGGCAGATTTTGACGATGTTCAGACGCTATTGTAAATATATTTACAAAAAAAAACATTGCAAAGTGAAAATTAACTTTACTAAGGAATATGCATGTATATTTTTTTTTCACTAAATCAATAATAGACAGTAATATAAACCTAAGAAAAGTATTGAAAGTTAAATTGAACTACTGATTGATGCTCAAAAAAATTATGAAACTCCAACAATTTTCTACTACAGTTCAAACGTCCGTTTCTGTCGCGGTCAAGATGTGACGTCATTGTTCACGAAACTGCTTTGTTTACATCTGTTTTTTAGCCCCAAATCTTATATATTCATTTATTGTTTATGCTTTAAACAAGTAGAAATGGCACTTACATATTTACCTTAGTGAGATTTCAAGCATTTAGCAAAGAATAGTTTTGATTCACGTTTTGTTTCGTCACTTCCGGCATTTTCGAAGAGGACGCGTTTTGAGTTTGCGTTCCGTTCCACCAAAGAAACGCAACATAAAAAAATTAATTGTAAAATAAGTAATGCATTAAAAAATGTAAAAAATATTGGAATTTGTTTCTTGACTCCTACACAATGTATATTAAAATAATGGATACGTTTTGAATTACGTGCATATTCCCAATTTCGGAAGTCGGTGGCAAAAAACGAAAATACAAAACCAAAGATACCAAATTTCGAAATTAAAGTATTTTTTCACTTAGTAGTGTTTTTTTTGGAAGTCAGTTGTAATTTTTTTTTTGTAAAAAGTTTTTTTAGTTACTAAGATGAGGATGGAGTGATGATACTCTCTAGTCTAGTCAAAAAGATTTCTGCTCACCCTGTTTCTGTTAAGTTGGCTGGCATCTTCAGAGCCGGCGCCGGCAGCGACGCTCTTTTCCACTTCCGTAGTCTCCATTGCTTACGTATTCACACTGGAAAATAAATAACAAGGGCTTTAGATAATTCTGAAGAAATTAATGTTTATTTTGGGACTGACAAACGTAAATCTAGAAGTTATATGGAGTTATTTAGTTATACATAGGCTTTGTTATATGCAGGTTTGTGTAGTGCCGGACGTAAAGAATAGCACCACCCTATTTCTTCCCGTGGGTGTCGTAAAAGGCGACGAAGCGACAGACGCTGGTAGCACATCTCCGCCGCGAAACCATAGCAGCGAAACCGCAGTAGTTAAATTGTACTGGTTCGCGTCATGTTTCGCTACTCGCATCCGATTCGACTAGCGGAACATGACGCGAACCAGGGGGCCGAAAGCGCTAATTTTGAACGTTAATACCAAAACTAAACCACAAACAAAAACGTTACGTTAGACACATTTCGTATCGCGCTAAACATTTCAACGGAAACGATTTAGCTTTACTTTGGAAGTTACGTTGAAGGAACGATCGATGGAACAATACTCTCACAAAAAAATAGCGCGATACCGTTTCTTACATCAGCTAAACCAAAACCAAAAACGTTCCGTTCGAACGGTAATTACGTTGAGAAATAGCGCGATCAGCCCCCTGTACAATTTAACTACTGCGGTTTCGCTGTGATAGTTTCGCGGCGGTGTGCTACTGGCGTTACTAGAGAATGGGCAGCAGCGTTCTCTATGCATTTTAACACCATACTGCGATCGCCAACTCGCCTGCCAAGCGTGGCGATTATGGCAACCCCCTTTGGGGAAGGCCTATGTTCAGCAGTAGACCGAGTTTCGGTTGAAATGACATAGGCTTTGCATTCAGATATTATAAAGTTAGTGACGGTTCAAAAATAAAATGAAATCAAGATAGCTTATTTTTTTATCCACAACGGGGAAGCTCTTGCTCTTGACCTGATGGTAAGTGATGATAAGGCGGAAGGTGGAAGCGAGCTTCATCTGGAATCCTCGACCACAGAGGAACTGGCTATCTTACCACTTAACTGTCGAAACACAACAATGCTGTTAACATTGGTGTTAAAGGTTGGCGACAGACTTAGATAAGACGGTGGTAGCTAGCCAGGCGGACTTACAACTAGCACTACCGCCAACGAAACCTATCAGAAAATGTTGCCCCTGCTAAGAATCGAACCGGGGATCTCCGGGTCCGAGAATGACGCCAGTAGCACACCTCCGCCGCGAAACCATCACAGCGAAACCGCAGTAGTTAAATTGTACTGGTTCGCGTCATGTTCCGCTACTCGAATCGGAAGCGAGTAGCGAAACATGACGCGAACCAGTACAATTTAACTACTGCGGTTTCGCGGCGGACATGTGCTACCAGCATGAGAGGTGGTCTTACCACTAAACCACAGAGGCGGTTTAAAGTCGCGGCGGCTAAGCTATGTCCAGCAGTGGACGTCTTTCGGATGAAATTATGGTGATCATGAAGTTGGCTGCATAAATCTTGCCACTAAGTGGCTTTCTCTTCATTTTAGTAAGTCTGAAGGTGGTTTGAGCCATTTCACTGCTTGTCCCAGGGTAAAAAGATCCTGGGGTTCGCGGAAGTCGTACATGATCCCATGATCCCCGGTGCAAGTGTGGGAAGGGAACACCGGAGTGGTCTTTAGTCAGTAAGAGTCTGACAGACCCCTCCGCGTCCGTGAGGATTTTCCACCCCGGGAACAAAAAAGAAAAAGGGTAAAACGATTAAGGTTTGAACGAAAATCTTGGTTTGTGGGAATCGAACCCATATTTTAAAACTAAACTACATGCTTGTAAGTTGTGCCTCTGAAGTTAATAATTAATTATAACAAAGAAATATACTAACCTTCACTCACTCTTTTAAATATAACACCTCTAAAACACCGTTTTTTTATATAAAGGGAGAAAAATTATTATTTATTAAAGAGATTGGACCAACACTGTCTACTACTAAGAGAAGGCAACTATTTAATATTACATCCATAAACTACAGAGTTAAAGCCTCTTTAGTCAAAAACTTTTTTTTTAAACAAAAAAATTCGCGCGCTAAGTTGGTAACTATAGTTTCGAACACAGTATTATTTTTATGTTGGTAAGCTCGTATTTCTTTTTTATTTTTAGTTTTTTTATGACTTTCGTTCTGTGAGTACGTGGACGGCTGTTGACGGAGCGCATTTTTTTTGTAAATTTGTTATTGCAAGATGGCGGAAAATTGAGGGCGAGCGGAGGAGTTTAGTTGATGCTTCTTCGGTACCACGGACGCCATTAATCTGTAACAAGAAGAAAAATAGTATCAGTAATTGAATATTCATTATTTAACTTTCTCATAAGAATAAAATGTCGTTATGGTCCATTCATTTCAATTATTTCTAAAAGTATAATCTCGACAGCAGACTTAGCACAAGAGATCGCGAGTTGCCAGTCTCGTCTCGACTGGAGATTGCCTGCCCTAGATCTCACCTGAATGTTTCCATTGTATACTAAACTATTAGCACTAAGGGTATGTAATTAAAGTAACTATCGGTACTTAATTAGCAACTGTGGTAGACAGAAGTCCGTGGCAGAGGAGCTGGTGGCTAACAGTCACATGGGTCCATCCATCAGGTTAAGCTACGCTTTCCAAGGTTGGTCTGTGAATGGGTGACCGAGACTCCTCCGTGCCTCGGAAAGCGCATTAAGCCGTTGGTCCCGGCTGTCATTCGTGGATCTTTGACAGTCGTTACGGGTCGTCAGAAGCCCGAAAGGCTGACAACCAGTCTTACCAAGGGATATCGTATTACCCAGTTACTGGGCTTTGGAGGCCAGATAGGCAGTCGCTCCATGTTAAATACTGGTATTCAGCTGCATCTGGTTAGACTGGAAGCCGACCCCAATATAGACAGGAAACGGCTAGAAAGATTAATTGGTGTAGACAGAAGCCAAATAATTACAGTGCTGGCCTGTGTGACGCACGGCTTTAACTCAATGCCTATGATTCGTTTCCCTAGGCACTTTTTGTTTGTTTTTATTATTGCTATGGCATCCGCAAAATACTGCTGAAAGTATTGTAGCGGGCTGTAACTCAAACTCAAAGCATTTATTTCAAATAAACCAATTACAGGCACTTTTGCATTGTCAAGGGGTCGGTCAGTCATAGTTGCCCATTCCAAAGCTTAGTAGGTACCTATGGAGAAGAACGGGAAATAAACTACACGGACACTCTTTTAAATTAACATATGGTTAAAAAATATTGGTTACATCATTCGTGTTCGAACATGTGAGAACGAGGCCTAGGACGGGGGACATAGGCCTCCGCCAGGGGGGGGGGGGGGGTTGTTCCCCCAGGGGGGTGCATAGAGAACGCTTCTGCCCATTCTCTAGTAAGTCCCTTAGTCGCCTTTTAGGATGGTGCTATTCTTTACGTCCGGCACCACACAGCCGACAAAAAAAAAAAAGAAAAAAGATTTAAAAAAAACAATTCAAAAATTAAATTAAAAAAAGCCATGGCCGCTAAGAGAATATGACCAGTCCCTACTGATAGCACCCGTTCACGAACATGACGCATGGATTAGCACCATAAAGCTCAACCATTTTGAAGGGAGCTAAATGATCCAACACACCCGCCAACATCAGCGAGACATTACAGTGAGCATGACATACTCTCAGCCGCCAGGGCACATTCAAGTCAATGAAAGACGTAACCATTAAATAACAGCTTTATAGTAAGTCCATAACTTTCCAACTTTGTAGGGCAAAATACTCTTCTCATATCAATCAATCAATTAAAAATCATTTATTCAAACTAGGCTGAGAATCAGCACTGTTCGAACGTCAAAAATTACATAAGACAGTCCCCCAAAAACCGCCCACCCTTCACCACTTCCTAGTGCTTTAGCTGGGAAGAAGTGGCGCAACAAACTCCCCAGCAGCACAGCTGTCTGTTCAGTTAGAAAACTAGATTCTATACAATATGCATTACGCAACACAAAACATTAAATTAAGACTTTTTTTTTTTTTAACGTTTTTTTTTTTTTAATAATAGAATATACACAGAAAGAATAACGCTGCGGCCTGCGACCCTATGCGAGACAGAGCCCCAGCGCTGGGTTTCAGCGACAGCCGGCGTTGACGTGATGACGTAAACCGGTGCAGCATACAGTGAGATTATAAATAAAAAATGCATTTAAGCGGAAATTGCAGAGTTATTTACAAAACAAATAGCGTAGTCATCTCAATTACGTCTTTTCCTAGAATTTGTATGTATATTTAAATATATATATAATATAATGTAGGGATATAAATATTATAGTATATAATTATGTATGTATGTATATTATAAGTTTTTAACCTATTTATGTACTTGTGCACCCGTTTTATTTATAATTAATTATGTTATAATTTAATATTTTTTAATATTATTATTTTCTCTCAATCAGAGCACCCGCCATCTTATCTCTTCACCACCCTTGGTTGACTGGTAGAGAATGCCTAAGCCATTAAGTCCGCCTTTGTACCTTGTCGTATGTGCGAGAAGTTTAAATAAATAAATAAGAAATAAAAAATAAAATAAATTCACACTAAGTACTTAGTTAATTCTACATGTTTATGTAAATATATAATATTTACAATGGCAACATTCCGTCCCGTTTCCGTTGTGTTACGCAATAATTACCCCGCTGGCATTGATCACCAGGCTTGCTCACTGCGTGTTAGCTATTCAGACCATTATCAGTTCACGTTTGAATTGCTGTTATGATGAGCAAAAATGCAATAAACTGGTTTTCATTTAGCAAAAGGCATAAATTATGAAAACTTATCGTTAAAGAGTAAATGTTGATGTGCAAATAGCGCTAGTCCTTTTCCTAATATGTACCTTTTTTTTTTTTTTTTAGGTTTCCGTACCCAAACGGTAAAACGGGAACCCTATTACTAAGGCTCCGCCGTCTGTCTGTCTGTCTGTCTGTCCGTCTGTCACCAGGCTGTATCTCATGATCCGTGATAGCTAGACAGTTGAAAATTTCACAGATGATGTATTTCTGTTGCCGCTATAGCAACAAATACTAAAAACCAGAATAACATAAATATTTAAGGGGGCTCCCATACAACAAACGTGATTTAAATGCAGCAATGCCTTAGAAGCGTATTTTTCTTTACTTGTGCTTAATAGTAAACAACTATTAGGGCATGCTGTGATTTTGATAAACATAACATCACGTTCATATTCCCCGAATGGTTAGGCAGAAGTGCAAGCAGTTTTTGCTCGTTTTTGCTCGATATTGATAACGGTAACAGGTAGACACTTGAAATATTCACAGAATATTTAGTTATACGAGTATATTAACTTTAAAAATCAATAATTAAATTAAAATAAAACAAATATTTAAGGGGGGGCTCCCATACAACAAACGTGATTTTTTTGCCGTTTTTATAGATAATGGTACGGAACCCTTCGTGCGCGAGTCCGACTCGCACTTGGCCGGTTTTTTTTTTTTTGGGTGGGAAATTATCAAATAACTTCTCACTGTCACTTTTACTGACTAAAACCCACCCGTGTTCCTGTTCCTTCAGATGCCTGTGTGCCAGGGCCACGATATCCCTTTCGGACAGGCTCGTAAGCGTAACCCTGAATATACAATTATTATTATTAATTGACTTCATTTTAATTTCTGTTTTGTTTTGTTGACATTATTTTGTTTGTATTAATATTTTAATCTATGTAATAGTTTGCACGCCGTAGCCCGTAAGGTAGACTGTAGCCGATCTCATTAATTTATATACAGCATCTTATACCTGTACCTACACTCATAGCAAATAAAGTTCTGATTCCTGTTTGCTGGGATAATTAATATACATCTGTAAGGTATGTTCTGTTGTGTGTGGTAATGTTGGGCCACAAAAGGGATGAATGAAAGGCAATTGCATGTAGCTGGGATGAGAATGCTAAGAGGAATGTGTGGTGTGACACGAATGGGTAGAAAAAGAAATGAGTACATAAGAGGAGACCTGAAAATGCCACCGGTGACCGAAAAGTTGCGCGGAAATCGGTTGTCATGGTATGGGCATGTGATGCGGAGGAATGAGGAAAATATCGTGAGGAAAGTTTTGAGTATGCATGTCGATGGCTATAAGAGTAGGGGAAGACCAAAGAAACGATGGATGGACTGTGTGAAAGATGATATGGCTAGAAAGGGAGTGACTACCGAGATGACGACTAATACAGAAGTATGGACCACAAATCAATTGGGATAAGGGTAGGAGAATTATGATGATGAAAGGTATGTTCTCATACAAGGAAGAAACGAGCCAAATCATTTGGTTACCTACTAAAGTAGCTAACCAACAAATGCAGTATTAAAATAAAATACTGCATTATAATACGTCAGGGGCATACCCAAATAATCGACGTGTCTATTCACATGAACTTAAAAAAATATCGCATTGGTATCATCCAGAATTCGAACCCTCAACCACATGCCTTAGAAGTTTAGCATATTAAAGGAACTCCTAACTCAAATATAATTTATAACCCGCAGCACTATGACGTAACGGTAAGGGTATCAGCAGTAAAACAACGCGCTCACCGTCCGCTATCGCTGGTTATGTAAGGCGGAACGAAATGCGGCAATCAGTCAGCGCTATCGAACGATCTGGGGCTTGTGCGCATTGTCGTACGGTAATAACGAATGATTATGCAAGTACAGTTTCTACGAAAATCGCCGTTACTGCTACGACATAAAGGCGCTGTCAATGTCACCACTGCTGTTACCGTCGCGGTCGATGTGCTGGTCACAATATAATAGGCGGTAATAAACAATATCGCAGAATTTAGTGGCAGGAATTCATTGATTAAGAAACAACTATGAAATTTTACGCATAGCAAGTTTAGTATATAAGGTGTATCTATTCATACACGGAATCTCTTAAGGGGTCATTGTATTCATCATTATGAACAACTTTTACTATGGGACCAAGCCAGAAATCACGAAAAAAAAAAACAGCTGTTCCCTACATTTTAACGAGTTATGCGAACATAAATGTAGGGAACAGCAGATTTTTTTTTTCGCGATTTCAGTGTAATCTCCTTTTATTTGAAAACTCAGTGGATTCTGAAGGAATACTTATTCTTCACAGATGAGATGAACTTCGGGGATAAGTCTATAATAGTATAAGAGAAGTCTATATTTTAAAACTGAATGAGTAAAAAGCTGGTAAAGTTCACAAATCCAACACACTCTAACGTGTAGGTAATTTCGTGTCGCAAAGCAATGGAAATAGCACCCCCATCGCAGTAAAGCCATGACCTAATCATGGTCGTAGACACGAAGCAAGTTCAGCTGCTACGCGCTACGACAGTGAGTCACCGTCTACGTGATGTATTGTGTAGCAGGATCAGATGCTACGCGCTACGACAGTGAGCCACCGTCTACGTGACATATTGTGTAGCAGGATCAGATGCTACGCGCTACGACAGTGAGTCACCGTCTACGTGATGTATTGTGTAGCAGGATCAGATGCTACGCGCTACGACAGTGAGCCACCGTCTACGTGACATATTGTGTAGCAGGATCAGATGCTACGCGCTACGACAGTGAGCCACCGTCTACGTGACATATTCTGTAGCAGGATCAGATGCTACGCGCTACGACAGTGAGCCACCGTCTACGTGACATATTCTGTAGCAGGATCAGATGCTACGCGCTACGACAGTGAGCCACCGTCTACGTGACATATTGTGTAGCAGGATCAGATGCAACGCGCTACGACAGTGAGCCACCGTCTACGTGACATATTGTGTAGCAGGATCAGATGCTACGCGCTACGACAGTGAGCCACCGTCTACGTGACATATTGTGTAGCAGGATCAGACGCTACGCGCTACGACAGTGAGTCACCGTCTACGTGATATATTGTGTAGCAGGATCAGATGCTACGCGCTACGACAGTGAGTCACCGTCTACGCAATGTATTGTGTATCAAGATCAGGTGCTACGTGCTGTGACAGTGAGTCATTGTCTACGTGATGTATTGTGTAGCAGGATCAGATGCTACGCGCTACGACAGTGAGTCACCGTCTACGTGATATATTGTGTAGCAGGATCAGATGCTACGACAGTGAGTCACCGTCTACGTGATATACTGTGTAGCAGGATGTATTGCTACGCGCTACGACAGTGAGTCACCGTCTACGTGATGTGTATTTTTATACACCGTGGCATTTTATTCGTCTTACAACGGCAGCCCACTTCATATATCCAATGACTACTAATCATTCATGAGTATAAAAAAAATATTTATTAACATTTTTTTTATGAACACTGTCCGGTTGCTTGTGCGGCAGGGATGAATGTAAATTGATGTGTCCTTAATTAATAATTACTAACCCTTAGTTGATAAGTTATTTGTACTAACCAGCGGACCTATGTTGTCAACTGAAAAAAAAAATTTTGAATAGGTAATTTTAAAAAAAATATTATTCATTATGACGCATGATGTAGTTTGAAACACCCTATTTTAAGCGCGGTGCGAGCCTTGCGTTCTAAGTGCGGCGCGGAATGGAGCACAAGCCTCGCACTGCGCTCATAACAGGGTGTTTTAAACTACATCATGCGTCATATTGAATAATATTTTTTTTTTAATTATTCAAATATTAATAATAAGTATTTTTTTTAATTTCATGAATGATTAGTAGTCATTGGATACATGAAGTGGGCACCCTTTGTAAGGCGATTAAAATGCCACGGTGTATAAGTCATTATTATTTATGTAAGTCACGAAGGAATGCGAGAGAACCGGGCTATTGCAGCCAAACATGTTGACGTAAAAGTTTAAGTATGTGAATTTTTTAGGGCTCGTAGGTAATAAAAACTTGCGTTTTCAGAAAAATAGTCCACATACACACTACTTGACCATAACTACTGCAAAGGAAATACCTCTTTTCATACAGAGAGAAAAAAAAAGAACACTACGCTTGGTTACGGTATGAATGCGATTTCAGACTATTAAGGTTCCGTGCGATTCTTACGTCATATACTTCAATGTTAAGTCTCCAAATTTATTTTTAAAACTAGCCGCTGCCCCCTGCTTCGCCCGCGTGTTTTTTTTCTAAAACAACAGTAGTTACTCCTTATAACATCAGCTATCTGCCAGTGAAAGTCCCGTTGTAATGGGTCCGTTTCGGAGATTAGCCGGAACAAACAGGTAGACAGAAATCGACCGACAATTTTTTTTTTGTTATAATTACCATATTACATACTCAGCTATCTGCCAGTGAAAGTCCCGTCAATATCGGTCCAACCGTTTCGGAGATTAGCCGGAACATACACCCAGACAAAAATTCTTCGTTAATAATTTACCCTAACAAATATTATACGTGCGAAAGATAGTTTGTTTGTTACGCTTTCACGCTAAAACGGCTAAGCGGATTTCGATGAAATTTAGCACATCGGTAAACCAAGGCCTGGGTTAGAACATAGGATACTTTTTATGCCGGTAATACGTTCCCGTGGCATAATTTCCGACTTCCACGCGGGCGTAGTCGCGGGCAAAAGCTGGTTATATATAATAGACTAGCTGACCCGTACCCACTTCGTTGGGCGGAGTCTTTTAATTTTTCGGATTAATATATTGCCTATGACACTAACAAATAACGTGGCTTTCTATGGGTAAAAAAAATTTCCAAATTGGTTCAGTAGATCCAGAGATTACCCCCTACAACCTCACAAACTTTACCACCTTTTAATATTAGTATAGATTAATATCTCTTAATAAAGTCAATCAGCAACCAACTAAATCCAGCCTCCTCCTGCAACCAGGTCACAGCTACATTGCACCGGGGCGGGGTGCATGCTGACCTATTTATTGTAGAGGTCACCGACTTGCCCGGGACCAACCGGGATAACCTACTGAACTGGGAATTAAGGCAATGAGGAAAAGATGATTATGGGATATAACGCAATCCCTGCTGTTAATTTGGATGATGGTTGGCTGATCTTGAATTTAAAATGTGTTTTCATTTAACACGTTTTTTTTAGATGTGTTTTTGTTCTTAATGTTTCTATGAGTGCGTTTTTAGTTTAGTTTGATTTATGATCAGTGCGAGTCCCAAATGAACACATTGGCACGTGAAAAATTATCGTTGTTCGTCATTGAATCTGGAATTTATAAATAATTTACTTTGACTTCTGAGAAACTTTGACATTCACCAATATTCGTTCCTTTCAGTACAGACGTATAGTAAAACATTTACGCCTTGCATTGAAACCAGCGAATATTATTGCAGATAGGGCACATCCCTATTGAGTGTGTGTCTATAGTCGATGCGAGGGGAACGGGGGGTAGAGGGGACGCACAGGTGACCTAGATACAGGATCCAGCCCATCTAGGCTATGTAGGTGAACTATATATCATACATTCAGGATATTTATGACGTCAGACTTGAATTCGTTGTTTGAACTGATTTGTTTACGCGGGCTGCAGCTGAAAATCAGGATCAGGTGGGGTACCTTGTGCTGAGGCCCTTTTGGCATTATAAGCGTTGCTGGACTGGTAATCTCTTAGCTGCCACGGCTTATTTTAATTATTTTAGTAGTTTTTTTTTTAAATCTTTTTATCGCGGACGCTTCTGACGTTTTGCATCGTTCTCACATATATAATTTCAACATGAATGATGTAACCAGGATGTGAGTGTCCATGGAGTTTCATGCCCGTGCTTCTCCATAGGAGGAACCTACTAGGTACTCTTTGGAATGGGCAACTAGCTTCATATTTCTAACTGACCGACTCCTTGACAATTCAAAAGTGCCTGTCAATGGTTTAATTGAAAATAAACGTTTTAAGTTTTTTTTTTTTTATAGTTTTAAAGGTTGGTGTTTTTAGGGTTCGTACCAAAAGGGGGTCTTGTTGGCACCCCCTTTATTTATTATATTGCTAAGGCTCCTCTGTCCGTCCGTCTGTGACAGGGCTGTATCTTTTGAACCGTAATAGGTAGACACTTGAAATTTTCACAGAGTGTATGCTACTATGGCCAAAAGTCTGACAACCAGTTTTATCAAGGGATATCGTTACCCAGTAATTGGGTTGTGGAGGTCAGAAGGGCAGTCACGTCATGTAAAATACTGGTATTCAACTGCATCTGGTTAGACTGGAAGCTGACCCCAACAAGGTTGGGAAAAGCGAAAAATTCAAATAAAATTAGTAAAAAATAAAAGGGGGAAGGGGTTTTGCCAGACTTGAAGCAGAGACGTTTCGCTCGGTCAATAAAGTATTAAAGTTTTTATGTTTGTATGTCAATCTGTCTAGCCTTTTCCTAACTATGTTGGGCTTGGCTTCCAGTCCAACCGGATGCAGCTGAATACCAGTATTTTACATGGAGCGACTGCCTATCTGACCTCCACAACCCAGATACTGGGTAATACGATACCTCTTGGCAAGACTAGTTGTCAGACTTTCGGGCTTCCGACGACCCGACTGTCAAAGATCCAACAATGACAGTCGAGACCAACGGCTAAACGTGCTTCCCGAGGCACGAAGGGGTCTTGGACTCTTGGCATGTTAAGATCACCCATCCACGGACTGACGGCGGCAAGCTTAGCTTAACCTGATCGATCGACCTGTGCGGCGGATTTTATGTTTGGATGTAGGAGGTACTTAATCTCCGAAACAACTCACCCGGTTTCAAAAATTATTTCACTGATAGAAAACTAAACTATTGCCGGGTGCCATAGGATTTTTTATACACTTACCGTCAAAACTAAGTACCCAGATCAAAATTTTCATACAAACGAGGTCATTTCGAAGCCTCAGTTCTCCGTCTGGTAACGATTCGGATGAGATCTGATAGCAGCTTTCCAGAGTACGGATGGAGGAGGTCTAGAGAGCCTAAGGCACCCAACTGATCAGACCGACATTTTACCTCGGGGTCGTCCATGAACCTCAAAAATAGCATCAAAATGTATAGAAATCCGAACAATTAGAAGTCTAGACACTGTGGTGTAAGTCAAACTAAAAGTCAATTACAAGCACTTTTGAATTGTAAATGGCTTGTCTGATCAGTTGGGTGCCTTAGGCGCTGTAGACCTCCATCCGTACCTACTGTGGAGAGCAACATCAGATCTCATCAGAATCGTTACCTGACAGAGAACCGAGGCTTCGAAATGACCTCGTTTGTATGAAAATGCTGCTCTGGGTACTTAGTTTTGACGGTCAGTGTTGACATCCACGCGAAAGAAGTCGCGGGCAGAAGCTAATTGGATAGTTTGATAACTACAACTACCAAGCTCATAAAGCGTACATTACACGATGCTTAAACATGCAAGAAAAACATCCAAGCCACCCATTGGATTCGCAACAATCTTGAACTTCAGTTCCAGACACACGGCAGCCCCATTTCACCTTGGAAGAGCTGACGCATACGCCTTTGTCCTTGACTTCTACCAATGGGGCTAGTTACAAACTTTAAGGCACCTCGCACACTATGCGACAGCTCGATGACAAGACGCTAACCTGTCGGATGCGACTGTCATCGGGTCTGCGCGTGCACCGTGCGTCTAGACGCTGTGATAATTAGTGAGAGCGTCTGACTCTCTAGCCTGTCGTTGCGACTCTGCAACTCGACACCAAGTTTGTGGAGATTTGATATATGAAAATTGTCGGCCACAGCCTGTTAACCCCCGATAATATAATCATCCAGAATTAATCCAGCCTGTCCCAACTTGCTGTCCTCCCCCAGCGACGCCTTAACCCGAGGTTCGTATCACGCAGGCGGTGCCCTTAGCGTGCAGTCGCTTAGTATTTAAGAAATTTGCCCCTGGCAGGAGGCTTTAAGCTAGCTTAAGGCAGCCACAGGATAGTCTGGTTAAGTAGTCACGATCTCTCAAGGTCGAGATGCCATTCACAAAAAAAAAACCCGCAGCCTGTCGTTGCGTCTAATCGCCGAGCTGTCGCAGTCGTATAGTGTGCGCCATATCTTAGGTAACAAATTATAGACCTTTGGAGGAAATTTAGTCATGGTTTCCAAGGTAAACTACGGAGGTTCCGAGAAAAAGGTTTTGGGGTAGAAATGAGGTCGTTACTGGTGATGTAATAAATATTTTTTTTCTTTTTAATAATGGCTTGTTAGATTGTAGATTACGGTGAAATCTATGTAGGTTAGGAATGTAAATGAGCGTATGACTCACGAGGTGAGGATCGATGGAAAATTGATAACGAAGTGATGGAACCTATTAAATGAAAATATTTTTTAAAGCAACTTTGTTATTTATTTATTTTATTATTTGTGTACACACAGTAAAATATAGAGAGAGAGACTTTTTATTTCAGTGCAGGCTTTCGATCCTTCGTATTTTTGACTGTCCTCCCATACCTATTAACACTGTTATTACTCATCAAGTATTTCAGGACATCGCCAAGCGGTTGGTCGACTCTTCTCTGGACCAGAGGGCTGGCCTATTTTTAACCGACTTCCAAAAAGGAGGAGGTTCTCAATTCGGAGGTATGTTTTTTTTTTGTATGTTTGTTACGCGATTACTCCGTTAATTATGGACCGATTTAAAAAAATATTTTTTTGTTTGAAAGCGTATACTCCCGAGGTGGTCCCATTGCCACCAAATCAGAATCTGATGAGGGGATCCCATGGAAATCGAGGGAAATCTTCAAATTTTATAGGCATACCTATAGCGATTTGAGAATTTTTTATAGTAACTCGTGCATTTGCACTCGAAAAGCAACATTTGGTGAAGTGGAACTGATGATGAAGACCACAGATGGCCACCGGAACTACTTAATACTAAGTATTTCACCGTTGCGATTCGATTAGGCACTTAAATATGGTTGCAAAGCAATTTATGCTCGTCAAAATGCATATGGTGAAGTCAACATCAGTTCTCCTGGTTCCTACCAGGAGAACTCCTCAATAATTAACGCCCCTGCACCGGGAAAAGTAATATTTTGTAATAGGAGATGATCATTTGACATTAGGCTATTGTAAATTGGATAAATTACAAACTGACCCGCTAAAAAGTGAAAAATAAAAAACTTTTTACAAAAAAAAAAACAACCGACTACCAAAAAAAACACTACAAAGTGAAAAATAACTTTAATGTCGGTGGCTTTGGAGCTGTATTTTAGTTGGTTGCCACCGACTTCCGAAATGAAAGTTATTTTTCACTTTGTAGTGTTTTTTTTGTTTTTTTTTTAGCCCAAAGAATCAGTATTGCCATCCAACGTGGCAATGCTGCCAGCCTTTTGGGCACTTTTCCCATTGACAGCGATGCGGACGAATTTTTTGATGCCCAATGAGCACTTCCACTTTTTAATTATAGTATTATATACCTACTTGTGCATATTATACATATTTTAGAGTTAGCTTGTATATTTTAATTAAGGACCAATTGTTATAAATATAGTTAATATTATTTAATAAAATAATTAACACTGTAATTGGAAAACATTGTAAGAGGCAATTACTTTTTTAAGAGTAACCGTGGAGTTTCTTGCCGCCTCTTCTCCATAGGAAACGACCAATTGGAACCGTGCACCTAGCTTCTGACGTTTCATAAGTGCCCATGTAGGTTTATGTGAAATAAAATATTTTGATTTTGATTTTTTTATTTTTGAGTGAAATGCCAAAACAAGTTCAACAACTAGCTTTACCAATTCCACAATAATATAGTCATCAAAATGTGTGCCACAACAGCTGGGATGGATTTTTGAAGGAAAAGCATCTGTATTATATATACTTAGTTTGCCAGTTTGTGTGGGTGGATTAAATACGTATGAATGCAGCTAACTGAAAAACCACTCAACAGAACTTCACCAAATTAATATGGGACCACCTCAGCAGGCTTAGCACGAGAACCGTAGGGAAGCGTTTTGTCGACGGAAGAGTAGACAAAAACCGGCCAAGTGCGAGTCGGACTCACGCACAAAGGGTTCCGTACCATCACACTAATATTATAAAGGCGAAAGTTTAAACGACAGAGACGAGAGGACATGTGGAAATAAAGATATCTTATTGGTCGTTTACAAACATCTCTCCTCTCCGCTTTGGTGGAAACTGGGCCTAAGTCTCGACCCCATGGGAATATCAGGATAAAAAGTCTATATGCTAATCCAGGGTGTCACCTACCTCCATACAAAATTTTATCAAAATTGGTCCAGCCGTTTGAGCACGAAGAAGTAGCAAACATACACACTCACAAACTTTCGCCTTTATGATATTAGTGTGATTCTGCAATCCAGCTTTTGATTATATTGTAAGACATTTGACGGCATAAGAGTTAGGACACATAAGGTACCTACATTATAAAAGAACGTATATCTAACTCTTAACACCTCTGCCAACCTTTTTAGGCATACAGGCGTAAAATTATGAATATCTAACATCCCTAGATATCATACAAAAACTGCATAAAAGACAAAGGGCTGGGAGGATGTACCGCGCGTGTGCGTTGTCCCAATAACCTGGTAACCGCTTTGTACCGGATCGTTCGGCCCTCCCGAGCGTCCCCGAAGTATCCCGAACGCCGAGAGGGCAGTTTATTGGATACAAATTAGCGGATTTTTAGTGTCGCTTCGTTTTAATGGTGCAATGTTTGTAGAGAGGTGATGAAGAGTTTGGATGTAATCAAAATGGCTGGGTGCTGGGTTAGAAAATAGGTCAAAGCTCAGTCATATAAAAATTTAGGAGAAATCGAAGTTTTTGTTAATTTCAATTATTGCAGAATTTTGCTCTCGCGGCCGGGCCAAACGGGGATAGCCAGATTTTTTTAATCATATCAATCTGTCTAGCGTTTTCCCAACTATGTTGGGGTAGGCTTCCAGACTAAACGGATGCACCTGAATACCAGTATTTTACATGGAGCGACTGCCTATCTGACCTCCACAACCCAGTAACTGGGTAATACGATAGCCCTTGGTAAGACTGGTTGTCAGACTTTCAGGCTTCTGACTACCCCTAACGACTGTCAAAGATCCACAAATGATAGCCGGGACGAACTGCTTAACGTGGTTTCCGAGTCTCACATCACAAGTAAAGGAAAATTGTTAATTTGTAGTTTTATCACATAAAAAAAACTATTTTTGCGATTACAAACTTACATTTGCAGTTGGAGAATTGACCGTGACGTATATCGGTGTATGGAAGAACATGTTTTTCAACTACAATGTTAAGTTTGTTTTTGGGATAAATCATCCCAACTACGGAACCCTTCATTGGGCGTGTTTTTTTGCTTTCGTAGTGTCGTATTAGTCTGTTGCGTCAAGCTATGGGTACAGATTAAAATGTTACTGATTTTCATCTTACTTGGTGTATTTTTAACAGACTTCAAAAAAGAAGGAGGTTCTTGTGTTCGTCTGTAGAGATAAACTTCGTTAACATGGCTCGCCCCTCCAAATTACTGTTTCAATGTGTGTAGTCACATCCTTATGAAGGAGTTTGTATGTAGTTGTAAGTACTCGCAATATCTCACTTATTACCAGATTTGTTGGTCAACTAATCATAACTAGCCGATCACGCAAGACAACGCACGTGTCGTTTTCATAGAGAACGTCAGTGCAGCGCCATACTAATAATAATGAGCGATTAATGACGCCACTAGTCGAGCAACAAATCCGTGATTAGTTTTGTTTGACGGCCGTCTCTTTACGCACACATGCGTACAAATACTTTCAAACGTTTTGAATTTTGGAGGGGCGGTGGACGCTTAGCTTAACTACGATAATATGGCCATATTATCGTAGTTAAGCTAAGCGTCCACCGCGTCGGAATCGGAGCGTACGCAGTGTACGCGGCGTCGGCATTAACAAAATCTCTGGCGCAGTTATGCCGATCCAGTGAACGCTGTACCATAAGAATCAATACAAAGCAACAATTCCGTCCGCTCCGTACGCGCCGAGTCCGACGCGGTGGACGCTTAGCTTTAATCTCTATGTATTGTTATTTTTAATTTTTTTTATGTATGGTCATCGAAATTTTTTATCAATTGTGAACCGATGTAGTGACTCAAATTCAAACTTAAAGCATTTATTTCAATTAAACCATTTACAGGCACTTTTGAATTGTTTAAGAGTCGATCAGTTAGTCAGAAAGTTAAAGCTTTATATGCCCATTCCAAAACGTAGATAAAATAATAAATAATATAAAGTCAAAGTCACAACATGCTCAATCAAGTATGAATGTAAAATCGCTTTAATTTGTGTCAAGGTCCGACATTATCCCAAAGGAACGTCCTACCGGAGTACCGGGATAAAAATCCTATGTCATAACCCAGATCATGGTCTACCTGTGTACCAAATGTCATCCAAATCCGTTCAGCCAGACATACAGACGGATACTCTTATAATACTCGTATTAGTATGGATTACCCCTTTACAATGTAGTTGTATGCTAAAGATGACCCTAATGACTTGCTAGCGTCTGCTGATTAATCATATCTTCATAGGAGATATCTGGGATCTGACATAGGAGCTTTTTGGCCTCATACAGGACTTTGTTTTTTTATTGTTTTAGTTTCTTATGTTTCTAAGAGTGTGCTTTAGTTTAATTTGTGATCTCCTGTGTTGAGTCCCAACAAATATTTTTTTTCTTTCTTTTTTTATCATATTCAGGCTATAATGTTACTTCCACTGGGACACAGGCCTCATCTTTACGAGAGGGAGTGGGCTGTAATCCAACACGCGGGCCCAGTGCGGATCCCGCACGAGGACGGTAGCTGGACCCGTGTGGCTGTTCTTATCACTAGACTGCGAGCTCAAATTGTATTTCATTTAAAGCTTTCTCCTATGATATTCAGTGGTTTATTTCTGGCACGTGTATTGATTTTTAGATGAAAAGGGCTCGAGAGATGCATGAAGTGAATGTAATTTTAACTTGGTGTAGATTACATAATCCTAATCCTAACTAATATTAGGTTGGGGAAAAAGTCTTTTCGCATTATAGTATGTATGAACTTGTAATAAAATCTCTTTGGCTATACTATTTGTATCTGGCTGGTTTTGGCATCATTGAAAGTTTAAATTTTAAAGAACATAATTCCAAATTCAAATTAGGAAAATGTGTGATTTTCATTTGTTTTTCGTACTGTCAAGATGAGTGAATCTAATGAATAAATTCGATACATTTTAAAATTATACTACAAAAAAGGTAAAAATGCAACGCAAGCCGCGAAAAAAATTTAAGATGTTTATGGACCTAGTGCAGTGTCTGTGAGAGTA
The DNA here is from genome assembly GCA_963921375.1 of Tiliacea citrago. Classification (NCBI taxonomy): domain Eukaryota; kingdom Metazoa; phylum Arthropoda; class Insecta; order Lepidoptera; family Noctuidae; genus Tiliacea; species Tiliacea citrago. The sequence continues at coordinate 12,970,665 of OY992807.1, read as the reverse complement.
GCACAAATTTGGTTTAAGCGTTTTCAATCAGGAAATTTTGATGTCAAAGATGCACGTCGCTCTGGTCGCCCTATTACGGATAAAATGGATGCCATTTTTGAAAAAGTGGAGCAAGATCAGCATATCAGTAGTTACGACGTAGCTGAAGAACTGGGAATTGACCACAAAACAGTTTTGGCACATTTCAAAAAAACTGGGTACACAAAAAAGCTCGACATTTGGGTACCTCACGAGCTCACTGAAAGAAACCTAATGTGTACTCATTTGTGATTCTTTATTACGACGTAATGAAACCGAACCATTTTTGAAAAAGCTGATAACTGGTGATGAAAAGTGGATCACGTACGACAAGAACGTGCGAAAAAGGTCGTGGTCAAAGGCCGGTCAGGCTTCACAGACTGTGGCGAACCCCGGGTTAACTCGCAACAAGGTGATGCTGTGTGTGTGGTGGGATTGGAAGGGCATTATTCATTATGAGCTGTTACCACCAGGCAGGACCATCGATTCTGAACTCTACTGCGAACAACTGATGAGATTAAAGCAAGAAGTTGAGAGAAAGCGGCCGGAAGTAATCAACAGAAGGGGTGTGGTTCTTCATCATGATAACGCTAGACCTCACACATCTTTAGCCACTCAGCAAAAATTAAGAGTTTGGCTGGGAGGTGTTAATGCATCCGCCGTATATTCCTGACCTTGCACCTTCAGATTTCCACCTGTTTCGGCCTCTTCAGAATTATTTAGGCAGTGTCAGGTTAACATCACGAGAAGACTGCCAAAACCACTTGTCGCGGTATTTTGATCAGAAGTCCCAAAATTTCTATAGCAATGGGATCATGTCCCACCTACAAAATGGCAAAAACTTATCGAACAAAATGGTACCTACATACTTTAGTTAAATGTAAATGAACTATATTTAAAAATGTTTTGAATTTTCTTAAAAATGCGAAGAAGCTTTTTCCCCAACCTATTATTTTAAATGCGAAAGTAAGTTTGTTTGTTTGTTGCCTTTTCACGCCTAAACCACTGAACCGATCATCCTGAAATTTTGCATATAATAATGTTCTCAGGTGTACAGAAACGGACATGGTACCTTTCATCCCGGAAAAAAGTACTGTTCCCGAGGAAAACAACAATAACGTTCTTGTGATAAAAGATGGCGCCACGTGTCTTTCGAATCATGATTGACTTATGATACGGGATGTATTTAATAGCACATTAAATTTCAAAAACCAGAGTACAGCCCGAAATGATTGTTAAATTCTAAATTAAAGCGTGCGAAGCCGCGGGCAAAAGCTAGTAAATATTATGAATACGAAAGTGAGGTTGTTTTTTAGGGTTCCGTAGTCAACAAGGAACCCTTATAGTTTCTCCATGTCCTTCTGTCCGTCCGTCCGTCTGTCCCCAGCTTAGCTCAGAGACTCTTTAGTACCAGAAAGCTGTAATTTGGCATGGGTATAGATATTAATGACACCGACAAAGTCGTAAAAGAAAACCATGAAAGTAATTTTTTTTTAGAGTGGGGATGATATTTTCTTTTCTCGTCTATCCCATGGTATGGGGTATCGTTGGATAGGCCGTTCAAAAATATTGTAGGTTGTGAAAACCAGTTTTTCAATTCAGAGATCCCTTTGCGTAATATAAACTTGCTCCGCCGCTAACTCATATTTTACAGTTATGTTTAACTAATGGTATATTCCCCAAGGCTCTTAAAAAGGCAGTGGTTACTCCTGTATATAAATCTGGTGACAAAAAATGTGTTAACAACTACAGACCCATTTCAGTTTTAACAGGGCTCTCCAAGATCCTAGAGAAAATCATTAATATTAGATTAATTAAATACCTAGAAGATAACAATTTACTTCCAGATAGCCAATTTGGCTTTAGGCCTAAAAAATCAACTAACCAAGCAGTACATCAAATGACAGATTATATAACGACTAATTTGGATAAGGGCATGCACACCATTGGGATTTTCCTAGACCTCGCCAAGGCCTTTGACACAATTTCTTGTCCTTTACTATTGCGCAACCTTGAAACACTCGGAATAAGAGGAACAACGCTCTCACTACTTTCGGATTATCTTACTGACCGCGAACAATGTGTCAAAATTGGTCAGTACGTCAGTTCTGAGCTTCGAAATAGTAATTACGGAATACCACAAGGTAGTATTTTGGGTCCTACTTTATTCCTAGTATATATAAATGACCTGTGCAGCTTGTCACTCCAAAATGGTGTCATATTGTCATATGCAGATGACACAGCTCTATTGTTTTCAGACAAATCTCGAGATGAGGTGTATAAACAAGCCCAGAATGGTTTTAATATAGTGTCTAATTGGTTACATGTAAATCTCTTAACTTTAAATGCAGATAAAACCAAACACATTTTATTTACTATTAGAAATACTAACCTGCCAACTACTAACATAAACATGTATGCGCATAAGTGCAGCACTTATGCTGACAATGCATGTAGTTGTCCTACTTTAGCAAAAACCGATCATATGAAATATTTAGGTGTAACGATTGACACAAATCTGAATTTCCGTAAGCACATCGATTTATTATGCACACGAATGCGTAAATTAATATACATTTTTAAGAATTTACGATACATATCAGACTACAAATTAGTTAAACAGGTTTATTTAGCTTTGTGCCAATCCATCCTCACTTATTGTATAACTTCATGGGGTGGGGCTGCTAAATCAATCCTACTGCCATTAGAACGTGCGCAGAGAGCTATCCTTAAGGTAGCCACCTTTCGCCCATTTAGATTTCCCACACACAAGCTTTACACGGCATGTAAGGTTTTAACCGTGCGTCAACTATTTATATTGAATATAGTACTACACCAGCACAGCAAACTTCCTTATATCCCAATATCTATAGATAAGAGAAGAAAAGACTTGGTTTGCATAAAGCCTCAAACTAGACTTACTTTTATAAATAAATTTTATGTATTTTTAGGACCGTTCTTATATAATAAAATCAATAAGTCTCTAAGTATATATAGTGTAAGTCGTAAAAAATGTAGTGAATTGTTGTGTGAATATTTAGCGACACTTAATTACTCAGACACTGAAAACTTGCTAGATGTAATGCAATAAGCTTATTAGTGTTAAATCAATATTTATTTAAAACTATAATTACTATGTATCAATGCTAGCTCTATGTACAGTAACTTAATGTCCACTAAAGCACACAGCGTTGTTAAGTGATGGCCTGAAACACAGGTTTGAATAAACCTACATCAGGCAGTTCGCTATTGTGTTCAATTAGACCCTTAACTTAACTAATCTATATAAGTTATACACTTGATTTATTTTAGACATAATTTAACATGTTCTTACTAATTAATATGTAACTTGGTAAAGATGTAACTTCTTGGTAATTTTTATGTGAACTTATGAATAAAAAATTATTATTATTAAAAAAATATTATTATTATTATTATTAAAGCTCTAAAGTGCTATTTTTTGTTAGAGTCCCCCCCGTCCCTTCCAGCTAAATGATTGGTTTTGAATATGTGAACAAATTAATGGCAGTAGTAGCTATATACTTATAACGAAATTAAAAGGAAAACTATCACAGCTAAGTAGGCTTTACAAGTTAACGAGTAATAGTCGACCAACTTAAATTTGCAGTTGGAGAATTGACCGTAACGTATATCGGTGTATGGGAGAGCATGTTTTTCAACTACAATGTTAAGTTTTTTTTTAGTATAAATTCATCCCAACTACGGAACCCTTCATTGTGCGTAGTCCGACACGCACTTGGCCTGTTTTTTATTTTTGTTACGCTTCCACGCTAAAAGCGCCTGCTTGGGTTCGAACCCACGACCTACAACTCGTAACTCGGGGCTATTACCACTGGGCCCCCACCGTTCTTCTCTCGTCTGCCCATATTTTCTAGAAAACATCTCCAGAGACATTCTTAGCGCTTCATAAAAAAATTACACGTCAACCATTTTGTGAATTTAAAAAGCCTCATTTTGGAGCACATCAAAAACACTGGCTGGTGTTGAAAGGGATTGAAAAGGGCATAAGGGGGTGATTATACAAAGTCGTCGGTCGCTAGCACACCGTTAACTTTTATTTTTAGTCCCAAGGGCAGGGGGTGATGTGATATCGATAGGGGGACACACGTTTATTGAAAGATAGGTATGTTTAGGCGAAGTCTGGAAAAGGTGCAAAAATAGCAATGGTTAGAGGTGACTTGACTTTGCTTTTAACCTAGTACGTAGATTACAGGTATTCAACGCATGTAGATTATCACTTTACTGGGTACAGTCACAAGCATAAATACTTTACACTTACGCAAGATTCAATAGCAATTTTTTCCTAAAGTATTGATTGAAATTCTGGGGTGTTACGAAAATAGTATCCTTAATAGACTAAAGATGCGCTAAGGTACCCCGCGAAATTCAAACTTTATTACGTTTTTGCAATTTGCAGGTCAGTAACAGGTCGTATGTTGATCTAAATATGATTCGCGGCCGTAACAAATATGGCTTTACAGAATCATAATCATTAGAATCAGCATTACAACTCTCTAAGTTCATAAAATCCTACCGAATGATTATTTCAGAAATAGTCATTCAATAGGATTTTACGAAGAGAGTTAGTTGTATTGCCGAGTCTAATGATTATAATTCTGTAAAGCCATATTTGTTACGGCCGCGAATCATATTATCAACATACAACCTGTTACTGGCCTGCAAATTGCAAAAACCGTAATAAAATTTGAATTTCGCGGGGTACCTTAGCACATCCCCCCCTTAAAATGCAATGTTTAAAAAAATAAATAAAAGATATTATACCATTAAGGACTATTTAGTAAACAAATCAATAGAATCTGTAATTTAGATTAATTGACATCGCTGATTGTGGATACATTTGGACGCCATGTTATGGCAGGATATGCTGAAACAAATTTACTGTAACACTTTATGTACCTTAATCTAGCAAAGAAATATTTTTGATTTGATTTTATAACACCATCTATTATGAAATAGTTATTTTCTCAAAGCTGCAAACGTAATTCCACAAGAGAATTGCTTTGAAACTTTGTGTACGTATGCTCATAAAAAATCGGAATTCGGATTGTGACTGTGTATTACTGTATACCCGCAATATTCTTTTTTTTGCATCTATATTTAATAAATCTGAAGAGTTTATTTGTTCGCGCTAATCACTGGAACCACCAGTAGGATTTATTTTTGCATTTGATAGTCCAATTCTTGAGGAAGGTTCTAGGCTAGTTAACATCACACAGCGACGCACACCGGCGGGCGGAGAGGGACGGCATCAAGGAGGATTTGCTGAGGAGCATGCCGCGGGACTTATGCCACGGGGGAAATGCGGAGTGCAGCCCCGCTTACACTGTCTCTCCCCCGCGATCTTATGCTAGCGGACTCTGGCGCATACCATCGCATGCCTTTCCATCGTGCCGCGGTATCCTCCAGAGCGCTGTTCAATACCGCAGAGAGAAATCCCCTTTGATGCTCCGTGGTCGGTCTCTGAGCTTTGGAATCTATATCTTGTTACCATTAGATACGTACGAATTTACGTTGATAAGTTTAAAATACTCTGCCCCACCGTCCGCCGAAGTGCGCTGGCCTTTAGGAGCCGAGCAAAACGATAAAAGTTGGTAAGAACGTGAAAACGAAGTGGTAACAGTGCGGGTGGGCGATGCGATGCGACGTCACCAATCAAAATGAGTTTTATAACAAAGTAACTGTAATTTCCGTCCCGTGCGGACGTAAAGAATAGCACCATCAAATTTCTTCCCGTGGGTGTCGTAAAAGGCGACTAAGGGACTTACTAGAGAATGGGCAGCAGCGTTCTCTATGCATTTTAACACCATACTGCGATCGCCAACCCGCCTGCCAAGCGTGGCGATTATGGGAACCTCCCCCCTTTTGGGGGAGGCCTATGTGCAGCAGTGGACGTCTTTCGACTGAAATGATGATGATGCACTGTTATTTTAGTAGATAAATTACGGGTGTCTTACGACAACCACGCGACCGAAGTCGCAGGTAGAAGCCAGTTAAAGATAACACTGCAACTATTAATAAGTAATCAGCGATTCATTTTGGGGCAAATCCCGTTCTACATCAATTAAATAACTAGCCGGCTTTGTTAAAAAAAAAGATGGCCAAAGTCAACTATCCTAAACTAATAGCGTTGTGGTTTTTATTGCCATGTGATTGATTCGCAAATGCTCTCATTATAAGACATACTGTATGAACTAAAGCCAACAGCATAATCAGCCTGTAATGTTCCGACTGCTGGGACACCGGACTCCCCACTGTGAGGACTGGGCCATGTAATCTAACACGCGTGCTCAGTGCGGGTCGATGGATGTTGACTTCGAAATATTGGTTATAGGACATGCCGGTTTCCTCACGATGTTGTCCTTTACCGTTTTGAGAGCAGTGGTGATGAAATGAAATACACAAAAGCAATGGGACTGTCTGGGTTCGAACTCCTCGGACAACCTACAACTCGTAAGTCGGGGCGATACCTCTGGGTCACCACTGCTCACTAAAGCCAATGGAGCTAGGCAGAAACTAGGTACAAAACGCCAGGGCCTCCTTAGTGTTTGCTGTGTTCACTTTTATACGCATCATCATCATCTGCCAAGCCTTTTGGAGTCGGTTTCCAGTCTAACCGGATGCAGCTGAATACCAGTATTTTACATGGAGCGACTTCCTATCTGACCTCCACAACCAAGTTACTGGGTAACACGATACCCCTTGGTAAGACTGGTTGTCAGTCTTTCGGCCATAGTAGTTATACACTCTGTGAAATGTTCAAGTGTGCACTACGTTTCAAAAGATACAGCTGGACGGACGGATATCGGGTCCTTAGTAATAGAATAAATAAAGGGGGTGCGAACGGGACCCCCTTTTGGTACGAACCCTAAAAACACTGAAACCAAAAAGACTGGTTGTCAGACTTTCGGGTTTCTGATGACCCGTAACAACTGTTAAAGATCCACAAATGACAGCTCGGACTAACGGCTTAACGTGCTTTCCGAGGCACTTTAATGCACACCATGTCATGTAAAACCTCGTCAGATTTATAATCCATGGAAAGGTGCACGTGCAGATTTCGCAACCCCTAATTTGCAAACTACCGTTAATATCCCCTTTCTTCAAGCCTAAAACACCGTGAATGTAATCCGAAACAAAATTTAAAAAAAAAACCGTCAAGTGTGTAGACGACCTCGCACAATGAAGGGCTCCGTAGTTGGGAAGAATTAATCCCAGGAATTATATTTGTAATTGAAAAAAATCTCCCATACATCGATATCGTAACTGTAAATTCTCTAACTGCAAATGTAAGTTTGTAATAGCAAAAAAAACATTTTTTTACGTGATAAAACTACAAATTAACGTTTATCGGACTTTTGCTTTACTTGTGCTGTAAGACTTTGCTTCTTGATTAATTTCATGATTCTAGGTCAACGACCCTATCGGTTTTGAATTATTTGCGAGTATCAAAATATGTCGCATAAGTGGCCGTATTTTTTATTGCGTTGACTTAGAAGCTTGATTATTTTAGAGCTCCAAGGGACCGTGGACCTACGCATTTGACATTAACTTCAACTTGATACCTCCACGCGTTCCTCCAAAAAGGGTCTTGGCAGACCGACAGACGGACAACGAAGTGATCCTACAAGGGTTCCGTTTTTTCCTTTTGGGGTACGGAACCCTAAAAAGAACACGTTACCTTTAATTTAAAACCAGACAGTAACCGTTATAAATCTACCCTCTCTACAGATGCTACATGGAGGGTGCCACACAATCTAGATAAGACAGATGGACCGGTTTTTATTGTAACCGGAAGATTAGCAGACGGAATGGTTATTTGATGACCGTTGATAACTCACACGCTGACCGACCTATTACTTATTTTGTTTTAGGAAAACGTATACTTTTACAATGTTTGTAAATATGTGAGCACCGTGTATCTATCACATAAATAATTTTACCTATTGTGGTATAGTCATTTTAATGTAGGTGCATCGTCTTCACATATAATTGTATCATTAATGTACCTACACAAAATATTGTAAAACATACTTGCCCATTCTTCTACATACGGCACAACATTTTGGAAGGGGCGACTAGAATCAATTCTATTTTTTTGTAAATTTTGATTCGGAAAATATTCTTAACTAACTTTTTAGACCTTTGTATCCTGCATATGCGTATGAAGTTTCATTAAAATCGGTTCAGTCATTAGGAAAAACAAGGAAAAATTAAAAAAAAAAAAAAAAATGTATGAAATGCCGTACGTCTTATACGCTTTTAATTTCTCAACTACAAACCACAGTTATTTAAAACATTCGCCGACAGGAAATGCCAGCAGTGTATTACATGCGAACACCCACACACAAGGCCATCATATACACGTCAACCACAAAACACGTCACCAAACATACACACACAAAACATGGCCACAAACTGTGCCAATTTTCGTGATAAGCGGCGAAAAATGGAACTATAGTCAAAATGTTCTGAATTTGATTGCGTTGCTTTAGAAAGTGGCGCCACCCCGAAGTTTCAACTTTTCATGGTCGGGTGATTCTAGCGTCATGGTTGCATTTACGTACGCACACTTACAAAGTCAGTACATATTACGGTAGTACGTAATTTTCTGAATGAAGTTCTCTTTACTGTTACTAATTCACATTTTGATCTGAAAAAAAGACATCTGTTTTATTTTATTTTCATTATGTTTGTAAACATTGAGGGAATTTTTTTAAGTTTTTTTTTCCATGTTTATGCAATTCCGTTCTTGTTTCATGTTTGAAAGATTATTTGGAAAATTGTTTTGTCTATGTTTCGTTTATGACTGTTATGAAGAATCTGTTTTAATAATATGCATCAATTTTAAAACGAATTAATTGTTCGTGGCCTCCTTCTTTGATTCTAAACAGCTTATAATGTTCCTACTGCTGGGACACAGACCTCCTCCTCCTCCTCCAATGTTCCCACATTACAGGCTGATATAATCTACACCAATTAAAAAAAAAACACTTAATGCATCGCCCGAGCCCTTTTCAGCTAAAAATCAATACACGTGCCAAAAATAAACCACTGATTATCATAGGAGAGAGCTTTAAATTAAATACAATTTAAGCTTTCATTTGCTCTAGTGATAACAGCCGCAATGGTCCATAGGTTAAGCTACGCTAACCGCGGTCGGTTCATAGATGGGTGACCTTCCATTACGCATCAAGACCCCTCCGTGACTTGGAAAACTCAAACTCAAAGCATTTATTTCAATTAAACCAGCGTAGTAGGTACCTAAGGAGAAGAACGAGCAAGAAATTCCATAGACACTCTTTTAAATTATAATGTTACAAAGAATGCACGTAAAGCCGTTGGTCCCGAGTTCCCGACTGTCATTCATAGATCTTTCATTGCGCCATATCGGATAGGTTTGGTTTTGTTTTGGCCTGCATTCATACAGAAATGGGGGCAGGCTGTGGGGGTCTGCAAAGTGCGCCCCCCCTACAGATTGCGCCCCTGGCAGTCACCCGCCTGGCTAGTTACGGCCCTGTTAGGTGGTAGTTTTCATAAAGACATGATCATTGAGGACTCTGTTGGGCACAGCAAACTAGGACAGAGGGCTTTAATCTGTAGAATTAGTTGGTATTGGCATAGTTGGGAAAAAGCTAGTCAGATTGATTTTCTCTAGTAATATCGAGAATGAAAGCTTTACCAATATTCGGCTTTCATTCGGCTCATGCCGATCTGCAAACTCCATTCGACATCTACCCGAGTTTCCAGTTCGAATCATGCCGAGCCGAACAAGCGTGTAGCACCAGTTAGTTAGAAGGAACCAATTATGATTCGAACTGGAATTTAAAATTATGAAGAGTAAGTCCACGGGAATTAGTTTAAAGTTTTTCATTTTCAAGAGAAGGTGCATTCAAATACAGGCTTATTTTTGTATATACAGTGTCAAATTAAATTAGCTAGCAAAACTCCGCAGACGTGATGGGTACCGATATCTAAACATGATAAAACAAAAATAAATTAATTTAATGGTTTTTTTTTGTGGGTCATCGACCGCAGTTAGTGTAAGTAGGTAGTCTCTTGAAATATTAGTTTAGAAAATCAGTTTTTTTTTAAAACAAAAGAAATTAAATTTTCTCTACTCAAACTTCAAGTAACATAACAACAGCAGTCGTTGACCCCCAGAAAAAAAAAAACATCTAATAATTTTATTATTTTTATTTTATCGTGTTTAGACATCGATAACCATCACGTCTGCGGAGTTTCGCTAGCTAATTTAATTTGACCCTGTACACATTTATATAGAAAGGTGTATTGCTTTATGTATGTATGTATTTATTGTACATGTAAATGGTACACCACTGACTACCTGCAGTATTGTCTCTCCTTCTCCCTTTAATCCATCCAAAGGTTGTCTGTAAAAGAACTCTTTAAGCGATAAGACCGCCCATTGTGTCACCCTATGTAAAATTTCAACATTTATATCTGTAACTTTTATGGTGTAGCATAATAAAGAGTATTCTATTCTAAGAGGCGCCATTTACATGTAGGTGAGTCAGAGGCACTCAGCCGCGATACCTTGTTGATTGGCTTTTATTTTTACCTCGTCGGCATGAATTATTATAATATCGAAGAGATATCAATAATATCAGAAGGACGAGTAAAGAACCCGAAGCTGTTGAATCTAAAGGCATGTACGCACGAACGAACAAGAACAGGGGGCCGATCGCGCTAATTTTGAACGTTAATACCAAAACTAAACCACAACCAAAAACGTTACGTTAGACATTTCGTATTGCGCTAATCATTTCAACGGAAAGGATTTAGCTTTACTTCGGAAGTTACGTTTGAGGAACGATCGATCGAACTTTCAGTATTGGGTAACGTCAACGATTTTGTCGCTCAGTGAAAATAGCGCGATACCGTTTCTTACAGCAGCTAAACCAAAACAAAACCAAAAACGTTTCGTTCGAACGGTAATTACGTTGAGAAACAGCGCGATCGGCCCCCAGGTTGAACACGAACATCGAACACTATGTTCGACTGAAATGTTTGTGGCGATCGTATTTCGTTTTACCGTGTAGACGGTGTTCAGAGAAATTTCATGCAACATTGTTCGTACCGAACTGGAAGGATGAGCGCGCGGCGGCGCGGTGGCATCAGTTCTCAGCCACCTCTCCAATAGTGTACCACTTCCAACGGCGACTCCATGGGTACTAAAGAGCGGGTGGCTGAGAGCGAACACAAGTCTGATTGTGTTCGTGTTTGCTTTGCTAATTAACGTCCACACGAACTGACCAAATGTTCCGTGTTCGGTGTTCACCATGTTTTGTTCGTTCGTGCGTACTCGCCTAAAGGTTTGAATCCAGTAGAAGGAACGTTCCTTGTGAAAGAGGTGATGATGACCAGCAGGTGAATTCCCCACAAAGTTAATCACCATAATCATAATCAGCCTAAAATGTTTCCACTGCTGGGACACAGGCCTCCTCTCTTCGCGAGGGAGTGGCCTGTAATCTACCACGCGGGCCTAGTGCGACTTGGTATATGTCACATGTCTTCGAATGTTTGGTTCTAGGACATGGCGGTTTCTTAGCGATGATTTTCTTCACCGTTTTGAGAGCAGCGGTGACGTAATTATTTACACAAAGTAAAGCGCCTGCTTGGGTTCGAAACCATGACCTACAACTCGTAAGTCGGGGCCATCACCACTGAGCCACCACTGCTCCAAAGATAATCAACCCCCCGTATCTGAAAACCAGATCAAGTCTCTGATATTAGCTGGACCGAAATACTCGTAATAACAACCAAACCAATCACAATTTACATTGCGTTTCATAAATAAAACTGAAAAGGGTTTCAGAAACCGTGCCTCAATAAGAAACCTTCCAACCCTACAAAGATCAAAAGTCAAAAGAGAGCAAAACCCAGAAGGAAGGACGGGAATACGAGTTATTAAGAGCAGGCAGTCTAAATCAAATTTCGAACGCAAGCTCCGCCCCTTGCTCCCCGCCACTCCGTTATGTGCTAAACGCTAAAACATCAGTAATAAAGTTGAATATCGCGTGCGCTTTGTGAGCATGTTCGAGCACGAAACTAAATAGGCTCAATCTCAATTCTTATTTCGTTTATAACTAAAGTAATAATTGATCTAGAGAAAAAATATCTAGTGGCTGGATTTTAAACCATATTTTCTTGCTGTGAATATTTATTTTTGACATAAAAGCCAAACAATCGTGTTAGTTTTTTATAATAACCTTAAAAAAGACATAATTTTCGAATAAAAAATGTATTGAGAGAAAATATTACAATTACATAAGTCTTCAACATGGAAAGAAAAAGATCCAATAAATCATAATAATATACTAAAATTTCATTTTGCTTGTATGTGTGACTGTTTCAGAATATTCATGCAAATTAACATAAAAATAGGGAGCTTCCTCTTACTCGTAATGAGGATCCGTCTAATGCCTAGTGTGGAAGTGTTGTGCTACTGAACAAACAAAATGTATGTCCTATTTGCCGCCACCACCATCCAACTGCACCTTTGACAGACCGAAGAACGCCACTGATGAATGGAGTGATTCATGAAATTAAATGAAAATTTATTTGCAAGACTTGTAGTATATAACGTGGCGCAAATATTATAAGAATGTACTATCGATTCAAAGCGACAGAAATTTCAGTATAAAGCGGCAGGAGATTTAGTTAGAACTCAAGCGTAGAAAGACCAATACCATTCCAGAAAGAAGAAAACATTACTAATCCATATCCCGATAAACCGATAGCTTTACACCGAAGCGTGGTATTTGTAAACACGTATACATAGTTGGCACGCTGCTCGGGCCGGTGAACGCGAATTATTAATAGAAGCCCAAATGTAACGTGACGTCATGTGCGCTTGCGCTTCATGTATTACAAGACGAGTTACGATGGGTAATTAGCTTTATGGTTGAAAAGAAAACGCCTTATGATAAAGAGAATCTTCTCTTCATCTGCCAGGAGGCAGGACTGAAGGAATATTGGCTGCTCTTTAGCAAGATGGGAATATAGACACGAAATTTGTGTTATATTCCTTCATATCAGGACTACTGCAGCAGAGTATGGTTTAAAATAAAACGCCTTATGATAAAGAGAAGATGCTAGGAGTCGGAAAGAAGCAATTTGATCGCCTTTTAGCGAGAAGAACTATTATTATGAGCCTATGCTGTTCCACTGAAGGGCAAAGGTCTTCGTTCCTTCTGTAATATAGGGCCAATCCTTTAAAAAACAAGTCCAGCTCATAAAGATGGTTTACGATGGGTATGTACCTACATGGATACGAACTTTATACGTTCCTTCATATCAGGCCTAATATGGCAGTCAATGGTTGAACGAGAGCATACCGAAAGGTGTTTAATTAAAATGTAGTCCTGAAATCAACTGACGGGTAAGAAATAGCTGATGATAAGGAATAGCTGATGAGCAGAGTAAACAGCATCTCAATTTCATTCTTATGGAATTAATACTGGGATATTATTATTGAAGTGTAGGTCGAAACTCTACCATTTAACTAATCATTCAAGATGACATTATTTCAACAACAAAAAAACACAAAACACGAAGAAAGCATTTTGGAATTAGAGACACGAATCGGCTGACTACGAAGACACGTTGGAAACGAAATAGTACCAAAGACAAGTGGCTGAATGTCAGCACTTTTGAAACGTAAGATAAAAAAAAAGAAAAAAAGCCCCTAAAAAGCCTAAGCTCCAACACTTTCTAGTTTAACAACTGGTAAGCATATTCACAAATACTGCATTAGGAACAGCCCTCGTTAGGGCTAACAAGTAATAAATGAATACGAGGAAATATGCCCGATAGAAATTAGTCATACTCTGGCAAACGACCAGAAAACTGTCACTGTTCGCGCGTTATAACAATTTTAAAAACATGTCGTTGAAGCACGTGCCGTTCATGTAATTTTACACGTGCTGGGAAGATTGAGCTTCGAGGTTTACAAGGCTAGGGGGTCTACTCCGAAGCGCTAAACCGAAGTATCGGCCGTTTTATAACTTCCAAAGTTTCCTTTTTTTACTTTGAGTCCTTACTTACTTACTTCAAGTCACAGTTTAGACTTTTGCTTATCTCTTAGACGGCCATTTTTTTTTTGCCGTATTCAGCGATAGCCGTAATAAAGTAAGGACCGAACATTCGGCCGATACTTCGGTTTAGCGCTTCGGAGTAGATCGCCAGGATTTCGAAGGGTCAATATTGAGTGGATTTAAGACTCCTTAGTTTCTACCGGTCAGGTCCCGACGCCTCTCGATGAGAGGCGTGGGGGGCTTCATACCGCGGGCCGCACCGGACCTGAGAAGTGATAACTAAAGAAAGATCAATGTTGTGATACAATTTTTTTCTGTGATGACAATCAATACTTTAATCACTTTAATCAAATATCTTTTGAATGCTGTTGGTATCTCTACTTGTTGGGGTGCCAAGGTGAGGGAGAGGCAGGGTTCGCGCCCTCACGCCCCTAGTCGCTGCAGGAGACGCCCCGGGCGTCGGGAGTCGCAAGCCGATTTCCGGCCACCGTAGGCGCGGGCCTGCGGACGGTGAGCGACGGGTAGCTCGCCGTCCGATAAGGACCAGGCCCGGGTCGACGGCGCGTTGTGTTCCAAGCGCGCCTCAAAGAGATGTCAGACCAACTGACGGGGTCCGGTAGGACCAATGCCTGCCAGGGTTGCGAGTTTGTCCGAAAGGGATATTCGTGGCCCTGGCACACAGGCAACGGAAGGAACACGGGTGGGTTTTAGTCAGTAAAAGTCTGACACGCCCCCCCGCTCCGCCCAGAGTGGGAGAAGTTATTTGATAATTTCCCACCCAAAAAAAAAAAAGAAAAAAAAAAAGGGGTGCCAAGGTAAGGTATAAAACTGATATTCTTCATTGGTTAAGACGAAAAGCCGACATTAATAACATAAGCCGAGCTAGCCCTTCCCAGCTATTTTGGATAACAATCTCACCGGATGTGGGAGAAACAAGTATTTTCTACACAACGACTGCCATCTGACCTCTATAACAGATTCTGGGTTATACACCTGTTCAAAGGCCATTTCATCTTTCGTGTCTCACACTGATTAGTCAATCGGCTAGAAATCTAGAGCGGCTGACTGCTCAGGGTGCTTCTAACGCAGGCTTTTAGAATACACCAATTCAAAAACATGACCAGTAGTCAAATTCCCTATCTTGACTGCACCACGTCAACAAAACAGCATAAAAGGTGAGACAACGATTAAGGTACAACGTAGTATGGCTTACTGCCAAGAATTTTCATCAGATTACGTTGTTAGAATTTTATACATATTGGTAATTCACATGCTTTTACCATGTATCTTGCACGTGTTATTTAGATGTTTGTGGTTATTGTGAGTAATATCTGGATCAAATCTGTTAACGTGGGGAGTTATTAGGAATAAAGACCTAGATCATGAATAAGAAACCGGCCAAGTGCATGTAGGACCAAGCACATGGCCGGTTTTTTGGTTCCGTAGTGAGAAAAACAAACTTAACATTGTTTGCAAAACATGTTCTCCCATAGATCGTTATACGCTACGGTCAATTTTCCCAATGCAAATGTTTGTAGTTTGTAAAATTGTAACCGCCATGTTCTATGAGACCTTGCTTCTTGCCAAATTTCATGGTTCTAAGTCACCGGGAAGTACCCTATAGGTTTTGATTTATTTGCGAGTATCAAAATTTAAAAGAGTGTCCGTGGAGTTTTTTCCGTTCCTCTCCATAGGAACCTACTACGCTTTGGAATGGGCAACTAGCATCATCTCTCTGACTGACCGACCGTGCGACCCCTTGACAATTCAAAAGTGCCTGTAAATAGTTTATTTGAAATAAATGCTTTATTGAATGAACCACAGGCCAATGATTCGTTGTGTACATTTAAATACCATGATTAATTAAACAGATATTCGTCTGTCAATAGCTTTTATTCTATTCAGGGTAATTACAAACTGCAAAACTATGCAATGTAATCTTGAATAAGGTTAGTGCAATCTAGCATGAAAAACTGGTAGCATTGTAGTCTATTAGAAACTGAATATCGTTAGCGTTACATCACTAGCAGGAATGGGAGCATCTGCAGCGGTCAATGTCGAGTTATATGCTAGTGAGGGGAAAATGTCGTTGGTTGGAATGTTTATCGATACTTTCACGCTTGTGATAGTTTCGCGCCAAGACATCAAGTGTCACTTTGTTTTGAAATACGCGTGAATTTAATTTTTTCTGTGTTTGGAGTGTTTGCGTAGGACTGACGTAGAGCGATGGTTCTAAAACTACGACATACGGGCACGGCTCATATTAAGTAGTTTGTATTTATTTTATTTTTTATTCCCTATTTATAATCTCACGTATGCTGCACCAGTCGATGTCATCACTTTAACGCCAGCTGTCGCTGAAAACCAGCGCTGGGGCTCCTGTCTCGCATAGGGTCGCAGCATTACGCTGAGCGATGGCCCTTTTGCGTGAATACGAGGGCGCACTAAAAGTATCGGGAATGGAATATTTCCACTGTTCCTGTCATATTAAAATCTTTTTAATTGAAAACTCCTTGGTTTTAAAAATCGAATACCATTTATTTATTTAAAAAAAGATTCTCGGTCTTGTCACAAGGTTTTGTCAAACTTGTTTAGTCATTGAGAAAATGGAATTGACTCGAGAAAATTCAAGAGCGATGATTTATTATGACTTTCGAACTAGTTTAACACAAAAACAGTGTGTTGACCGGATGATTTCTGCATTTGGTGATGAAGCCCCATCCAAAACCACAATTTATCGCTGGTTTGCTGAATTTCAACGTGGACGTGTCAAGCTCAGTGATGATCCCCGTCAAGGTCATCCAAAAACTGCAGTCACCCAAGAAAACGTTGATGCTGTGCGTAAGCTGATTGAGGAAGATCGACATGTGACATACCGCGAAATTCAGGCAACTTTAGACATTGGCATGAGTCAAATACAAATAATCTTGCATGAACAATTAGGTGTAAAAAAAGTTGTTTTCCCGATGGATACCGCATTCGCTCTGTGAAGAGCAAAAAGCGGCTCGCGTTACTTGGTGCGTCAGAACTCTCGAAAGATTCCACGCAGGATCCTCAAATGCTGTATACAACATTGTATCAGGTGACGAATCCTGGATATATGCGTACGAACCCGAAACAAAAAACCAGTCACGAGTTTGGGTGTTCGAAAATGAGTTAAAGCCAACAAAAATTGTTCGTTCACGGAGTGTTGCAAAAAAAATGGTGGCCACGTTTGTCTCCAAAACCGGCCATGTTACGACTATTCCTCTTGAGGGACAAAGAACGGTTAATGCAGAATGGTATGCTAGCATTTGTTTGCCACAGGTCGTTTCTGAACTCCGTAAAGAGAACTGCAACCGCCGCATCATCCTCCATCACGACAATGCGAGTTCTCACACCGCGCACAGAACAAAAGAGTTTTTAGAGCAAGAAAACATAGAATTATTAGACCATCCGCCGTACAGCCCCGACCTAAGCCCTAATGATTTCTATACTTTCCCTAAAATAGAGAATAAATTGCGTGGACAGAGATTTTCATCACCTGAAGAAGCTGTGGACGCCTACAAAACGGCCATTTTGGAGACCCCAACTTCCGAATGGAATGGTTGCTTCAATGATTGGTTCCATCGTATGGAAAAATGTGTCAAATTTCGCGGAGAATACTTCGAAAAGCAATAAATACATTTTTAAATAGTAATGTTGTGTCACTTCCTTAATTCCCGAAATTTTCAGTGCCGCCCTCGTAGGACACATATTTTCCTCCAACTCGTTCTTTTTTTAAGGTATTTGTGTTCTTGCTTTGCGTCATGTTTACCGCGAATAAATATATTTCCTTTCATACATATGCTATCAATCACTACCTATTTAGCCCGTAATGTCCCAATTTTTGGGACAAGGCCTCCCTTTTCTCTTTTCTGAACACGTCTGCCCACTGGCATTGCGGCCAGTACCTTCGGTAGGAGTCAAATTCTTCCCTTCACACCTAATTCTTCCCACTGATTGGGTTCCATTAAATGCTAGGCGACCTCGCGGCAGACCAAAATGAATACAAGATATTAAGAGAATAAAAATAAAAACCGGCCAAGTGCGTGTCGGACCGCGAACAATGAAGGTTTCCATATTTGGGATAAAGATGATATGTCAAGAACAAACTAAACATTTTAGTTGAAAACCATGTTCCCCCATACATTCCAACTGTAAATGTAAGTTTGTACGCACAATATTGAGTGATTGACCATGTTATTTTAAGACCATAGACTTCGTATATGTTTTCCTGTAATTTATAATCTATAAGTATAGAACTATTATCTATATTTAAATAAAAATATGCTCAGCAGTTTCGGAGATAAGGGGGGAAAGGTAATTTTTTATCTATTTTCTTTAATAACTATAAAACAAATTATAAAAAATCAAAAAATTCCAAAAATTTAAATCCTCATAACAAATCCTTTCATTTGATATGTCACACCGTCACAAGATACGTTTGCAAAACTCATTTTTAGTTTTCTAGTTTTCTTCCGAAAAGTGAATCTCATAATATTTAAATATTCATTTATTTACGGTCACAGAAATTCATGTGTGTACTAAATTTCAACTTAATCGGTACAGTAGACAGACACACGAGTGATCCTATAAGGGTTACATTTTTTTCCTTTTGCGGTATGGAATAATGGAACCCTTTTTTTTTTTTTTGGGTGGGAAATTATCAAATAACTTCTCCCGCTCTGGGTGGAGCGGGAGGGAGTGTCAGACCATGGGAGGCCATGACCCTTTGGGACGCGAAAAATAAGCAGAGCATCAGCACTTTTTAGAGGTTAAAGTTACAAGAGATAGCCCTTGACACGGCCTCCTTTACAACTTCCTAGTGTTTAAGCTGGGAAAGCCAAAATATTAGGAGACGATTTCATGTCATCACATCTTGTGGATGTATTTCAGGACTATCGATATATCACAGCACAACACTACGTCATAAACGCCGAAAATATCGCGTAAAAAGCTATCTATCAACAGATGCCAGCCAGTCAGTCACAGACTCGCAAATAATCACAAACTATTATAGGTACGGTTGTTTTTGACGAAACAAGCACAACATAATATCACAGATCAAAATAAATCTTAAGTGTTCAACGGTGTTTTTAAGAACGAATACCATCTTCATCTTAACAAGCATCTTTCTTAGGAGCGGCCAAACCGTCATACTTTTCGTACAAACGCACGTAAGTGATTATGGCGTTGTAGCACAAGTTTCTTTGAAAATTTTGAACTAATGGGTATCTTGTGCACTATATCTAGGTTTCTATGCAAACAAAAAATAAAAATTTGGAGAAACGAATTCAGTAGAACCCTGCAAAAATCTGCTTTTTTGCACAAATTTTACCCGAACTTTGGTCGTTCATAATGTACTCATAAATTGCAAAAGTAAAGGAAACATCTTGATAGAAACCTCGCAAATGAAATGGAGATTCTAAATGACAAACATTTATTTCACAAACTTGTAACGCTTACTCAAAAACATGGCTTTCCTGGAACAAGTCTTATGAAATTACCGCACACTATTTTTCGTTAAATATTATCGCGTTCTCATTTGCTTGTTGGTAGTTCTCACTTGCCCTGGATGAAACAACAAGCTTTTCGACCGGTCGCGTTGACGATAGATGGACCGGGATTATTATCACTTAAAGAGGTTTCTCATTTACCCAGTTACTAAATAGTTAGGTTTTGAATGACAGTTGTCTTACTTACAGAGACCCCCGCTAAGACAGGTCGAAATGTACCGTTTTTAGGGTTTCGAAGTCAACAAGGAACCCTTATATTTCTGCCATGTCTGCCTGTCTGTCTGTCTGCCTGTCCGCGGCTTAGCTCACGAGACTCTTAGTACTAGAAAGCTGTAATTTGGCATGGGTATTGGGGTATTAGTCACGCCGACAAAGTGGTTTTAAAAAAAAATTGTAGGGTTTAGAAGTTTGTTGTGTTTTGTACCTCCCTTGCACGTAAAGTGGCAGGACTTTTTTTTTCTTGTCTATCCCATGATGTGGGGTATCGTAGGATAGGCCGTTCAGAAATATTCGGGTCTGTAAAAACTATTTTTCGATTCAGGGATACGTTTGCGTAATATTAAGGAAAACTGGGGTGCTGCTACGAACTTAAGGCGCTTTCATTGTTAAATTGTTACAACGAGCGGGTAAGATTTGCCTGTACAAGTAAATTCATCAGCAGATATTAGGAAAGCTTGCAGATTGTGTTAGAAAACATAAGTACATATGTAATGTAAAGATAATTACTGAGATGGTGAAATGAAATTCTGTAAATAGGATATCAGGATCACCTTCACACCTCATATTAAAAATAAAAAAATAAGTTAGATGTAGTCGACATTTCCTATCTGACTACTCCTGAGAAGAAATGGCGAAACAAACTCAGGGGTCAATGTCTCTTTTAAATTCCAGACATAATCTTGGTCAGATCATGTGAGGACCATGTAGATCTGTGTCTGAAATGGTCTTTTGAAGAAAGAACCACACCAAGAGTGGAACTGTCCAATCAGTGCAAACATTTGTCAGTGATCGTGCAGCTCAACTCAAGATTATGATATGATTCCAGCCTTACATTTCGTCTTGTGTTTAGCTAGACATAATATTAGGTATAGTAAAGGTGGCTGGGACAGACTGGATGGTCCTCGCACGCTCTAAACAACGTTTTCGCACACTTATAAGACCAGATGGGGAGCCAAAATCTTGGCAGGGTACCACATAAGACAAATTGATAACAATGTAAATGACATCAGTCAAAAACCTTTTTGACCTTGACTGAGTCAGTCACATCACCGCCATTATAAATGAAAGTCAAAATAACGTTAAGTCGATAAAAAAAGATATTCAATAAACAATCGTTCATGAGTTTATAATTAAATCTCTGAGTGGCGTAAACATTGTTTTACTTAGTTATAATTAAAAATATGAAGGTAGGGATGGCACTTGAGTCTTGGAACATTTTTGTGGACATTTTTTTGATTGATCAGAGAGGCAAATCCCGTATTTCTACGAAAGTTCGCATTATCACATTCACAATCTGAAAGACCTCCAATATTTAATTTACAATTTAATAAATAACATTTTTTTGTATGTTTTTCATAATTTTTGACATTTATTTCGCATATCTTTGATCTTAGATTTTGAACGTTTTTATTTACAAGAATTGGCCTACAGACGACAACCGACGGCTGACACGGGATAATGGAAGAAAAACGTGTTGCATTTGATGATGATATTTGATAAATCGAGCCTGATAAATTAAAATTTACAGGAGAGGTATTTTATTGACTATTTTTTTTTATTTTTATTATACTAGCTGCGCCCCGCGGTTTCACCCGCGTAAGTCTCGATCCCGTGGGAATATCGGGATAAAATTTTATCAAAATTGGTCGAGCCGTTTGAGCGTGAAAAAGTAACAAACATACACACACACACTCACAAACTTTCGCCTTTATAATGTTAGTGTGATTCCATTTAATAGAAAACTAGGTCTTGAACTCTTTGACACATCTCTCGATATAAATACCGGTGGGGTAATAGCGTAACACATTTAACAGTAGCAATGGGTTTCATTTTGAAAGCCTGTCGCGCCCCTTTGTCTCTCAATGAGAGTCACCTGTCATGAATCTGTGCCCTCCTGAACCTGAATCAGTTTACATAAAGACCCTTGAGGCCATAGAAACAACAGGAGACCATCAAGGGTCTTTGGTCAATGAGGCCTGACAATATCCATTGCGTTATTTACGTTGTTGTGCAGACAAACTTTTCGAACATATGAAGCAATGTATTAGCAGTATACTTCAAAATCATTCAGATTGTAATTGATAGTATGCTACGCAATTAGGGAGCCGGAATCTGATGGAGGATAAATTAAAAAATAGTTTTTTTTGTTATTGTTCGATTCGCTTAAGGGGGATCCGCTAAGGGCCCCGCACACGGGCCACCGGCCACAACCACAAAACGACGCCACTGGCATATTTCCTGTAGTTTTCATACATTTTATATGGACTCGCCGCACACGGTTGACGCCGGTGGCCGCCACACGCTACTGATACTATACGTTAAACTAGCTTCTCGTGGCGGCGTTTGTGGCTGTGGCGTGAAGCCCGTGTGCGGCGACCCTAAGGTAGCCCGCGAAATTCAAATTTTCTTACGTTTTTTTGCAATTTGCAGGTCAGTAACACGTTGTATGTTGATCTAAATATGATTCGCGGACGTAACAATTAAGGCTTTACAGAATTATAATCATTAGAATCAGCAATACAACTCTCTAAGTTCGTAGAATCCTATTGAATGACTATGTCATGAAAAAGTCATTTAATAGGATTCTACGAAGAGAGTTAGTTGTATTCTAATGATTATAATGATGTAAAGCCATATTTGTTACGGCCGCTAAACATATTTAGATCAACATACAATCTGTCACTGACCTGCTCAGGCGGGTTGGCGATCGCAGTATGGTGTTAAAATGCATAGAGAACGCTGCTGCCCATTCTCTAGTAAGTCCCTTAGTCACCTTTTACGACACCCACGGGAAGACTAGGATGGTGCTATTCATTACGTCCGGCACCACACGGTATGATCAATTAATCAATAGTTTGCAATTTGCCACGAGATAAGATCTTTGTGGAGGAGCTCGTCCGAGGAAGTTAGTACTTCCTCGGACGAGCTCCTCCACAAAGATCTTTGAATTTTGAATTTCCCGGGCTACCCTGACACCTTAAATGGTAATTCTCGATAGTTCGAGAATTACCATTTCAGGTGTCAGGGTAGCCCGAGAAATTCAAAATTTTCTTAAGTTTTTTTGCAATTTGCAGGTCAGTACCCAGTTGTTTTTTTGAATTTTTCAGGTCAGTATCCAGTTGTATGTTGATCAAAATGTGTTTCGCGACCGGAATTAACATGTATTTACAGAATAATTATAATCATTCAATACAATTATCTAAGTTCAAATTACCCTATTGAATGACTACTTCATGAAATCGTGACATTTGAGACTAATTCTTTCTTCATAATCCAATTTCGCCGGCTAAATTAGCGCATCCCGCGTAACTGTTTCTGCCGCCAAGTAGCGTTGTTATGTTCCAGTATAAAGGGTGACGGTATATTATAACAGGCATGAGACATTGTCTCTGGACTGGCAATGCACCTGCGGTTCCCCTGGTATTGTAATGTCTACATAGCGATCACCATCTAAAGCAGGCAGGTCGCTTACTTGACGGTTAACAGGAGAGAATGGAAGAGAAAAACATTTTTCACCGACCCCAAGTAACACGAAGGGCGGACAGAAGAAGGCCGCCTGTTTATTTCAGACCCAACAACATACAAAATGGAAACATGTCAACACAACGAAGAAACGAGCATGCTAAATTTAAAGAATGAAAACAAAGTAAATCTTAAACTTATAAGAAGAAAAACAATTGTAGCAGACGTTAATTACACAATTAAAAAGGCCAAGGGCAGTCATGTCATCAGTAAAAATGGAAGATTGGCCGGAAACGTATCTGAATGGTAACCCAGAGAAGGAAAGAGGAAGACTATTACAAAGATGGGAAGACGACTTGAAAACTAGCAGGAAGGAAATTAGGCAGGTCACCAGGAGTAAAAACAAAAGATGGGCCGGAGACGTAACTGAACGGCATCCCAGAGAAAGAAAAGAGCAAGACCATTTCAAAGATGGGAAGACGACTTAAAACTACTGCGGGATACGTGGAGGAGAAAACTCACAACCGTGAGCTATGGAAAAACCCGGGGAAGCCTAAAGAGCAAAGCAATCTAGAGATTTCTGATATCTAAACCTTCAATTTAAATAAATTGTAAAATCAGTTTTAAAATGGCTAATAAAAGCTATTTGAAATTGAACATAGAAAAGCCAATCCTACAAAGCATAAATATATACTGTAACAGTGACTTTGAAAAAAAACTTTACGACAGGTTACGATAAACACAATACTCAATGTAGTTCCAAATCCCAGAGTTATGCCGTCACTACTAATTTGGGATGAATTGTTGCAGCTAACGCTGTGGAGATCTATCCATCAACAAGCTTTTCAGAAAACAGTGACGTCGCTTAGAATTGATAAACTGTACTAAACTTAACTAGATTTGTATGACACAGATAAATGAGTGTTTTGCGTAGCAATGGCAACGTATCAGTATTTGTTACGCAGATCAACGGCGGTTTGAGCTTCACTACTAAGCTGTTGGGACTATCGGAACCCCCGGGAGGTCGGCAGCTGGTGTGCATTGATGGGGTGTTAGAAGAGCTGCCCGAATAGGTGTATCACTAGAATGCTGCCCCTGCACATACCTAATAAGTTATGTGTGGTACCTTCACATAGCTATTAGCCCTATACGGAGAGAGTAACAATGAGGGGGAAACTATAATAAAGCCTTTATCTTCAGGCTGCCAAAAAGATATCATTCATACAACTTTTCAAAGCTCTTTGAATTCCAAGAGAGGTCCCTCTCCCTCTGCCAGCCTTATTTCCTTTTTTAGTCCTTTTGTGCCTAAGAAAATCTGCTAAATTCTGAGGAGAACATTTCACCGATGAGCATCTAAGACAAATAGTACACCATGGTTAACGTACAATAATATGTCCGAGATTAGCAATGACGTCACAACACCCCGATCTACTAAACAGTACGTGTAAACTAATGACTGTTTATAGCATACAATACATGAACTGGAGTAATTTACGACTTGATTTGAGTTAGTTAGAAACATGGAGTGGTACTGTTGGTCTTTATATCAACATCTGTCTAGCTAGCCATTTCAATCATCATTCAACTATCCCCAACATAGTTTTGCTCGTGATCAAGTCTAACCAGATGCAGCTGAATACCATTTTCAGCAACATTAACCTATACTGTTCCCATTCCTGGGACCCATGCCTCCTCTTTGTAAAAGGAAGAAGGGGTACACTGGACGTACTTAACGTTGCAGATTGAAAATACCCAAAAAATATGAAACTTGACCTAAGACGTAGTAGCACTATGTTTGGCTTGCCTTTAGTAAAAAAAGCGGAGACTGGATACAAGGCAGGTCGCTTGCAGGCTGGCAGCGCGAGTTTATCAATATCTAAAATTCTTTATGATTTAGAAAATTTACGTCATGGTTGATGGTTTGAACGTGGTTTTTAAGGCAGAGCCAAGTCTCCTGTCTAGATTTTACTATTAGTCGTCCGGCACTAATTTAGGTTAAGCCCGATTGACCTGCTCAATCACTGGAAAAGCCACCCTAGATTAGTGGACCCTTCATTTCTATTTCAAAAAGAAGGAACTACGTAATTCACTATAAAATCGCAAGTCTATGTAATCTTGAAGCGTATTCACAGCGGCGCGGCGGCGGCGGGTGCGCCGTAGGCCGAATACTGCCACAGAAAACCAGTCTGTTTTTGAAATATAAAATGATGTTTACATCTAATGTACGTTTGTACTACAAAAATATGTTTGACATGTAAAAGTGTTCAATTACAAATTTAATTTTAAATGAGGTCGGAGTTTCCTATCTGGATACTCTGAGAAGAATGGAGAAGAAATACCGAATCATATAAGTTAGAGGCTCTTTTAAATTCAGACATTGTCTTGGTCAGACCAAGTGAGGACCATGAGAAATGTTTTTTTTAGGAAAGAGTGACACAGTTTTGAGTGGACCTGTGTCCAGTCAGTGCACGCATGTGTCAGTAATGTTGGATGCATCTGCGAAAAAAATTGCGCTACCCACCTCCGTTGGCAAGAAATTACTTACGTACCTATCAAATTATGAACATCGACTCAATCAGTCATGGCCCATCATCATGTTCTAACCTACCTGATATCAACACAAACGGCCCTCCAATCAACCATAATGTCACGGCCAGTTGAGTCATTGCATCTGATTCACTTGGCGGGGGTTCTACCCCCCCCGCCTCCCTCCTCGGTAAAACTATGAGTAGGCAAAGGTTAAAAAGATCAGCTGATAAAACATTATTTATTGCTTGAAGCCTAGAAAGGTAGACTTAGACTGAATCTTTCTTAGAAAACTGGGTATTAATGCTGAAAGGTTTGTAGAATTTAAGGGAGTAAAGTAAAGCTTGGTGGATGAGGTCAGCAATAAACCCACCCTTATTTTATTTAAAGGTGTGTTTTAATAGCCTTTACGAGTGACGATACTTGTACGAATTTTATTTAAGGGGGATGCGCTAAGGTAGCCCGCAAAATTCAAATTTTTATTACGTTTTTTGCAATTTGCAGTTCAGTAAGAGGTTGTATGTTGATCTAAATATGATTCGCGGCCGTAACGAATATGGCTTTACAGAATTATAATCATTAGAATCGGCAATACAACTAACTCTCTTCGAAAAATCCTATTGAATGACAATTTCTGAAATAATCATTCAGTAGGATTTTATGAACTTAGAGAGTTGTAATGCTGATTTTATTGATTATAGTTCTGTAAAGCCATAGTTTTTATGGCCGCGAATCATATTTAGATCAATATACAACCTGTTACTGACCTGCAAACTGCAGAAAACGTAAGAAAATTTGAATTTCGCGGGCTACCTTAGCGCATCCCCCTTAATAGTAATATGTGGGCGTCGAAGAAAAAAAGGTTCAGTAGTGAGGTATTGAAACAAGACTAGATGCGGTATCTAAAATAGTCCATTAATATTATGATTGATAGGATTAAAAAAATATTCAAAAACTGGCACATTTTTTTTATCAGACATTTGAAGGTGTAACTGAAAAATCTTGATTTGAGAAAAAGCATTTTCAAAATCAATGCCACCTTTTTTACTTAACTGTTCTCTTAAAATTCCTGGTATAAGATAATAAACATCATATACTTTTGGAACTTGTAGATAATTGAGCATTTATTAATAATCAAGTACAATTGTGAATTGCAATTTTTTCACCCAACTTTACTAAATTGCAAATATCTCGGAAACTAAATACCAAAGGAGTATGTAAGGAGCGTAGCAGGTGGCATTCTATAGTTTCTGCCTACCCCCATGGGAAGAAGGCGTGAGTTTATATATGTTTGTATGTAAATGCCGAGAACTGGACCCTTTTTGCTTGGACACCCACATATTATGGTTTGTGTGTCATAATAGGCTGGCAGCCTACCTGATAGTTACTGCTGTGAATATTTGTATTATCAGAGGGATTGTAGCTACTTTGGCCTGTCAGAGAAAAAGCTGAAATGTCTTATCTGCCTGTTATTAAATTACACCGGAACACAAGAAGTCAAGTGGCAGAAATAGGTCCTGTATCTATAGTGGCTGGACTTCCAGAGATGAGCCGCTGCCTCTTGGCCTATTTGATTTTTGTTTAGCGTGTTATGATTCATCCAGATGGCAGTTTTATCACTTACTGGTTAATAATGCAAAGAGAGATTAGTTTTCTCCCAATTCGTTATTTAGTTAAACCAAATATTGGGACTGGTATTGGAAATAACATAGGGCACACTTATCAATTCTGTTATCAATGACATTTGCTAATTTACAAGGCTCCGTTACCTCATTATTTTCACACTACAGTAACCTTCTATCATGAAATCAATGAAAAATGTACTCTGAACCATAATTATGTGAATCAGTTTTAATTAACAAAGTTTCCGTGTTATATGTGACTGGCTGTACAGTTTGAAATCACATGATTTTGAATCAGTTTTTAGATTTACCTGACAAATTACATATGAACTAGCGTTTGTTCATAAGAAAAATAAACTCTACAATTACAATAAATAGGTATATAATTGTGAAAACTATTGAGCACTTATGTGCAACCTCCTCTAGTAGGCAATCGTTTGGCAGGATTACATATTTAATTGTTGCTAACAGCAGTACAAAAAATACCAAAGTGGCTCAAAAGGCTACCCAACACACGCACTGGCACTGCAGCACTGGGAAGGACATGTCTGCTATATGCTAGACACACTTTGGGCCCAAATAGCACAGAGCTGGTGACCTGAAACTCGTTGTGGCACACCGTGAAGGAGATGCCTTTGTACAAAAACTCAAAACAAATAATACTCCTTTTGGAAGTCTGTTAAAAATAATGTCAAAAAGATAGTAATCAAAATACTGCAATAATGGAAAATGTCTGTTGTCAAACATACTATACTCAAGAAAAATTGGTAAATGAATCTTGCTAGACAAACAATTGATAGCCGAATGTTATTATCAATATATCAAATATTCTTATTGGATGGTGCATGGCCAACTAGATTTGCAAACATTAATTATTTGTCAAAACATAATTTTTCTGTGATTTAAGTAACAAATAAAGTAAATGGATGGTATTTGAACATTTTGTTTTTGTGTAATTTGCTATTACATGTTGTTTGTTGAGATACCCGTGTAACATCCTATTTATTAGTTAAATAAATTATGAGTACGTAGTAACAACGTAGGAACTACAGCTGAAATTCAGTCTACTCCTTTGTGTACTATGTATGTATGTAAACATTCTTCTATGTATCTTTTTACCATAAATTCATATTCCTTTGCATAAGTAACTGCACCCAACGGGCTAATTATCGTACGGACGCTGAAATATCGAAAACAAATGTGCAACTTACGCAATTTGCGAGTCTTCATACAAGTAATTCAATAAAATGTAATCACTGTCGTTAAAATTAATTATAGATCGAAAACGTAGTCAAAAATAGACAATAAGTTATCCACTATACACACCAGTTGTAATACAGTCACATCATCTTCGGAATGTGAAACATATCAAAATATATAATGAACAGAACGCACCACACGGAAATTCAGGGGGAAACTGCAATAAAGTCGATTTTCCTTTCAGGATTTGACCACCATGATACACTCCCGTTTTATCATCAACTAATACATTGTCCAGGTTATTCTATTTAACACAATCGTTCGTTTATAAATGGCACTCATGCCCGAAGACACCACGTCCATATATTTTCACAAATTCAACTCGTTTTTACACTATCACTAAATAAAATGATGTGCGAATGAATGACATGATTTTTTGACATGCGCACTTCATTATGTCTAGCTAGCGACATCTAGTTTTTGATGCATGCGAAATTTGGTAACCATCTGTTCTAAACATTGAAAAAGTGCCTCTACTCGCTGATAGATGTCGCTAATAAGATCGCTGTTTTTTTTACCATCCCTAGATGACGTTCTAAAACAATTAACCTGCTGTTAATTGGCATTACAAATCAACCTCACAAACAATTATCTAACTACTTTATGAATAGTTCAATGTCAATCTCTCAGTTACATCACATCTCGTATCAATTAGTATTCAATGAATATATTTACATCCAGTAAACCATAAAAAAGGGTAATTCAATTATAATTAATCCGTTAATTGCTGGCTTCGGCTATAGAACCAGTTAATAATATATTTTGCTTGTTTCTCTGTTTCATTTCAACATGTTTCTGTTAAAAATCATTGGGTTGACAAACCTGTGGCCTCACGTATCAATATGGCGGATCAAACGCGCATATTTGTCCCAAAAATACGAATGACCAAGAACGCGTGGTCGGATACAAGGATGTGGGAAAAATGAATGTGGCATTTGCTGACATTGTGATAAAAATCAATTGGTAAGGTAATTCTTGTGTCCATTTGTCCAGGTATCATAAAGCATTCAAGCAGGTATTCAATTGTTCATTAAATGGTGACGTCTGACTTTGTTTTGTGTTCCTATTCAGAGTAGTTGGATAAGAAACACCGACATCATTTAGTTTAAAAAATAACATTGTCGTGTAAAAGAGTTTGTATAAACCTAGGTCTTACAGAAATAAATATATCATCTCATTTTTTTTTTATCACTATTGGCCATAGATTTGATTTAGCGTTATTTAATCCCTTAAATGCAATGCCTTTTTTTTTGTTAGGAACTTTCTCCGGCGCGCACACCACAACTTACCAAAGTTTCATCACAATCGGTCAAGCCATTTTCGAGTTTTTGCGAGACTAACGCACGGCAATTTATTATTATTTAATTTAATATATATTATTACTATCTTCACCCGGCCGGTAGCACGGGTAGCGCTAAGTATCTACCCTAGCCTACCTAACTGCCCTACCTACCTACCCTACCTACTTACCTACAACCTACCCTACCTAACTTTTTTTTCTCATTTTTTAAACCTTCCTTGAACTTCCACAAATATTTCAAAACCAGAATTAGCCAAATCGGTCCAGCCGTTCTCGAGTTTTAGCGAGATAAACGAATAGCAATTCTATTTTATATAAATAAATAGTTTATACTTACCTAAGGTGTTTCAAAATTAACCCAACAAAATTGAAGAGGTTCTTTAGACCAGAGAACCTACCTAACTTTTACTATGGGACCAACTTTGAAATCGCCAAAAATAATCTGCTGTTCCTGAAGTTTAATACCTAGACACTGTTCTAAACTGTATGGGACAGCTATTTCTAATTTTGAACAACCTTATTTATAAATATATATTTACACCCACGCATTTATAGTCCCTTGAGAAAAATATACCAACTCCTTCAGTCTCCTCCAAAAACCTTCGTAGCTCCTCAAAATCAGGACTGGTCGTTAGTTCTTAGAACGTGTTCAGGTAGACTATGACGTCATGGATACAAACATCCATTCATACATACATACAAAAGTTCAAGAATGCATAATACCTACGTATTATTAGCTTTGGTTAGGGGGTCACTATTATACTTGATGGTCTGGTATGCCCAAGGTTAGTTGAAGAACGTGAGGTTCTGAGTCCAAACTACGCAAGTAGGCACTAGGCAGTTATATGAATAATTATCGTTGAGAATTATTTCTGGCCACATAAAATATTTTTATGATACGTAACCCATTTATCTGCCTCGTCGGTGTAGTGGTCATAAACGCTACTGTTGAGCATGTGGTCCGGGGTTTGACTACGGGGTCGGGCAAAGTGTTATTGGGTTTTTACATCTTCAGTTTCTCAGTAGCAGCCCGGAGTCTGGATTTGTGCCCTGTTGATGGCATAGGCTCGCCCCCTATTACATGGGACTTAAACATAACTGGCGAAATGTGACCCTGTAACCCTTCGTTAAGTTAGTGGCTAAGAAATAAGAGCCGCACGGTTCGATCCATCAGGTTAAGCTATGCTTGCCGGGGTTGGTCCGTGGATAGGTGACCATCTTTAGATACCGAGACTGCTCCGTGCCTCGGAAAGCACGTTCAGCCGTTGGTCCCGGCTGTCATTCGTGTTGAATCTTTGACAGTCGTTACGGGTCGTCAGAAGCCAGAAAGTTAGACAACCAGTCTTACCAAGGCGTATTGTAAATCACCCAGTTCCTGGGTTGTGGAGGTCAGATAAAACTAGCTGCGCCCCGCGGTTTTACCCGCGTAAGTCTCGATCCCGTGGGAATATCGGGATAAAAAGTAGCACATATATTATTATGCCAGCTACCTCCATACAAAATTTTATCAAAATTGGTCCAGCCGTTTGAGCGTGAAGAAGTAACAAACACACACACACACCACACTCACAAACTTTCGCCTTTATAATATTGGTGTGATACTGGTATACAGCTGCATCCGGTTAGACTGGAAGCCGACCCCAACATAGTTATGTAGTTGGAAAATGCTAGGCAGATTGATAACTTATCTTTAACTAAGGATCCCCATAACTCCTGTAAAATTGTTGCTTGCTTCCCTATGCACATGTATTATATTTATATGAAATAATGTTGCATGCCGTAAGGCAAAATGTATCGGGACTCATCAAAATACGCCACTTCAAGATAGACGTAGAATTGCTGACTGTCTGTTTCTGTTAAAGATATATAACAATAATATTGACAGTCCCGAGCTATTATCAAAATTTCATCTTAATATGCCAAATAAATCATTTCGTTTTAATCCGCCCTTACTGGTACCTTATACCTCTACGAATTACAGGCAGAATAGTTATACTGTGCGTGCAAGCAAACAATTCAATGAAATATGTAAGCAGCATGACTTGGATCTCTTTGCGACTAGTGAAACGTGATAACGTCAGCTAGAAGGTGCTTAAGCCTTATTTTTTTTTAAATAGCCACTTATCCATAAGTTTCAATTATTACCTTCTTAATGTTTTTGTTTTTTTAATTTGATTTGTTCTTCTTTTAATGTAAACCTTAAATAGTTTTAGACAAATATGTAACCTCTTAAACAACCAAATGTATTACGTATTGCTGTTGTATGCTCACTTATTTCCAGTCTAATTCTACACGCGAAGACTTTTAATTGGCTTGCTGTTGACTATGGTTTCCTTTTTATTACGTGTTTAAGTTTTTAAGCTGTAAGTCTTCCATGTTCCAATAAATAAATAAATAAACATCATATCTGTATACCTAAACTATTGGCAAACAAATGATTTCTTTCATTCTTTTGCGAACGTTGCATTCCGTGCTGCGAACAGCGATTTTTCAACCAAAAAAAAACAGTAGTTTTGCTCATTGTTACTTAGTTTGATTTAAAGAATGCTGAATGAGTAGATAATGGCTAGGTGATGAGTCTTTTACATCCTGCACACCGCTGCCTACACCCTCGGGTATTACCGGCGTGATGTTAAGTTGTATCAGTATTCTACTCGTCCCTCTCACCGCGAGGTTTGGCGATCTTAGTCTAACAGCTGACATGTCAGTCATGTTTTATGCATGAGATGACCCGGATGTTCTAGTCTAGGAGCTAGAGTAGCGTTGATACGAGTAACAACATTTCATATAGTTCATGGTTATCTATTATATAATATTACAAGCCTATTCAATTAATCTAATAGAAGGAGGTTTATTATTAATCAGCTAAACTGACTAATCAACGAAACTGGCAAATTAAATAAACTGACGACTGAGGGAAACTGACCGGGTGGTACGCGGACTTTCCTCTCGCTTTCTGTGGGAGTTATTTCGTTAAATGGGACGGAAGTGTGTAACAGCATTCGTTTTTAGGGTTCCGTACCCAAAGGGTAAAACGGGAACCCTATTACTAAGGCTCCGCCGTCTGTCTGGTTGTTAGACAGTTGAAATTTTCACAGATGATGTATTTCTGTTGCTGCTATAGCAACAAATACTAAAAACCAGAATAACATACATATTTAAGGGGGTTCCCATACAACAAACGTGATTTTTTTTCTCGTTTTCGCACGATATTGATAACGGCAACAGGTAGACGCTTGAAATATTCACAGGATATTTAGTTATATATTCACTTGAAAAATTTAAATTAAAATAAAACAAATATTTAAGGGGGATCTCATACAACAAACGTGTTTTTTGCCGTTTTTATAGATAATAGTACGGAACCCTTCGTGCGCGAGTCCGACTCGCACTTGGCCTGTTTGTTCCGGTTTATTTCCGAAATGGCTGGACCGAATTTCACCGGACTTTCACTAGCAGATAGCTGATGTCATAAGGAGTAACGAAAAAACCACGTAGAGAAAGACAAGTTCTCAACTTCAAATTCTCAAATCAGAAACCTGCTCGCAACACAAAAGCCCGTTTATTCTTTCAACATAACATTTTAAAGACGTCTCCTAGCTTATAAATCTAACTCATTTGATCACAACGGTGTTTCGTCACGATAAAAACTTCTCAGTCTGCGGCCGCGCCTGACGTAGTGACGTCACTTTATAACCTTGCTATTCACATGATGCTCTGTTAACGGATTTATAGAATATAATAGAATAGAATAGAATACTCTTTATTATGTACACCATAAAAGTTACAGATATAAATGTTGAAATTTTACATAGGGTGACACAATGGGCGGTCTCATCGCTAAAAGAGTTATTTTACAGACAACCTTTGGATGGATTAAAGGGAGAAGGAGAGACAATACTGCAGGTAGTCAGTGGTTTACCATTTACATATACAATAAATGCATACATACATAAAGCATAGACTTATCTATATAAATATATATATACAATATACAATAATAATCATGAAACAAGAGCAAGGAACTGTATTCAGTAATGAATTGAAATTAAATGAGAGAAAATTTAAAACACATATTAAAAGTACACTTTGTAAACAAGCATATTACAAGTTAGAGGATTATATCCAGGACAGGAATGCTTGGAAACATGCTGGTCCAGCTCCATAGGACAATCTAGAGTCTAGACAACATCAAACTGGTTGCTATTTTTATGGTAAAATCTGTTATTTTTATGATATTCATTTTACATTCTGTGATAACCTATACTCACACACTGACTTATTTTTTTAGAAAAACATACTTGTATGATGTTTGTAAATATGTGAACACCACGTATCTATCTAATAATTAAGTTATTTTTCATTGCTTAGTTTTTAATTCGTTTTACCTATTATGGTATAGTAATTTTATTCTAGGTGCATCGTCTTCACATATAATCATATAATTAATGTAATCAAACAAAATATTGTAAAACATTTTTAAAAGAGTACCGGTGGAGTTTCTTGCCCATTCTTCTCCATACGAAACTACCTTTTGGAAGGGGCAACTAGAATCAATTCTATTTTTTTTGTAAATCATGACGTTCAAAAGTGCCTCTTATGTGCCTATTTGAAATAAATGGTTTGACTTTGACTTTGAATGATGCTGATAAAGAAGAGAGAAAGTGTTTTTTTACCAGAATTTTAAAAGTGGACAAAGATTGAGCACGCCTTATCGACACGGGCAAGGCATTCCATAACCGTACTGCTTGAACTGTAAAAGACTTGTCATAAAAGCTGGTAGAATGCATCGGCATCTCTAGTATCAAGTTTTCCGATGACCTCAGATAATCTATTGTGTGTGTCATGAAGGTTCTTGAAACGATACGATAATTTTAACACAATGCTTACATTCCATGAAGGAGTATTAGTAAATAGCCACCCATAATAGGCTTAATAGACTGTAGATTTGTAGACCATTTTCTATTTTGTTAAGGACCTGGAACTAGTTGACGGGCCTACACTGTCCTCCCATACCTATTAACACTGTAATTTGAAAACATTGTAAAAACCAATTATTTTTAAAAGAGTAACCGTGGAGTTTCTTGCTGGCTCTCCATAGGAAACGACCAATTGGAACCGTGCACCTAGCTTCTGACGGTTTATGAAAATATAATATTTTGATTTTTGAGATTAGCAGTAGCAGCCCGGAGTCTGGATTTGTGCCCGGTTGATGGCAATAGGCTCGCCCCCTTTTACATGGGACTTAAACATAACTGGCGAAACGTGGGTCTACTATAGGTACACCTCTGCCTAACCCTCGCAAACAGGCATGATGACACACATTGAAAGTTATATTTCATCATCTTCATTTTAGCCAAAAGATTTTCACTGGAGGACTTAAGCCAACCATGGTCCTGTGCTTCCAGCATCGAGCGAGGTTATGTTTGAATACCTACCATGTATAGTCGCCGGCACTTAACTTGGCACGAATCGTTAGATGTTTCTCTCCTTTCTTTAATTTCCTTTTAAACAGACACGTTTAATAATAAATCCTGGCAATAACCATAGAATAATGACAAGCAACAAAAGTGAAAAAAAATATTGTTGCATCTAGTGTACATGCGTGAAGTTAGTCCCACTACGCCAAAACATGCCAAGTTACGTGCCGGCTACTATAACATGATGTAATAAACATTATCATTGACCAGGCGCGAATTTATGCGACTAGCTTCTACTGAGAAGTGAGAAATTCCTAATACAAACCTCCAATACGATGACCTTATTATCAGTTTATTTTTATATTTATATTTATGCAGGGTCAAGTTAAATTAGCTTGCGGAACTCCGCAGAATTATTTTTATTCAGAGTTAAAATAATATGTAGGTACGTAAATAACGACGTATACCTAATTAATTAATAAAAGCAGATTATCAGCTTGTATTGTATTAATTGAGGGTACCAGTGCAGGGTCGCGTCTTCTCTCTCATAAAGAGGAAGAACGAGTATTGAGCAGTTGATCACTTCGTTTGCTCATTGCGGATTTTCTATTAGGCCTGCATTTTCAGAAGAGTGTTTCGCTGAAAAAAAACCGAGAAGCAAAAATAAACAACCATTCTCTAATCCCTCTTATAATAACTCATAAATCACTCTTACTAAGATAATATCATTTTTTGACACTCTCTCTTATACCTCTCTAAAAGAACTCTTAAGTTTTAAATAGGCTTTTTTTTTGGGTGGGAAATTATAAAAAACTTCTACCGCTCTAGGCGGAGCTGGTCGTGTCAGACTTTTACTGACTAAAACCCAACCGTGTTACTTCAGTTGCCTGTGCGCCAGGGCCACGATATCCCTTTCGGACAAACTCGCAACCCTGGCAGGCATTGGCCCTAACGGGCCAGGTCAGTTTGTGCTGACATCTCTTTAAGGCACGCGTGGAACACAACGCGCTGTCGACCCCGGCCTGGTCCTTATCGGACGAGCGACGGCGACGGCGAGGTACCCATCGCTCATCGTCCGCAAGCCTGCGCCTACAGTGGCCGGGAATCGGCCTGCGACTCCCGACGCCCGGGGCGTTTACCGAGGCGACTAGGGGCGCGAAGGCGCGAATTTTGCCTCTCCCTCACGCGTTCCGCCGAGCTCATTCACGAGCATTACTGCTTCGCAGAAGGCCTCCCATGCACTCTCGCGCCGAACCATACCCTGAACCAGAGCCGGACGCGAAAGATCGCTGCCGCCGATCGCCTCTGCGAGGACACGATGGTGCTCCGCCCAAGCCGGGCAGACCTCCACCGTATACATGCTCCACCGTGTCCTCCGGGCGATCCACACAGTGGAAA
Organism: Tiliacea citrago; assembly: GCA_963921375.1. Classification (NCBI taxonomy): domain Eukaryota; kingdom Metazoa; phylum Arthropoda; class Insecta; order Lepidoptera; family Noctuidae; genus Tiliacea; species Tiliacea citrago. Next base: position 12,933,804 of record OY992807.1, on the reverse strand, counting down.
TCCCTCTAAAATGTCAAAAAAAAAACAATCTGCCTAGCCTTTTCCCAACTATGTTGGGGTCGGCTTCCAGTCTAACCGGATGCAGCTGAATACCAGTATTTTACATGGACTGACCTCCACAACCCAGTAACTGGGTAATACGATACTCCTTTATAAGACTGGTTGTCAAGAGTTTCGGGCTTCTGCCGACGACCCGTAATGACTGTCAAAGATCCACGAATGACAAGCGGGACCAAACGGCTTAACTTTCTGAGGCCCGGAGGATTCTCGGTCACCCATCTAAAGACCAACCACGGCCAGCGTAGCTTAACCTGATGGATAGACCCGAGCGGCTGATTATTACTTAGCCACGCGCTCCGCTGTAAAATATCTCTGACGATAATACAAACTCCATAGCGCCACTTCTCTCACACAATATTATACCTACATTGGTAAGGCACATTATTTTGGGCTCAAAATGTTGTAGTTTTATTTGGACCATTAAGATTCCTGAGTTTCTTGATATACCAAAAAAAAAACGGTTAAGTGGGATCGCTTGATATAATTTTAAAGGCTCCGTAACTTTAACTTTTAAGGTTTTGAATACTAGGCTTTTGGCTATTTTTATCTCTCTTATTAATATTTCTGGATAATATTTACATCAGTCTTGTACTATTGGCTACTTTTTATTAGAGTGTGTATTTTGTCAATTTTAATTTTATTTTTGTAAAGTGTGCCTTGTTTGTGCAGAATAAACGATTTTTCTTTCTTTCTAAGTACGAAAATATGTTCGTCTGTTTGTTAGTTTCAAACGTTCCGACTTTGTACTTACGATCTGCTCCCTAATTGCATAGCACAATCAAAGACAATCTGACTGATTTTGAAGTATATTGATAATCCATTGCTTTTTAGGTTGACAAATGTGTCTGCTCAACAACGTAAATAACGCAATGAATGTTGTTGAATTGTCAAAATGAAACCCATAGCTGCTGATAGTGAGTTACCCCATTACCCCGCTGATTTGAAATACTCACAGAAGAGCTAAGTACTTAGCTCAAGATCAACAAAGGCTAAAACTGATCATCTGGCTAGCTTTTTCCCAACTATGTTGGGGCGGCTCCCAGTCTTACTAGCTGCAACTGAATACCAGTATTTTACATGGAGCGACTGCTTATCTTACCTCCACAAACTTTTAACTGGGTAATACGATACACCTTGGTAAGACTGGTTGTCAGACTTTCCGGCTTCTGATGACCCGTAACGACTGTCAAAGATCCGCGAATGACAGCCGGGACCAACGGCTTATCGTACTTTGCGAGACACGACGGGGTCTTGGTATGTACACGCTAAAACTGTTCAGCCCTAACATCATTCCATCATCATCATTTCAGCCAAAAGACGTCCACTGCTGGACATAGGCCTCCCCCTAAGGGGGGGTGTTTGTCTTAATCGCCACGCTTGGCCGCCCTAACAACATTGTTAGGGCTGCCAAGCGTGCAGCGTGAGCTGACTGTGCCTGGATGGATAGTTGCACATGAAACTATCCATCCAGGCACAGTCAGCTCAAAATAATATCTATTTTAATCAGGGCTATGCAATGAGATCTCAGAGCAAAAGAATCACTACTTACCTTCCTAATTCCCCCATACTTACTCATAATATCCTTGTGATATCCTCCATTAAGAAAGAAAATACGTTTATTTGCGGTAAACATAACGCAAAGAAATAAAAACACAAACACGAAAGAACAAGATGAGGGAAAATATACACTGTCAAAGATCACTGGTCACTGGCTGTGTGGTGTATTATTTACACTATTTTGGTCGTAAACACTACTGCCCGTTTTGACTTTCCTTTCCAAAACCGGTGGATAAGGACAGCCGGACCAACGGTAAGTATATGTACTAACATTAAACTTACGCCTTCTTCCAATGGGGGTAGGCACAAACTATAGAATACCACCTGCTGCGCTCCTTACATACTCCTTTTGCTTCGTTTACGTCCTTATCAGGGGGCCAAGTCTACTATTTTCAATGATTGGTCATTATGACGACCATAAGACCAAGGCAACGCCATGACCATTGTGCCAATAGTTTGTAACCTCCTAAATTCATAATGGCGTGACAGTGGTCCATAGGGAAATCAAAATAACAGGAGCTTGTCAGTACGAGATTACCAAATACAGACAATTTTCCCAATGGAGAAATGGCACGTCATCGGAAAATCATAAAGACGCCTTTCAATTAGGAGATTAGCAAAACTGTCAAACTCTACAATTACGGTGCCAATGATCGGCCATTCGGACACAACTGCGTTAGCAGACTTGGCCCCCTGGTCATAACCGCACGTGTACTATGGACCTGACAATTCACTCAAATACACACAAACAATTTACACATCATTTATGTTTATCACCATATGCCTTGCCTTTCCCCAACTATGTTGGGACGGCTTTCAGTCTAACCGGCTGCAGCTGAATACCAGTATTTTACATGGAGCGACTGCCTATCTGACCTCCACAACCCAGTGACTAGGTAACACGATACCCGTTGGTAAGACTGGTTGTCAGCCTTTCGGGCTATAATATTTAGGGTTTAATATGAACAATTTGTTGCTAACATACTAACATTATGTTTTTGTAATGTGATTGTAACCTATATGGAGTTTTCTCTGAATTAATAAATCATTATAATATGTTTATTATAACCAGCCCAAGTTTTTATTAAAATTACTAGCTGCTGCCCTAGGCTTTTTCTAAATTAAACGTACTTAAGTCTAAGTTACTCCTTATAACATCAGCTGCTCTCAGTGGCGAAAGGACCATATAACACGATTCCTACCGGCTTCCCTTCGGAGGTTTGCATCAACAACTCTACCGCTATTGAAAAATGACACAGTCAATAATGTCTACTATTGCCAAAAAATATAGGTACATTACGGGTATTTAGTTCACTATAACATTCAAACAACAAAAATGCCTATTTTTATTAGCTTTGAATTGACACAAACAAAAAAGTTTTGTTTGTGTAGTGATGTGTCTTTTTGGTTCTGCTACTTGACGACATATCGCTTCGCTTCGGCTTCTCTCGTACAAAAATTGACACCTCGCCGCTGGCTGCTCTATCTGCCAGTGAAAGTCCCGTCAAAATCGATCCAGCCGCTTCGGAGATTATCCGGAACAGACAGACAGACAAAAATTTAAAAATTGTTTTTTGGTTTAAAGTACCGTATATACGTTCTTATGCATTTAGTAAAAAGTTGTTATTTTGACATTACAAACAAAAACGTCCATTTTATTTATTCGTATATTAAAATTATTAGGTAGGTACGTACTTTGCCTTTAGATCAAACGGTTCCCGCGACGTTGCCGGTTTTCGCAGACACACAGAGCGCTACAAGTTTTTAGTGTTTTAGCAATTAGCAACATAACATTAAATTTTCCGCTTAAAACGCAAAACTAATTGCTAAAAGCTTCCAGTTAGCTGTAGCTTACTGTACTATGACACTAATCAACGGCTGGGCCCGTATTTAACTACAGTAAAGTCACCATCTGCCTGCCTTTTCCCAACTAAGTTGGGTTCAGCTTACAGTCTAACCGGATGCAGCTGAATACCAGCATTTTACATGGAGCCGTACGTCCGTGTGATGCCGGACGTAAAGCCACCATCCTATTTCTTCCCGTGGGTGTCGTAAAAGGCGACTAAGGGACTTACTAGAGAATGGGCAGCAGCGTTCTCTATGCATTTGAACACCATACTGCGATCGCCAACCCGCCTGTCCAGCGTGGCGATTATGGCAACCCTCTCGGGAATGGTCTAGATCCAGCAGTGGACGTATTTCGCCTGAAATGATGATGGAGCGACTGCCTATCTGACTTCCACAACCCAGTCACTAAAGTAACCCTTACTACATACGTAAGTAACACTGGTTGTCAGACTTTCAGGCTACTGACTACTCCTATCGACTGTCAAATACCTACGAATGACAGCCGGGAGTGAAGGTTTCTGGCGTATGGCCTAAATTCTTTTCGTATCCTAACTAGGAGAGCACTGCTCACCAACTCGATTGTAGATCGTATAGTACTCATTTTGTAAAAATGAAATTTTTAACGTGTACTACAATGCTTTGTTTTTGAGTAAATAAACATTATTATTATTATTTAAATAAATAACTATATAATAAGGCTTATATATCACTAGGACACCATGGTGGCGCAACCATGGTCGCGCTGCCAGCAAAGTATACACAGCTTTATGGCGGGTATCTCACCAGACGTCCGACCGATTGCGCAACCTACCATACATTTTTTGGCAGCGCGACCATGGTTGCGCCACCATGGTGTCCTAGTGAAATATGGGCCTAAGACTGTGGAGCAAGTAAAAAAAAAATCGGACCATCTTGTCTCGTCTTAATTTTGTTTTTTCAATACAATAAATACACTAAAAAAAAACCAAAACTGTACTTTCCGTGGCACGGTGGGGTCTCGGGATGAAATGAATGGTCATAAAATTCATCTCAAGGATCCCTACTTGCTGAGTCTGATACTGGTATTCGTCCACATCCGCCCAGCGCAACATTTTGAATATCAAACGATATTTACGTGCCCGAGCCTGTTTGAGAGGATATTTTGTTATATCTGGGAATACGCTCGTGAAACATATAAGAGAAATAAAATAATAACAGCAATTTGTTAAACAAAAAAATGAAAAGTAATTAATAGTACTTTATTTTTATTTATTTATTCAAAATCTGCATTAACAATAACATATTTTTTTCTATCTATATAAAATGTAAATAAAATAATTAAAAAAAAAAACACGAGCGAGTCTTACAGTGATCGCTTATGATGTGTAACATCTGACATCTCACCTTGGTAATACGCAACTGAGCAGCGACAGAAATTAACCTCAAAATTTAAAAAATCTAAATACTGAAATATTTATTCGAGTTATTCATTACTAGTGGTCACCCACTGGTCGAAATTCGACCCCCTCTACTTACAATCTATACAGTACTTACTAATCCTATGAGTAGGTACACTAATTCCATACTATTATAAAGTACGTACTCATTCCATGCTCAAGCTATCACTTCCTGTTACACACTTCCGTCGCTTTTCATAAAATCACTCCTACAGAAAGCGAGAAGAAAGACACTTAAATTATATACACACCTATTTAAACCAACTGGCCATTATGAATTGGAATTTACGAAGAAAATGGAGAGTAGCCGGAGTTAAGTTGTTTATAGAACAGAATTGAGAGTGATTGTTTGCTGAGACACGGTTATAATGATAAAAAAATAAAAAAACTCAACCCCCTTGCCCTTGCAATGCCCTTTGCCCTTTTTTTGACCCAATAAAAGCTTTTTCTTTAAAAGAAAAAAATACAACTAATCTGGGGCCCAAGTCTGCTATTTTTATAAATTCAGTCATTCCAACACGAACCCATTGTCATGCCATTGTCATTTTGCTAAAAGTTCGTAAACTGGTAAATTCATAATGGTCGATCATTGGTCGGTCAATGTTCTCGTAATATAATTGTGTTATTATAATGGCATTGTCGTATTGCCATTATTATAAAACCCATTAGTAGAAATGTCATTCATTCGTCATTATGTACGAGATTACCAATATATGCAATTTCTTTCAATGTAGTGTCAGTAGCCGACCATTGGAAAGTCATAATGACGCCATTATAATATTAGATTACCAAACTTGTCAAAATCAACAATTATGAAATCAATGATCGACCATTCTGACACTATTGTAATAGCAGACTTGAGGCCCTGACTTCTGAGCTAACATTACAAAAAAAAACCCAACCCCCTTGCCTTGCCCTTTTTTGACCCAATAAAAGCTTTTTCTTTTCTTTTTTTTTTTAAGTAACAACTAATCTGACTTCTGAGCTGACATTACAAAATAACAGATGAATGTCAAATCTAAACCAATTGACATTCAATAAATATAACCTCAAACTGCCATTTAAGTTTATCGTTTTACAAAAAAAAAACAAAATGTCAACTGAAGAATTATTGCGGGAGACAAAAATAAAAGAAAACTGATTAAATAAACATAAATAATCAGCTGCGATTGGTTTAATTAATATCAAGGATGATCTATTTAGACCACGGAATTGAATATTCACTCATTTCGTCATGAGCTATTCGCATTTCTCTTTGGGAAGCTTTTTTTTTTTTTTTTTTTTTTGGGTGGGAAATCATCAAATAACTTCTCCCGCTCTGGGCGGAGCGGGAGGGCGTGTCAGACTTTTACTGACTAAAACCCACCCGTGTTCCTTCCGTTGCCTGTGTGCCAGGGCCACGATATCCCTTTCGGACAAACTCGCAACCCCGGCAGGCATTGGTCCTAACGGACCCCGTCAGTTTGTGCTGACATCTCTTTGAGGCGCGCGTGGAACACAACGCGCCGTCGACCCGGGCCTGGTCCTTATCGGACGGCGAGCTACCCATCGCTCACCGTCCGCAGGCCCGCGCCTACGGTGGCCGGAAATCGGCTTGCGACTCCCGACGCCCGGGGCGTCTCCTGCGGCGACTAGGGGCATGAGGGCGCGAACCTTGTCTCACCCTCACGCGTTCCGCCTCCTCCTTCGCTAGCATAACTGCTTCGCAGAAGGAGGTGACGGCCTCCCATGCACTCTCGCTCCGAACCATGGCCTGAACCAGGCCCGGACGCGAGAGATCGCCGCCGCCGATCGCCTCCGTGAGGACACGGCGGTGCTCCGCCCAAGCTGGGCAGACCTCCACCGTATGCTCCACCGTGTCCTCCGGGCGATCCACACAGTGGTGACACCCGGGCGTTTCCTCCCGCTTAATCCTAAACAGGAACCTCCCGAAACATCCATGTCCGGTGAGGACCTGCGTCAGGCGGAAGGTGAGGACGCCGTGGCGCCTCTCCAGCCACTCCTCAAAGAGGGGACTTATCGCCACAATTGTGGCGTGCCCAGCGCTGGGTTGCGACAATCGCACTCTCCATGTCGCCATGAGATCCCTCCGGAGCTCCGTCCGCTGTGCCGCAATTTCTTGCGGCAGCGGAGTTATGCCCCGGAGTTTCGCCTCTTCGCGCCACACCCAAATGTGCGCGAGGACTTTCGCCTCCAGATCCCATGGCGGCAATCCGGCAAGGAGGCTCGCCGCCTCACGGGAGACCGTGCGGTATCCCCGTACCATCCTGATGGCCATGACCCTTTGGGACGCGTTCAACCGCTGCGCTGGTCGCAGCCTCAGAGAACGCGCCCACACCGGTGCCCCGTAAAGGGCCATGGACCGCACGATCCCCGCATAGAGCCTCCGGCAGGAGGCGTTTGGACCCCCTAGATTGGGCAGGAGCCGCTTCAAAGCAGCCCCGGCCCGCTCCAGTCTGGGAGCCAAACGTCGAAAATGCTCCACGAAGTTCCACCGGCTGTCGAGGACGAGTCCCAGGTACTTCATCGTCGACTCGACGCCGATGTGAACCCCTCCCGCCGTTATCTGGGAACCCGACAGTGGCGCGTTCCGAGGACCATAAAAACACATGGCCTCGGACTTGTGCAATGCCACCTCGAGTCCCAATTGCCGGATCCTATCGACGATTGTCGCAACCCCACGTGCCGCCAGTTCGGCCGCCGCCTGATGCGAACTCCCTTGTGCCAGGACTAGCGTGTCGTCAGCGTAGCAGACTACGCTGACGCCACTAGGGAGGTCGGCGCGCAGCACCCAGTCGTACCCGATGTCCCACAGATGCGGCCCCAGGACCGATCCCTGTGGGACACCGCACGACATCTCTCGCCGGTTCCACTCTCCGTGGTGACCGGGGTAGATGACGGCCCTGTCCGTCAAATAGGCCTCGACCACACGACAGAGGTAGGTCGGCATCCGGTGATACCGAAGTGCCTCCCTAATGCAACTCCAGGGCAAGGTATTGAAGGCATTGGCGATGTCAAGAGACACCGCCAAGACAACCCCACCCCGGGCAACAGCATCCCCCGTCGTGAGGGCTCGAACGCGCATGATGGCATCCACCGTAGAGCGCCCCTTACGGAAACCAAACTGGCTCTCCGCCAAATCCGGCCCCACCCGCACCAGCCGCCCGACAAGGCGGTCTGCAATTACTCTTTCAAAGAGCTTGCCCACCTCGTCGAGCAGCACGATGGGCCGGTAAGCGGACGGAGAGTCCGCCGGGCGCCCTGGTTTCTTTATGAGGACCAGTTTCCCCGTCTTCCAACGAAGTGGAAACTGGCCCCTCTCCAAGCATGCGCTTAGGAGCCCCCTTAGTCGAGGCCCGAGAGCCTCTAAGGCCAGAACCCAGGCTTTTCCAGGCAAGCCATCGGGTCCTGGGGCGGTATTCTTGGCATTCAGCCTACGTACCGCCACTCTCAGATCTACCTCGGTCACCTCTGGAGCATCGTCGTCGTCGGTGTGGTCCGCATCTGGCACTGCAGGAGGCGGAGCCATGGGCGGGGGAGCATGTTCCCCTCGCGAAGGGAACAGAGCGCTCACCACGTCCTCCACGAGCTGGGGCCGGAGACTCTGCGTCAGCGGGGGAGCCCATGGGCGGAGTTTATCTCGCACCCATTTGTAGGGGCGTCCCCACGGGTCTCTGTTGAGAGTCTCCAGCGTCTCCTCGCGGGCCAGTCCTCTGGCCCGCTGGATCTCCGCTCGGAGGGCAGTCTTCGCCGCTCTGTACCCCTCGTATAGCTCCGCCTGAATGACTTCCGTATCCGGAGGGCGGATACGGAGCCTGCGGTGTCTGGAGTACCGGTGGCGCGCAGCAACGCACGCCTCGCGTAAAGCGGTCAGCTCACGCGACCACCAGCACACCTGGCGCCGAGCACGTCCGGGCTGGACCCGGGGCATTGCCACGTCACATATTTCGGACATGGCCTCCCGGAACCATTCCGCCTCGTCGTTGATGTCGGCAGGCCTGTCTGGTGATAACACCCAGGCCTGCACGATCGAGGCTTCCAGGAGGAGCTCCCGGTCCAGCTGCTTTAGCGCCCACCGCGGACCACTCGGGGTCTGTCGGACCGGCGCGCCCGAGGTCTGGGCGGAGACGTCAAACCGGATGTACCGGTGATCGGAATAGGTCTCCACCCCCTCCATGACTCTTTGGGAAGCTTGGTAAGAGCATTAGCGGTTCAGCAAGGTGGTGACAAGAATGATTGGCCATGGATATCTCGGGCGTACCTACATTTAAGTAGGTCGGATTCGTGGAGGTTATTTTAATGCATCTCATAGTCCTTGAAGAAAAAAAAAGAAAGAATTACAAAAAAAAACATTAGAAAATGAAAAAGTACTTTAACTTCGGAAGTCGATGGCAAAAAACTAAATAACAAAAAAAATATAAACATCCGAATTGATAACCTCCTCCTTTTGGAAGTCGGTTAAAAAGCAAAAACCGGCCAAGTGCGAGTCGGACTCGAGCACGAAGGGTTCAGTACCATTATGTATAAATACGGCAAAAAAATCACGTTTGTTGTATGGGAGCCCCCCTTAAAAAATATAAACATCCGAATTGATAACCTCCTCCTTTTGGAAGTCGGTTAAAAAGCAAAAAAGACACCGACTTCGGAAATTAAAGTTTTTCACTTTGTAGTGTTTTTTAGGGTTTCGTACCCCAAGAGTAAAACGGGAACCCTATTACTAGGCTCCGCCGTCTGTCTGTCTGTCTATCTGTCTGTCTGTTTGTCTGTCCATCTGTCATCAGGCTGTATCTCATGAACCATGATAGTTAGAAAGTTGAAATTTTCACAGATGATGTATTTCAAACAACAAATACTAAAAAACAGAATAAAATAAATATTTAAGGGGGCTCTCATACAACAAACGTGATTTTTTTGCTCGTTTTTGCTCGATATTGATAACGGCAATAGGTAGACGCTTGAACTATTCACAGAATATTTAGTTATATATTCACTTTAAAAATAAATTAATAAAATAAAATAAAACAAATATTTAAGGGCTCCCATACAACAAACGTGATTTTTTTGCCATTTTTATAAATAATGGTACGGAACCCTTCGTGCGCGAGTCCGACTCGCACTTGGCCGGTTTTTAGTTATTGTAACTACTCCACACAATTTCGTATACCACTGCTTGATAAGTAAACAGTATGGTCAGAAAGTTTTATAACATCATCAACATACAACGTGGAATTAAATACGTATTATTCAAGCTTGCTCTAAAGCTACCGCAGCAATGTAAATAAAATTTATATAGGGGACCACCGCGGGAGAGTCTTCTACCAAATGAAACAAATAATCACGTAAATGGCCCCAGTAGTTACGGAGAAATTGACACGTATACGCGTACGTGTATATCTTATCTTCTAAAAAATACATACAGACGAACATCAAAACCTCCTCCTTTTTTGAAGTCGGTTAAAAATTGGTTTATTTGTCACAAAAGTTACATAGTGTTACAAGTTATTGGTTTGTCCATGGGCATGCGATATCTTACAAAAAACAAAGTTATTTTATTTTAATACTTGTTATTCTCTTTTCTGTGTTTTTGCAGTTTGTCTTTTTAAATACATAATTTGCTTTATTACAAGATTTTTAGTTTATTTTTGTATTTGGAATTGACTCATTACCAGCTTTATTTTGATACCCATATTGATGTAATAAAAAAAAAGTTAATTAAAAAATCAAAAACCCGACTGCGTAAAAAGTGAACTTAAAAAACCGGCCAAGTGCAAGTCGGACTCGCGCACGAAGCCCCCCTTAAATTCTTGTTTTATTTATTATGGGAGCTTATTTTATTATGGGAGCCCCCCTTAAATATTTGTTTTATTTTAATTTAATCATTTATTTTTAAATTGAATATATAACTAAATATTCTGTGAATATTTCAAGCGTCTACCTGTTGCCGTTATCAATATCGAGCAAAAACGAGCAAAAAAATCACGTTTGTTGTATTAGCCCCCTTAAATATTTATTTTATTCTGTTTTTTAATATTTTTTGTTATAGCGGCAACAGAAATACATCATCTGTGAAAATGTCAACTCTCTAACTATCACGGTTCATGAGATACAGCCTGGTGACAGACAGACAGACAGACGGCGGAGCCTTAGTAATAGGGTTCTCGTTTTACCCTTTGGGTACGGAACCCTAAAAAAGGTAGAAACAAGATTATAATATATAATAATATATACAGGGTTACTGGTAATTCGACGTATATCCGGCAGGGGCTGATAAGGGGGCCAAAATGCAACAAATTGAACCCCCCATATGTATGGCCGAAATTCAATAGTTTTCGAGATATTAGAATTTTAAGGGTTTTTCGATATTTACCCAAAATTTGACATTTCATTCCAAATTAAAAAAAAAAACTACATATTTGAATGGGTACCATTAAAAATGATGTTGTAGCTGGCACTTCAATTAAGCTATGGACATAATTAAAACTACTTAATTTAACAAAATAATGAAAATAATGAGCGATATAAGAATAATATCTTACCAATATTTTCATTTTACGCTTCAAAAATGTTGTCTCGTCACAAAAATTTCTATGACATTAATCGTACAAATAACTAAAACAACTTGCTTATCCTGTAAGCTTTCCAGAAAGGTATAAAAGTCAATTTTAAAATACATAATTCGTGGCATGGCATGTGTTTGAACCGGCGCGGGGAGAGAAATTATCTGTGTTTTTAGTTTATGATCCTCGCTAAAACAACCGATTTTCCTGGCGAAATTCTTTGCGATGGGGCGGGGTGTGAGGGCGGGGTGTGCGGGCGGGGGAGTACACGGCGTCTGCTGCGCTCGCGTCTCCTTCCTTAGTAAGTTTTGACTGTCCTCCGCGCAAGCACGTGTGTTGTTATCTTGCTACCAATCTCTCATCCCGTTAATTTGTTATCGATCATTATTGTTAATTCTTGTTTCTCTTGTTATTCTTTTTGTTATCATTGTTATTTCGGATAACATGGCTTCGTATCCTAATAACGAATACGCAGACATAATGTTTTGTTATGGTTTTGCCGATGGAAACGCGGCTGCGGCTCGGCGAGAATACCAACGCCGCTTTCCCGATCGTCGACTTCCCCACGTTACTGTTTTCGGGAGCACCTATCGACGATTGTCTGAAACTGGCAGTGTTCAAAGAGCACAATTCAACGCTGGCAGACCTCGACGGCTGACGAAGAGGACACCATTCTTCAGTGTTTTATTGATGACCCAAACATCTCAACGAACATTGTTGCAAGACAGCTCGGTATGTCCCAGTGGAAAGTGTGGTCGGTAGTACATCTATCAGGTAGACACCCGTACCATTATCAACCTGTTCAAACATTGCACGAGGGAGATCCTGCCAGGCGACTCGAATTTTCTCGGTTTATGTTAAACGCTGACGCTGACCAGGAACATTTCCTAAGAAATATTTTGTGGACTGACGAGTCAAAGTTTGACCGGGATGGAATAACGAATTACCATAACTTACATTTTTGGGCACCTAAAGCGGGCAGGAATCCAAAAAAACTAAAAGAAACTGCGTCGCAAATGAGATTTTCCCTGAACGTATGGATGGGTGTCGTTGATAATTATTTGGTGGGCCCTCATTTCTTGCCCCAAAATTTGAACGGCGAAAATTACGAGGAGTTTTTGAGAAACAACCTAACCGATTTGTTGGCGGATGTTCCCGAAGAAATAAAAAACAACCTCATGTTTCAACATGATGGTTGCCCAGCACATTACCGGATTACTGTCCGACAGTGGCTAGACGAGAGATATCCAAACCGATGGATTGGGAGGGGAGGGCCAATTCCGTGGCCAGCACGAAGCCCTGATATCACACCACTTGATTTTTACGTTTGGGGTCATATGAAGGCATTAGTTTATGTGACCCCAATAAATTCAGTCGAAGAACTTCGACAGCGAATAATAAACGCGGCGCAACAGATGAGAACAACGTTCACATCAAGAGTGACGAAAACCGAAGTTAGGAAGAGAATTCGAACCTGCATTCGTAATCGAGAGGCTCATTTTGAACAAGATGTGTAAAATTTGTAATAAAATTTGATGTACATTTTTTTATGCATTTTATTTCATACAAATACAAATGACCCTTTCTCTCCCCGCGCCGATTCAAACACATGCCTTGGCACGAATTATGTATTTTAAAATTGACTTTTATACCTTTCTGGAAAGCTTACAGAATAAGCAAGTTGTTTTAGTTATTTGTACGATTAATGTCATAGAAATTTTTGTGACGAGACAACATTTTTGAAGCGTAAAATGAAAATATTGGTAAGATATTATTCTTATATCGCTCATTATTTTCATTATTTTGTTAAATTAAGTAGTTTTAATTATGTCCATAGCTTAATTGAAGTGCCAGCTACAACATCATTTTTAATGGTACCCATTCAAATATGTAGTTTTTTTTTAATTTGGAATGAAATGTCAAATTTTGGGTAAATATCGAAAAACCCTTAAAATTCTAATATCTCGAAAACTATTGAATTTCGGCCATAGGGGTTCAATTTGTTGCATTTTGGCCCCCTTATCAGCCCCTGCCGGATATACGTCGAATTACCAGTAACCCTGTATATAAGCTATAAACAATCTCATGCAGTCGAAGGCAATAGATCGTTATTGTTAAGAAGACGCCTCCACACACCTCTACATACATACAGGTCAAAAACATAACCCTCCTTTTTGGCTTCGCCGCAGTCGGGTAAAAAACTATCTCCCCTTTTTTTGTATTTGCAGATTTAATATAAAAATAACAAGCTGACCCGTGCCCACTTCGTTGGGCGGAAAGTCTTTTAATTTTTCGTATTAATACACTGCCTATGACACTCACAAATAACGTGGCTTTCTATGGGTAAAAGAATTTTCAAAATCGGTTCAGTACATCCAGAGATACACCCCCCCCCCCCTACAACCTCACAAACTTTACCTCTTTATAATACTCGTATTTCTATAGATTATATCATAAATTCATAAGTCACTCCCACAATTAAGGCGATACCAAAAAAAATCGGGGTCTTTTTCGTAACCATTTATTTCACTACGAGTATTACAGCATGTATGGATTTAATTCTTGGATATTATGTTTATTGACTATTTGATCAATACTCTGACTGAAGGAAAATGCAATTGGGTTAAATTTCCTCGATATAATTTATTTCCGAAAAGACCTCTATTTTTTCATATTTTTTCCTGTTATTCTAAAATCCCAAGTAATTTCATTGCAAAAATGAATTCAAAATGTGCGCATTAGGTCACTAAAAACTCTGGCTGAAAATATTTTTGATAGATAGCTTAATTTATTTTTAAACAATTTTTATTTGGTTTGGCGTCATAACGTTGTTGTATTTTGGTTCCAGGGCATTATTGCGCTCTCTTTTTCGCATGTGGAAGTTATTGACTCTGTCACTTTGTTATGACCGCCCAGTTCGCAATGATTTATTTTTTACGTATCACCTTAAGAGGAATCTAACGACACGATATGTTTTTAGTCCATAAAGCCGTTTAGGCTACAGAGCGTGCCAAAGAAATAGACTACATACATATTCTCGATAAACATAATACCCTCGACGCAGTAGGGTAAAAAGATGAACTAGACAGAAGAGAGGTAGATGAGTACCGACTCACCTTCGTACTGCTTAAGGAGGCTGTTTACTGACAAAATGAGAGCTATTTTGAGCGTAATTTCAAGCGTGTTATAACAGCACGTTAGCCAGCCCAATGTGATAAGATTAGTGTTAAGAGCAGGCAGTCTAAATCAAATTTCGAACGAAAGCTCCGCCCCTCGCTCCCCGCCACTCCGTTATGTGCTAAACGCTAATACATCAGTAATAAAGTTGAATATCGCGTGCGCCCTTTGATCGTGTTCGAGCACGAAACTAAATAGCGTAAGTCTCAATTCTTATTTCATTTATAACTAAAGTAATAATTGATTCTAGAGAAAAAATATCTTGTGTCGGAATAATAAACGATATTTTCTTGCTGTGAATATTTATTTTAGACATAAAAGCTAACAATCTTGTTTGTTTCTTTTATCCTTAAAAAATATACGAATAAAAAATTTATTGAGAGACATTATTACAATTAAGTTACTGTCTTCATTATGGAAATAAAAAGATCCAATAACTCATATATTAAAGTTTAATTTTCGTATGTGTGACTGTTTCAGAATATTCAAGCAAATTAACATAAAAATAGGGAGCCTCCTCTTAAGCAGTTTGATGTTATTAGCAGACAAGACAAAGCCGCTGCATCTTTTCTTGACTTACTACCTTATTTGCCTTTTACGACACCAATTGTCAGAGAGAGAGGAAGCGCATTTATTTTCACAATGTTGTCTGTATTTACAAATACAAAAGATTTAAAACATCTTTTACAATGTAGGTGTCCTGCACAAATCGGTCAAATGACCTAGACTTACAACTGACATTTAGATAAAGTCTAGACTCCAATCGCACATACCTACGTTCCTACGACCTACGTTTAAGTTGATGTGGGTAACATATTGATTAGAATTTTCATTAAGATTTTTCTTCTAATGTCGTGGTGGCAAGAAAATTGGGCCTAAAAAGCCAATGACTAAAAACGGTGCAATTTGTTTTTGTTTTGGCGGCCATCAATCAAATAATTATTAATTAGATGCAGATTAAACAGAATAATATGACGAACAAAAATTAATATGCGGTAACTTAACCTAACATCAGTCTGAACCGAGTTATATAGATATATTCTTTTTTTTTCTTATTTATCATCTAAAACCAGGTTTGTGCAGCTTAGATCTTATTTTTTACATAAAAATCCAAGTTCAAATATGTTCAAACTCGGACTGCATTTGTAGAAAAATCGTTTATCAATTCATTTTTGTGATAGGTTTTTCCAATACCGACTAAGGTTTCAAAGATGGCCGCGGTACAAAACCAAATGCAGTGTGTGATACTGTATTCATAGTGATTTGGTCATTGTCCTTTTTAGGCACCATATTTTTATTTAAAATACAACGTGACTGTTTCAATTTTATAATATTGGAAACATTGGGACATTATTTATAAAAAAAGGGAACATCGTCAGAAAACATGGATCTGTTACAGAAATCGGTACATAATACTTTAATTAAAATTGTTTAAATTCCCCAGGTTTACCTGGGGATATTTAAACAATTTTAATTCGAACAATTTTAATTTTAATTTGTATTCAAACTCCAAATGGAAACCTAATAACTCTTTAGAGTCATTAGGTTTCCATTTGGAGTTTGTAATTCCTTAGCTATTAAATAGGACTTTAATTATAATCTAGCTAAATATGGGAGTACTTTACTTTTTTTCCCTCTCCTTCGGGATTTTATGTTTTCTGTAAGATTGAAGACTTAATTCGCGATTTATTTCCCGAGGAATGAAGTTATAAATTTGTTTTCCAGATCAGGTCAGGCAAATGATGATCTACCTGACTTTTTCCCAACTAGGTAAGGATCAGCTTCCGCATGCAGCTGAATACCAGTGTTTTACATGAAACGACTGCCTAGCTGACCTCCACAACTTAGCAACAGGATAACACAATTCCCCATTTTCATCTATTTCTAAATTAGAACGAACACGTTCAGCAGACATCATTAATGTGTATTAAATATTCCGTGACAGTCATAACCTTGCATTCCTTTGCCGTTTGATTCTAAAAAAAAAACATACCTAACATGGCGGACCGGTAACAGCTGATTTGTGTTATTATTATTCGCAAAGGATGGATTATGAGACAGAACGAACAGTGATCACCACGCTGCGTGTTGGCGATGCCAGACTAAATAAGTCCAAGTTTAGTCTTGATTTTTTCATATTTTCCATGGACTTGAAAGTTGGTTCATAACCTTTTAATAACATTCAATCTGCCTTGCCGTTTCCCAACTATGTTGGGGTCGGCTTCCAGTCTAACTAGATGCAGCTGAATACGAGTATTTTACATGGAGCTACTTACTGCCTATCTGACCTCCACAGTCCACAACCCAGTAACTGGGTAATACGATACCTTCGTAAGACTAGTGGTCAGACTTTCTGGCTTCTGACGACCCGTAACTACTGTCAAAGATCGACGATTGACAGCCGGGACCAACGGCTTATCGTGTTTTTGAGGCACGGAGGAGTCTCGGTAGGTAAAGATGGTCACCCATCCATGGACTGACCCCGGCAAGTGTAGCTTAACCTGATGGATCGACCCGTGCGGCCGTTATTACTTAGCCACGAGCTCCTCTCCTGTCACAGTTGGCCAAAAACGTTAACGTTGTTTATTGGGTTTGTCCTAAAGGGACTTCAGCAGCCCGGAGTCTAGATTAGTGCCCGGGTTAATGGCAAAAGATTTGCCCCTATTATATGGAAGTAAAAGTCAAAGCATTAACAGCATTCATTTTCAAGACTTGAAAGAGTAACCCAAGTAGCATTGCAAGCTGTATACAAGCTCTATTTAAGTTCGTTTTTATACTAAAAGCTGTATATTCAGGCTGTATACGCGCTTATACAGTCCATATAAGTAAATAAAGGGCCCATATTATACAGATTGTTGCGTTAGTAGGGCTGTATTGTAGCTGTAGATGCATGAGAGCAGTTATTCGGTGTACAAAGAAATCATTACACTACAGATAGTATCTTGTAATGAAAAGTGTTCTAAATAGGTTCTTGAAGAGAGTTACAAAATAATAAAATTAAACGAACTATTTTCGATGACATGTGTAATAGAAACGTACTTGGTGACATTATTATTTATATAGGTAATATTTATTAGCATAAAATATAATGTGGGACTTACATAACTGATGGTGTTAAATGGTGAATTGAAAGTGCAGATTAAAATTTATTGTGTGTATGTTTTCCGTCAGAATATTTACGCGTCATGAAAATAATTATGCTGCCATAAATAAAAATACTAAATAGGGTATGTAAATGTTTGTTTTTAAGATCAGAATAATAAAAAATAATGTTAAAATAATAGATCTGAGGGCACAGTGATCATTATTCATGCTGATAATCATGATACGGCTTTAGCTGTTGTAAAATATTCCTTTAATTATACTTTAAATTTGGTTTCTATACATTCGGTAATGGCGACAATTAGCTAAACAGCCTAAACGGTATTTGGAACCCTACAAATACCGTTTAAGTAAGTAAAGATTTTATTATACAGCTATTGGCTTTTAATCAGCTTTATAATTTTTATTACTTGGGCTGTATAACAGTTCTCTATACATAACTTATAATATGTATGTGTGTAACTTACAATGTATATAACTCTTTACAGTAACATAGAGGAAATGAAAAATCCTGAGCCTAAGATGACTTTGATCACTCCCTCACTTTATCAATAACATTGATGTTTTGTTTAGTTGATAGCACATAGTACAGTATGGCCAAAATATCTTGGCGAGTCTGAATATAGGCACTACGAACTTTCGGGCATGTTTTTGCACTCACACTTACTTCATGTCACCATTTGCAGGGCAGGAGTTACCTGTTTTATTTTATACCTAAGTAAACTTATTGTTAAGTATTATTTTATTAGTGTATTGTGTATATTATACCTATTATTTTCAGAAAAAGATGCCGTTTAAACTTATAGAAACCAAGAAAGGGCAAAACAGGCTTTGCATTGTACCTGGTTTGTGGGAACGAAAAGGCAAGTTAAGATGGCTAAGAAAGCGATTAGATGTCAACTAATTAATAAAGGATGATTCTGCATACACACTATTTGTACCTATTATTGAAAATTATATGTAAAAATATATTTCAATAAATCAGTGTTGAACGAACATTCGAAGCGGTTGGTTTTATTTCATTATCCCAATAGAATCACCCCGTTGCCATATCACTAAGCGTAGGAATCCCCTACAGAATGAAACATCTCAGCCTATAATTTTATTTTTCCACCTCGAAATGCTGTGTAAAAAGACTATCATTATCGCCATATCACGAAGAAGTAAGAAAACTAGATCTCATGGTTCTCAATATCACTGTTTAATGTTTTTGGGACGGAACCCTCTTCGTTGGACGTCGATAAAATTGACGCTTGACTGTAGGTTGTCCGATTTATTAACGATGGTTCACTATCATTACTGTTATTTGGTCCGTGTGGTACCGGACGTAAAGAATAGCACCTCCCTATTTCCTCCCGTGGGTATCGTAAAAGGCGACTAAGGGACTAAAGTTAGAGAATGGGCACCGTTTTCAATGCATTTTAACACCATACTACGATTGCTAACCCACCTGCCAAGCATGGTGATTATGGCAACCCTTCTTAGGAGAGGCCTATTGTATAACATCCCAAACGCTGAGTATGTTTTTTTTTAATCCAGTCATTTTGACAGTTACAATTTCGTTTTTTTTTTAAATCCAATAATTTCTCCATACTTCATTTTCTTTAGGAAATCTAATAAGAAGAATATAAAATAACTAGTAATAAATAACCTAAATAAGTTGAATTGATTAAATTAAATATAAATTTCCCATATATTTAGGGTAATTTTCACACATGAATATTGACAACACTGGCCTTGTGATGATTTTTTTTTGTTCTAGTGAATGAAGATTGATTGTAATCTATAAAATTGGGAACTAAGTTGTTGAATTATTCATTTGCCTATGAAACGTGATTCCTGGATTTTTTTTCTTTCGATCGTTACGGTTTTTACAACATTTCACCACACAAGACATGCTGTATTTCAATACTTTTTTGCCGCGTAGGACGTGTCGACTGTGTTGACGTTTGCACGCGTAATGGGTGAGTATGCTGTGAATGTGTGCGTGGGGGCCTGTACGTACAGCGAGCTGACTGACTTTGAGTGACACAGTTTTCTGTTAACGAGAATCCGTCCGAGTTTTTTTATTGGTCCATGGTTGCGAGTTTGTCGAGTTATGATGTTGAAAACGTTTGCGTGCTGCTTGGGAATATTGAACGTTTTTTTTACATCCACAACTTCAGTGTTACGAGATTAATGATTCTTAAAATGTATATTTTAGTGTACTACAGAGCATTATTTTAGTATTTAATATTGACAAATTTTTCAAAACAGCTAAACATTTTGACGGCTATTTGCGACGTTGCCAACATTCTGAATGAACCCCCCCGGTACTGACGAAAGTGGGTAGTGCTAAACACTTCTATTATGGGGTGATGTTATCTGCATTGGTTTTATGTGTGTTGCGATTTATAATAAGAACATTCAAAACCTTCCAGGCGAACAAAAACTATTCTCTGCAAACTTGCAACTCACTTACAAAGATACGATAATAAACAGTAATCGCTGATCAATTAAAACAAACCTTGTTAGTTTTTCAATCGTTTGCAAGACTCAAATTGATAGCAATTATTACTTACAGAGTCACGAGAAAACCAGGAAAACTGTGGTTGATGGCCTTAGTGTCACCCTGATGTGAGGACGATCACTTTTATTATAGATAATCCTGTCATAAATCTGCGTCTGACCTTTCCGTGTTACATCTTGGCATTTGCTGTGCATTGTTTAGCTGTAGTACTTTTTTTATAAGTCCATGGCTGTAGTGAAAAGCTAGAAATATTTATTTTTAACAGACTTCTAAAAAAGGAGGAGGTTCTCAATTCGGATGTTTGTATTTTTTTTTTTATGTTTGTTCGGGCATATCTCCGTCGCTTGCCAACCGAATTGGAAAACTCTTTTTTTGTTGGATAGGGTTATACTTCCCAAATGGTCCCATGAAAATTTTATCGAAATCGGACAAGCAGTTTTTGAAAAATCAACAAACATCTAAAAATTATCTACATTGTCTACATTAACGATCTTTTTGTTTAAATCTGCATTGCGTTTTTTGTTCGCGCATAACTCCGTCATTTACGAACCGATTTGGAAAAATCATTTCGGTACTAAAAAGTGAAAAATAAAAAACTGTTTTACAAAAAAAATAACCGACTTCCAAAAAAACACTACAAAGTGAAAAATAACTTTAATTTCGGAAGTCGGTGGCATAAAACTAAAATACAGATCCAAAGACACCGACTTCCGAAATTAAAGTTATTTTTCACTTTGTAGTGTTTTTTTGGAAGTCGGTTATTTTTTTAGTAAAAAGTTTTTTTATTGTAAGGCAAACAAGCCTCGAAAAAAATCTCAACTAAACTTTACTTAATAAAAATCTGACTATAACTTGTCAAAAAATAATAGGCCTCTTTTGACTTATAACTTCAATCGATTTATCGTGAGTATCGAGTACCGAGTCGTACGGTTACTTCACTAGTTACGTCGCGATGGTCAATGGCGATAAATCGATTCAAGTTAACTGTCAAAACGGGCCTATAATTTTTTGTCAATTTTACCAGTCTTACCAAGGCATATCGTATTACCCAGTAACTGGGTTGTGGAGGTCAGATAGGCAGTCGCACCATGTAAAATATCGGTATTCAGCTGCATCCGATTAAGTTAAATCAAAGCAAATCTTAGGTAAATTATACATTATGTCCTGCCTAGTAGGCAGAAAATAAAAAAAGTCAGCATGCAGTATAAAAAATTTTATAGGTTAGACTGGAAGCCGACCCCAACATAGGCCAGGCAGATGATGTTGATGAGTTTACTTAATAAAAATCTTAAATTTATTCATTCATTCATTGATAGACTGTTTATTGTGATTATTGTGTTTTTCATGAAATTGCATGAGTTTAGATAAAATATGAAATTAATAAAACTGCACATAACTAAGCATTCCCCGGTTATTTAACACTTTCATAAACTTCTAATGTTAATCGAATTGGTTCTTGAGTGCGAAAAGATCCGATTTCTTCTCGTGGGTGTCGTAAAAGGCGACTAAGGGACTTTCTAGAGAATGGGCAGCAGCGTCCTCTGCGATCGCCAATCCGCCTGCCTAGCGCTGCAGCGTGGCGATTATGGCAACCCCCCCCCCCCCTTTGGGGAGGCCAAACAGTGG
This sequence comes from Tiliacea citrago, assembly GCA_963921375.1. Lineage (NCBI taxonomy): Eukaryota > Metazoa > Arthropoda > Insecta > Lepidoptera > Noctuidae > Tiliacea > Tiliacea citrago. The sequence continues at coordinate 12,911,932 of OY992807.1, read as the reverse complement.
GCGGGTGAGGTATCTTGTGCACTATCTAGGTTTCTATGCAAGCACAAAATATTTTTTTTTAAAACAAAAAAATAAAAAAGTCCGTATAAGCCAGCAAAAATCTGCTTTTTACACACATTTTACCCAAACTTTGGCCATTCATAATGTACTCATAAATTGTAAATGTTAAGAAAACATTACGATAGAAACCTTGCAAACCTAATGCAGATTTTAAATGACCAACATTTATTTCACAAACTGGTAAGGCTTACTCAAAAACACGTATTTCCTGGAACAAGTTTTATGAAAATTCCGCACATTATTTTTCGTTCAATGTTATCCTGTTCTCACCCGTTTGTTAATAGTTTTCACTTGCGCTGGATGAAACAACAAACTTTTCGACCATGCTTGCGTTTACAATAGACGGACCGGGAAGGGCCCTCTTAAGACACTGCTTTATCCCCTTAGTGAAAAATCTACTATTATTTTCATGTTAATACTAGTAGGCGGGCTCCGTTGCCGAGGGAGGCTTATGAAACATGGACTTAGCGGCGTTTATGGGAGATTGGTTGGAGAAAGTCACACAAAGGAAGGAGTGGAAAGCTGTGGGTTAGACCTTTGCCCAGCAGTGGACAATACAGGTTGAAAAAAATATATATCATGTTATATCTTCAGTGGTTTAGGTGTGCGTTTGTTCGTCAGTCAGACACTCAACGAATCACACTAATATTATAAAGGCGAAAGTTTGTGAGTGTCTGTGTGTGTGTATGTTTATTACTTCTTCATGCTCAAACGGCTGGACCAATTTTGACAAAATTTTGTATGGAGGTAGCTGAAACCCTGGATTAAGACATAGGCTACTTTTTTATTCCGATATTCCCACAGGATGGAGACTTACGCGGGTGAAACCGCGGGGCGCAGCTAGTATTTTATAAAATGGAAGATAAAGGCGGTTTTCACGGTGCGTGAATGTGCGGATGGATGCGGGCCAGCCCACACGGCCGACGACAACGGACAGCCACGCACCGCACAAGCCTCTTCCAACGCACGGCGTGTATCGGTCGGTGAGGGTCTTGAGATTCGAAGCCATTGCCGAACTAAAAGTTAATGACCACACTATATGACAGTAGTCTCTACTCACGTTAAGTATTTGCCCGACCGAAAAGTTTAATATGACACTTGTTTTGACGGATCAACTACTTTCGGACAGGCCCATAACTTCGTTGACGGACTTAGAGAGTAGACCCCCAGCGCTACCACGGACGATACTCTTCCCATGGTGCGTCGATGCGGGCTGGTCTGCCTCCGTCCGCAATATCCCACGCCGTGGGAAACCAGCTTTAGTAATTGGTATATGTAGGTACCTGCTTAAGTAATTAGCTAATGTTTCCGACGTTCACTGACATGCTGTTGACGGCTACGTTAACTATCAGACTTTTTTTTCTTTTTTTTTTTTTATGGCATCTCGCAGTTGACCTTGAGAGGCCGTGACTGCTTAACCGGTCTTTCTGTGGCTGCTCTAAGGTGTGAGCTTAAAGCCTCCAGCCAGGAGCGTAAATATAAATATTACAAACTAAACGCACCCCCTGTGGGGTACGAACCTCGGCTTAGGGCGTCGTTGGGGAAAAACAGCAAGTTGGGGACGGGCTGGATCGAAAGTTTAAATTCATGATTATTAACTGGGATTACTATTAAATGCTACGGCTCACTCAGCCTCGGGGCTGGCGGTTCGACGTGCAAGGGACGGGGGGAACAATTAATTCTTGAACTTCGCGTGGTACCTCGGCGGCGAGGACGGAATGACGGTGATGACATCAGCAGCCAGAACCGGTAATTTTAAGCAGTTACAAGAGTTGCCACAAAAAGTTATGCGGACAAAAAATGGCGCCGGCGCCTACAGCCTGCTCTTTGGTGATTTAAACATAGTCTATGGGCACACGTGTTAATTTGAACTTCATTGATCCGCCTTCAAAGGAGGAATTTAACATTTATTCAGTATCATTTTCCCACAGCTGGGACATAGGCCTCCTCTATGTGAGAGGCAGCGGGCCGTAATCCACCACGCGGGCCCAGTGCGGGTTGGAGGATGTTACAATGTCTTCGAGTTTACGAATTTCTTATACCCTTTTTTCTCAATAGGAAACTACATTTTTTCTTATCAAGTTTTGTCTTTCAAAAGTGCCTAATTAGTACTTAATAGTCTAACGGAAATAAACTATTAGATTTTGACGTTGAATGCTCTGCCTTAGGCCCGTTGTACACGGCACGGCTACGAATAAGCGGTACCGATGCGGCACGCTAGATGCACCGCAGAATAATTGTGTGAGCTTGTATAGGACACGGCAAACCTATAAGACCGGCTGTATGGTATACGGGCACGGTGCGGCGGCCGGCGTGCGGGTACCGCAGCCGTGTCTGTCAGCAAACTTCCATAGTGATGATACAACACTGAGAACCATGCCTAAAATAAGTAAATAATAATTTCCACACGAATAAAAATATGACTGCTTCTTTCAACCCTAACAATTTCCATATTATTTATTTTCTAACATACGGGTGCCATTTTTCCTTCCTTATTTCGCTAACCTTAAAACCGTTTTTACTTTAGAATACATAATGTTTGGAAAACCCATACGTGTATAAGGTCAAATAACAAATTGCAAAATTGTGTTGGTTCTGTAATAGCTACATAACACCAACCGCATGTCAAATTAACACTCAACTACAAAAACCGCCTTTACGGCTACAACTTAACGGCTTCGACAATGACAAATTGTTACCATAAGTGTGTGGTTGACTGTACCAGACGTTCGTAGGCCTTGAGACAAACTCAACTCAAGTACTCTTTACATTTTCTAAACTACTGATAAGTCCAGTCATCTGTCTATGGTAACAATTTGACTTTGACAAGCCTTTATTTCGTAGAGCTGTAAGGACCACTTTCGTAGTTCAAAAGTTATTACTGACATGCGGCTGCCAATACCTACTTCGTATGGTTTCCAGTAGGCTTAAAAAGACGCTTTCTATTTCTACTCTACTGTAGAATAGAAATCGCTTGTCTACCGCAAATGTTCTACTGTCTACACGGATACGTCATTGTTGTCTACTCTTCCGTCGACAAAGCGCATCTCTAAGGTTCTCCAGCTAAGGTTGCTGCAAAGAGAAGCTACTTTAATTGCCGAGTAAGGCGACTGGGGGTTTCCTCAAGGGGAATGCTCTATTTGATAATATTTAGTAAGTAAATACACATATACGAAAACTGCGCGAGGTTACTACTAGTAAAAATATGTGGGAAAATAATTATGAGGAATTCGCATAATTTCAAACATAGCATAACATCACGCTTTCCCTTTGCGATGTAGGATAAGTAGAGGTGTTTAGCACACACATAGTCATGTTCCCAGTCATATTAAGCCCTATGAAATATGGGGCGAGCCTATAGCCATTAATCTGGCACAAAACCCGACTACGGGCTCCTACTAAGACTTTTCTAATGGATAAACCTACGAACTACATTCCAATCTGGGGATTGAACATAGAGGCCCAGGCGGTTGCGGCTACGAGATCAGCGAGGCTATTATTTTATGTCAATCATGACGAGATGGGCAGATTCCTGTTTTTGGGCCTTCTGATGCCGCGCTTATACTTCCAGATGGCCCACTGAGTTCTTTAAATATGACTATATTTTATTTCACATAAACCTGCAATGGGCACTTATTAAACGTCAGTTCAGTTAGGTGCACGGCTCCAATTGGTCGTTGCCTATGGAGAAGAGCCGGCAAGAAACTCCACAGTGTCCCATCTTTTAATTTACAAATGCGACCTCATCCAAGAAGATTATTATAATATATTTGCGTTATGGCGGCCTTTACAGCGGCATAAGCGCCTGTGTCTATTATCTATTCACATATTATTAAATAGTTTGACATTTCGGCTCGCCGCTTGTCCTTGAACATTGACATTTTAGAGAAGGGGCTTGGCGATCCGTGGGCGGATGAGAAAACGACACGACGCAACATACTTATCAAGCTACCTTCAAGCTTCAACAATATCACTATCCTCTGCCCAGCCTATTATTCGGCTCCAGTCTACACCAGATACAGCTGAATACCAGTATTTTACATGGAGCGACTGCCGATCTGACCGCCACAACCAAGTTACTGGGTATTACGATATACCTTGGCTAGACTGGGGGTCTACTCCGAAGTATCGGCCGAATGTTCGGTCGTTTCTTTACTACGGCTAACTATCGCTGACTACGTCAAAAAAAAAAGACAGTCGAAGAGATAAGCCAAAGCCAAAACTGTGGCTTGAAATCGACTAAGGACTCAAAATCAAAAAAGGAAACTGTGGAAGTTATAAAATGGCCGAACATTCGGCCGATACTTCGGTTTAGCGCTTCGGAGTACACCTCCTGGATGTCAGACTTTCGGGCTTCTGACTACCCGTAAAGACTGTCAAAGATAAACAAAAGCCTGGAGCAACTGCTTAACGTCTCGATAAGTAGGTAATGAATGGTCACCCATCCATGGACTGACCTCGGCAAGCATTGCTTAACTCTGATGGATCCGTGCAGCTGTTATTACTTAGCCACCTTGTTTAACTAACATATCCTCATTAGTGGTACGTGACTTACGAGTTGTAGGTCGTAGGTTCGAACCCAAACAGGCATTTTACTTTGTGTAAATTATTTCACCACTGCTGCTCTTAAAAACGGTGAAGGAAAACATCACGAGGAAACCAGCATGTCCTAAAACAATAAATTAGAAGACATTTGACATCTATCAACCCGCACTGGGCCCGCGTGGTGGATTACGGCCCACTCCCTCTCACAGAGAGGAGGCTTGTGTCGCAGCAGTGGGAACATTCTGGGCCTTAGTTCTAGGCTTCATTCAGCCTCAAATTAATTCAGCCTAACGCAGTCCCATGCTGGACATTTTATTCCTAGTTGAGCTACAACACACGGTCCTCCACCTTCTGCATCTAGTCTATACAAATTGCCTTTTCAAAGGTCGTCGGTCCAGCTAGCTGGGAATTGAAGATTCGTGATCTCAACTCGAAAACTCGTCTGCATCTACTGCGCTTTTTGGCTGATCATCTTATTCTACTTGCAATCTTTGCTTTCCGAAGGCATAAGCAAAATCGCGCAAAAGTACTCACATTTTATTTTATTTTATGGAATGTGTCCTCCGTTTCATGTATGAGTACCATGGAGCCGTTTATTATGTTTGACTTGAGAGAGCATGGCAGTTGAGAGTTCCTATGTCATGCTCACTTAAATGTCTTGCTAATGGTGGCGCATGTGTTGGATCATTCGGTTCCCTTCAAAATGGTGGAGCTGGGTGGTGCTTATCCATGCGTCATGTTCATGAACGGGCGCCGCCAGTTGAGACTAGTCATCTCTTAAATTGCGGGGCTTATCTTTAATCTTATATTTTGAATTGTTTTATATTGTTTTTTTAAATTGTTCTCACTATAGAAGCAAAAATAGGAACAAGAAGAATGTACCTAGGATTTTGTAATATCTTGATTTAAAAGAGTTTCCTTGAATTTTGTTGCCCGTTCTTCTCCACAGAGATCTACGTTTTGGATTGGGCAACTAGCTTCAACTTTCTGACGAACTGTTCGACTATTTCACAATTCAAAAGTGCCTGTAAATGGTTAAATATAAATAAATGCTTTGCGTTTTTCATGGGGCTAGTGATTTCTGTCTTGCCTTGCGTATCTTCCTTTTCTTTGAGCTAGCTTTGAACTGGAGTTCGAGCTTTAGAAGCACAGTAAAAAGTTTTTACCACAATATTCAGAAACATGTAAGAACAGTTTTTCATATTATTTACTGAATAAAATTAACGACTTTCAAATAATACACACACATCGCTTAATCTATTGCAGAAGCCCCATTTCACATATTAACATTTATCACCTACAGAACCCATTCCAAAAGTTTCCCTCCAAAAAATAAAAATAAATCCCTGTCTACGAATCCGCGCCATATTTTTTCGAACATCGTTTTAAAATCCGCCAACAGGCAAAAGTCTAACCTAACAGTCTCATCATAATGCCAGATAATTAAACTTGCAACCTGTTTTGTCGATTTTTAATCGATTCTCATATCGATATCTCGCTCCGTAGCGATTATCGTTCAGTTTGGTTTGTGTGTCTGTGCGTACGGACGTATTGAAGGTTTGTAGGATTAGTTTTCTATTATATTTTTTAAATTTTGTGTTGCCTTTGCCCGATATGGTTGGTTGGCGGTGAGTTTCAATATTTTTTTTTTTATAAATTGTATTATTTTGTCTGCAGTTTATTTTTGTGAGTTTTGAAATTGGATAAATGTATTCTGATTCCAAATACTACTGTATTCTGATTCCACTACTCGTGTAGAAGTTTTTTTATTTATTTTTCATTTGTTAAAACACCGTTTGGTAATGGCTTTTATCACCATAATAACGTATTTTGCTATGTGTTAATTTAACTTTTATTACACAGAGAGGTACCTCGATATATAATCATGACGTAATTTCATTATAAATAGTTCGCAACCATGTATAAACTCTTGTAAATGTCAAATTCCTATGTTTCTTATTAAAATTACAAAGTAGCCAGTATATCCAGCGCCAAGAATTTAAAACATGATTGGCGTTATACTGAAATACCTTTGCTTATCCCGCGGCTCTATAATGCTTTGCCGCCATTTTCATTGCAACCACAGATTCGTAATTTGCATTTTTTCCTCATATATAAATTGAATAAGATAATCTCGTAATGATAAACTTTATTAGTATTCTTTTAACGAAATGTTAGTAATTTTCATTTTTATTCGCTGTGATGAAATCATTCGTGTAGGTTCAGCCGTTTCTGAGAAAAACGCGGACAAATTGTTTTGTAGTCTCATTTCATAAGTGGCAATTGTCTTGTATAATAAGTGCTAATTAATTACTGTTTGCTGATTACATAGAACTTTAAACTCCCGACATCATGACACGTGGTTTTAAGGTAAGTACTATCGGCCCAAGTTAAGCATGCTCACTTAAGAAAATATTCCTGCGAGAGCGCAGCTAGTGACAAACCACACCCCTTCCTAGTTTCCCCCAATTAGAGACAATATGCATTTGTGTGAGTAATGAGCGAGTAACATAAAATAACAAACATTAGCTAGAGCGCGGCAGTGCCAATTTGCTCTCGCTAATTGTTGACGCTTCCCTTAAATTCCTATCGCCATTTCATTTTACGACCTGTTTATTTCTATCGGACTGATTGCCTGCCTAACTGTGACCTCTGCTTGTATACCGGACTGTGATCGAAAGCCTCTTCTTGACCCTAGCTTGTATCCTGGACTGTGTGTGTATTGTGTGTGGGCTGTGACTAACGTGGTGCAACCATGACGACCCGAAACCTGATTCAGGAAGAAAGGAATCAAATTATTGTTTTGCATAGACAAGGGTTAAATATATCCCAAATAGCAGTGGAGTTGAACATGCAAGTAAGTTATGTTTTTGTATTCAGATAGAGGGAGAGATATAGAAATAAATAAAGTGATAGTAATATTATTATTTCATAGTTTGCATTTTTCCTTATATTGCAATTTAAAAACAAATTCCATGAAAAATATTGGTATTCAGCTGCATCCGGTTAGACTGGAAGCCGACCCCAACATAGTTGGGAAAAGGCTAGGCAGATTTATATATAAAAATAATAAAATTATTATAACTTTCAGATGGATTCTTTTTAAAAGTCTCATAAGATATTACCTACTTATAGTAATGCATTCAAATAAGATTGTTCTTTTTATTTATTTTTGCTTTCAAAGACGTTGTTGGAGCCTTTTATGACCCGATAATAAATCCTAAACCAAAACAACCTAAACAATGGTGCCTTATCTCACAGCGTCGTTGCCGCATTTTAATTAGAAAAACCAGAGCGCATTCGTCGCATTTCTAGAGGCTTGATCATTATATTTCAAACTACAATTTTTTTTCGCCCAAGCACAAGATAATTGTTTTTTATGATTATTTTTAACATTTATTTTATCATAATACTGCAGATGGAAAGTAATTGACAATAATGTAAATTTTTGTTAGTAGTGCTCGTAAATACTTACCAAAAAAACTTAAAAAAAATAGCACACATAGTTTTAAATACTAACGATTTAGTGCTTGGCTGGCCGATAAAATAGCAAGTACTTACTATTTTTTCGGCCAAGCATTAGATCGTTGGTATTTAACCACGAAAAACCTTTAGAAATGCCACGTTGCCAGCCCGCACGGGATAAACACTTTTAAATAGTAGAGATAAAGCACAAATTTGCTTGGGACAGTTTCATACAATGTTGGAATTTACGCTATGCCATTTTTCTTACTCATAGGTATACGAGGTGTAAATTGCAATATCTGAAAACCTCTTAAGGGGTCATTGTACTAATCATTATGAACAACTTTTACTACGGGACCAAACCTGAAATCGCGAAAAAAAAACAGCTGTTCCCTACATTTATGTTCGCGTAACTCGTCAAAATGTATGGACCAGCTGCTTTTTTATCGCGATTTCAGGTTTGGTTCTCATAGTAAAAGTTGTTTATAATGATGAGTAATGACCCCTTAAGAGATTTTCAGTTATTGCATTTACAACTTGTATTTTAAAATATAGTTATGAATGTTATAACTACTTAAATTAGTTATAGAAAAGTTAAGAGTTTATTTATCATGAAGTCAACCAAAATGCACACCTTAAGTATTTCAATACTTATAATTTTTATTTATAGTGTACTAGTTGTGCCCTTTGAATACGACTTTTGTAGTGTACTCGTATTATTATACTTAGTTCCTATATTATGTAAAAAATCGATGCTGATTGTTTTTTTTTTTGTTTTTCGTTAGAGAACAACGGTGCGCCGCTGGGTGCGAAGATATGAAGAAGGAGAAGTTACAGAACGCGTTCGTGCACCTCGACCCCGGGCTATAAACGAAAACGAGTTAAATAATATGATAGCCACGTATGAAGAGAACCCGTTCACACCCCACTCGCAGTTTCGCACAAGAATACGAAGTTTCGATGCAAACTATTAGAAACGAGTTGCATCGAGCTGGAGTCCATCACAGACGTCCCGCAAAAAAAAATATTTTGACGCAGGAGCAGAAAGCTGCTCGCGTGCGATTCGCTCGTGACTACAGGGACTTTTGATTTCTCTTACGCCATATTTTCTGATGAAAAGTGCTTTAGGTCTAGCCAACAAGGTCGTCGGAATTTATGGCGTGTAGATAACACAAGATACGAACCTCGAAATGTGAACCCAAATGCAGAATCGGGAAGAATTGTAGTGAACATGTGGGGCTGTATGAGTGCTGCTGGACCAGGCGAGCTCGCTTTTATACCAGGGAGGGCAAACGGCCAAACGTATTAAGAGGTGCTACAAACCATCATGGTACCCACAGTGCTTACGGTGTATCCACAACTGGACGTGCCAGAATTTTATTTTTTCCAGGACAATTGCCCGATACACCGTGCGCGGGTTGTTCAAGAGTGGTTGCGAGGGCAACCACAAATTAAAACAGTGCCATGGCCCTCCCGATCGCTAGACTTAAACCCCATTGAAAATTTGTGGGGTTTAATGGTCCAGAGATGGGATAGTAGAGCAGAAAGAACGAAGGAAGCACTTGTCACACATTGCGAACAAGTTTGGGACACATTCAGAGGTTCGAATTTGTGCGAAGTCCTGGCTAGGTCCATGCGTAGCCGTTGCGATGCTGTGATAGATGCGGGAGGAGCAGCGACGAAATATTAAGTTAATATAATTTTTAACATGCACTATGTTAATTAACGAAAGGCGTTCCCGTTAACCCGCAATAGTCCAAACATGCTACAATTAATATTACCATTTAAAAATTCGCGAAAAAAAATCAGCTGCTCCCTACATTTTGTTAAGCTAGGTATGCGAACATAAATGTAATGAACAGCAGATTTTTTTTCGTGAATTTTCGAATGGTCATATTTTGGTAGCATGTGGACGCTATACTATTGCGGGTTAACGGGAACGCCTTTCGTTAATTAACATACTGTATAATTACATTATACAGGGTTATTTTTCTAACACCTGGTAGGACTATATTAGTACAACCACTTTTGATCTATGACTTTTTAGAATACCAAAAGTAAACTTTCAAGTTTTTGTTGTAATATTTGTAATAACACTTTTTAGATCTGTATTTTGTAGTAAGTACCGCTGCGACCCTGCATTCGCAACGCACTGTTTGTTTATTTAACTACTTACATATTTTGGTACCGCGTAGAGTTGTTCAAATTTAGAGCGATCAAAATAAATATTTTTAATTGTATTATGAAATTATTTTTTTATGAATTATTAAAAGTCATACAACAAAAGTTATTATTTATGATGTTAGTATTATAGTCCTACGAGCTTATTAGTGTTTTATCATCAAATGACTTCTCCCGCTCTGGGCGGAGCGGAAGGTCGTGTCAAACTTTTACTGACTAAAACCCACCCGTGTTCCTTCAGTTGCCTGTGCCAGGGCCATGGTATCTCTTTCGAACAACCCGCGACTCCGGCGGCTTGCAAATAACCCTGTATAGCTATTTTTATTAGGTTTATTTTTATTATTCCAATTTGTATTATATTACTTCGTTGATTAATGTCACAGGGTAGACTGTAGACCGTAATCATAGTTTAAAATATTGCCAACGATTTTGAAGTCTTCTTGTAAAATTATTGATGTCAATTTAGTGTCATGTTGCCTTTATTGGTGGATTTGTTGTTTTATTTACAATCAATGTTGTCGTAAGCCCCGATCTCGTTAGTTTGTTATTTTACATATTCAGTAGTGTCATCATATCCGTCCACCTCATAAATAATTGATCTCATTTGCTTGATAAACCTAGTCTGTAGTGTAATGTAATTATTGCAAATTATAAAAATTATTAAGATTCTTAAATTGTACTAATCTTAAAACTTTTCAATTTCATTAGAACTGGACGAGCAATATTCTCCTAATCTTATTTACTGACAGGCTTTTTGCCTGTTGTTGTTGTGTTGTCTGTTTGTCATTGTTGTGTTGATTTCATATTTTGAACTTTACGATATAAGTGTAGATAAATACAGTTTATAAATGATATTATGAGTAAGAATCTTTTCACTTATAATATTTTGCATTTTGATGATAATTTCTGTGTAATTTTTTGTTATAATATGTTAATTTCTGGATGAATCTTTAATATTTTGAAAAAGTCTATTAAAAATAAATTAAATTACTTATATTGTTTTTTTTTTCTACAACAGCAAATCCTTAAAATTGTTCTCAAGTAGATTTTAACTAACTGTTTATTTTTTCACACTGAGATTACAGCCGATAGTTTCATACAAAAAGCACTTACTATACATCTTTTATTATACAGATAAGATTTAAATATCAACCTAAATAAATCTTTAATCCTGCATAATGTTAAATGAACACAAACTAAAAATATGTATTTCACTAGTACCCAACATTTTATTTCAATCCTTTCACTCTCACTGCTGCCAAGGCACAAATTATAGTTTAGTTTAATTACTTGATAAGCTTCTGAATTTTAAAGTGGCGTAGGAACTGAATCATTGTTAGATTTGTCAAAAAAAAACTTGACATGCAATGCCGGTAACGCGCCTGTAGCATTGATTTCGCTTAAAATCATGAATTGTCAAACTTTGACTAGAGCATGAATTATAAAAGAGTAAAGTGTTGGTTTGATTATAATCCAGTCTTAAAGTGCTCATCCTGCACGGCATGCCTGGGCATTTTAATTGCAACGATACCTTGTTCGTTATACAGGCTGAAATTTAATTCATGGGTATCCTCTTAAGGGGTCATTGTACTCGTCATTATGAACAACTTTGACTATGGGAACAAATATGAAATCGAGAAAAAAAAATTGCTGTTCCCTACATTTTGTCGAGTTATGCAAACATAAATGTAGGGAACAGCTGATTTTTTTTTCGCGATTTCAGGTATGGTCTCATAGTTGAAGTTGTTCATAATGATGAGTACAATGACCCCTTAAAAGGATGCCCATGAATTCAATTTCACCCTGTATTATTTTAATGAATAAAAGGTAATATTACAATTACCTACTGTTAAAAGTATTAAACCAAATACAAGGAACAACTGCAAAACATTTGAGATAATCCTAAGGTAATAAAAAAACGTATGGCCCTTGTATTAAGCCGTCCTCTATTGTTTAACCGAATTTCCAGACATTCCCACTAAATAACAATGGGTCTTAGATAATGAACTTATTTTTATTTCAGTTGCAAGAGTTGTGCGGCTTGCGGCCTTGCGTTAGCTACAAACAAAAAGCTCTGATAACATTGTATGAACTGCGCAGAGTATTGGTTCAAATATTACTGTAATTTTCAAGTATTCCCAAATTGCCCAAGTATAAACAAACACATAGAAATTTAGATAGTTATTTACTTTTAATAAAGTTGATTAAACACAAAAAATTTCAATATAAACATTTGATACCTTCATGCAGTGCCGGTCAACGCACCTATACCTAACGTATTCAGGGAGCCGTGAGATAAAAGGTAAACAAACCATAAATGTCCGTTCAATCGATTTTGAATGCTATTGTGTTGGTGGCATGACAAATGGCAGCTGCAGTAAACAGTTGGTATTGTAACCACTTTTTTGCCTTTAATGCCATCCATAAGCCTACGGAATAGAAGTCAAAATCGGTGGAACGGACTGTAATAAAACGGTTCGTTTCAATGTCTCATCTTATTGTGAAGGGAATATGGTGCGGTTGCTGCGGCATGCGGCATCACATAGGATATGGTGAAAATTGGAGAGGCAGTGAAAGTGTTCATAAATAACCTATATCTATAGACCCGATAGAGAGAGGAAAATATTAAAGTGGATTAATACATATAAATTGTAGTTTATTAGTTATTACAAATTATTTTTGTAAATACTGCAATATCAATAATACATTTTCTAAACCGAACAAACAGAAGATATGAGTACTAAAATTAATTCTTGTCAATAATAAAATAACAATTCAATTCAATAATAAAGAGCTCACGCCGCCGCCGCGCCGCGCTGGCCGTGCCCATTAAAAACTCGTCTCTTAGCAGAAACAAGTGAGCATAGTACGCTCCTAGTGTGTGTCACACATTCTATACATGATTATACTAATACGAACACCACTAAAATACGCTTTGTGCATCCTATTGGTCAAAACTCGTGCATTGTGCGATCGAGTCGTGAGTCGTGCTATGCGATTATCGCCTTTAAGGTGAGCATGCGGAACTTTGGCCGATAGTACATACCTATTTCTATTTTAACTCACAAGTAGACTTTAGCTTTTAATTTAAAAAAAATCGAGAAACATTATAATATTCTTAAAAGCCTTATCCATCGACGATCTTAAAGTAAAAATCTCTAATGGTCAGAACTTCATTTAAAAACTTATAAGGACGTGTACGTGTTGTAGGTACAAAAATCACATATTAGTATGCAGTGAGTAATTTGTTTGCATTTGCAATTATATTCTCCTTCTCACTATTTTGTAGTCATAAATGAGCTGTACCTCGTGTGTACTGTAATACACACACTACGTTGCCATTCATACATAATATTAATAATATTAGAAATTCGAAAGTAACTCTGTCTGTCTGTATGTTAGCTTTAAACGCCTAAACCACTGAACGGATTTCGGCTTCGGCAAGTAGATAGATGGCATCCTGGGGAAGGACATTGGCTGCTTTTTGTCTTAAAATTAATCCTTTATGGGATAAAACTTGGTATGGGAAACCCAGCATTTATTCAGATAAAAATGTGAAAATTCAAATTAATGCTTTAAAATTCACATAATATAATATTGATATATTTGTGTACTTCTTTTAAAAATATTTAAGGCATTAGTAATAGGTAGTAATATTGTCATAGTTCATAAATTCAGCTAACATTTAGTCTTTATTTGATTAAAATCGGTTTACTTGGTCCAAAGTTATGACAATTTAAAGTCATAAAAATAATTTGGCTAACTTGTAGGTACAGTGTGTACGACAAGAACGTGGCCAGCATAAATTTAATTTTCGACACCTTTTTTACGCCTTAACCACTGTATAGATTTCGATAAAATTTTACAAGGAGATAGATGGTACCCTAGAGAAGGACATACGCATATAAGGACATAGGATACTTTTATGCGGCGCGGCGTAGAAGGATTCCGTGGGATGATATCCGACATCGTGCGGGCAAAAGCTTGTTACCAATATAATTATAATGCGGTGTTTGGGTAATAACATTTATCAGGTAGCAGTTTTCTATGAGGTGGTCTAAGTTTCTTCTTGTTTACTTGTTAATCCTTTGATTATTTATATGTCTAGATAGTGTGTTGCGCTGCAAAATAACTAACACAAACAGGCCAACTTTGTTAAGCTGGTGTGGCCAATATTTTTCGACGTGTTCACGGCTTTGACTGTCTATCTAGACATATTTATATCTTTGATCAAACCTGTGTTTACACACATTGTGTCTACTTATATCTTTCTTTGTATGAGCAGACATAAAGATCTACTTATGTAGGAATTTTACTTGTTAAAATGAGAACCACGGTGTGTTTATCTAAAGTTAATTTGGACTCTCCATCGAGAGAATTAAAGAAAGCAAAACTAAATGAGGATTTCATATCACAATTCGATGCTAGATCTATTACCTTCCAAATCTTCAATTCATTAAATTCGAGTCCATTCAAATTTCGAAACTAACTTGACATTGACATTTCAAGGTGTCCATCTTTTATTTTTTGTCACCTTACGTCACACCATTCAGATGTCAAATATGAAGCCTCTAAGAAAATAAAAATATAAATAACTTAGAGAGATATGTATTCTAATGATCATAATTCTGTAAATACATATTTGTTATGGTCGCGAATCATATTTTGATCAAGATACAACCGACACTGACCTGTAAATTGCAAAAATCGTAAGAAAATTTGAATACTTTCTAGCTAGCTTTACGCATCCACCTTAATTGAAAATCAAACAAGTCAAAATATCCTTGGTACGGAGAACGGTTTGTCCTTACCATTCTAAAAAAAGGTATTAATGTATTTGACCTGAAGTGTTGACTAAAGTGACTTTGAGATGATCTTCCTACGTGGCTTATGATGTCATAAGCAATCCGGATTCGATTCTTAGGTATCGAGTTATTTACAACGATTTTGTTGAAATCGATTCTCGAATTTATGTTTTGTGGACACGTTTTTAACAAAAATTTCAACGTTTAAAATTATCTGTAATTTTTATGGCGTACATAATAAAGCAGCAGTGAGCAGTGGTAGCCCAGTATTAACGGCTCTCACTCTTACGAATTGTAGGTCTTGGGTTCGAACCCAGGCAGGCGCTTTACTTTGTGTAAATAATTTCATCACCACTGCCCTCAAAACGGTGAAGGAAAACATCGTGAAGAAACAAAAAGAAACGGAATGTCCTAGAACCAAAAATTCAAAGACATGTGACATCTACCATAACCGGCACTGGGCCCGTTTGGTGGATTACAGCTAACTCCCTCTCACAGAGAGCCTGTGTCTCACCAGTGGGAACATTATTGGCTGATGCTACATAATAAAGAGTATTCTATACATATATACATAAACTCACGCCTTCTTCCCATGGGGGTAGGCAGAAACTATAGAACGCCACCAGCTGCTTCGCTCATACATACTCCTTTTGCTTCGCCTACGTTCATACATCTGGTCATACACGCACGCCGATAGCGAGTACTACGCACCTGACCTTTCTGAAGAACATCACCAATTAGGTCACTATATGTCCTCCTAGGGCGTCCCCTCCCGGCGTTTCCACTCACCGCTGCTTTTTAAAATACCTTACGTTAGTCGCCTTTCATTCAACATCACCAAACCATCTAAGCATACTCTTTAAAAAAAATCTGAATATATATTTGAATGGATAGTATTGACGTTAGATTGTGGACTAGATTAAATTAACACTTCTAGGCTTAAGTAGTACCAGTTCTGGGAGGGGCTGGCCATGTTGGAATATCGAGGTCAGGTTTGAATTGACGACCTTACATAAAGACTTTAAACTTTGAGTGAGATATTGTGAGCTGCGTCTAAGCTATGTGTATTAAACTGGCAGACCAAGATTCCAGATCGCATTTCGAATTTACTTTAAATAAATATACTAATAAATAAAATTGTACTGTCTGTTTGTAATGTCAAAATAATAGCTTTTTACTCCATGGCGAGCAGTGGTGGCCCCGTGGTAACGTCCCCGACTTACGAATTGTAGGTCGTGGGTTCGAACCCAGGCAGGCGTTTTACTTTGTGTAAATAATTTCATCACCACTGCTCTCAAAACGGCAAAGGAAAACATCGTGAGGAAACCGGCATGTCCTAGAACCAAAAATTCAAAGACATGTGACATGTACCAACCCGCACTGGGTCCGCGTGGTAGATTTACAGCCCATTCCCTCTCGAAGAGAGGAGGCCTGTGTCCCAGCAGTGGGCACATTATAGGCTGATTATGTACTAAATGCATATAAACGTATATTACGGTACTTATTACAAAAAAAAACATTTTTAAAATTTTTGGGTCTGCCTGTCGGTTTGTTTTGGCAAATCTCCGCAACAACCAATTTTGACTGGACTTTCACTGACAGATAGCTGATGTTATAAGGAGTAACTTTGGTTACTTTTACTTGCCGCGGACAACAGCTAGTTATTATTAAGGGCCTGTGATGTCTTAACTTCAGAGGAAAGGCCTCTCTATACTCTCATTCTACTTCTCTCTGTTCAAAGCTGCTAAAGAGCAGTTCTTGTTGAAGCAGTCCAGTTCATCCGCAACGTCGCTTGCCATTAAGAGGGACTCATCAGGGCCTCAAGTCTGCTATTACAATAGTGTCAGAATGGTCGATCATTGATTTCATAATTGTTGATTTTGACAAGTTTGGTAATCTACTATTATAATGGCGTCATTATGACTTTCTAATGGTCGGCCACTGACACTATATTGAAAGAAATTGCATATATTGGTAATCTCGTACATAAAGACAAATAAAAGACATTTCTACTAATGGGTTTTATAATAATGGCAATACGACAATGCCATTATAATAACACAATTATATTACGAGAACATTGACCGACCAATGATCGACCATTATGAATTTACCAGATTACGAACTTTTAGCAAAATGACAATGGCATGACAATGGGATCGTGTTGGAATGACTGAATTTATAACAACTTGGGCCCCTGGTCATAAGTTTGACCTATTTGTCGTCTGACATGCGGCAGAAGTGTCCAGCCCAATTCCATATTAGCGTGGAAATTTAGTTTGCTACTTTTATATTTGTAGGAAAAGCTTATTTTACTTAGTAAAGTTAAAGTGCTGCCCTCTGTCTACTTTTGTCCCTCAAAACGAAAAAAAAACAATTAATCTGCCTAACCTTTTCCCAAAGTTGGGGTCGGCTTGCAGTCTAACTGGATGCAGCTGAATAGCAGTATTTTACATGGCCCTCAAAACAAAACTATAATACAACACCATGATATCCCAATGGAATAGGCAGTGCTGTATTATTCAAAGTGCCGGTTCTTAGATTGACAAGAAAGAAAGATAAATGCGTTTATTGGCATTACAGCAAAAAATTACACCTTAAAACTATAAAAAAACAGAAAACAATAATTATAATTCCAACTGGGCCTCACCTCAGCATAATGCTGATGCCAGCTGATGATCTTAGGTTTTCTTTTAGAGCAGAGATCAGCATCAGCCAATTTATGGTGTATCTGTATGTTTTTTCTAGGTTTAACTTGGCAGGTCTGAAGCCTGGTGACGTGATCAATATCATATTTTATTATGAATTCAGTTGAAAAGTCGTGATGAAACCTTAATGTTGTGTGTGGAGATTATCACATCTTTCGCTCTTTGAGAAGACGTCTTTGTTCTATACTAAAACAATAACTGTACTAATATTAGAAATAGGTAAAGTTTGTGAGGTTGTAGGAGGTAATCTCTCGATCTACTGACCTGAATTTTGACGATTTACCTGTCGGATTTGGAAAGTTCTTTTTGCATTGGATAGCCTAATTTTCGAGGAAGGTATAGGCTATTTAACATTACGCTATGATCTTTAAGAGCCGAGCAAAAAGAAAAAAGAACACTAAGTTAAAACGAAGTAATAGCTCGGGCGGGAAATGTGGCTGTTTATTAGTATATTGTGGTGTCTTACGACTTCCACGCGGACGATGTCGCGGGCAGAAGCTAGTTATTTATACATTCATAATGTCTGAAGCTCGTTATCATTACTTATTTAATAGTTAAAATACCACTTCTTCCAACCGTCCCATTACAAAACGAACTGAACACAAAATAACTTCTATTCAAGAAATCAAGAATAATACTTTGAATGTGAAGAAAAAAAAAGCGGTTTGCATGGAAAAATACTAGAAAACCTTGAATTGTTGCTATCACACAGTCGACCAGTTCTTCTAGACATGCTCTGTCCTCCTCTGGCCATACAAACTAGGGGCCGTCAGGGGGAAAACCGGCTTGTGGAAATGTCAACTTAAATTGGTTATTAATAATGTATGATAATCAGGTAGAATCAGAGACTCCTGAATTGATTTAATTATTATGTGTCTGTCATTACCAAGTGTCTGCTTGGTAATAGATGGCACTGGGTTTTTTTTGTCGTCGATGTTAGTGTTACTTGTTTGGTTATTGGCTATTTATAAGAGAAATAGATTTTAACAATCGGAGGAATTTAGCTTACGTGATTTTTCTTTTAATGCATAGATAAATTAAATTATGTTCTCTTAAGAACTGTAATGTTTTAAACACGGCAGTCAAACTCAAATCTTATAAAACTTATATTTTTTAAATACAGGCACTTATTACCTAATTGTCAAGGGCTCGGTCGGTCAAAAAGATAAACTATAATTGCCTATTCCAAAGCTTAGTAGGTACCTATGAAGAAGAACGGGCAAGAAACTCCACGGAGACGGTTTTAAATCAAAATATTGTTACCAAAGTCGTCTTCATAAGCATCAAAATCGTTAGAATAAATAACATTTTATTATTCCAGTGACCTTCCACAGGCTAGTGTAGGTACTCGTATCATAAATCAATGAAAACGCAGATCGTTCAACCACATAATACACACATTGGTAGTACAATCTTTAAATGGTTTATTACATTTTGGTAGATGGTGGAATACAGAACTTAATTTCATAAATTAGTTATCCAGGGTTTTTCTGAAAATGTTCTCTTCCGATATTGTTTCAATCACTCGGGAAAAATATCTGTAATCGTCAAATTGTGAACGAAGCTGCAATTATCGACAGGGTCCATATTATAATCTGTCCGATTTTTATCACCAGTAGGTCTTGGGGACAGCTGAATTGGTCGCAGTAACTAAGCCAGGGCACCCCAACCAAATGGGTTAGCCTAGGTTAGAACTGTGACCAACCGCTCGCGAGCCAAGAGAGCTCTTTTTCCAAGTAAGGTACGCTAGGTGCGTTCGTCGCATTCAAGTTTGATACCAGTTCAAAATTTGTCGGTTTCCCATGGATAGATTATAAACTACCGAAGAATAATGCGTTAAATTGTAAATAATAATAATATTTATTTCTCAAAAAAAAAAAAAATGTCATTTACATTATTTAGATCTAAAAATATGGCATATGCTAGTGTTCCAGAGTGAAAAACCCTGGCTTATAAAATAGGTATATGTACCTGTATCTTAGAAGCCAGTGTCCCTTCAAAGTCATGAGCATTTATAGAAAATAGGACACAGATTATACACAAAAATCCATTAGGGCAAGTTAAAGAGAAACAAAAGAAAAAGTAAAAAAAAAAAAAAAAAACATTAATGAAAGTGTTGTAAATGTCTCTAATGTGTTTGTCTGGAGTTATGTGTGTGTGCGTGTTTGAGGGTGTGTGTATGTTTGTAATGGTTTGTTGCAGTTCACAATTTTTCGATAGTTTATAATCTCGCTAGATAGTTTAAGTATAAACCAATGAGTAATGATATTCATAATCATACGGTGACATATTATTTATCATACAAATCATATGTATTGTGTACACTGACAAGTGTGTCAATGTGTTCAAACAGTTTTCGAGTAAATAAGTACTAATTTTGTAATTTATTTACTAACGCTACTGCTACTAACTTGCAAAGGTGGTTGAAGCAGTGGAGACATTGATTTGTGCGTATACCGTGTTCGATTCCCTGATACAACAATTATGTGTGTGTATTATATTGTATGAAAAAAAAAAGTAATTTATTCAAACTAGACTAGGAACGTCAAAAATTACATAAGACAGTCCCCCAAAAACGCTCACCCTTCACCACTTCCTAGTGCTTTAGCTGGGAAGAAGAAGTGGCGCAACAAACTCCCCAAAGTTGGATGTTTAAGACCAGGCAGTCTAAATCAAATTTCCACGCAAGCTCCACCCCTCGCTCCCCGCCATCCGTTTTGTGCTAAACGCTAACACATCAGTTATAAAGTTGACTATCGCGTGCGCTCTTTGATCGTGTTCGAGCACGAAACTAAATAGCGTAAGTCTCAATTCTTATTTCGTTTATAACTAAAGTAATAATTGATCTAGAGAAAAAATATCTGGTGGCTGGATAATAAACAAGAATATTTTGTTGCTGTGAATATTTATTTTAGACATAAAAGCTAAAACAATCTTGTTTGTTTTTTTATAATTATCCTTAAAAAAAGTCAGGATTTTCGAATAAAAAATGTATCTAGAGGAAATATTACAATTAGGTTAACTGTCTTCAACATTGAAAGAAAAAGATCTAATAAATCATAATATAAATAATAAATAAATAAATTCTTTAAAAAAAAAAAGATAAAAACGCCATTAAATGAAGTACCACGCTATGCACTTTTGAGACAGCGTGCACGTCCGTGTCTGTGCTAGTATAAACTGTATTACAGACACAGGCACCTTCCTCTTACACTTCGTTGACAATATGCTACACTTTGTAGCAGTTTTATTAAACATAAATATATATATTTTAGTAAACATAATATACTAAAGTTTCATTTTGCTTGTATGTGTGACTATTTCAGAATATTCATACAAATTAACATAGAAATAGGCCTCCTCTTAAGGTCTTAATGCCCACAAAATTTAAATTTTCTTACGTTTTTTTGCAATTAATACATCTCTCTAAGTTAGATTTGTTCCATTGAATGACTTTTTCATGAAATCATGACATTGGGGAACAAATCTAACTTAGAGAGATGTATTAATGGTTCTAATGATTATAATTCTGTAAATACATCTATGTTATAGTCGCGAATCATATTTTGATCAACATACAACCTGATACTGACCTGCAAATTGCAAAAAACGTAAGAAAATTTGAATTTTGTGGGCTACAGTGAATCCTCCTTACACAACATATTTAATAGTATATTGCACTCGTATTATCTGCCGCATGTCAGATGAAAAATGGGGTAAAAGAACCATCGATTGGATCCCACTAAACGCATGACGACATCGTGGCAGGCCCAGGAGCAGATGGCGGAACGATCTTGAGTCTTAAGACTTAAGACCTTGAGTCTAAGATAGAATTGTGTGGGAAAAGGAGGGGGGGGGGGGCTTTGCCCAGCAGTCGGAAAATACTAGCTAGTAAGATTATATTGTATACTGGGCTGGTGTCCACGACTCCAAGCGCGTATTTTGCGAATCATTGCAAAACATCTGTGTGACCTACGACATACTTTCAAATTATTTTTTTGTGATCTCTTGTCGAATATAGCTTAATAAATCATCAGAATTAAATATATAGTATTCCTCCTACTCTTTAAATTATTTTGACTAACTAATGAAAGTTGACTTTGTCATTTTGGTGAGCCTCGATATTAATGGGAGCATATTTCGACGTGGCGCGGGCTGCATTCGCAGTTTAGTAAGTGAAGTGCCTAACGCTACACAGTGTCAGTGAAATGTAAATTAATAAAAACAATAATCAAATAAGAAATAATCAGCAAATACTAGTTTTTAAAACAATCATAAATAAAAATAAGTGAAAAGTTAGCGCGCGTTGATATCTTTTGAACTACAGATCTTAGGTGAAATATTAAAATTGTTTTAAATAATTGCAAAAGTATTCTAACTTAAAACCTTTTCTTGAATACTAGAAGGACGCCCTAGGAGGACATATAGTGACCTAATTGGTGATGTTCTTCAGAAAGGTCAGGAGTGTAGTACTCGCAACCGGCGTGCGTGTATGACCAGATTTATGAACGTAAACGAAGCAAAAGGAGTATCTAAGGAGCGTAGCAGGTGGCGTTCTGTAGTTTCTGCCTACCGCCATGTATGTATGAATACTAAAATTTTATTTATTTATAAAATTTATTTATTTTATTATTTACCAAGTTGTATTTTATGAAAGTTTGCTCTGTAGTCAAAATTGTGAATCCTTGAAGATTGATTTTAAAATCAAGTGAATTCGCTTATAAATTGACTGTTATGTGTTGATATTTGAGTGAAGTTTAATACGAATACTTAATTAAATTAATAAAATTAAAATCGTATACCGTTTACCAGACAGCTGTGCTGCTGGGGAGTTTGTTGCGCCACTTCTTCTTCCCAGCTAAAGCACTGGGAAGTGGTGAAGGGTGGGCGTTTTTGGGGGACTGTCTTATGTAATTTTTGACGTTCGAAAAGTGCTGATTCCCAGCCTAGTTTGAATAAATGACTTTTGATTTTTTTGATTTTGATTTTCCCAGAACAGTATCATGATAATTGATGAATAATGATGCATGTATCTCTGTGCTAGAAATTACAACATAGAACCTATCTATATATTGCGACCAATGTGATTGAGGTCTGACTGAACTTATTGATAGGTATAAGGGTGGGCGTTTTTGGGGGACTGTCTTACGTAATTTTTGACGTTCGAAAAGTGCTGATTCTCAGCCTTGTTTGAATAAATGATTTTTGATTGATTATTTATGTCTGCATTACATCATAAAACTATGTTACTGTTTAAATAATTCTAATTAGACCCTCCTAGCCCATTTGGCTTTCAAATTTAGCCTTTGTTAACTCACAATTATTGCAAATTGCAATGTAGTGAAATTAGATTTATTACAAAATTTATTCATTGATATTTTCACTATGTAGTAATTTGAAGTTAAAAATAGAATTTATATTTAAATTAGGTGACGTACGTAATCTGGGAGCTATTTGGAATTAGTATAAGCAAGTATTACCTTGCATAAATTTATTTATTCTATTCAAATAACAAACCCGAATTTGTTTCCACGTCTACCAAAAGTTAACAATTCACGACTCGATCCGACGATAAACGCTTGGTTTAGCGTAATTTTGAAAAGCAGTGCTCGGATGTAATGGCCAATTGATTTAGTTTAAAGTAGGGGGAATACAAGACCTTGTACCGCGTAACAGATGGGATATGATTCTTCGAGTCCATCCAGCAAAAACGGCACTCATGCGCAAAAGTATCGTCTGCATGGCGCCTACTGTATTTAACATACTGCCTAAAAGTTGGAAGGAGCTACATGGTACGGCATTCGAGCGACAATTAAAAATGTTTCTTCTGCAAAAGGCTTATTAAAGGTTGTTCCCGTTCGTCCACACAGCGGACGACTGGGAAAGATGCGTTCTGTTCGTTCACAGTGTAGACGAACAGAACGCAACATTCCCAGTCGTCCGCACCTCGTTTCATGTCTAGTTTAAGAGTCAGTGTAAAGAAATTTTAAATTAAATAAATGATTGTAACTTTAAAACTTTTTACATATTAATTGCATTTAAACTGATATTGATACAATACCCAATGTGTAAAATTAAAATGTGAAACATGCTTATGCTATACATTTCGTATAAAATACGCAAAAAAGCTTTAGATTTACTAGGTATGTACTTTTAAAGTATTTACCTTACTAAAGTAATAAAGCTAAGTACATAATATTTTAAAAGTATGTTTATTATATAAGGAAATACTATCATCATATTTTATTTATTAACTCTTAGACTAGACGTGAGATGACGGGGAGTGGACGAGCGGGAATGACTCCTTATTAAAGTGTCTCCGAATTTTTGGCCGAAAAGGTTTTTTTTTGTGTGAATAATTTTATCTTTTCCTGACACTAATAATATAATAATATGACACTAATATTAAATTTACAAATAATTTATAATATGTTAAGTTTCTAAATTATAAGATTTGTAAGTGCCTATTCTAGGTAAATTTTAGATTTGTGTTATTGTTAATTATTTTCAATGTTATGGAAATATTTGTACGCCGATACTTACGGCTAAACATGGTTGGACTCAAACGATGGCTGTAATATCTTGTATGTATACAATGTTTAACAAATAAAGAAATATGTTCCCTATACTCACACACTGACTTATTTTTTTTTTTTTTTTTTAGAAAAACATAATTTTACGATGTTTGTAAATATGTGAACACCATGTATCTATCTCATAATTAAGTTATTTTTCATTGCTTAGTTTTTAATTCGTTTTACCTATTATGGTATAGTAATTTTATTCTAGGTGCATCGTCTTCACATATAATCATATAATTAATGTACTCAAACAAAATATTGCAAAACATTTTTAAAAGAGTAACGGTGGAGTTTCTTGCTCATTCTTCTCCATACGAAACTACCTTTTGGAAGGGGCAACTAGAATCAATTCTATTTTTTTTTTGTAAATTTTGACGTTCAAAAGTGCCTCCTAAGTGACTTTGAAATCTTCTTCTTATCTTAACTACCCAAATATAATTGCTATATTTCCCGTGTAAAATTTAATAACTACTTACTTCAATTTATATTTACACAAAAGTCTAAAAATAATGGTGTTATGTCCATAACACCATTATTTGGTATCATTTCTCATCACCATGACGGATCCAGCGAGAGAACCTAGGACCGGCCTCTTCTCAATATAAGCTTCGCCTAGGACGGGAAGTTCTCAACATCGGCACCGCCTAAGTCCGGCCTCTACTCATCACAGGGATCTTGACCTAGCCTCTCCTTGGCTTTGTCTGTATCTTAAAGATGTTTCAGACATAGCCTGATAGAGGTTACGTTTTATCCCTTCGTTACTGCGATGGAACAGAAGATAGAAGTCAGAAGAAATATTTTCAAAATGAAGATTTTTTACCTTTTCTTGTGTATATTTTTTTATTATTTTATTCATTAAAACTTTATGCACACGTAAAAAAAACTACTGTACAAAGGCGGACTTAATGCCTGAGGCATTTTCTACCAGTCAACCTTATATTTTGTGTGTGTATCAGTTTGTTTTGTAGGTCCTTATTTAAACTTTCTATAAAGGGTATTTTTTAGAGCAAGCCCCTTCCTGGCTCAATAATAACGACCGCACGGGTCCATAGAAGGTTAAGTTACGCTTGACACGGTCGTTCCGTCGATGGGTGTCCATCTATTACATATCAAGACCCCTTCGAGTCTCGGATAGCACGTTAAGGCCCTACCTTAAAAATAAATAGTAGTTTGATGGTTTAAAATAGACAGAACTTTATAACTTTTTGTATAGATAAAATTTCATTGTATCGTGTGAAAAGGAATTTCCAGGATGCTAGGCCATATAATCACAAAAAATACACCAAAATGTTAAAACCATTTTCATTTAAAATCATTCACTTAAAAAGGGACACGATAAAGAACAAACACATTTTTTCCAATATAACACCTTAAACCGTTGGTCCCAGCTGTCATTGACAGTCGTTACGGCTGGTCAGAAGCCCGAAAGTCCGATATATGTACTAGTGTTACCAAGGGATATCGTGTTACCCAGTTACTGGGTTGTGGAGGTCAGATAGGCAGTCGATCCATGTAAAATACTGGGGGTCTACTCCGAAGCGCTAAACCGAAGTATCGGCCGTTTTATAACTTCCATAGTTTTCTTTTTTGACTTTTAGTCCTTAACCGGCCCCAAGTCACAGTTTTGACTTTGGCTTATCTCTTCAACTGCCTTTTTTTTTTTCGGCGTTGTCAGCGATAGTTAGCCGTAGTAAAGAAGTGACCGAACATTCAGCCGATACTTCGGTTTAGCGCTTCGAAGTAGACCCCCAGTATTTTCAGTTGCATCCAGTTAGACTGGCAGCGGGTCCCAACATAGTTGTGTATTGTTTTTTTTTTTCTTTGTCATGTATTGATGGTCGTTTAAAATATTTTTGTGTTGTGTAATGTATGTATGTATGTATATTGTGTGTCAGGCAAATTTCACTTGTATTTAGCCTTATACTGACTGACTTATTTAATAAATTGAATGTGTGTTGATCACAGTGGCGGACTAAGCCTGTCGGAGGCCCGGGGCGACAAACCCACCCCCCGCGGCCGCGCCAAGGAACGAACTTCGAAATATTTAGCACGCTGCCTCGAAAAGGTCAGGTTTTGTATTGACTATTAATACTGAAATAGAAAATACTCTGTCGACAACAGAAAAGCTATAGAGCATCAGATGAATAGTAGAAATTTTTTGTACCCCGCATAGTTTAAATTTCCTTTTAGCTATTACTTTTAAGGCGCTGACAAGAGGCAAATGATAAAAGTAGGCTTAAACAAAAAAAAAAAAAATGCCAAATCTGTATAGTTTGTGGTAGCGGAAAAAATATATGTTATTCTTGAACATATTTCTCAGAACTTAGTTGTTACCAAAACACGTTTAGAAAAAAAATCTCGATTTAAATGAACGGTAAACTAACCCTTTACTTTGAGTTTCAATCCAAAATATCTGTATTAAATATCAAGGTATGTTTGGTATTTATTTAATAACAAGAACGACTTATTTGTATGCAGAACTCGGTTGTTTTTTATTTTCAATTACTGAACTAATTTTTGAGTAAATAGATAATTGCTTCATATTTTGCAATACATTACAAGCGTTGTATCATCGCTTCTCTTTATTTTGTATGCAGCCTGACAGTGACCTCGGTTTAGCTGTTGTCAGCGTCTTAAGTAGCAATTACTTTGTCAACGTATACAGAAAAGTTTGAAAATGTAGGATGCAAGAACTAACAACGCGAGCTTGAAAATAGCACCCCACCCCGGATAGGTAAGGTTCCCTTTCGACTATTCGTACATAAATAGGAGTTACTTTGTCGAGAGTCTGAGAAAAAGAGAACTTAAGTTGTTTTAAAAGCCAGTGAAGCGAGGTCAAATATTTAAGCACTCTACGTTTATATTTAGCATGCGTAGGGGGGCTGCAAACACAGACTGCTTTTTACTTACTGAACTAATTTCAGTCTTGTTTGAGATTTGATTACAAAGTATATTTCTCGAGTTTTGAGGAACGGGAGCCCGGGGTGGACCACAACATCCGCCGCTGGCGTTAGTCTGCCAGTGGTTGGTCAAGAAAGCTGTTAATAACAGGAGCAACCACGACTAATAATTTATTTGTCTTTATCTTAATCAAATGATGATAATCTTATCTTAGATTTATTTATTAGATTATTTATTAGATAATCTTATCTAATATTACTTTGGAGACATTGAATATATCAATAAGTTCAGTCAGACCTCAATCACATTGGTCGCAATATATAGATAGGTTCTATGTTATAATTTCTAGCACAGAGATACATGCATCATTATTCATCAATTATCATGATACTGTTCTGGGAAGTATTCAAGGAAAATATTGTGAGACACAAATAATATGATGATTCCACGAGTATTTCCTTGAATATATCGTTAGGTGGCGCTTCTGTTGAAATGTTTGAGTAATGTGTAAGTAACTATTTAGGAGGATAAATATAGGATGGGTTACACATAATGTTCCAACTGACACAGGCCTCCTCTCTCTGTGAGACGGAGTGGGCCGTAATCCACCACGCGGGCCCAGTGCGGGTTGGTAGATGTCACATGTCTTCAAATTTTTTTCGGTTTCCTCACGATGTTTTCCTTCACCGTTTTGAGAGCAATGGTCATGCGACAATTTACACAAAGTGAAGCGCCTGTCTGGATTCGAATCCACGACCTACAACTTGAAAGTCGAGACTGTTACCACTGAGCGACCACTGCTCTTTAAATTAACTGCTACATAAATTGCTTGTAATCTTAGGTTGAGACCTATAAACGATACTTAGCTTGTGATTTCACTTAGACATTTTAGTCTAGTGATGACCTATGGCACTGAACCGTGGTCGCTCACAATGGGCCTTATCAGAAGGCTAAACGTCACCCAAAGGGCAATGGAGAGGGCTATGCTTGGAGTTTCCCTAAGTGATCGAATCAGAAATGAAGAGACCCGCAGGCGAACCAAGGTAACCGACATAGCCCGAAGAATTTCCAAGCTTAAGTGGCATTGCCAGGGCACATTGCTCGCAGAACTGATGGTCGATGGAGTCGAAAGGTTCTGGAGTGGCGACCGCATACCGTTGGAAGGCCTCCTACAAGGTGGCCCGATGACCTTGTGAAGGCTGTAGGTATCCGCTAGATGCGGGAGGCACAGAACCGGTCGAAGTGGCGGTGCTTGGGGGAGGCCTATGTCCAGCAGTGGACTTCTTTCAGCTGAAATGATATGATGATGATGTTAGTCTCTATCTTGCACTGGTACTTTGACAGTAGTACGACAGGGGCAGGAAAAACGCTTAGCCAAAGTACTTGCTAACACTGAAAAAAAAAAGTGTTTGCTTTAACAAAAATCTTGTTTAATGTGATCACGCATCTTGATACGAGCCTAACAAGGTCTTGACGTCTGAAGCTAGGGGAATTTTGGCCAGTTTAAGAATGATATAATGCTAACAAGTTGCTTATGTTACCCTGAGCTTAAATTATTATTTGATATACAAAAGTGAAGAAGTAAAATCAAAGAAAGTGTGTATGATGTAACAAAGACCGGTGATTACTCTGTACATGTCACATTATCGATATAAATAAAATGAATTTGTTCTGGCAAATATGCTATCTTGTTTATAGTAAATAGATAAATAATGATTTCAAACATTTTAATGCCAACTAAGAGAAAAGGTCTGCATTTTTTTCAGTCAATGTTTATAGAACTCTGCCTTAAGCCCTTCCCAGCAGTCTGCTTTACCGTCCGACGCTTTAAGCAGGATTGTGAATGTTTTCGCAGCCTGTATGGCGTCCAGCAATACCGAGCAGGATTCACCTATTGCATCCTGCAAGGCTAAAGTCAAAGTCAAATTATTCATTTTAAATAGGCACATAATTATAAGGCACCTTTGAACGTCAAAATTTACAAAAAAATTGAATTGATTCTAGTCGCCCCTTCCAGAAGGTAGCTTCGTATGGAGAAGAATGGGCAAGAAATGTATAGTATATGGGCAAGTAGTGTATAGGTTATATATACCTATAAATATGTAAAAAGAATTAAAAATGAAGCAATGACAGATAAATTAATTATGTGATAGATCCTGGTGCTCACATATTTAAAAAAAAATACGTTTTCCTAAAAAAAAAAATATCAGTGTGTGAGTTCAGGTAATCACAGAGTGTAAAATAAATGTTATAAAAATAATACATTATACAATTAAAATAGCAACCAGTTCGATTTTGTCTAGACTGCTAGACTTCTAGGCAGGGGATGATCTGTTTTCTTACAGAAATCAAGCGACTTTTCCGTTGCTGGGAAGGTCGCTTACACGATATATCACCAGGATATTTTACTCAAAAGTTTCTTATTTACCTAAATCCTAATTAACTTTAAAAACAACTCATTTACGACCTCTCAACAGCTAAACTTTAACTCAATTTTAATATAATTCCATTTTCAAATCTTCTAAATCTCAATAGATCCACGCTGCGCGGGCGACTAATGCAATGACGTCACATCTTGACGCCCTTGGAACACGCGGTGACTATAATATTTAAAAGTCAAATTATTTACCTGTTTTTGAATTTTATTAACTTAATAAAACGTTGTTTCTTTGTGGATTTTGTTGCTATGGTAAAGATTTAGTAACATAACAACACTTTGAAACTTTAATAGTTATGAGGTTATGACATTATCACTTACAATTATTTATATATTCACAAGCTGCCCCGGCGAACTTTGTACTACTGTATGCTTTTTCTGGGTTTAACGTGGCAAGCCTGGTGACGTGATCAATATCATATTTTATTATGAACTCAGTTAAAAACGAAACCTTAATTTGGTGTGTGGAGATCATCACATCTTTCCCTCTTTGAAAAGACGCCTTTGTTCTATATTAAAACAATAACTGGCTAATATCTATAATAATACTAGCTGACCCGGCGAACTTCATACCACTTTATACCGACAGCAGCGCCACCTACCGGGACCGATTGTGTTTTCAAACCATCCAGGAACCCATTGAAATAAAAATACAAAATTTCAACCGAATCAGTCTAGCCGTTTAGGAGGAGTTAGGTGACAAACACGTACGCAAGAATTATATATAGTAAGATATTCTGACATTCTATTAAACTTTATCTCTTGAACTGACACAGGCATAACTTTGACATCTTTGTTCCATAAAAATCTCTTATAAAAGCTCTTATTTGTTGTTGCTGTCTTTTTATTTAAGTATAATAATTTTTGCACACCATACAAAATTGTAGAATGTGAAGGGACCATTATAGTTTTTAAGATCGTACTTTGTTAACCTACATTCCAATGGCAAATAAATGGATTTGATTTGATAACATCACGCCCGTTTCCCCAGAAGCGTTAGGCAGTGGTGTACCTATAGTACCTACCCCCACATTTCTCCAGCCTATTGCAATCAACCGGCCACAATCCAGACGCTGGGCTGCTACTGAGAAATTCCTGCTTGAAAAACCCAAAAACACTTCGCTCGACCTGGAAGTCGAACCCAGGACAGTCGAACCTGGGTTACGAGCCTGTCCGAAAGGAATATCGTGGCCCTGGTACACAGGCAACTGAAGGAACACGGGTGGGTTTCAGTCAGTAAAAGTCTGACACGCCCTCCCGCTCCGCCCAGTGTGGGAGAAGTTATTTGATAATTTCCCACCCACCTCGTGCGCAGTAGTAGTGCAACTATTACGCGTTAATTTCCCTAAAGATTAGGCAGAAGGATAGTTTTTCATCATCACCTGCTTTTTCCAAACTATGTTGGGGTCGGCTTCCAGTCTAACTGGATGCAGCTGAATAACAGTATTTTACATGGAGCGACTGCCTATCTGACCTTCACAACTCAGTTACTAGGTAATATGATACCCGTTGGTAAGACTGGTTGCCAGACTTCCGGGCTTCTGACGACCCGTAACGACTGTCAAAGATCGACGAATGACAGCCGGGACCAATGGATTAAGGAAAAGTCTTGGTATGTAAAGATGGTCACCCATCCACGGACCAACCGCGGCAAGCATACCCTTCGGCTGTTGTTACTTAGCCACAAGCCCCTCAAGGATAGATTTTAAATAAAGCTAATTAAAATTATTTTAAAATATTAAATTTAATGATACAAGAAACTGCTTTGTTCATCGCAAATCAATTTAATTCAGACTTTTACTGTCTGAACTTTATATTAATTAATCTAATTTACATTGTTTTAAATATTTACATATTTTAAAAACTAAACAGACTTAAAATAAAAATAATAATATGTACCTAAAAAGGAGGGGAAATAATCATAGGGCATCAAAAAATTCTTCCGCATCGCTGTCAAGGGGAAAAGTGCCCAAAAGGCTGGCAGCATTGCCACGTTGTATGGCAATGCTGATTCTTTGGCCAAAAAATAGGCCAGCCCTCTGGTCACGTGAGGAGTCGACCAACCGCTTGGCGATGTCTCGAAAAACTAAGTGGGCACTCGGACCCCATGGCCCTAGTGTTTCAACCCCAAACGGCTCGAACATATAAGTCCCAGTAAGATTGAAGTATTTGCGCCGTTTGAGGTTTTCCGCACCTGCAGCAACCGCAGTAGGAAGATGGGATGGCGCAAGGGTGTCGACACACGTTGCATCCCACACCAAAGGCCTACCTACCTTCCAAGGCATTATAGTCATTCCGTCTGGTCTCTTCGCATCGTCGCGTGCCAAACCAGTGGGTTCTTTAAATATTAAAATATAAGTAATTTATTCAAATGAACGAGGACATGATTTGAAAGAGCTTTGAGAGTAAAAACTTATGACTTCAAGAATTTATTTGCGAACTTGATTAATGTGAATAAGGTAGGTATGTTTTGTAAAAACCAGACAAGTGCGAGTCGGACTCGCACACGAAGGTTTCCGTACCGTATTAAGACTAATAAAAAAACCCCTAAAAAACCACGTGTCTTGTACGGACCACCTTTCATTACTAACTTTATTTTTAAAAAAATATTCGGGCAAAAGAAATACACAATCTATGAAAATGTCCACTGTCTACCTATTCCACGGTACATGAGATACAGCCCGCTGACAGACAGACGGACGTATGGGCGGACAGCGGAGGCTCAGTAATATGGTTCTGTTTGGCACCCTTCGTACTTCGTACCTATCCGATTTTTTTAGAGTGAAAACTTCGTTATTCGCGTTGAGTACTTTTTGGGTGAACAAAATTCATGGAACTCGCGTCATCGTCACCGAACGCTAGTTTTCACTTCTTTCGGCAGTCCCCAAAGACTGCCCCGCATATTTTTTCTCTGAAAACTCTTGATCATCATCTTCTACCCCTGTGCCATGTTGATTGGGGCCGGTGCACCACGTGTTCTTCGTCCATTCCCCCCCGAAAAAACTTCTGTACTAAAAATAATTTATTTTTCTATGTCAGTATAGGCAGCTCAGGAACTTGTTCAACAGACATCGGTCGAACTTTCTTACCTTATGTGCCTAGCTTTTTCCCAGCTATGTTGTGGTCGGCTTCCAGTCTAACCGGATGCAGCAGAAAACCAGTATTTTACATGAAGCGACTGCCTATCTGACCTCCACAACCCAGTTACTGGGTAACACGATACCGTTTGGTAAAGCTGATTGTCGGGCTTCTGACTACCCGTCAAGGATCTAAGAATCACAGCTCCGACCAACGGTTTAACGTGCCTCGGGCATTGCAAATTATCAAGCCAGACACACATTAGTATTTTAACGTTTAACACACCTATATAAGTTTATAAATATCACATTAGCTTTCAAATGAATTCATATGCAACATGTTCTTAGCACGTGTGGTTGTCGGTTGCACAACCAGAGTTGTCTGACAACCAGTCGGTTGACAATTCAGTTGCAGGTTTAAAATTAACAATGTTTTAGATGTGAAGGCTGACATTTTAATGTGGCGCCAATATGGTCACGTAGATAGATGTAGAAATAGGTACCTACTAGCTTAGTTATAAGGTCTTTGAGAAGGAGTTCGTCCAGGGAAAAATCACCATGTTTGTTTCTGCCGCTGCTAAGCTGCGTTAAACGTCGTGAGGGAATATAAGAGGACTTATAATTAGCTCAAGTGGCTTCCCATACGTCTTCGCCGGAATTCTCATACATATCTTGTTTCAGCTCTACTGTATTCTGTGCCCCCTTTTATCTTAAAGAACGTTTCAAGTTCCTTCATGACACACTTTTAATACATATCTGATATCATCGGAAAACTTGAAACTACAGATTCTATGGATATCGGCCATGCATCTCTTTCCGCATTGCACCAGTTTCAATGATAAATCTTTTACAGTTCAAACAGTACGGCGTATGAATGCCTTGCCCGTGTCGATAAGGCGTGCACAATCTTTGTAATTTTTTGAAACTATGTAAAAAAAACACTATCTCTCTCCTTAAACATATTTGTTTTATTATTTGCACTTGTTTAATGTTTTTTTTTCTCTAGCCTATGCTGTCCCACTGCTGGGGAAAGGCCTCCCTCCACTCCTTCCATCTTTCGCGAGCCCGCGCGTCCTCCTTCCAGTTTTGACGGAACCTCTCCAGTTCGTCCCGCCATCTCCTACGTGGTCTGCCGCGACCCCGTCGCACTGTCTCCGGGCACCAATTCTGTGCCATTTAGCCCACAGTTGATCGGCATGCGGCAGACATATCCTGCCCAGTCCCATTTAAGTCGGGCAGCCTTTTGAGCCACGTCAGCTATCTTTGTTTTGGAGCGCAATATTGTGTTTGGAACTCGATCAGTTAGTTTAACGCCTAGTATACTGCGCTCCATTGCTCGTTGGCAGACCTTGAGTTTGGACTTCTGGATATTAGTGAAAGACCAAGTCTGTGCACCATAGGTTTAGACGGGAAGAATATACATGTCCATGAGCATGATTATTATTGTATTATTTATATAGAGGAGTATAGTATGTTTCTATATGTGCGTAGCTGTATGTAAACGGTACACCACAGACTACCTGCAGTATTGCCTCTCCTTCCCCCTTAATCCATCCAAAGGATGTCTTTAAAAGATCGCTTTTTGCGATAAGACCGCCCATTGTCACCCTTGCTACATTTATATCTATAATTTATATTTTTTTTATGGTGTACTACATACATTAATACATATATACACTTGTGTGTATTAATGTAAGTGTGAAATCTTCAATCCGCATTGAGCGAGCGTGGTAATCAAAAAAGTAAGCGTACATAACTAATTGCACAATAGTGACACTTACAAAATTTTTACAAAATTGTGTATTGGTTTTGTATTTAATATGGGCCAAGGACCTGAAATAAATGAATTTTAATTTAAATTTCATTTTTAATGCTTGTGCATTATTTGTATGATTTGGCCTGCATTCATAATTTAAGCTGCGTTGTCATGTTTCACTTGTAATTACAGGCACATGATCAGCGGATAGATCAGCTATTCGTTTTTGATTGCCTGCGATACATTAGGTATTGCAAATGTTCATAGATGGCGGCGACCATTTACCATCACTGACTCAGCTGAGCCCACAATGATACCAATATAGCAAAATGTAGTGACAGCCAAGTGGTGTGACTATCGGACTGCCAACTCATAGGTCTCGAGTTCGAACCCACTGACTTTTCTGATTACGATAAGAATAGTTGGTCGCTGTGATTAACTCAAGACAATGTTCATGTTCTTTCTCCAGAATTAGCGTACCTACTGACAGGTTACGAGTATATGAGTTCATATAATTGTTTATTTTTATTTGACTGTCTAAGTCAATTTTTTATTTATTTATTAGTGACATAATATACTCATGAAAATGTTTTTTTATGAGTTGTATTGCAATAAGTGGTTAGCTAGCGACCTAGACAATTGATTATATTATTCTTGCCTGAGCAACCGGCAGCAAGTTCGTCGTGCTCCCTTAGATGTCACTGCTTGCGGTAGCGTCGGGGGTCGGGTTGCCTCCTTCCCTCAAATATGGCGAGGGGGGTGATGGCTGATCTTTGCGTTATGCTCGTGAACGGGTGCTGCTTGTGGTGACTGGTCGTCTTGCTGACCATGGTTTTATCATTGTTGTTAATGATTAACTGTTTTTTATTTTACTTCGATGGTGCTAGTTTATCTTTTGTGACTTCGAGTACAGCTATAGCTTTATGTAAGCGGGCACGCCCATTATGCCTGGAGGCTTTATATTTAAATACGTTCTCTTTACGTTATTTCTGCTTGTGTATAGTTTTCGACGATTTTTATGTTTTTTTTTGGTATAGTGGCGTGTGCTATCTAACATAAGGCAAATAATTTAATTTAATGTTGTGTTGCGTAATGCTCAAACTCAAACTCAAAGCATTTATTTCAAATAAACCATTTACAGGCACTTTTGAATTGTCAAAGAGTTGGTCAGTTAGTCAGAAAGTGGAAGCTATTTGCCCATTCCAAAACGTAGATCTCTATGGAGAAGAACAGGCAAGAAACTCCAAGGACACTTTTTTAAATCAAGATATTACAAAATCCTGGGTAGGTACATTATTCTTGTCGCTTCTATATGTGAGAACAATGTAAAAAACAAAAATAAATATATTAAAAAAAAAAACAATTCAAAATATAAGATTAAAAGATTACAAAATAAGCCCTGGCAGTTAAGAGACAACTGACAGCGCCCGTTCACGAACATGACGCGTGGATCAGCACCATCCAGCTCAACCACTTTGTAGGGAACCGAATGATCCAACACACGCGCCACCATCAGCGAGACATTTAAGTGAGCATGACATACTCTCAACTGCCAGGCTTTTTTTAAGTCAAAAATGCAAATTCTTTTACATTTTATTGTATAGATTCAAGTTTTATATCTGAACAGACAGCTGTGCTGCTGGGGAGTTTGTTGCGCCACTTCTTCTTCCCAGCTAAATCACTAGGAAGTGGTGAAGGGTGTGCGTTTTTGAATCTCGTATAATTATAACATACTAAAACATTATTTCCAATATTTATTTTGTTATATGTATTTTGTGTTTCACGAACTGTATCTAAATAAACATTATTCTTTCTTTCAAATGTGAAGGAAAACATCGTGAGGAAACGAGAGAGAGACGCGACGTCTGAGAGATATTTCTTACGGCATAAAAACTCTGACACCTAGGTTCACTAACCACACGAAAAAGAAGAAGCCAAATGTAGATTTTTGTTTGAAATGCTAAGGACTAGAATACCCTGTGTACACGACTGTCGTCTGCATTTGCCATCAGCATGCTTAGAATGACGCTTTTTATTTCTACTCTATTGTAGAATAGAAATCGCTCAGCGAAAATGTTATACTGTCTACACGGAACCGTAATTTTTCTCTTCTCTTCGACAAAACGCTTTTCTACGGTTCTCGTGCTAAGCCTGCAGGTGAGAAAATGGTCAAACGCATAGGTATACATGTAGGTAATCATAATTCTCTCTGCCCTCATGCCAATTTAAGTATTTGTGGTCAGCGGAACATCATCCCTTTCTTCCATACTACTCTATTAGTCGATTTCTCGGTAGTCCCTTCCTACCCATATCATCTTTCACACAGTCCATCCGTCGTTTCTTCAAAACACGTAGAGGCACTACAAGATAAAAACAAAAGGCTTACAGATAATGATTCTAGGATATTTGCTTGCTTTACAAATATCGATAAAATGCTCTCATATAAGGATGTCAGTAAATGAAGCAACAATTTGACAATGAATGCTAAAACAAAAAGGTATCTCAAGCTTATTTGGAACATGTTGCAACATTTTTAGACAACTTGAGTGGGTGTGTACGGACTGTGAGTAGATTTCAAGTCTTTTAAGTATTTAACTTACACTTAAAATAGCTTCGCTGAGTTATTATCCTCACCGGTCTAGCCTTTTCAAAGCTGTGTAGAGGTCGGCTTCCAGTGTAACTGGATGCAGCTGAATACCAGTACTTTACATGGAGTGACTGCCTTTCTGACCTCCACAACCAAGTAACTGAGTAGCACGATAGCCCGTGGTAAGACTCAACAGAGACTCATGAAGATCTTGTCAACATGTCTGCAGTACTGTGAGATGAGCGTATGACTGTCGTGCAGTTGTATACTTTTGTTATTGTACTTCAATAATGTGTTTGTGTTTTTAACTAATGTAATTGGCATTGGCCGTTATATGTTAAAGTAAAATAAATAAATAAAGACGTGTCAGTTTTGGGCTGATACGTAAGGAAGTAATAGAGGTAGAGGCTCACACTGGGCTGTCATCCAGCTGTCCACAATCATTACTTAGGTAATTTTTTAATCACAGCATGAGTTATCTAGGTATTAGAAATCTTTACAGAAGCTTAGATAGTCGAGGTAACCTATCAATTGAAAAAACGACTTCCAAAAAACACTACAAAATCAAAAATAACTTTACTTTTAATTGTTCACTTTGTCGTGTTATTTTTGGAAGTTGGTTGTTTTTTTTTTTTTGTAAAAGGTTTTTATTTTTCACTTTTCAGTTGTGGTATCTACTCCACACAAATTCGAATACCACATCAATAAAGGAGACGTGTATTCTTTGTAGGATAGAAAAAGAAGCGATCATGTTGTACGTGTATCGTCCAGCATCCAGAGTACAGCGTTGGATTAGAATGGAGCATCCGCTAATTTCAATCCGCTGTAGGTTGAAATACTGGATCAATGAAAATCACCTTTTAATTAGTGGGTAAGGGCTCTTCAACCAACAAGATGCCGTAAGTATGCGTACCAACATGGTGAGTGGGTGAAATCGTGCAGTCATCCGTGTTAACTAAATGTTCAAAGATTACATTAAAATGGCGTCATCCGTGAGCTCATGGGTTCTTAGAAATGTTACAATTGTGACAGTTTTATGCAGATATGTTCGAAATTAAGTCCCTATGACTAATGGTACCTATCGGATTTATTCATAACTACCAGTTGGTGGGTCAGTACACAGGTAGTTGGCAACACTGACTTTGAGTAGTACTTACTGAGTTTCATTCAATAGAATAAGTGAGACCAGCTTAAACTGGTTTTGTTTCCCATTGCAAGCTACATATTATATTATGTACCCATTCCATTACCTACAATATTTTATTATTGTTTGGATTTCCTGAGCGTGTCCCAAATATTAATAATTAAGATAAATGTTATGATGGTTCATTGCCAATTCATTTAGGAAAATATTATGTACATAAGTAAGGAAAAATCTACATATTTTTAATAAGATACGTGATAGACATAATTTTAATACTAGAAATAAAGATAAAATAGATCAACCATTTTTCATAATATCTAAAGTAGACACAAGTATACATCTTTTATGGGGTAGGTACTGTGTTAAATGTTACAACAAAATACCTTGTGATATATTGCAATTACCAACACTAATAGAATCAATTCATTTTTTTTTTGTAAATTTTGACTTTCAAATGTGCCTATAATGTTCAAGTGTATTTGAAATAAATAATTTGACTTTGACTGACTTTGAAATAAAATATTATTCCTTTCTTTTTTCTTAAACCATATTAAAACCAACTTCAACTTGATCCTTTGAGCTAGCCAGCTGATACCAAAACTTTAAGCTTTTATAGCCTGCATGTTTTCAAAAATCGATACATTGAATACGTTATATTGTCCTTTGAATAAGGATTTTTCAGGATTTTATTTATGTGAGTACTTTTGTTATTTAAATTTTATTTAGGAAATAATTGTACAATTGTGGTGTGTATTTGAAGCTTTGGTTTCTAACATAATTCTTAAGTATACTAATAAAAATATGGATCACTTGTGTCTGATGTAAATAAAAAATATAAAATAAATTGTCTTTTTTCCCTGTAAAATGTATTTTCCACTCTCTGCCTAATGCTGGCGCACTTGTAGAGAATTTATCTCTCAGGCATGTGTGTTGTGGGCTAATTCAATAAAGTCGTACGTACGTCTGCCATTATAAGGTATTATTCAAAGTTATAAATATGTCTAGATAGACATTCAAAGCTGTGAACTCGTAGAAAAAAAAATGCATCCAACTGTTAGCCACAAAACGTACGCAAACTAGCATAATACGACAGCACAATGACGTGGCGCGAGTGTAAGGCGTAGCATTCACGCACACCAGCATAAAAAACAAAGTTGGCGTGTTTGTTTTAGTTCTTATGCAGCGCGACACTCTAGTTCTAGACATAATTATAAAGGCTAATAATTTTCGAGGCGACTTACAACTTAAAGGGCGACTAACTATTTGCTGCAAAAAAAAATAACATGGCAGCGATTAAATATTATTTCTTAATCGCTGCCAAGTCATCTACTGTTATTGAATCATTTGGGTTAGGTTAGGTTAGAACAGTAACCATTAACAAGCGAAGGCGAGCGAGCGAAGCGAGCGTGCCGCGGTAGCGGCCGCCGAGCGCCAGATTCCCTCTGTTGTTGGTAATTTCAGTTACCAAAACAAAAATTCGATGCCAGTTTAAATTAAAATAAAGCTAACAACTGATTATTGAGCTGCTACTTTCTACTTAAAATAATCCTTCGCTGTAGCTGCCAACCTACTATTTGTGTTACCGGATTTAATTATTTTTTTATCCCAAATTCAGATTAATTTGTCGCTGCGTTAAATACATGCCAATTATAAATAATCAAAGGTATAATTATTGTACAGACGGTCCAAACAGGTAGTAAGATTCAACAATGATATATTATCTACGAGCGTATCTCGACAAGGTTTTATTTTGTTTTTACCTCTTTTTCAGCGTGACTTGCATGGTATTTTGATTCCAGAGCAATGAGAAATTTCCAAGCAAATTATTAAAAAAACCCGACTGCATAAACAAATAACTGAAAAGAGAAAATAAGCATTAGGTATTAGGTATCTATTGAACTTTGTCTTTTGTAAATCTTTTCAGTTATTTGTTTTTGCAGTCGGGTTTTTGTTTTTTTTAGGGTTCCGTACCCAAAGGGTAAAACGGGAACCCTATTACTAAGGCTCCGCCATCTGTCTGTCTGTCCGTCTGTCACCAGGCTGTATCTCATGAACCGTGATAGTTAGACAGTTGAAAATTTCACAGATGATGTATTTCTGTTGCCGCTATAACAACAAATACTAAAAAACAGAATAAAATAAATATTTAAGGGGGCTCCCAT
This sequence comes from Tiliacea citrago, assembly GCA_963921375.1. NCBI lineage: Eukaryota > Metazoa > Arthropoda > Insecta > Lepidoptera > Noctuidae > Tiliacea > Tiliacea citrago. The sequence continues at coordinate 12,871,523 of OY992807.1, read as the reverse complement.
ACAACAAACGTGATTTTTTTGCTCGTTATTGCTCGATATTGATAATGGCAATAGGTAGACGGTTGAAATATTCACAGAATATTTAGTTATATATTCAATTTAAAAATAAATTATTAAATTAAAATAAAACAAATGTTTAAGGGGGCTCCCATACAATAAACGTGATTTTTTTGCCATTTTTATAGATAATGGTACGGAACCCTGCGTGCGCGAGTCTGACTCGCACTTGGCCGGTTTTTTAATAATTTGCTTTATTTCAAGCATTTTAGTTTATTTGTAGTTGACTCCTTACTAGCTTTTTTTTTAATACTGTTGGTAATTTACTTTAAAAAAACTTTCCCCTCCCATTTTTATATTTGCAGATGCATTAAATAAATAATAAATAGCCTATGTCACTCCCACTATGAAGACAAATCTAACGACACCTCATGTTAAAATACATCAAGCCGTTTACGCTACAGAGCGTACCAAAGAAATAGACATCCATACATACGCTCGAAAAAAACATTACCGTTCTGGAGCAGCCGGGTAATAAAGCCCTCTAGTCACAAGCTGATCCACGAGCCATAGCTAGTCATAAATAAACCTACAAAAGTGGAAATATACTGGTTAGAAATGTCTTCTAACATTTTGATCACTGGAACCAGTCTGCAAGGTTACGTCATGTCAAGGGTAGCGAGTCGCCGATAGATTCTAATGCAGAGGTGCTCAAACGCTTTCGAGGCGAAAAAATAAGCTGTTATAAAGAATTAAGTCCCTAGTATAATTAGTCATCAAAACTTAAGGTCCAAGTTAAAGTAACCGAACAAAGGCGGACATAATGTTAATCCATTTATTTCCAGGCGGCACAGGCCCATAAATATTTTTTTTTTTAATTACGTGTTATAAGACTATGTTAGTACTTAGCACTTCAATTTACTTCAGCTTGGCTATGGCACGTGCTGTTCTGTGGTATCTTTTTGTCCGCGGAAGCGACGGAACGCCACGTCCTGCGGCCAGAACTCTTCTTCCATGACGAGGGGCAGGTAACAATTCGGTACGTGCGAAGAATGCCTGTAGTACTTTCTAGCAGTTTACCTGACCCCACGTCCTGACCAAAAGCGAACGTGGAGCGATAAAAACCCACCCAGCTTAAAATACTACTTCAGACACCAATCTACATGGTCCTCAAATGATCTGACCAAGATTATTCTGGATTTTTAAACAAAAATATAATAATATTATGTTATATTTTTTCCGATAATTGTGAATATAAAGATTATGTGGGTCATTGTTTTATTTTTTGTTTTTCTCTCTCAGTTAGTTTTAATCTTGGTCGGGCAGTTTGAGTGATTTATGCGGCCTACCCAAATGTCCTTTCTTTGGTATTGTTCGTTGAATCGTTGAGCTCTTTAAGTTCCGAGTTGAGCTGCACGATTACTGACAAATGCGTGCACTGACTGATCAGGTCCACTCAATCTGTGTGGTTCTTTCCTCAAAAGACCATTTCAGACACCAATCTACATGTTCTTCACATGATCTGACCAAGGTTATGTCTGGACTTTAAAAGAGACTGTGACCTCAGAGTTTGTTTCGGCCCTTCTCAGAGTAGTCAGATAGGGAACGCCGACCTCATCTAGTTTTAAAAATATGATTGACGTGTAAAAGTGTTTGTACAAACCTACTTACTGAAAATAAAATCATTTCATTTCAACACGTGATCGTCGTGTTGTTAATGTTTTGTCACTTTTTGTCCGGGAAAACCGCAAGGCGCCCTCTGTCGCGTTCTACTCACTTTACCGAGGATTTCAGCCAACAGTTTGAGAATCGCTGCTCCAAAAATTATGTCATAAACGCTGTCTGAGGTAAGCTGAGGTGTAGGCTGGTTCTTGATGATTGGAATCAGTTCTTCAACGGCCTACTACGCTTTGGAATGCGCAACTAGCTTCATCTTTCTGAGTACTAAAGTGCCAGTAATTGGTTTAATTGAAATAAATGCTTTAAGTTTGAGAGTCGAATTGACTTATAGACTACTTAAGCCTGTTTTTACCAACACTAAGCAACACTTAACACTCAATCCTTTTTACGATTTTCTACTTTTGCGCTGAGCAGAACTTTGAAATCCAACAGTGCGCTTTTATTTAAGCATTAGGTACATTTATTTGCACCCAGTGTTAGTTTAAACGGGGCCAAGACATTCCCAGGCTAATTGCGGTAACACAGTTTGAGAGTTTTTAAGGATATTGCTAATCCATTGCTTTATAGGTTTGAAGAATTTGTCTGCTCAACAACGTAAATAACGCAGTGGACAAGTCTTTGGTCAACTGGACCCACTTGAAATGGACCCATGGATCACTCAACTCAATCAAATTTTGAATAGGTCGACTGGACCCACTGCCCTATTTCATTATTAGTAGTCACGGAATAAAGCCGAATCTATTAGTTTTATTTATAAGAAACAAAATTTAACAATATTATTCAATTAGGTATTTACACTTATTCACTAACACTAAAACTAAATATTTTTTTACTGTAATACTAATAATACATTATATTAAGTACTCTAATAGTTGATTTAAGGCTCTTACAAACACACGCGATATCGCGGCCGCGACATGCACCGACAAAGGAATTGTCTTTGTCGGTGCCTGTCGCGCCCGCGATATCGCGTGAGTGTGTAAGGGCCTTTATGCAACTGTTACGTTGGTTTGTATAATATTATTCATAATTTTAAGTGTTCTTTTATCTGTCTGTGATTTTTAAATGGTACCATGATTTTAGATTTTGATTGAGAATAAACGTTTAAACCTAATTGAATTGTGTTTTATTATTATTTTTACTAAACAATTTTGCGCTCGACTGGTAAAAACAATAACAATAGATGTTTTTTTGACGTTTGAATATGGGGATCCATATTTAAACTTAAAAAAACATCTATTGTTATTGTTTTTACGAATAAAATACTAAAAATAAATTATGTGGTCAAGTGGACCCGCGGGTCCAGTAGCGAGTGGGTCCAGCTGACCGAAGACTCAATGGACGTGCGTGAACTGTCAAAATGAAACCCATTGCGATCAATTGTCATTTTATGTGTGTTAGGTACGCAATTATTCCGCTGATTTCTAGAAAAGGGTTCAAAATAAATAATTGTCATAAAATAACGTTGAAACGTTTTATTGTCTATACTACTTAACCATAACTTAATTTAATACAAAATAAATAAATATTACTACTATTTAATATTAGTTTTATTTTATAATAGCTTCTTAAATTAGTGGATATTTCTTGGTAACATAGTCAAAGCTTTCAAGCTATTAAGTTAGCTTTTAAAGCAATAAGAAAGGGCGAAAGTATTTCTAAAATCAAGCGCTGACGGTTGACAATAGAAATGACTTTAAACCTACTAAGTAACAATACACAATAGTCTTCCTCGCAATAGGTATTACTGTAACTGTAAGTCAAGTTAAATTCGCAGCTGCTGCCCGCGAAATTCAAATTTTCTTACGTTTTTTTGCAATTTGCAGGTCAGTGTCAGGTTGTATCTTGATCAAAGTATGATTCGCGACTTTATCAGATATGTATTTACAGAATTATAATCATTAGAATCATTAATACATCTCTCTAAGTTATTCAATGGAACAAATCTAACTTAGAGAGATGTATGAATTATTTCCAGCCAAATTCTGGGAGATACAACTATAAATACAAGGAATTTAACAAAAACTGAAAAAAAAATACACTGCGGTTTCAAGGAATCGATCCCAAAATATCGCGGTCGGCTGTTGGCTTTATAATCAAAATGGACGATGACGCCAACCATTTTGATTCCAGGGGAGACCTCCGACGAACATAAACCCGAAGTATCGGCCGAATGTTCGGTCGTTTCTTTACTACGGCCAACTATCGCTGACTACGGCGAAAAAAAAAAAAGACAGTCGAAGAGATAAGCCAAAGTCAAAACTGTAACTTGAAGTCGGGTAAGGACTGAAAGTCAAAAAAGGAAACTTTGAAAGTTATAAAACGGCCGAAAATTCGGCCGATACTTCGGTTTAGCGCTTCGGAGTTGACCCCCAGGACTTATAGTCTGAAATCACCGTTTTGAGCAGGCGTGGTGATGCGTGGCGTGCCTTCTGTGTATGAGAAGTGTCTTTTGCCCAGCAGTGCGGCAGTAATAGACTGGTAGTATTCAAATAGCTGCTTCTCCCAACATAGTTAACTGCTAGACATGGCGTCATCGAAAAATGAGGAAATGCTAGCAGTCACTAGGTAAAGCAAACAGACAAAATGATTAATCTATGACTAATCCCAATACTACTTATGTACTTACTAATGGTTCCGTGTGGTGCCGGACGTAAAGAATAGCACCCCCCATTTCATCCCGTGGGTGTCGTAAATAATAGCACCCCCCATTTCATCCCGTGGGTGTCGTAAAGAATAGCACCCCCCATTTCATCCCGTGGGTGTCGTAAAGAATAGCACCCCCCATTTCATCCCGTGGGTGTCGTAAAGAATAGCACCCCCCATTTCATCCCGTGGGTGTCGTAAAGAATAGCACCCCCCATTTCATCCCGTGGGTGTCGTAAAGAATAGCACCCCCCATTTCATCCCGTGGGTGTCGTAAAGAATAGCACCCCCCATTTCATCCCGTGGGTGTCGTAAAGAATAGCACCCCCCATTTCATCCCGTGGGTGTCGTAAAGAATAGCACCCCCCATTTCATCCCGTGGGTGTCGTAAAGAATAGCACCCCCCATTTCATCCCGTGGGTGTCGTAAATAATAGCACCCCCCATTTCATCCCGTGGGTGTCGTAAAGAATAGCACCCCCCATTTCATCCCGTGGGTGTCGTAAAGAATAGCACCCCCCATTTCATCCCGTGGGTGTCGTAAAGAATAGCACCCCCCATTTCATCCCGTGGGTGTCGTAAAGAATAGCACCCCCCATTTCATCCCGTGGGTGTCGTAAAGAATAGCACCCCCCATTTCATCCCGTGGGTGTCGTAAAGAATAGCACCCCCCATTTCATCCCGTGGGTGTCGTAAAAGGCCCTTCTGATCAGAAGGTCTAAGTAGCTAAATGTCCAACAGCGCGAAACGTCTAATGAGCAGTAAGTCTAATTAGCAAAATTTCCATGTAGCAAAACGTCCAATTATCAGATGGTCTGTATAGCAGAACGTCTATTTAGCAATTCGTCAGATTCTCAAAATGTCTGGATACTCAGGCACAAAATTCAACATTGCATTATATATAGAAAGATCGATATAATGTTTAATGGTAAATACAAAAGAGAGCTGCAAAAGCTTGAGGGCCAAAACTTAGTCCCTTAGAATTTTTCATAAACCTTGGCCATATCAAAAGGATATTGGATGAATGAATGCAGAGGACTTTATAAAAAAATTAATTTAATGTAATTTACAAATGCCTTTTACTTTCTACCATGAGTGTACACATTTTAAAAATGACTTTTTGCTAAATAGTTGTTCTGCTATACAGACCATCTGATACTTGGACGTTTTGCTACATGGACATTTTGCTAATTAGACTTACTGCTCATTAGACGTTTCGCGCTGTTGGACATTTAGCTACTTAGACCTTCTGATCAGGAGGGGTAAAAGGCGACTAAGGGACTTACTAGAGAATGGGCAGCAGCGTTCTCTATGCATTTTAACACCATACTGCGATCGCCAACCCGCCTGCCAAGCGTGGCGATTTTGGCAAACCCCCCTGCCTATGTCCAGGAGTGGACATCTTTCGACTGAAATGATGAATACTTTACTAACCACTGATTCTTCTCTATATGTCCAGAATGTGTTCTCTATATGTGTGTTCTCTATGTGATAGAAGAATCAGTTATTAGTGAAGTAGTAAAGGCACTTAATGATGATTGAGAGGACACAATAACATTCTAGGAACTGCTAAAGGTTGTTTTTTACCAACGTCAGATGTATCCGAGGATTAAAAATGCAGTTTAAAATTGAGGAGAAACTGTCAAAAATTCCAAAATTACTTATTTCTCGGATAAATGTTTGTAAAATTAGCACTTTAACATGTGGCAAAGATAGATCGAAGTACATTACAAATTTACAAGCATTCATAACCCTTCCTTGGCAGTCGGGTAATAAAATGATCAGAGTATGGGTAATATTGTACCTGAGGCAAACTACAGTTCTGTTCATAATTTCTTCAATCCCAAATCATTTTGGAACTACAATCATAACATTATTTTACGTGCTGAGACTGGACAACGAAGACAAAGCATTAGGGGCATTATCAACCCTCACATAGTTCCCGTAAGGCGTGCTGATAGTTTGAGGACCTGCGACTGCTGCATAAGGGTTAATAACCAGGTTGATGTTCTTATTATCTGATGCCGAAGCTGCTGCTGTGCCATCTCTATTCCAGCTGGCTGTGGAAAAAAAAAAGTTACAGCGCCATCTGCTAGTGAGTAGCTATACTTAAGAAAATAAAGGTGTGTGTGTGTGTGTATAGTATCGCCATCTAGCGCGATTGTAGAAAAACAACTTGATATAATTGGAAATAGTAAACTGTGCTTTAGAAATCGGACAAGATTAAAATTCAAGATTTTGTGTCTGTTCAACATAAGACGATACCTGTAATGATTAAATTAATTATATAGTAATTTTTTAAACGTGTTTGTACCGATAACTAGTAAATAATACTAAAATTACAATGCTTTTGCTGTTTTTGAACGTTTTATTAGTTCCGCAATTCGATTATAGATGTCGCGAGCACAACAGTAAGATTAAAAAGTTCTGCTATTTAATTACAGATGTCGCTAAAAATTCTTTAACAATAAATTGCTTGAGATACGAACACGTCTCCATCTGCAATAAACTTCGTAAGGAAATGGAAAGAAAATTATGCTGGGCCCTTTTATTCTTATCTAACTACCCATAGCCCTTAATTTTGTGAGTAGATGTCGCGTCGTCACCTTTTAGGGTGAGGCCAAACGAGCGTAATTTTGTGAGACGTGAGTCGCAGAATTTCGGTCTCAGAAATTCTGCCCGGCAGAAATTCTGTTGGGATGCCAGACGAGCGCTTTTTATTCAGTTACTATCCAACGTTTATAACGGATGATTGTGTTATGCAATGGAACCAATTTCAATTATAATTTTTTCTGTGTCCAGCATTTTGTGAGTAAAAATTACGTGTCGACTCTCATGCAATCTGTACCTGACTGACGCTTTGCTCGGCCCCCGCAAACTCAATTCGGTCCGAATAATGCATGTGAGTCGGCAGACAACTCATTTTGCGTCGTGTGAATCAAATAGGACTTTTTTATGAAACCGAATGCAGCAGAATTTCTGCGACCGAAATTCTGCGACTCACGATTCACAAAATTACGTTCGTTTGGCTTCAACCTAATGGACTCTAAATATCAAAGTTTAACACATTTTCAATAACAAATACTTAACTAAGGTTTCCCAAAATCTTATCTAAACTTTCACTCATTCCATTTTTCCCATAACTAGGCAACTAGCTCGTCATGCGTCATCGAAAAAACCTACTTTTGCTTTTGAAGAATCACTTTCTCGGTTTATTACCGTATGCTTCTAGAAAATGTAGAAGGTTGGTGATTACATAACCCCAAATGCTCTGCCGTTTGCGGCCTTTGAGGTGTAAACGGAAAAAATATTGTTTACAAATAATACCTACGGTTTTTCAAAGAAAATATCTCACAACATTAGGACGTGAGTAAGCAGAGATTTGTATGACGTGGAAGGAAGGCTCAAAAACACGACGAAGATAAAAATGCATACCACAAAAAAAAACCGACTTCCAAAAAAACACTAAGTGAAAAATTACTTTCATTTAGGAAGTCAAGAATCTTTTGTTTTGTATTTGTTTGCCACCGACTTCCGAAATTAAAGTAATTTTTCACTTTGTACTTAGTTGTTTTTAGGGTTCCGTACCCAAAGGGTAAAACGGGAACCCTATTACTAAGGCTCCGCAGTCTGTCTGTCTGTCTGTCCGTCTGTCACCAGGCTGTATCTGATGAACCGTGATAGCTAGACAGTTGAAATTTTCACAGATGATGTATTTCTGTTGCCGCTATTACAACAAATACTAAAAACCAGAATAACATAAATATTTAAGGGGGCTCCGATACAACAAACGTGATTTTTTTGCTTGTTTTTGCTCGATATTGATAACGGCAACAGGTAGACGCTTGAAATATTCGCAGAATATTTAGTTATATATTCACTTTAAAAATAAATAATCAAATTAAAATAAAACCAATATTTAAGGGGCTCCCATACAACAAACGTGATTTTTTTGCCATTTTTATAGATAATGGTACGGAACCCTTCGTGCGCGAGTCCGACTCGCACTTGGCCGGTTTTTTTTTAAAGTCAGTTGTTTTTTTTTGTAAAAGTTTTTGTTTTTCACTTTTTACTTGTGGTGCCTATCCCACACAAATTCTATCACTCTCTGGTATGTAAATACCGGTGACAGGAAGTTATTGAGTATATCATGATCCACCCCATAGACTAAGTGGGAAAAATTATAAAATTTATAAATGCAAAGTTAATAAAATTTATATGAGACCACTGCCCAAGCTTCCTCTACCATATGAAAAAATAATTTCCATAATCGGTCCACAATTCAGGAAAATATCGATGAACATAAATATTTAAAAAAAATACATACAGACGAACCTATGTTCGAAGTTTGTGAAGAAGGAGGTTCTATAACCTTCTCCTTTTTTGAAGTCAGTTAAAGAGAAGAGACATGCGTTATTGCCAGAAGAAAATGGCAGTTAAAACAATGTGTTGATGAAGCTGAATTACGCTGAATCGCAGTAAAACGGCCTTGGTGCAAACAACCAGAGATACGAAGATGGCAATTCGTATGTTAAAGATATTTCAAAGACAGAGAAACTTGAATTGCAAGTCAGATTGAAGTACACCACAAAGAAGACGATCAGAGCATGCGATAATTTTACAAGCTGTGGATTGTGCTCATACCGAAAGACAAAGATGTCAATACAAATAAAACGAAAAAAAACCTTCAGGAAATAAAAATAAATTCAGTGCTTACAGAAGATTCTGGTGCTGTTAATGAAACCCACGAAAAGAAAAGAGCTTGTTTCAGTATTCGGGTAGGGTAAACCGCCAGATACTATAGAGAAGGACCGGAATCTATCATGTGGTGAAACAGACCGTGAACTTAGAATGACAAGAACAGAAAAATATTAAGAGGAACATAATATTCTTTGTAGAACAGAATATAACAGAGTGAAAAAGACAAGCACCAGTGGTAAAAATCCACTTACTGATCTTCTCTAATCTTCTAAAACTTAATATTTAGTATTCTTCTGGTAGCTTCCGTGGGGGCAGCGCCGATGAAGAAACCATTACCCACCGGTTTGACCCCTGCCCGTGTCTGATAGGGTTGGGCCCCGAAGTAGTAACCGTGACCCACAGGGGCCACGGGGGCCACGGGTGTCACCCCTACAGGGGGTATGGGTACTTGCTTCCATTCTGACACTAGGTAAAAGAATATATTTTAGGAAATAAAACTGCGCTGAGGTTTTTAATCTGTTATCAGTTTCAAGTACACCAGCTGTTCGCGTGTTTCTAAAATGTTCTAAATTTAAGATCCTTTTAAAAGTTTTCATAATTCTGAAGCTATTTGATAACTTTAAGTGCCAATAAATAAGTGTATCCAATTATTATTAGTTCCCAGCGACTGCTAACAAACATTTCGTTCATCTCTCAGATTGATTACAAATAGACGCATTTCTGTACAACTAAGGCGCTGATATGAGGCAAATGATCTAAGTAGGCTTGTATTAACAAAAAAATTGCCAAATCTAAATTATAGTTTGTGGTAGCGGAAAAAATATATGTTATTCTTGAACATATTTCTCAGAACTTTTTGCTACCAAAACACGCTTAGAAAAAAAATCTCGATATTAAACTAACGGTAAACTAACCTTTTACTTTGAGTTCCAAAATCATCCAAAATATCCGTATTAAATATCAACGTTCGGTTGGTATTTAATTAATAACAAGAACCTCTTATTTTTAAGCAGAACTTGGTTGTTTTTTGTAATGTAAACTTTGCTAAATAAATGTATACTTATTATTCTTATTTTTCGATTACTCAACAAATTTTTGAGTAAATATTGCTTCATATTTTGCAATAAATTACAAGCGTTGTGTCATCGCGCTTCTCTTTCTTTTGTATGCAGTCTGACAGTGACCGCGGTTTAGCTGTTGTCAGCGTCTTTGTATAAAGATACAGGGTGACCTGGGACCTGCTTACAGGTAGCTAATGTAGCTATGTTGGAATTATCGCTACTATGTCATACCAAAAATAAACCCATGTTATTAAATGAGCTCGCACATCAACACATAACAAATCAGCCCCGATCAGTATTGATCCCGCTTCATTAAACAACAATCAATGTAATATGTCTCGATGCAAAAATTAAAAGAAATCATCTTACAAATAGCTCCATGCTCATCATGCACCTCGGGATGGCCTCCGTTGTGTATGTGTAGATGTATTTCCTTCTGGTGCGGAGGCTCCCAGCCGTGGCTGCTGCCGTGCGTCTTATGGCTGAAGAGGGCGCCCACCTGGAATGGGAGTAAGAGAGATGGTAAGCATATTATAAACATAGAGATTCATTTTTATCATAATCATAATTTACTGTAGGTACAAACGCCGCCATATCTACCGGTAGATGTGGCAACGTTTGGGGGAGTATTCTTCTATATTTAAATGGTGCTGTCTGGTGAATTACATCTAAGATCATGATGAGTTATTTTCATGCATATAGAATCGACGATACAGCGGTTTTTGACTTTGTCTGGTTCTAGGTAATCTCTTCCGCTTAATTGTTGGGCTTCTTTATCCAAAGGTTTGTATTTGTGCACTGTTTAGAATGTCTGTTCTTTCAGGCAAACATTTCATTTAACAAAGTTATTAAATAAATTAAACTAACGGCTCAATTAACAGTATTCGTTGTCGGTTAACATATTTTGGCTCTATATCTACCTATTCATCTAATTTAAAAGAAAAAAAAAACACAAACGCCAAAGAACAAGTTGACGGAAAATATGTGTCACATTCACGCAAAACGGCCATCACTCAGCATAATGCTGCGACCCTACGCGAGACAGAGCCGCTGGGTTTCAGCGACAGCCGGCGTTGACGTGATGACGTCAACCGGTGCAGCATTAAATGAGATAAAAATAAACAAAATAAAATAAATACAATACATACATAATGTGTTTTATTATAGTCCGTTTCAAAAAGATGCAAACATCGACAAAAGTTCATTCAACTGTCTACAATCTTTGTACTTTAATTATTATTGTATCAAATTAAAATTCTTTTATTAAACTTACACATAGTTCACAAACATACAATTATGCATGAAATTTTTACCAACAGAAAAATTTGATATTATCTAACAGCGGGTCCCAAACTAGGCACAGCCTGTATCTTGGTGGCCCAGTATCAATGTGTAGCCACAAACATTATTACACTACTACCAATACGAGGGTCACTATATATCTTCCTAGGACGTCCCCTACCGGCGCCGGCGCAGAGTTTCCACTCACATGAACAATACAAAAACCTACATATTACAGATGCTCCCATGATATATACTCCCTACTTGCCTATAAGTTTGTGTAATCCGTTGTATTATTTTTGGTGACAAAAATTATATAACATTGGGTACGTAACAATTGTAGCTACAGCACCGCCGCACCGCAGCCCCGCCGTGTCCTGACGGAGGCGATCGGCGGCGGCGATCTCTCGCGTCCGGCCCTGGTTCAGGCCATGGTTCGGAGCGAGAGTGCATGGGAGGCCGTCACCTCCTTCTGCGAAGCAGTAATGCTCGCGAAGGAGGAGGCGGAACGCGTGAGGGTGAGGCAAGGCTCGCGCCCTTAGTCGCCGCAGGAGACGCCCCGGGCGTCGGGAGTCGCAAGCCGATTTCCGGCCACCGTAGGCGCGGGTCTGCGGACGGTGAGCTATGGGTACCTCGCCATCCGATAAGGACCAGGCCCGGGTCGACGGCGCGTTGTGTTCCACGCGCGCCTCAAAGAGATGTCAGCACCAACTGACGGGGTCCGGTAGGACCAATGCCTGCCAGGGTTGCGAGTTTGTACGAAAGGGATATCGTGGCCCTGGCACACAGGCAACGGAAGGAACACAGGTGGGTTTTAGTCAGTAAAAGTCTGACACGCCCTCTCGCTCCGCCCAGAGCGGGAGAAGTTATTTGATAATTTCCCACCCAAAAAAAAGCTACACATTGACACAGACATATGGGACACAAATTGTTGACAATCAAATAAATTCTGGTCATCCTTTTGAGACTGATTATACACATTAGAATCTTTTAAACCTTTATTATCTAAAAGATACACCAATTCATCATTAACCCAATTATGACATCCATGCAACAAATGTGCAGTTTTTGTGGTTTGTTGTCATTGAACTAGCATTGAGCGATTTGATTAAAAGCTTAATAATAGCCCGATAAATATTTAAGTAAATACGTGAGAGATAATTTAAACTATGCCATACCACGATTTATTCCGTCTCTATTAGGCACGTGCCCATGTTACATTATACTGTCCATCTGTGTTACTGTCAACCGGTTACGGCTGCCAACCTATAGGCCCGAGGCTGTCAGCACAGTGTACAATGGTATATCAATGTCACTTTCATTTTCTATTCCGAAGAAAGCTGTAAGTACTGTTATAGGTTGAGACGTAAAAAACTTATTATACAAAATAGCCAATTTAAATAAATGAGAAGGAATATTTAAGTCTCTATTGAAATGATTCTAGGTGACCCACATTCCGATATAATAAGATTAGGTATTTATGAAGTAGTCCAACGGATTCCAACTATATAAGTCCTGTCCTGTGATGATATAGTGTGAAACATACTGAGTACCTACAGCAGGAAGTTAGGGACCTGTGCTTTCTACAGTACCTATACAGATATCTTAGGAGCCATTCTCGTATTTTTAAACACGTCCGCGTTCGATTCAATCTCTGTTTCAATCTGCCAAAAGTACCTCAATTTTTTTTTAAATGTTAACAAATTTTTGACATTGATAGTCGCTGAGATTAGATTGCTACCAAATTTTGTACGTTTTAAAGTACGGGAATTGGCTTTCATATCTCTGAATCTTTCTGCGTGTACTGAAAATGGTCTAAATATGCGAGTTCTAGTATTATTACTAGTGGTTGAAATTATCAAATCAACATCATCATCACTGGAAGCCTTGTTCCAACCACTGCTAAGAATAGGCCTCCTCCCTTCCAGTTAAACATCATCATTGCTCATTTTAGAGTATCGGGGGACTTTGAAAATTAACTAAAGACTTAACTAATCTAAGCCAGGGCTTATTTTTAATCTTTTAATATTTTGATTTTATTTTTTTATTTTTATTTTATATTTTGAATTGCTTTTAATTTATTATTTTTTACATTGTTCTCACATATTATGTTCTCACATATTTGTAATATCTTGATTTAAAAGAGTGTTTTGGAGTTTCATGCCCGTTTTTCTCCTTAAAGATCTACGTTTTGGAATGGGCAACTACCTTCAACTTTCTGACTAAGTGACTGACTCTTTGACAATGCAAATTGCCTGTAATTGGTAATTGAAATAAATGCTTTGAGTTTAACTCCAAAATGAAGTTGACATCAATCCAATTGTTTCTTCGAAATCAGCAAAGCATAGCACGAGCACCCAATACTGATACTATATCTCTCTCTATCAAACTAGTCCTAAAGTAATATCTGCATCCCTTTCTTCAATACGGTCGTAAAAGTAACTTTCTCTCGTGTACGTAGTGACCAAATATGTGTGCTATGTTTTTATTTATGATGACGGTTAACGACCTTGGAGTGTGCGTCCAAGACTATGTGATGCCTTGATTATGATACAATTGAACTTTTCGCACACAGGTCATATCAGCCCAGTTTTCTGTGCTATAATTTATGAAAACATAATTAATAAATGATAAGACTGTGGAGCTAGTAAGTGAGTTTATATATTTGGGGAGTCAGTTCACAAGGGATGATGGAGAGTAAATGCGGGAAATAAAGTGAATGGTGCTATACATGCGATTGTGACCAATCAGTCGATGCCCACAAATGCGTGCGGATGCACAAATGGCGACATTTCCGTCAAGGTGTAATTTAAATAACTGAAAATATTAACAACTTTTACTATTAAACCAACACGGAAATCGCTGTTTCTTATTCTTTTTCGAAAGTCAGCGTTGTCGAGATATACGAACTTAAATGTATGGAGCTGCTGATTTTTTCTCGCGATATATATATATTATATTCTCATTTAATTCGGATCACACATAAAATACACATGTTCCATATAATTAGTAACGACTACTTAAAAACTATGTAAGTAAAACTTACAAACTAACCTAACAACTAATACCTACGTGGCTCAACACATGTTGGCACGTGCCTCCGCACCCAGTGCCTAATAAAGGGGCGGTCCACCTTATCACAAAATGTTTTTAGGATGCTGTTGGAGCTTCCGCGCAACCTACCCATAATTGACGCTGCCCTCTTTCTCATTATACCATGAAAATCATCGACACGGGCTTCCGCGAACATCTGCGAAGCGCTGCAGAAGCGCGGAAGCCCCATCAACATCCATCCATATGAGAGTACAGGAGAATCTATTGGACCAACTTCAGTCGCAGTTTACATCTATTTAATTATAAATATTGTAAACAAGCTTCTGTCAGCGACTTCATCCGCGTGAAATTTCGGCCCCTGGCCCACCGCGTCGCGTCGCATCGCCCGCCCACGCTATTACTTAATTTCCGCTTAGCGTTCTTTCTGACGTTTTGCTCGGCTCCTACTTGTCGTAGCGTGATGTTAAATAACCTATAATCTTCCTCGAGAAATGCAAAAAGATTTTTTCCGAGAGTTCCAGAGATTAGTGCGTTCAAACAAACAATCTCTTCAGATTTATTATATTAGTATACACATAGATTGAGAGGTGGACAGCCTGCAGTGCTGGCCCAGCGGTAACAGCGTCGACTTACGAGTCGTCGGTTCGAACCCAGACAGGCGCTTTACTTTGTGTAAATTATTTCATCACCACTGCTCTCAAAACTGTGAAGGAAAATATCGTGAGGAAACCGGCATGTTTTAGCGAACTAAAAATTCGAAGACATGTGAACCAACCAGCACTAGGCCCGCGTGGTGAATTCTTCCTCTCACAGAGAGGAGGCCTGTATCCCAGCCGTGGACATGAACATTATAGGTTTATTACGTATACATAGATTAAAGTCGTTATTTTCGTTTGTCGGTGAGCGGTTTTCACCATAATATAAAGAATTTATTCCGAGTGATTTATGTGTTTAATGCATTAATAATGAATTTACATTAATTAAAAAACCTAAGTTTTGTGGAACGTTAGGCGGGTCGCTAGTTAGGTAAATCTGCATGTCGATTCTGTAGCCATCTCACCGTGAAAACCTAAGTGAAGTGAGCGTGGAGTGAACTGTCAGTGTCATGCCACCTGATGCTAGGGATGGACCAAGTATTACATTTACAATCATAATCGAGATTTTAATAATATTTATTTATTTATGCTAATTCTGTAGATTATTTTATATTATTTCTAAACATAGTAATGTTTAAGGACTAGGCTAGGAAAAAAATGGATAAAAAACAATATTCAGTTTCTGGTTGAATTTCTGTTTTGCTATTTTATTTAAAAACCTCCTAATTAGTAATGTTTAGACACTTAAATACTAGCTTTCAAGTCAACAGAATCAGCAAAAAAAATATAATTCAAATCTCGATTATGATTGTAAATGTAATGCTTGGTCAATGCCTAGCATCAGTGAGATGACACTGACAGCTCACTCCACGCAAGATTTCACGGTGAGATATTTACAGAATAGCACTACTGATTTGCATATAATTCATTGACACATCACCTCAATGATCTACCACAATTCAAAGCAGTTCCTAGGTCTTTGATTATTTATATGTCTAGATCAGAACTTCGTAACCAGTGGTGCGCGCCTACCTAGGGGGGCGTAGAGAGATGGCAAGGGGGCGCGGGAAAAAAACAATTTAATAAAAAATAAGCAGCAAAATAGCGACCTGACAATAGCAAAAACTGTAAATAGAATAGACCAGCTAGAGAGCATGCAGGCTCAATAAATTATCTCACTAGTAATAACACTAATATCCATTTGATCATACTAATAATAATTTAAAAAGTTGTAATTGATAAATATATGTTGTTAAATGAACGTGCATTTGTTTTTTTGTCACGAAGAAAATTATAGAGCATGAAAACGTTATTTATATCTGGGGAGACTCGACTCAAAAAAAACAAACAGGCCACACGCCAGCTTTGTTATTCTAGTGTGCGTGCATTGTAAGGCCAGCAGTTGGACGCAATTTTTCGACGACATCACAGCTTTGACTGTCTATCTAGACATATTTATATCTTTGTTCTAAGTATTCATAATTCGTTCAAGTCCAACGAATTGAATTTGACTTTTTGTACAGTTGGGTGGTGGGGCAGTGTCAAGTACAATGGCCTTGTGATCAGTTAGTAGTTTGTTTGCTTGAGCCACTTTACAAATAAGTGGACTTCAAAGTGTGCAGGTTGAGAGACTAAAATAACGAATGCTTCAAAGTTAAAACATTATTTGCTTAACAAATAACTTTACAATAGCTTTAAAAATATGTCTGCCTCATTGGTGTCGCAGACTTATCTTGCTAAGTAAGGACATGTTTGATTCTAGGGTCTCGTCGGGCAAATTGCAACACTTTAATATCGGCGCCCGCCACAAGCAGTATATAGCTTCAGTATAACCAGCGCGACGATCAGCGTCTTGACTTCAAACAGCGCGGTGACTACAGCCCACATAGAAACGCGCATAACACTAACTAATATAAAGTAATGTCACCTTAGCAGCGCCCGCCACAAGCAGTAACTTCAGTATAACCAGCGCGACGATCAGTGTTTTGACTCCGACCAGCGCCGCGACTACTGCCCACGTGGACGCTGCGCTTAACACTAAGTAATATAAAGTAATGTTACCTTAGCAGCGCCCGCTACGAGCAGTAGCTTCAGTATAACCAGCGCGACGATCAGCGTCTTGACTCCGACCAGCGCCGCGACTACTGCCCACGTGGACGCTGCGCCGATTTGGAACGCTAGCGGAATAAGCGCCTGCATCATCTTCTTGACTGGACGACCGAAGGTTCGGCCTGGAATTAGAAGAAATAGACTCTGTTAAAAAATATACTAAGTAAGTATTTACGAATTGGAAATTGGGGTTAGATGAGTCCCGGCGAATGATTCAACTGTCATTAGGATCTATAATATAATATAATCTTTATTTATCCAAAAAACATACAGAGTTTGAAATACAGTTTGATATTTGGTTTAAAAATACATTTATAGTTTATGTTAAAAAATCTGTACAAGAATAATACTCTACCTCTTAGGGCGATATCAAATTTTTTTTTTATTATATATATATATATTATTTTAATTTATTATTATTATTATTATTATATTTTTACGAGTATTGACTATTTGATTAATACTCTGACTGAAGGGAAATGGAATCGGGTTAAATTTCCTCGATTTAATTTATTTCCGAAAAGACCTCTATTTTTTCATATTTTCTCTTGTAATTCTTAAATCCTAAGTAATTTGATTGCAAAAATGCATTCAAAATGTGCGCATTAGGTAACTGAAAACTCTGGCTGAAAATATTTTTCATAGATAGCTTAATTTATTTTTAAACAATTTTTATTTGGTTGGCGCCATAGCGTTGTTGTATTTTGCGCATGTGGAAATAATTGACTCTGTCACTTATGACCGCCCAGTTCGCTATTCGTATCACCTTAAGCTAGGGTGTACCTGTATTTTAAGACGTAGTTTACGGTCATTAATTAACAAAAACTTATCTCAAGTGGACTGTGTCATTCTAGTGTATGGTAAACAAGAGTGGAATTGTATGTTGTGTGAATGGTGTGTGTGTGTGAGTGTATGACAAGACAAGACTCCGTATAAGAGTAATCCTTAAGAAGCCGCTCAGTTACTTTAGATTTTAGTGCATGTGAATTTAGATTTATAATATTGAGATGTTTGTTAATGTTTTTATAGATATGAGTTCTTAATATTGATGTTTGGCGAAGGAGGTCTTGTGTTGGATATTTGGTGGAAGGTACACACGGCTACACATCAAGCTATTCATTTCCAGTATAAGCTGATCTCGCATTGTGTAGGATTTCCGTACAAAGAGAGGACAGCGTTTAATGGTAATGTATAGCTTAATGCAGCCATACTCAAAGTGTGTTCCGCGGAACCCTAGGGTTCCGCAAAGCCTCTGTGGAGGTTCCGCAAAAATACTGGTCAGAATAAAAAAATAATACTAAAGGAGTGTCTACCTACTATATTTTATTTTACTCTGGTACCTGAGTAACACAATATCAAAATAGATGGGAATAGGCTATGGCAGATGGAAATGCAGGATCTGTTATGTATGCCAAGGGGCAGAGATTTCCAATAATACCCAGCAAATTCCCAAAACCCTATTTTGTTTTAAACATATATGCGTCAAGGTTTTTGGCAGACCGTAATTAAATAAGTATTGGCATTCTGGCATCTAAAATCATTAAACCATAACTAATTCTATAAGAATAACACCATAATAATAGTTAGAGTTTACCAAAAACCTTATGGTATTGAACGAGTTAACCGTATATGGTCATGCTCTATTATTTTTAGAAGGGAAATAGAAATCATAACGGTGTTTAATGAACACTCAAAAACTCGAGTATTTTTTTTTCAAGGTAATAACAAGTTTCGTTCAAGATCACAAAGTGCGGTTAATGGGGATGAGCAATACAACTCTCTTAGCTCATAGAATCCTATTGAATTACTATTTGATAGTCATTCAATACGATACTACGAAGAGAGTTAGTTGTATTGCTAATTCTATAGATCAAGGGATATTCCCAGATTTAATGAAGTATAGTAAAGTTATTCCACTTTTCAAATCCGGTGACAGCAAAGACACTAATAATTATAGAGCCGTATATCGGTTTTGCCGGTTTTTAGCAAGGTGTTTGAGAAAGTAATGTTGAATCAAATGCTCAATCATTTTAATCGTAATAACACGCGATCAACAGTTTGGTTTCACCAAAGGACGTTGTACAACTGACGCCGGTGTCACATTATTGAAACACATTTTTAACGCATGGGAAGAGGCACAAGATGCAATAGGCATCTTTTGTGACATATCCAAGGCATTTGATTGCGTGAATCACGAAACTCTGCTCTTGAAACTTGAGCATTACGGACTGGGTAAACTTGCGCTTAACTTAGTAAAATCATATTTGAATGATAGACTGCAGCAAGTTCAAATAAACGGTGTGAATTCATTGGGTTTAATAGTCCGCAGGGCAAAATTTTGGGTCCGTTCCTCTTTTTAGTATACATAAATGATTTACCTCATTTACTGGAAAACCGACCACAAATGGTGTTATTTGCTGATGACACATCTCTGATTTTTAAAGTAAATAGACATGCACAGGAGCTTGACGACGTAAATAATTTGGTATTAAATGAGAAGAAAACTTAATGCATAAGATGCGCGTTACCGAATGTTAGAAGTTGTGAATGTCACGTTGTATTGAACAAAGAGATACTAGAACTCGTCGAAAAGACTGTTTTCCTGGGAATCACGCTTGACTCCAAGCTGCAGTGGAGTGCTCACTTAACATCTCTTGCAGGGCGGCTAAGTTCAGCCGCCTACGCTGTTTGGAAAATCCGCCAATTAACAGACGTGGATACAGCGAGACTGGTCTATTTTAGTTACTTTCATAGCATTGTCTTACGGTATTTTGCTGTGGGGATGGGCTGCAGATATTGTTTCTATCTTTATTCTGCAAAAGAGGGCTATCAGAGCCATCTACAACCTCAGCAGACGCGATTCTCTAAGGGAAATGTTTAAAAAAATTAACATCATGACGGTACCTTGCCAATATATATATTAAAATATTATGTATGTTAGAAAAACCTACATCTTTTCAGCAAGATTAGTGAGAGGCATAATTTTAACACTAGAAATAGGAACAAATTAATTCAACCACGTTTCAGATTGTCAAAAGTACACACTTCTTTTATGGGGTACTGTGTTAAATCTTATAATAAAATACCATTAGATATTCTTCAACTAAATGAGAAGAAATTTAAAACATGCATTAAACGCACACTATGTAGACAAGCATATTATAAGTTGGATGATTATATCGTAGATAAAGATGCTTGGCTTAATGCTGGTCCTGCTCCACAACAACTTGGGCTCACTTGTTAGAATTTTTAATATTTGGAAGTAATGCTTCCCCCGTTTTTATTTTTTGTTTTGACATTACATTCTTATCGTTTATTTTTTCAAGTTTTAGTTGTTCAATAGGTAACGACGATTTTCCTTTTGCTAGTAAAATTTTATTAATCATTGAAATACATTGCAAGCTATAGTTTTGTATAATTTAAAAGCATTTTTTTATTTTTGTAAATGTGAGTACCATGGAGCCGTTTATTATGTTATGATGTATGTTGACTTAAAAAAAGTCTGGCAGTTGAGAGTATGTCATGCTCACTTAAATGTCTCGCTGCGCAGCGCGGCACGTGTGTTGGATCATTCGGTTCCCTACAAAGTGGTTGAGCTGGATGGTGCTGATCCACGCGTCATGTTCGTGAACGGGCGCCATCAGTTGAGGCTGGTCATCTCTTAACTGCCAGGGCTTATTTTGTAATTTATTATTCTTATATTTTGAATTGTTTTTTTTTAATATTTTTTTTTTGTTTTTTACATTGTTCTCACATAATTATAGAAGCGACAAGAATAATGTACCCAGGATTTTGTAATATCTTGATTTAAAAGAGTGTCCTTGGAGTTTCTTGATAGAGATCTACGTTTTGGAATGGGCAAATAGCTTCCACTTTCTGACTAACTGACCGGCTCTTTGACAATTCAAAAGTGCCTGTAAATGGTTTAATTAAAATTATAAATGCTTTGAGTTTGAGTTTGAGTCCGTAGTTCTCCTGGCTTATCTCCGTAGATTGGCCACTGTGACCAAAATCGGTCGGGAGGATTATTAATATTTCTATTTCTTTATTTATTCGTTTTATTTATTTATACGTTTTATATTGTTCGTTGTTCGTGTTGTATTTTAATTTAAATTGTATGGATGTATGAATCAAGTTATCTCAACTAAATGATTTATAGTTTATTTTTTTATTCCTTTTATTATTTATATACAAACAGTAAAATACATAAAGGGAATAATTATAATATAGGCACAGGGTCAAATTAAGTTAGCTAGCAAAACTCTGCAGACGTGACGGGTATCAATAACTAAATATGATACTTAATACAAAAAATTAATTAATTTGATGATTTTTGTTAATGTGGGGATGGACTTCAGTATGTTTAGTCATTTGAAATACTTATCAGTTTTTTTTTTGTGTAAACTATGCAGACGTAATGGGTATCAAATTTTACATTATTGTATGTAAAATTTGATACCCATTACGTCTGCAGAGTTTCGCTAGCTAATTTAATTTGAACCTGTATAATGAAGTAATAAAAATTGAAAAAAATTATAAAAATGTTTTTTTTTGAAAATTTTGCGTACTTACAAAATGAAGTTTTATTTAGTAAACTAGCTGCGCCCGCAGTTTACCCCGCGTAAGTCTCGATCCCGTGGGAATATCAGGATAAAAAGTAGCCTATATGTTAATCCAGGGTGTCAGCTACCTCCATACAAAATTTTATCAAAATTGGTCCAGCCGTTTGAGCGTGAAGAAGTAACAAACACACACACACTCAGAAACACAAACTTTTGCCTTTATAATATTGTGTGCTTAATGATTTGTTATAAAGAAAAACAATATCTACCGACTTAGTTTGTATGTCAAAATTCATTTATTACTAAATTTATTTTTAAGTTCTTTGTATGTTCGCAAATAAGTGAAATCCTTATAATTTCTTATTGAGAAATAAATTTCTTTACCCATATTAATCTGCTTTATATCTAACGATGCATGAAGTGGCCAAAACATGAATATCTCAGGATTTAGTTGATCGTTTACAAAAATAACATTCAGTACCAAACATAATTGAAAAGCATCGACTTTCGAAACCGTTGCACACGTAAAATTGTTTTTGTTATCCCCCAAAGTCGTAATTTTATTATTACTTCTTGTACCGCACCTAATCTTTTAATCAATTTTTAAAACCATGGTCATGCATAGCAGCTTGAGGATTGAAATATACATTCTAATGGCCTCCCAAAAGGGCTTAAGGGGGATGCGCTAAGGTAGCCCGCGAAATTCAAATTTTCTTACGTTTTTTGCAATTTGCAGGTCAGTAACAGGTTGTATGTTGATCTAATTAGGATTCGCGGCCGTAACAAACATGGCTTTACAGAATTATAATCATTTAATCAGCATTACAACTCTCCGAGTACAAAAAATCCTACTGAAAGATTATTTCTGTAATAATCATTCAGTAGGATTTTTTGTAGAGAGTTAGTTGTATTGCCGATTCTAATGATTATAATCCTGTAAAGCCATATTTGTTACGGCCGCGAATCATATTTAAATCAACATACAACCTGTTACTGATCTGCAAATTGCAAAAAACCTAATAAAATGTGAATTTTGCTGGCTACCTTAGCGCATCCCCCTTAAAGGCGAATTATTTCGGAACTATGCTCTAATTAGTTTCCCTATCAGCCCCAATTGAACGTAAGAAAGTTAGATACGCATTTGAGTCTATGTTTATTTATTTCTGTAGTTGCAAAATGGCTCTCATGAGATCGCAAATAGAGACAGGTATGGGAAGAAAGTGGTCCGCCCGCGTGCTGTAACAGATTCAAACCGGTCGGCCCGATAAGAATGTAAGTAGTACTACAGTATCGTAGAGTCTACGATCGTCGTCAATTGGGCTCATCGTATCGACACGAACTAATACGAGAATTGTGTGGTAAAAATGTTAACCAGGTCATCAAGGTCATTGGCGGATACGGGGGGGAACATGCGGCCCACGGCCCTCAAAAGACCCAGGAATTTCATACTTTTGACACAACTCTTCGATTCAATTCTGCACCAGTTTTACACGGCATACAAACAGGTCACATCAAGACTACTTCTCAGTTAATAATATAACAAGCATGCACTTAATCACTAGCAAGCAACCCACCTCGTAACCATGTCCACTTGGGACCTTGAACTGAACATAAATCCTTAAAAATGCAAATTATTACTCTTTAATAAACGTATTTTCTTTCTTTCTTTTCGTTTTCTTCTTTGGTTGAATTCTTAAAAACGCTGAACACGTAATTTTCCGTCAAGCAATAGGCTATAAATACCTACCAATGTTCATAGTTACCTCAAGGGATACATTTGCAAACATCCTGAAGCACGTCTTCTTTGTTTTCTGACCAGAAAATTGCCGAATTTCTATAGCTGAACCCGCCAGAACAAGGGTGCGGGTTTGACCGCACGTCAGTGGTATCAAGCTAAGCTGGCCTCGCATTCTATTAAAACTCCATTCAACGCTAGGCCAGCTCAAGGTCAAAGTGTTACGTAGGTACTACTGTACAATTGAGAACATTTTTCAATCAGTAACCGTTAACATTAGGTGGATGGTCCCTCACGCCTATTGTCATCTGCAAGACAGCAAGACCAGAGGCATCCCAGATCAATGACCTAAAAACCTATGGACTTGCCATACCTACAGAGTTAGCGTGCATATCTACAAAAATCGGGCACTTAAAATGGCTACCTTTTTTGGCTGTAACTGCGAGTGCAAGAGAGCAAATATTTAGATGTCTCTCTTTTCATATGCAGCTCATGCTTAGTTAGAAAGAAACAAAACGCTTTATGACATGTCTGTGTCGATATGATAGATATTTGTATAACTATTCTGATATAAATGTCCCAGATGCATTGCCATTCTAAAGGCATAACTGAAATATGACATGTGCCTGTATCACACTTTCCAGCATGATCTAATTTATGATGCTGAATGATCTTCGCCTAAAGCAAAATAGGTACATTTTCAGATGACCCCTGAACGGTCGATGACCTTAGATTTGCGTGTAATAACAAAGTATTTGAGTAGGTATATTTAGAGGTTGCAGTATGTCAATATGACAAGGTGAAAAATCTCAACCATGTTCGAAGGAAAACAAATATTATGTGACTATATTTGCAAGTTTTTGACCATGATGGTAGCATCTGCGTTCAAGATCATAAACTTCGAATACCTGGCTGGTCAATATTACGGTAGTCGCAGTGGCAAAGCTTTAGGATTCTGCGCTACGTGCCACGGATTAAAAAAAACCGGCCAAGTGCAAGTCGGACTCGCGCACGAAGGGTTCCGTACCATTATCTATAAAAGCAGCAAAAAAAATCACTCAATACTCAATACTCAATACTTTATTGCATTCCACATGTAGTACTTAGGTGGTAAAACTTAAAATTAGATCACATGGACCCTGTCGGGCACAGCAAATAAGTGAGTTAGGAGAGAGGAAGCACTTGTAAATTATAATTATTATACAGTAGGTAGGTAATTTCTAAGATAAACTAATAGTAGGTATTTATAATATAGAATATAAATAGGTATCTATTTGGAGATCTTGTAATAATTAATAAATATAATATAAATATTTAATTTTGACTACTAAAATTATGACTTTATATGTATATCACTTAAATATTCATTTAATGAGTAGTAGCTTTTCTTTAACAAAAAATCTCTTAGTTTTTTTAGAAATGTGTGAGTTTTTTCTTCGTTTTTTATTGATCCGGGTAGTTTATTATATACTTTAATGGACATTACATAGGGACTTTTTGAGTGCATTTTTAGTCGAGAACTTGGTATGTTTAGCCTAGATCGGTGTCTGAGTAGATAGCGCGACTGGATGTCTTCACGTTTTGAGTAGAACTCGTGATGTTTTCGCACAAATTTGCATGTTTCTAAGATATATATACACGGAAGGGTTAAAATATTGTGTTTTTGAAAGAAAGGTTTACAACTATCGGTTTGCTCAATGTTTACCAGGATTCTGACCAATTTCTTTTGCAGCGTGAACAGTATTTGTGCATCTGTACTGTTTCCCCAAAGAGTGACACCATAGCTAAGCCATGCATAGGCATAAGCATAGTAGGTGGTGAGGGCTGTCTGAAAATTGGTGGTCTTTTTTATTTCACGGAGGGCGTATGAGAATTTAGAAATCTTTGAGTGAGTTTTCTGTATGTGTGATTTCCAGTTTACGTGTGTGTCTATAACTAGTCCGAGTAATGTAAATTCGTTAACAGTTTCTAATTTTGAGCCATTGAACGTAAAATCTAAAGTTAAAGGAGTTTTTTGGTAAGGGTGAAAAGTTATTAATTTTGTTTTGGAGTAGTTTATCTCGAGGTTATGCTCGTTCATCCAATTGCAAGTTTTTGTAAGAATGGAATTAAGGGTTTTTTCTATATTTGCATTGTCTTGGCATGAGACTAATATGGATATATCGTCGGCGAATAGGACACATGGCCCTTCTATGATTTTAGGTAGGTCATTAATATATATTAAAAATAAAAGGCATCCTATTACGCTTCCTTGAGGGATTGAGGCGTTAATTGTTTTACTATGTGATCGGATTTGTTTAATTTCATTATTTTTATGGTCAAAGTATTCTAGTTCTACTAATTGTTCCCTATTCTTTAGATAGGACGTTAGACGTTTATCACGTTTTTTGTATGGGAGCCCCCCCCTAAATATTTGTTTTATTTTAATTTAATTATTTATTTATAAATTGAATATTCACCGCGTCCGCGTCTACCTGTTGCCGTTATCAATATCGAGCAAAAACGAGCAAATCACGTTTGTTGTATGGGGGCTCCCTTAAATATTTATTTTA
Organism: Tiliacea citrago; assembly: GCA_963921375.1. Taxonomy (NCBI): domain Eukaryota; kingdom Metazoa; phylum Arthropoda; class Insecta; order Lepidoptera; family Noctuidae; genus Tiliacea; species Tiliacea citrago. The sequence continues at coordinate 12,845,550 of OY992807.1, read as the reverse complement.
ATCTGTTTTTTAGTATTTATTGTTATAGCGGCAACAGAAATACATCATCTGTGAAAATTTCAACTGTCTAACTATCACGATTCATGAGATACAGCCTGGTGACAGACGGCGGAGCCTTAGTAATAGGGTTTCCGTTTTACCCTTTGGGTATGGAACCCTAAAAAGAGTGTCCATGGGTTTATTGCCCATTTTTTTCCATAGTAGGTAATCTACTAGAAACCTAACTACGCTTTGGATTGAAAACTTATAGCTTCATCTTTCTCTCTGACCGCCTCCTTGACAATTCAAAAGTGCCTGTAATTAGCTTAATCTAAATAAATGCTTTGCGTTTGAGTTGAGTTTATTTGTATGGCCTACAGATAATTTGTTCCGTGTCTGCGGTTTTGTGCATTCTTTTATTTATGTTTGCAAATCAGAAATGTGATCCAGAAAACAAAAATGTTGCATTTCTCCAGTCCAGATACAGGAGAAATGCAACATTATTGTTTCAAGCATGGCAGTAGGGCTTTATCTTTACGGTAAAGATAAAGCCGTAAATAATTTACCCAACTACACGACAAATAAGATGCAAAACCTACAAAAAAGGTATAACAAGAACTCAAGACTGATGTGTTTGCTAAACACTTGATTTTTCGGAGCTAGCTTCTTGACGTCCTTAGTAAGCAAAAACGATACTTAAACAAAATAACGTGGGACCAATTATGTACCTACGCAGACTACAAAAGAATAATAATTTTTCTTAGTTAGATACTTAATAAAAAATAAAAAATACATTTATTTCAGACAAAAAAGTCAGTAACTAAAGTAAAAAGAAAAAAACTAGACACACCCCTGCACAGTAGGCTCATCGGTCTCGCAACACATGGAGTTCAGTGAACCTACTGAGCAGAACAGTATCGGTTCTCTCGCCAATCATCCTTAGGACGCTATATTCGGGCTCCCCCGTGCTCGTCGCACCAGCGACGCCACTTTTTTACGCATAATAGCGTAGAAGTCATCTAGGCTTTTTGTGTAAAGTTTGCCTACAGGCCGCACGTGTAGAATGTCTGGCAGAATGCCCTGAACATTGTTATTTTAACAGGAGCAGTACACCGAGCGAACCTGTGTGCCAACATATTACCACGCACCGACAACGCCCTGCGCTCCCTCTCAATGTCTAATGCCAGACGTATGCAATAACAAACACACAACACCCTGTGGAGACAGTTGCTGAAGAACCTGCGAACGGTGAAGGAAAACATCCTAAGGAAACCGTCATCAGTGTGTCCTAGAACCAAAAAATCGAAGACATGTGTTGTCATTAACCAACCCGCATTGTGCCCGCGTGGTGGATTACAGCCCATTTCCTCTCACAGAGAGGTCTGTATCCCAGCAGTGCATTATAGTATGCATCTACATCGCCACATGCGAACTACGCGTCACACTGACGTCACGCGAAATCCTGCATTGCGCAAGCAGAGTTTACCGCGCAACTAGCATATATACAACGTCCCGACATCAACCGTCGGGCAGTAGCCCACCAGACACAACACCCGTCCGGTCGGAAGATCCTTCCTTTCCTATGGAGAATGACTGAACTTTACACCCTGTTCCTCATAACTCTAAAATAGCCTGATTAGGCTAAGAATGTCCTTCCTTTTGCAGTCGATAAAAAAAATTAATACTGTGGCTCTAAAGAAAATGTGGGTACTATAATACCAGCTAGCTTTCCACAGACGTAAAATGACCAGGAAATGCTTCGATCTACTGACCTTAATACAGTATACGTAAAAACGTTATAGCTCAGAGTAAATTAGACATAATCGCTATATTGTGACGTTTTTGTTTTATGCGATTTGTTTCGAGTTATGATGTTGATGATAGAAAACTTCGATAACATGGTGATAAATGATAATGTTAGATGATGTATTTCTGTAACTAGGTTTGTATGTACAAACACTTTTACACGTCAATCATATTTTAAAAACTAGATGAGGTCGTAGGCAAAAGCTCTCTTAGTTCCGGTGGAGTGTTAGCCATTTTACACAAAACAGGTGTCATACAACGATGCCCCTTTTGTTCCGTAAGAATGAAATTACTTGAATGTTAACCGAGAGTCTTATCACGGAACCCTTATTTGTTTCTCAAATCACTATTCTTGACTGTACATGGTGTTTTCTCTTCTTCGTCCACTTTTTGATGACGTCCGATCGCGAAATTGTCTGAGAATGTTCTACAAATCGTGTTGCTTGTAAGAAACTTGAATATTCTCCTGTGAGAGCACAGTGCATAGTAGTCTGTAACTCTGTAGTAATACTGAGGTCCTAGACAAATGGCATTCGCTTCGGAGCGATTATATTTCTACAATCGCTATCGTTATATCACTCTTTGAGAAGCTTTATCGCTAGTTTTCGATTCGAATTCCTTCATACGTATCGAAAACTAGCGATAACGCTTGTCAAAAAGTGCCACTTGGCTACGCATCTGTAAGGAAGTTATCGTTCGACGCTGTCGATTCGATTCATGGAATCGAATGATGATAACATTGTCTAGCTAATTTCTATTCGTTGACGTATACGATCACGTGACATTTCGATAGCTTATGTCAACCCCATACATTTTGTGGCTTTTCTACTAGCGTCATCGTTAATCGAATGTTACTTTACCTAGGCCCTCTGGCTGTCAGACTTTTGTGCTTCTGACTACCTGTAACGACTGTCCAAGATTTACGAATGACAGCCGGGACCAAGGATCGCGATATGTAATGGATGGTCACCCATCCACGAACCGACCGCTGCAAGCGTAGCTTATATATTATCTTCGACAAACCCGTGCGGCTGTTATAATTCAGCCACGAGCCCCCCGTTGAATAACTTTTTAAATAAGCATGACTGTGGTTGTGTGTTTAGGCTCCTACAGACTGGCGCGATATCGCGGGCGCGACAGGCATCGTGACCCTTGTCGCGCCCGCGATATCGCACCAGTCTCTACGAGCGTTCAGGTCGTTTACCTACCTAATAAAATCCTAAGGAATCGATTTCAAGTCAATTAAGTAACGAGCACTTAATCGAATGTTTGATTGAAAAATGTTTGATGATGAACTGCATCAATGTTTACATGCCAAAATGGTAGAATGTACAAGGATTCTTTAATAATAATGTAACCACCTTATTGTAAATACCTACATTCTGAGAAAATAAATGAATATTCTATTCTATTCGAATCAGATTATTAACTCCAGAGCGCGTATTTTAAGTTTAATACAGTCGGGATAATTAATAATTTAAATACATTACACATCACATCATTCTTTTTTTTTTCTTTCATTCTTTTTTTTCATTCATTTTTTTTATTGTTTGTCAAATTGACACCTCTTTTTTTTTTGGGTAGCAAATTATCAAATAACTTCTCCCGCCCTGGGCGGAGCGGGAGGAGTGTCAGACTTTTACAGACTAAAACCCACCCGGGTTCCTTCCGTTGCCTGTGTGCCAGGGCCACGATATCCCTTTCGGACAAACTCGCAACCCTGGCAGGCATTAGTCCTAACGGACCCCGTCAGTTGGTGCTGACATCTCTTTGGAACACAACGCGCCATCGACCCGGGCCTGGACCTTATCGGACGGCGAGCAAACCATCGCTCACCATCCACAGGCCCGCGCGTACGGTGGCCGGAAATCGGCTTGCGACTCCCGACGCCCAGGGCGTCTCCTGCGGCGACTAGGGGCGTGAGGGCGCGAACCCTGCCTCTTCCACACGCGTTCCGCCTCCTCCATCGCGAGCATTACTGCTTCGCAGAAGGAGGTGACGGCCTCCCATGCACTCTCGCTCCGAACCATGGCCTGAACCAGGGCTAGACGCGAGAGATCGCCGCCGCCGATCGCCTCCGTGAGGACACGGCGGTGCCGCCCAAGCCGGGCAGACGTCCACCGTATGCACCACCGTGTCCTCCGGGCGATCCACACAGTGGTGACACCCGGGCGTTTCCTGAACCTGGCCTAGGTACCTGAACTCTGCTTTTCTATTTGCTAGACTGAAATTACATTTGGTGTCGACATAAAAATAACCTAGTATATCCTCTAGTTACCGAGTGACTCTCACCAAGGACCACTCAATCATTCCCTACAGGAGGACCTTTAACTGTTGTCGTGTTGTCGCTGTAATAATAATTATTTATCGTGTTATTTAAAAAAATAACCGGCCAAGTGCGTGTCGAACCACGCACAATGAAGGGTTCCGTAGTTAGGATGAATTTATCCCAAAAACAAACATAACATTGTAGTTGAAAGACATGCTCTCCCATACATCGATATACGTTTCGGTCAATTCTTCAATTGCAAATTTAAGTTGGTGGACTCATTAACTAGTAAACCCTACTTAGCTGTGATAGTTTTCCTTTTAATTTCGTTATATATACTACTGCCATGATTTTTTTCACATATCCCAACCCAACCATTTAGCTGGCAGGGGGGACACTCTTGACTCTAACAAAAAATAGCACTTTAAAGCTTAATATTACGCAAACGGATCTCAGAATTGAAAAATGCTTTTCACAGACCGTCAATATTTTTAAACGTCCTATCCAACGTTACCTCACATCATGTATTAGATGAGAAAAAAAAAAATCGTCCCCGTTTTACGTGTAAGGGAGGTACCCTAAAAAAATGTTTTTCATGTTTTTATTTTAAGACTTTTTCGGCGTGATTAATATGTACACCCGTGCCAAATTACAGCTTTCTAGAACTAAGTGTCTCTGAGCTAAGCCAGGGACAGACGGACGGACGTGCAGACAGACAGACAGATGGACATGGCGAAACTATAAGGGTTCCTTGTTTACTACGGAACCCTAAAAAGGCCGATCGCAGCATTCGCAGCTGTCATTTTGGGCTAGCAAATTAAAAATCAGAGTGAATAATTACAGGCAATTTAAGTTGGTAGTCAATTTGGTAAACAGGTAATTCCCTGACAGCTGACTTTACGTAAGTACGCATAAATAGTTTATTTACCAATTTAAAAGAGAGTAAAAGCGTTAACGGATTAATTAAAGACATTTTCTGATGTAATTAAGATTGGTTTCGTTTTAATTAACAAGAGAGATTAAAAATACTCGCTTTCTACACTTCACAGATCTATTATTTTTATTTAGTTAACACGCGATCTTGTTAGGGACAGATTTGCGCTTTAACATCATAGAAAGAAAAGATAAAGAAAAATAATTTCATTCGTCACAGAAACACGTCCTTAAAAAAAACCAGCCAAGTGCGAGTCAGACTCGCGCACGAAGGGTTCCGTACCATTATCTATAACAATGGCAAAAAAATCACGTTTGTTGTATGGGAGCCCTTAAATGTTTGTTTTATTTTAATTTAATTATTTATTTTTAAAGTGAATATATAATTAAATATTCTGTGAACATTTCAAGCATCTACCTGTTGCCGTTATCAATATCGAGCAAAAACGAGCAAAAAAATCGCATTTGTTGTATGGGAGCCACCTTAAATATTTAGTTTGTTCTGTTTTTTTAGAATTTGTTGTAATAGCGGCAACAGAAATACATCATCTGTGAAAAATTCAACTGTCTAACTATCACCGTTCATGAGATACAGCCTGGTGACAGATGGGCAGACAGACAGACGGCGCGGCGGCGGAGCCTTATTAATAGGGTTCCCGTTTTACCCTTTGGGTACGGAACCCTAAAAAACATAATTAACTCGAGGAAGTAAACAAAAAAATTAAACAAAACAGATCTACATAAATAATCACGAGAATAGAATAGAATACTCTTTATTATGTACACCATAAAAATAACAGATATAAATGTTGAAATTTTACATAGGGTGACACAATGGGCGGTCTTGTCGCTAAAAGCGATCTTTTACAGACAACCTTTGGATGGATTAAAAAGAGAAGGAGAGACAGTACTGCAGGTAGTCAGTGGTGTACTATTTACATGTACAATAAATACAAAGCATAACTTATCTATAATATATATATACAATATACAATAATACACATGAAACAAGAGCAAGGAACCGTATTCTGTAATAATGCTGTTGCACGAGCACAAAAACAAACAGTCGGCAGCTGCACGTCATGGCTGGACAAGGAGACTTCCACTCAGCATGATGCTGTGCTTTAGATCCAAGATAGGAATGCTAGGAAGTATGCTGGTCAAGCTCCATAGGACAATCTAGAGTCTAGACAAAATCTAACTGGTTGCTATTATAATTAGTATCCTACTATAATCTATTAGAGAGCGAGATGCTCGCAATAGTGCCAGTATTATAATTGTTTAATACAATTAAATAAAAGAAGCTAAATTAATTACATTTTGTAACCTTCATTAAGTGTAAAAAAACTTTTTACAAAAAACTAAGAACCGACTACCAAAAATAACACTACAAAGTGAAAAATGCCTCAGGCATTAAGTCCGCCTTTGTACAGTGTAGTTTTTACTTGTGCATAAAGTTTTAATAAATAAATAAATAATAAAAATAACTTTAATATCGGAAGTCGGTGTCTTTGGATCTGTATTTGAGTTTTTTTCCACCGACTTTCGAAATTAAAGTTATTTTTCACTTTGTAGTGTTATTTTTAGTAGTCGGTTCTAATTTTTTTCTAAAAAGTTTTTTTTATTTTTAACTTTTTAGTGGGTCAGTTTTGAATTTATCTAAGTTAGAATAGCCTAATGTTAAGTGCTCATCACCTTTTACAAAATATTTCTTTTCCCGATGCTGGGACGTCGATTGTTGAGTTCTCCTGGTAAGAACCAGGAGAACTGCCACTCACCATATGCATAGTGACGAGCATAAATTGCTTAATCGCAACCCGTTAAATAGGGGTACTCATTATTATATTGTTCCGGTGGCCATATGTGGTCTCTATAATCAGTTCCACCTCACCAAATGGTGCTTTCCGAGAGAAAATACACGAGTTACTATAAAAAATACCGAAATCGCTATAGGTTTGCCTATAAAATTTGAGGGTTTCCCTCGATTTCCATGAGATCCCCTCATCTGATTCTGATTTGGTGGCAATGGGACCACCTCGGGAGTATACCCTTTCAAACAAAAAAAAAAATTTCAAAATCGGTCCATAATTACCGGAGAAATCACGTAACAAACATACAAAAAAAAAAAAAAAACATACCGCCGAATTGTGAACCTCCTCCTTTTTGGAAGTCGCTTAAAAATAGATAAGAAACAATTTTAGTTAAGAAAAAAACCTGTAAATAAAGTTTCATGATCTTTGACAGTTGTTACGGGTCGTCAGGAGCCCAAAAGTCTGACAACCAGTCTTACCAAGGGATATCGTGTTACCCAATAACTGGGTTGTGGAGGTCAGATAGGCAGTCGCTCCATGTAAAATACTGGTATTCAGCTGCATCCGGTTAAAGTAGAAGCCGACCCCAACATAGTTGGGAAAAGACTAGGCAGATGATGAGTGGGTACCTACCTAGCAAAAAATATATTATGCATTAATAGAACAAACCAAACATCAAACTGAATCAAACATGTTTTTGCTACTATATTAGGCCTGCCATCAGAGTGTCATCCAACTCTGCACTTCTGCAGACAGTACAACAGTGAGTGAGCTCGACGTTCATACAAATTTAAACTTCAGCTTAAATAATTTTCCTATTAAAATTTTCCCGCTGTTACTTTGCTAAAATAATTAAGCGACTTGTCACATCGAGTGACCATTTCGCTATCAAAAATAATATTATAAGCCTATTAATCCAGACTCCGGCTTTTTGCCAGTCGTTTATGACATATATTTTGTTGCCTCCTATACAAGCCGCGGTAACGAAACCATAGCGACTTCTAATTCGACGCCAACGCCATCTAGTTACATTTTCGGAAGCTTTTTATTTTATTCGAAGATACATGTTTTTTTTTAAACGGACTATGGCAAGTAGTTATATAGCCTATGAAAATCTGCTATACCAAACTGATCTTAGCTTTGTCTCTGAGATAAGTTGTCATCTCAGAGACAAAGCTAAGATCCCTTGGAAGCTTCTGGTTTTGCGGATTTCCAAGATAGCTTGTGATTAAGAAATTTCATGTTTATCAGTTTCCTCTGGCTCTCTGTGGGAGTGACAGGAAGTGACAGCTTGAGCATGGAATAAGTACCTAAGTACTATGTAGACTGTAAGTAGAAGGGCTCGAATTTTGACCAGTGGCGACCACTAATAATACTAAAACGTAATGAGTAGGTTTTATTGTTATTCAAATAAATATTTCAGTATTTAGCTTTTTATATTTTGAGGTTAACTTCTGTCGCTGCTCAGTTGCTTATTACCAAGGTGAGATGTCAGATGTTACACATGATAGGCAATTACTGTAAGATTCACTCTTTTTTTAGGGTTCGGTACTTCAAAAGGGAAAAACGGAACCCTTATAGGATCACTTCGTTATCCGTCTGTATGTCAAGACCCTTTTTCTCAAGAACAAGTGGAGATATAAAGTTGAAATTAATATCAAATACCTAGGTCTACGGTCCCTAAAGTTAGCTAAGGTAAAGCTCTAAAAATATCAAGCTCCTACGGCAACGCAATACAAAAAATACGGCCATATAAGCGATATATTTATAGACTCTCAAATAAATCAAAACCGGGTGGGTACTTCCCGTTGACCTAGAATCATGAAATTGGGCAAGAAGCAAGGTCTCACAGCACATGTAAAAGAAAAAGTCCCAAAATCGTTACCTTTGTAGTTAACATAACTACAAAGGTAACGATTTTCGGACTTTTTACGGACATAAAAAAATATTTTTTGCGATTACAAACTTACATTTGCTGTTGGAAAATTGACCGTGGCGTATATCGAAGTATCGCAGAACATGTTTTTGAACTACAATGTTAAGTTTGTTTTTGGGATAAATTCATCCCAACTACAAAACTCTTCATTGTGCGTGGCCCACGCACATGGCCGGTTTCTTTTATCCTCTGAAAAGATCAGGAAAAAAAAATAACACGTATTTTTTTTTCTGAAGATGTATTTATGGTTTATTATAATCAGAAAATGAAAATCGTCATCATTTCAGCCAACCACTGCTGGTCTCCCAAGCGAATAATAATCTATTGTTGATCTCTAATAATAATCTTTAAATTGGTTTCAGCTCTCACTCCAACCAATCGATCCTCCAAATAAGTCGGTCTGACCGTTGGAGAAATTGCCAATCAATTTACTGATTCAGTATTTAAATTAAACAACGTGCAGCCTACTTAATTGAATAATTTTGATTCGCTATGAGAACTATTGTTCCATCATCTTTGATAACTTTTTCTGTCTTGTTGGATTAGTGGATGCAAGTGCCTTTGCTGAACCTAAAAAGTGCACGTTAGGGATTTCTCAGTAGCCCGGAGTCTGGATTTGTGCCCGGTTGACGGCCATAGGCTCGCCCCCTATTACATGGGACCTAAACATAACTGTCGAAATGTGGGTGTACTATTTATGTACGTATACATGTACCTTAGCGGATTACAGGCGTGATGGTACTTATATTATAACTTTTTAGGGTTCCGTACCCAAAGGGTAAAACGGGAACCCTATTACTAAGGCTCCGCCGTCTGTCTGTCTGTCTGTATCTCATGAACCGTGATAGCTAGACAATTGAAATTTTCACAGATGATGTATTTCTGTTGCCGCTATAACAACAATTACTGAAAAACAGAATAAAATAAATATTTAAGGGGGCTCCCATACAACAAACATGATTTTATTGCTCGTTTTCGCTCGATATTGATAACGGCAACAGGTAGAGTGTAGACGCTTGAAATATTCACAGAATATTTATTTATTATATTCACTTTAAAGTTAAATAATTAAATAAAAATAAAACAAATATTTAAGGGGGGCTCCCATACAACAAACATGATTTTTTGCCCATTTTTATAGATAATGGTACGGAACCCTTCGTGCGCGCGTCCTACTCGCACTTGGCCGGTTTTTTCTACTACTGCAAAGACTGGAGTACATTTTGATTGGCAACATTTAAATTATTTTTGGATATCGTAATAACCTAATAACCTGGGGGCGCATTTGTCTGAATTTCTTAATGAATCTGGGGCCTATTTGGCACACGTACACGGCATACTATTAAATGCTATTAAATATTATACAATACTATTTTCATTATACTTACATACTGCTGTGGTTCAAAAACGAAAAGACAATTCAAGGTTAAAATATTATACAGACACCAAGATGGTAGTGGAACTCACAGCTCCGTGGAGGGTATTTCATTGCACATTTCCAAAATCTTCAAGCAACAGCAGTGAGTTCCACTACCATCTTGGTGTCTGTATAATATTTTAACCTTGACTTTCAGTTGTTCCGTTATCAGAGAAAAAGAAGTCTGATTGAGGGGACATTTTAGTATTATATGGAATAACAAAGTCATTGAAATTACCATCAAGACTGTTCAGTGTGGCTTTTAGCGGAAATATGCTAATTACGTTCTAATTTGACACTTTGCGTGCTTCAGTCAAAGGACATGCTTCTTTATACATGGTTAATGGCACATACAAATGCCTTTATTTTACAAATGAATGTCAGGCTCACGTCAACGTGATATCAAAGTATCAAAAGCCGTGTCATGCCGTGATGGAGCCATCAATGCTAACAATTAGAACGAGATGGATGCTGCTGGCTTTTTTGGAAGCCTTATAGCTTGTCGAATTGAACAATGTTAACAAATGAGAGATCATGGGGTTCTGATTTCATTTCCATTGGTCCTAATCAAGTACAAAATAAAGATAATCTCACCATACATGAAAACCTTTTTTTGGGGCAGTCGTGTAAAAATCCAATAACAATCAGAAATACATTACGCCCGTGATTCACTCGAATATCGAATAACTTCAGGTAGAGTAAATTATAGTATTAAGGCGCAGATATATGATTTTAGTGACTTTTAAATTTATTACTACGCCTTAGTTTATTGCAAGTAAGTTATGCAAAAAATGTATGTTAAACAAGAACGCATAATCATCAATTCTATATTTGAATATTTAAGTATTGCAGTAAAATACTTTATGAAATAAATTCAGGAAGTAATGTCTACCCAAAGCATAAAAAACGATATTTCTTTCGAACTACTTAAGATATTTTCATGATTTTTTTGTATGAGCAGACTATTTTATTGTCTATAATTCTATCTGTGATTTTTTTTAATATTTATATTTTCGTTACTCAAAATATATATTCCATATGAAACCGAACGGCGCGGCGGCGCGGGCCTGACCGCAATGCGCATTTCTATGACCAAGGTCAACGGCAATTACCCGACCCTTAACTATACATATACTAAGTCCAAGATGTCATTGTGTCCACATAAGTAAAAGTGTTGGATCAAATTGATGTCATGTTCAACACAGCTGTTAAATAGTTATGAAATCTTTTAACGGTCTATTGTTAGTCTTATTTATGTCAGAGTTCTTCCGGTTCAGTGAAGGCCCAAATCAGTTTATTTTAAATTGTACTGTACGTATTTCCAGTTGTTTCCCTTCTTTTTTCTTTGGTATTGATAAGATAAAATATCTCATCGTCAGTCTCCTGCCCTTTTTAGGGTGCCCTAATCAACAAGGAACCCTTATAGTTTCGCCATGTCCGTCTGTCTGTCTATCTGTCTGTCCCCGGCTTAGCTCAGAGACTCTTAGTACTATAAAGCTGTAATTTGGCATGGACATACATATTAATGTGTTCCGTGTGGTCCCGGATTTAAAGAATAGCACCATCCCATTTCTCCCCGTGGGTGTCGTAAAAGGCGACTAAGGGACTTACTAGAGAATGTTCAGCAGCGTTCTCTATGCATTTTAACATCAAACTGCGATCGCCAACCCGCCTGCCAAGCGTGGCGATTATGGCAACCCTCCCCTTCTTAGGGGAGGCTTATGTCCAGCAGTGGACGTCTTTCGGCTGAAACGACGACACATTAATCACGCCGACAAAGTGGTATAATAAAATACTGAAAAAAAAATGTTTAAAGGTCTCCCTTACACGTAAAGTGGGGGTGATATTTTTTTTCTCGTCTATGCCATGATGTGGGGAACCAGTGATATGGCTAACGTTATCTAAACAAGACAAAAGAAAAATAAAAAAGATCTTCTTTGGGGTCAACGACCGCTGGTACCTAATTGAAAGTGTATGAGTTGAGAAAATCTGTTTTTTCTTTGTTTTGTCATGTTTTATATTGATACCATCAAATCTGCGAAGATAACGTAAAAAAAAAACCGGCCAAATGAAAGTCGGACTCGATGTACTCGAATAACTGATTTTACCTGCGGCTGTTGACCCTAAAAAAACCTCATCAAATTATAGTAGATTGTTGCATCGCACGAGTGGTATGTTAACACGAGTACATTAGCACGAGTGCATTAATTATTCACTATAGCAAGGTGCGTAATCTACTTGTCTTTCAACTACCTACCGTGATAAAATATACCTACCCAAAATAAAAACTAGTCCAAAAACCAAGTTGGTTTTATTCAGCCGATTTTTATTTTCAGCCAGTATCCTTTTGATCTAATGCATTCCTACAATTTATATTAAACTTGTCATATTAAACCTCTGTAGTAAATTTATATCTCAATAAAAAATAAAAAACAGTGCATTATTGAAAAACTGTGCAACGATGAGATTTCATATAATATTTCTGCACTGTTTTGGTTCTAAGCAAAAATACGTCGTAAATACGAAAGAATTTTTTTTTTTTGTTTTATCAAGTTTTGATATTGATACCCATCACGTCTGGGGAGTTTCGCTAGCTAATTTAATTTGACCCTATATGTACAAGGATAAATTAAAATAACTGAAAACCTCTTAGGGGTTATTATGATCAACATTTAACCCTGAAATCGCGCAAAAACATCAGCTGTTCCCCAGTTTGTCGAGTTAGCGTTCCTCTAGCTTTCTGTGGGAGTGATTTCGTGAAAAGGGACGGAGGAAGTGACAGCTTGAGCATGGAATAAGTAAGTACTTTTAATAGCATGGAATTAGTAAGTACTTTATAATAGTATGGAATTAGTGTACTCAAGGAATTAGTAAGTACCATATAAATTATATGTAGAGGGGGTCAAATTTCAACCAGTGGGCGACCGTAATTAATAATTATTCGAATAAATATTTCAGCATTTAGCTTTTTTTAATTTTGAGGTTAATTTCTGTCGCTTCTCAGTTGCTTATTACGACTACAGTAAGTCTATGTTTTCTACATACTTTGTGACCTAAGCCTTGGAAGGTACCTATTTCTGATTATTAAAAGGTGAATCAATTAACTCCGCCAAACATTATACCTACTTAAGTATGGGAAAAAAAAAACGCAAAAGAATAATAAGCCTGATGCAAAACCTGTTATAGATTTCATGTAATATTATGTTTGTCATGAGAGGAGCTTTTGGCTAACTAATAACTGCCGCACGGGTTGATCGATCAGGTTAAGCTACGCTTGCCGCGGTTGGTCCGTGGATGGGTGACCATCTTTTCATACCAAGACTCCTCCGTGCCTCGGAAAGCACGTTAAGCCGTTGGTCCCGGCTGTCATTTGTAGATCTTTGACAGTTGTTACGGGTCGTCAGAAGCCCAAAAGTCTGACAACCAGTCTTACCAAGGGATATCGTGTTACCCAGTAACTGGGTTGTGGAGGTCAGATAGGCAGTCGCTCCATGTAAAATAGTGGTATTCAGCTGCATCCGGTTAGACTGGAAGCCGACCCCAACATAATTGGAAAAAGGCTAGGCTAAATAATATGATAATACAAAAAAAAAAATCTGAAGTACCTAGTTTGAAAGTAATATCGCTTTTTATGCTTTGTATTTTTCTACAATACTTAAATATTCACAAATAGAATTGACGTGTATACGTTCGTTTTTATTAGTTTAAAATACATTTTATGCTACTTGGCGTAATATGTAAGTAACAGATTTATAAAAAAGTCACTAAAGTCAAAGGAGAGTCATTGAAAGGGCGAAAGGACAAATGCACATAACCATGAATTATTAATTAAGTAGGTACATTTTATTTAGTGGTTTTTAATGTAGGTAAAATATTATAATTTTATCTTTCAATTAAACTTTTCTATTTTTATTTTTTATTATCTAATAATGGTCATAACGCCCATATTATGTGTGTATTAATATTTATAATAAAATACTAGCTTTTGCCCGCGTGGAGGTTTCTATACCGGAAATAATGTAGGTACCTTCCGGGATAGAAACTATCCTATGTCCTTTAAAACCCAGATCATGGTCTACCCATGTGCCAAATTTCAGTGAAAGCGTAACAAACAAACAAAGTTAGGATTCCGCTTTTGTGCTTAATTCTTTGACTGGATACTTAAATATGGTGATAAATCATTATTTTATAGCATACCTAGCTACTGATACATTTTATTTATACCTGCCAGTGTGTCTCATAAATATATAACGAATATTATAATAAATTATCGATTTATCATTAAAAACACAATATTTAACTTACCGCCAGATGTGTCAAGACTTCTCCCTTCATTCCGTTGCATTTTCACATCAAAATAATCACTTTGGTTATTTTTGTTGTCTAAATTACTATAATTAACTACATTTTTGGTATTTATATTATTATCATCACTAACTAGACTGTTTACGTCCGCGCCATAACTGGGTCGCAAAATAAAAAGTAAAAACAAACAAATGTAAGCCAAGCGACCACACATTTTCACTTTTAATAATAAGAAAATATGGAAACACGGTATAAACCACTTTATTATTTCTTTTAAATCCATTATTTATTTATTAAATGTATTGGAACTTATATTGTTAAAATACACGCGCGTCGAATTAAAAAGTATCTCAAGCCGTCAGGCGACATTTCGCGCCAATCGCTTGGTCCGAACTAAGCGCGCGAAGAGGTCGGTAACCCATTTCTTCTTTCACAGACGTCTGTACACTGCGGTTCAACCAAATAAAACAACTCCGTCACGACTTTCGCTTTTTTACACATTAAAATTCATGTCCTATCCAATTTTACCTTAAAATGTGCTACGAATGAGCGATTTTCTGAAAACGGGAGAAAATGCGAGAATTTGTAAAAATAAAGTTTTTTTTATTAGGGTCGCGTTCGCTTTACGCATTGTTTTATCAATGGCTAAGACGGAAGTGGTGTATTGTTTTTCATGTCATAATCTGTCATATTAGTCAGTTTGAAGTAGGTATTTTGTTACACAGTTTTTAAGAATAATTACGAAATTTAACGTAGGTAACCACTTTCTAACGCAAAAATATTTCAGTTTTGCATATCAGTAGGTAACAGTTGTATCTACGCTTAATAGAAGGGGCCATTTATTTTTAATAGAAATTAAACGAGAGTTGATTACGTTGGGCTAATTGACATTTATTTTATAAATTACTAAAAACAAAGAAGTTATGTTTTTATCATGTTATTAAACTCTCCATTGATTTTAATCGAACTTTTGATTTTGAGGTCCTAAAAAAGAAAAAACCGGCCAAGTGCGAGTCGGACTCGCGCACGAAGGGTTCCGTACCATTATCTATAAAAATGGCAAAAAAAATCACGTTTGTTGTATGGGAGCCCCCCTTAAATATTTGTTTTATTTTAATTTAATTATTTATTTTTAAACTGAATATATAACTAAATATTCTGTGAATATTTCTAGCGTCTACCTGTTGCCGTTATCAATATCGAGCAAAAACGAGCAAAAAAATCACGTTTGTTGTATGGAAATCCCCTTAAATATTTATTTCATTCTGTTTTTTTAGTATTTGTTGTTATAGCGGCAACAGAAATACATCATCTGTGAAAATTTCAACTGTAACTATCACGGTACATGAGATACAGCCTGGTGACAGACGGACTACAGACGGTGGAGCCTTAGTAATAGGGTTCCCGTTTTACCCTTTGGATACGGAACCCTAAAAATCAGGGTATGTATTATAATTATAACTTATTATAAAAAAAAAAAAAAACTTTATTTCAGACATGAACAGTCCATGTTGATAAGTGATGGGTTAGTAACGGGTCTCCCTTGTTTGACCGAAACGAATTTGACAAATTTTCACTTCTCAAAGAATTTCTTGTATAATTTCATTTGCCAAATTATTACTTAGCAAAAAATCTATTCACAAAAAATTGTATAAAATTTGTTTGACAAATGAACGTTTAAACTATAACTTGTTTACCAACTAGTACTTTAACATTTTTTATTTAGTCAAATATTTCAGTTGGAATAACAGTTTTTACGCAAAATCAAATAATAATATAAATAAGTAATTAACCTAATCTAAATAGTTCAGATCCGGGTAACCTACTAAAAACAATCTATTTTTTCTATTAATGCAAGTCGTTTCTGCAAAACGGCAGGATCCCGTTAGTAACAGAAAGTACTTATATTCTATATTAGTATTGTAAGTAAGGACACAAACACAGCTAAATTACCCAAGCCCACCCTCGAGGCTCAGTGTGCACCAGTAGCGAAGCTATAATTTTTCTTAGAGGTAAGCCGAAGAAAAAGTTGTTCAGTTCTCATAAACTCAATTTATTCAAACATTATATTCATTCATTTACTTTCTAAATTTAACGCTAGCTACGGTCGGAATTCTTTGTTTAGTCAAACAATTTAGGCATTTTTGTAATTGATTTTTTAAACTGGTACCAAATATTTGTAATGTGATGTGATTGATACACACAAGTGTAAGAAGACTGATTCTTCCGAAGGGAAGCCGAAAGGAATCGAGTTGTATGGAGGCTGCGCCCCTGGTGTGCACCATAAGTAACTGAACTACGTATACCTATACCTATTTCCACCCAGTGCTTGTATAGGATAGTCAGGCCTGAATCATTTACAGGGGGGTTACTCATTAAACAGGGTCAAATTATATTAGATAGCGAAACTCCGCAGACGTGATGGGTACCGATATCTTAAGCAGCTGCACGATTACTGACAAATGCTTGCACTGATTGGACAGGTCCACTTAAATTTGTTTGGTTTCTTTCCTCATTTCAGACACGGATCTACATGGTCCTCACATGATCTGACCAAGATTATGTCTGGACTTTAAGAGACTTTGACCCCTGAGTTTGTTTCGCCATTTCTTCTCAGGGGTAGTCAGATAGGAAATGTCGACTACATCTAGCTTATTTTTTATTTTATTTTTAATGACGAGTAAAAGTGATTTTGATATCCTATTTACAGAATACCTAAACGATTTCATTTCATTTCAAACATGATAAAGCAAAAAAGAAATTAGTTTGATGGGTTGTTTTTTTGGGGTCAACAACCGCCGCGTCTTTTGCTTGAAATATCAGTTTAAAAATCTATTTTTTTCTGTCAATTTCACGGATTTACATCATTTGACCCTGTATATGAGTTGTTTTTGGCGGTGTGCGTTAATTCCGGGACGTATTCTATAAGTTCTTGCAGTGTTTTTCCACCAAGTTTTGCCGTTTATACAAGGTACGTGAAATTACTGAAAACTAAAAAGGGGGCATTCAATGGGTTCATAATTAAGAACAACGTTTGCTAAGTATGGGACCACTGTTGAAATCGAGAGATAGAAAGAATTTAGAGAAGCGTCTGGAGCCTGGACGCGAGACCCGTTCCTCGAGTCAGCTCGAAGCCTCCTGCGGAGACGACTGTGCGGCTGGCAGAGTCCGTCTAGCGATAGCGCTGGCTGGTTTTTTTTTTCTCCCTTAACCTATTTTTTATTTACCTACTGCTTATAAATAAAAAACCGTTTATTACCTGTCTGGTTTTAAAATTGGAGGCCGATCTTTAACAAAGTTTAAATTAAGGACCCCGGGTCCGACACCTACGTTCATCAGGAAGTTCATTGGACCTCTTCGTCGGCTCCGGGATCCGAGACCCCCAAAGTCCCTGGTGCCCATTTTTTAAATAATAACACTCATATTAACAGGCAGGTTATACCTTATAATTCGAATTTATTCTTAATATTTAATTTAAACTTCTACACGGAACAGTACTCGGTTTATCACAAACCCCCGACGACCCTAGTTCTTATCAACTGGAATCTAAGCTGTCTGGCATACCTTAGGTTACCGTTATTGTCACCTACCTAATTTAAGTTATGCTATATTTTTATAATTAAAATATATATTGTTTGAGGCAGTTGGTAGTTTCCTTGTGTTCTGATACCAACCCTCCTTACATCAGGGGGCCAAGTCTGCTATTTTCAATTATTGGGCCACCATACCACGCGGTGACACGGCACGTTGGTGACGACCATACCAAGGCAACGCCATGACCATTGTGCCAATAGTTTGTAACCTCCTAAATTCATAATGGCGTGACAGTGGTCCATAAGGAAGTCAAAATAATAGGAGCTTGTCAGTACGGGATTACCAAACACAGACAATTTTTATAATGGAGTACCAGTGGCACGTCATCGGAAAATCATAAAGACACCTGTCAATTAGGAGATTAGCAAAACTGTCAAACTCTACAATTATGGTACCAATGATCGGCCATTCGGACACAACTGCGTTAGCAGACTTGGCCCCCAGGTTTTGTTCCTTTACCACTAGAGGGACAAAATCGAAATTGTAATAGTGGCTCATCAGCTGTTCCATACAATCATATATATTCGCATAACTCGACAAAATGTAAAGAACAGCAGATTTTTTATTTACGTTAATTATGTGGCAGAAATAGATGGACCAACACTAATTATGGCAATTTCGCTTCTATAATTATAACAGAAAAGAACAGATTAGAACAGTTATAATTAAATTAAAGTGGCTTACATAGTTTATCTTGAAACACGTCTAGACATTATCTGCAGCCGTGAAGAACATAAGAAAAGTAAAACATTTGTAATTTAGGTTCCTACGCGTAATTACCTAAATGCATTTAGAAATCTGGAGCAAGCTTAGAATGTGCCGATTTCGAGCACATAGCTAACAGTTACAGAATTTTGTAGATGACCTTTAAAGAAACCAGGCCGTTCTGAAAACAACAGCTTTGGCTGTATAATAATTAACTAACATAACATCACGCCTGCTATACCCCAAGGGATAGGCAGAGGTGTAAATGATAAACGATTATAAAATTTCTGTACTTAAGTAGGTTTACACAGAAACTTTTACACGTCAATCATATTTTAAAAACTAGATAAGGTTGGCGTTTCATAACTGACTTCTCTGAGAACAAAGGCCGAAACCAACTCAGAGGTCTCTTTTAAAGGCCACACATATCCTGGTCAGATTATGTGAATGCCATGTAGATTGGTGTCTGAAATGGTCTTTTTACGTAAGAACCTTACATATTTGAATGGACCTGTCCATTCAGTGCACGTATTTGTCAGTAATCGTGTGGCTCAACAAGGAGAACTTAAACAGCTCAACGACTCGACGAATACCAAAGAATGGACATTTGGGTAGGCCGCTTATTGCAGTATCTACTCAAACTGCAAGATTATTGTCATTAAAACTAACTAAGAAAGAGAAAAAAAATTTGACCCTCACACTCACAATAATTAAAATAATAATTATAATTATACTCCACAAAGTAAATGAAAAATGTATTTAGATTCTCGGTAAGTCTCATCTAGCTGCAACCAGCTACCCTGCGACGATCTTCACTCCACCTAGCCTGAGGGCCTCCTATCTTACGTTTGCCGATTCACGGTCTCGACTCAAGATCACGTCTACCCCAACGTTCATCACTTGTTCTGGGAAGTGTGTTTTATGTCCGTCTGTCTGTCTGACAATCTGTCCCCGGCTTAGCTGACTCTTAGTACTAGAAAGCTGTATTTTGGTATGGTACATATTATTCACGCATAAAACAAAATCTTGAAAAATAAATTGGGTACAATTACCAGGGTACAATGCCAGCTAAATGGTGGTTTTGGATATGTAAAAAAATTCATGGCAGTAGTATAATTATACTTATAACGAAATTAAAAAACTATAACAGCTAAGTAGGCTTTAATAGTCGACCAACTTACATTTGGAGTTGGAGAATTAACCGTGACGTTTAACGATGTATGGGAGAACGTGTTTTTCAACTACAATGTTAAGTTTGTTTTTGGGATAAATTTATCCCAACTACGGAACCCTTCATTGTGCGTGCCTTTGTGATTCAGCCACGCACTGGCCGGTTTTTTCGTATGAAGAATTTCTCAGCAGCACCAGTCAATCTGAATTAGACCATTTCTGTCAAGGCTTTGAAGGTTCCCCTTGAGTCTGTTTGTATTATAATGCAGCGCCCGTGTCCCTTCCGATGCAATGTTGAATTTTGTGCCTGAGTATCCAGACATTTTGAGAATCAGACGAATTGCTAAATAGATGTTCTGCTATACAGACCATCTGATAATTGGACGTTTTGCTACATGGACATTTTGCTAATTAGACTTACTGCTCATTAGACGTTTCGCGCTGTTGGACATTTAGCTACTTAGACCTTCTGATCAGGAGGGAACATAACTGGCGACACGTGGTTGTACGTTGCCCATACCTTCGGGAAATACAGACGTACTATGATGTTTTCTATTTTAAAGGTTACCGCTGTTTAGTGGTAACCTCTTCCATGAAATAGAGAATTTACTCATTCAACTGGATAAGTTAGTCATGACATAGGTATGTGCCCAGGAGAAATGGCTCCGAGTAGGGAAAGTGTCGATTTAGCTTTACTTAGATATTTAGCATAGTTTATTTAAGTATTTACATTTCGTATTTATTACATTCTTTCTATTGTAGCACGAGCTTAGTAGTAAGAGCTCGTGGCTACGGGTTGATCCATCAGGTTAAGCTACACTTGCCGGGGTTGGTCCGTGGATGGGTGACCATCTTGATATACCAATCAATCAATCATTTTTTTTTTCACATAAACCTACATGGGCACTTATGAAACGTCAGAAGCTAGGTGAACGGTTCCAATTGGTCGTTTCCTATGGAGAAGAGCCGGCAAGAAACTCCACGGTTACGCTTTGAAAAAAAGTGGGCTTTAACAATGTTTCCAAGTTACAGTGGTAATAGGTATGGGAGGACAGTGTAGGCCCGTCAACAAGTACCAAGTACTTAACAAAATAAAAGATAGTTTACAAAGCTACAGTCTGTTAAACCTACAACGTTCTCACATTCACAAATTAAAAAAGAATCTTTATAAAATATTACTAAAATAATAAAAATAAAAACCTACATATTTAAACCAAATTATGGGTACTGTGTTAAATGTTACAACAAAATACCTTGTGATATATTGAAATTAAATGAGAGAAAATTTAAAACACATATTAAAAGTACACTTTGTAAACAAGCATATTACAAGTTAGAGGATTATATCCAGGATAAGAACGCTTGGAAACATGCTGGTCCAGCTCCATAGGACAATCTAGAGTCTAGACAAAATCAAACTGGTTGCTATTTTTATGGTAAAATCTGTTATTTTTATGATATTGATTTTACATTCTGTGATAACCTATACTCACACACTGACTTATTTTTTTTTATTTTTTTAGAAAAACATACTTTTATGATGTTTGTAAATATGTGAGCACCATGTATCTATCTAATAATTAAGTTATTTTTCATTGCTTAGTTTTTAATTCGTTTTACCTATTATGGTATAGTGATTTTATTCTAGGTGCATCGTCTTCACATATAATCATATAATTAATGTAATCAAACAAAATATTGTAAAACATTTTTAAAAGAGTACCGGTGGAGTTTCTTGCCCATTCTTCTCCATACGAAACTACCTTTTGGAAGGGGCAACTAGAATCAATTCTATTTTTTTTGTAAATTTTGACGTTCAAAAGTGCCTCTTATGTGCCTATTTGAAATAAATGGTTTGACTTTGACTTTGACTTTGACAAATGACAACATTGTCATACCGAGACTCGTTGATCCTGACTGTCATTCGTGGATCTTTGACAGTTGTTAGGGGTTGTCAGAAGCCCAAAGTCTGACAACCAGTCTTACCAAGGGATATCGTATTACCCAGTTACTGGGTTGTGGAGGTCAGACAGGCAGTCGCTCCATGTAAAATACCGGTATTCCGCTGCATCCGGTTAGACTGGAAGCCGACCTCAACATATTTGGGAAATGGCTAGACAGATTGATGGAGCGATATAAGTCATTTTTATTTTCAAAAAGAATAAGCCGCCTCTCGCTACGCGTATAATTACATAGTACCTCATTATTTTTTTGATGCCCATAAGTAAATTTTTTGCCTGCTTCATTGTTCTAGTGCTCGCAAGCGCTACTGGCACTGCATCATGATGTCCTGGGTTCGATTACCAGATCGGGCAGTGTTACCGGGTTTGTCCATATAGAAATTCGCAGTAGCAGTTCGAGTCTGGATTAGTGCCCGGTTGATGGCAATAGGCTCGCTCCCATGGGACTTAAACATAACTGGCGAAATGTTGGTGTTACTATCTAGCCCTCGAGGATTATCTACAGGCGTGATGTTATGTAATCAATTAAGGTTACTGAATCCCGGCTTTTCATGCTCGCGAATCTTTTTCCCTAGTCAAGGAAAAATAAAAGCTGATTTTCGGCGGAATGCGGAGCCGGTTTTCAACGACACCCCAAAATAATATCGGTGATCGTTTAAAATTCTGACAAAACAGTTTGTCCTTTGACGAAAACCACAAAAAAAAATCCATTGCGTCGTGTCCTTTGTTCTCAATTGTCTTTTTTTGGTTGGGAATCCCTGTGGAAACGTTTCGTTTAGCTAGGAGATTAATCGGACTCCAAGTAGGTAATTCTTAGTACCGATTACACCCCAACGGTGTTACCTACTCTGGCTACCATTTTTTTTTTGTTGCTGGGTTGGAAAATCGTCTTGGATGTCCTCCGCCCTGGGGTGGGCGGAGGGGCCTGTCAGACTCTTCCTGACTAAAGACCACCACAGTGTTCCCTTCCCACACTTGCACCGGGAATCTTGGGATCTGTTATTACTTCCGTGATCCCTGGCTAGTGTCGACCCGCCTCTAAGGGCCACCTCAAGTCTGGAGGGGGGGTGAGGTGTTGGAGCCCCCCCGCGACGTCTGAAAGGGGCGCGCATGGAACACTACGCGCCGCCACCTCGGGTCCAGTGTGGCAGGGGGCGGCGGACGTCCCCGACTCCGCTGTCTCTGGACCCATTTAGGGGGGCCGGAAGAGGGCATTATCTGCCTTCTGCCGACGCCCAGTGCGCCTGCTGCGGGCCGGGTGAGCGGACGAGATCTCCCGCTCCCTTTCCGCAGCTTCCTTCTGCGACACGACTGTTTCGCAGAAGGACACCACCGCGTTGCAGGACTCCTCGCTGCTGGCCATCGACTCGACCACGGCCGGCAGCGACAGCTCATACTCTGGCTACCATGAGTACACCTCACACCCGTACATCACCTAGGATGGCTAAGATTCCAAGAACGACACACCAAACACATACCTATACTCGTAACACATGGCCTGCCTACTGCACATAAAAACCGGCCAAGCGCGTGTCGGGCCACGCTCAATCAAGGGTTCCGTAGTTGGGATGAATTTATCCCACAAACAAACATAGCATTGTAGTTGAAAAACCTGTTCTCCCATATATCGATATTGTAAGTACGTAATCGCAAAAAAAAATATTATGTGATAAAACTACAAATTAACGATTTTCGCACTTTTCCTTTACTTGTGAGACCTTGCTTCTTGCCAAATTTCATGATTCTAGGTCAACGGGAAGTAACCTATAGTTTTTGATTCATTTGCGAGTATCAGTAGCATAAATCGCCGTATTTTTTTATTGCGTTGACTAAGGGCCTGTGCACACCATGTTTTTAAACGCGCCGTTGTCGAGCGTATTTGATATTAATTTCAACTTGATACCTCCACGTGTTCCTGAGAAAAAGGGTCTTGACAGACGGACAGGCAGACAGACGGACAACGAAGTAATCCTATAAGGGTTCAGTTTTTTCCTTTAGAGGTACGGAACCCTAAAAACCAGTATATTATTAATTTATAAGCTGACCTCTTCTGTTTCTATTGAAATTGAAACTACGTTTTACGCTAGGTCAGCTCAAGGACAAAGTGTTACAAGAATAAGATTAAGAATCATTTATTTGCAGAAAATATAGGTTTACAACAAATTACGTGCCGACCTACTATGTCTGTTTCACCCAGATTTTTTTTTAAGGTAAGTTAATATTTACTTAAGTTAGTAAAGGTTTGTTACTTCGAGAAAGAGGAAAACGTAAGTGATATTCTACACGAAGAAGTGTTGCGTGTGAGTCGGTCACGGTTGAGAACGAATGAGAGTATATTGCTCTGTACAAGTGTTTGACAGCTGTTCGTTAAATTAGGGGCAGGCATGGGTGCTAAAAGAACCAATTAGACAGTTACGTTAGGAGGCCTGCCTAGAGAAGAAGCTGTGCGAAGAACACAACACTAAATAACCTGGGAATCAAACCATTAGTCCAGTGGGCCAAGTCTGCTAACACAGTTTTGCTAATATCCTAATTGAAAGGCGTCTTTATGATTTTCCGTTCATTTTGATACCCACTTGGGAGTGTTTTTTTTTTAAACACCTTTTGACGCCAAATGTCCGCCATTTTGATTTTTTTGTGACACTCGTGCAATAAAGAAAAATCTAAAGACATATTATTCATCAAAATCGGTTCAGCCGTTTATTAGTTACGAGGGAACATAGGGACGGACATAAATACATACAGGTCAAACACATAGCCCTCCTTTTTGCCTTCGACGCAGTCGGGTAAAAATAACGGAACGGATCCATAATGTGAACGGACAGCGACGCGTGATTGACTATTATAACGTGTAGATCTCGATAATGAGACTATTCGTTCATTTACCTGAAGTGCAGGTTGATGAATTCATAAATATTTACTGCTTTACAAGTTTACATTCGTTTTTATATTCAGGAAGACGAGGTATTTTTTCCAGTGTGTTTTTTTTGCTAAGACATTAAGGGAGAAAAATAAATCTACAAAGTAATTTCTTTAGGGCGATGGAAGAAACTCTCACTCAACAAAAAAGCTGTACGCTCTTCCTACTGTTTTGCTTATGCTGAAAAAATGCGATGCTCACAATTCCCAAAGATTATTGACGATACCCGTAACTAGGAAATGCAATCTCGATCCTTTCTCGAGATTTAATTTTGTGAGAAGGTTGCCAATCTCGATTTTACATTGCATTCCCAACTCGTAACGTAACCATATTTAAACTAAAACCATAATAAAGCAGAGTTCTAAAGTTAATTTACCGTATTCAAAAAAACGTACAGTTGGTCACGCACGTCAGTGGCAATCATTTATTATCTTCGCTTGAACCGGTGATGACACCGTAAAACATAATAAAAAGTAAAAGCCTAACTTGATGCCACGCTTGCGTACCTTTTTTAAGCAAGGCGTTTGACTCTATCAAGTAATAGTTATTTATGATACTAGTGCGGTAAGTTGGTTTTTACAAACGAGTGGAAGTCGCGTCGTTCTCTTACCACTGTCACGAGTTAGTAAATACCAATTTCCGCATGTGTGTCTTACAACGTTTTTCAACACATTTGCGAGAAAACAGTAATATAGGTACTTATTGAAACAAGCCATCAAAGCATTTTAAGAGAATGATTGAGTATTTCTTCGAGACTTCCATGGTATAAAATTATTGTAAATCATTATATAGCACTCACGCGATTTTGACGGCTCATTCAAGATATCAGGTGAAGTAGATTCCATATTAATATCGGATTCCTTCGCTTGAACTCATATTATTATTTTGTTTATAAATCATCATCATCATCATTCTCCTGCCCTTATCCCAATTGATTTGGGGTCGGCGCAACATGCCCCTGTCTTCCATACTTCTCTATTAGTCGTCATCTCGGTAGTCACTCCCTTTCTAGCCATATCATCTTTCACACAGTCCGTCCATCGTTTCTTTGGTCTTCCTCTACTCTTATAGCCATCGACATGCATACTCAAAACTCTTATGTACTCAGTTCTTATTCTATCCATTCGTGTCACACCACACATTCCTCTTAGCATTCTCATCTCAGCTACATGCAATTGCCTTTCATTCATCCCTTTTGTGGCCCAACATTCTGATCCATACAAGACAGCAGGTCTAACCATTGTTTTATATATCTTCCTCTTAAGTTTAAGAGGAATGCGGGAGTCGCAGATTGTTCCCGTGACCTGCCGCCATTTCATCCATCTAGTGTTAATTCTGTGCTTAACCGTCCGATCTACTTCGTCATCGCTTTGCACGAGTGAACCGAGATACCGAAAGTCAAGCTCTATGGCTCCAGGACTGGAGAGACCGCCGAAATCGCAGAACATGTATTCAGTCTTGGTTCTGCTGATTTTCAAGCCAACATTCTCCAGCTTCTGTTGCCAAGTCTCCAATCTGCTCTGGATCTCAGGTCCATCTTCACCGACAAGAACAATGTCATCGGCAAACAGCATGCACCAGCAGGGTGCCTCTTCCTGTATGTCTGACGTCAGAGCGACAATAATCAACAGGAAGAGGTAAGGACTTATAGTCGACCCTTGGTGCAAGCCTACAGCCACACTGAACTTGTCGGTATTGCCAGCAGCCGGCCGGACGTAGGTAGAAGATTGACTGTACATAGCACGAATTAACTCCACATACTTCTCCGGCAAACCTTTCTTTTTCAAGGCCCACCACAACACATCCCGAGGTACCCTATCATACGCTTTCTCCAGATCAATGAACACCATGTGCAAGTTCTTGTTTGCACGTCTGTAGTTCTCGCACAATTGGCGGAGTGCAAAAGTGGCGTCCATTGTTCCTCGACCTGGCATAAACCCAAACTGGTTCGGGGTAATCTCACTCTCCTCTCGCAGTCTTTTCTCTATTACTTTCTCCCATACCTTCATACTGTGTGACATGAGCTTTATCCCTCGATAGTTGTTGCAGTCCTGTACATCATCTTTATTCTTGAAGATAGGCACTAGCACCACACTTGTGGGATCCCTCATGCAACAGCTTATTGAAGAATAAAGTCAGTCACATACATCCATCTTCTTTTAAACACTTCCATACTTCTATTGGTATCATCTAGACCCATGGCCTTTCCATTTTTCATACTTCGAACTGCTTTTCTTACTTCATCCATGCTAATTTCATTTACCAAACCCATATTTACTTGTACCTCTTTCAGCACACCATTCCATTTATTCTCTTCGTTCATCAACTTTTCCAAATAAACCTTTCTTTTATTTCGTCGTCTTTGGACAGAACCTTACCGGCGTCGTCTTTCATACATTTCATGTGAATTATATATTATCTCTCATTCTCCTTTCTCTTGCTTTTGTAATCCGGTAGAGCTCCTTCTGGCCTCTAGGGCTGTCCAGTTTTGTTTATAAATATCAGTCGGAAAATCTTTGACGTTTCTAATATGAAAATGGCGCGAATTTGCAAATGGCGCCCCGTGCGCATGGTGAAAATTAGTACTACATCTGTCGTCTCATTTTCTCTTTAATAATAAAGTGAGATAAACGTATTGAGCAAAAGCTCTTCCAAGGAGGTTCGATCATTCAGCTTATTTATTCTCGTAATTTGAAACTCCTTGGTGGAATTCTTATATAACTCAAACTCAAACTCAAACTCAAAGCATTTATTTCAATTAAACCATTTACAGGCACTTTTGAATTGTCAACAAGTCGGTCAGTTACAAATATGAAGCTAGTTGCCCATTCCAAATAGTAGGTTCCTATGGAGAAGAACGGGCAAGAAACTCCACAGACACTCTTTTAAAATAAAATATTTGATACAAAGTATTGGTTACATCATTCTTATTGAAAATATACATGTGAGAACGATGCAAAACGTCAGAAGCGTCCGTGATAAAAAAAAACAATTCAAAACTAAAATAATTAAAAATAAGCCGTGGCAGCTAAGAGATGACCAGTCCCAACTGACAGCGCCCGTTCACGAACATGACGCATGGATCAGCACCATTCAGCTCAACCATTTTGAAGGGAGCTAAATGATCCAACACACACGCCACCATCAGCGAGACATCTGAGTGAGCATGACATACTCTCAGCTGCCAGGACATATTCAAGTCAATGAAAGACATATTACCCGGTAAATGGTAGCTCTATTGTACATAGTACTCACACCTGTGTTATGCAATTATATAATACAAAGGTGATTGAGTTTATACAATGAAAAGATAGTCTTACAATTTTCAGCAGCTCCAACAGTATTTTCAAATGTTAATCAATTAGTTGACGTTGTGGAGCAGGACCAGCATTGAGCCAAGCATTTCTATCAGCGATGTAATCCCCCAGCCTATAATATGCCTGCTTGCATAGTGTGCGTTTTATACAAGATTTGAATTTCGTCTCATTCAGTTGAAGTATGTGGGGAGGAATTTTATTATAACATTTTAAACAGTACCC
This sequence comes from Tiliacea citrago, assembly GCA_963921375.1. Lineage (NCBI taxonomy): Eukaryota > Metazoa > Arthropoda > Insecta > Lepidoptera > Noctuidae > Tiliacea > Tiliacea citrago. The sequence goes on along the minus strand of OY992807.1, from coordinate 12,817,205 downwards.
CATGAAAGATGAGTCTACTTTAGCCAGTCTGAAACCTGGTTGAGCTAATAGATCCCTACTTCTAGTACTATAATTATGTCTTTCGCCTCTTTTACTAAAAAGATGTAAATTTTTTCTTACGTACATGATGTTTTCATAGATATATTGACAAGACACCGTCATGATGTTAATATTCTTAAACAGTTCCCTAAGAGAATCGCGCCTGCGGAGATTATATATGGCTCTGATGGCTCTTTTCTGCAGAATAAAAATAGACTCGATGTCTGCAGCCCGTCCCCAAAGTAAAATACCGTAAGACATGATACTATGAAAGTAACTAAAATAGACTAGCCTTGCGGTATCTACATCAGTAAATTGACGGATTTTTCTGACAGCATATGCTGCTGAACTTAGCCGTCCTGCAAGAGATGTTAAATGAGGACCCCATTGAAGCCTAGAGTCGAGCGTGATCCCCAGGAAAACAGTTTTATCGACGAATTCTAGTTTCTCTTGATTCAATACTATCTCATAATCACTACTTTTTACATTTGGTAAAGAAAATCGTATGCACTTAGTTTTCTTTCCATTTAATACTAAATTATTGGCAGTGAACCAATTTTGGACCTGCAGTAGGGCGTTATTTACGTCGTCAAAATTTGTAGCACGTCTATCTACCTTAAAAATCAAGGAAGTATCGTCAGCAAATAACACCATTTGTGGTTGATTTTTTAATAAATGGAGAAGATCATTAATATACACTAAAAAGAGGAAAGGACCCAATATCGAGCCTTGAGGAACACCCATTTTTACTTTTAAACCGAGTGAATTGATACCATTTATTTGAACTAGCTGTTGTCTATCGTTTAAATAAGATTTTACTAAACTAAGCGCAAGTTTTCCAAGTCCGTAATGCTCAAGCTTCAAGAGTAAGGTTTCGTGATCGACGCAATCAAATGCCTTGGAAAGGTCACAAAAGATTCCTATGGCGTCTTGGGCCTCTTCCCACGCGTTTAAAATGTGTCTTAATAAGGTTACACCGGCGTCGGTCGTACAACGTCCTTTGGTGAAACCATACTGTTGATCGTGAAGGATTTTATTCGCGTTGAAATGATTGAGCATTTGATTAAGCATTACCTTTTCAAACACCTTGCTGAAAACCGGTAAAACGGATACGGGTCTATAATTATTTGTGTCTTTACTGTCTCCGGATTTGAAAAGTGGTATTACCTTACTGTATTTCATTAAATCCGGGAAGACTCCTTGATCCACACACAAATTAAATATTAAGGCTAAGTAAGGCGCTATAGTCTCAATTATTGAGGTACAGACTTTAATGGACATTCCCCAAAGATCTTCGGACAATTTGATCTTGATTTGCTTAAAAGCTTTTAATACTATTATGGGGTTAATATGCTTAAAGTTAAATTCAATCGGGCAGGCTGCAACGTTCGCCCTTACAGAGTCAAAAGCGAGCAAGGGCGAGGAATTTAAGGTTTCAGTAGTTTTAAGTGGGATACTGGTAAAGAAATTTACAAACTCTTGAGCAACTTGTTTGCTATCGCAAATGAGTCCACATGACGTCTCCAGTGCGTAATCAGAATCATGCTTTTTGTTCCTATTCGTTTCATTATTGATAATTTTCCAAACCGTCTTTATTTTATTGTCTGCTGATTTAACCTTGTTGCTAATGTATAAGGCTTTAGCGGCCTTGCAAGTGTTTTTAAAAGTTCTAGAGTAAGTAGCAACAAAGTTATTAAAAGTTTCCGTGTTTATATAAGGCTTAAGACCATACAGCTCGAAAAGTCTTTCCCTACTTTTCCTGAGTCCTTTAGTTGCCCAGTCACTAAATAAAAACCTAGGGCTGATGGTTTTAGTGTTCTTCTTAAATTAAATATTGAACTCGCTTTGGACTACCGAAAAGAATTCTTTATACAAAATGTCAACATTGTTCATTGTAAGGTTCATAGCACTTAACTTACAAATTAAAGTGCTGTTAAATTTATTTAAATTAACAGATGTTATTGGTCTGAATTGTATCTGCACCTTCTGTATTGGTATGTTGGACTCAAAAGTTACGGTTTGACCGCTGTGATCAGAAGGGAGATAATTAATTATTGCTTTATCTAAATAGTCGCAGCAACAAAAAACATTATCAATACATGTAGCAGTAGTCGTAGTTATTCGCGTTGGTTCTACAAACACATTTGACAAATTAAATGATTCAAACAAATTTAACAATCTACTGGTATTTGAATTATTTTCTAAAATATTAATGTTAAAGTCACCACAGATAATTACTGATTTATTCCCAGTTACAAGTTTTGCCAAAACATCTTCCATAACAGACTCAAATATAGAGTAGTTTTGATAGTTTGGGGGTCTGTAAACGCACACTATAACATGCCTATCTAGCTCAACACAAGACAGTTCAATGCTATGTTCAACCGACAAAGCAACTATGTCTTTACGAGTTTTAGATTTAATACAACTTCTAATTAAGATCAGTGAACCACCACGCAGCATTGATTTCCGGTTAAAACAACTGGCCACACTATAATTCTCATAATTAATTAACATTTCATAATCTTTTAACCAATGCTCAGTTAAACAAATAATGTCAAACATTGTTTTTTCTAAAAACAATTCGATTTCCAATTGTTTGGAAGAAAAACCTTGAATATTTTGATGAAATAATTTCAAGGATTTCTGCTTAGCCCCTTTTCTACAGTTAACAATGTTTTTGCTAGAAAATACCATTTTGTTATTAAGTGTAACTAAACTGTTAGTGGTACCTTCTGTTGTCTTACAAACTAGTTTAAATTATTTGAACTAACCACCTTAACATTAGTACTATTACTAATTGTGGTGCTAAATAAAGACTTCGACATATTAGTTATGTCTGGGTTAATATTAAAAGCTAATAGCCTAGCTATTTGACGTCTAAAACTAATAGGCCGATACACAGTATCCCTAGTCGACCTTAGCTTATCAACAAAAATGTTGGTGTCAAAAAATATAAACTTGTCACTATGGTGACTAACTAAGAAATGCATGTAATTATTTAACATATGAATGTAGCAGTTTTGCCTGTTTGACAAGTGCTCAAAGTACGGAAAAGCACACAAAATTATTTTCTTACAATTTACCTTCAAAAGTTTGGTCACACTATCAGTGATATCATCTTTTTTAACATTAAAACTATTACCTATTAGTACAGTAATAATGGCGTTAGGATCATATTCATTCCTAGTTATTGAATACATTATTTGTTTGTAGGAAGTCTGAGGCATGCAATAGTTTAGAGAAGAATGACTCAGGTTGTTGCTAAGTAATTTTCCTAACCCTTTTCCAAAACTATCAGAAAACATAATGGAGCTACATAATGGACTAGCTTCCATCTGAACTACTTGCAATGGAACTTGTACATTATCTGGTGTATCCTGATTGGGAATAGAGACCTGAGCACTTCCCTACTGGTACGAATCCTCCGTTGCCTCAGGTTGGAGAGTGCCAAGACTGAAATTCCTATGCAATGAAGATTGAGAGCTGCTAAGAGTCAGCGGGTCCACTTGGTCTGCATTACAGTTGCACATAGCCATTAACTCATTTGCAGCGAGTATGTGCTCCTGAATTTGTTTTTCAGACGTCACATACTTAGTATAGAGTGAATGTAATGATGCCTCTAGTATCTGAATATCAGACTGTAAGCGTTGAGTGTCAATCTCATAAATGTTCTTACTGTCTTCTAATTTAATTTGATAGTTATGTAATTTATTTACAAGAAAACCACGTTCTTTCCTTAGTTTAATATTATTGGAACTGTGTTTTTGTTGTTTCCTAAATTTATTGCATTTATTTATAATTTTATTTAGTTTTGCATATTTCTTAATTTTATTTTGACTTACTTTATAACTACTATTATTGTGTTTCAATAAAGAATCCTCAGTAAGGTCTATTGTTATTAAGGAATGAGGGTTGCAATTAGTGTTTAATAATTCATTATACAAGTTATTGGTTTCCTTAGCCTGAGTACATTCTAATTGTTTCTGTAATTTCATAATTTGTACATTTGCATGAATTGATTCAGCTTCAAGGTCCCTAACCTTACATAAAGCCTCCTCATATATGTTACTGCAGTTGTTGAAACCATCCGTGACCACCCGCAGTTTGTCCCGTTCATCAACAACATCCAAGTATTGCTGATGTAGGTCTACCAGCTCCCGTTTTAAGTATGTGTTTTTGAGAACAACCTTCTCGACTTCCTTTTTGCTTTCATCCATCTCCTGTAACAGCTGTTGACATTTACTGTTTGAAGCCTCAAGATCTTGAACGGCTATTCTCAACTTAAGCTCTAACTCCTGAGCAGCAGCCTTACGGGTCATCACAGGCATGGTTTCAGGAATTAGTACTGAAAGTAGAATTAAAAGAACGGTGAGAACTAGTTAGACAAACAACAAAAAATAAAAGGTAGAAATGAAAGGAAAAGTGGGAGAAGTAAGTGTTGCTTTAAAGAGAAATGAGGTAGGCTGCAGAATGTAATTGAAATGTAACTAGATTTGATCAAGTATAAAGTTACATTGATTCTATTGTCTCATGATTTTACTTTTCTTTAAGTGGGTAGGATGCCTAGAGATTTTATTTATTGTATTACTTTAAGATAACAATGCAAAAATCGATAAACAGCGTTCCTGTTGTTGTGTATTCTACTATTACTTCACTATACTTATATTACTTTACTATTGATTAAAAGTATTTCGATAATTAATTTGACTTGACCGTTATTCGAAGCTTATTTAATTTGAGATAGGCACTACGTTTCCCGCCATCTATATCCGTCTCTTTCTTTCCTGTATCCTTCTCTTTCTGACCCCACCACCTGGCAGAGTGGGGGCGCACTGAGTGAGCCGCCATCTTTATGTCTCATTGGCGTCTTGTTTCCCGCCGGGTACGGTTGTGTTAACAATAACGTTACCACAATATTCAAATTTATTTTAAAATAATTATCAAGTATATTCAATTCTAGAAATTTCTACAAATATTTTTTGTGTTTTATGTGTGGTGCATACCAGAGTTATTAGGGTGGTAATAAGAAACCTACTGGTAAAAATACCCACAAAACTACACGTGAGTAATTTCATATTGATATTAAAACGCGACCGAAAACCTACATTTTATACTGTGTAGTTTTATTCAAGAGAAATTGTGTGCTCTTCAGTGTGTAGTCGCATAATTTTTATTAACGGTTTTTCCGTTCGTATTTAATTTCAAATGTTCCAATCGGCCTGTCATCAATGTTTTTAGTTCTCACTTTTTAGAACGGACATTTTTATTTGCTTAAATTGTGTGTGTTAGTAGTAGTCACATACTTTTTATTTGATTTTTATTTTAACGGTTTTTACCGTTAGTGTTGTTCTAAAGCCCCTTCCTGTTTTAGTATGGATGATAGTAATAGAAATGAAGTGACTGAACCATTACCAGAACCATCTGGTATGCAGCGTAAGTTACGGTCTAGGAGCTCAAGTTCAAGCAGTAATAGTTCCCACAGCAGTTCTTCATCTTCGTCTTCTTCACGCTCCCCAAGGCGTCGACGGAGTCGTCATGAAAAAAGGAGGAGGGGGAGAAAACAAAGACATTCGAAACAAGAGTATCGAAAATTATCAAAGGAGGTACGTGATCTTCGTAAATCGTTGTATGCTCGTGATAATGAGCGGCAAGTTCAAACTAGTGATCATTACTATAATGATTCCATGTCTATAAATTCTGGTGTTAGTCGTAATCTTTACGAAGAATTAGGTGATAGTGCATCTATTATCGACACGCCTAATGAAGTTATTTTTAATATTCAAACAAAATTAAAAGAACCTTGTATGCCCAAGAGTTCTGAACTCCATTTGAAACTGCTATGTGATCTTCAACATTGGGATACTAGTAATTGGAATGAAATCAGATATTCCGAAACTCAAAAGGCGTATAATCACAAACCGGGTTTTACGGATATTGAGATAAATGAAGAAGTTGCAGCCTTCCAGTCTCCCCGCCATTTGATATATGCTGATAAAGCCTTTGCTGCCTTAACAATGTGCATTTTAGAGCAGAAGGAGTCGCTTCAGAAGGTATTGCTTGATTTTGCCAAGTGGTCTAAAGAATTAACCCCAGATTATGAGGTTATTAATAATAAGTTAACAGAACTTATAAATTGCGGTGATTTTCAAACAACCTCCTCAGATTTGTTACAGCTGGTTTGTGGCCATCGCGCAGAAATATTGCAAATGCGCAGGGATTGTGTAATCAAACAGGTAAAGGAGCCATTAGTGAAATCTACGCTTAGGAAGATTCCTCCTACATACACAAACTTATTTAACGCAGAAAAATTCACAGCCGCTTTGGAAAAAGCGAGTGGAGTGCGAAAATGTTTTTGGCTGCTAAAGAAGTCTAACAACTCTATCTCGCAGGTAGAGACACACAAAACTAGCGCCTCCTCGCAGGAGTACGCAACCCGAAAACGACCCTCGCAGGGTTGTCAACATGGATCATGCTACATGCAAGGCAATTGCCAAACTGCACCATCCCCGCAGGGTGGTTATAACTCGCACTGTCATGGACATGGCTCTCATTCGGTCGCACCGAATAATCGGGGGCTTTTTCGTGGACGAGGTTCTTCGAGATCTCGCCCCAAGCACCGAAATCAATCCAAATCTGGGCAGAAACGAGCACCGTCTCCGCCCAACAACAATAGAGACGTCAAACGTCGAAAATATTGACATGATGCAGTTCAAAGCAGGCCGTCTAGCAAATTTTTTAACTCGGTGGGAACAATTCGGAGCTCCAAATGTCATTCTCAGGATGATATCGGGGTATCGCATACCCTTTCGTCAAAGGCCTCCAATGATCCATCCAAGGAACATAAAAAAGGGTATGTTAGTTCCTTACTCAGTAGAGATGACCACAATCATCGACAAAATGAAGGATCAAGGGGTCCTCGAACGAGCACATCTGTCTCCAAGTTTCCTGTCATCAATGTTTTTAGTTCTCAAGAGCGACGGCTCTGCTCGGCCCATTTTCAACCTGAGGGCCCTCAATCAATACGTAATAACCACAAAATTCAAATTAGTGAATGTTTATCGTGTGCCAGACTTCCTACAGCAAAGAGACTGGCTGTGCAAAATAGATCTCTCGCAAGCGTACTTTCACGTTCGTGTAGCTCGCAGCCACAGACGATTCCTACGCCTAGTCTATCGAAAGGAGCTATTGGAAATGACATGTTTACCCTTTGGTCTAAGTACTGCACCCAAGACTTTCGCATCAGTGACAAATTGGATTGCCCAAATGCTCAGAAAACGAGGAATACGAATACTGGTGTATTTAGACGACTTCCTGATTGCTCATCAACACGAGGAAAGCCTAAAGGAACATTTAAATATTGTCATTCAGACTCTCGAGACTTTAGGCTGGATCATAAATTACGAGAAATCTGTGTTGACTCCGTCAAAAACATTAGCGTATCTGGGCGTTCAGTGGAATGCCTGGACAAATCAGAAGCAACTCCCCAAGGAGAAGCTGACGTCCCTGATTGTCAAGCTGTCCCAAATGCTAGACAAGGAATATACGAAGCTCAAGGAGGTTCAGAGTCTGGTTGGACTTCTGAATTTTGCGAGTTTTACCGTCCCAAGAGGCCGACTCAATTATCGAGCTCTATTGGACCTCCTCAACAAAATGTTGAGATCAGACCAGAAATGGCATTTAATTCCTATCGAAGCCCGGGACAACATAATATGGTGGCTTCAGAACTGCAAACGCCCTTCAGCCATTCATGTACCTCCACCAACCCATTACCTTACAACAGATGCTTCCGATATAGCATGGGGAGCTCGATTAGACAATTTGTCGTTGACAGGGTTGTGGGCAGATCGCGAAAAACACTTACACTGCAACCAGAAAGAAATGCTCGCCATCCTAAAGGTGTTACAAGATCATTGTCAGCTCCTGCAACGGAGTACAGTACTAATTCAGTGCGACAACAAAACGGTTATCGCATATCTCCGACGCGAAGGGGGCACGAGATCCACACCACTGATGGATCTAACATACCAAGTTTTTCAAATTCTGGAAGAATACCAAATTTACGTGAATATTTTTCATATTCCCGGGATGTACAACGGTCATGCGGACCATTTGTCGAGACTTCGGGTCAATCCGGAATGGCATCTCTTGGCCAGAGCCACAGAGACAGTGTTTGCCAAATGGGGCATCCCCCTGATAGACCTCTTTGCCTCCAGTCGAGCACACGTTGTAGTGAATTATGCGTCCCTGGATCTGAACGATCACCAAGCATTGTTTCACGATGCGTTCTCCCGACGGTGGAATTTTCAACTGGCGTGGATTTTCCCGCCACCGTACTTGATTCCCAAAGTGCTCTCCCATTTGAACAGTGCTCGCGGGATATACCTGCTAGTAGTTCCGCATTGGGATCGAGTATATTGGCGGGCAGATCTCAAGACCCGAGCGTTGGCAGCCCCATTCACACTACGGAATCTCGACCAAGTCTTAGTAGACGTGTCGACGGGATTCCCACCTCCGAGGACACAGAACATGATTCTCGAGGTATGGAAATGTGGGGGTGGGCCGAAACCCTAAAAGATTGGAATGATAGCCAAATAAAACTATTGAAGAAGTCTTGGCGGCCTTCCACACTAAAGACCTATGACGTTGCTTGGAAAAAATGGCTAATCTGGTCCGAGCAACACCAAATTAATCCTCGTAATCCTAGCGGTAGAGAAGTAGCCAGATTCCTGTCGGACCTTCATTTGGTTAATAATTTATCATATAATACGATTCTGTTGCATAAATCTGTAATTTCCACTCTTTGCAATCCAGACATTGCTGGCCAAATTAGTTCTCATATTTTAGTAAAACAGGTTTTAAAATCCATAGCGTTAGAGAAACCAGTTAAAACTAAACCACCAATTTGGAACATCGATAGCCTAGCTGCATACCTTAATAGTTATAACGTTACACACGACAATATTTTCCAAGTGCAGAGACACACTGCAACATTATTACTTTTATGCTCAGGTCGAAGAATTCACGATTTGACTTTATTAAGAACTGATTCGGAGAATTGTATTGAAAGTAATAACTCAATCACATTGTGGCCTGTTTTTGGTTCAAAGACTGATTCTTCGGATCACAGGCAATCGGGTTGGAAATTGTTTACTAATCTAGATAGCAATAATTTGGATCCAGTTTATTGGATTAGTAGAACAATTGAATTGTTAAAAAATCGCAGAGATTCGGCTAAGATCCATAATCTGTTCATTTCTACAAGAGGTGAAGCTAAAGCCGCTTCAAAGACAATCATATCGGGGTGGATTAAAACTCTACTTAAGGATGCTTGTATAACTGCAACGCCTGGGAGTTTCCGCTCTGCTGTTGCCTCAAAAAACTGGCAAGATAATTTCCCATTAGACGATATTCTCGCGAGAGGAAATTGGAAGTCCCAAAATACTTTTTGTAAATTCTATAAGCGGACAGTTCTACCTTCATCTTCAAATACCTCTATAACTATGTTATTTAATCCTGTTGATTGAGGTTGGTGATATAATGTTGATTCTATCATTGTGATTAATCAAGTTGAAACAATTACTTAATTAAACCATAATCATATTCACATAATTATGTAAGTTATCTATTTTTCTTTAATAAAAAGGAAAAATACATTTATTTCATTCAATATAACCATTAATATCTTAATCTACTAACAAGTCATTCACATTGGCGTCCGTGTGACCACCACCAGGCGATAACAAACACGTCTCAAATTAAATAAGCTTCGAATAACGGTCAAGTCAAATTAATAGAAGCGTTTTACCTACCAATAAAACGCATATTAATTTACTTACCTTATTCGAAGCTTATGTTTTAAAGTCTGCCTGGTGATTTTCGACTCAATGAGACATAAAGATGGCGGCTCACTCAGTGCGCCCCCACTCTGCCAGGTGGTGGGGTCAGAAAGAGAAGGATACAGGAAAGAAAGAGACGGATATAGATGGCGGGAAACGTAGTGCCTATCTCAAATTAAATAAGCTTCGAATAAGGTAAGTAAATTAATATGCGTTTTATTGGTAGGTAAAACGCTTCTATTCACTACGTAAGTTTCGTTAACACAAAGGTAAACAAAGCGACTTAGACCCACTGCCGAGTGCCAAATCAATCAAGAAAAATGATTCTAGGACTAAACGATGCCCTGTTACAGAGTCTAAGAGACGACTGTGTGGTAATTACTAATTAATGAATAAAAGTAACAATACTCCCCGTTTAAATCCGCAGGTTGAACATCAGCTGTTCGTGATATGTTACCGGTGGGCAACCAAACACTGTTTTATTACGAATATTTGCAGGAAAACAATAATCCTGAATATTTATGTACTGTTTTTACATTTAGGTGTATTATTTGACCTTAATTACACTTAAAAATAATTAAAACTCTAAAAATATATTTTTAAATGGAAATTTAAAAAAAAAACCGTAAAGGATACGCACGGCGCTATACAACGGAGGGTGCGCTAAAACATGTACTGTGAGAGTACATATTTTACCGCACATTCCGTTGTATGGTGCGTAATATTTAACTTTCGTACAATGTCTATGGGCTTCGTAAATGCATTTTCTAAGCAAATGTGTTGAAATCAAAATATTACAGTAAAACGGAACAATATCGGAATAAAGTTTTAAAAACTTACTTATCTACATAATCAATCATGTAAAAACCTAAATTAAGTATATTTTTTACCTGTAACCTGTTAACATATTTATTTCTATTACCACCCCTGTAAGAGTCCCTCAAGGTTCATTTCTCAGACCTTTGTTTAAAACTTTTCAAGCCAACAGTTATGCAACTAATACCTCTATTCAATTCGTTAATTACTGAAAAACTTTCTAAAGTTACACTGGCATTTAAATGCATTTTCGTCACGCAGTAATTAATCTTCTTTCGTGACTCGTGAGCTGTTGTCGTTCGAAATTATGAATTCAATGCCTAATTCTTTGATTTCGCGTTACCTACGGTAAAACTATGCAGTAAAGACGGCGCTGATACGATCTGGAATTTCGGTTCCGCGTGACAATACAATATGTTTGTCTGTAATAAACAGGTTCGTTGACGTAAAAAGGAAAATATATATTACATACATCACGCCTGTATTCCCCGAAGGGTTAGGCAGAGGTGTAACTAATAATATAATATTACGCCAACATTTCACCAGTTATGTTTATGTCCCATGTAATCTATTGCCATCAACCGGGCACAAATCCTGACCTCGGGCTGCTTCACAAATTCCAGATGGGAAAACCCAATTTGCCCGACCAGGGAATCGAAACCAGGCAATGCTCAGCGGTAGCGCATCTGACCACTATTATAAACCAACGAGGCAGTCCAGGAAATATACAGTTTGAGAATAAACGTGACTAACAATAGTAATGACAATGTTGTCATTTGGTTTAAGTATAATATGTAGGTTTTTATTTTTATTGTTTTAGTAATATTTTATATAGATTCCTTTTTAATTTGTGAATAAGAGAACGTTGTAGGCTTAATAGACTGTAGCTTTGAAAACAATCTTTTATTTTGTTAAGTACTTGGTACTTGTTGACGGGCCTACACTGTCCTCCCATACCTATTAACACTGTAACTTGGAAACATTGTTAAAGCCCACTTTTTTTAAAAGAGTAACCGTGGTGTTTCTTGCCGGCTCTTCTCCATAGGAAACGACCAATTGGAACCGTGCACCTAGCTTCTGACGTTTCATAAGTGCCCATGTAGGTTTATGTGAAATAAAAAAAAATGATTTTGATTTTGAAATTCTTCGCATTTTAATGCACGGTGGGGTGATGTACAAAATCTAACAATGCTTATGCTATACTTCATTGTTTGTTGTAAAGTAGATTGCGAAATACATGACCCTTCCATATGTTGTAGTGGGATTCCATTCTAAGCGGATGCGTCGGAGTATGTTGTAGACAGATTAGTATCAGTATGCACGAGTCGACTGCAGTGTAACCTCTAACTGGGCAAAGCCAAAAACATAATCCTGTAAGCATTTCGAGTACCTACCTAAAACATTTTCTTGTTCAATATACGTACATAAACTCACGCCTTCTTCCCATGGGGGTAGGCAGAAACTATAGAACGCCACCTGCTACGCTCCTTACATACTCCTTTTGCTTCGCCTACGTTCATACATCAGGGAGCCTAAAATGGACGCTTTGGCAAAATCATGATATGATCTGCGCACAATTCATATCCCGCAATTTATCTGTTTTTTTTTTAATCCAACAAGTTATTTATGTTGTAAACAGACACACTTTTAGGCTTCTGTCTGAAGAATGTTATAACCAAAGATTTAGAGTGTATAATAAATCTATGGTCATAACTATGTGACCGGGCCGAACCACAGAACATATATACCCTAAGGCCGAACGCCCGGTAGAACGCGGTCTCCAAGAATACACTTTAAAGAAGAAATCTACTATCTCACTCTGCCAAGACTTTTCCCAAATATGTTAAAATCGGCTTCCAGGCTTATCGGATGCAGCTGAATACCAGTACAAACTAGTTACTGGGTAACACGATACCCCTTGGTAGCTATTTTTACTGGTTGTCAGCCTATTGGCTTCGTCTTTTTTTTTTTTTTGGGTTGGGTTTGCTCTTGACCTTAGTCTAGGTCAGAGGTGTCAGAGACAAAGTCAACGACTTCTTGGCGGGAAAGTGAAGCGTCATGATTAGAGTTTTGTTTTATTTTCTAAAACTTGTGTTTAGCCGAATATTAATGTGTAATAATGGTGGATTATTAACCATTAAGGGTTCGTGAACGTGCATTAGTGTAGGAAAATGAAACAAAACAGTGCAACATATCACTTCAAGTTCTCACAAGTCCGCGTGAGGTCTCAGTAAAGTGCCACGCCTTTACTGAAACTCAAGGGGAGCGTACGGGTGGGGATATCATCTGTCATGCATTGTTTAAAATTCATTTCATCATTACCTATAACAAAGTAACTAAATAAAGACTTGGCTAAAAGGTTCCAGCAACCAGGCCATTAAACTATTATTAAAATAAATTAAAAGACAAAGTAAACGATGGAGAATACCAGTAACAACTGTCAAAGATCTACGAATGACAGCCGGGACCAACGGCAATGGCCTAACTTGCTTTCCGAGACACTGAGAGGTCTCGATAAGAAATGGATGTTCCATCCATGAACTGACCGCAGCAAGCCTAGCTTAACCTAAGATTGTCCCATGCGGCTGTTATCATTTAGCCACGAGCCCCTCTCAAATATTTACAGGAATGAAATAAATAAAATAAACCTAATGTACATATTTAACAAATATTTATTTTCAAATATAAATTACAACGAAAATTTGATAATAGTTGATAACTAATCTAGAAAACTTAATTATTGTAGTCTTGACCCATTTAATGTGACGTTGTAAAAAAAAATAGGAATGGCGGCTATTTAGAAAAATAAAGGTTTGACCGGCGCGCTATCGAAAATATGTGAATTTTTAGCACATAACGTTCTCTGTAGTTTCTGCTTATATCCATAAGAAAAAGCATAATTGTGAAATATGTTTTTTTTTGTTGTTTTTCAATACTTATAGCAGGGTTTTTAGATGAAAGTAGACAGTGCAGAAAGTAACAAAGATCAAATGTAACACTGAAAGGGTCAAAACTATTCATTGAATTTCTTCAATACGAAACATAAATAGTAAAATAAATAATAAAAGAATCGTCCCAGTTTTCATAGCTGAAAACAAAATGCAAAACATTATAATTTCCAACTAATTTTACAAATTTTTTGAAACACGAAAATGTAAATTTTATTATTCATTTTTTTAAACATTGGTCAATATATACATAGAAAATATTCATACATTTAGTTTATAGTGACAAGAAATGATTATACATTTCCTTTAAGTCTAAGGTAATATTAAGTTCAATCACTGGTATTTCACTTGAAATAAGTGTTTATGCAGAGTAATATGATCTTATGTGATATGAATGCAGAGCTGCAGAGTTAACGTACACATACATATATAACTATTTCGTTACAGTATTTTAATGCTAAAGACAAGACCATTGACAGCTGTAAAACGGTACAGATTATAAATGAAAACGTTTTTTTTTTAAACTTCGAATTCAGCTGTTGTTATTAATATTATACATACAGCATGTCAACTCGGGACGTCCATTTCTTCTTGCATTGAACTACTGTGCAGATTAACTATTTCCGAAATACTGTGATATGAATGACTAACATTAAATATTAAAATAACAGTCAAGCGTATTCAAACACCTACAGTGTTGCAAATCATATCGACAACTTTTAATTAAAGACTGCAGAGATAAAAGTACATCTGCAGAGATTTTAAGACTCTGCAGTGTGTTCAAACCGTCGTATATTTAAGTATAATTGCAGAGTATCCCCGCTCTTTATGGCAGACTGAGTGCCAACTTCACCAATGAAAGTGAACGTGATCAGTTTCATACGTGAAATCCGCCCTAAGACCCGGCTCACACTTGATACTTTTAGCATCCCTTTCTGCGACTTAGTCACTTGTCTGAAGCGAAATTTTACCTTCTAAAGCACCAGATTAATATCGTACACATAATGCGCTGAAGCATCCCTGTATTTGCGAAGAATGTAATCACTGATGCTAAAAGTACAGTATTTGCACCGGGCGAGAGAAATTGTGGTACTCTTTAAACAGCTCAGCCGGTCTGTTGTGTCAAAATTTCACCATGTATTCTTGCGTGGAGTGAGCTGTCAGTGTCATTCCACTGATGCTAGGGATTGACTAAGGATTACATTTACAATCATAATCGAGATTTTAATAATATTTTTATGCTAATTCTATTGATAATTTTAAATTAAGTATTTCAAAGCTGGTATTTATGTGTCTTAAAATGTTGATGCGCATTTTCTGTAGTAGCTAGCTTAGACTTATGTTTTATATTATTTATTGTAATTGCGTGGCGCGCTCGCACCTCAGCCTATATAAGGATTAGTCTAGGAAAAAAATGTAATAAAACAAAATTGAGTTTCTGACTGAATTTCTGTTTTTGCTATTTTATTTAAAAACCCATAAATAGTGATGTTTAGTCACTTAAATACTAGCTTTGATATAATATAAAATGTTCAACAGAGTTTGCATAAAAATATTATTAAAATCTCGATTATGATTGTAAATGTAATCTTTGGTCCATCCCTAGCATCAGGTGGGATGACACTGACAGTTCACTCCACGCTCACTTCACCTAAGTATTCACGGTGAGATGGTTACAGAATAGCACTGCTGAATCAAGCAGATGCTAGGGATTAATACTATTGACAGCTTACTTCTCCTAGCTTTTCACGGTGAGATTTAAACAGAATAGATCGACTGGCTAAACCGAAGCGAATCCCGCGCGGAATTCGGCAAGAAATACGCTCATGCTGATTGTGTCAGGCAAACGCTTGTTCAATGTGGAGCAAATTTTAGTCGCGGTCGCCTGTCGCAGCTTGTTTCGGCTTAGAAATTAGATGCTTCACGATTATCGTAAATATGCGGCCAGCCTTATTCCTAGACAATGCGCGAAATTAGCGCCATTTGCGCTCATACTGAGTGACGCAAAGCTCATAGTACGTTCAAGCTATGCCCGCATTAGAGCAATATTTATAATCAACAAATTCCCGGCAAAAAATTAAATATATCATACAATTATAATTGTCGCGAAAAACAACTTTATATACGATTTTGTTCACGTTACAGTCCGAAAGTAGACGGGCAAGTGACTAACGAGCTGTAAGAACAGTGATTGAGTCCAAAATACGCAAAAAAAACCATTCAATAATATAGGAACAAAATATAGTTTACATAAATTATACTCCAGTGCGGACTAGGCTAAAACCACAAAAAATAAATTACACTTCGTTTAAAAACGAAACCAACTCTGATTGCCTTCAAAATTGCGTACAGCTTCAAGGCGTATAATACGTCCACTTTTGTGTTATTGTGTTATAATAACTCGAGTAATTTGGATAGCATACAAGGCGACGCCCGGATAACAAATCATCGCCGTCTAACCACATCTGACACACCAGAGGCATCGCAGACACCTTATCATCCCAAAAACTAAGCTGAAATTCACCAACAATCAGAGAGTTCTGTTTATAAGCGAAGTTAATTATTTTTCTTATCCTATACTTCTGCCACATTTTCACGATTACATTTGCTGAGTAGAATTTCCATTCCATGTGTTATTGTCATCATCAGGGGCGCGGTCAGACGGCAGGCGGTGAATGTTGCCGCGCCGGCGCACGGCCGGGGGCGCGGGCGCAGCCGGGGGCGCGGGGGGCGCGGGCGAGGGCGCGGGGCCGGGGGGAGGGGCGCGCGCGCGCGGCGGGGCCGGGGGGGGCGGGAACAGGCGCGTGCGCAGCCAGGTCAACAGGTTCTGGGATGGTTCCAGGATTATTGTGGTGAAGAGTTGTGTGAAGAACGCTGTGGAGGAGAAAATGTTGTGTTTATTTATGTACTAGCTGACCCAACAGGCAAAATTCAGTCATTCATACAACATTCCCTTATAACAGTTTCAGTTTTAATGAATTTTCCCGTCAACATTTTTTTTTTCTTTCCGTAAGGGTCTACTCCGAAGCGTTTCTTGACTTTTAAAGTTTCCTTATTTGACTTTGAGTCCTAACCCGACTTCTAGTCCCATTTTTGACTTTGACTGTCGTTTCTTTTTTCATTCGCCGTAGTCAGACATAGTCAGCCGTAGTCAGGAAACGGCCGAACATTCGGCCGATAATTCGGATTTATCTTCGGAATAAACCCACAGATTCGGTTAATTACGAACATTTTATATTTGGTGGTGGAGCCATCTGGTAGTAAATGGTTACAGGGAGGACTTTCGCTAGCTAATTTAATGTGATTCTGTATAGTGTATTGAAATAATCACTGATAAGGCTGGACACAGCGGAGGGCCTGGCCAGGACGGCCGCAGTGCGTCGTGGTAGGACTAGCAAGGCGGCAGAGGGCGCTAGTTGTAACCCTCGCAGACTTGAGTCAACTTCCGTTAGTTCGCGCCGAGGGAATGCTGTCCAGAGGGCGAATGTTGAGGAAGACAACTGAAAAAGAAAAGAGTTACATTACAATCTAATTGGGTGGTCTGGGGTTCGATGGGCAGGTCGGGCAGTGTTATTAGGTTTTTCAATTAGGAATTTCTCAGTAGCAGCCCGATTTGTGCCCGGTTGATGGCAATAGGCTCGCCCCCCATTAAATGGGACTTAAACTAAACATAAGTGGCGAAACGTGGGTGTACTATATATGTATGTAGGTACACCTCTGCATAACCCTTTTCGGATTACAGGCGTGATGATATGTTAATTTTAAATCGAGGTTTTTGAAAACCAGTTGGCGAATCTTTTGTTATGTTACGGGTGTTAATTGGGTTGTTTGTTGTTGTTTCGGACAAAAAAATCCCAGTTAGCTTGAGAGGTTGCCGCAGATTTACTGATCCTAGATTAATTGAATTTTAGGGCCGCCAATGTTTTTGCTCTACATAAATGATTTCCCAGATGATATAAATCATAAATGTGTGCTGTTTGCCGACGATACTACAATTATAGTTAAAAAGGAAAAGATAAAAGTTCGTACGAACAAGAAATAAACATTGCTCTTCAAAAAACTATAGAGTGGCTAGAGGCTAATAATTTAAAAGTTAATATTAATAAAACAAAATTTATGCAATTCCATACCTATCGATCAAAACCGCTTGCCCTAAATATATCTTTTAAAGGGGTCGCCCTGGCGGAAACTGACTCTTAAGTTCCTCGGTATACATTTAGATAAATTTTGTTCATGGAAAAATCATTTAACTGACATTTGTGTTAAAATAAATAATTTTATATACCCTTTGAGGCGTATTAGGTGCGAGGTATCTAGAAATGCCGCAATAACGGCTTTCCATGGCTATATAACCTCCACTCTAAGGTATGGTATTATCCCGTGGGGTCGTTGTGTGGAGATTGATCAAGCATTCGTAATGCAAAAAAAGTGTCTAAGAGCTATATTTGGGTTGAAGCAAATACAGTCATGTTGTCCATTCTTTAGGAAATATAAAATACTAACTCTACCATGTAATTATATAGAAAGAAGACCCAGGTATCCTACGTGAGATTGTCAGTAACACCAAGGCGTTGCTGGCCCTCCTTCAGGAGCTGGGGTGCTGGCCCTCCTTCAGGAGCTGGGGTGGATCGAATAATCGATTTTCCCACCCGTACGCAAAATACGCGCATTGACGTGGAGTTGCGGACACCAGCCCGTATTACCTATTACCGTATTACCTATGTATTTATATATTAGAATCCTGTATATTTGTTTTCAAACATGAGAGACTCTTTCAGCAAGCGACAAGCTACTATGCCCCACGATCAATGTATACTAATAAGTTATTTCAACCGAGGACGAATCTCACTTTTACAAGTAAAAACAGCTATATTATGTGCATAAAATTGTATAACAAAATACCAAACTCCATAAAAACGCTACCATTTTCTAGATTTAAAAATAATTTGACGACGTTTTTAATTGAAAAATGTATGTATGTGTGTATAGTGTACATGAGTTTTTAGATTATAAATTGTAGGTTTTGTAAATTGCACGGTCATTTTAAATTATGATGTTATGATTATTGTGGCGAATCTCTCCTATTATTGACATGATTATTATTGACATTTATGATTATTATTTTTTCATTGATAAATTGACATTTATTTAATTCAATAATACAATTTGAAGGGGATTATTTCTGTTTAATGACTGCATGATTATTTATGATCAATTAATTTAAATAAAATATGTAGCTTTATTTTGTATTTGCACGCCAAAATTAAAGGCAGAATAAGAGAACATTTTTGTACGTTTTTACCAACCTTCTGTACCTTATGTAGGCAAATAAATGATTTTGATTTTTTTTTTTAATAGATGCTTCAACAATGTTTACAATTCAAAAGAAAGTCCGTATCTAGTGTTTAGTAAATATCCAACAGGTAGCTGCAAATCCCATTTTATAAACCTGAATATCTTAATTCTGCCTTGTATACAACATTATTTTTAGTATATGCGAAACCTCAATATAGTTTGTTCAGAATAAGGAACTGAATCGATTTCAATAATTTTTACACCATGTTATATTTTATCCCAAAAATATTTAAGTGTGATGGAAAATGTTATCACCATTTAATTACTTACAATACAACCGCCGTACAGTTAGGTGCCTACAGCCAAATTATTATCAATGAGCGCAAGACGACCCTGGAGGCGCGGGAGCGCCGTTAGCCTGCTTTTGTGCGGACAACCCGGTAACAAAACAACCTTATAACTTTGAGATTTTTCATGATACAGTTCTGAAATTTTGTAAAAATACTAGACACGTGTTTCGGGTTTCGCATATACTAAAACTAATGTTGTATACAACTTGTCCCGGAATGAAACCGTAATTACCCGTAGATTATCAGCGACATAGCGCTGCACGTCCCGCAGCGGCCCGTCGGCGTGGAAGTGCGCCGTGTGCGACGTGCCGTCCGGCAACTTGAACTGGATGCGCGCGCGCCCGCCGCCGTCACCTGGAGCTGGACAAAGGACCACTGCTTAATGAAATTTAAACAAGTATTCCTGAAAATATGAAGTAAAGAAGACATGTTAGGTGTATCACCATGAGGATAGTGGATTACGGCCCACTGCGAGGAGACACTGTCCCAGCAGTGGGGCATTTAGGCTGATTTTTTTTGTACAAAATGCAAGTTTTTAGCGCTGAATAAGAACAGCTTCTAAACATTCTTTTTCACGTTAAAAGAACAACATTCAAAGGACATTCTAGGTCCCGAGTTGCAGTATGCTAACTCGAGAAGTAAGCTTTCTCATTTAACCGACTTCAAAAAATGGAAGGAGGATTTTAATTCGACGTGGCTTTACTAGCTCTGCTACCACTTTGCTGTCTGGCATTTTTTTTTCTCCACAGATTAAGCTACTCTCATAGACAAGGTGTCAAGACCTGAAAGTAGTTTTTACAAAATCGGTTTCTAAATCGATTTCAGTCATTATTTATAAATGTAACTTTTATCCGAAAATCCTTTGCCTCATTTTGCAACTTTTTCATTCATAAATTTAAGCACACTGATACATATTTTGTGTATGAACGGCACACATGTCTAGATTATGGGCGTAACTCCTTTGAGTGGAGCTGGGCTGTGATTGGCTCATGGCTGCTACACAGTTGCGGTGTGTTCCAAGTTAGACTGTAATCGATTTGAACGCGAAAACGATGATGTGACCGCTGTCAGCGATTATGTTCTAATTCGGAATGCAGCCTTGATGACGCCAATAACCCGGCCAAATTTTGTTGCCCGCTTTTTGCAACTCGATATGAAAATGTCGCAATTTTATATGGTAGTATTTTTCCATCGACCTTTTCAAAATAATATTTTTCGTAAATACGCTATATTATTTCATCGTGAAACGCAATTTATAACGCGTTCTTACTTTTTACAGATATATATAATTTGTTTTGAAACAGAAAAGTACAGTAAATGTTACTTGTGTATTGTTTGTTCGTGTTTTTATCACTTAAAAATAGTATTCAGTTGTGAAGTGTGCGCTGATAATGTGTGTTTGTTAGAAGTTAAATGCAATAAGTTTTCTCAATTATCGTATACTGATAAGATTCAAGTTGTGTCTAAAGGTAGATGTGTACCCGAATTACGAGAATTAATCCAAAAATATGGTAATTCATCTCAAACTCGTCATTTCAATACTCAAAATTATGCAACATTTATTTGGCTCTGTGGGTTTAGACACAAATAAATTATTTTGTTTTCCGTACATTTTGTTTAATACTTCCAGTAAGTGAAGTGAGGGTGAGTTCTTGTATGTTAACTTTTACAGGCTTATTTTCAAATATTATAAATCAATAAATGTGACTACTTTGAGGGTCATCATAATAGGGAATATGCATGTATAATAAATTGAACTACTGATTGATGCTAAAAAAATTATGAAACTCCAACAAATTGTCTACTACAGTTCAAACGTCCGTATCTGTCGCGGTCATGATATGACGTCATTGTTCACGAAACTGCTTTGTTTACATCTGTTTTTTAGCCCCAAATCTTATAAATTCAATTATTGTTTATGCTTTATTCAAGTAGAAATCGCACTTACATATTTACCTTAGTGAGATTTCAAGTATTTAGCAAAGAATAGATTTTATTTGCATGTTTTGTTTCATCACTTCCGGCATTTTCGAAGAGGACGCGTTTTGAGTTTGCGTTCCGTTCCACCAAAAAAACGCAACATAAATTAATTAATTGTAAAATAAGTAAGGCAATAAAAAATATAAAAAATATTGGAATTTGTTTCTTCACTCCTACACAATGTATATTAAAAATTTGTAAATAATGGATACGTTTTGAATTACTTGCATATTACCTATTATGTAGAGCGACGTTGTGACTTGTATTTCGTGGCCTACTCTCCGTGGACAACCACTGCACGCCACTGCGTATTACCCAGTTACTGGGTTGTGGAGGTCAGATAGGCAGTCACTCCATGTAAAAATCCGGTTAAACTAGAAGTTGACCCTAACATAGTTGGAAAAATGCAGGCAGATTGTTTGAGGTCTTACGTTTATTGTAACATGTTCATGGTGTTACGGGGGAAAAGAAATATACTCATACTGGGTGCGGGCTGCACGGCCTGCTGCGGCTGCGTGCTCTGCGGCTGGTCCCGCGAGCGTCGCTCCGCTCGGTCCTGCGCTATCTGCTCGAGGATACGCTGGCGAGCCAGGTTGTTCTCCATCTTTTCGCGGCGACGTTCCTCCTGTAAGGAGCAGAAATAGTACTTAATAATATGAATTTTAGTGTGGTAACTTAACATCGCTGGTTTGGAAAAATACTGTATTATTACAAAATACTACAATTTCGAGGTAGTTAGACCATGCGAGGAAGAATAATCCATATTATATACGCAGTAAAGATCATATTGGTATCTCAACTCTTGTAACTGTGGCGCCACGAAAAGACTTTACGTCATTGGTGGATTTTGGTAGCTATTTCTTTATGACAGTGATGTTTCATCAGTTGCGACATGACTTTTGAGGCGAAACCACGTTTTTTCTCCGTGAAACAGTCTTAACACAAATTAAATAAGTCCAATAAATCAAGAGTTATAAAATTTTGAAATAACAGTAAACTTCATTGACCACTCTTTTTATTTTTTTAAATATCGCAGCATTATGCTGAGATAGGAGCCTTTTTGGCATCGCACCAAACTTGATTATTTTTATTTTTGGATATTGTTTAAATGCTATTTTTGTATTTCTTGTGCGTGTCCCAAATAAAATATTTTTCTTTCTTTCTTTCTCTGCTGAAAAAAAATACTTACCCGTTTTGAGTTGCAACAGTATTCATACAAAGCAGCGACATAACGTCACGCCCGTAATTTCGAAGGGTTAGGCAGAGGTGTACCTATAGTACACCCACGTTTCGCCAGTTATGTTTAAGTCCCATGTAATATCCGAGCCTATTGCCATCAACCGGGCATAAATCCAGACTCCGGGCTGCTACTGAGAAATCCCTAATGGAAAATCCCAATAACACTGCCCGACCTGGGAATCGAACCCAGGACTTCATGCTCATGCGCTTGCGACCACTAAACCAACAAGGCAGTCAATTTATATTTATTAATCATTCAATCAATAAAGGAGAGGTCAAAAATGGTATAATATTCCGAAGATTTTTAAACGCTAATGTGGTGTACCTTATTAGAAAGCTTATTTATTATGCTACTCGATTATAGTTAAATCTGATTTTTTCAGGCGCCCGTTTTTGTGAAAAAGTGAAAAATGTTTCAATACAAACAAAACGCACAACGGTCTTTATTTATTAATTTCTATGCAATATAATTATTTTAAATGTGGCTAAAGTTTCCGTTTCTAATAAATACTTTGAGATTTTATTATAATTTTAGCTGCAGCTCCATGAAATTAAGACAAAAAATATTGATTATCATGACAATGCAATAACAAAACGTGTCGAAAAAATGTCAAAGCTGTAAATGTCAAACCTAGTCCTGCGGGGCAAGCACAGCATACTGTGACATGACTTGAGTCACACATTTTATCACAGTTTGAGCGATAAAACTGTTTTGTCATAAAATGCTAGTACAAATTGACATGACATAATTTATCATGTCTTGTCACAAATGTCTTGGCACGCCCGTGCTGACTGACATTGTCATTGTCACGTCATTTGCCACAGGGCTGCCAACCCTAAAATATAAATAATGTTTGTAGTTAGTGATGCAAACATTTTATTTTTCAACATAAGTTTTAAACAAAACGGGCGGCTGTAAAAAAAACTAAATGCCCAAAGACATCAAAATAATTACTCTCTTTAAGCCTAAGGTCAGAAGGCTGTTTAAATTTTCAATTATTTTAGTACCAAGCCCCATACATTTCGTGAACGTCTCCTTTATCATTTATTTTTTAATGTAGTATAAAAAACATTTTAGTGTCGTGGTAGTTCAGTTATCGATACCCATCGCTTCTGCGGAGTTTAGCTAGCCAATTTAAAATAACCCTGTATTCAAATTCAAATTCAAATTCATTTATTTGCTAGAATGTAGGTACAAATCAAGAACTTAAGAATATCGTGGCCCAATTACATTCTACCATTACATATGGTGTGCAAATATGTCATATTAACATTCAATTTATTAATAAAAGGTGATTGACACAATGCGAAAAAAAAAATATTAAAATTCAGGAACATACATTAGTTAACGACAAAATAGAAAACGAAACAAAAAAAAAATATATATATAAAGAAGATAATTCGAAATAAAAAAAATATCTACTAAAATGTCAAATTACAATATATATATATAACGCAAAGTCCATATTCCTTGTAAGTCACGATTCAATAATATTAAACATTAAATTAATTATTATATGGTGTGTAATTTATCAACATAATTGAGTTTGCCCTTCTGCCCGATATGACATAAATTCGTTTAAATCATAAAAACCATTTTCTTTTAACCATTGCGTCAACTTTTTTTTAAACATAGTCAAAGGTAAATCTTTGAATGCGTCTGGTAGTTTATTATACACCTTTGTAGCCGTTATATAAGAGTTCCTTTTGTACAATTCGAGTCTACATTGTGGTACGCAGAGCATATGTTTATGCTTATTTATGTTCCTAGGAGCTACATTTCTCTTACTTACATCTTTATACTTCTTGAAATATTCCGAAATTTTTTGTACAAATAGGCATAATTCTTTAATGTACATGCACGCAAAATATTAAACTTTTTGAACAATGGCTTACAGCTATCGATAGACCAGGCTCCACAGATTTATTATTGGTTGCAACTATTTTGTTTAACCAACCACAACAGCTAACATAAAAGACAGCTGATTTACTGATCACTCAGATCAGATTTACAAAACTAGCATTCTAGTGTGTAGAAGTATATCTTACCTGTATCTGTTTCAGCTCCTGGTCTGCCTGCCATCTCTTGAGCTCTGCGACTCCCTTCCCAGACTGCCGACGTTCTATCTCTTTCTCCTTCTCCAACTGTGCGTAGAACAGAGAAGAAACAATATTAGTAGGATAGGTATAGGCAGGATCCTGCCAAGGTTGCGAGTTTGTCCGAAAGGGATATCGTGGCTCTGGCACTGGTGGGTTTTAGTCAATAAGTCTGACCGAGTCTGAGTCCCGCTCCGCCCAGAGCGGGAGAAGTTATTTGATAATTTCCCACCCAAAAAAAGGGGGTAAGCAGGATTTACTGTTGTCATGCAACTCATTTTAGTTTACACTAGCTGATTCCCGAGGCTTCTCCGCGTGGTTATTTCTAAAATAAAAGTAGCCTAAGTTACTCCTTATAACATCAGTTATCTGCCAGTGCAAGTCCCGTCAAAATCGGTACAGCCGTTTCAGAGATTAGCCGGAACAAACAGACAGACGACAAAAAATTTTAAATTTGTTTTTTTTACAATACCGGTAAATAAATAAAATTGACGTGTCTGTTTGGAATGTCAAAATAACCGCTTTTTACTACTTTATGAAAGTATTTATTTCATAAAGTAGTAAAAAGCGGTTATTTTTACATTCCAAACAGACACGTCAATTTTCTTTATTTGTATAGATTTATACCGATTATCTACTTCTTACTTTGTTCTCTAATTTGTTTTAAACAAACATGCGAACTGAAAAAAAACAAAAAACATGCACTTATCATTGTGGTACATGTTTTATGCTAATTTCTCCTGCAACCATGACCAACCAAACTACACGTTGAATAATATCTACTACGGGGCCTTTTAAATTAACTAGCGTAACTTCATCGGTATTATTCGGTATCTAATAGCAATAAAATAAGTACAAAAAAATATCAGTGTTGCACATACTTTCTTGAAATTATGATTTTTAGATTTTTGTACACATAAATATAATAACATCACGCCTGTAATCCCCGAAAGGTTAGGCAGAGGTGTACCTATAATAGATTAGATAGATAGATTTTTTTTTGGTTGGTTTTATTTAGGGTTTTTTTTTCTATGATAGATTTTTTTTATTATTTATTTATTAGTAGGCTCTTCAACAATGAGTACACTATTACTTTAGAATTTGTACATTGCAAACTTAAGTCTAAGCGCCTCATTACTTATAGAAAAGCACAGCATGTACTACATTATGCGCAGAAATTAAAACAAGTATAATATACATAGTTTAGTTAAAAAAACCGGCCAAGTGCGTGTCGGACCACGCACAATGAAGGGTTCCGTAGTTGGAATGAATTTATCCCAAGAACAAACTTAACATTGTAGTTGAAAAACATGATCTCCCATACATTCCAACTACAAATTTAAGTTTGTACGCACAATCCAAATTTAAGTTATTACGCACAGTATTGAGTGATTTACCAAGTTATTTTAAGATCACAGACTTCTTATAGGTTTTCCTATAATCTATAAGTAAACACCTATTTTCTGTATTTTTTTCAAAATTTTAGGCTCATTAGTTTCGGAGATAAGGGGGGATGGGAATGGTAATTTTTCATCTATTTTCAAGTATTTATTTTAAAATTATAAAATATATATATATGAAATCCTTAAAACAAGCCCTCTCATTTGATGCAGTGAGCAAGTTTTTTTTAATTTTCTAATTTGCCCCCCGAATTCAAAATTAATTTATTTACGTAACACGTCCGTGTTTGGGTCACAGAAGTTCATATGTGTACCAAATTTCAACTTAATCGGACCAGTAGATTCGGAGCAAATCAGCTGTGACAGACGGACAGACAGACAGACACACGAGTGATCCTATAAGGGTTCCATTTTTTTCTTTTGAGGTACGGAAACCTAATATTAAAAGATAAAATTGATTACAATAAATTAAATTAAAATAGACCAGATTTTATTTTTGATAATTTTTATATAACATTAGGTTAAATGCACAGACGGCTTTTTCGTACACAACGGGTGAAAATGAAACCGTATTAATTTATTTTTTGTTTTTCGTGATTTGACATCGATCACGTTTGTGAAGTTTTGCTAAGTAATAATAAAAAACACCCTGTATACTATTTCAATATTACTTGGACCTATATCCAGTAATATACAGATATCCCAAGAACAGTATGCGCGTCGGCAATCATCGTCTATCATCGGAAATACGAACACGTGTTGTTGAGACCCAATATAGAGTTGTTACAACCACGGATGAACTTGCTTATTTTGTATAATCTAATTTTGTAACCATGGTAATACAAAATAAGCTAGTTCATCTCTCTACCCAATTCCAAAAGACTTTACAAATCTTTTGAGTCTTTTTTCCTTAGTGATAAATTGTAAGTTATTTGACATTGACATAATTATATACAGGGCGTCCCACGGATATGGCCACATGGAGGTACCTTGAATATTGTAGATGGAACATTTTACTGAAGGAAGACATTATTTGAATTTAAAAAACAATTTAAACTGCAGTCATAGATATTTAAATAATTACATGGTTGAACCAGAAATCGAACCCGTTACACGAGAAAAATAATCACCCTGTAGCTTTATCACACCGATCGAAAGGCTTATTATCATCATAAGGATTATTTTTTGCTAAATAACACAGTGTCACAAATAAAAGGGAAGACCATGAATTTTAACATTTGATGTGAAATTTTGTTCAGAAAAATGAAAAGCTGACATTGCCGTAAGGACATACAACTGACATTATCATAAGTACCTATTACTAATAAATGTACCCACTTGAGAAGTACGCATCATTTCCCTATTATAATTTAAGTGCATCATAAAATGATAAAGAGGTACGTAATGAGTAGGTACCTGGTTGAATGCAACAAATCGAGCCGTTATCGTGAGCCGAAAGACGCGTAAATTATTTTGTCCATCGCAATACGGCTGATTATAAAGAAATAATTCAAAAATGTGTGCCATTTTCAAACTTTTATTCTTTTGTTTATGTCATTTTCATTGTAGGATTTTTGCATTGTATTGTGAATTTTTTATATAATTGGTATATTATACTTATTATTTTATACATGGTGATTATTTTTCTCATGTAACGGGTTCGATTTCCGGTTCAACCATGTAATTATTTAAATATCTATGAATACAGTTTAAATTGTTTTTTAAATTCAAATAGTGTCTTCTTTCAGTAAAATGTTCCATCTACAATATTCAAGATACTTTCCCTCCATGTGGCATATCCGTGGGACGCCCTGTATAATATAATAATGATGTTTACCTATTCATTTTTAATTTTGATTTAACTTTTATGATAATTTTGTTTTTAAATTATTGTTTTTAATTTTTAATTTCTGATCTTAATTTTGATCATAGTTTTGATTTTAATTCTATAAGTTTGCGATTTTATTTTTATTTTATTTTGTATGACATGAAAAGTTTACCTATGGATATTTATCTGAAATAAATGATTTGATTATTAGAGGAGGCCTATGCCCCAGCAGTGGGAACATTATAGGCTGATTAAGTGAATGTATTATTATCTTTATTTCCAATCATTATTTATATGTATACACTATACTCAATTGTTAATGTTTTGCTTGTTTTTTACGTCTTAAGTTATTTATGTTGTGTTTCGTTGTAATTATTTGATTTTTTAATATGTTGATTAATCTTTTTTATAATAATTACTAATTATGTGAAAGAGTGACCTTTAAGATCACACCAACAAAAGAATTTGAATTTGAAAAAAAAAAAATTTGAATCTGCAACCAGAGTAGGTAATCCGACACAGAGGAAACTTCATAGAAACACACAATGATAAGTGCACTACTACAAAGCGCCGCCGTACAAAACTTAGAAGCTTTGCCTCTGTGGGAGATTACTATGTGGCGCGACGTTAACTCTAATTCGAAACCACGAAGATTACCGAAGCCTCTTTTTAGGGTTCCGCACCCAGAGGGTAAAACGGGAACCCTATTACTAAGGCTCCGCCGTCTGTCTGTCTGTCCGTCTGTCACCAGGCTGTATCTCATGAATCGTGATAGACAGTTGAAATTTTCACAGATGATGTATTTCTGTTGCCGCTATAAAAACAAATACTAAAAAACAGAATAAAATAAATATTTAAGGGGGCTCCCATACAACAAACGTGATTTTTTTGCCGTTTTATAGATAATGGAACGGAACCCTTCGTGCGCGAGTCCGACTCGCACTTGGCCGGTTTTTACATCTTTCGACTCACGACGCTGATGATATCTCTGCCCGCCACCACCTCAAAATACTAGTGATAAGGACTCCCTACCTCTTTCTCCTTATCAGCTTTCTCTCTTCTCCTAGCTTCTATCAACTCCTTCGCTCGTTCCATCTTTTCTTCCACACTGCCTATACTCTCTGTGGTTTGAAGGAGAGATTCCTGCAATATTGTTGGATGCAAATTAAGAAAAATAGTTCCTAAAATGACGAGTTTTGGCGCCAAGATGTCATTGATGTATAAAAAAACTATTGATACACATTCGTAGACTTCAAAAAAGAATGCAATCTGAACTCAATTCCATACTAGAAATTGTTAAAAAAATTACAACCAGACTTGCCAAGAGGTAACAGTCTTACGCAGGGCGGCATCCCATGTAAAACTGGTATTCAGCTGCATCCGGTTAGACTGGAAGCCGACCCCAACTTGGTTAGAAAAAGGCAGCAGATGATCATGATGTTCAAAACACCGCCCCACGTATGTAGGTTTAAAATATCAAATCGAAGTTGTCAAATGTCACATGCTTATGTATTTTGTATTGTTCCATAAGCTGCTTTATATCTATTAGTTTTAAGTTAGTGATGTTTGGCTAATCAAATACACTTTTAAAGGCCATAATTTGTAACAATATTTTAATTTCAATTAAAAGAGTGTCCGTGGAGTTTCTTGCCCGTTCTTCTCCTTAAGAACCTACTACGCTTTGGAATGGGCAACTAGCTTCATCTCTGACTGACCGACCCCTTGACAATTCAAAAGTGCCTGTAATTGGTTTATTTGAAATAAATGCTTTGACTTTGAGTTTTAAGAATTGTGTACATTATTTTTTTGTATACTTCAATGGCCCTTGCATAACTATAAAAAAAAAAACAAGCTTCTACTTATTACGCTATCAAAATTGAACGTGCATATAAAATTTAGTCGATACCATTTACCAATAAGGAGTTCCGTTGACGATTCTGGCTGCAGCATCAGCGGGATAATGACAGAACACACTCCCAATAGAAATACATTAATTAATTTCGACAGTTCAACAATATTCATTGCATCCCCTGAGATACAGGTTCCCGCCCCTAGTTCAGGGGTAATACTCTGTGCACCTTATTATGGTCACCACAAAAATGTTGAAATACGTGTCATGTACCTATTGTATAATTGTAACTTTGAATGGTGAGACATATTTTTATTGCGGCATTTACGCTGTCGAGCAGATGATTTTTTCAAACATATTCACTTCGTTGTCCGTCTGTCTGTCAGTCTGTCAAGACCTTTTCCTCAGGAACGCGTGGAGAGAACAAGTTGAAATTAATATCAAATACGTAGGTATATGGTCCCGTGAAGCTCTAAAATAATCAAGCTTCCAAGTCAACGCAATAAAAAAATATGGCGATTTATGCGACAATTTTGATACTCGCAAACAAATCAAAACCATTACTCCCTTTTTCTGATTTGCATGCCCATGTGACGGCACATTATGAAGGACTTTATTATAAAAGCATTTATGTACCAATTATATACCTATGCACCACTGCTCTCAAAACGGTGAACGAAAACATCGTGAGGAAACCGGCATGTCCTAGAACCAAAAATTCGAAGACGTGTCATCTACCAACCCACACTGGGCCCGCGTGGTGGGATTTATGAGAACATTATAGGATTATTCTTTAAACCTATGTTTGCACAAAAATAAATTGTCTGATTAGAAAACCCACCTGTGCATTTTCTGGCGAGTCGGGCAGGCTGGGTGTGGGGGCCTGGCTGGGCCCCGGCTCGTCAGGTTTGACGGGGCGCCGCACGCACACGTCACCGTCGCAAACCATGTCGTCCGGAGTTAGGGGCTTGTCTGCGGGGCCGGTCTTAGGGATCTTGGCTTTGGGGGAGCCGGATGCTGGGAATGAGAGTTTTGAATGTAGAGTTGATCTTTTTTTTTTTCAATTCAAAATTCTTTTAAATCAAATCAAATTCTTTCATTTTGAGCCACAAGTGGGTCATTTTTAGGGTTCCGTTGTCAACAAGGAAACCTTATAGTATCGCCATGATCGCTGTCTGACCGCGGCTTAGCTCAGAGACTCTTAGTACTAGAAAGCTGTAATTTGGCATGGGTATACATATTAATCACGTCGACAAAGTGGTCAAATAAAAATCTTGAAGCAAAATTTTGTAAGGTTACTTCCTTTGCACGTAAAGTGGGTTTGATATTTTTTTTCGTCTATAGTATGGTGTGGGGGGGTATCGTTGGATAGGCCGTTCAAAAATATTGCGGGTCTGTGAAAAGCATTTTTAGATTCAGGGATCTGATTCGCGTAATATGCTAATTTTAGTTTTTTGGTGGGAAATTATCAAATCACTTCGGACGTGTCAGACTTTTACTGATTAAAAACTCACCCGTGTTCCTTCAGTTGCCTGTGTGTAAGGGACACGGTATCCCTTTTGGACATACCCGCAACTCTGGCAGAACCCCCCCCCCCCCCCTGCCAACTAAATGATTTTGTAGATATGTGAAAAAAATCATGGCAGTAGTATATAATATATAACGAAGTTAAAGGAAAACTAAGAAGGATTTACAAGTTAACGAGTAATTGTCGACCAATTTCCATTTGGAATGGACAGGAGAACATGTTTTTAAACTACAATGTTAAGTTTGTTCTTGGGATAAGTTCATCCCAACTACGGAACCCTTCATTGTGCGTGGTCCGACACGCACTTGGCCGGTTTTTACTTAATCTTATTGGCCAATTTTATCCCTCATTTAGTA
Organism: Tiliacea citrago; assembly: GCA_963921375.1. Lineage (NCBI taxonomy): Eukaryota > Metazoa > Arthropoda > Insecta > Lepidoptera > Noctuidae > Tiliacea > Tiliacea citrago. The sequence continues at coordinate 12,785,641 of OY992807.1, read as the reverse complement.
ATTTTGAACATTAGTAATGTAAACTATTGTATGACTCTTTAACACTTAGTTACAATCCATGTAATTTTTGTTTTTATGTCATTGTTTGAGGCGCAAAACATGCATTTTTTTGGCACAAATTAATAACTCAAGCGATTTTTTTGGACATTTAAGTGTGGATAGTATTGAGCACAATTCCAAGTAATTTCAAGCATAATTATGGATTATTTCGGGCACGAATGTGGACATAATAATTATGACACAATTTTGCAAATATAATTTCAAGTTCGTAAGGCATAAGGCGGGTCTTTCCTTTTAGGCGCTACTGCGAATTATTTTGAGACATAAACGTGGCTCACTTTAAAACCCTAACAAAAGGCAGTTCTAAATCTAACTGTAGTCCCTTTAAGTCACTAACCTGACTCAGCCTCCGCCTTCGTTTCACCTGTAGCAGTCTGTTGCAGCATAGCAGCCGCCTCGGTCTGAACGAAGCTGATTGTCTGCTGCATGTTCTGCTGGATGGCAGTCGGCTGGACGGTGGGCGGCGCGGTGTCGGTGGATGACGTGGATGCCTGCACCCCGGGGGATTGGGATGATGACACGGGTGGCTGCTTGTCTTGGACTGGGAGAGGAGGATATTTTCTTTAATTAAGATTATCTAAAGACTATTTGGCAGGCCACAATTAAGACTACCCAGCTCGCCGAGCACGGGCGTGCCCAAGACGTTTGTGATAAGACATGATAAATTATGTCATTTCAATTTGTACTAGCATTTTATGACAACAGTTTTATCGCTCAAACTGTGGGCCTGTCACAGTATCACAGTAGGCCGTGCTCGCCCCGCAGACATGTAGTGCCGAATTCTTGCGTCTTCTGATAAACACAAAACGAGAAACTGATTGTTGGCCATCATCATCGTCATTACAGCCGAAAGACGTCCACTGCTGGACATAGGCCTCCTCCAAAGGGGGGGTTTGCCATAATCGCCACGCTTGGCATGCGGGTTGGCAATCGCAGTATGGTGTTAAAATGCATAGAGAACGCTGCTGCCCATTCTCTAGTAAGTCCCTTAGTCGCCTTTTATAACACCCACGGGAAGAAATAGGGTGGTGTTATTCTTTACGTCCAGCAGGCAATTTATGAGCATAACTCGCAGGAGGTTTAGTTTTATGGGTACAAGCCCGAATCTGCCATCGTTAGGAGTTGTCCACAAGGAAACTCGCAGTAGGAGTCCGCAATTGTCCCCGGTTAATGACAATGAGCTCTTCTTCCATGTAATAACATGGAACTTAAAAATAACTGGCGGAATGTATGGCCTCTGCCTACCCTGGATCCAGGAGTTATGTTACTTTAATCCACAATTTTATTAATCAATTTTCTAAAACCCTTAGTGCTCACTTTCGTTGACTACCAAACTGAATTTCGATAAACCGTACTATGACAAGATTTTATTTCGAAAATATGGAACTCCGATACGTCTTCATTTCGAGAATACTTTAGTTCGAAATACCCAAGTCCGACACTACTGAACTCCGAAAAAGCGTTTCTTCGACATGACTTAACTAGGAAACGAAGCGACTTCGAGGACCTACTTCTTCAACAACAATGCTAGTCCGAAATGAGTCAATTTCGACGTACTCTACTCCGACAATATCCTAATGACGAAAAATTAAGACATCAGAGTTCCATATTGTCGAAATTCAGTTTCTAGTTACTTTCGCTACATAAGGAACTCCTGTGCAATATTTTATGCTTCTATACCCAGCGGTTTAGGCTGTGCGTCATCTGTAAATGTTTGAATGAATGAAAATAACATTTTGATTAACTACAAGTACCTATACTGGTTGCCAGGTTACTAGGCTGCACAGCGCAGACCACCTCGAGTGGCTTACCATTCCGAGCTATGAACTGGCAGGAACACGTTGATTCTCTCAGTGCTCTTCAAGGATCCTATCTATCCTGGTTGCCAGGTTGCTGGGCCATACGCCATTGCAGACTACCTCGAGTGGCGGGCTATGAGCTGGCAGGAATAGGTTGGTATAGTCGCCGGCACGTAATTTGGCAAGGTTTTGGCGTAGTCTGAGTATGTACGCATGTACAATTAGTGCAAAGTAAAAATTATCACTGTTATTGCTTGTCATTATTCTATGGTTATTGCCAGAATTTATTTTTAAACGTGTCTGTTTAGAATACAGTTAAAGAAAGGAGAGAAACAACTAACGATTCTTGCCAAGTTACGTGCCGGCCACTATACTCACATTGCTCCTCAAGGATCTTGTTTATCCTGGTTGCCAGGTTCCTGGGCTGCACGCCACCTCAAGTGGCGTGACATTCCAACCTATGAACTGGCAGGAGCACGTTAATACTTATAGTGCTCTTTAAGGACCCTATCTATCCTGGTCACCAGATTGCTGAATTGCACGCCAGCACAGACCATCTCGAGTGGCGTGCCATTCAGACCTATGAACTAGCAGGAACACGTTGATACTCAGACCTATGAACTAGCAGGAACACGTTGATACCCAGTGCTCTTCAAGGACCCTATCTATCCTGGTCGCCAGGTTGCTAGACTGCACGCCAGCGCAGACAACCTCGAATATTATGCCATTCCGACCTATGAACTGGCAGGAAGACGTTGATACTCAGACCTATGAACTAGCAGGAACACGTTGATACTCACAGTGCTCCTCAAGGATCCTGTCTATCCTGGTAGCCAGGTTACTGGGCTGCACGCCAGCGCATACCACCTCGAGTGGCGTGCCATTCCGACCTATGAAGAACAGTGAGGGCACTGGCACGAATTGATCTGTTTTGTGGAGTTAGGGAATGATTTCGTAAAAGATAATGTGAACAATTTATTGTAGAACTCGTCTTGTTTAGTTATCGGTACGTAGACTAGCTAATTTAATTTGTCGTGTATGATAGATTGTTGTTTGTTGCCTGTATTTCTTTTTCAAGAACTATCGTTATAAAGGATACAAATCTGCGCGAAGTGTGTATAGTTGGTGGATCCACTCTTCAGCTTGATAGCGAGGAAGTTGCTCTGGTCGGACAGACGGTCCAGCACTACGCTGTCATCGATTGTGGACGCCATCTCCACTGACATCTCGTTTTCATCTGAGGGCAAGAGAAAACTTAGTAAAACAAAGTATACTAGTAACTGGCAAGGAATTTTCTTGTGCAGATACAATCCTGGCTTGCCCGTTTCATTGAACTATTTTATGGGCTTCATTAAGGTGAATCCGCTGCTGTAGCCCGCGAAATTAAAAATTTCTTACGTTTTTTGCAATTCGTAGGTCAGTATCAGGTTGTATCTTGATCAAACTATGATTCGGGACTATAACAGATATGTATTTATAGAATTATAATCATTATACAGGGTGGAATTTTGTAATTCCACCTGGAGGGAAAGTACTCTTAATACTGCAGATAGAAAGTTTTACTCAAAGGAAACATTCCTTTATTTTTGAATAGAAAGCAAACTGCATTCAAAGATTTTTGAAAATTCTCTTCTCCCACACCCGGGAATCGAACCGGCTAAAATCTGAAAAAATTATACCCTGTACTTTTATTGCATCGATCGTTAGGGTCAATTATAAGGATGAAATCTCTCTAACAAACATGATAAATTAAATGAAAGGAAAACCAGGAAATCTTAAATTAATTTAATTATTTACAAAAAATGGTAAACTAACTAATTAGTTGCTCGAAATCGGCTCCATTCTCTTGGATACACAAATTTTACCACATAATTTATTTTCTGTATTTTTATTGGTTAACTGGACCCACATAAAAACATATGTTGTTTAAAGCTACCAGTAGACACAGTCGAGCGCAAAATTGGTTAGTAAAAATATAATAAAACGCAATTCAATTAGGTTTTAAAAAAAGTTTATTCTCAATCAAAATCTAAAATCATTTTAAATTCGGTGTTTTACGTAAAATCAAGACAAACCTTTTTATAACGAGAATATTAACTAAGTGTAATGATCAAATATAACACAGAAAAAAATTATACAAATCAACGTAATAGTTGTTAAGATCAACTATTAGCGGTGCTCGTGCACTTAATTTCGGTATTATTACAGTAAAAAAAAAATAGTTTTAGTGTTAGTGAATAATTGTGGTGCGTAAGTGTGAAAACCTAATTAAATAATATTGGTATATTTTAGGTCATAAAAATAAAACCAAAAGATTCCGCTTTACTCCGTGACTGTACTAATAATGAAATTGGACAGTGGGTCCAGTCGACGTATTCAAACGTGATTGGGTTGAGTGATCCCGCGGGCCCATTTCAAGTGGGTCCAGTTGACCAAAGACTCCATTTCAATCCTCCTCTTTTTCTTCTTTTCCACATATTGCATTTGTTCACAATGAAAACATTAAATAATTCATGCATTCGAGCGACTGTGTCAGTAATACAGACTACGGACGGAGTTTTCATATACCATTGTACAGAAACAAGTATCAAGTGACACTATAATAACACTTAGAGCTATAATAAGTAAGTGATCACATGTAAAATACAGCTTGTATACAGCTTTAACGGTAAACCAGATTAAAGTATCACAAAATACTTAAAGTTGTATAGTAGAGTTTTAATATTCTGATTAGGCACCCTAAGCTTACGCGGATCCCTTAACAAAGATTCTTAAAGAAGATTGAGTTATTATACAGTTTGAGCTGTATAATAACTCAAAAATAATTATACAGTTTGAGCTGTATAATAACTCATAAATCACTCTTACAAAGACAAAATATTTTTTGAGACATTTGTACGTCTCTAAAATAACTCTAAGTTCTAAATAGGCTGGTATATTGATGTTGAAAACGCTTGCGTGCTGCTTGGGTTGTCACTTCTGTGTAAAATATTGACCACGAATAAAGTAACTATCGAGCCATTCTTGCTCTCATTATATTGGCACGAAAATCAAAGAGATCCCGACAACTATATTCTTAGTGACAAAAAAATTCTGTAACAACCTACTAAAAAATATTAAAACGCCAACATGAACACGCAGTTTTTTAGAGGCACCGCAAGAACCCAAAGGCCACCTACATCTTTTTAACAAGATAAGTGATAGACATAATTTTAATACTAGAAATAAAGATAAAATAGATCAACCATTTTGTAGATTATCTGAAGTCAATAAAATCTTTTATGGGGTACTGTGTGAAATGTTACAACAAAATACCTTGTGATATATTGCAATTAAATGAAAGAAAATTTAAAACACATATTAAAAAGACACTTTGTAAACAAGTATATTACAAATTAGAGGATTATATCCAGGATAAGAATGCTTGGAAACATGCTGGTCCAGCTCCCTGGGACAATCTAGAGTCTAGACAAAATCAAACTGGTTGCAACATTTTTTTTTACGATGTTTGTAAATATGTGAGCACCATGTATCTATCTCATTAATAAATTATCTGTCATTGCTTCATTTTTAGGGTTCCGTACCCAAAGGGTAAAACGGGAACCCTATTACTAAGGCTCCGCCGTCTGCCTGTCTGTCTGTCTGTCCGTCTATCACCAGGCTGTATCTCATGAACCGTGATAGTTAGACAGTTGAAATTTTCACAGATGATGTATTTCTGTTGCCGCTATAACAACAAATACTACAAAATAGAATAAAATATATATTTAAGGGGGCTTCCCATACAACAAACGTGATTTTTAGGGTTCCGTACCCAAAGAGTAAAACGGGAACCCTATTACTAAGGCTCCGCCGTCTGTCTGTCCGTCTGTCACCAGGCTGTATCTCATGAACCGTGATAGTTAGACAGTTGACATTTTCACAGATGATGTATTGCTGTTGCCGCTATAACAACAAATACTAAAAAAAGAATAAAATTAATATTTAAGGGGCTCCCATACAACAAACATGTTTTTTTTTTCTCGTTTTGCTAGATATTGATAACGGCAACAGGTAGATGCTTGAAATATTCACAGAATATTTAGTTATATTTTAACTTTAAAAATAAATAATTAAATTTAAATAAAACAAATATTTAAAGGGGGCTCCCATACCACAAACGTGATTTTTTTGCCGTTTTTAGGGTTCCGTACCCAAAGGGTAAAACGGGAACCCTATTACTAAGGCTCCGCCGTCTGTCTGTCTGTCTGTCTGTCCGTCTGTCACCAGGTTGTATCTCATGAACCGTGATAGTTAGACAGTTGAAATTTTCACAGATGATGTATTTCTGTTGCCGCTATAACAACAAATACTAAAAAACAGTATAAAATAAACATTTAAGGGGGCTCCCATACAACAAAGGTGATTTTTTTGCTCCTTTTTGCTCTATATTGATAACGGCAAGAACTAAATATTCTGTGAATATTTAGTTATATATTCACTTTAAAAATAAATAGTTAAATTTAAATAAAACAAATATTTAAGGGGGGCTCTCCCATACAAAAATGTGATTTTTTTGCCGTTTTATAGATACGGAACCCTTCGTGCGCGAGTCCGACTCGCACTTGGCCGGTTTTTATAGATAATGGTACGGAACCCTTCGTGCGCGAGTCTGACTCGTACTTGGACGGTTTTTTTTTTGCTCGTTTTTGCTCGATATTGATAACGGCAACCCACATATAATTATCTTAACCAAATAATGTAAAACTGCGGTGGAAGTTCTTGCCCATTATTCTCCATACAAAACTACCTTTTGGAAGGGGGCAACTAGAAACAATTCTATTTTTTTGTAAATTTTGACGTTCTAAAGTGCCTCTTATGTGCCTATTTGAAATAAATAATTTGACTTTGACTTGAATTTGACACCAGCAGGCTTAGCATGACTATTTCTACTCTTCTGTAGAATAGAAATTGATTGTCTACCGAAAATATTCTACTGTCTACACGGAAACGTCATTTTTGTCTACTCTGTCGACAAAACGCTTCTCTATGGTTTTCGTGCTAAGCCTGCTGGTAACTTATTAAATCTATTTCTAACCTTAAAAATATCAAATCAGCTAGTGAGCAATAATTTTTACCCAAAATAATCCCGTAAGTAATCCGTAAATAATTTTACAGTTAATAATATACCAAATAACTTTAACTAATAAAAATGTTTTTTGTCACGGCCAGTGGTGCCAATTGCCAATTTTCGTACAATGATGCAGCGATGTGGCATATTGCCAGATGTTTACAGTGGAAGGCAAAAATATGTATACACTTAGCAAAATTCAAAAGCAACTCTCTCGTAGAGTATCATTTAAATTAAAATCATAACCTCTTTTGGGTTCGCCATAGTCGGGTAATAACAAAATTATGTGTGCAAAAGTACTATAATGTTACAAAACATCATTTGAATAAATACTGTAGGAGATAATCGTTATTAAATATTCTAGAACCTTTAGTTTCATTATTATCTCCTTTATTTAATTAGATACATATAAATTATATTTCTAAATATTAGAATATATAAAAACATTTACAACTATAAAAAATAGTTGTCCACCGGTATCGGGGGCAGGCTCCAAGCTATCGGTGGTTAGGGCTCCAGAGATAGGAACCACTAAAATGTCATGTGATACAATGTCATAAACTGTCATGATGAGCGCAACTTAACTTTAATTAAAAAAACAAACAAAAAAAAAATATAGTATCCAAGAAATGTGAGTTTCGGACATTATATCATAATATATTACAAATAATAAATCAAACACTACAAAACATACAATGGGCGGCCTTATCGCTTCTGCGATATGTATCACTTATTTCTCAGAATACTAGCTAACTTGTAATTGGCGACTCTGTAAGGCCGAGGTTATTGTTTCATATTGTAGTTCACTACATTTTATAAACACAGAGACAAACATACACGGCGGGGGACCGCCGTGTATGTTTGTCTGAACGCGATAAACTCAAAAACTACCGAACGGATTTTCATAAGGTTTCACTAATGGACGGATTGATCTATGAGGAAGGTTTAAGTGTATAATTCATTAAGGTTTGAGTAAATTAGCTGAAATATGACGATGATTGTTGAAAATGTCGAAAAAAATCATGCTGTTTCGGAGCTTTACTGGCGTGCGCCGCGTAAACCAATAAAAAAATAGAGTTATATGAAAACGATATACTTTTAATCCTGGTAGTATTTTCGACATCCACGCGGACGAACACACGGGCATAAGCTAGTAAGATATCTATTATATACAGAAGCTGTTGATGTACCTTTTTTTAAATAAATCTCAAAGTGTGTACATAATTTTGCCCTTGATTGTACAGTTGGCAATGTAGCGTGTGACATACGGGCTGATTCACTAACAGGTGGGATAGTAGTTTATTTGTGATGTTATTGACTCTTTGTTATGATTAGTTATTGTTTGTACTTATAAGGTAAAAGTTTAATCTGCAAGCTTGGTGAAAATATTAACAAAAATGAGTACCAGGTAGACTCCAGTTTTTTAAGGTGAGATACTGAGAGCTCATAATATTACTTAACTGCCCCGTTGGTCTCGTGGTCATAAGCGCGACTGCTGAGCGTGGGGTACGATTCCCGGGTCGAGCAAAGTTTTATTGGGTTTTTCCAATAGGAAAATCTTAGCAACAACCCGGAATTTGGCAGTGTGATACCCCCGTTTCTTTGAAGGATAAGATCAGGAATGAAGTTATCCGGAAGAGAACCGGAGTTACCGACATAGCCTGCAGAGTAAACAACCTGAAGTGGCAGTGGGCTGCTAATTATTTATTTTTAAACTGAATATATAACTAAATATTCTGTGAATATTTCTAGCGTCTACCTGTTGCCGTTATCAATATCGAGCAAAAACGAGCAAAAAAATCACGTTTGTTGTATGGGAGCCCCCTTAAATATTTATTTTATTCTGTTTTTTTTAGTATTTGTTTGTTATAGCGGCAACAGAAATACATCATCTGTGAAAATTTCAACTGTCTAACTATCACGGTTCATGAGATACAGCCTGGTGACAGACAGACAGACAGACAGATGGCGGAGCCTTAGTAATAGGGTCCCCGTTTAACCTTTAGGGTACGGAACCCTAAAAACGTCCCAACACTAGAACGTACTGATCCGTAGGTGCCATTTGTGGAATAAAATTTTAAATAACAAATTATTCCACTAATGGCACCTGCGAAAAATATTGATAGGTGCCATTTGCTCAGGTGCCGTTTAAGCAGGTGCCCAATGTGGAATACGTCCACAGCGGGGCCCTATCTGAATAAATAATATATGCAACACTTATTTATAAATGCCGCAGCATCATGCTGAGATAGGAGCCTTTTGGCCTCGTACAGGACTTTCTGTTTTTATTTTTATTTAATTTTGTTATTTTTGTTTTGTTTTTTATGTTTCTATGAGTGTGTTTTATTTTAATTTGTGATCTCCTGTGCGAGTCCCAATAAATACTTTTTCTTTCTTTCTTTCTTGGTAAGACTGGTTATCAGACTTTTGGCCTTCTGAACTACCCATAACAACTGTTAATACCCGCAACCAACAGCTAAACATGCTTATCGAGGCATAGGGGTAATATATCAGTCAGCCGCAGGGTCAGCATTCCACGAACCGACCGCGGCTAGCATCTTCAATCGACCCATGTGGCTGATACTATTTAGCCACAAGACCCATCGGGACTTAGGAGACACTTTGTAATATTCATAATAGCTAAAACCGAGTAGTATCCGATCGTTGGCCCATTGTTTGCAGTATTCTATAAAAAACCCCATTACGAATAACAAGAAAAGATATGTAAATCCATAGCTTAGCATAATAAGTATAAAAAAAAGAAAAGAAAAGAATATTACTGAAATGACTTCAATCACTGAATTCATGATTTTCAGTAACTAAGCACAATACAAAAGATGATTCATCTTTTACAGTTAGCAGCCGATACCGATATGTCAGTTTAATCAATAGTTTTCCACACTTTATAGGAACAATATACATAATATAACAATTAATTACGAAATTCTTCCTTTCTATGACGTCAAAATGTTTGCCATTAACCTCACAAACTTGACATAGGATTTGACCTACATTTTTACAAACAAAAACGGCTATAATACTGCATGTTGTCGATCAATAACGTTGCACAAGTCTTGAAACCGAAATACAAAAGAAAAAAAAAGAATTACCTTCGACGAATACCACGAAAATGGCATTTTTTTGCTTCGATAAATTTACCGCTTCCGCGATACTGCCCCCGTACCAATGCATGGTGGTGAGACCGATGCGGTAGTTTTCTAGCTCTGTTATAAACTATGAGTGTTAATTATTTCTATTTCAGACAAATTCACAGTGTTTGGTTTTCTACAAAAATATTACAGCGACATGACACAACAAATTTTGACAGCTGACGTGTTTATTTTTGTTCTTTTTTCTTGGCGCTGAAAAAGTGCGTTTGGAATCACATACATTCGAAAAATTACAAAGAATTAATAATTAATTCCTTTCAGATGTTATAATTTTTTTTTTTGTTTTCAGTGTCCATGGGATTTCTTAAAATGTTACAGTTGTGTAATTTATAAATTAACCTTACTCTAATAAATGTATCGATAGAGTTCGAATGTTTTGAACGTGACCATGAAAGGCATGAAATTACTATTAACCGACTCAGTTATAAAACAGTACTTGCAGCAGTAGTTTCTAACGAAAATGTAACTGTGAAAATAGGCCGAGTAATACTTGAAGCGAGCTGAATGATTTATGATATTGTCTATGATTCGTTCCATGTGACCTTGGAAAAAGCTACTCGACACTAGATAACGCTACACGTTTCATAATTTTAATTACAGAAACTAAATTAATGCCATTAGATAATAGATGGCGTGCAGGGTTGGTTTAGTCACAACTAACAAACGCGTCTGCTGAGCGTGAGATCCTGAGTTCGATCCTTAGGCCGCGGACTAGGCAAAATGTAATTAATTTTTTCTGATGAATTATTTATCTACTCAAAATAATTACATTACTCGAGGAGGCTATTTTTGATAACCCAATCTGATTGCGGCATTCAAAAACAGTACCAAAGACGCAAAACAAAAAATCTAGAAAAGAAAAAAGACAAATATCAGTTTCTTAAGTCTATATAATTTCAATTTATTGTAAATATGTCTATTAGAAAGTAAATTAAAAGGTTACTTAATTACTTTAGAAGGTACCTAGGCAACGCCTAATTGCTTAGTATTTAATTCAGCAATTCTTCGACATTTTTCTAAACATACCTAAACCGAAGTAACTAATCACCATAATAAACAGTTAAAAACGCCACATCCTCCTACTGGAATCCAACAAGACATTCACAAAAACAGCCCGGCACATCGCGTCAAAAGAATTCAAATTAACATGCCAAGTGTTAAGAGGCATGCAAGATAATCAATCCGATGTCTTTAGAACGTTAGTTTGTTTCATTAGTATCTAATTCTGCGTCCGTTTACAATTAACGAAGCCATCAATGCTTAACGAGCAATTGTTGGGATTTAAGGGCTGTGATTTGAAGTGAAAATCTAAGATCAATCTTACTAGTCTTTTCCCAACTATGTTGGAGTTGATTTCAGAGGAGCTCGTGGCTAAGTAGGTAATAACAGCCGCACCGGTCGATCAATCAGGTTAAGCTACGCTTGCCGGGGTTGGTCCGTGGATGGGTGACCATCTTTACATACCAAGACTTCTCCGTGCCTCGGAAAGCACGATAAGCCGTTAGTCCCGGCTGTCATTCGTGGATCTTTGACAGGTGTTAGAGGTCGTCAGAAGCCCAAAAGTCTGACATGGAGCGACTGCTTATCTGTTCTCTACAACCCAGTTATTGGGTAACACGATACCCCTTGGTAAGACTGGTTGTCAGACTTTTGGGCTTCCGACTACCCGTAACTACTGTCAAAGATCTACGAATGACAGCCGGGCCAGAGGCGGCTCGTCATAAAGAGCGCTGGTGCAGTGCACTCCCACGAAAATTGCATAATCTATATTTCTTTATTATAATCCTATACATACATTCTTTCTACTATGCCCATACGCATACAATAGCAGTTTACTAGAAAACCATTTCCTACGCGTACATTTGGCGTCAAGTTGTAACGTGTGGAGCGCCAGCGATTGATTGCGCTCCTATGAAACAAAGTTCAGTACGATTTCTAGCACTTTATTCAATGAGTGCGAAAGAGAAATATCGACACAGTCCGACGCGTGAAACAGAAGATTTTGTATGAGAAGTTAGCCTAATTTGGAGCGCCGCTCACGCGCGACGTTGCCAAACGAGGCGGCCGCGCGCGGGAATGCGATCTATGCCTATGCGCTGTTGCCGATCTTATGTAAACAAACGGTCGGCTCAACTCGGCTGTCAGTAGATTCGCAGTGTTTATTCTAAATAATTATTAAAAATAGTTTGTGCGCGACATTTGTATTAAAAATGGAACAATACAGTGTATCTTTTATTAAAAATTGTGAAAAGACTCTGTATCGAACTGAAAGCTAAGGGACCACCACGTCCCGAAATTGCACTTTCTCAAAAATGTGTTACGAAAAATAAATCTTTTACGTGTGGTTTTAAATCTGAACAATATTTCAAAACACCTTGGTTGTGTGGATGTGAAGAAAGCAAAAAATTTTTTTGTTTCCCGTGTCTGGTGTTTGGAGCTGGCGCCGGCAGTGGTGGTGAATCTGCATGGACGGAAACGGCCGTGTTGACGATTTAGCGCATCTTTCAATAAAAGTGAAAAAACATTCGCAATCTCGATTTCATATCTTATGTGAAGTGCAATTGGCATCTATCGGCCGTCAAGATATTCGTAAGGCGCTCGATTCTGCGTATCGAAAATCTATTAGAGAGTTCAATGAACGCGTTGATGAAAATCGATAAAGATCGCCGAATGGATTTTCTTTACAAATAAAATAAATGGTAAGCTCTAGTTCTACGTTTCTTTTTTTAGTGAACCCCCACAAATAAATGTCACGAGCCGCCTCTAGCCGGGACCCTTTCGTATAAACATATTATGGCCGGGACCAACGGCTTAAGGTGCTTTCTGAGGCACAGCAAGTGATAAGGTATCTACATCAGTTGCGTAGCCACATATAAAAGGGCCCCGTATCAAAAAAAATTGGGGGCCCTTTTAACTAGATTAGTTCTAAAGGAGGGGGTAGTACTGTTTTCACATATTATATGATATAGCATTCTGACTCTTAAGTATAAGCAGTAATTGCGAACATACTAAGATAACGCAAGAGCGAGCGAAGCGAGCTAGAATTCGAGAAACCTAACTATTGTGATTTTACTAAGAGAATGCAAGAGCGAGCTCAAATATTGGAGCATCCTGACTCGGATAGGTTCTATTGTTTATATTATATTATAGCCTATTTATTTCCATAATGAATGACTTAAGTATAATAACAAATTCATCATAAGATTATTATAAATGTGCATGCATAAAATAACAAAATTATTACAGTTCATATCATAACAAATCATTTCTAAATTAATAAAATAATTTATTTCTAAAATATTAAATAAATTCAATTTTCAATATAATTTACAATTTCATAAATTTCAATATGGACCCCTCAACGGGTGGAGGCCTCCTCCATTTTGCTCCACTTTTGTCTGTCCTTTGTGATCCAATTTTCACCGGATTTTCTTATTATTTCGTCCCCACTTTTCTTTCGGATAGGTTATATATACCTACATATATTCTGTGTATTTTTATTAAAAAATGCGATTGCTTGAAAATAAGACCACGCCTGTAGCTTGAAGCTTTCGTAAGCAATAAACAAATCACGATATTTTTATATTTTTCATTAATGAAAAAATGGAGATTGTGGATAACGTTTTACGAATTTTCGCTCGGGGGTGAAGCCCGGGGACCCCGTATAATTGATACGGCTGATGCCGCGGTAGCTACGCCCTTGATCTAGACACACATTTTACAAATTTTAGTCGCTTTTGTATGTCTGTGTGACCGCGTTGTTCTTGTACACCATGCAATGAATTTTGATGCAGCTTTCACCGTCATGCAATTAAACAAGTCAATTTGACTTTGAGTTTGACTGACATCGGTTGAGGAAAACCTCAGGAGGAAACCTGAACTTATGTCTAATAATTAAAGTCTGAAATTGCGATCTGTAATGGGAAAGTATCAAATAAAAAATTAAGAAAACTATGAAATTTTTTATACTGCATGTTGACATATTATGTACCTAATTTATTATTGTATATCGGACATAATGGATCTGTAATTATCTAACGTCTGTCTGTATAACCTATGCCCACAATAAAATAATGGCTGGTACTATATTTAGACAAGTGACAATCGTGGGCCGTATAATAAATTAACAGAAATAATTAAAGACGAACAAAAAAAATAAAAATAAAATTTGAATGAACCACTGCCACTGTAACGGCTAGGGCTTTGCAGGGAGGCTGCGCAGGCCATTAACAAATATAGGTAGTGTAGAGAGAGAAAGGAAACTCAAGTTAAGTTAATACATATATTTCCCTAGTAGGCTAGGTCGCGGGTATGGTCATCTGTTCAAGGTTCTGAGCACTATCACACCTTAAAAGAGGAAGGGTACCGTCCTTGGCAGCACGTGGCAGACGTATTGGCTCCGCATGGGCCAGTCAGGCCGCCGAGACTCCGCAGGCGGCGTGTTGGTAGCACGCCTGGGACGCCGATAGCGCACAGCTTAGCTAGCACACGTGCAGCGCGCAGATGGAGCAGCGTGTAGATCGAGCAGCGTGTAGGTCTCTCCTGCCTTCAGCCTGGGCGTCAAATGAATTTCATTGTAATATATTTCAATGTCATAATGTAATGTATTTTTACCTAAGTAAGTTTGCATGCTTCAGTTTTAAGCAAACCATGTTCGATCTAATACTTATTTTTTTTAATACCTTTTTTTTTTTTTTTTTTCTTTCTTTTTGGCTTCGCACGGTTTGTGCATTTAGCCAGTGTCATGTAAAATTAGGTAACTAGTACAAAGCTGTAACTAATATTAATAATGTATAATTATGAAATGAACTCCATTCAATGATGCATGATAAAGATGATAGATGATATCCCGCCCCGCTCCCCTTGAGTTTCAGTAAAGACGTGGCACTTTACTGAAACCTCGCGCGCGGACTTCTTGAGAGAACTTAAAGTGATGTTGCACTGTTTTGTTTCATTTGCCTACACTAATGCAGGTTCACGAACACTTAATGGTTAATAATCCACCACTACTACACATTAATATTCGGCTAAACAAAACACTCAGAAATAAATTAAAACAAATTCTATTATCTATACGCTATTATAATATCAATGAATATAAGTTTAAATGACAAATATTAATTTACCTGTTTTATAAAATAATTACAATATAGGTACCCATCCTCTCTCCAACTTTTGCTGTGCCCGACATCTTATTTTTGTAAAACCTACCACCTAATTTTACATTTGGACTTCTTGGCGGGAAAGTGAAGCGTCATGTTAGCAGTTTTGTTTTATTTTCTAAAATTTGTGTTTAGCCGAATATTAATGTGTAATAGTGGTGGATTATTAACCATTAAGTGTTCGTGAACCTGCATTAGTAACAAAACAGTGCAACATCACTTTAAGTTTTCTCAAGAAGTCCGCGCGAGGTTTCAGTAAAGTGCCACGTCTTTACTGAAACTCAAGGGGAGCGGGGCGGGATATCATCTATCATATTTATCATGCATTGAGTGGAGTTCATTTCATAATTATTATAACTTTGTACTTGTTACCTAATTTTACATGACACTGGCTAAATGCACAAACCGTGCGAAGCCAAAAAGTAAAAGAAAAAAAAATACATTTGGAAGCAATAAATAAATTTATGTACCTATAGTTACTCGTATTGCGAATGAGAAGGCATCATAGTCTATGTCCAGCAATAGACTGATATAGGCTGATGTTAATAATGATAAAGAATGGTTATTTTAGAGCTATCAGAAACCTAAGCGTTGGAGAATCGATTTGATTGATTAGAACAGGGCTGATAGGACGGTTGTTAAGAAAACTTTATAGGCATAGGCATGCGAATGACATCCCTTTTCCACCTACTGCGCAAATATAGACTTGGCTATAGATAGATAAGAATTTAAATAATCTAAAATAAATTTAATTATTTATTCTAAAACAATTGTAAATTTATTTTTCCATCGATCAATATTTGTCAACCCTATACACAAGCTGTCAAAGTGATTGATACAAATGGGCGGGGATTTTGACGTTTGTTTTGGCGCGAACAGATAGAGGTGCGTTCGCTTCATGGTGCGAGTATTTAGTACAATCGATGGCCAATTTATTTTTAGTGATTTTAAATCGTGTGTCACCGTTTAGGACACTGGGTTCGTAGATAACGAAGCTTGTAACATTAACAAGTAGGTACCACACTCTGTAAATAACCATAATATTTCACACCAAGCTTTTGAGAGGCGAATCAATAAAAACGAAATGCTAACTTTAGAATTTAGATACTAATATGCTCTCTAACTCATGTTACTCATAGGTTGAGTGTGTTGGGTTGATGGAAATATCAACAGCTTAATATCCAAATCTCTTGTGATAAGGTTGACAAACTGTTTAGTAAACTGATTTTTGTATGGATTATCCTTTGAACTTCCTTGTAGTTAAAAAAAAAGATAACTACTTAGATGCCAGATAAGCAGAGTCACATAATTATAGAAATCATCATTATTTGAATTCAATTTACAAACTCTTAATTGCCAGTCCAACGCTCTAGCCGTAATGCTACATTGAATAAATAAACGTTGTAATTTGGGAGCAGTTAATAGACATTTACATATTTTTGCCGTTATTGAGATACCAGGGAAGCCACATGTGCAGAAGGAATTAATGCCAAACTTCCTTGTCTTCAACGTAGTCTTTAAACTCATATTATGCTTTTTTGATAAAGTTAATGATTGCAATGAAACATTTATGAATGCGTCCCGCGGTTTCACCCGCGTAAGTCTCGATCCCGTGGGAATATCGGGATAAAAGTAGCCTATATGTTAATCCAGGCTGTCAGCTACCCCCACACAAAATTTTATCAAAATTGATCCAGCCGTTTGAGCGTGTTTGTGAGTGTGTGTGTTTGTTACTTCTCTGTGTGATAGTGTGATAAATATCGTTGATTTACTTTGTAATAATCTCTTAGACCTATTCCCCTAAGACCAGGCAACCTAGCCAGACCTAACAACATTAAAACGAACTTGATATTTTTTTTGCCATATTATCGGAAACTATCAAAATACCGGAATATCGTATTAAAAAAATTTAATATCAAAACAAAACCGGTACCATTGTAAAATGGTTTCGATAGTCCATGCTCTAACCCTATTACATAGGATTTAAACATAACTGGCGAAATGTGGGTGTACTATAGAGTATATATACACCTCTGCCTAACCCTTCGGGATTACAGGCCTGATGTTATGAAATATTTTTTCAAATATGGAATTTTAGGTTAAAAATTACCCTGCCCCCATAACTAAAACAAAAGCACCAAATCACTAGGTATACTTAGCAAGTTAAACACAACTAATAAAACATCCTCAACTCAACCACAACGTCTGTGGCACAGCTGTCAGCTGTCGGCCATTTTTAGATTCAAAGGCGCGAAAACACTCCATTTCACGACTCATTGACATTTTAAAACGTAATTCACACTTGCAAGTAAAATGTTGCCACAGTAATAAACTGCGGCAAGCGATGCGTGTTGCCAGCGTCGAAAACAAATTGTTTAATTGCCATGTTTATTATTAGAATGATGATTTCTAATTAGGGCTGTTGACAATGTGAGCTGACGGAGTTTTTAATTATGTCATGGATTTTTTTTTTTGTGTGGGAGATGAGTCAGTTTTTAAGCTTTTTATTTTTAAGGTGTACGCAGAGATGATAAATAACTCACTGAATTATTCCTAGCGGAGATACTATTTTTATCAGGATAAAAATTACTGAGACAAAAGAAAAAAGACGCTGCTATAAATGCTTCAAAAAATTTAAATATAGGTAAAGACGCCAGCAGGTTAAGCTACGCTTGCCGCGGTTGGTCCGTGGATGGGTGACCATCTTTTTATACCAAGATTCCTCCGTACCTCGGAAAGCACGTTAAGCCGTTGAACCCGGCTGTCATTTGTAGATCTTTGACAGTTGTTACGGGTTGTCAGAAGCCCGAAAGTCTGACAACCAGTCTTACCAAGGGATATTGTGTTACCCAGTAACTGGGTTGTGGAGGTCAGATAGGCAGTCGCTCCATGTAAAATACTGGTATTCAGCTGCATCCGGTTAGACTGGAAGCCGACCCCAACGTAGTTGGGAAAAGGGTAGGCAGATGATGTACAGACGCCACCAGGTCAGGCTGCCCGAAACTGTAAAATTTTCCCAATCAACCTTGAACCATATGGTTTACTGATAAAGTTGAAAATCTTTTAAAGAGATTTGACAGATTGCAGTAGATTAAAATGTGCTGGCGTCTGTACGTTCAGGAACAGAAGTATATTAAAGCCCCATTTACATGGTAAATGAAAAGAAGAAAGAAAGAAAATACGTTTATTTGCGGTAAACATAACGCAAAGAAATAAAAACACAAACACAAAAGAATAAAAAAACAAGTTGAGGGAAAATATGCGTCACATTCACGCAAAACGGCCATCAAATTCAAAAAAAAAATCAAAAAAAAAAATATTTCACATAAACCTACATGGGCACTTAAGAAACGTCAGAAGCTAGGTGCACGGTTCCATTTGATCGTTTCCTATGGAGAAGAGCCGACAAGAAACTCCACGGTTACTCTTTAAAAAAAAAGTGGGCTTTAACAATGTTTCCAAGTTACGGTGTTAATAGGTATGGGAGGACAGTGTAGGCCCGTCAACAAGTACCAAGTACTTAACAAAATAGAAGATAGTTTACAAAGATACAGTCTATTAGGCCTACAACGTTGTCACATTCACAAATTAAAAAATAATCTATATAAAATATTACTAAAATAATAAAAATAAAAACCTACATATTTAAACCAAATAACTACATCGCTCAGCATAATGCTGCGACCCTATGCGAGACAGAGCCCCAGCGCTGGTTTTCAGCAACAGCCGGCGTTGACGTGATGACGTCAACCGGTGCAGCATTAAATGAGATAAAAATAAACAAAATAAAATAAATACAATGCTTCGTTGTCTATGTACGGTACAAGTTTATTGCCTGTGGCATACATACTCTACAATTAAATCAACAATTGACTGACACCGTCTAATCAATACGTAGGTAGGTTACAACTTTTGCGCGATACCCGCAAGTTAGTTGCCTTTCAAAACTGGTATAGGTGTAAACCTGGTGTAAGCAGCACGTAATACATAAAATCGCATTCAATACCAGAATCATTTGTACAAGGACGTGCAACTCTGTGTTTAGACGAGGCAAAACTTGCATGCAACAATATTTTTTTTTATAATGATTACAAATTAGAAAAATATAGACATTTAATTTTGTATTTAATTTATTTTTTATTTTGGCTGCAGAAAAGTTGTGTTTAAATAACTATTGGAGTACTTTCATAATTCAATCATAATTAAAACATGATAATTGACATTGTTTATCTTTATTATTATGTACTTGCCATCTTTATTGTATTTTTGTACTTTTGCGTGCCTTCTGGCTAAATGTGGCTGTTTTTAATAATATTTTTTTATGTCACCGTGTATTTGTACCCATAATTGCGAAAATAATAAGAAGGAAACTACTCATCAGACACCGAAGAAGTAATAGAAGCGATGAAAGACGAAGAAATAAATATATAAATATTTAGGTTACAATCAGGCAAGATTGTTAGAACATAAGACTATTAAGGATAAACTAAAAAAAGAATACAATAGTAGATTACATTCGTTATGCAAAATGCACCTATCTAGTAAACATTTATTCAAATCCATAAATACATACGCGATTCCTATACTTACTTATTCTTTCGGTGTAATAAAATGGTCAAACACAGAATTACATGCTCTCGAAGTAAAAACAAGAACCACACTGACACAACATAGATACCACCATCCCAAATCAGCAATAGAAAGAGTTATAATGTCCAGAAAAGAAGGTGGCCGGGGACTAATTGAAATACCACATCTTCATAAAAGACAAGTCTTAAACATAAAACAATTTTTCAGGCGTAAGAAAAACAATAGTCAATTACGCAAAACAATTATAGAGATAGACAAACAGTTTACACCACTGAACCTTAGCGATGATAGCAATATTGAGACAGTAGATAAAGCGAGACATATAGAAGAGATACACAGGAAGTGGAGGCAAAAAGAACTACATGGAAGACATCCCAACGATTTACACCAAACATACATAGATAAAGAGGCTTCTCTAATAAATGGGTAGAGTTAAGTGAGCTGTTTCCTGAAACAGAAGGGTTTGTGTTAGCCATTCAAGATCAAGTCATTAAAACAAAAAAATATAGAAAATACATAATAAAAGATAGTACAGTAAGAAATGATTTATGTAGAAAATGTCACAGCAAACCTGAAACAATACAACATATCACAGGAGCTTGTATCACACTAACCCAAAACGACTACACGCATAGACATTATCGGCTTGTTAATATCATACACCAAAAACTTGCAACTAAAATTAAACTCATGCAAGATAACTACACACCATATTACAAGTATACGCCTAGAGCTGTTTTAGAAAACCAATTATACAAAATATACTATGACCGCACTATAATTACAGACCACACCATATATAACAACAGACCTGATAGAACACTAGTTGATAAAGTAAACAAACACACATTTATAATAGATATAGCAGTCCCAAATACTAATAACATACAAAAAACTATCACAGAAAAAATCAGGAAGTATACAGAATTACAAGAGGAAATTACCAGAGTTTGGAAGATGAATAAAGTCACTATAGTCCCAATAGTAATATCAACAACAGGAGTTATCCCGAAACAAATATTCAATAGTTTTAATGCACTAAATCTATCCAAATACACATTGTATACCTAACACTTCAAAAAGCTGCCATATTAAACACTTGCCGCATAGTAAGAATTTTTTTACAATTAGACTTGGATAATAATTTCACTGCAGTACAGAGCAATTTACCTTCTTAGAATAATAACTAGAATCTCACCATGATTCACACCCGTGAGATTCTGAAAATACCAGGTAATAACATGAGAAAATTAAATTTAAAAACCAAATTAATAATAATAATCGCCTTCCAATAAACCTTGGTGAAAACAGAATTCGCATGCAATTATTGAATCGCAAAACTTGCATTCAATTATTGTAAGCCATTTTATGGAAATCGCACGTGTGTAAACACTTGCATGCAATTCTTGAATGAGCAATAACTGAACGTGCTTTATGGCATGCGATTATTGCTCTTGAACGTTCTAGAAACTTGCACCGTTTAATTGGGGCTTAGTACTGTTACTTTTACATTGACATATACTGAATAGACAAGTACTAGCACGCAGATGATTGTAATATCAAGGACTTTGTAGGTATCATGTGAATTTAACATCAGCTGCATCCAATAAGACTGAAAGAAAAATAAAATGAAAAAATGTTTATTGTGCACAAGCAAGAGACAATTTACAAAAAAAAAAGACAAAATAAACACTCTAATACAAAGAGAAGGACTGGAAGCCGATCCCAACATAGTTATCTGAACAGACAGCTGTGCTGCTGAGGAGTTTGTTGCGCCACTTCTTCTTCCCAGCTAAAGCACTAGGAAGTGGTGAAGGGCGGGTGTTTTGGGGGGCTGTCTTTAATTTTGAGGTTAATAACGTGCTGATTCTCAGCCTAGTTTGCTTAAATAACTATTGATTTTGTTTGGAAAAGGCTTGGCAGATTGGTGGATTAATCTGAATTTAACATCTGTTACAATTTTCTATTGTTTGTGTGGGATCGCGGGTTCTATATTCTCAGATGATTGTATTTAGTTCGATCTAAAACGGGTGAATTAATTGATTTAAATCTAAGGCAGGGTGCCACCTCCACGGGAAATCTCTCTGAAATTCAATAGTTCAGAAAATCTATGAATCAATCTGTACCCTAATTGCGTAACACAGTTTGAATCGGAATCGGAATGATTTTGAAGTATATTGCTAATTCATTGCTTTATAGGTTAGAAAAAATTGTCTGTTCAACAACGTAAATAACGTAATGAATGTTGTTGAACTGTCAAATTGAAACCGATTCCTACTGATAGTGTGTTACGCAATTAGCCCTCTGGGCTGTAACTAATATTTTACTGACAAAACATTTAACAAACAAATAATGTATTTGCTTGTAATGTTTGTGTAGGTACTTTGACTACTTTGTTGTTAACAGAGTGTCTGCTTGAGAGCTGGTGACAAAGTTAACGGTAATAGCTTCCCGCTATATTGCAAAGCTAATGTTTTGACACCTTTGTTTTAATGTATGCCAGACCTGTCAGAAGTCAAAAGAGTTCGTTAAGCTAAACGCACTCTGCAAGTCTTTTTTAGGGTACCGTAGTTAACAAGGAACCCTTATATTTTCCCCATGTCTGTCTGTCTGTCCGCGGCTTAGCTCAGAGACTCTTAGTACTAGGAAGCTGTAATTTGGCATGGGTAAGTACATATTAATCACGCCGACATATTGGTAATATTAAATCTTGAAAACATTTTTTGGTACTTTGCAAATAAAGTGGGGATGATTTCCACAAATGAAAAATGAAAATGTTGTATGGTTGAAAGCATTGTGTTGTGGTTCTTAAGTAATTAATGCCAGATTAAAATGTTTTACCTACTGCAGGCTTAATAAATAAAATAATAATAATAAATTCATTTATTTCAGGTAAAATAAATCGGTTGTCTGTAAAGTTGGTTTACTGACGATAGTTGAACGTGACAACGTCATAAGCCTTAAATGGAACGCCTCAGAGCGAGGTAACGCCGCATGAGAGGTAACGCCGCATGAGTCATGTTTTTTCGTGCGTGCAGCCGGCTCCTAACTTCAGATTTCCTGGTTTTCCTTTCATTTAATTTATCATGTTTGTTAGAGAGATTTCATCCTTAAATTGTCCCTAACGATCGATGCAATAAAAGTACAGGGTATAATTTTTTCAGATTTTAGCCGGTTCGATTCCCGGGTGTGGGAGAAGAGAATTTTCGAAAATCTTTGAATGCAGTTTGCTTTCTATTCAAAAATAAAGGAATGTTTCCTTTGAGTAAAACTTTCTATCTGCAGTATTAAGAGTACTTTCTCTCCAGGTGGCATTACAAAATTCCACCCTGTATAATTTGACTTTAAAAAAAAAAAATATAACTAACTAAATTATCAGTGTTTTACAGAAATAAAAGTACATTATAATAGGTATTATCGATTATAGTTTATTTTTGAAATACAAATAGATGCTAAAATTTTGTTATTACGAATAAAATGCGAGGGAACAGGTGAAAACGACATACCTACACCTAAATTTATCTGTCAAAAAAACAATACTTACAACAAATCTACAAAATGGAACATTAGGCACTAATTCTATCTGGCACTCTATTTTTAACAAAATGACAACATTTAAAACCACTTCAATCACTAACTCACGTAAGTACCTAAATCAAAATATTATCATTATACGGCACGAATCTTGATGATCAAATTATTTGTGCCATACAGTGATATATCTAGCTACATAGAGCTGTAATAGGTGCGTAAAGAATAACTACGATATTAAGGCCCGCCCCTCCAAAAATCAAAACGTTTGAAAGTATTTGTGAAAGTGTTTGTACGCATGCGTGCGTAATGAGACGGCTTTCAAACAAAAACAAGCAGATTTGTTGCTCGACTAGTGGTGTCATTATCATTAGTATGGCGCTGCACTGACATACTCTATGAAAACGACACGTGCGTTGTCTTGCGCGATCAGCTAGTTATGATTAGTTGACCAACAAATCTGGTAATAAGTGAGATATTGCGAGTCGGTACTTACAACTACATACAAACTCGTAAGGATGTGACTACACACATTGAAACAGTAATTTGGAGGGGCGAGCCATGTTACCGTAGTTAATCTCTACAGATATAAATATTTTGTTAAAAATTTATGTAACTAATCAAATGATGCAAAAGAAAACAAAATAAAAGTTGAGTTATCTGATTGTCTCGGACGGTACCGATAGCTATGCCTACACACACATAGGTACACAGCGTGTTTATACACTAAACTTGGTAACCGCAATTAAAGCGCGCGTCGCTTCCTGAGATAAAACTATACTAGGTGATTACTTAGTGGTTCACAAATAAAACCACCATGATCACTAATGATGATGGTTGATGATCAAATTTCCACGCAAACTCCGCCCCTTGCTCCCCGCCACTCCGATATGTGCTAAACGCTAACACATCAGTAATAAAGTTCAATATCACGTGCGCTCTTTGGCCGTGTTCGAGCACGAAACTAAATAACGTAAGTCTCAATTCTTATTTCGTTTATAACTAAAGTAATGATTGATCTAGAGAAAAAATATTTGGAGGGTGGATAATAAACTATAATTTCTTGCTGTGAATATTTATTTTAGATATAAAAGCCAAATAATCTTGTTTGTTTTTTTATAATTGAATAAAAAATGTATCTAGTGAAAATATTACAATTATGTAACTGTCTTCAACATGGAAAGAAAAAGATCCAATAAACTAAAGTTTAATTTTGCTTGTATCTGTGAGTGTTTCAGAATATTCATGCCAATTAACATAAAAATAGGGAGCCTCCTCTTAAGGCGCTGATAAGAGGCAAATGCTAAAAGTAGCCTACTTTTAGCATTTGCCTTAAAGCATTTTACTTTAAAAAAAAAAAAAAAAAAAATGCCAAATCTATATAGTTTGTGGTAGCGGAAAAAATACATGTTATTCTTGAACATATTTCTCAGAACTGGGTTGTTACCGAAACACGTTTAGAAAAAAAAATCTGGATACAAATTAACGGTAAACTAACCCATTACTTTGAGTTTAAATCCAAAATATCTGTATCTGTATTAAATATCAACGTACGGTTAGTATTTATAACAAGAACGTCGTATTTGTATGCAAAACTTGGTTGTTTTTATTTTCGATTACTCAACTAATTTTTGAGTAAATAGATAATTGCTTCATATTTTGCAATAAATGACAAGCGTTGTGTCATCGCGCTTCTCTTTCTTTTTTATGCAGTCTGACAGTGACCGCGGTTTAGTTGTTGTCAGTGTCTTAATCAGTTGCTAACTTGGTACTGCTTCTTGGCGGGAAAGTGAAGCGTCATGTTAGCAGTTTTGTTTTATTTTCTAAAATTTGTGTTTAGCCGAATATTAATGTGTAATAGTGGTGGATTATTAACCATTAAGTGTTCGTGAACCTGCATTAATGTAGGCAAATGAAACAAAACAGTGCAACATCACTTTAAGTTCTCTCAAGAAGTCCGCGCGAGGTTTCAGTAAAGTGCCGCGTCTTTACTTAAACCCAAGGGGAGTGGGGCGGGGATATCATCAATCATCTTTATCATGCATTGAGTGGAGTTCATTTCATAATTATTTAAATAACTTTGTACTTGTTACCTAATTTTACATGACACTGGCTAAATGCACAAACCGTGCGAAGCCAAAAAGAAAAAAAAAAAAAAAAAAAAAACTTGGTACTGAACCTGTCATTTGAAAAATTATTTCTAGACTCATGCAAAATAAAGAACTGAACTTTGCAAGCCACAAATAATTTTGTTTAAATTGTTTTTCCCTTTCTCACAACCAATGATCAAAATCGGCTGATGTCGTGCACGGCCCCTTAATGTCAAATACTGGTGAAAATTACGGATTTTCATGACTGCCGTTATAATAAGACGGAACCGCTCTTAGACTAGGAAACCTTAGCTACCCTAGTCCCTGACCCTGACCTGGGCCCTAATCAATATTATATCCCAAAATTGAATTAAAAGTATCATACAGTACGTGTAACTAAGTACACATTACCATAATATCCCCCTTTACAAACTCACCCTCACATTATTGTGCAAGCATGATTTCAATGATCGATTGAATTTAAACAATACAAAAGGGTGACACCACCAATTGTTGACCCTAGTTTTTTTGCACTCGATTTAAGTTGACACTATTTTTAATGCGTTACGGGTCGATCTTCAAGGTTAAGTATCGAGGTCGGTCAGTGGATGAGTGACCAAACCAGAGACAAAGTTGTCAGACTTTCGGGCTTCTCACGACCCCTAACGACTGTCAAAGATCTACAAATGACAGCCGGGATCAACGGCTGAACGTGCTCTCAGAGCATGGGGGTCTTGGTATGTAAAGACTGTCACCCATCCACGGACCAACCGCAGCAAGCGTAGCTTAACCTGATCGATTGACCCGTGCGGCTGTTATTACTTAGCCACAAGCCACTAAATCTGTACTAATATTATACTTAAAGAGGTAAAATTCGTGAATGTGTGTAGAGGATATTAATCCTCGGAACTACTAATATGATTCCGGAAATTCCATCACTAATGACAAGCTACAGTATTGCCGAGTGTCATTGGATATATTTTGTGTTAAAACGAGAATTTGACGCGGACGATGCCGCGGGCTGATTGTATAAGAGCCGTGTTACTATTTTGGTGTACTTAAAATCTAGCCGGTTCCTAAATGATCCCACTGTAAAGCAAATATCGAAAATAATGAAATTATCCGGAAAACAACTCGAGCTACCGAGCTTGCAGAGTAAGCAAGCTGAAGTGGCAGTGGGTTGGCCATGTTTGTAGACGGACTGTTGGTCGGTGGAGCAGACGAGTCTTGGAGAGGAGACAGCGTATCGCTAAGCGTAGTGTGGGACGCCCCCCAGCTAGAAGGACCGACGACGTTGAAAATGTGGCTGGGATAGGCGGGAATGCGGATGGTGAAGGACAGGGCGTAGTAGCACAGCCTAGGAGAGGCCTATGTCCAGCGGTGGACTGCGATAGGCTGAGTTATTGAGAGCAAATATCCTTTCTAACACAAAGTCGGAACGAGCATGGATCACCAGTTATTGATGGCGTGACGAACAATGAATCGATGCTAAAGCGCAGCTCACACCCATTCATTATCAAATTATATATTGATTACACAAATGAGCGCACAGAGCTATGAAGTTTTAGACTTGCTCCAGTAATAACTTTAAACATAACATTTTTGTTAAATGAATTTATATTTCATATTGTCTTTATGGTTTGCCACCATAGGTAGGTGAAATTCTGTAGTCTTCTTGAATTATTTTAAGCTCTACTGACATTAGAACTTTTGATTTCACAGAATAGAAAATAGTTAATTCTAAAAACTTTTGCATACGCTTTTCATATTGTGAAGGCGACATCAATATTATGTATACAAAGAAAGACCTAAGTATCTCAGAACTGAAATCTGATGAACTACGGAAAGGAAATATTCCAATTCTACCAATCCCCATATCCTATATGACAAAACAAACAGAACCCCAATGATTGTGTGGTACAAATAACATGTATTGAGCCATGAGCACCCATCCATTATAATTTTATGAGTGTGGAACTGTGGACTGTGGGTGTTGGCTGCCAATGCGCGTATGTTGGCCAACAACGCGCGACGTTTTGCTGGATACTTTTCAGGGGAAAAGGTTTTTAAATTTTTGTAGTTTGAATTGCTTTGCTGCAATGTTCAACTGTAGAGTTTAATTATAATATTTATTTATTTATTACAATATTACCACTTACATTTGTTTTTACAGATGCGATCCCAATGTAACAATGTAGTCATAATTTCCACACTCAGAGCCGTCACCCAAAAACGACACCACCACCAACAAAAAAAAAAAAAGAATTCTTTTTAAACTGTTTTGACTGACAGGGTCCAAATGCATACCTGCCATCAACGTGGATGGTTACCTAACAATTCCCAAGTAACGACTCTGAATAACGGGACCTATCACCCTGAGGACAATATGTTAAGTGTCACCCTCTGGAATTCCGCCAAAGAGCAAGTAAAGATATCCAATCGCAGAGAGACGCTGTTGAGTATCTTTATTGCCCGCCCCACCGGTGCAAATTTTAACAAGTTTGTACGGGCCACCGGGACTTTAAAAAGCCTCTGTCTCGGCCCTTGCCGCAGCCTACTGTTTGGAACGAGCAATCCCAAAGATTCCAGTATTTGCGGATTATTTAACATACCGCGAAAAACCATAAAAATATATTTAACCAGTGCGAAATTGCGCCTTACCTCCAACTTATAGTAACCAACCATCCCTGTTACAAAGAGGGTTGGATACATAAGTGGATAAAATGGGTAAACGCCAAATTGCTTCTTATAAAGAAACCGGGTAAATTTATTTTGCATTTTTTCTACCATAAGACAGTATTTCGTCTCAACTGGATTCCAGATGATAGCACTCGTTTCCAGGTTACTTCTAACTGAAGCATTATAAAGCGACTTCACCGCTGTTGTGTTAGTAAACTCACGGGTTTCACGCATTACAAACCCAAGATTTTTGAAGGCTTTCTTACACACCTGTACTATATGTGTGCGAAACGACAAATCTTCGGAGAAAGTGACCCCAAGATCTCGCACTGACACTACGCGCGGTATAGCATGGCCGTCCATGCTATATTCGTGATGACGGGGAACCACGGCTCGCGTAAATGACATCACGTTACACTTTGTCACATTAAAGAGTAGTTTGTTTTCAATACTCCACCCTACTACACGATCGATGTCCAATATGAATTTATGACACTCCCCAAAGTTACTGATTTTGCTGTGTTACATTTTTGTCATCGGCATAACTCTATTCCAAATAGTTAGCTTGCACTTAAGGGGGATGCGCTAAGGTAGCCCGTGAAATTCATATTTTATTACGTTTTTTGCAATTTGCAGGTAAGTAACAGGTTGTATGTTGATCTAAATATGATTCTCGGCCGTAACAAATATGGCTTTACAGAATTATAATCATTAGAATCGGCAATACAACTAACTCTCTTCATAAAATCCTATTGAATTACTATTTCTGAAATAATCATTCAGTAGGATTTTATGAACTTAGAGAGTTGTAATGCTGATTCTAATGATTATAATTCTGTAAAGCCATATTTGTTACGGCCGCGAATCATATTTAGATCAACATACAACCTGTTACTGACCTGCAAATTGCAAAAAACGTAATAAAATATGAATTTCGCGGGCTACCTTAGCGCATCCCCCTTAAGCCATGTTACAACCTACTTGTGACAGACATTGTGAAATAAATATAACATTACAGAACACTACCTTTTCGCTTCGTCATAGTTGCATATGCTTATGTATTTATTATTTAAATGACATTATGAATTAGTTATATATTTTAGTGATTACATATTTTAAAAGTATGTATGTATGTAAGTATATTCTCATATTGTATATTTATATTAGTACGTAAATTTGTTTTTTGAATAAATTATGTATCAACGTGTGTAAGAGAAGAAACTCATAAGGCGCGATTCCATCAAAATTGTGTGAAATGAAATGAAATCGTTTATTCTGTAAATAGGATATCGGAATCACTTTTACACGTCATATTAAAAAGTAAAAAATAAGCTAGATGTAGTCGACATTTCCTATCTGACTACCCCTGAGAAGAAATGGCGAAACAAACTCAGGGGTCAAAGTCTCTTTTAAAGTCCAGACATAATCTTGGTCAGATCATGTGAGGACCATGTAGATCTGTGTCTGAAATGGTCTTTTGAGGAAAGAACCACACAATTTTGAGTGGACCTGTCCAATCAGTGCAAGCATTTGTCGTAATCGTGCAGCTCGACTCAAGACTTAAGGAGCTCAACACACATAAAGTGTTCAGCACATTTGTTCACAAACATTTAGTGCTAAACTCCAATAGTGCAGTATAGAATGAGCTGCAGATCCGTTTGCCCCTGTTTCCACCGGCAAAGCTGTACTTACGTAACTTTTGTAAGCGTACGTACAGTGCAGCTAAAATGTTTACTTGAGTGAGCCCCCCGAAAGAAACATTTGTGCTGTGCAGTGTCGCACAGTGCCGCACACTGGTGTAATAGCACCACACGTTGTCGACATCTCTTTTTATCTACTTTCCTATCGCAGGTATGCTGGAAGAGATTTCTTTAGAAATAAGCATCACCATATTCATACCATTGTACGTATTTTTCTATTCCTTTCTTCTTGACTGTATAGAAGTGTGTGCATAAATAGTTAAATAAAAAAAATAACATCAATTTCTTGTGTGACGAAATTATGTCATAAAGATGCACAAAAACACAACTTTCAAACCAGATAAGATTACCTTTGTTAACAATAGAAAGTAAACATCACGTGAAACCTTTGTCCACACATTGGCCCAAACATTGCCTCAATAATTACAGATCAATATTAATTCGATAATTTGCTACAATTTGTGCTGGTCGGTAATTGGTACGTACACCCCACTGTTACGAGGTACGCATTAGCTTCATTATACCTTTCTATTGTTTACTTTTCGATTGTAATTTGATTATTTAGTGAAGTTTATAATACAACTTTTGTAAATTTGAATGTTTGGTTTGGTCACAATTTATGAAAGATTCGATATTTAAGTTTCACACTTGCAACACCAAATCAAATTAGCGTAAAATCATCTCAGCCGCATCACCAATAATTTGTAAACACATCTTCGAAAGTATTTCAATGATTTTTTTCTGTCGTGAAAATGGCTGCGCGTCGTTTCGTTCCGCGCTATAAATCTTGACATTATTAATTATCCCATTAGTGAAGATGGCCAGTTTCAAAAGAGCTCTCGATATATTGTTAAAGATTATTTATAGGAGACCACCCTTATTGGAGGAGTTAGCTATTTCGGTAATGATGGTTATTGAAGGAAATATTTGAAGCATTCGTCTGTTTTGTTCAGTAATGGATGCGGAACGAATGTCATTTAGCCTCTGAAATCTAATTACTAGGCAATTTGGGTGTATTATGTCTAGTTATGGTTTTAGGGCTTTTGACAACCTAAACATCTGTGGACGTACATAGTGTGGGTAGGTATCGGGAGTAAGACAGTGAGTGTAAACAATTGTAAAGAATGGTCACCCCAATAAGTGATCATTTATTTTAGAACTAGCGCTCGCGTTGATGTCGGATAATATACGACCACGGGAACGTACTACAGGGATTAAATGAACCTTATGTTTTAATCCAGGTTATAAACTACTATCTGTGTGCCAAATTTCATCCGTTCAGCCGTTTTTGCGCCAATCCAGAACATACATCCAGACTAACCGACATACGGACAAAAATTCTTCGTTACTATTTTATTATACAGGGTGGAAGGGACATCGACGCGAAGCCTGTTACCATGGATTCAGTAGGTACATCGTACTTGACCCCCGTGCGTTGAAATTTCTCGTCGGTAATATAATAAAAAACTGCTGTTTCCTATAGAAGTGTAATACCTACTCGGTCAAATTGTATGGAACAGCGAATTTTTTTTAAAATAACTGACGAAAAATTTTAACGCAGGGGGGACAAGAATGATGTACCTACTGAATCCATGGTAACAGGCTTCGCGTCGATGTCCCTTCCACCCTGTATAATAAAATAGTAACGAAGAATTTTTGTCCGTATGTCGGTTTGTCTGGATGTATGTATACATACAGACTACTTACTAGGAGCAGTGGTGGCTCGTGGTAACCCAAGTAGCATTGCAAGCTGTATACAAACTGTATTTAAGATCGTTTTTATACTAGAAGCTCTACATGCAGGCTGTATAAAATCTGTATAGGCGCTTATACAGTCTTTATAAGTAAAAAATGTAATCATAGGTACAGCTATTTGCGTTAGTAGAGCTGTATAGTAGTTGTAGAAGCAATAGAGAAGCTGTATAGCTATATTAGAGCTGTTATTTAGTGTACAAATAAACTATTACTACAGATATCATCATATATTATCATCTTATAAATATCTGCATAATTATCTTGTAATGAAAAATGTTCTAAATAGGTTTTGAACAAAATTACAGAAATAATAACATTTTTACGATGAAACATTTTATAGAAACGTACTGAATGGCGACATTATTATTTATACCTATCATATTTATTAGTATAAAATATAATCTTGGACTTTGATATCTGATGGTGTTAATTGGTGAATTGAAAGTGCAGATTCAAATTTACTGTGAACCTGTGTATGTTTTCCATCAAAATATTCACGCGCCAGCAAAATAATGGAGCACAAATAAAAATAATAAATACGATAAGTGTTCGTTTTTGAGGTTAGAATAAAAAAAAAATTAAAAATAATAGATGTGAGGACACAGTGATCATTATTCAAGCTGATAATCATGATACGGCTTTCGCTGTTGTAAAATATTCCATTAATTATACTTTAAATTTTGTTATTGTATAATAACAACTATTGCTAAACAGCCTGAACGATATTTGGAGAGTGTTATAGTCTGAGTAGATGTACTAAGTAAGTAAAGGACTATATTGTACAGCTATTGGCTTTTAATCATCTTTAAAATATAATATTTTTATTACTTAGGCTGTATATTAGTTCTCTATACATAACTTATAATGCTCTTTAGAGTTACTTAAAGGAAATAAAAAACTATATCACACTATATCAATAATATATTATTAAAAATACACTTGTGATTAGATTGTATTGGCTTCCTACACAAGCCTAATGTTTATGTAGACAGGTAAAAAAGTAGAAAAATTGTTACAATTTGATTTAAAGTAAAACTTAACACTGTTCGATTTACTCGCAAAAAAGCAGAATTTATAACTCGTCCATAAAACAGTTTTTACGTAACTTTAATGTATGCACTCCTTGCCTACTCTCGGGCAGATTACGGTGCGTGGCGTGGATAGGTGACTGGTTTTATGTTCTTGTTATACAATCTACTATTTGTACAGTTCTAGCCACTATTAAGGTACTCTTTGGTTCTAGCAGTCGTTTCTTTCTTTGTTAAACGATTTTATGACGATACAACGATCGTGGGCAATTTCCACCATTGGCATTTTGACCATGATATTTTGTTTAGTTGATAGCACATGGTACAGTACGGCCAAAATGTATCTTGGCGAGTCTGTACATAGGCACTACGAACGTCGTGTATATTTTCTCACTCACACTCACTTCATGTCTCCATTTGGTTCCTAAAAAATGTTACTGTGCAGCCTACTGCGCGAAGTTCAGACTCGCCAAGATATTTCGGCCGTACATACTGCAGTTTAGTATAAATAGTTGATTGGTAATTCCTAGCAGGCGCGCACGCATTTCATTATTTTTATCATTCACTCGCGTCGTTACCTAAGTAAACTTATTGTAAAGTATTATTAGCGTATTGTGTAAAATATGCCGTTTAAAATTATAGAAACCATAAAGAAAGGGCAAAACAGGCTTTGCATTGTACCAAGTTTGTGGGAATCAAAAAGCGGGTTAAGATGGCCAAGAAAGCGATTAAATGTCAACCAATTAGTAAACGATGTGAACTGAATCGCACATTATCTTACACGCCGTGCATTAACAGCACACACAGTTAATAATAAATACGTAAAAATATATTTCAATAAATCAGCGTTTAACGAACATTCAAAGCGGTCGGTTAAATCGCCCCGTTATCATATCACTAAGTGTAGGGATCCTATCGTCATAATTAAATATTATAATTATCGTCTTATGACGAAACAGTAAAAGAATTAGATGTCATGGTGCAAAATATTAAATATTTTTTATTTTTTTATTTATCCGTTTTTTATGTTTTTGCTATGGAACCTCTTCGTTGGACGTCGATAGAATTGACGCTTGACTGTAGGTTGTCCGATTTATTAATGATTCCCTATCTTCGTCAATAAATGATGGTTCACTATCATTACTGTTATTTGGTTGCTAATTTGTAATAAGTATTCAAATATTCCCATTCAATCCTCCTCTTGACGCACCAGATCTTTTTCTTTTTTTTCACATATTAGTTCACAATGAAAACATTAATTAGAAGACTAAAGCTGTACTATAGCTGTAATTTTTTTTTTTGTTCTAGAACACCCTTTAGTATAAAGTCATAAAACCACAGAATTTACAATAGTGTACAATTACGCCATAAACATAAGTTTGAGAACGGAGTTTGCATATACCATTGTGCAGAAACAAGTGACAGTGTAACATTTAAAGCTGTATTAATAAGTAAGTGATCACAGAGTATACAGCTTTAACGATAAAACCGTTCAAACAGATTGAAGTCTCACAAAATACTTAAAAGTTGTATAGTAGAGTTATAATATTCCGTTTAAGCACCCTAAGCTTTCGCGGATCCCTTAATAAAGATTTTATACAGTTTGAGCTATATAATAACACATAAATGACTCTTACAACGACAAACGATTTTTCGACACTCTTGTAAAGACAAAGATTATTTTATTTGTCAAAACATTTGTACGTCTCTGAATGAACTCTAAGTTCTAAATAGGCTGGTATATTGATGTTGAAAACAGTTGCGTGCTGCTTGGAAATGGCCGCGACTTACGAGTTTTACGTGGTACTTACGTCACTGCCGAGTACGAGTTACGTCAGGCGCTTTACTTTGTGTAAATTATTTTACCACCACTGCTCTAAAAATGGTGAAGGAAAACATCGTGATGAAACCGGCATGTCCTTGAACCAAAAAATTCGAAGTCATGTGACATCTACCAACCCGCACTGGGCCCGCGTGGTAGATTACGGCCCACTCCCTCTCCTAGAGAAGAGGACTGTGTCCCAACAGTGGGAAAGTTATAGGCTGCTTAGGTTATCCTTTTAAAAAGACAACAAGTTTAGGAACTCTTCACTGACTATAAGTTTAAGGCACGTTACTCACTCGTAAGCGGTAAACTACTTTAACACGTAATTTAGCTTAGGTCT
The DNA here is from genome assembly GCA_963921375.1 of Tiliacea citrago. Classification (NCBI taxonomy): domain Eukaryota; kingdom Metazoa; phylum Arthropoda; class Insecta; order Lepidoptera; family Noctuidae; genus Tiliacea; species Tiliacea citrago. The sequence continues at coordinate 12,750,802 of OY992807.1, read as the reverse complement.
CTATTAATTTAGCTTAGGTCTCTATTAATTTAGCTTTGGTCTCTATTAATTTAGCTTAGGTCTCTATTAATTTAGCTTAGGTCTCTATTAATTTAGCTTAGGTCTCTATTAATTTACCTTAGGTCTCTATTAATTTAGCTTAGGTCTCTATTAATTTAGCTTAGGTCTCTATTAATTTAGCTAAGGTAGGTATCTATTAATTTAGCTTTGGTCTCTATTAATTTAGCTTAGGTCTCTATTAATTTAGCTTAGGTCTCTATTAATTTAGCTTAGGTCTCTATTAATTTAGCTTAGGTCTCTATTAATTTAGCTTAGGTCTCTATTAATTTAGCTTAGGTCTCTATTAATTTAGCTTAGGTCTCTATTAATTTAGCTTAGGTCTCTATTAATTTAGCTTAGGTCTCTATTAATTTAGCTTAGGTCTCTATTAATTTAGCTTAGGTCTCTATTCATTTCCGGGGATTGCGTAAGTAATCAGCAGCGTTTTTGAAATTCAAAAGTGCCTCTTATGTGCCTATTTGAAATAAATGGTTTGACTTTGACTATAATTCACATTTTCCTATGTATGGTAATAATTCAAATAGTTCGAATAATTGTATTTTTTTTTTTAATAATTGTTGTAAATTAACCATAATTTTGCATGCCCGTAATGAGGGTGAAATATGTCCTGTGCTATAATTTAATTTAACATCTCGTGTAACTATATTTCATGCAAATAAATGATTTATGATTATGATTATCCATGAGGATTTTCCACCCCATGAACAAAAAAAAGGTCTCTATTAATTTAGCTTAGGTCTTTATTTATTATCCAATCTTAGTTAATTATGGAAAATTTATTAAATAATCTCAATGAAGATATCTATTAACAAATCCGACAAAGAAATCAAGCATAAAATATACCCAAAAGTAATCAGATAACAAGTCAAAATACCCACTTCCCCAACCACTTGAATCTCTAAGATTGTCAACATTTAAGATCAAAGCAAAACGGAGGGTAGTCCAAGTAAGACTGGTCGATTTTAATGGGTCGTGTCATTTTGCGAGCGTGCGTTAAGTAAAACGGAACGCGGCCGGAAGCCACGCCCCTTCCGCCGAGCTGTCATCGTGACAGCGCGCCAAATTACATGCCACAGATTATGTTGTGGTTTCGAGTTTGCGGAAAAGAGGTTTGAGTAGCTGTTCTATTCCGATTAAATCTAAGAAGAGGCTCTAAACGTTTAGTTTATGTTTTTTTTTGACCGTTGTAAGTTCTATGTGTTTCTTCATGTATATTATGTTTATAATATCCGACCGGACATGGTTTCCATTTGGAAACTATTAATTAATGGATATTTGTTAAAAATTACCATAACTTCCCGGGTAAGGGCTCAGACACACTACTGCAATGCAGTGTTTTTATTATAATTACCATTAACGCTAACTTTTGACCACATTTATTAAGTTACTATAGCTGCGCCCCGCGGTTTCAGCCGCATAAGTCTCGATTCCGTGGGAATATCGGGATAAAAATTATCCAATGTCCTAACCCAGGTCATGGTCATGGTCATGGTCTACCCATGTACCAAATTTCATCCAAATCATTCAGCCGTTTTAGCGTGTAAGCGTAACAAACAAACACACTTTCGCATAATTATATAATATTATTATATATTATTTTAATATAGTTAGGGATGACAAAAAGGGTCACTGTTACAAGACGCTAAACATTTCACCTTCGCCACAGAAGTTGGCAACGTGTTGGAGATCCTCTAGGGACTTACAGGAAGTTCCCATAGACTGTAAAGGTGGCATGGCAGTGAGCTTGAGGTGAGCTGTCATTCCACTTAATGGTAGGAATTGACTTGAGGGATTGACACTAGTAGTGACAGCTTACTTCAAGCTGACTTCACGGTGATTTTTTTACAGAATCGATTGGCAGGTGACCGGTTTTGGTAAGTTAAGCCTTTTCTGATCCCATGGAACAAAAGTGATCTTGACAAAAATAGCTATGATAAAGTATTTCTGTCAATTAAATTCCCCATGCAAGGTTATAATATGGCTCTACCTTTACAAACATTTCTCCGACGGTCCCCATCCCCCATCGTGTATTGTGGTTAGTTGGGGGACTCGTACATTCGTACTCGCACTTAAGTGGCGAGACGGTCATGTATAAATCAATAAACTGTTATGATCTGTTTAGCTTTTCATATTGTATACAGGGTGTATAAAATGTTAGCGTTTGTTTTTATGGTGAACCATAAAGACGCATAGTTGAAGCATATAGCAGTGCATTTTTTTTAAAATGAGGGATCCGTATCCTTTTAAGTCTTAATATTTAAACGTGACATTGGCCAAAAATAAAATTTACGATTAAAATGTAAGCATGGAAATTAACTCTCAGTAATCACACTAATATTATAAAAGCGAAAGTTTGTGCGTGTGTGTGTGTGTGTATGTTTGTTACTTCTTTCTTCAGGCTCAAATGGCTGGACCAATTTTGATAAAATTTTGTATGGAGGTAGCTGACACCCCGGATTTAGACATAGGCTACTTTTTATCCCGATATTCCCACGGGATCGAGACTTACGCGGGTGAAACCGCGGGGCGTAGCTAGTTATTAACCCTTTCAGTGCCAGGAGGTCTTGGAGGGTTAACTCAAGTTGCATATGGGATGCCGGGAGCCCTCGCGTTATTCTTAGCGAATACAGCATTATAAACTGTGAAAATAAAATCTGTTGTATAATTTAGCATGATATAATAGCATAGGTACTCGTTGGTTTTCAAATACAAGCATTTTTATTTATATTCATTTTTTTTTTTTTCATTATAACTTACTTTATGTATGGCGGCATGGCGTATGACCTCTATGAAAAGTGGGTGGAGTCGAAAGTGTTAATAAATGCGATACTAATAATTTATAATCGACGTGTCATCTTATATTATTATGAAGCACTTATACATATGTATCGTTATTTTATTACTAAATTAAAAATTTAAGTAATATTTATTAATCCTTGTCCCTCATGACGAGAATCTCGTGAACGCTGAGAAAGATAAAAATCAAGTATCTCGACTTAGCACACGGGGTTGTCGACATGTGGGACGTTGACTCTGCAATCATTGTGCCGGAAATCGATACGGTTAATGGCCTGATAGCGGAGAGCCTCGACCAATACCTCATTGCTCGGCTGGGTCTAGGGCTTGATTCAGAAAGCAGTACTCCTGGACACTGCACGCATAGTGAGGAAGTTCCTCTCCCTAGAACCCTGACCACCGGCAGTTTCGACCCTGTTCCTGAAGCTGTTGGCTACTATATATATTTATATATTTTTAATTGTTTTGTATGTGTAAAAAAACAAATATGAAATAAAAAAATAATTTTAGTTTGAAATCTAGTTTAAACTTAAAAAATACTTTAAAACTTACCATGTTACAAATAGAACAGCCTGTTTATGAATAGCTTAGGTCATATTATTCTATAAAGGATACTAAAAGTTCTAGTAAGTTGGCAATGAAGTTAACATACGACCTTAGATTTTAATACTTTTTTGTGTTTACCTTGCTGCATTATGATGCATTTTAGCGTAACTTGTCTAATTAATTAAGATATAAGTGGACGCTGCGTCGCTTCATCAAATTGGCAATTAGATGTAATTAGTTTGAAGTAGGTACCTGTCTTGTTAACGAAGTTGTTGATAAGTGTATCGTAATTAGCTTATTTTTAGCCTGTTAAACTAAAATACAGGATAACCACGCTTTGTTTTTTTCTTCTTCATGTTATTAATTAGGTATCAAAAATCCTTGAATTTGGGCTCTGCCTACCCTTCTAGGAATAACAGATTTAATCACAAATGTGACTTCCCTTTAGTAACTGTCAAAAACGTCAAAAGACCGCCATTTTTGAAGGATAAGCGCGCGAAATCGCATCGCTATTACAAATATAATTTTCACTATACATAAAATAATGTTTAAACAATTTTGGGCTCTATTTCTTAAGCAATAAAATTCTACAACTAATTTATTAAGTGTATCTTTATTTTAGTTCTGCACCAATAAAATGTCAACTACCTTTCACTGGAGAATGCAGCGTATTCTTTATTTGATAAAATTCAATTTCCTTTGCCTCACAAATAAAATGTTTCACCCACTTTTCTATTCCGCCAACAAAATACATTATATCAATTTCCTCTCTTATAAAACTTATTTCTTTCAAGGTAAGGTTCAATTTACTTCAATTTATATGTAAAAACAAGTTTGCAATCAAAATGTGGCATTAGTAACGGTTTTTAAGTGCACTCAAATAGTGATGTGAGATGACATTCGCATTCGCGTAACGAAATGTTTTATTATAATTTTATCGAATATCCGTAGGGATGCAAAAGTGTTTGTTGTAAGCATTTGCAATTCATATTTCCTGTGATGTTTTGAATATTTTATTGGTGCTAGTGATTTTGTTGGGGTGAGATGAGGGAATTTTGGTACCAGGGAAAATCAACTGGGGCAGAGTCATTGTCGGTGAAGAAAATTATATTCGGCCTAAGTAACCTTCTTAGGCTGAGTTAGATCGTGACTATTAATTTTTGCTCCTTGTTATTTTTGCTCCTGGTTATTTTTGCTCATGGTTATTTTTGCTCCTGGTTATTTTTGCTCCTGGTTATTTTTGCTCATGGTTATTTTTTGGTCCTGGTTATTTTTGGTCCTGGTTATTTTTGCTTCTGGTTATTTTTTCTCTTGGTTATTATTGCTCCTGGTTATGTTTGCTCCTGGTAATTTTTTGACGTTGTCTCGAAAGGCATTATCTATCTGCCTATTCTTTTCCCAACTATGCGGGTCGGCTTCCAATCTAACCGGATGCTGCTGAATACCAGTATTTTACATGGAGCGACTGCATATCTGACCTCCACAACCCAATTACTGGGTAATACGATACCTCTTGATAAGACTGGCTTTAATATGATTCATAATATTATCATATTATGGATTCTGCCAAAGCGTCCATTTTAGCCCCCTGTCTTTTCACCTGTGACAAACAATAAATTCTAAATGATATCTATGAATATATTACATTTGTCCAGGTACATTCTACCATTTGGCATGAAATTTGTACCTACTTATAAGCATAAGCTTATTCATCCTAGGTATTATGTTCCCATCTTCCCACAGCTGGGACACAGGCCTCCTGCCTGTGAAAGGGAGTGGGCTGTAATCTACCACGCAGGCCCACTGCGGGTTGGTAGATGTCACATGTCCTCGATTTTTTGGTTTTAGGACATAGATATCTACTAATAGATACAATATTTAATTCTAATATTACAGTTTTTCTCTAAAACAATCGAACGAAAGGAGTCAGAGTAGACAGATATACCCAAAGCCGGATTTAAAGGTGTGGAGGCCCTGGGCCAACTAGGAAGTGGAGGCACCGATATTATTTTGGAACAGACGAAAAAAATAATTGACAGCTGTTGTCAATCATATAATTATTATTATTATTAAAATATACTTTATTTCGGACTACACATACATGTACACACAATCCATATAATATTAGTAATAATGATGACGATGATGATTATACATAATACTAAAAATATACAAGAGACAAAAGATAAATGTTAGGCGAATGGAAGTTTGGAGCTTTTTTCGTCGAAAAATCATTGATAATTTCGGTGAAATCCAGTTCTCGGAGTAAATCACTTCCAATACCTAAGTCCTACTCAGTAGGGATAACTTTGATAGGCGGTTTTGTGTTCTTGTAGTCCGAATTCTACTTATTTTTTTTTTTCATCATCGAAAAAAGGTTCCTTATGAATGTGAACTTTTTTTTATAAAAAATAAATCAAATTGTGGAGGCCCCTATTTTACGGAGGCCCGGGGCCAGGGCCCCTTTTGCCTTGCCTTAAATCCGACCCTGGATATAATTTTTTGTATACCCTAACTATTTTAAAAAAAAGGTCGTTCGCTTCTATGCTGTCATTTTGGTCTAGCAAGTTAAAAATCGTAGTTTAGTTATTTAAGTTTGAAAATGTGGATCAGTGATATTTTTTATTACTAAGCTTTGAAGGCCAATAGGAAATACGACAATCACACACCCCAAATTACTCATAAACAAACACACACAAAAATAAAAACTAACTCTCCAAAATTAAATTACCCACAATAAACAAATTACAAAACAATTTAATGAATCGTAAACTTCACTAACGAGATTAAAAATTACCGTCGGCTGAACGCGTCATTTACACATAGGCTACAGATAATGAACGAAAATTACAGTGAAAAAAAAAGCGTTTCAAACTTCGAACCCTGTTAAACGACCAATCATGGCGCCGGAATTTGATTGCGGGGCGTGACGGTCCTCATTACTAACAGAACAGCTGCAATGTCGAACTGACAGATCTAGTGCTGTCTCCGTCTTTTGTATGGGGATTGGAAAGAGATGGGTAGATACGGAAAGCAATTTGCATGGATCGTTGAGCACTACACAGCGTGTTTTAATATTTAATTTTATAGCAATATTAAGTTTGTTATGAATAAGTTTATTATATTATCGTGGATTTATGTCGGGGGCGCGTTAATGGCGCGTTCCCGTTTCGTATTAATGTTTGGAAGTGTGATTTGTTTGGATTACACGTTAGACGTCGCTGTGATCCGATTAGAGGTTGAGTTTGGTGCGAGCATGCGAATGTCATTTATTGGGAATCGTTAGGGTTAGGGAGTCCCTGGAGATAGTTTATTTTGTAAATTAGTTGCAGCTATGTGTTAGAGAATTAGGATTGTATTTATCACTATTCAACAAGAAGTACATTTAGTTAACCACATTTTTAATTTTGTTAAAATCATACTGGCTGTTTGACCACATTTCCTTTGCCTGTCACGTGACAACAATAGTTTGTTTAATGTATGCCTATAAAATTTGAGGATTTCCCTCGATTTCCATGGGATCCCCTCATCAGATTCTGATTTGGTGGCAATGGGACCACCTCGGGAGCATACCCTTCCAAACAAAAAAATAATTTTTAAAATCCGTCCATGATTGACGAAGTAATCGGTGAACATACATATAAAAAAAAAAAAAAACATACAGCCGAACATATAACCTCCTAACCTCCTGACTTCTTGGCGGGAAAGTGAATTGTCATGTTAGCAGTTTTGTTTTATTTTCTAAAATTTGTGTTTAGCCGAATATTAATGTGTAATAGTGGTGGATTATTAACCATTAAGTGTTCGTGAACCTGCATTAATGTAGGCAAATGAAACAAAACAGTGCAACATAACTTTAAGTTCTCTCAAGAAGTCCGCGCGAGGTTTCAGTAAAGTGCCGCGTCTTTACTTAAACTCAAGGGGAGCGGGGCGGGATATCATCAATCATCTTTATCATGCATTGAGTGGAGTTCATTTCATAATTATTATAACTTTGTACTTGTTACCTAATTTTACATGACACTGGCTAAATGCAAAACCGTGCGAAGCCAAAAAAAAAAAAAAAAATATAACCTCCTCCTTTTTGGAAGGCGGTTAAAAAGAAGATATTTTTTATAATTTAAACTTTATTAGTTCCTAATCGTATCCAACTGATCTCTCGGCGGCCGGATTATAGTGGATCATAGGCAGGGACAGGATGGTTGTGATATCTTCTTAGTCTTTAAAACAATGTCCACTTTAAACCAACCTCATATGGCCTGACCCAAAATCACGTAGAAGTATTACAATCGGCGTAATAGTATTACTTATACATGACTAATCACAATTATTAGTCATGGTAAAGAACCGTCTTTTAGGAGTGCAAATACTATACAATGGTGACTTAAGAAGGCATTAAACAACCTTGTGACGCTATTGATTTATCTATATTAAATTAATAATCTATACTCCATAGGTTTAGGTAGTTAAATAAAGGTAAACAAACCATAAAAGGGGTTTTTATGGATGCCACTTTCTTGTTTAAAAATACGTTGTAACTTATAATCTTTTGTTTTATTTATTACGATAGTTTCCTCTTTTATTACTGTATGTTAAACTTTATCATTTATTCTTATACTACTCTTTGTAGATGTAATTGCTTGAGCACAATTATTTAGTTAGATTTATATATTACTATATTATTTTGTAATCTGTTTATTGTAAAGAGCCCAAAAAGACATGTTCTCTAAACGTCAACGAAATAAAACGTTGCTAAATTGAAGAGTACAACTGTGACGTAGCGTGCCAAGTGAAGTGCCAGGTATTACGTTTAGTCGGTTACTTGACAGCTCTCTCGTCACGTGGTTTTTTTTGTTTACCTTTATTTAACTACCTAAACCAACGGAATATAGAGTGGTTGAAAATCTAATACACAGAATATTCTTTGACAGGCATTCATCACGTTGACCATGATATTGTTAACTACCCTGACATCAAGCAATACGCAATATCGGTTTTCTTTCTGTTGTTCTGTGCTTTTTTAGTTTTTGTCTATACCTACTCCATTTGAAATAAGATTAGACATTTAATTAAACTGTTTTTACAGTCCGTTCAACCGATTTTTACTTCTATTACGTTGGTGGCATGACAAATGGCAGCTGTAATAAACAGTTGATAGCGTAACCACATTTTTGCTTTTGGCATTGAAAGGCATCCCTATGCTTAGGGAATAGAAGTTGGAATCGGTTGAACGGACTGTAATTTTTTTTTATTGAAATTTCAAATCTTATTTCAAATGGAGTAGGTATACGTACTTTGGATACCTAATATTAATGTAGGTATGTAATTTGTCTATTTTATAATGTGCGTCTCATTTGTGCAGATTTGTTTTTTTTTTGTTTACACTTGGAAATGGCAATGGTACTTCTTCAGCAGTTGAGGCTTAGTCTGCTCCGCAGCACTGTACTGGGTGTAGGACGGATCTCTAATCGTCCATCTTGCCAAGTTGTGTTTGCAGCGCCCTATAATATTCATACAACTATGATATTCTTGATCCCGGAAAAGTCAAGGAATCCAATGAAATAAGTAGTCCAAAATACTACAATCTTCGGTCTGGCTGACTCAAAAAAAAAAATCAATATCAAAATATTTTATTTCATTAAACCTATATGGGCACTTATAAAAACGTCAGAAGCTAGGTGCACGGTTCCATTTGTTCGTTTCCAATGGAGAAGAACCGGCAAGAAACTCCACGGTTACTCTTAAATATAATTAGCTTTTACAATGTTTTCAAATTACAGTGTTAATAGGTAAGGATTTCTAGGAGGACAGTCAACAAGTACCAGGTACTTAACAAAATAGAAAATTGTCTACAAATCTACAGTCTATCTCTAGCCTAAAACGTTCTCACATTCACAAAATATAAAAAAATGTATATAAAATAATATTAAAATAATAAAAGACAAAACCTTGTTAAAGTTAAAACTGTAGCTGTTGACATAATCAATAACCATTTGGTTACAAAGAACCGCATACATGTAGGTATTTCTGACTCCTGACGTAGGTACACTTAGTTCAGGAGTCAGAGGCTTCAAACAAGTTTCTGTAACCTATTATGTCAATAAAGAATTATTTATTATTATTACTTTTATTCATTCAACTCTTAGTACGGTTGCAGAACAGCAAAACCTTGCAAATCGATATGTTCGGGCTGTATTGCAGACAGAGTCTTAAGCACACCGTCAAATAGTACTTCAGATGACTCACTCACTACGCCTCTCTTTACGATCAAAATTCAATAAATAATATCCCGTACGACTCTTAATATTAGCAATAGAATCTATAAGTCCTAAGTCCAGCATCGGTCGTTAATTAATGATTTCCCTCACGGCTCAGGGATATCGGCATTAGAATCCTTACGTCTTAAGTCCAGTCTTGGCAGTTAATGGGCCGATATGACTGAATGAGCTATTGTTATAGAATTTATAGTCTTTGCAATAACGCATTCAGTTCGTGAAGATATTTGGGAAGCGAATTTAAAGCTTAGGTAGGTGTAGTTTTGTTTGTGAGAACTTTATTACGAGACTCGACTGGAAGTTTTTGATGGTCGAAAATTGGTTGGAGTTATTGAATAATTAAGGAGACAGTTATGTTTACATTTAGATATATAATTAGTGTCCATGGAGTTACCCGCCTGTTCTTCTCAATAGTTATCTACTACGCTTTGGAATGGGCTTAATATTTCTAACTGACCCACTAGGACTGCTTGACAATTCAAGTATCAAAATTTGGCATAAGTATCTTTTTCTTTTTATTAAATTATTTTGAATTGTTTTCTTATAACAATAAGGTTCAAAATTGATGGTACACTACGTAATTTTAAGCTTCGGAAGAGCGAAGTATCCTAATACAGGCTATTTTTGTCTAAAAGGGCATTTCAACCACTAGATGGTAAGTAGTAGGTAGGTACATCACTTGTGAATAAAAATACATTGTTTGTATTTGTATTTGAGTGTACAGACACTCAAATACAAATACAAACAATGTATTTTACCAGAGGTATATGGTTTTTGAAATGAATGCTTTTTTTTTTGTGTGGGAAATTGTCAAATAACTTCTCCCGCACTGGGCGGAGCGGGAGGGCGTGTCAGACTTTTACTGACTAAAACCCACCCGTGTTCCTTCATTTGCCTGTGTGCCAGGGCCACGATATCCCTTTCGGACAAACCCGCAACCCTGGCAGGCATTGGCCCTATCGGACCCCGTCAGTTGGTGCTGACATCTCTTTGAGGCGCGCGTGGAACACAACGCGCCGTCGACCCGGGCCTGGGGGTCTACTCCCTAAGTCCGTTAACGAAGCAACGGGCCCGTCCGACAGTAGTCCGATACGTCGCAGTGAACCCTACTCCCTAATGATTTCGGATTCATCAGTTTCCAACGGAATCATAGACAATCTTCGTGAACGAAAGACGCATGACTATAGAGTTGCGCAATTTTACCGGTCGATTACCTACCGGTTTACTTATTTTGTGGTTTTCAGGTTTAAATAATTAAAAATTAATATGTTTCTCGTTAGAAACGACCGCATTTTTAATAATATACTTTTTATTATGTCTAAATATAGAATTAAATTTTATTTTGCCAGTTTTGTTATTGACGGCAATGTTCAAATGAAATGTCAGTCAGAGTTCGTACTAGGCGGGAAGGATTACTTATTTTATTTTAATTTCAATTATATATGTTGTAAAATGGCCCCAACCGCTGCAGCAAAAAGTGTGGAAAACAAGTGTCAAGTTGAACTTTTCGGACGGGCAAAAACGCATCGGGAGTAGGGACAACTGTCAAATCGTGTTGTCATTCATTCTTCGTTCGGGCCCGGAACGAATCATCCGTCCGAAGGTGATAAGGAGTAGGAAACGCACGTAACGAAGGCCGACACAACGGACTTCGTGCTTAGGGAGTATGACCCCCTGGTCCTTATCGGACGGCGAGCTACCCATCGCTCACCGTCTGCAGGCCCGCGCCTACGGTGGCCGGAAATCGGCTTGCGAAAATGAATGCTTTGAGTAAGAATTTTACTAGATCCCGAATGAACATTTGAAAAAATACGAACTTAACATGTTGTAAACGCTATAAAAATGTGTGAAGTGCGATTCGCTGTCATGATTTGGGTAAGTATTTTGGTCAACCAAAAGGAACCTAGATAAGTTATGTCTCAATTCGAATAACAGCATAATACGGTGGAAATATGCTCGAATTGCAAATGATTCTGGTATTACGTTTGTATAGACAAATATTCTTTCGCAGTTCTCTTAAGAGCGGCCAACTTGACATACTTTTCATACAAACGCTCGTACCTACGTGATTATGGCGTTGTAACACATCTTTTTTTGAAAATTTTGAACCAATAGGTATCTTGTGCACTATATCTAGGTTTCTATGCAAGCCAAAATAAAATTTTTGAAAAACAAATTCAGTCCTACAAAAATCTGCTATTTTGCACAAATTTTACCTGAACTTTGGCCATTCATAATGTACTCATAAATTGTAAATGTTAAGAAAACATTACGATAGAAACCTTGCAAATGTAATGGAGATTCTAAATGACCAACACATATTTCACAAACTAGTAAGGCTTACTCAAAAACACGTATTTCCTGGAACAAGTTTTATGAAAATTCCGCACATTATTTTTCGTTCAATGTTATCGCGTTCTCACTTGTTTGTTAATAGTTTTCACTTGCGCTGGATGAAACAACAAACTTTTCGACCGTGCTTGCGTTGACGATAGACGGACCGGGAAGGGCCCTCTTAACGTCAACTTATGCAGCATGAATTAGGGGAAGATAGAATTATATAAAATGGCAACAAGCGTACTTAACTTTAAGGTGGCGATTTCCATGTAATAGGCTCGCCCTCAATAATTATCAGAAATATGGATGTACTAAAAGGTACACCTCTGCCCAACGCTTCGAAGAACACAGGTGTGATATCAACATCATTTCAGCCGAAAGACGTCCACTGCTGCACAAAGGCCTCCCCAAGCTCCGACATTTCCACCGGTTCTGTGCTTCCCGCATCCAGCGGATTCCTGCAGCCTTCACAAGGTCATCGGTCCATCTTTTGGGAGGCCTTCCAACGCTACGTCTTCCGGTGCGCAGTCGCCACTCCAAAAACTTGAAAGACATTAAATGTTGATATTACGAGTTATTTTCGGTGCAACCTTCATTAAAGTTCCTAACAAAATCACCGACTCATCAATTTTGGATAGGTACAGTCCGAAGCAGACTTTTTGTCATTCTCATCCATCACCAAAACGTTAGACAAAATCAAAGCAATTTCTTCTGTCATATAGGAAGCCATCAAACTGCCCACACAAATCGTAAATTATCTTGTATACATCAGCGGTGTACCAAATAGCCACAATCAATTTAGAGGGGGTGGTGAAGTGGTGGGAGGAGGGGACAAATTGCTCGCTAATGACCACCGCGCCGGCCAAGTGGCGGTGCTGGCTTTAGATGTGGGAGAGTGGATTGGAGAGATAGACAATTAAAACAAGCATAGTAAAATATTAGCATACCTATTACAGAGTGAAAGAGGGCCCGTTCAGAATTATTTCTGAATAATTCAAAATGGTAAGAATTTTGTGTAATTTGTAATAATATTATCTAGCTGTTGCCTGTGACTTCATCTGTGTGTCATCATCTGCCTAGCCTTTTCCCAACTAAACTATGTTGGGGTCGGCTTCCAGTCTAACCGGATGCAGCTGAATACCAGTATTTTAGATGGAGCGACTGCCTATCTGACCTCCACAACCCAGTTACTGGGTAACACGATATCCCTTGGTGAGACTGGTTGTCAGACTTATGGGCTTCTGACGACCCGTAACAACTGTCAAAGATCTACAAATGACAGCCGGGACCAACGGCTTAACGTGCTTTCCGAGGCACGGAGGAATCTTGGTATGAAAAGATGGTCACCCATCCACGGACCAACCGCGGCAAGCGTAGCTTGACCTGATCGATCGACCCGTGCAGCAGTTATTATTTAGCCACAAGCTCCTCATCATCGCTTCATCTGTGTGTATTTTGTATTAAATATTTTTTTATCAGTAGAAGGTAATGGTACTTACCTAGTTACCCATAGCGGGATTCAGCAAAGTGCACTTCAATTTTATCGAAGTTTATAAGATTATAAACTTTTCGGAAGTGGGAATAATAATTCATGGTGATGTAGACATTTAAGTGTAAGTAGTACAATAGAAAAGATATAAAGAACAATGGTTAGACCTGGGCCTCAAGTCTGCTATTACAATAGTGTCAGAATGGTCGATCATTGATTTCATAATTATTGTTGATTTTGACAAGTTTGGTAATCTACTATTATAATGGCGTCATTATGACTTTCCAATGGTCGGCCACTGACACTACATTGAAAGAAATTGCATATATTGGTAATCTCGTACATAATGACAAATGAATGACATTTCTACTAATGGGTTTTATAATAATGGCAATACGACAATGCCATTATAATAACACAATTATATTACGAGAACATTGATCGACCATTATGAATTTACCAGATTACGAACTTTTAGCAAAATGACAATAGCATGACAATGGGATCGTGTTGGAATGACTGAATTTATAAAAATAGCAGACTTGGGCCCCTGATGTCTTGTATGGATCAGAATGTTGGGCCGCAAAAGGGATACATGAAAGGCAATTGCATGTAGCTGAGATGAGAATGCCAAGAGGAATGTGTGGTGTGACACGAATGGGTAGAATAAGAAATGCGTACATAAGAGGAAGTCTGAAAGTGGCACCGGTGACTGAAAAGTTGGGATAAATAATCATTTTTAGGGTTCCGTACCCATAGGGTAAAACGGGAACCCTATTACTAAGGCTCCGCCGTCTGTCTGTCTGTCTGTCCGTCTGTCACCAGGCTGTATCTCATGAACCGTGATATTAAGACAGATGAAATTTTCACAGATGATGTATTTCTGTTGCCGCTATAACAAAAAATACTAAAAGACGATATAAAATAAATATTTAAGGGGGCTCCCATACAACAAACGTGGTTTTTTTAGCTCGTTTTTGCTCGATATTAATAACGGCAACAGGTAGACGCTTGAAATATTCACAGAATATTTAGTTATATATTCACTTTAAAATTAAATAATTAAATTAAAATAAAAAATTATTTAAGGGGGGTTCCCATACAATAAACGTGATTTTTTTGCCATTTTTATAGATAATGGTACGGAACCCTTCGTGCGCGAGTCCGATTCCCACTTGGCCGGTTTTTAGGGATCCGTACCCAAAGGGTAAAACGGGAAACCTATTAACCTAATAACCATAGCGTTTGGTAGGTACAAAAGCGATGCAAGAACCACATTAAACCATTTCCCAGCTGACATAGCTTGCGGTACAGATTTCGCGGTTATATTCCCTCGAGGCATAAGCAGAGATAGGATACGCAAATAATTCCTGACAGTGATAGACAGAGAATTAAGTGCTGAGAGCACTGGGGATTACAGGCGTGAATGTGTTTAAATTATTTTATTAAAAGAGTAGACCACTTTTCTGTCCGTTATAATCGCGTTGTGGGGATTTAGTGGAAGAGGTGGCCTCAAGCCCCTTCCGATCCTAAGACAATGTGGCAGGATTAAGTACCACGATTAAGTGCTAGTAGAACTATACCACTCAAGATGTGACATAAACGGAGACTCGAAAACTAGTACGAAAACGAAATAAAAAACATTTATTGGGACTCGCACAGATCTCAAATTAAACTCCTATAAACATATTATAGAACAAAATTAACATAAAAACATGCGGGGCAGTCTTTGGGGACTGCCGATAGATGTGAAAACTAAGTAACTTGTGAATTGTATCGTCGAGCTAGCGTTCGGTAACGATGACGCGAGTTCCATGAGTTTTGATCACCCAAACAATGCTCAACGCGCCTAAAGAAGTTTTCACTTCAAAAATACAATGAAAAAACGAAAATACAAAACAGAAAGTCCTGTATGAGGCCAAAAGGCACTTATCTAAACGCACTTATGTTAATTAAAATAAACATATTTTTAATATTCTGTAGTTTCGTGAACACTGGAGCTCACACGAGCTCGTGGCTAAGTAATAACAGCCGCACGGGTCGATTTATCAGGTTAAGCTACGCTTGCCGAGGTTTGTCTGTGGATGGGTGACCGAGACTCCTCAGAGCCTCAGAAAGCACGTTAAACCGTTGGTCCCGGCTGTCATTCGTGGATCTTTGACAGTCGTTACGGGTCGTCAGAAGCCCGAAAGTCTGATAACCAGTCTTACCAAGGGGTATCGTATTACCCAGTAACTGGGTTGTTGAGGTCAGATAGGCAGTCGTTCCATATAAAATACTGGTATTCAGCTGTATCTGGTTAGACTGGCAGCCGCCCCAAAATATTTGGGAAAAGGTTAGGCAGAGTGATTGAATTTCGTGAACAATGCTTGTCGTAACCTAACTTAGTGCATGTAATATTTGTGTTAGATGTGTTCATTTTCTTAGGTGATTCACGGGTCTTGCGCTATCGCAAGAGCTAAAGAGGATTATCTTACGTGAAGCCAATGATATTATAAGTAAACAGACGTAGATAGGTTACCTATAGGTACTCAACATTCGATCTTCAAAAACTGCTCAATGTCACAACCTACTCAACATTCGATCTTCAAAAACTGCACAATGTCACAACCTACTCAACATTCGATCTTCAAAAACTGCTCAATGTCACAACCTACTCAACATTCGATCTTCAAAAATGGCACAATGTCACACTATCAGATGACACGTGGAAGTAGGACGCCATGTCGTAATTATCGGGAGCGAAAATGAGACAAGACGAAAAAAATGTGGCTAATTAGCCATGTTTTGACGTGAAACTTGCGGAGCGTGTATAACCTAGGTATAGTTCGATTCAAACTTAATGGTGGCTCGGAAGTTAGCCACTCGCTGCTCAGTACCCCACCCCTCACCCCCGCTGACACATAAATTTGTTACTGCGCAGCCACTCGCCTCATGTTCCGAGCCGCCATTAAGTTTGAATCGGGCTGTATCTATAATTGTCATAAAATAATAGGCCCGTTTTGACATTTAACTTAAATCGATTTATCGTGACTATCGAGTACCGAGTCGTATGGTTACTTCACTAGTTACGTCGCGATTGACCATCTTTACCTCTGACTTCTTGCCGGGAAAGTGAAGCGTCATGTTAGCAGTTTTGTTTTATTTTCTTAAACTTGTGTTTAGCCGAATATTTGATGTGTAATAGTGGTGGATTATTAACCATAAACCGTCTTATTACAAAACAAGGTTTATCTTCAGACCCAGGTTTAAACCATGGAGCCATTATTGAATTTCGAACTTCATTCCGTCTATGGTAAAGTTCCTAATATAAAACGGACAACTTAGTACCGAACTAAGTTTTCAGTTTTGTATAAAGAACGGTATTTCAATCACAGTTACGTTCTTAATACAAAAACTGGCTGCATGGTTTAAGCCATGTCAAAATATAAATCTTGTTTTGTAATAAGACGGTAGGTGTTCGTGAACCTGCATTAGTGTAGCTATAGGCAAATGAAACAAAACAGTGCAACATCACTTTATGTTTAATTTAATTTTTGTCTTCTAGATATTCTCTCCAAACACTAATAGGTACCATCTAATTCTGGTATGTATGACGTATAATTATATCACTCTCATACTTTTAAGACAACTAAATTAATAACGTAAGAAAAAACTTTAAAAAAAAACATGAATGATTATGGTTCATGATCTACCTAATGTAAATCTCTAGAATAAAAATGTTGAGGGACTTCTTGGCGGGAAAGTGAAGCGTCATGTTAGCAGTTTTGTTTTATTTTCTAAAATTTGTGTTTAGCCGAATATTAATGTGTAATAGTGGTGGATTATTAACCATTAAGTGTTCGTGAACCTGCATTAATGTAGGCAAATGAAACAAAACAGTGCAACATCACTTTAAGTTCTCTCAAGAAGTCCGTGCGAGGTTTCAGTAAAGTGCCGCGTCTTTACTTAAACTCAAGGGGAGCGGGGCGGGATATCATCAATCATCTTTATCATGAATTGAATGGAGTTCATTTCATACTTTGTACTTGTTACCTAATTTTACATGACACTGGCTAAATGCACAAACCGTGCGAAGCCAAAAGGAAAAAAAAAAAACCTAGGTATCTATAATTGTCAAAAAATAATAGGCCCGTTTTGACATTTAACTTGAATCGATTTATCGTGAGTATCTAGTACCGAGTCGTATGGTTACTTCACTAGTTACGTCGCGATTGGCCATCTTTACCTCTTTTTACTTAAAATACCAACTTATCATTGTGTGAGGCAAATAAAATAGGTACCTACCTACAATCTGTATCGCCAGCGAATAATATTGCGAAGAAACGGAACGATAAGAAACTACCAATCATAATTTAGTAGGTGCCTCTACTTAACTAAGTGACCTTTGTCCGTCGGAAGTTCATATTTTATCTTTAAGAGTTCTAATATCATCAAACACTCTGAAGCTAAACAACATTTTCCTTCAAAACAGCCTAAACAGAACATCCCTTTAAAAAAAAAAGAAAACGTCAAAATCAAAAGTAAACAGTAAGTAATCTATCCGCCACCAAACGGGGCACGAAACGATGAAATTTATACCCCATGCTGACACCGGCAAAACATAGTGATCACCACCAATTACCACTGCACTGCCTAGTGCCTCCACAAATACCACCACTATCTCCCTCTAACTTATTAAAAAGGAACTAGCTATCCCTTTCGCTCTTCACACAAAAGTGGTCTTAATCATTTGTTCGGCAGGAGCATAAGGTCGTATGTTTATTTAGGGATTATTGGTGTTGAACGTTAGCCCGAGGAGATAAGGTTTGAATTGCAATGTTAATTGGTTGATTCTTGACTTTATCGTTGTTTAACAAAAGTGATCTTTAATGTACATGCAGTAGATGTGGTTTTCAGGTTTGTATTGGTAAATAATGGGCTCGTTAGCAATGTAGTTAGAAGATAATGACAGAAGTATTATGACGCTCGCAATAAAGCTTACATTGCCTCGTCCAGTGGTTAGTACTAATAAAATAAAATAACGTTTTGACTACACCCCGTATGTAGGCGTGGCGAGCCGCGGGAGAGTTTACGCGCGATGCTCGCGGAGTGAAGACGTATGGACATTGCGTTTACGTTTAGTGATTTTTTAATTTTAAAATTTAAGTTTAGAAAAATAGGACTTTGATATTAATTTTAATAAAATTGAACAGTATTTTGCCAATGTGTGTGATATTGTTAAATTCAGTATTAGGATTATAAAATATTGAACTTCGGTGTTCTAATTTAAGTATAGTTTCACGTAATAAAATATTCTGCAGGACAGTAAACAATTGAAACCTGAGAAGAACAAGAAAATAAGACTCATATTTAATAGTTAATAAATAATAGAAAAAAAATGGAACGTTACGTAACGAAGTATTAAAAAAAAAACTGTGATTTTTCTAACAAGAGTGACTTAAAAAAACAGTGTGTGATAAACATGGAATCCAAAATAAAACTAGGCGAAACTCAAACCCAGAAAAAAGCACCAAAACCATTTTCAATCGAATCAATAATCGGAGACCGAAAATCACCTGAAATCGATATAGAAAATAATATATCTGAAAGTTCTCGAAATTCAGACGAGGACGAAAATGAGAGATTGGACGGATTGAATCAGATGCGATATTATGCGCCATTTTTGCAACAAAATGGGTTCCCGTTTATACTAGGGTATCCTGAACCGTGGTTATCAAGGGTGCTAGGGTCGGGAGCAGCTCCTGTGAGCGAGAATAGAGAGGAGGAGAAGAGGGAGAGTCCTGTCAGTGTGGGGAGTGAAGCAGAGAGTGATGGTGGAGAAGAAACTAATCAAGGTTTGTAAACTTTCTTGGCTTTATATTGCCGTAGAGGATAACCCATTGGTCACACAGCTTGTAAAAATATAACCCTCTCTTTATAATGTCCCTAATCTTTGCTAGATACTCTGACACGATAGTCACTATTTGATGGCCTATTGTAGCGAAGCTACAACTTCCATTAGAGGGAAGCCGAAGAAAAGTTGTCCAGTTCACATAAATTCAAGATAACATCAAAATTACCTCAAAATGTTAGCCATTCCTTTACTTTTCTTAATTTAACGCCATATAAATTTGTCGGAATTCTTAGTTAAAACAGAAAATGTAAACTGCGTTCGCGATTTAGGATACCTATAGTCTATCCTAAACTCGTACGTACCTAGGTACGCGTTTTTTATCTTATGATTTACTTATTAAATAACTGTAATGTGTACTATATTATTTAGTAATAGTAAACTCAGATAGTCTTTGTTCCGAAGGGAAGCCGGGTGGGAATGGGGTTGTATGAAGCCGTCGCCCCTGTGGCCTAACCGTATAGGTACCTTGTGATAGTCAGATTGCAAAAGACTAAAAAACCATTTTAAGCTCATCCTTATACAGATATTTGGTTAAGTTGATGACAAACCAACAAACCTCATAGGATATGACTGTTTTGGATTGACTGACCAAATGAATTAGCAACAAAAACCATAAACTTTGACGCTTGGTTTAACGGTATGTAGCAAAGGTCAAATTGATCATTAATTTTAAGGAGTTAGCTCACAGAAGCAAGAGAGAGAAACACACAAGAATGTTGTTAAATCATCTGTCCAAACCACGGACTAACCCGTGTGACAGTGAAGCTTGAAATAAGTCCTACGGTTTAAATCAGTAGAAATCCCTAATCATAGGCCGTTTGTCTTGTCTATGGCGAAGAGTATCCGATCCATTAGCTTCCCCAAAGAAAACAGTTAAAGAGCGTTCTCTCTAGGGTTTTAAACGGATAAGAGTCTGATATAACATATCCCTCTGCCTTCCGTGTAACGAAGAACATCCAGTTTAGTTAATAACAAAAAACTTAGTGCTCTTTCTTGATTTCTTTTATCCAAATAATTCAGACGATATTCCAACGGATGGTTAACCGTTTTGATATTTATGCTTAGTGCTCTTTCTTGATTTCTTTTATCCAAATAATTCAGACGATAATCCAACGGATGGTTAACCGTTTTGATATCTAAGAATCGTAGAATATCTTTAATTACTCGTACCACCAACCAATGAAAATCATGTTATACTTAGAATATGTAAAAAAAAATCCGTGCAAAATCCGCTAGAGCATTTATGAAGAATGAACAATTTACTTATCTGAAATAGTACAATATTCTATTGATAGGATTTAATAGAAATTTAAAAATATATAATCAACAATCATAGGTGATGTCCGTAGGTGTGTCCGTGGCCTCAAAGCGGGCCAATATCAGGATACTAGCGCTGCGGTATTTATTTTTTGAATACCCTATATTAAGTATATAATTATACCTATATATCATATCATCGAGGAGCTTGTGGCTAAGTAATAACTGCCGCACGGGTCGATCGATCAGGTTAAGCTACGCTTGCCGCGGTTGGTCCGTGGATGGGTGACCATCTTTTCATACCAAGATTCCTCCGTGCCTCGGAAAGCAAGTTAAGCCGTTGGTCCCGGCTGTCATTTGTAGATCTTTGACAGTTGTTACGGGTCGTCAGAAGCCCAAAAGTCTGACAACCAGTCTTACCAAGGGATATCGTGTTACCCAGTAACTGGGTTGTGGAGGTCAGATAGGCAGTCGCTCCATGTAAAATACTGGTATTCAGCTGCATCCGGTTAGACTGGAAGCCGACCCCAAGATAGTTGGGAAAAGGCTAGGCAGATGATGATATATATCATATCAACATCATCATTTCAGCCGAAAGACGTCCACTGCTGGACATAGGCCTCCCCCAACATTTGGGGGGAGTTGCCATAATCGCCACGCTTGGCAGGCGGGTTGGCGATCGCAGTGTGGAGTTAAAATGCATAGAGAACGCCGCTGCCCATTTTCTAGTAAGTCTTCGTATGACACCCACGGGAAGAAATAGGATGGTGTTATTCTTTATGTCCGGCACCACACGGAACGATCCGTTGCTTCATAATTATGTTAGAAAAATTGGTCTGCTCAACTGTGTGTGTTGTTGAACTGTCAAATTGAAACCGACTCCTACTGACTGACGACATTACCCTGCTGGTCATACACGCACGCCGGTTGCGAGTACTACACACTTGACCTTTCTGAAGAACATCACCAATTAGGTCACTATATGTCCTCCTAGGTATATGAAGACGCTTATGCCTATGTCCAGCAGTAGCAATATACTTCAAAATCATTGCGATTCAAACTGTGTTACGCTATTAGGGTGCAGATGCAGATGTATGAACGTAGGCGAAACAAAAGGAGTAAGGAGCGTAGCAGGTGGCGTTCTATAGTTTCTGCCTACCCCCATGGGAAGAAGGCGGGAGTTTATGTCATATACTTATGTATTTCCATACATTTCACTTCTCTATGGTATTGTGATGCCGTGACCATATTATGGTGAACGTCTACTGACGTAGACGAAAAAAAAAAGAAAAAAAAACTTTTTTTTTTTTATTAAAACGTACAATAGATATAGTTATAGTTGCAATACGTACGTATTGCAACCGAAATCAAACATTACGACATTTATGGAATTGTCCATCAGCCTCTAATCAAAGACGAACCGCTTAAAAATCAGTCAGATTGATTAATAATTTTCAAAAAAAATATTTTAGGCAAGTTATCCTTGATTGATTGATTACTCGCTTACAATTTAGAATTAAATACAAATTCATATAATGGTGTGATTTTTGGTACATTTAACATGAAATCTTAATAATAAATAATTAGTCCTCAAAAATCTACCTTAAAGATGTACATTCTTTCACAGAATTAGTAATTATTATAAAAAAGAATAGTCAACGTATTAAAATAAAATAATTACAACGAAATACAACATAACTTAAGACAGCAAAACAAGCAAAACATTAACAATTGAGTATGGAAATAATGATGATATAATAACATAGTCAAAAATTAAATAAATATAAATGTCAAATAACTTACAATTTATCATTAAGGAATTCGTCAATAGTATAATAACATTTTTCCAATAAAAGATGTCTTAATTTGTTTTTAAATTGAATAATATTTAAGTCCTTAATTCCATTTGGTAATGTATCAAATATTTTTGGGGCCATGCAAAGTATGCTTTTGTGCATCAAGACGGTCTTTGATGGTCGAACGCATTTTAATTCATGTCTATATACTTGTCTTATCATTTTATAGCGATGTTCAGATGCTTTTTTGAATAGATGCATGTTCTTTTTAACAAATAAAGCAAATTACTGACACCATTATAATTATACCTACTCTCCCCCCGGCCTCGGGACCTATTACATGGGATTTATACATAACTGGCGAAATGTAGGTGAGCTATAGGTACACCTCTACCCAACCCTTCGGGGAAACAGGGCGTGATGTTTATGTTTTACTAGCTATTGTCCGCAGCTTCCCCGCGTGGAGGTCGGAAACTATCCCACGGGAACGTAGGTACTGCCGGGATAAAAAGTCTAAGTCCTAACCTAGATCATGTCCCAATTTTCTTTTAAATCCGTTCAGCTGTTTTAGCGTAAACGCGTAACAAACAAACAAACTCACTTTTAATATTAGTTAAGAAAATATATACTCTTAGATTCCTATAACGTCTCCTTCTAATAGATTTGGAACCGCCGCCTTTTCCCCGCGATATATAAAATAGAATAAAATTTGACAAATAGCCCTACTCTTCGCGGCAGTTCGGCTATTACGAACACACCTTTATTATTTACGATGTTCACGTTGAGGCTCAAAGTCAAAAGTCAAAGTCAAACCATTTATTTCAAATAGGCACTTATGAGGCACTTTTGAACGTCAAAATTTACAAAAAAAAAAAAAATTGTATTGATTCTAGTTGCCCCTTCCGAAAGGTAGTTTCGTATGGAGAAAAATGGGCAAGAAACTCCACCGTTACTCTAAAATGTTTTACACTATTTTGTTTGAGTACATTAATTATATGATTTATGTGAAGACGATGACACCTAGAATAAAATTACTATACCATAATAGGTAAAAAGAATTAAAAACTAAGCAGTGAAAAATAACTTAATTATTAGATGGTGCTCACATATTTACAAACATCGTAAAAGAAAAAATAAGTCAGTGTGTGAGTATAGGTTATCACAGAATGTAAAATCAATATCATAAAAATAACAGATTGTACCATAAAAATAGCAACCAGTTTGATTTTGTCTAGACTCTAGATTGTCCTATGGAGCTGGACCAGCATGTTTCCAAGCATTCCTGTCCTGGATATAATCCTCTAACGTGTAATATGCTTGTTTACAAAGTGTCTCTGTATTTATCTCCTGTGATTTCTCCTCCTCTCCTATTCAAGATAATTAATCGTGATAATCAGCAATAGGTAGGACAACAACTTACATTTGCGTGACGTATATCTATATATAAGATTGTTTTTGGGATAAATTCATCCCAACTACGCAACCCTTCATTGTGCGTAATCCTACTATCTAACCTAGATCTCCCCTGCAAAATAGCACATTATTACCTATGGTACCAACACATTCCTTTGCGAGAAGGATCGGTTCCATTTTGTCAAGTTCAGTTTGTAAACTTTTTAGTGGTAGCGTAAATACTACACCTATCGGTGGTGTATTGGCCAGTGAGCTATACAAACTTTCATCCTCTACCTATATCACCACAATTAGGATTATTTTTTAAACAAAAAATAGCCTATGTCCTTCCCCAAGATGCCATCTATCCCTTGCCAAGTTAGATTAATAAACTCATCATCTGCCTAGCCTTTCCCCAACTATGAATACCAGTATTTTACATGGAGCGACTGCCTATCTGACCTCCACAACCCAGTTTTACTGGGTAACACGATATCCCTTGGTAAGACTGATTGTCAGACTTTTGGGCTTCTGACGACCCGTAACAACTGTCAAAGATCCACAAATGACAGCCGGGACTAACGGCTTAACGTGCTTTCCGAGGCACGGAGGAATCTTGGTATGAAAAGATGGTCTCCCATCCACGGACCAACCGCGGCAAGCGTAGCTTAACCTGATCGATCGACCCGTGCGGCAGTTATTACTTAGCCACACGCTCCTCTAACTCTCAAGCTGAAATCAATCTTCAAGGTCTGACTGACATTTCGTCTAGGGTTGTAACGGCACTTTGCATCCCGCAAGTTTTTAACGGAGTTGTGACGAAAGTCTAAAAAAAGGAAACCTGCAACTAAGCGATAAGACCTTTTAATATTAAGGTGGAGATATACCTCTGTTTCAAGGTTTTTCTCCCATGTCCCCGACGTTGAATAGGTTACCCCTTCTATGTTTTCATTACTAATAGGTCAATGTTATTCATTATATAATCTTTTTTTTTCACCTTCGCCTCCGCCTCTGATACATCCCTAATTCCGCCTTCCAATGATAACATATAATGATAATATAAATTGTCGGAATGCTAGTGTCTTAAAGGTAATGTGTGGCTCGTTTTGAAAATGACACAAAATATACTTGGTTATCTGCACAATTTACAATCCAAATTGACTGAAACTAATGCCCTTAGCTAACAATTCTCGACCCTACAATTTATTGGCACTCGAAGCAGTTCACATACATTCCCCTAAACGTAGAAAATCAACAAATAAACCAATTAGAAATGGCTGCTTGACATTGCAAAGATTATTTCACGCCACTCGAACGCATCTGTAGCGTGAAATTGACGCGTATCCGAACGCATTTGAACTATTTAGTTTTCGGCGCGAATTGTCCAGGTGACATCTGTCACTTTTTTCTTTTTTGATGATTTTCGTTGACAAACGATTCATTTTTGTTTTTTAAAGATTTTTTTAACTCGAAACGTTATGTCTGAAGATGGCAATGTTAGAAGATTATTAGTAATTTTAGTCTGTGTCATATAAATTTTCTTTCTTTGCAAAGGGCTTGATATATCAAAAACGACTACCTAAGAAGATAAGTAGTCGTTTCTAAAAAAATCCACAAATGGTCTAAAAGGCCTTTTTAACGGGGTAGCCCAAAGTACAAAAGAAAGGCAAAGGAAACATCTAAGTAGGTATTGCAAATTATTTAAGGTCTCAAAGCATTGCCTTGAGGTACTGCAATTATATACCAAGGTATTTTAATTCAATATTAGTACCTACCTACCTATTCCTGCTAAAATTTCAATCACTTGTTTTTGAAACTTATTTAAGGAAAACACAAGAGCATTAGGTACCTTTGCAGTCATTTACATAGTGTTTACAAAAGTAAATTATTTATCCATTGTTGCATTTTTTTGATCAATGCAATCTTGTCAAAGTCAATCAAGTAGCTCTATCGATCAGAAAGGTTCTTAACCGTTTTATTTAGATTTTTGTATCGAGACAAGACGTGCAACTAGAAGATAATTTTGGAGAAAGTAATTTGGACTCTGCAACCGAATATGGAACGGAAAGGAATGGAATTTTAATTAGATAAAGCTTGATTTTCTTAAACCGAACAGGTGGTAAAACAGTAGGGTCAAGAAGAGAAAAATCTATGAGTTAGTTATATAAAAACAACCTCTGACATCCTGACGATTTGTATAATTTCAGCTTTTTTATTTTTTTCTTGATAACTCATACAGTCTACCGAATAGAGGAATGGTTTCTTGAAGAGCGCTCGCCGCCACATAAACAATAAAATAATAATCCAATATAGTACCTTTTCTACAAGTATATAATTATGTAATAACAAAGGCGTGTTTTCAAATTTTAATGAATAGGATAAACAATGAAAAATACAGTTTTTTTTTTGCTTTATTAAAAAGAACCATGTTCTTAATAATTAATTACAATCTAGCCTTTAAGACTAATAAGCAATTTTAATCTAAACATTTTTTTTATGTGATACCTACTTATTTTAAAACTTAGAATAGTGTTCATTGCACTTTTCACGTCCGTTCCACTTTTTTAGTCTGACATTATAATAAAAAACACTTTGTTCATGTGTTATATGTGTGAAAAATGCAGTGATTAATATTAGAAAAGTATTTATTTAGTCACTTAATTATTATTTCTAGACTTTCCTGGCTTATGTTCGAGACTGAAAGATTTATTTCTATATTTTTTTTGTCTTCACAATTAAGATTAATGAAAAATGTAGCTATAATACACTAAGTATATAAAATATTTTCATTTGTATCTTTTAAGGCGAACTAAGTCATAATAGCTTTATTTGATTGCTTATTAGTATTCGCGTACGCTCCGGTCTGTATACACTGCTCAACTGAATACGGAACACTCAGTCCATTCTCTTTGTCTATGATTATAGCAGACTAGCTTCTGTCAGCGGCTTCGCCCGCGTGGATGTCGGTAAGAATCCTTCGGGAACATACTACCGGAAAAAAAGTTTCCTATGTCATTCAAATCCGTTCAGCCGTTGCCCGCCGTTCACGCTCAAATATTTTCTCTTTATTTATATTATTAGTTTAGATTACAAGTGATTTGGATTTGACAGAGCTTTCAATTGATCAGGCTTTCAGAAACCTGAAGGGATTATAATTATCAAAGCCAGAATTAAATAAATATAAAAGCTAGTTAATATAATTGGTAAGAGTTAGAAGCAAAAGTGTCTATTGAGAAAGTTTGTGTAAGGGGCGAATTTTATCAAACAAGTTATTTGGGTACTAAAATGAATTAAGTTAGGTAATTAGATAACTGATCTGCTATCGTAGTCTTTGTTAGCACCTTTTAAAATTAAAACTAAGTATTGTGGAAGAATCATTGCAAAAATGTTAAGCATGCATCAAGCATCTTGAAAACCTTCAAACAAGAAAATTGACAGACAGTATAATGTAGGTACAGCATTAACGCTAAAACAACCAAGTAAACAAATATATCAACAGTTTTACGCCACATTGATTCCCAATTCATCATTCATTCGAGGAAAACTGCCAAAGTGACAGAGTGAAAATTTAAACTGAAATAGAACGTGACCGCCATTTTGAACGGACTGTTTAACGTAATCGATACATCTGATTCGACTAAAATGCATTCGACTTCACAATCGATTTAACTCGCCGCTCGAACAATATAATTTAAAATTCGAAACGCGATCGCGCGGTTACTTTATGCGTCTACAAAGTTTACTTATGCAGTTGTATTGTCTATTCCCGGTTCAAATCGTTCTTTTTGACGGCAAATTAAAGATGGCAGATTTTACAATTCATTTGGCGCTCTCGATAACTGTCAATCGCTGTTCGGTCGTAAGGAATAAATATATTTATTTGCTAAAGGGATCCTTTATCGTGGTTTTCATGGAAACTGTTGGTGCGGTCGGTATTTAAGAAGTGGCTACGTGTTGGATAGCACGTATTTAGTATCGTAATAGGTATTTTATTGACATTTTGAAGAACCTATTACTCGCTTCTTAGAAAAAAGCTATGATTGCGTCAGTTTTGTAGAAGCAGACGACGTGGGTTGACGCGGTTAGCACACCAAGAAGAAAATATACGGAAAAACTATTGCGTTTTGCAAAAACCGCAGAAGCAAGCGTCGACATCGCGGTCATATTGGTTTGCGCAAATATAAGCATGTTTCTGAATTACGTTTGAAGCTCAAATGGTTACCAATTCGCCTTCGCCGGAATGCTTACATTCTTTCCCTTTTGTATAATGTATCTCTGTCTCAAGAGACGTTTCCAGTATCTTTGCGACTCCCTCGCGAAATTTTTGAGGTCATCAGATAAATTGAAGCTTAAAATGCCAATGCATTCTACAACTTTCTTCACCAAATACTTTTCTGTCCAGGCTGCTTGTTTGTGGAATGTATTGCCATTTCAAAGAAAATGCGCGCAATCATTACCATCGTGAGGAAACCGGCATGACCTAGAACCAAACATTCGAAGACATGTGACATCTACCAACTAGTGTTGCCCAAATGCAAGAACAAGACGAGACTTAGCCAGTCTTGGTCTTGGTCTTGCGCCAATACACCTGGTCTTGGTCTTGGTCTTGGTCTTGCGCTCCCAGTCTTGGTCTTGGTCTTGGTCTTGCAAGTCTTGCAATTACCTATTAGTCTATTACTATTTATTAAAGTTTACTTTAAATCTTAGAAAAACGTATTAGAATTGGAACATTGTGAGCTTGAATTAACATAGCCATAGTCAGATTAATAAATAACTGAAGATTTGATAAGAAATTCGAAAAATCAACTGACCTATATGTCGTTTTCCATGGAAGTAACTGTTTCTTAATAAACATTTATGATTTATAAGCTTACATTTGCTAAAACATGTAAAAAAACAAATTAATTACAATAACTTGACTGTATTTTAAAGAACAATACTTATCTGTCTAGAAAGAGATTGAACCCTCAACTTATAAGAAATTTAATAAAAGAGTTTTACGATTTATCATTTATTTGAATAAAAAATAAAATACAACACAAATCAACAGCTTTATCATTAGGTTATGATACTTTATATCAATTTTTTTGACCAAGAATTAATACAAAGTAACCATCTGGCTGACTCATCACTTAACCTATTTCTATGTTTTCTAATTACTAATGATGCTTTAGAAAATAACCTCTCAGCAGGTACTGAAGTTGCAGGTATTGAGAGAAAATCACGGGCCATTTTCGATAAAATCGGATACTCTGTCTCATGCGTCCTCCACCAATCTAAAATGTCTTCCGAGCTGGCAGTTCTTGGTTTTCTCAGGTACTCCTCCAACTCGTCTATCACTAAGCCTTGAAGACAAGATCCAGATGACGTCGAGGGACATTCATAGAGTTTATCAAAGTCTATTATTCGCTATGTTTATGGTATTAGTCGTAATGCGCATAGGTCCAGTTTTTCATATTCTTTGATACAGTTTTTTGCGTCTCATAGAATTCCTAAGCGTACCTACCTATACACCGAACTGTTACACCTAACTACTCAGTGAAATAGCGCTAAGTCCTAGCTGCAAGACGCAAGAGTCTTGCAGGCTATGTCTTGTTCTTGCTCAAGTCTTGCACGGTCAGTCTTGGTCTTGGTCTTGCTAAAAATACGCGGTCTTGTTCTTGGTCTTGGTCTTGCAAAAACGCAAGAACAAGACCAAGACTGCAAGACCAAGACTGAATTTGGGCAACACTACTACCAACCCGCACTGGGCCTGCGTGGTGGATTACAGCCCACTCCCTCTCACAGAGAGGAGGCCTGTGTTCCAGCAGTGGGAATACTAAAGGTTGATTATGATATTATATTAAGTAAGTCTAGGTTTCCTCACGATATGTTTTAATTTACCAATGTCAGTGATTTCCAACATAAACTAATGAATTCACATTGGTACTTGCCCGGATTTGAACCCACAACCTCGTGCTTTAAAGGCGAGACGTTAACCACTGAACAATCACATTGATTTTGTAACAAATTGCTCACAAAATCATACAAACCATCACGTCAAGACCAACTCGCCCCGGCTCCTCCGTTCCTCACCCCAACAATCTAATCATTCGATTTGTCCACCACGGGGCGTGGCGCTGACTCGGCTCTCGGCCGTCGCTTTTTATCGTCCATTCGGCCCCGGGGTTATGACTGCGCAAAAACTTAGGGAGAAATTGACATGGACGAAAAACATGATTTGACGGCGGATAGGGACGTATTTAGTTTAGCATTGTTGAGCGGGAAGAAGCGTTTGGTAAATAAAAAAAGATTTTTAGTGCATATAAACACTCCCGGACTCTTAAATCGAGCCACTGTGCATACTCGTAGACCTAAAACATTAAAATAATGATTAGTCGGAGAAAAAGTTTTTATGCAGTTTAGAAGTTGACGTACTGGCCATCATTTCGATATCACCATTGTTCCAAATTTGAATTCACGAATTTGAAAAAGAACAGAAAATTGGAGTTTGGTCGCTCTTAAAGAAGCAACAAGCTTTGATTAGAGTATCTTTAGGGCAAGAGTTATTTCGTTATTTGTTTTGTTTTGCATAAAAAGAGTAACGAAATTGTTTTTCCGTATTTTTATATCCATTCTGACGTTCAAATAATGGATACTGCACCTGAAGTAGCCGCGCAAGGTAGCACTTAGTAGTTTGGGCTTAGTCAGCGAAACGTAAGTGCACAACTTCATGTACTAAGTCGTTCTGCCGTTCAAAGAATTTGCCATCGATACCTGGAGACTGGCGATTTAAATTTGGAACCATGACAAACGGAAATGATAGTGATTGACTTCGAAACCACTTTGTTTTTCCTTTGTCCTTCCATTATTTAAAAAGATAGAGTCCTTTCAACAATAATATGTAGGGTGGCTCGATTCAGGTGTCTGGGAGTGTACCTATAATTTATTTATTTGGTAAAAACATGCACAGCATTACAGCTATAGATGCGAGTTATTGCACAGTTGAATTTCCATAAAAAAGTTGAATTAAAAATTTTAATAGCCCCGACACGTTAAAAAATAGATTATGTTAAAGTTGTTGTTCTTTAAGTTTAACATAAGTGGCAGGTGTCGTCGCGGCGGGGGACGGATGAAATCAAAATCGGATCATCCGTTCAGGAGCTATGATGCCACAAAGAGACACACAGATACACAGTACAAAGTTATAACACCCCTCTTTTTCGTCGGGGGTTAAAAACAGATATATATTTACAATAAGGAAGGAATAATTAGAAATAATATACAATAATTTAAATTAACTTTAACCAATATTCTATTCTGCCGTTGTTGATAAAATTACAGGGGAGTAGACCACTCCGAAGCGCTAAACCGAAGTATCGGCCGAATGTTCGGTCGCTCCTTTACTACGGCTAACTATCGCTGACTACGACGAAAAAAAAAAAGAACGGCAGTCGAAGAGATAAGCCAAAGTCAAAACTATGACTTGAAGTTGGGTAAGGATTTAAAGTCAAAAAGGAAACTATGTAAGCTATAAAACAGCCGAACATTCGGCCGATACTTCGGTTTAGCGCTTCGGAGTAGACCCCCAGGTACGTTGGACATTACACACTTTAAGATTGCTACGCATCGGCAAGGCCCATGCAAGTGTTGTTGGTTGCTGTGTTTTGGCGGCGGATAATATTTTTCGCCGTATGCTGTCGGCTTGTGTGCCTTCTATTCATTAAAAATGGATAATAATTTTCCAGGCGACTAATAACTTAAAGGGCGACTAACTATTTGCTACTAAAATAATAACTTGGCAGCGATTAAATATTATTTCTTAATCGCTGCAAAGTCATCTACTGTTATTGAATCATTTGGGTTAGGTTAGGTTAGAACAGTAACCATTAACAAGCGAAGGCGAGCGAGCGAAGCGAGCGTGCCGCGGTAGCGGCCGCCGAGCGCCAGATCCCCTCTATTGTTGGTAAATTCAGTTACCAAAACAAAAATTCGATGCCAGTTTAAATTAAAATAAAGCTAAAAACTGATTATCGAGCTGCTACTTTCTACTTAAAATAATACTTCGCTGTAGCTGCCAACCTATTATTTTTGCTGCCAACCTATTATTTTTGCTACCGGCTTTAATTATTTTTTAATCCCAAATTCAGATTAATTTGTCGCCGTGTTAAATACATGCCATTAAAAATTACTTTCGAACAACTTTTTACTATCTAATGTGAATAAATAAACTATCAACTCTAACTATGTCAGGAGTCACCAAATGGCGGATCGCGGTCCGGATCCGGAAATTTATAATTAAAACTTAATATAAAAATAAAAATTATGAGTTTAACCTTGCACCTACTTCAGATATAGGTAATTTCAACGTAATTTTTTTTTTTTTTTACTTTGATATTAAGTAATTACGTACTTTGTTATTTTTGTCCATTACATAGTAAGTATTTGTTTATTATTTATTTACTTATTTAACAGTTCATGTACACACATATAAACATACAAGAAGAAAGGAACAGAAAAATACGTACAAAGGTGATGCTTATTTCAGAAGAAATCTCTTCCAACATTCCTGCGATAGGAAAGAAAACAAAACTATCAAAAAAAAAAAATACTATTCACTTACTTTACTATTCTATCGTGTATTACTTTCAGATTTTTTTTTCTATTCTTCTATACTTTCTTTCTAGTTTTCGTCTTCCAAGCGGATCGCGACAGTCATATTGTTTTTTTAAACTCAATCAAATTAATTGTGGACCCCTGCTCTATATTATCGCAATCCACTGCAGTGCAGGCTGGACACAAAGCTGTGGGGTTATTGCATAACACACATGGAATGACAATTGATTGCAATGGGTTTCATTTTGACAGTCCTGAGTCCACCCACGTCCATCGCGCTATTAACCTAAAATTCGTCTGCTCAACGGTAGACGAATTTTTCAAATCTAAGAAGCAATGAATTAGCAATATCCTTCAAAACTCTTGGATTGTCATTGAAAGTGCGTTTCGCAATTAGAATGCTGACCCAAGTTGCGCAACAGCCTTGTTCTCCATTTTGGTCAAACTTGGTGTCAAGAATAAGAAATATAGCCATGAGTAGGTATTTACCTATAGCCGAACTTTTAATTAGCTGCAGTAAAATTGTCTCCTTACTATCATTTTGTCAATAACTTAGAACATGACGAAACCAGCATATCCTTTTTTTTTTCGGGTGGGAAATTTTCAAATAACTTCCCCCGCTCTGGGCGCAGCGGGAGGGCGTGTCAGACTTTTACTGACTAAAACCCACCCGTGTTCCTGCCGTTGCCTGTGTGCCAGGGCCACGTTATCCCTTTCGGACAAACCCGCAACCCTGGCAGGCATTGGTCCTAACGGACCCCGTCAGTTGGTGCTGACATCTCTTTGAGGCGCGCGTGGAACACAACGCGCCGTCGACCCGGGCCTGGGGGTCTACTCCCTAAGCACGAAGTCCGTTGTGTCGGCCTTCGTTACGGGCGTTTCCTACTCCTTATCACCTTCGGACGGATGATTCGTTCCGGGCCCGAACGAAGAATGAATGACAGTTGTCCATCCAGTTTGTCCGAACCAAACACGATTTGACAGTTGTCCCTACTCCCGATGCGTTTTTGCCCGTCCGAAAAGTTCAACTTGACACTTGTTTTCCACACGTTTTGCTCCAGTGGTTGGGGTCATTTTACAACATATATAATTGAAATTAAAATAAAATAAGTAATCCTTCCCGCCTAGTACGAACTCTGACTGACATTTCATTTGAACATTGCCGTCAAAAACAAAATAGGCAACGGTATCAACAGGATAATGCCGGTTTCGGAACAAAAATGGCAAAACTAATTCAATTCTATATTTAGACATAATAAAAAGTATATTGTTAAAAATGCGGTCGTTTCTAACGAGAAAAATATTAATTTTTGATTATTTAAACCTGAAAACCACAAAATAAGTAAACCGGTAATCGACCGGTAAAATTGCGCAACTCTATAGTCATGCGTCATTCGTTCACGAAGATTGTCTATAATACCGTTGGAAACTGATGAATCCGAAATCATTAGGGAGTAGGGTTCACTGCGACGTATCGGACTACTGTCGGACGGGCCGGTTGCTTCGTTAACGGACTTAGGGAGTAGACCCCCTGGTCCTTATCGGACGGCGAGCTACCCATCGCTCATCGTCCGCAGGCCCGAAATCAGCATATCCTAGAACTAAAAATTTGTAGACATACGACATCTACCAACCCGCACTGGGCCTGCGTGGTGGATTATGGCCCACTCCCTCTCACAGAAAGGAGGCCTGTGTCCTAGCAGTGGGAGCATTATAGGCTGAATACTTAAAAGTCTTCGTGTAAGTAATTGTCTTTTACGGCACCCTTTCATCCACGCAAAGAGAAAATTGTCATTGTTTCCCAGAAACCAAACATCCATCAAATAAATGGGCAACCATCTTCCTTTTGTAATTATCAATCTATTAGCCAGGTATTACCCACTTAAAGTGATTAGAGCATTTAATTTCCACCTAGAATCTAGACTCTAGCTAGATGATGTTATCTATACATTTACTTGAAAAACCCTAGTCTAAACAATACTGTATCAAAATTCATAATCGCCTGAAACAAAACGACATACCAATAAAATCGACTAAACGAGGGACCATAAAGTTCCCGCCGCGCCGCACCGCCATTACTGCAGAAAGCGCGGGAAATGGGGAGACCAATGACTAATAGTTCCGTTGACAGATACGGACGTATTATTTTATAATAGTTTTCGCTTTTTTCTCGGTCATTGATTTTGTAAATTATGGCTTTGGATAGTTTTATCGTGGATGTGGCACATTTTGTAGCGTAGTTAAACTTTTAAAACAAAAATTGCAAGCTGAGCTAGACAGGCTGGTAGACATGACATTTTTGCCGCCAAGCAGAAACAACAGATTGCAGATATTTTAGATTTCTCTTTGCAGTCTTAGTATGACGCTTTCTAAGCATTTCTACTCTACTGTAGAATAGAAATCGCTTGTGTACATTTCTCGGTAGAAAACTGTCAATTGTCTACACGGAAACGTCATTTTTGTATACTCTTCCGTCGACAAAACGCTTCTCTACGGGTCTCCTGCTAAGCCTGCTGGAATAGCAATGCATCTGCTAAGACGGTTTCCATATAAAAATACATTAATTAAAATAATAAGACTTTCTTAACTGCCTCGTTGGTCGTAACCGTGACTGAATTACTCCCTGTCTCGATCCCCGAGTCGAGAAAAGGTTTTCCCATTAGAGTGTTGACATTCTAAGTCTGGATTTGTGCCCGGTAAATGTCAATAGACAAGTCTTTATCCATCAACTCTCTATTACAGAACTGCCCTATACTCTCTATTCATACACAGAAGAAGCCAGATATTTTGTAACCATAAGTCAATTAAAAAGAGTGTACGTGGAGTTTCTTGCCCGTTCTTCTCCATAGGTACCTACCTACTAAGCTTTGGAATGGGTAACTAGCTTCATCTTTATGACTGACCGACCCCTTGACAATTCAAAAGTGCAATTGGTTTATTTGAAATAAAGGCTTTGAGTTTGAGTTCGATTTCGCCAGGTGTGTTGTCCTGAGGTGCAATACATCTCTGTCTAGCCCTACAGGCGATAGCTTGATTGTTAAATAACATAACATCATGCCTGTAATCCCCGAAGGGTTAAGCAGGGGTGTACCTATAGTAGGTTTACCAGTTATAATTTAAATCCAATGTAACAGAGGGCGGGCCTGTTTACATTAACCTGGCACAAATCCAGAGTTCCAGACACGACTGCGGCGTGATTGTATGTTGTTATAAAAATCTCTTCATTAAATCCTCTTCTCCTTCTCCAGGTAACGACTCAGAACCAGACCCAGAAGATTCGAGCACGGACACAGCGCGGGAGAGCAAGGCGCGCAGAAGAAGAACCGCCTTCACCTCAGAACAGCTGCTCGAGCTGGAGAGAGAATTCCATGCTAAGAAGTACTTGAGTCTCACTGAGAGGTCACAGATAGCGTCTGCTTTGAAGCTTAGTGAAGTACAGGTGAGGAATAACGCTTTGTAATTGTAATATATATAGTAGGTATTTGAACGGGTTTATGGGGAATGTGCTAAGGTAGTCCGCGAAATTGACAATTTCATACGCTTTCTGCAATTTGCAGGTCTGTGTCAGATTGTATGGTCATCAAATATGATTCGCGATCGTAACGAATATGTATTAACAGAATTATAGTCATCTTTATATACAATACAATTGTAAAGAAGTAGATAAATTAGCTGCGAGGAATGGAAACGATCCTGATGCCGAAAATATAGTTTTTAGAATTTTTCTCCGTTTGTCTGTATGTATGTTTGTTCCGGATTGGCGCAAATACTACTGGTCTGGTCATTGCATAGGCTATATATTATCACGCTATTTGTTATAGCAATATTGCATTATGTCCGCATTCCTCAACAGTTTACCGCGAGATATACCTACGAGATATGGAATAAACCTCTAAAATTAATATCATCACGCTATACCTACAAGGAGCTAAGCAGTCTAAAAAGATTATACTAACAAGTTTAGGTTTAAATTAACAAAATCAACCAATTTTGTAGAGGATATATGACTTTACGTTCCGATTAACGTATTTAATGCCAATAGAATACGCAGTCACGCGAGCAAAGCCGCGGGCACAGCTAGTTAGAAATATGCTACGCAGGTCACAGGCAAATCGGATCAAGATCGAAAAGAAGATCGAGTCAAGTCGAAACTCTTTCGCTAGAATTGGCCTCAAATGTAACAATTTCATGAAATAGTCATTCAATAGGGTAATTTTTGAACGTAGAAAAATTTGTGATGATTATGATTCAGCAAATACATGTTTATTACTGTCGTGAATCATATTTAGATCAACATATTACCTAATACTGACCCAATCTGCAAATTAATAACGTAATAAAATTTGAATTTACCTGACTACCCTTCGCTTTCGCCTTAAAACAACCGTAGTGTTAAAGATATAAAAAAGGGTTGGTGACAGTGGCGTAGCTACCGGAGAGTTAGACGGGGCAGTGCCCCGGGGCCCCCAAGCTCAGGGGGTCCCTTGGACTCTGACTTACAAACTATAAATTTAACTAGTG
Organism: Tiliacea citrago; assembly: GCA_963921375.1. Classification (NCBI taxonomy): domain Eukaryota; kingdom Metazoa; phylum Arthropoda; class Insecta; order Lepidoptera; family Noctuidae; genus Tiliacea; species Tiliacea citrago. Next base: position 12,713,842 of record OY992807.1, on the reverse strand, counting down.
AAAATTTCTCCCAGTTTCGGAATATAAACAAACCAGATTCCAGGGACGTGACTTTGATAATTATGGTAACTTATTTGAAAAAATACAGAGGAATTCCCAACAAGTCTCGAACATCTGTGTTTGAAACTTGCGGGGAACTCCCATGTATTCTTAGGTTTTTAGGAATAAGCCTATAAGTTACAATTTGTATTTGGTTTTTAATTTTATTATGGACTCGTCTGTATTATGACGAATCTGGATTACGACAAAATCTGGACCTACGTCGAATTCGGAAAACGAGGAATACGGAACAAACGATTTTAAATAGTTTAGTTGGGGCCCTAGTTTATTTTTTGTCCCAGGGCCTTTGGTTACCTAGCTACGCTACTGGTTGGTAACTACTTATTTGATAGTTAATTATCGAAAACAATTAAATTTATTGAATCGGCCGATGTGTGACGCCCATGCCAGCGATAAATCCACGACGTCACGAGTTGTCTCTCGACAACTTTGCTTCTTAGCGTAGTTTTGCATAGAAAGCAATTTGCAGGTCAGTAAGGTTGTATGTTGATCTAAACATGATTGGCGGCCGTAACAAATATGGCTTTACAGAATTATAATCATTAGAATCAGCAATACAACCCTCTATGTTCATAGAATTAGATTCTACGAAGAGAGTTAGTGAGAAAATTTGAATTCCGCTCGCTACCTTAGCACATCCCCCTTAAAACGATTGTTTAATTGGGGCTGATTTATAGTTGCACAATAAAGGGAAGGGGATGTTATATTTGTATGTTTAACGTACCGTGGGTGCGACTCGGCTAAGTAACCCGTTCATAGATATTAAAGTTAGTGTGTTAAAAAAAAACATAAACTACTGTACTTAAATAGTTCATTAAATGGGAATGAAAACTGAGGGGGGGAGGGAATATTGTCAGATGGGATGTAAATATAAAATGGTTTTTGCAAATACTAGGAAAACGTGCCTTCTTAAAGGCTCCCGTAGACAGGCGCGACACGACAACGCGGCGCGACACTAGTAGCACAATTTCTATGAAAACTTCTTGGAAAGTGTCGCGCCCGAGATATCGCACCATTCTGCACGAGCCTTTATTCATCATTGATTTTTAAAGTTCCGTACCCAAAGGGTATAACGGGAACCCTATTACTAAGGCTCCGCCGTCTGTCTGTCTGTCCATCTGTCACCAGGCTGTATCTCATGAATCGTGATAGTTAGACAGTTGAAATTTTCACAGATGATGTATGTCTGTTGCCGCTATAACAAAAAATACTAAAAAACAGAGTAAAATAAATATTTAAGGGGGCTCCCGTACAACAAACGTGATTTTTTGCTCGTTTTTGCTCGATATTGATAACGGAAACAGGTAGACGATTGAAATATTCACAGAATATTTAGTTATATATTGACTTTAAAAATAAATAACTAAATTGAAATAAAGCAAATATTTAAGGGGGGCTCCCATACAATGAACGTGATTTTTTTGCCGTTTTTATAGATAATGGTACGGAACCCTTCGTATGCGAGTCCGACTCGCACTTGGCCGGTTTTTTTCCAATAAGATGACATACCTACATCTTAGTTCCTTATCCTTTTAAACAATATTTTTATTTTACTTGTTATGTACCCCGTTATAAAAAAAAAGTGAATTATAGTAAAGTTGTGAATTAGTGAATAGTTGATTAGGTACCTAATACCTAATCAATTATTTTACCTAGATATTCGTACAGATTAAATTATTATTATAGGATTATTTTTTAAACACAGTTTATTATTAAAAAAAAATAATGATAAAAGGCAGTGAGTGGCCATAAATCACATTTTTTTTTAAATTTATTCTCTAGGTTCTACCCCGTTAAAAGAAAATTGATGCATGAATATTTAAACATGGAAAGACAATTTAAATTTGTATCGCTTTTAATCATAGTTTCCAGCTCTTTTATACTGTTAAGAATCTCTTGTGTGCCTTGCAGTAAGAAAGACAAACTGTTTCAACCATTACAATCAAATTCTTTTCCCCAGGTAAAAATATGGTTCCAAAATCGACGCGCGAAATGGAAACGCGTAAAAGCCGGCCTCGCGTCCGGAAGTCACTCAAGCAAAAACGGATCCGGTACGAAAATAGTCGTACCGATACCGGTCCACGTCAACCGATTCGCGATCCGAACTCAACATCACCAAATGGAGAAGCAGAATCTACAATATAGATTAGAAAGACAACAGCCTCTACCTGGGAGCCTACTCCAATCACAGACTTCAGCCTTTTTAAGTGCAACGAAAATCGATTCGAATAATCGACTAGATCGCGAACCGATTGTGAATAGTCGCAGCACTATGTTTGACGTGTCTATGCCTGGAAGAATGGCGCCCATGAGTCAAGTGAATATGAGACATTTTCAAAATGGCCGACCTAGCTAATTTTCGGTTGGATATTTTTGTTTATGGACCATGGTTTCTTTGGAGCTTACTGTCTAAGAACTGCAGTCTCGGTTAATTAAAATAATGTACAACTTTTAAATGTTGAATCCAACCACTTTTCCTCTAACACCGGTTCCAATGAAGAATCAAAAAGTTCTACATCGAAAGAAAACGAATGCTAAGTACACACACGCAGCGACTATAGTCACCGGTTACTTGCTGGCGATTTAAAAATCTCACGCACAGAACAATGCATGTGGGAATGGTAGGACAAATAAAATTCAGCATATAACCTGACAAAACTATATTATTTAAAATAAATAAAGTGAAGTAAAAAAAACAACCGTCTTGGCTAACTCACTATTTTAAATTTTATTTATTTATTACGGCACCCCAACGATTAATTCACAAAACATTAACAGAGAACTTAAATCTTATTTTATAATTACTACAGTGAACTAGACACAAAGGTGTGATAGTTTGCATAATAGACATAAAGATAATCATAAAATCAAATAAATTAATAATAACAATACAATCAAATTAATCAATAATAGATAATACAGTAAAATGAATCAAATTAAATTATATTAATTTATCAAAAATAAATTACTATCCAAAAATGAATGTGAAAATGAAAATAATTAAAGCCACGCTACCGTTTGGACACACAAAAAATATCAAGTATTTTCCCTACATTTATAGGCTAGCAAGATCTCACGTGTTCACACTTACGCTGTCAAAATCCGCATGTGGACGTGTACTTAGCTTTAGAATGCAAGCTTTGCTGTTTAAAGTAATCACCTTTTGACCAGTTTGCACAGTCTTTGAACCATAGACAAAGAGAATTGGACTGAGAATTAGGCTTACAAAAGTTACCACTCTCTAGAAAGAGACAAAGCGACTGTGCGGCTAATACCTGTAGTACTATTAAAGAGACAACTTCTGGCCGCACATTCGCTTTGACTCTCTCGTACTTTTCGGTTTGTATTCACTGAACAACTGAATAATTAAGTCTGTGCTTGAACTGTGGTTATCAAATTAAATTTAAAAGCTTTCATTTACTTTTGCTATACCTACAATTATCTATTTAGTTAAATCTGGTCGCAGACAGTTCAGTAAAGCAAAGCTCCAGGAACCAAGTAGGTATAGTTGTAACTTTAATATGTATAATATTTAAAATATAAAAGCAATGCCTATAATGTCAAATTATTACCAATATTAAAGAATGTGTGATCAAAGCTTTTGTAATTTTATTGACCTACCTTTCAGAAGGACATAAAGATTAACATTTATTTGGATGCAGTTCTAGAAACACAAAATAAACAAATCGGTTGTCTGTAAAGTCGGTTTACTGACGATAGTTGAACGTGACAACGTCATAAGCTTTAAATGGAACGCCTCAGAGCGAGGTAACGCCGCATGAGAGGTAACGCCGCATGCGTCATGTTTTTTTCGTGCGTGCAGCCGGCTCCATCGAATTATAAGACGTTGTCACGTCAAAAACTAAAAATAATATTCTAACAACAATTAGTGTGTGCCTCACGGCTGCGCCAAAAAAGGTTAATTTCAGCATTAATGCCAGACAGATTGACGGCACGGTTGGCGCAGTGGTTAAGCGATTGACTGCTGCGCTGCGTGTCGCGGGTTCGATTCCCGCACGGAACCAATATCTGTATGACCTACAAGTAGTTGTTCCGGGTCTGGCTGTTTGTGTATGTGAGTTTAAATGTTTGTAAACGCACCCACGATACAGGAGAAATTCCTAATGTGGGACAACGTTTTTTAAAAAAGAAAAGAAAGATGCTGTTTGACGCTGGTTTTATAATGAACCTTTGGTTTGTAAATAAACTATTAGATAGCTTTTTCGAAAACCTGCAGAAAACTTTGTTGAATGGAGCTACATCTTAAGAAGATTGCCTGCTCGATTTGGTAAATTCGTAAGTATGGATCACGATGCAAATATGAATGGCTCCAAAAGTATCCGTGGTCCACTCAAATTGATCTGACGAATCAAACCCGCGAGCCTCCATAGAGTATCAGTCTGGTAGCAAAAAGCCAAAACGAATCACGGATCTAACCAATGCAAAAACTTTGAGACGTAATGTGAAATCTTTAAAAATTCACCTCATCTTGGAAACACCTTATATTTGTACCGCAGGGGGCGTGTCTGGTAAATATGTTTGTATTTAGACAACACCTGCTATCTAAATTCAACCTTATATAAACGAGTTAAGGTATATTAGGTACTTACATATGAAACTGACGCATTATGTTCACAATTCGATCTGATAAAATCTATCCCGGAGACAGCATTCAATTTTGAACCCTATGTTACTCGAACTAGAGTTCAGTCTGTCTAAAATCAAATAATAACTAGTCCGTTTTTGCTGTCTACCAAAATCAAACTTAGTTTCAAGTATGTAAGGTTTGTATTACATTGATTTAGAGGCGATCGTGTTTTCAATGTTGTCATAAGCAGACTATGCGATTGCCCTTCGTCATGTGGAATAGATTAGTGATTTATTTATGGCAATTGAGCAACGAATGTTAGTTGTATGTGTACCTATGACTAAATAGACAGCTGGAATACCTAGAAACTTAAATACAAATTAATTTAGGACTTCAATATTTTGAGTTACTTTGGCTTTAACTTTTGTTAAATAAAAGAAAACGTTATGATTTTAGCGAACTGTCTTTTATTCAGTACAGAGCACAAATTGACATCAACCCAAGGCAGCCTTTTTTTTGGGAACAACAACGATAAAGATGAAACGGAAGTGTTGCCAACGTACATATTACATTGTATTTATTATATTATTGCCAACATTAATCATGCATAACAATATGACAGGCGCCGATTCGACCTAGGGGCCAAGTCTACTATTTCCAATGTTTGGTCATTATGACGACCATACCAAGGCAACGTCATGACCATTGTGCCAATAGTTTGTAACCTCCTAAATTCATAATGGCGTGACAGTGGTCCATAGGGAAGTCAAAATAATAGGAGCTTGTCAGTACGAGATTACCAAATACAGAATTTTTTTCCAATGGAGTACCTATCAGTGGCACGTCATTGGAAAATCATACAGACTCCTTTCAATTAGGGTATTAGCAAAACTGTCAAACTCTACAATTACGGTGCCAATGATCGGCCATTCTGACACAACTGCGTTAGCAGACTTGGCCCCCTGGGGCCCAAGTCTGTTATTTTTATAAATTCAGTCATTCCAACACGATCCCATTGTCATGCCATTGTCATTTTGCTAAAAGTTCGTAATCTGGTAAATTAATAATGGTCGATCATTTTCTTTGCAATTTCTTTCAATGTAGTGTCAGTGGCCGACCATTGGAAAGTCATAATGACGCCATTATAATAGTAGATTACCAAACTTGTCAAAATCAACAATTATGAAATCAATGATCGACCATTCTGACACTATTGTAATAGCAGACTTGAGGCCCTGGACTCTTCACCGTTGAACATTTTACAGGTGGTAGTAATATGTGTAAATTTTATAAAAACGAAACACACGTTGGATAGTTTCTAGGCACTTATTGTCCGTGCTCAAGAGAACTGACCACGCCGCCGCCGCGCCGCCGCCGCCGCCGCCGCCGCGCTCGCTGTAGCCCTCTATCGACTCGCACGAGCGTCAGGCCAAACTGTCGAAGCGCGCCATCTTCACACTTGCGTACCGTTGTCAATTGACATCCCGTACTCATGACCCTTGCGATGTATAAATAAACCAGCCTATTATTGTCGTTGATCACCACGCTTGATAAATTCTAGGTTTCGTCACGTTGCGTTGTTGTCCTTCACCGATGTCAATGTCTAAGATAAACTCAGAAAGTACACTTTATATGTATTGAAAAACTCACATTAGTACTTGCCGGTTTCGAACCCACAACCTCATGCATGAGTGGTGACAAAGATATATACCTATATGTCTAGATAGACAGTCAAAAGTCATGTTAACTCGTAAAAAAAAATGCGTTCAACTGTTGCACGTGGGTACACTAGAATAACACAATGACGTGACGCGAGTGTAAGCCGTAGCTGTCACCACACCAACATAACAGAGTTGGCGTGTTTGTTTTAGTACTTTTTACAGCGCGACACTCTTTCTAGACATACCTATTACTAATGAAAGAGTGGCGAGACCTGTAACCACTGTGCCATCACGACATTCAACACATCACACGACAGCATGCATGTTCCTGATAAATAACAGCAACTGTTTATGTACCTACTTAGATAATTATATTGTAATTAAAATGCGACTAATTTATTATATAATTAAGTCACATTTTACCTACGACTACAGGAGAATTATCTTAAAAGCCTATTTCAATTGTTTATCGTACTTTTGAGTAGTATTTTTCTGGTTTGCTTGGCATTCGATTCTTCTCCTACTAAATTAAATAGTGTTCGGATGGAGATCGAACCCACGACCCTCCAATTGCCATTTCGCGCCTTAACCGTTCATCTATAGATTTAGAACATCAAAAGCTTCAACAATTATTAATAGGTCGTATAATAGCAACATTGCCGACAGATGTGCAGTTAATAGCTGTATATGTCGCTAATCTGGGGGCGTGGCACAAGCGCGGGCGCAGGGAGTGAGCACAATAACAATGACACATTATGCTTATAATCGGGAGTTTAACAAGTCAGATATAAATTTGTAGTTGTCAGCTGCTTGTTATGAACTCAAAATGTATGGTACCTCAGCCTTGAAAAACAAATGACAACGGTCACTGAGAGTTAGTCAATTATTGTCAAGTGATATTTTCCTGAAAGCATTGATGGTTCCTTGTGAAGTAATTAGGGGTAAACCACAATGTAACTGTGTATATTTTAGCTACTTAGACTGTGGTCATCTTCTTAGCGTGTCCATCGTAAATCTAAATGGATTCGGCCCAGAATTTGGCTACATCAGTTCTCGTAACGTGCAGCTGACAGGACACGCAGGACATGATACTAAGTGTTCATCGTTTGTGGAACAGCCACACATTTACACTCCAAGGCGGAGTCATCTATGAATCACACAAGACTTCCTTGTTTCGGCCAATGTGCAGGCATAAATGACGCTTTCTAATTCTCTCTACAGTAGAATAGAAATCGCTTGTCTACAGTTCTCAGTAGAAAACTGTCAACTTTCTACACGGAAACGTCATTTTTGTCTACTCTTCCGTCGACAAAACGCTTCTTTACGGTTCTCGTGCTAAGCCTACTGGGTCCGGAGTCTGTGATTAAACTATGGTAGGTTCTACCTATTGCTACTGCTAAGCTATTGCTATTGCTGCTGCTGCTGTTTTATTAGTTTGGGGCAGAGGAGCCGCTAATCTTCCTCCCCTAACTCCCTCCCCCCTCCTTTTTCTTTCTTTCTTTCTTTTAACTACTATTGAGTCTCGCAGACTTCACATCATCCATTTGCAGTTCACTATCATCATCAACATCTGCCTAGCCTTTTCCCAGCTATATCGGGGTCGGCTTCCAGTCTAACGGTTTGCAGCTGAATACCAATATTTTAAATGGAGCGACTGCCTATCTGACCTCCACAACCTAGTTACTGGGTAATACGATACCCCTTGGTAGGACTGGTTGTCAGACTTTCGGGATTCTGAAGACCAGTACCGACTATCAAAGATCCAAGAATGACAGCCGGGACCAATGGCTTGACTATCTATCCCCAAAAGATCTGTCTCAAATGCACAAAGTACCTATAACAATTACTTATGTGACGATATTTCGTCAGACAGACAGGGGGCGTGGTTGACGTGTTTTGGGGTGCGATACGCATCTGCTAAGTTCTGTGAGGTCGTAAGTAATGAATCAGCATTACTTACGACCTCACAGAACTGAGCAGATGCGTAGGTATCCTGAAGTCCAAAGTATGGATAGAGATAAAATTTTGAAAAATCCAAAGTGCACGCCTCACAGACAGAAACATGTTGACGATAAATTTTATGGAAAAAATCTAAGAACATTCATCGATTTTTGTTAATATCTGTTGAACGGTTATGATTTTGATAACGAAAATCCATAGGGCTTAAGAAAACTTATAGATGAAGATTTAGAATCCATTGTAGTATGTGACGACGTGAATCGTGAAGACAAATAGACACATTTCCCAACGGAAAGCACTACACGTAATATTACAATTATTAATCTACATGGTTCTCAAATGATCTGACCAAGATTATATCCGTATTTTATATACACATTGACATTGATTAATTTTATATATATGTTACGACTAATACCCGAAGTGCGGCTACACCTAGTTTTAGCCGGTTAGAACTAGGTGTAGCCACTTACTCTTGGTTAAACCTAGTACGAGCCGATTGTTTTCGGGTAAAAATAGGTCTAGCCTTCATCATGCCGGCTACAACTAGGTCCAGCCATTCCCTGTTGGATAAAACTAGATGCAAACAAGTTGAAACAAGTAACAGGCGCCTGGCAGCTTGAATCATTTGGGTTAGGTTAGGTTAGAACAGTAACCATTAACAAGCGGCCGCCGAGCGCCAGATCCCCTCTATTGTTGGTAAATTCAGTTACCAAAACAAAAATTCGATGCCAGTTTAAATTAAAATAAAGCTAAAAACTGATTATTGAGCTGCTACTTTCTACTTAAAATAATATGTGACGCGGGGCGGAAGGCTTGGCGGGACACGCATCTAAGTTTTATCCAACAGGGATTGTCTGGACCTAGTTCTAGCCGGAATGATATCGGATAGACCTAGTTTTATCCAACAGGGAATGGCTGGACCTAGTTGTAGCCGGCATGATGAAGGCTAGACCTAGTTTTACCCGAAAACAATCGGCTCGTACTAGGTTTAACCAAGAGTAAGTGGCTACACCTAGTTCTAACCGGCTAAAACTAGGTGTAGCCGCACTTCGGGTCTTAGCCGTAACATATACAATGACATGAATATTTACTTTGTTAAGTATTATATTGTTTTAAGTATTGTAAATGTGAAGACTATGTGGGTTATATTTACAAATTAAACGTTCGTCCTGGACTTCCGGTGAGTGTCGAGGGTGAGAGTGACCCTAAAAATGTTGCTGATATTTTCAGGGACCATTTTCGTGTACTGTCCCCACGGGGACTGACGGGGGCGGTGCTCGATGTTGAGATGCCAGTCGAGGACGCGGGGACTGGCTTCGTTGCCAAAGATGTGGCTCAAGCTATAAAAGCTATATCTAAAGGCAAGTCCCCGGGCCACGATGGACTCAGCATCGAGCACCTAGTTCACGCTGGCCCACATATTAATAGACTCCTGGCAATGTTTTACACACTATGCGTGAGCCATTCATACCTACCATCTGAGTTTATGAAAACTGTAGTAGTCCCTGTAGTTAAAAATAAGACGGGAGATGTTGCCGACAAAAGTAACTACAGACCGATTTCTCTTGCAACGATCATTGCAAAAGTCTTTGACGGTTTGCTTAATACACAGTTAGACAAGTACCTGGATCTGCACGATAATCAGTTTGGGTTTCGACCTCGACTGTCAACTGAAAGTGCAATACTGTGTCTTAAGTATACCGTCAGATATTACACAGATCGAAAGACTCCAGTGCACGCCTGCTTCCTCGACCTGTCCAAAGCTTTTGACCTGGTCTCATACGACATCCTGTGGGCTAAACTCGAGGGTATAAACCTACCACGTGAACTTGTCAGTGTCATTAAATACTGGTACAGTCATCAGATCAACAGCGTTAAGTGGGCGGGTACAATGTCGGAGCCGTATCGGCTGGAGTGCGGGGTGAGACAGGGGGGGTTGACTTCCCCCTCCCTTTTTAATCTGTACATAAATGCCTTGATCACCGCGCTCAGCAGCCAGCATGTCGGCTGCCATGTCGGTGGAGTATGTGTCAATAACCTCAGTTATGCTGACGACATGGTGCTGTTGAGCGCGTCAGTCGGTGGCCTCAGAAAGCTGGTGCGGACCTGTGAAGAGTATGCCCTTGGTCATGGGTTGAAGTACAATGTGACCAAAAGTCAATGCATGGTCTTTGAGACCGGTACGAAACGTTCACACAACTACCCACCCGTTTTTCTAAGCGGTGTTCCACTCGAAAGGGTGGATCAATTTAAATACTTAGGGCATTTAGTTACGACCGACCTCAAGGACAATGCTGACATGGAGCGGGAACGGAGGGCTTTGTCGGTGCGGGCGAACATGCTCGCACGCAGGTTTGCGCGCTGTTCGAGAGAGGTGAAGATAACGCTCTTTAGGGCGTACTGCACGTCTCTCTACACGTGCAGTCTGTGGGCGAGGTACACGTGTGCATCATACGGAGCCCTCCGCGTCCAGTTCAACAACGCGTTCAGGGCTGTATTGGGGCTGCCTCGCTACTGCAGCGCCTCAGGTATGTTTGCTGAGGCACGTACCGATTGCTTCCACGCGACCATGCGTAAGCGGGGCGCGTCGCTGGTGCGTAGGGTGTGGGGCAGCACCAATGTCGTCCTGGTGATGATCGCAGACCGGATGGACTGCTCATACATACGGCACGGCTGTGATAGGCATGTTGCCGTCAGCAGGGCCGGTTAGTTATTAAGTCTTTTAGTTTGTTTTAGTTTTATTTTTATTGTGTTTTCTGTATTTCTGTGTACTCCACTTATGAGTCAAAGTTGCTCGAAATAAATGTATTTTATTTATTTATTGTTCATTTTTCTTTTTTTCTCAGTTAGTTTTTATCATAGTCTGGCAGTTTGAGTAATTTTATGCGGCCTACCCAAATGTCCTTCCTTTGGTATTGTTCGTTGAATCGTTGAGCTCCTTAAGTTCACGTCAGTTCGTTAGCTGCACGACTACTGACAAATGCGTGCACTGACTGGACAGGTCCCCTAAATCTGTGTGGTTCTTTTGTCAAAAGATCATTTCAGGCACCAATCTACATGGACTTCACAAGAATCTTAGCCCCTTCTTAGTCCTGCGTGAACGCCTGGAAAGTGGCTTGCCCGGATACGGTTCAGCCTGAGAACCCGTCTTCCCAGAGACAGTGCCAGAGCCGCTCTGCAGGTTGGTACGGAATAAACTCATTAATACGTCCACTGCCAGCCTTTTGGGCACTTTTCCCATTGACAGCGATGCGGACGAATTTTTTGATGCCCAATGAGCACTTTAATTATTTTATTATATACCTACTTGTACATACTATATATATTTTAGAGTTTGCTTGTATATTTTAATTATGGACCAATTGTTATAAATAAATAAAATGTATTAATCTTATAATGTCAAGTCTCTAGTTTTTAAAACATCCCTGCTAATATGATTTCCATGTATAATTGAGTATAGAAACTATTTTATGTTGGAAATCTTTTACAAGGCGACATATCGAGAGTAAGAGAACTCTGACATGCTGAAGCGTTGTGAGGAGTGCAATACAAACTGGAAGCGATTAGTCGATGATACGGCTAGAAAGGGGATGAGGATGACTACCGAGATGACTATACTAATAGAGAAGTATGGAAGAAAGGGACATGTTGCGCCGACTACTAATAATTTGGGGGAAGGGCAGGAGAATTATGATGAAAGACAAAATCAAAATCCATATATTTTATTTCACATAAACCTACATGGGCACTTATGAAACGTCAGAAGCTAGGTGCACGGTTCCAATTGGTCGTTTCCTATGGAGAAGAGCCGGCAAGAAACTCCACGGATAACTACTCTTTAAAAAAAAAGTGGGCTTTTCCAATGTTTTCAAGTTACAGTGTTAATAGGTATGGGAGGACAGAGTAGGCCCGTCAACAAGTACCAAGTACTTAACAAAATAGAAGATGGTTTACAAAACTACAGTCTATTAAGCCTACAACGTTCAGACCTTAGTCGACGTCCGGGGTTCCATTCAGAGCAAAGTGTTATTGGGTTCTACCGGTAATTTCTCATTAGCAGCCCGGAGTCTGAATTTATCAATCGCCACGCTTAGCAGGCGGGTTGGCGATTACAGTATGGTGTTAAAATGCATAGAGAACGCTGCTGCCCATTCTCTAGTAAGTCCCTTAGTCGTCTTTTACGACACCCACGGGAAGAAATAGGATTTAGGAATTTGCCCGGTTGATGGCAATAGGCTCGCTCCTATTACATGAAACTTAAGAGCGTTTACGACGTACGGCATTCAAAAAATGGCCGGGCATTCGGCCGATACTTCGGATTATAGCTTCGGAGTAGGCCCCCTGTATCTGATGGATCGTAGCGTGTATGGCTGCCATCTTACTTTGGGTTTAAAGATTCTTTATTTATTCTAAAAGAACATAGGTATAGGTACATTGTTCACTTAGCGAATAAATACTCACTATCACCAAGGGACCTTCTACAATATGCCAGGAGCTTGCCCTCAGCTTTTTCGGACAAATTGTGCGTTCACCTAAGCTAAGTGTGTTAACTTGTACCTAACTAAAACTATACACAAACTAAAATATTGGCGTCGAAAAATTCATCCACATCACAGCGACTGGTAATGTACCCAATAGACTGGCGGCATTGCCACGTGGTATGGCAATGCTTAGCCTCTGGCCAAGGTAAAAGCCAGCTCTTGGGTCACGGGAAGTGTCAACAGCCGTTTCGAGATTTCATTAAAAAAAAGTGCATGAGCAGAAGCAAAAGCATGCTGGAAAGACTTATGATACTGGGCCGGGTGGTAGGAAATGCGCTCAAGGCAGAGCACCGGCAAGATGGTCAGACACGATCAAGAAGGCTGTTCAGTAAGTTCATAGAATCCTATTGAAAGACCATTCTAATAAAATAGTCATTTAATAGGATTCTACGAAGAGAGTTAGTTGTGTTGCTGATTCTAATGATTATAATTCTGTAAAGCCATATTTGTTACGGCCGCGAATCATATTTTAATCAAATACAACCTGACACAGACCTGCTAATTGTAAAAAAAACTTGAATTTCGCGGGCTACCTTAGCGTATCGTACTGTTTGAGTTTAGCTTCAAAGCTTTCAAATCCACTCCACGTCAGCAAACGTTTGCTCCATCTGGCTAGACCTGCCTGTAATCTCACAAAGCCCATTCTTTCATCCCTCATAGGTTTGTCTATACAAAACGTAATTTTAATGTCACGCCCTTTTGGATTGACATAATGGATAACTGTTTAGGGGCGTTGGCAGTTTAATTCATCTTTTGTAACCTTATTAATTGTTCCTATTTACTGGGGTGGTGAATCTAAAAAGGAGATTTAAAAAAACCCATGTCAAGTGAAACAATTTTGACTGTCAAATTATATTAGCTAGTGTACTCCTACTGTATGTTCACGCCTGTTTTAATTTTCAAGGTAAGCAGTTTTGTTAGTTATTTAAAAGTCTACTATAACTCAAATTACTTACCATGATCCACCGTTATATCGTAAATACTGCAGCATTAATTTTGAAATAAATGTATGGTAAAGTTGAGGATACTATGTTTGACGAAAATACGAATCCAAGAAATTTTCTTGACAGAAAAAAAAACAATTTTACCTCCAAACCGAACAATAAACCGCTATTATTAAAATAATACTTCAAATTAGATCATAAAACTTTGCATAATAAGTTAATAACTGAACTAAATATACAGCAGAAACGATGTTTTTTTTTAATTACCATTATTTGCACCGTAAAAAGAAAATTACCTAAACTATCGGCGGCGCCTTGGAGCCTTCTCCCTGCCGCCCTGTCTCGCTTGCTCGTGTGACCGCAGGCAGTTGGTAGTGTACGAGCGAGATAAAGAGTGAGGAGGTGCTGAGGTATTATGGGTTCTTATGCAAAAAAAAAACTGCGAAATAATTTATTTATTTAATTACAGCACTCCAAAGACTTATTCACTAATACATTTTCTGGGGTTACATATTTCAAGTTGTATCATATTACTTAGAGTTTAGAGTACATAAAAACAAAATTACTCAGGTACCTACATGAAACAAAATTGAAAAAAATATATATATACAGGGTTGTTAAAGAAATTGCGTGCCATACATAGCTTAAGGGTAGGTTCAGTACCGTAAAACGGGGTGAATAGGAAAGCAGGGGTGAATCGGAACGCAACTTTGAAATGGATTATAACGTTGAAATAATATCTTTTGTTGCCAAAACGGACTATAACTTGTTACCTGTATTATATTTAACGATTAAGTGTCTTTGTTGGCAACAAACTATAATTATTTCAAGGTTAAAATCCATTTTAAAGTTTCGTCCCGATTCACCCCTGCATCCTTATTCACCCCGTTTTACCGGTATCGATTTAACCAAGGAAAAAAAAAACCAAAAAAAAAAAAAATATATTGCAAGATCAACCTAATTTAGTATCTACTATCTTAAAATAGCAATCGTTTAGAATTAAAATTATTTTATTTGTTTAATTGCTGTAATTACTTACCTACTATCGAACGCGTTGGTAAATAGGTAGTAACTAAATTAGGTTGATCTTGCAATATTTTTTTTAATTTTTCCTGGATTCCTTTATCGATACTGAACCTGCCCCTAAGCTATGGCACGCAATTTCTTTAACACCATGTATATAACTAAATCTATTTTGTTATTCTAAACAATAACACATAATTTCAGCCGAACGACATCCACTGCTGCACTGGATATAGACCTCCCCAAAAGGGCGGGTTTGCTATAATCGCCACGCTTGGCAAGCGGGTTGGCGATCGCAGTATGGTGTTAAAATGCATAGAGAACGCTGCTGCCCATTCTGTAGTAAGTCCCTTAGTCGCTTTTTACGACACCCACGGGAAGAAATAGGATGGTGCTATTCTTTACGTCCGGCAAAACACGGACGACAACCTGCAACTGCCACGACGAGCAACTAAATTAAATAAAATCATTTATTTTACATAAAATTCAATTTGATAGTAATTAAGTACATACACATCTTAGACACTAGTGTTTGTACATACATTTGGAAAATCTTGGTAATAATTACTAATAATGTCAAAATTAATATTAATGTAAAAATCAGTAAATAAACCTCCACTACTTCCTCCTCCTCTCTAATTTAACCTCTTTTGAATAATCCATAATAATCCTATAAGTACCCATAATCGTGATACCAACATAACAAAACAATCAACCACATTCCCCCTTAGCTCACCACAGCTCATAGCTCATAGCTGTAGCTCAACATTATATCCACCCCATGCCATGGCGTTATCCACGCGGCGTTTAAATCAATTTCCATGTCTTATTTGTTATGCAGATGCCGGTTTGTGTAAACGATACCGCTCTGTAGGGTGGGGACGAGTTATCGATAGTTCTCTTTTTGAAAGAAAGAAAATAAATTTATTTGACTCGGACAATACAACATACAATACATAATCCCACTGCTGCGACACAGGCCTGCTCTCTGTGAGAGGTAGTGGGGCGTAATCCACTACGCGGGACCAGTGCGGGTTGGTAGATGTCACATGTCTTCGAATTTTTTGGCTCTAGGACATCACGATGATCACGATGTTTCCTTCACCGTTTTGAGAGCTGGGTTCGAACCTACGACCTTACAAATCATATTGACGCAGCCATTACTACAGGGTCACCAGGTCACCATTGCTCTACGTAAAATACAACAATACAATTAAGAACACCAAAAAAACATAAAATAAGTCTTTACGAAAGAAACATTAAATAAATCAGCAATACAGCGTCTTGACTGGCGAAGGCAGGTCACGTACTATCGAGGAATTTCATATCTAACCAGTTTCAAAACAAAATCCCGTGAACACGATGACCACATCTGTTTTACGCCCCTTTTTGCATCGACCAATGAAACAAAAATACATAGTAATATTTTGTCGTTTCTGATTTTTTGTTGTTCATGCGTTTTTTGTAGGCTCTGTTACAATGATCACAGATGTCTGACTACGGATATGGTGACCCTTTCTCGACCACTAGGAATAGAACAAAAGAAACAAAACTGAGAAAGTATTTAATTTTAATGTTTTTATACTTTACATTTTGTTCTAACGCATTTCATGGGTTCAGTTGCAAATTTGCAGAGCTTTCGGCTTAGATGATTTATGATGTTATTATTAGGTCAATATAACAATAAACGATGTTCTTTATTTCAACTGGCGTTTTCGTCTATCCAAATTATTAAATAAGACTGTGTATTGCGATTTACTTAAGTTTAAAATAGAACTTACCCAACTGCAATACAGTTAGCCCATCACAACAGATTTTTTTGTTAAATCCCCGTTGTGTTGAAACGCACTTAAGATCCGACAAGCAACGACCAGCTGTATGGTCGATGCTAACAGCGCTTCTCTTTTGTCATCATTTTATGAACAAAGGAGATTCATTCGTTCAATAATTTTGTTTAAGTATTGTTTATAATATATTGGGCACGGATTAAATATCAAGAGTAATAGCGACTGTCGGCGTCTCTTTGTTGCGGCGTAGACTCAGAAAATTTTATTTTATTTCGTTACATGCACAGCAACAGCCAACAGCAAACATGGCGAATATTTTAGATGTGGACAACTATTTTACATACAGTGATTACGCTAATATATTAATCAATCAGCTGTCTTGGCCCTGGCAAGAGGTTCATTTTATCCTAGTAGAATCATGTTTTTTATGTGATGAAATTCCGGAGGCTGGACGTCCATACCATTTTATTTTGGATATGAATGTCCAGCTAAATTTGGTGGAGTTTTTGGACAATGTTGACAATTGGTGTGAAGTGTGCCACGCGTTTTTTACTGTCTTTTTTTTTCATTTACAAAAACAAGGGTCTCATCAAAAATCTGATGGTGCGATGCTATTGGTTGATGAGATTTCTATAGCGGCCGAGCGCTGCAAGCAAAAATATTCCTTAAGGTGTATAGATATGAAATTCCTCGATAGTAGGTACGTAAAAAAGTCACCGGAACGTTGCGGTCACTCTATCGGTTAAAAACCCTTCTCCCTTCACACATAAAGGCAATGCTTGTACAGCCCCTAATCTTTCCCCTATTTGACTATTGTGATGTACGTTACCTGAATGCAGATCTCCTCAATAAATTTGACCGCCTTCTAAATAACTGCATTCGATTCGTTTTCAATCTTCGTAAATATGATCATGTGTTCGGGCACCGATTGGTTTTAAAATGCTTGCCCATTCGTCAGCGCAGACAGTTGAGGGCTTTGTCATGTTGTTTTCCATACTCGACAAACCCACTTCTCCTTCTTACCTAACTTCCCATGTTCAATACTTGTGCTCTGCCCATAGTAAGAATCTTCGTTCCACCAACAATCGCCTTCTACGAATTCTACGATGTCCTTCTCACCGCTCTGGTTTCATTCACTCTTCTTTCTTTGTCCAGGCGGTTTTTCTTTGGAATGCGCTCCCTCTGTTCATCAGGATGGCAAACGGTCGGTTAACATTTAAAGTGAAGGCACGGGAATATATTCGTAAGAACTTGGCAGAATCATCCCATCGCTGATTCGTTTTCTCCTCCACTGCCTTTTGTGTGACTTTTAGCCTTCCCTTAACTTAACATCCACTTAACTTAGACAAGCGTTGAACCTTTAAACTTACAGTCAAATACTAAGTATATAAATAATAATATTACAGCCTATTATTGTCCCACTGCTGGGCAAAAGCCTCATCTCATCATCAGAGAAGGCACGAACATTGATCACCACGCTTGTTCAAGGTAGGTTGGCGATTTAAGATTTATATTAATTCTTATATTATTTATTCTATTTTTTTTTTATCTCACGATGTTTTCTTTCACCGATGTCAGTAACATTCAAGATAAACTTAGAAAGTGCATATTAAAATAAATAAAAATAATTTAATTCGGACATTGATCCATATAATGTTAGTAATACTGTCAGTATATTTGTCTTTCATTGTTACAAACAATAAGATGGTTCATTTTAATCTCATAATTGGTATGTATTTTTTATCTATGTCTAAGCTATGTACTGCTGTAAGTGACAAACTCACCATATTAATAGATGTATACGTTCATTTATGTAACATGTAATTAGTGAATAAGTCGTTGGAGTATATAAAGTATATTTAGTATATATTTATATATATACATATATAATGCTATGTTAGTAACAAATGCAACTCAGATTTTAATTCAAATACCTTTTGCACTCACTTGACGCACCGGGTACATGCACATCATGCACCCAATGAGCTATAATGGTGCAATAGGGCTTATCACTGATGACCTTCAGAATGTCGTTGACGCTCCCACGCACTCTGCGCATCATGGACGCAATCCTTTTTCGCAGGATGGTACTGAAACCATTAGTATGTGCTTCGGTAAACATTCCTAATGCACTGCAGTAACGTGGGAGCCCCAACAACATTCTGAAGGCATTATTCTATTGAACTCTGAGGGCGTTATATGCCTTATGCGTATATCGAACCCACAGAGTGCACGTATACAAGGATTGGCAAAACGCCTTAAAAAGAGTTGAAATGCCAAAAAGGTTGAGAATCTGGTTTTGGAAGACAGAAGAATAACTATAAAACATATAGCTGAGATCCTAAAGATATCATTTGGTAGCGTTCAATCCATTTTAATTGATTCACTGGGGTTCAAAAAAGTGTCGGCTAGGTGGGTGCCACGAATGTTAACCGACGAAAACAAAAAGCGACGTTTGGAAATTTCTAAGCGTAATCTCAAAATGTTCCAGCGTGATTCGGATAATTTTTGCCGTCGCCTTGTCACCATGGATGAAACATGGGTCCACCATTTCGATCCTGAAACTAAGAGACAAAGCATGTCTTGGAAACGACCATCCTCTCCATCCATTAAGAAATTTCGAGTTGCTCCTAGCGCTGGCAAAGTTATGGCCTCAGTGTTCTGGGATAGTGAAGAAATCCTTTTTATTGAGTACATGCCAAAAGGCCAGACGATTATTGGACCCTATTATGCAAATTTAATCCCGAAAGTGCGTGAAGCGATTGAAGAAAAACGTCGTGGAAAACTATCGTTGGGTGTGTTGTTTGTTTAAGATAACGCTCCTGCTCATCGATCGGAAGTTGCGCTCAACGCAATCCGCTGTGCTGGCTTCAATCTCCTTGACCACCCACCATATTCTCCGGACTTAGCCCCAAGTGATTTTCACTTATTCCCAAAATTAAAGGAGGACATTCGTGGAACAAAATTTTACGATAATGACGCGGTTATGGCTGCCGTAGAGGAGTTTTTCGAGAGTCAAGAAAAACAATAGTTTTCACAAGGAATAAGGAAGTTACAAACGCGTTATTCTAAATGCATTGCATTGGAGGGAGATTATGTAGAAAAATAAAATATTTTTGTATAAATCTTTGCATTTTTTAATATTTTTTCCAGGATTTTTTTGATTCACCCCCGTAAATATACAGGGTGGAATTTTGTAATGCCACCTGGAGGGAAAGTACTCTTAATACTGCAGATAGAAAAATTTACTCAAAGGAAACATTCCTTTATTTTTGAATAGAAAGCAAACTGCATTCAAAGATTTTCGAAAATTCTCTTCTCCCACACCCGGGAATCGAACCGGCTAAAATCTGAAAAAATTATACCCTGTACTTTTATTGCATCGATCGTTAGGGTCAATTATAAGTATGAAATCTCTCTAACAAACATGATAAATTAAATGAAAGGAAAACCAGGAAATCTGAAGTTACAAATTCAATGAGTCAAATTAAAGCTCTTTAACTAACATCCATCTTTTGTAATGCAGACTCCTTTGCGACATACTCGTAGCTGCGTGTATGAGGTAATTTAAATATGGAATGTTAGATTAAATTTTGAAAATTAGATTGTTATAGTTGTTATTCACATTTGATTGTTTTTACAACTCATTTCACATTTTGTCTCACGGTGATAATGGCTTATCAAGAACAGTTTGATTTAATGGAAGCTTATTTTTTAAATAACAAAAACGTGAATCTAGCTCTGCGGTGGTATGGAGAGAGATATCAAGACCGACAGGCACCAACTCGGTTCGTATTGAAAAGAATGGTAGAAAATTTAAAGAATACGGGTGGTTTCAAGAAGAGACGTCAAACTATTCAGCAAAACTATTTCGATTTTGAACTAGATGTTTTAACATACTTTGAATCATTTCCAAAGGCTTCAAGTAGAGATGCTGCCGATGAATTAGAAACAACCCACACTCGCGTACTTAAAGTGCTGAAAAAGTATAAGTATAAATGCTATCGTGAAGGTCGGTTGGTGCAAAAATTGCATATTGGGGATCGTGACAGACGATTACAATTTTGTGAAAACATGCTTGGAGAAATTGACCGAAACCCTATTTTTTTGAGTAACATTGTATGGTCTGACGAAACCAACTTCAGCAATAATGGCATGTACAATCGCCGCAATAACCATTATTGGTCTCGAGTGAATCCTGTTCGTGTTCATGAAACTAACAATCAAGTAAGATTTTCTTTCAACGTTTGGTGCGGAATTATGAGAAATAATGTAGTGTTAGTCCACGTGTACGAAGGTCATTTAAACACTGTCAAGTATATTGAAATACTGGATCTCTTAAGAAACGAGTTAAATGGTTTCCCCGAGGAAGAGCGAAACCAAATAATTCTACAGCAAGATGGTGCTCCAGCACATAACAGCAGAATCACTACTGCCTACATTAATAACCATTTTAATACCTGGATTGGTACAAACGGCACAATCAGATGGCCTGCGAGATCGCCAGATCTCACCCCATTAGATTTTTTTTTGTGGGGATATGTAAAAAATCAAATTTACATGAAATCTTATGCGAATGACAACGAGTTGAGAGTTGAAGTTCAGAATACGATTTATAATATTCACCACAACACTTTATTAAAGGTTACTAGAAATGAATTCGTTATCCAAGAGAATGGAGCCCATTTCGAGCAACTAATTAGTTAAGTTTACCATTTTTTGTAAATAATTAAATTAATTTACAAACATGATAAATTAAATGAAAATTTAATTTATCATGTTTGTTAGAGAGATTTCATCCTTATAATTGACCCTAACGATCGATGCAATAAAAGTACAGGGTATAATTTTTTCAGATTTTAGCCGGTTCGATTCCCGGGTGTGAGAGAAGAGAATTTTCGAAAAATCTTTGAATGCAGTTTACCTACTTTCTATTCAAAAATTTAGGAATGTTTCCTTTGAGTAAAACTTTCTATCTGCACTACTAAGAGTACTTTCCCTACAGGTGGCATTACAAAATTCCACCCTGTATATATATATATACAATAATAAACGTGAAACAAGAGCAAGGATCTGTATTATGTAATGATGATGTTTAAGGAGAGAGGAAGTGTTTTTGTGTGATATCGACAACATCGACGCACAGTCACATCACTAGCCGGAAAGCGAGCAGGCGATGCATAAAATTCATTGTCGTGTTCCCCGCGACAGCCACCGCCGACGAGCTCTGAAATAGGACTGATAAGTCACTTACGGAAATAATATTATCTATTATTTCCTTTATTAATTTAAATACATACAAATTATATTTTTAAATATCAGAATATAAAAAATATATAAAAACATTTAAAAATATAAAAAATAGTTGTCCACCGGTATCGGGAGCAGGGTCCAAGCTACCGGTGGCTAGGGCTGCAGAGATAGGAACCTCCTCACGATGCGAGCCGTATCGAGGAGTACTGCCTTCTGAATCAGGCCCTTGATCCAACCACCTAACGAGAGCCTCGAAAGATGTTGCTCGAGACTTTCGACCATCAGGCCATTGGCCGATACGACAATCGGCACAATGATAGCCGAGCTCACATTCCACATGTCAACAACCTCGTGTGCTAAGTCAAGATATTTTATTTGTTTCTCTTTCTCAGCTTTCACGAGGTTCTCGTCATGCGGAATGGTAACATCGATAATCATTGCGCGGCGCGCTAATCGATCTATCACTACTATGTCGGGCTTATTCGCGACAATAGTCCTGTCAGTAATGATAGACCGATCCCAGTACAACGTGACATGGTCATTTTCGAGAACTGGGTCGGGCACATACTTGTAATACGGTACCTCAGAATCCACAAGTTTATATTTCAAAGCAAGTTGCTGGTGAATAATCCTGGCTACTTGGTTATGCCTGTGCAAGTACTCGCCATTAGCAAGACGAGAACAGCCAGAGATAATATGTCTGATGGACTCACCCGGACGGTGGCATGCCCGACACACGTCAACCGTCCCGTCCTTCATAATATGTCTCCGGTAGTTATTCGTCAAGATAACTTCGTCCATAATTGCACAGACAAAACCTTCGGTTTCCCCGAAAAGGTCACCAAAACGTAGCCAGGATACGGACGCTAAGAAATCTACACCGGGTTCATGAAGAGCCCGATAGAAGCGTCCGTGAAGCTCCTTGCTTTGCCATACCTCCTTGCGGTCATCGGTAGTAAGTATTACAGGTTTGCGCCAGTTCTCTTTAGCCATGGAGAGCGGGGTGAGTCCCTTGTCCACTGCGACCACATCACGGTGCATACCCAGTTCGGCTTGTAAAAAGTATTCCCTGAGACTGCACACCTCGCGGTTATGGAGGGTCTTTGCATTTAAAAAGCCTCGACCCCCGCACTTCCGCGGGATGTACAGTCTCATCACCGATGATCGTGGGTGATGCATCCGATTTGCGGTCAGCAGTGTACGGACCCTCCTATCCAGGGCGTCTAGTTCGGTCTGAGTCCATTTGAGTATGCCAAAAGAGTACATCAAAACTGGCATGACCCAACCGTTGAAGGCGCGCACCTTGTTTCCGCCTGAAAGAAGACTAATAAATACCTTCTTCAGGCGACAAAAGAAGCGCTCCTTCAACGATTGCTTCATGTATTATTATTATGGATGCAGATATTATAGAATTAGACGATGAAAACTCAAACTCAAAGCATTTATTTAAATTTAACTAATTACAGGCACTTTTGAGTTGTCAAAGAGTCGGTCAGTTAGTCAGAAAATTGAAGCTATTTGCCCATGCCAAAACGTAATCTCTCTAAAAAGCCTTTGATTTCTACGCAACAACTTCCTCAACTCATACTTACAGTCAAAAAATGAATAATTAAGCACCTTACATTTTTACTTTCAGGGTGCAAGTTATTATTTTTACCGTATTGATAACATTTTAAATAAATAATAATTTAATTTTTTGTCTTGGAAGATACCCACTCCCTCTCGAAGAGAGGAGGCCTTTATCCCAGCAGTGGGAACATTATAGGCTGATTATGCATGCTTTATTTGGTGTCGATACAACTGTCACTTTGAATTAAATTGACAGTTCGGGCAGGTGGCCAATGCGCGTTTGTTTAAAAATTGCAAAACATTTTCGCTCCTTGACCATACATTATATCAAGTTTGAAGAAAAACACACTTTTATTCCGCACAACTGCACTATTTCACAACTAAATGATGACTGGCTCTGCACTACATTTTACTATTTAAAATGACTTTTGCCCCACCACAGTGCATCACTCAGAAATAACGATAACCGTTATTTCTAAGTGCTGCCAAAGTAAAACAATACATTCAGTTGCCATAATGAAAATACATTTAAAAGTTTATTACAACATTAATAATTTGTAGTTTGATAGTATTGCCACAGTGAATATTATAATTCGGTATTAAAATAAGATATATTTTTTGTATTAAATTAAAGAAATCCCGACACCTTGAGCCTGGTCTGTAATGACGTAATTAGCTACTCTTCTTAGACGGGTAACAGCCACGACAGTTTGACTTGCTAGTCATATTTTATTATTTTAATTTAAGCACTCCAGCGTATCATTATTCTCACGATTTGGTAAACATGTACAATGTTCAAATACCTTTTGGCGCCATCTATTATCCTTTCTGAATACTAAACAGCGGTACCATAGACCAAATAAATCATAACATTTTTTTCTGACATAAATCGTATTGTTCGATTTTTTTTCTAAACGCCGCTGGTGGCAGCAAAGGCGCCAAGTTCTTTTTTTGAAATAAAATTAATATTAAAAAGTTATTGTAACAGTTTTTTTGTCAAATCCGGCGGGATTAAAGAAGAATCTCCTAGAAATTTTGATAAAAAAGCGGCCAAGTGCGAGTCGGACTCGCACATGAAGGGTTCCGTGCCACGTTAAGATCGTACGTAGATATGTAGTTACTACAATTAAGATCGAGCAAAAAAACCGACAAAAAAACACGATTCTTGTACATGGGGACCCCCTTTTATTATTTAATTTATTTTAATTTTATTATTGTTATAGCGGCCATAGCAGTACACATTCTGTGAAAATTTCAAGTGTCAGTTACAGCCGGACGGACGGACGGACTGACAGCCGATCCTTAGTAATAGGGTCGCGTTGGCACCCTTTGGGTACGGGACCCTAAAAAAACAATGGCGCCGGAGAAATACGTGTTTAGAATGGAAATCAAATTAGGATTATTGCATACGTAATGCGGAATGATCATTGTATTGTTGTGTAATGGCTCTCATCTGCATTTTCTTGTTGGCACATTATAGGTATTGATCGGTATTTCAGTTACTTTGTCTGAGAATGGGAGAAAATCAGTACCAAATTAGGTAGCCAACAAAAAGTCAAATTCAAAGCCAAAGATATAAATATGTCTAGAAAAAAATGTGAACTCTTGGAAAAAAAAGCGTCCAACTGTTGGCCGCAAAATGCATGTACACTAGAATAACACAATGACAGCATAATGACGTGGCGCGAGTGTAAGACGTAGTTATCACATACACCAGCTTAAGAAAGTTGGCTTGTTTGTTTTAATTCTTTTGCAGCGCGACACTCTATCTAAGCATAAATAATATAATTATAGCTCAAAGCATTAATTTTTAACCGACTTCCAAAAAGGAGGAGGTTATATGTTCGGCTGTATGTTTGTTTTTTTAAAAACACCGATTACTCCGTCAATTGTGGATTTTGAAAATTTTTTTGTATGGAAGGGTATGCTCCCGAGGTGGTCCCATTGCCACCAAGTCAGATTCTGATGAGGGAATCCCATGGAAATCGAGGGAAATCCTCAAATTTTATAGGCATACCTATAGCGATTTGAGTATTTTTTATAGTAACTCGTGTATTTACACTCGAAAAGCACCATTTGGTGAAGTGGAACTGATGATGAAGACCACAGATGGCCACCGGAACTACTTAATAATAAGTATTTCACCGTTGCGATTCGATTAGGCACTTTAATATGGTTGCTAAGCAATTTCGTCATAATGCATATGGTGAAGTCACCATCAGGTTCTTACCAGGAGAACTCCTCAACAATTAACGCCCCTGCATCTGGAAAAGCAATATTTTGTAAAAGGGGATGAGAATTTGACATTAGGCTATTGTAAATTAGATAAATAACAAACTGACCCACTAAAAAGTGAAAAATAAAAAACTATTTACGTGTTTTTTTTGGAAGTCGGTTGTTTTTTTTTTGTAAAAAGTTTTTAAATAGTGATGTGACTGTGCGTCGATGTTGTCGATATCACACAAAAACACTTCCTCTCTCCTTAAACATCATCATTACATAATACAGATCCTTGCTCTTGTTTCACGTTTATTATTGTAGGTATATATAATATATACAGGGTGGAATTTTGTAATGCCACCTGGAGGGAGTAAAACTTTCTATCTGCACTACTAAAAGTTTTACTCAAAGGAAACATTCCTTTATTTTTGAATAGAAAGCAAACTGCATTCAAAGATTAGGTCCTTATTTCTAGTCCTATAATTGTGTCTTTCTGCTCTTGTACTGAAAGATTTAGATTTTTCCTAACCTATGTGATATCTTCATAGATATATTGACAAGGTACCGTCATGATATTAATATCTTTTAACAGTTCCATTAGAGAATATTGTCTGCGGAGGCCTTATATAGTTTCGATGGCTCTTTTCTGCAGAATAAAAATAGACTCAATATCTGCAGCCCGTCCTCGTAGTAAAATACTGTAAGACATGATACTATGAACGTAACTGAAATAAATCGCCGTATCTACATCAGTAAATTGGTGGATTTTTCTCACAGCATCCTGTTGAACTTAGCCGTTTTGCAAGAAATGTTAAATGAGTACCCCATTGCAGCCTTGAGTCGACGGTGATCCCCAGGAAAATAGTATGATCGACGAATTCTAGTTTCTCTTTATTCAATACTAGGTATGTTATAATTACTATTTTTAACATTTGGTAAAAGCTATGAGTCTTCTTTTTTAACAGACTTCCAAAAAGGTGGAGGTTATAATTATGTCCGTCGCTTTTTTTTTTGTATTTTTTTATGTATGTTCACCGATTTCTCCGCCAATTGTGGACCAATTTTGAATTGTTTTTGGAAGGGTTTGCTCCCGAGGTGGTCCCATTGTCACCAAGTCAGAATCTGATGAGGGCTCCTATTGAAATCGAGGAAATCCTCAAATTTTATAAGCTACTATAAAAAATACACAAATCACTATAGGTAGGTATAGCGATTTGGGTATTTTTTTATAGTAACTTATGTATTGCACTTGGAAAGCACCATTTGGTGAAGTGGAACTGATGATGAAAACCACAGATGGCCACCGGAACTCCTTAATAATAAGTATTTCACGGTTGCGATTCGATTAGACATTTTAATAATGGTTGCTAAGCAATTTATGCTCTTCACAAAGCATATTATGGTGAAGTCATCAGTTCTCCTGGTTACCAGGAGAACTCCTCAACAATTAACCTCTGCATCGGGAAAAGCAATATTTTGTAAAAGGTGATGAGCAGTTGACATTAGGCTATTGTACCATATAAATTACAAACTGATCCACTACAAAGTGAAAAATAAAAATACTTTATACAAAAAAAAACAACTATAACTTTAATTTCGAAAGTCTGTGACAAAACCTAAAATACAGATCCAAAGACACCGACTTCTGAAATTAAAGTAATTTTTCACTTTGTAGTGTTTTTTTAGAAGTCGGTTGTCTAAGCCAGCAAGTTATTTAGTGCTCATCATGAAAATAGCCTGTTAACGTCCATCCACTGCTGAATATCAGCTTCTTACACTCGTTTTCTGAATTGAAAATTTGAAGTTGCATTTTTTAAATTATATTTAGTATTACTTAGGTCCGTATTACAGAACGTCACTCAATACTCAGGCATTACTTAAAACTAGTTTCATCCAATCAAATGGCTTGATGCTTGAATATTGAGGGCTCGCAAAATTCGAAATTTCTTAAGTTTTTTGCAAAGAAATGTTGAATTTCTCGGGCTTTATTGAAGAAATCCTTTACTACAGAAGAGTTCGACAAGTTGTCAACTTTAAATTTCGCAATCCAGAAAATGGGTCTTAGTAAATGGCAACAAGAACAATATCCAGTAACATTTCTCGTCATTCCAAGTTTGTCCCTAACGTGATCCAGGAATGCATCTACAATGATTCGCGTAGGTAGGTAGATGTGGTAGGTTTCCATAGGCAAGTGGCTATCACCATGTAAGCTTGAACGGGCTTTGTTGAATTAATGAAATGCATCGACCCCGGCGTGGTATGACCAGACTCGATTGCTCGAATGAACCCAAAGATTCACACTAGCCCCTGCAGCCTCATGTTTCATGGGACCACAGAGGCCATTGCATAATCAAAAGTAGACCGGGGGGCGCGATAATGGTAAGGAAGACGTGCCCTTGGGATGTGGAAGGATTATTTGAGCCTACCAGATATGCATCCTGGAGTAGGCAATGGAATAGTGGAGAGACGGGTGATATTTATTTTTGGGTGGGCATCTTTTAATGACGTCGCTGCCAGATTGGGTCACGTCTAGCTTTACCGAATCTTGAATGGTGAATCTTTTGGCGGGGTTAAACTGCTCTCTCGACGCTTGTCTATGTCACTGCTATGCTGTGTTACACGTTGCTGTTTCCAATGTCTTCTTCTGAGGCCTCGTTTCTCGTACTATCCGTTTCAGGTGTTTTGGAACAAAGTTCGTGTTGATAAATTATAGGGGAATAAATCTTAAAATATTAATTTCTAAACCAATTCAACACCCAAATCATGAAATTTTAGTTTATATGATTCGACCACATGGGAATGATTATTTTCAAAGATTTCATCATCATCATCATCATTTCAGCCAAAAGACTTCCACTGCTGGACATAGGCCTCCTCCTAAGGGGGGTGTGTTTGCCATAATCGCCACGCTTGGTAGGTGGGTTGGCGATCGCAGTATGGTGTTAAAATGCATTGAGAACGCTGCTGCCCATTCTCAAGTAAGTCCCTTAGTCGCCTTTTACGACACCCACGGGAAGAAATGGGGTGGTGCTATTCTTTACGTCCGGCACCACACGGAATTAAAAAAATTAAAAGAAAAGCAAAGATTTAATTTATTATAATTATTCATGAAATAATTTATTTAAATATGTTTTGTTTTATTTAAATAAATTAAAATTTTATTTAAATAGATCAGATTAAGCTACGCTTGCCGCGGTTGGTCCGTGGATGGGTGACCATCTGTTCATACCAAGATTCCTCCGTGCCTCGGAAAGCACGTTAAGCCGTTGGTCCCGGCTGTCATTTGTAGATATTTGACAGTTGTTACGGGTCGTCAGAAACCCAAAAGTCTGACAACCAGTCTTTCCAAGGGATATCGTGTTACCCAGTAACTGGGTTATGGAGGTCAGATAGGCAGTCGCTCCATGTAAAATACTGGTATTCAGCTGCATCCGGTTAGACTGGAAGCCGACCCCAACATAGTTGGGAAAAGGCTAGGCAGATGATGATGATGTTTTGTTTTATTTATTATTATAATAAATTATTATTATTTATAAAAATATAAGTAATGTAAATTTTTTTTGATTATGATAATTTTTATAATTCCTTTTTGCTTTATAAAAATATATATTTTTAATTTCTTGATTGCTCATTCGTATCTATAAGTAAGATATTAAAATTAGTACCTTCCCAATTACTGACTGAGACTCGAACGAGAGATAAAGTCGCTTACCAAATTATTACATTACATTATTATTATAGATTTGATTGAATTTCTGAAAATACACTGAAATAATAATATACTGAGTCTTTATTATTATAGCTATGGCTTAAACTGTTTGCATGCCCTAGCTAAGGTAGTTAGTATATGAATCATTTTAAACTCAACATCTGTAACATGTACCTACTTTCTGTGCAAATAAAAAATATTATATTCTATTCTAAATTCAAATTATTTTATTTCACAGAAACCTACAGTCCGGCCGTCGAGAGAATGCGTTCTTGACACCTGTCAGTTTCATACTAACAAATGTGTGTTTTGCGAATTTGATCCTTCATACAACTACAAATAGTCCAACTGACAGGTGTCATTCATCATTGTCATCAGGAACGGATTCTCTCGACGGTCGGACTGTACATGGGCACTTATGAAACGTCAGAAGCTAGGTGCAAGCTTCCAATTGGTCGTTTCATATTGAGAAGAGCCGGCAAGGTCCTGCGCGGTTAATCTCTTAAAAACAATTAGCTTTTACAATGTTTTCAAATTAAAGGGTTAACTGGTATGGGAGGAAAGAATAGGCCTGTCAACAATTACCAGGTAAGTACTTATCAAAATAGAAAATGGTCAACTGAACTGAACACAAACCGACGCGACGCACGGTGCAGTAAAAAGGCATGAAGAGAATGTTGAAGTGGCTCAAACTGCTATTTAAAAGGTTATCCAGTAGCTGTCCAATTAAATATTTTCGACGCAACACCAATTGACTTAAAATTCAAACAATTACTGTTTCAAATAATCAAAAGCGTCCATCTTGTCACGCGTAAAAAACTAATCAAATTCATTAGAAATTTCAAAAACGTGTTGCAACGAACCTTCTTTGAGGCGCCGCCATAGACAATGCGGTGTTGTCTATGCCCCTATTTCTTTTTAATTTCTTTACAGCACCGCCGATCATGCGTTCGGTGAATATTGTGAATAATCGACTAGAGTGCGTGAGGTACATTTTAATCGATTCGGCTTATAGGCAGGGAAATCGGCCATGTTGAATTTTTCGATTATCTGTCAATATGTTCATGGTGTCCTTCAGCTTTGGTGTGGGCCAAACTCTGGCAAGAATAGACAGAAATGAACTAAATGAGCTGTAACAACTACCTACTTAATTGATACCGATGTCAAGTTGAACACCCACGATATAACTTTAGTTGTAACTGAAAATAAGATGCAATTTTTTAAAGTTAATATTTACAACACATAGGTACGTTCCAACTGTCATTGTTCCGTGTGGTGCCAGACGTAAAGAATAGCACCATCCTATACCCGTGGGTGTCGTAAAAGGCGAGTAAGGGACTTACTAGAGAATGGGCAGCAGCGTTCTCTATGCATTTTAACACCATACTGCGATCGCCAACTTGCCTGCCAAGCGTGGCGATTATGGCAAACACACCCCTCCTTTTAGGGGAGGCCTATGTCCAGCAGTGAAAGTCTTTCGGCTTAAATGATGAATGTTGATGATGACATCTGAACCCTCCTCACTAAATTGTCTTAATTCAAAAGCTTTTAATTGTAAATTGGAATACTTACATACAGTTCCCTCACGACATTTCACAACCGTGCCAATGTAAAGTGAACCTAACTCTACCATAAACTCATCTTTTGATCACCATTATAAATCACAAGTCGCATGAGGAGCCGGCATTCTAATCATCACCCAACACATGCGACCTACTGTCTGATCATGACCAGCTTAGACACTATATTCCGCTGGTTTAGGTAGTTAAATAGAGGTAAACAAAAAAACCCACGTGACGAAAGAGCTGTCAAGTAACCGACTAAACGTAATACCTGGCACTTCAGTAGTCATGCTACGTCACAGTTTACTGTTCAATTTAGCAACGTATTATTTCGTTGACGTTTAGAGAACATGTCTTTTTGGGCTCTTTACAATAGGCAGATTACAAAATAATATATAAATCTAACTAAATAATTGTGCTCAAGCAATTAAATCTATACGAAGAGTAGTATAAATGATAAAGTTTAACATACAGTAATAAAAGAGGAAACTATCGTACTAAAAATAAAAATAAATGATCATAAGTTACAACGGATTTTTAGACAAGAAAGTTTCAACTATAAAAACCCTTTTTATGATTTGTTTACCTTTATTTAAATACCTAAACCTATGGAGTATAGGTAGATTTTCTTCACTATGTGGGAGTTTCGCGTAGGTCGTGCAAATTCCATGACAATGATAAATTTAAAATTTATTATCGAAAACCTTTGTTTTTTTTTCAAATATCATTCATAAACAGATAATCCTTCAATCTTTTGTGGTTTACACCTTCCTTCTATTGATAAAAATGAAATTATTATCATATCAAAACTCGGAATGAGACGGTAATGGCAACATTACAACGAAGGGTATAATGATTATGAATTATGATATTATTCTTTAAAGTAACAGTATTATTGTAAAGAAAATAATTACTACGGGTGGGCTAGAGCCAGCGACCAGCGACCACATCGAAGTTGACGAACATAACATATTCAAAAGTTTTTAACAAAAAAAAAAAAAATTCTATTGACATAAAATAATGGCTAATTGGCGTTTTGACTACATTACCATCGCCCATAAAAAACGACGGTAAACGAAGGCAGTGAGGAAGAATGTAATGAGGTTTGAATCCTTTATCCAATTTTTTCCTAAATAATATCAAAATTACGAACCTCATGCATATTCTAAACTACGAAGGTAATTATTACAAATGATAATTAGCTAAAAAGTAAACAAAATCATAAATACTCATGTAGAAATACGGACGATAGGAAAGAGAACGATTCCAGAATAATCACCTCCCACGAAACTTTACACGAACATATTTTTTACCACGACCAAGCATCCACCTGCTACGACGTTTGCTGGATGACTGAGACGTGCGGGGGGCGCAGCATGGCATTTTAGTAGCATTTAAAGTCATACGCAGACTGTAATTTAGATTTTCTTTCAAACCGATGGTAATCAGAAAAAATATACATATGTTAAATGTATATGAAATAAAATTGTATATATTGTGGGATTAAAGTTATTTATTTTAGGTGTAAACGTTGTGCTTTTTAATAAATTTTCTTAAGTGGTAACTTTGTAGATATTAAATATTGATATTTTTGGTTAAAATGCAAATGTATTCATTCAGTAAATGTAACATGCATGTAAGCATAACTATATTACGTTTGGATTATCTTAAAAGGAATTTAGTTAACATATAATGAAGAAGTAAAGATTTTTTAACTGGACGTGTAATATGCACGAAAAATTATAAACACACATGTTAGGCTCGACGTCTAGCAAGATCAAAATCAAAAGTCATTTATTCAAGCTAGGAAGTGACAGTCAGTACTATTTGAACGTCAAAATTACGAGTGTCCCCCAAAACGCCCGCCCTTTAGCTGGGAAGAAATAGTGGCGCAACAAACTCACCAACAGCTCAGCTGTCTGTTCAGTTATAAGAGGGGCTACTCCGAACATAAATCTGAAGTATCGGCCGAATGTTCGGTCTTTTCTTTACTACGGCTACCTATCGCTGACTACGGCGAAAATAAAAATATAGGCAGTCGAAGAGATAAGCCAAAGTTAAAACTGTGACTTGAAGTTGGGTAAGGACTCAAAGTCAAAAAAGGAAACTATGGAAGTTATAAAACGGCCGAACATTCGGCCGATACTTCGGTTTAGCGCTTCGGAGTAGACCCTAAGAACTGAAACATAACTAAATGTCTCTGAAAGGAGTTGAAACGAGTGCCACTGCCTCTCAGATCAGTCATTCTACTCAGTAGCCACTAAACCACGAGCCCTTCTTTGTAGGCATTAACAGGAAAGTTTATAAATGATAAATGATTTATTTCTGTAAGTAGGTTTGTACAAACACTTTTACACGTCAATCATATTAAAAAAAACTAGATGAGGTCGGCGTTTCGTATCCGACTACTCTGAGATGAAAGGCCGAAACAAACTCAGAGGTCACAGTCTCCTTTAAAGTCCAGACATAATCTTGGTCAGATCATGTGAAGACCATGTAGGTTGGTGCCTGAAATGATCTTTTGACGAAAGAACCACACAGATTGAGGGGACCTGTCCAGTCAGTGCACGCATTTGTCAGTTATCGTGCAGCTAAACTCAAAACTTAAGGAGCTCAACGATTCAACGAACAATACCAGAGAAAGGACATTTGGGTAGGCCGCATAAAGGACTCAAACAGGCAGACCTGCATAAAAAAAAAAACATTAATATTATTGTCATTCTTTATGATCGTCGTGTGTGATACGCCACAGTTGTTAACAATCAGGTGCCGATGGTGACGGCTTGAAGAGTGACTACATAGTTCAGCTGTGGATCGACTGGGTTATATTTGAGAGTAAACAACATTGCAGCACCATTTATCGGGAAGAAACCCTTTAAAGATACTTATATTACTTTCAGTGTGGCCAAATCTCGGGAAAGTTTTACACTTTTTAAACGGACTTCAAAAATAGAAGGCGGAATCTTTTTATGTGTTTCAGCGATAAATTTTTACCACGTCGACTCTTTTTTATTGGATAAGGGCCACTTGAGGGATGGTCCCATATAAATAAAGACTGATAAGATTGTCAAAATGTTTAGGGTATTGGATGCGAGGCTTTTGGCTACTTTGTATGTGTGTTTTTTGACTTTTAGTTGTACTGTGCGTTTTGTTTGTGCAGAATAAATAATTTTTCTTTCTTTTTCTTCTAATATTAGCTAGTCGGTAAGGTAGCAGAACTGACTGCCCTGGCTAAGATTTTTGTTAACCAAATGTTACGCATTAAAGCACCCGGACGCAGCAAAGCAGCAGCAGGGTCTCTAAATCCACCTTGAGAACATTAAAAAAAATGAAATCCATGCCCTGCCAATAACAGCGGAAACTACGAATCCTCACAACCCTCATTCAAACGCAGAAATCGTTTGAACAAAACAAAATCATTTAAAAAGGGCTAACATACTCCTTAGTACTTCACACACGTACGTCTGATAGCATCCGTCTCTGATGCACATACAAAGTTATATGCAACGTCAGTTAAGTGACAGTTGGGGAATAACAACCCTATGCCCTTTGCCTTGGACGTGAAAAAAAGTTAGCGCTCATTGTCTATGGTTAGAGCGTTTTTGCTACAAAGTAGGCGGCCAGTTTGTTTTGAGCTTTGAGAAGGGAAAATGTGAAATTGTTCTAGTTGTTAGGTAGAGGAAAATTCTAAAAGAAATTCAGATAAAACTGGTTAAATTCGAGGCAATGAGGCAACCTAAGCTGAATAAAGTTGTGAAAAGTTTTGCTAGCATAAATTCAGGATGAAACTATTCCTATACCTGAGATCAATAATGACCTTAGATGATATACTCTAAGATAATGACTTAAGTCTTGTTTTAGTGTGTAGGTACCTACGTTTATAAATATTATAATACTGAGTCGAGGAATATTTTATTCCAAGCTTTATAGATATAATATTTTACTTTCCTGAAAATACGCTGATTACTCATTATAACATTTCCTAAACAAACCGCGCCAAAATTGACAGCTCAACGCAAGATGGCGCACTTAAAATGGCCGCCGCGCGCGTATTTGTTATGGTAATTGATTAATTGGAATCGAGCGGTCGTCGGCGCGACAAAGTGCAGTTCTGTGCCGATCAAATAAAACGTTACTCGATTTAATTTAATTTTCACATCACTCCATGATACGTTCATGGAATTGTCTTGGGAAGACGTTTTTGTACGATTTCCCGCCGTATTGATGTCAAAATGTTGTTTCGATTTGAATCTACTGATTTTTTGTGGCGATTTATGTTTGACACTTGAGTTATTGGCGAAAATACGCATATTTTATTTGATCTTAATCAGACTACCAAGAATAAGTCTGAGTGGAATTCTATTCCAGTTCGCACGAGAAAGAAGACAATACATTATTCTATTTTAGGGAATCTCCCTCAGAAGCATATTACTACAGGAAACTGCGAGATGAGCTGTGCGAGGAAGCTATCAAGAATCAACCAAATTAATCAATCTGCCTAGCCTTTTCCCAACTATGTTGGAGTCGGCTTCCAGTCTAACCGGATGCAGCTGAATATCAGTATTTTACATGGATCGACTACCTACCTATCTGACCTCCAAAACCCAGTTACTGGGTAACACAACCCCACGATCAGAAATCAGCCAATGAAAACCAAAAACTACAATATGTTTTATTTTCAACCCTTCTGCAGCGCAGCTCATGCAGAAATAATGTGACGCTCTATTATAGAAACAATTCCAAAATCAAACGTCAAAACATTCAAGTGACGTCATAAAAAATGATAAGCATTACCAACATGACAGGCGCGTACAAATCAATTAGAGGCGCGTTCATTTCAAGTGCATTACGAATGCAATGCTGCGCGTTAACTCCTTTATGCTGCCGATGAGACGCGCGACGCATAATACTAACGCACATTGAAGGGGCCGCAATTAAAAATCGTAGGTTAAGGTTGGTTTCACTGATGATTATAATTTTTATATGAAAGTAGAATTTTTATTAGGGGTTCTAGACCTTACTTTCCTAGCAGCGCGGTGGCCGACACAAAGCGTCCGCAGTTTACCGATTAATGATGTCAAACGTTAAACGTTATTTATCTAAGTAACTTTGTGTGTTTTCCTAGAAAGCGTTTATTGATACCGTAAAGTCCGCTGCCATTATTTTCAGCCGTTGTGTGGCGGCTACCGGTCTTCTAGGAAATCGTAGCCTGTAGTAAGGTGGCAATACGCTTGGTTTCTGGAACGACAGTTAACGACGCGTCAAAATTAAGGCCTATTCAGATATATGCAATATCGTTGTTGCACTCGGTAGCGATACCGAATTAGAACGCGATATCGCTGTCGCACTCTGTAGCGATACCGAATCGGTATGCGATATCGCTGTCGCACTCGGTAGCGGTACTGCAGGCTTAGCACAAGGATTTAATAGATATAGATGTTAATAAAAATAAATTTCAAGCAAACGAAGTGACGGAAGCTATACTCCATTTGAAATAAGATTAGAAATTTAAATAAACTTTATATAGACCGTTCAACTGATTTTGACTTATATTCCATAGGCATAATGATGTCATTAAAAGCAAAAACGTGGTTACAATACCAACTTTTTATTCAGCTGGTATTTGTCTGGGAATCAATGCAATAGAAGTCAAATTGGTTGAACGGACTGTAAAAAGGTTTATTAAAATATCTAATCTTATTTCAAATGGAGTATAGTTATGAGCATATACCTACTCGAGTCCATATTACCTCAGCTCCACCTCACTCTTTAACTCGCTCGCACATTACTGCTCGCGGTAACGCGAACAAGCAACACAGGGAGAAGTTTCCAAGGCGCCGATAGTTTAGGTAATTTTTTTTACGGTGAAAATAATGGTAATTAGAAAAAACAGTATCTGCTTTATATTTAGTTTAGTATTATGCAAATATGATGATCTAATTTGAAGTAATTTTTTTTTAATACTAGCAGTTTATTTTTCAGTTTAGAAGTAACTTAGTTTTTACCTTATCATTAATCCTTAACTTTACCTTATATTTATTTCAAAATGAATGCTGCAGATCAGGCTAAGCCTGAGTTGAGTTATTGACTCATAAGCAGCAATATATCTAAAATGCAAAGCCTTCAAGTTAATTTTCCATTAAAGAATAACGTGTACATAATAACAACACAGCCCTGGAGAAATTCCATTGCTTACTCTTAAGCGCACCTGAGCTTATGGCATAAGAATATTGATTAATTAATACTCATGCGTGTGGTCAATTGCGAGCTTATCCACAGACTTATTACAATAGCCAAACTGTCTCTTTGTCTGTCAGTTGGTTTCGTTTAACTCCCAAACTACAGAACAGATTATGATGTAATTTGGCAGACAAGTAACAAGTACAATATACTTTTCTTGTCAGAAAATTGAAAATTTTACACGTCATGGGCAAAACTTTAAGGCTCGTGCAGATTGGCGCGATATCGCGGGGCGAGTGGCAGTGCGACGCGTGTCGCATCCGTGATATCGCGCCAGTCTGCACGAGCCTTTAAGCAAAGCTTGTCTATAAAAAATCAAAGACATCAAGTAGTGTGACCAACCCCTTAAATTCAAAATGATGACCATAAAATTGTTTGTTTTGTAATGGCTTCTATTTTTATAGCTTACAGGTGTTAACGTAAAAGTCAACTATAAATTATTCATTGTTTTATTTATAACTCTGTTTAATAAGCACTAAAATCTGTCAACGGTTTTTTTTCTGTCTATTTTAATGTTACTGAGTCATAGCGAAGGATTTCCTGTACCATCCAGACAGCAAGTCATCCATCAAAGACTCAAATCAGGCAGACAGACACGGAAAAAACCAGTATAGGACTACGTGATAACAGCCGCACGGGTTGATTAAAGGTCAAGCTATGCTTGCCGCTGTCGGTTCGTGGATGGGTGACCATCCAGTACATAGATTAGATTAGATTTATTTATTTGCATAGAATTTAGGTAAATACAATTAGGTGTTACAATATTTTCGAATCCTTATACATTCTGCCTCATGGCATGCAAAAAATGTTTATTAATTTATACTAACAATTATTTTAAAATTTTAATTAATTAAAACAGGTATTTATTTACTTCATATAATTAAAATTGTAAATTAAATAGTCTTGTCATTTAAAAAATCTGATACCCCCATATCAAGACCCCTTTGTGTATTAGAAAACACGTTAAGCCGTTGGTCTCGACTGTCATTTGTAGATCTTAGACAGTGATAGTTACGGGTATCCAGAAGCTCAAAAAAAAAACAAACGGTCTTACCAAGGGGTATCATGTTACCCAGTAACTGGGTTGTGGAGTTCAGATAGGCAGTCGCTCGATGTAAAATACTGGTATTCAGCTGCATCCGGTTAGATTAGAAGCTGACTCCAGCGTATTAGGGAAAAGGCTCGGTTGATTGACAAACTTCTGAATATTTCTAACAACAAGTTCTAGGATCCTAGTAGAAAAGACGGGGACCTATCGGGAAGCTATTCAGACACAAGGAAATGATTCACATTTTGCCACCTTTTTTTTTTCTTTTCTTTTTGGATTCGCACGGTTTGTGCATTTAGCCAGTGTCATGTAAAATTAGGTAACAAGTACAAAGTTATTTAAATAATTATGAAATGAACTCCACTCAATGCATGATAAAGATGATAGATGACATCCCGCCCCGCTCCCTTGAGTTTCAGTAAAGACGTGGCAGTTTACTGAAACCTCACGCGGACTTCTTGAGAGAACTTAAAATGAGGTTGCAGTTTTTTTTCCTTTGCCTACACTAATGCAGGTTCACGAACACTTAATGGTCAATAATTCACCACTATTACACATTAATATTCGGCTAAACACAAATTTTTGAAAATAAAACAAAACTGCTAACATGACGCTTCACTTTCCCGCCAAGAAGTCATTTCGCCACCTATCGAATTAAACTGAGCACTCGTAACTGTCACCAAACGTCAAAGTGTCACATACCACAGATAATACAATATTTCGGAGTGGTTCACACACGTAAATTGATTATTTGCTGGACCAACCCGCGTTCCTTCACGAAATATGTACAGACAGCACATAAAGATGAAAATTTATTTATTTTATTTTTATAGCTGACTGTTGTTCGAATCCATTTAATATTGACAATAAATAAAGTATAGTACCACATTTAAATAATGCATAATGCGAAGTTATTCACAAAAACATTAAAACTTAAGCAAACATATTTTGTTTTCGAAATGTACATTTGTGACTCATGCATTCATGAGCACAATAAATTCACACAAGGGCCGAAAACAATAAAACATAACAGAACGTTTTTCTTTAGAAATTACACATTTACATTAATTTTGAGTAAAATTTGAATATCCACTTACTCGAATCTTTATAATTTTAATCCATCCGTCTATCATTTTTTTTTTTACCTAATCCAGCCTAAACTTTATCGTTATTAACATTTTAGTAGCATTTGTTGCCAATTAAAAAAACATTCCAACATTTGCAAAAACGAGGTCGCCGCAAAATCTTGACAATTTCGCACAAGCCATGCATAAAACTGTTATAAATATCTATACAGGGTGTGTCATCAGAAATTATGTGGTCCTATTTGGCCGTGATTACGATTTTGGTACTACCGAGAAAGTTGTTCAGTTTGATGGTTTGTACCACACCCTTAGATATGACCACACATATCTCAAACACACTGTAAAATATTATTATTATAATATTCCTAACCACATCAATTAGTTTGCTAACGCTACGCTAGAGACAGAGCGTCCGGTAGTCGCGGGCGCCGACAAATGTATTTATTATGATAATCACCGAACATTGTGCCTCTGAACGGATATATCGATGGGTTTATTTACGAATTATTGATTATTAATGTGCTATCATTATTTTTAATGCGTTTGAGTCCGTAAATCGTATGATGCTCACTAGTTGAGAACCGCGTCAAGTGTTCGCGTTACGGTAGTTTTAAAATCGCTGTTCCAAATAATATGTCGGGCATACACAATATTAGTTTTAGTATATGCGAAACCCGAAACACGTGTCTAGTATTTTTATGTAAAGTATCAATGTACAAAATTTCAAAACTGTATCATGAAAAATCACAAAGTTAGAAGGTTGGTTACCGGGTTGTCCGTACAAAAACATGCTAACGGCGCCCCCGCGCCTCCAGGGTCGTCTTGCGCTCATTGATAATAATTTGGCAGTAGGTACCTAACCGTACGGCGATTGTATTATAAGTCATTAAATGGTGCTAACATATTACATCACACTTAAATATTTTTGGGACAAAATTTAACATGGTGTAAAAAATATTTAAATCGATTCAGTTCCTTATTCTGAACAAACTATATTCAGGTTTCGCATATGCTAAAAATAATGTTGTATAAACATCATCACGCCTGTAATACCAAAGGGTTTTTTAGGCAGCGGTGTAGGTATCCTATACCATCGCTGCTAAACTTGTTTTTAAGTGCCGCAGCATCCTGCTGAGATCTGAGATAGGCGCCTTTTGGCCTCGTAAAAGACTTTCTGTTTTTATTTTCATTTTACTTTGTTTATTATTTTTTTGTTTTGTTTTTTATGTTTCTATGAGTGTGTTTTGTTTTAATTTGTGATCTCCTGTGTGAGTCCCAATGAATACTTTTTCTTTCTTGCAACTGTGCGAACGAAATTTGGGTGTACTGACACCCAAATTTCGTGAGTTACGTAATAGGCGGCGAGCCTATTGCCATCAACTTGGCACCAATCCAGACTCCGGAGTGCTACTGAGAAATTTCTCAGTAGGAGCCCGGAGTAATAAGCGGAGGACCATAAGTTCAGGAGAAACGCCTCCGAGCACTAGACAAACGAGGGAGTCGGTGACATGACAGTGGGAAAAAATAAAGACTTCGAAATATTCAATAGTTTACTATTAACATTTTTGTACTTAATTCACAGTAGTGTTTTTTATAAATCTATATTCCATAATATATGTCATGTATTATTCAATCAATCTGTCTAGCCTTTTCCCAACTATGTTGGGGTCGTCTTCCAGTCTAACCAGATACAGCTGAATACCAGTATTTTACAAGGAGCGATTGCCTATCTGACCTCCACAACCCAGTAACTAGGTAATACGATACCCCTTAGTAAGACTGGTTGTCAGACTTTCGGGCTTCTGACGACCCGTAACGACTGTCAAAGATCCACGAATGACAGCCAGGACCAACGGCTTAACGTGCTTTGCGGTTCTATATCTATCCCCAAAAGATCTGTCTCAAATGCACTCATCAATTATTACTTTAGTTATAAACGAAATAAGAATTGAGACTTACGCTATTTAGTTTCGTGCTCGAACACGATCAGAGAGCGCACTCGATATTCAACTGTATTACTGATGTATTAGCAAAGCCCAAATAACAGAGAGGCGGAGAGCGAGGGGCGGAGCTTGCGTTCGAAATTTG
The DNA here is from genome assembly GCA_963921375.1 of Tiliacea citrago. Classification (NCBI taxonomy): domain Eukaryota; kingdom Metazoa; phylum Arthropoda; class Insecta; order Lepidoptera; family Noctuidae; genus Tiliacea; species Tiliacea citrago. The sequence goes on along the minus strand of OY992807.1, from coordinate 12,672,502 downwards.
ATTTAGACTGCCTGCTCTTAAAGTCGATCTCCGTGTCTGCTGTGTGATCGTATTGTTCTTATAAAGTACGCAACGGATTTTGATGTGGTTTCCACCATTAGGTTAAAAATTTACTCCGGAAGGTTTGTGTCATCCTCATCATCATCATCATCTGCCTGGATCATCTGGATGCAGCGGAATACCACTACCTACTTATTTTAAATTGAGCGACTGCCTATCTGACCTCCACAACCCAGTTACTGGGTGGTACGATACCCCCTGGTAAGACTGGTTGTCAGACTTTTGGGAGGTTTATCCGTAACATTACTTAATATTAAACTTATGCCATGTAACTTGTACCGTTTGGTGCCGGACGTAACGAATAGCACCATCCTATTTCTTCCCGTGGGTGTCGTAAAAGGCGACTATAAGGGACTTACTAGAGAATGGGCAGCAGCGTTTTCTATGCATTTCAAAACCATACTGCGATCGTCAACCCGCCTGCCAAGCGTGGTTTTTAAGGCAAACCCCCTTCGCCTCCTTTGGGGGAGGCCTATGTCCAGCAGTAGACGTCTTTCGCTGAAATGATGATGGTTATGAAACATATACAACATTATTTTTAGTTTATGCGAAACCTGAATATAGTTTGTTCAGAATAAGGAACGGAATCGATTTCAATAATTTTACACCATGTTATATTTTGCCCCAAAAAATAGACTCGAAAATATTAGACTCGTGTTTCGGGTTTCGCATATACTAAAACTAAGTAATATTGTATAACATAATGAAATCTGGATGTTTAGTCAAGTCGTAAAACTGTGTGAAGCAGGTCAGCGCTAGATAAATATAAACTGTGTGAAGCAGGGTCAGCGCTTAGTAAATATAAACTGTGTGAAGAGGGTCAGCGCTAGATAAATATAAATTGTGTGAAGCAGGATCAGCGCTAGATAAATATAAACTGTGTGAAGCAGGCTCAGCGCTAGATAAATATAAACTGTGTGAAGCAGGGTCAGAGCTAGATAAACATAAACTATGTGAAGCAGGGTCAGCGCTAGATAAATATAAGAGTTTCATTGGTGGTTTTGAACTCCGTACCTTGGAGCTATGAAAAGTGGGACCTGAAAGCTTCGGTCACCAAGGTAAAGTACAAGAAACACTAGATGACGTCATAATCAGACCATCTTACGTCACCAGTTAGCAATGATTAGAATGATACGAAACAATTGGCATTCACGTTCAGTTCGCAATTTGTGCTTATTAACATAACCATAAGCGGTTCGAATAACTAAGTTTGAGGCAGAGTTATCTTAATCATAAGGTAACTTATTGGCAGATTCAGACAGACCGAAATTTATTACCAGTTTAAGTAGTCTGCACATAAATTACCTATGTTACCAATAACCACAATTTATGAAGAAACCAAATTTAACTACAATACATGTAGGTATTTGTATTTATCCGTATGGCTCTCAACATCAGTGCAGATACCTACAGACTAAGTAATTTATCGTTTACTAAAGTAAAACAAGTTACCCAACGCAGCACTCGCTGAGCTAGTTTTCTGATTTTACCAAAGGTGAGAACAAAGATTGGCAAAAAAAAACGTTTGATGGAGCACAAATACAACAAACTAAGGTATTTTGTTGTATAATTATTATGCTCCTTTAAAGATAACACCAATGTATTTGCATGTATTATATATGACAATTACACAACGACTCAATTAGCTGAATATTTAATCGTAAACCTTCTTAAACATAATGCAGTGTAAGTATGGGTGTATACAGTAGTATTAGTCTGTGGTGGGTGTATACCATAGTCAGCATAATGTTCTAATTGCTAGGACCTAGGACACAGGCCTCCTCTCCGTAAGAGGGAGTGGGCCGTTATCCATCACGCGGGCCCATCGCGGGTTGTCATGTCACATGTCTTCGATTTATTTTTAACCGACTTCCAAAAAGGAGGAGATTACATGTTCGGCTTTTTGTTATGTATGTTCACCGATTTCTCTGTCAAATAAGGACCGATTTTGAAAGGATACCCTTTGAAACAAAAAAGAATTTTCAAAATCTCCCGAGGTGGTCCCATTGCCACTAAATCAGAATCTGATGTGGGGATCCCATGGAAATCGAGGGAAACCCTCAAATTTTATAGGCAAACCTATAGGGATTTGGATATTTTTTTATAGTAACTGGTGCATTTGCTCTCGGAAATCACCATTTGTTGAAGTGGAACTGATGATGGCGACCACAGATGACCACAGGACAACATAATATTATAATAAGTATTTAACGGGTTGCGATTCGATTAGGTACTTTAATTTGGTTGCTAAGCAATTTATGCTCATCACAATATGGTCAGTGGCAGTTCTCCTGGTTGTTACTAGGGGAACTCCTCAACAACTAACATCCCAGCATCAGAAAAAGCAATATTTTGTAAAAGGTGATGAGCAGTTGACATTAGGCTGTAACTTAGATAAATTTAAAACTGACCCACTAATAAGTCAAAAATATAAAACTTTTTATAAAAAAAATAACCGACTTTAAAAAAAACTTATCCCTTATTTTTTTACCTACAACTCGTAAGTGGTGGCTGTTACCACGGGGCCACGACTGCTCAATGGGTGTATGATAATAATTAATAAATTGATTTAGTGATGATTGTGAATTAGTGAAGAACTTCATATTATATACTTTAGTTTAGAAACATTGTTCTTATGTAAGTGACTGCGTCCATTTTAGGGTTCCGTAGGGTTCCGTTCCGTGATAGTTAGATAGTTGAAATTTTCACAGATGATGTATTTCTGTTGCCGCTATAACAACAAATACTAAACACGGAATAAAATAAATATTTAAGGGGGCTCCCATACAACAAACGTGATATTTTTGCTCGTTTTTGCTCGATATTGATAACGGCAACAGGTAGACGCATGAAATATTCACAGAATATTTAGTTATATATTCACTTAAAAAAAAAACAGATAATTAAGGGGGCTCCCATAATGGGACGGAACCCTTCGTGCGCGAGTCCGACTCGCACTTAGCCGGTTTTTTTTTCCTCCTTGCCTCAGACAGAAGTACTTACGTTCATCCACGTCCTTCATTTTCGCACACATCAACCACTTATTTAGCCGAGCTAAGCGACAATATTTTAGTCAAACCCATTAGCGAAAAACAATAAAACTATCCCAACACACACAATTAAAAATAATAACATTGTCAAACAATTAAATGTCGTCATTCATTAATTAATATTAAGTGGTCACAATGGCGGCGGGCGCGAATTGGCGCGAACGAAACCAATATGGCCGACAATTATGAGCCATGGAATTAGTATGTACCTACTATAAATATACTCGATTGCGCGCCGAATACGTTCCGAAACGATTGTATGCAAAATTGTTATTATGCATTGGAGTTTGATTGATTGTGTTCTGTGTGTGCCAAAGTTATAGTGAACTGCCTAATTTATAGTTTTCGGTTCTAAACTGGACTAGCTCAACTAGTTCTGTCTGTGGGTCCTCACATGATCTGACCAAGATTATGTCTGGATTTGAAAAGAGACTTTGACCCCTGAGTTTGTTTTGCCATTTCTTCTCAGGGGTAGTCAGATAGGAAATGTCAACGACGCGCGACGTGCTTAAGTGATTCCGAGTTCTAATGGTCTTTCGGGCCATCAATTCGTCAATCTCATGTTTGCTGTTGTCATGGATTTTGGTTGTTTAAAATAGTAATTATAACAATGATTTATAACATCGTCGGCAACCGAGTTGACAACCGATTGAATTAAAAATGAATCTTTTCGCGCGTGGCCAAAATCTGTACTAACTTCATCATCTTGTTTATTCAATACGATTTACAAGGAGCTACTATAGTAGTGGTGGTAGTAATGTCATTCAGGCGCCAAGAGATCTCTGTAATTAAGTTTACCTCCGATTTTGTATGACTGTCTAAATCACAGTGATCTTTATTCTCGTTGCAATAAAAAAGGTTCCATCAACATTTAAAAGTGATGGAAATAAGTTTTCAAGGTCATTGGGACGTTAATATGGTGGCGGACTACTGCTGGATGGTGTGTACAAATGAATAAAAAAAAACCAAATCAAAAACGAAAACCAACAATACGCAGATAAAAAAAAAACTGTTTTATTGATTGTTTTCTTTGTTTTGTATTTTATTTTACACTTTTGTATTTTAATTTTATGTTAGTCTCAATAAAATTTAGAAAAATATATAAAAGGATTCTTAAGCATTTAATTTAATTTTTGTCTTCTAGATATTCTCTCCAAACACTAATAGGTACCATCTAATTCTGGTATGTATGACGTATAATTATATCACTCTCATACTTTTAAGACAACTAAATTAATAACGTAAGAAAAAACTTAAAAAAAAAACATGAATGGTTGGTTCATGATGTCCCTACCTAATGTAAATCTCTAGAATAAAAATGTTGAGGGACTTCTTGGCGGGAAAGTGAAGCGTCATGTTAGCAGTTTTGTTTTATGTTCTAAAATTTGTGTTTAGCCGAATATTAATGTGTAATACTGGTGGATTATTAACCATTAAGTGTTCGTGAACCTGCATTAATGTAGGCAAATGAAACAAAACAGTGCAACATCACTTTAAGTTCTCTCAAGAAGTCCGCGCGAGGTTTCAGTAAGTGCCGCGTCTTTACTTATACTCAAGGGGAGCGGGGCGGGATATCATCAATCATCTTTATCATGCATTGAGTGGAGTTCATTTCATAATTATTATAACTTTGTCCTTGTTACCTAATTTTACATGACACTGGCTAAATGCACAAACCGTGCGAAGCCAAAAAGAAAAAAAAAAAAAAAAAATGTTGAGAACCACACCCCCACCGATCGATAGCATACAAATATATCGATTACCGATTATAAATCGATTTTCGAGAATTGATTTTACGATATAAGGATATAGATTCTTTAATGGTACATAATTAAATTATTAGGATTCTTTTATTGCGTTTTTATGAAGCTGCTATTGTTGTGTTGGCACATTAAGATTCTGTGGCGGTTTAGAACCAGTTTTATAGTTTTTAGCACCATTTTCCTCGTTGCCTAGCGCAGATTCAGTTTAATCTAAAAATGTATCGATGACGATTGTTTTATGCAGATGTTTGGTGTAGGACTATTGCAGGATATGGAAACAAAACATATTGGGCATTTGGCTCTATTGGGCAATATAGGGTTTATTTATAAACGATGATTAAGGACGCTATCACAAAATCTGACAAAAATTTACAGTTTTTCGGTACATTTTGCGGCAAAATTTAACTAAACCAAATGTAACTAATAATTGCCACAGATAGATTACTCCTTCATCTCTATTGGTAGCAATTTTTTATTTAAAAATGTTGGTGTGTAATATTGTAAAAAATAATTTCCGTTGCCTCTTCACACAAAATTGACGATATCGTGTTGAGTTTAGGAACATTTTTCTTCAATTACAATATTAAGAAAAATACGTTTGTTTTTTGTGATAGCACCCTTAAAGTTAAACGTCAAAAATGTATAGATAAACATCATTACTTAATTTTAAGCAGCGTCTATAACTAGAGGGGTACTTATATTATTCTTAGGTACTTCATTGGCAAAACAAGGAAGCTAAACGAGAATGGTCTTGGGACGGGAAACGTGTTAATAATTGATTTTCCTATCTGTAGCAGTCCGAACTTAGGCAACAGCAGCATTAAATTCGTATTTTACTAATAAATATATATAACAGCTATGGTCTATAGGTCTATATTTTTAAGAAATGGGGCGAGCCTATTTCTCCCAATAACTGGACGACAACGAGGCAGTCACATTTCATTAAATTCCAACCGCATTTAATTTTAGGTTTTCGGCAATTATCGGGCGTAATGTAAATTTTCGGCATTTTTCGTTTTCCGACCGATGTTTTTAAATTTTTGGCCGTGACCGAACAAAAATCAATCAAAATTTACAATTCATTTATTCAGAGAAAAGCAAGACAAAACTGTGAATAAGTTAAAAAAAAATGCTTTTTGTTGCATAATTTACACATAACATCACGCCTTGTTTCCCCGAAGGGTTGGGCAGAGGTGTACCTATAGTATACCCACATTTCGCCGGTTATGTTCAAGCCCCATGTAATAGGGGGCTAGCCTATTGCCATCAATTCAGATTAATACGGTTAACAGGTATATAATACGGTTAGGTACATATTTTTATTATAAAAAAAAACCGGCCAAGTGCGAGTCGGACTCGCACACGAAGAGTTCCGTACCATTATCTATAAAAATGGCAAAAAAATCACGTTTGTTGTATGGGAGCCCCCCTTAAATTTGAAATTTGAAATTATTTGAAATTATTTATTAATAATCAAGTACATCATACATACATAATTTGAACGGTGATCCCCAAACTAGACGTTAGTCTGTATCTTGGGAATCGGAGTTGTACATTTTCATTATATCCAAAAGATCGTACACGGTGATTATTAACAAAATCAAACTAAAAGTTAAGTTAAAGAATTAAAGGTAAACAAGAAAAATATAATGAGGAGTGAATAAAAAGTAAAAAATTAAAAATAATAATATTGGTTTTAATACTCTTACAAGGTCCAATTTAAATGTGTGTGTGCGTTGTGAGTGTGTGTGTGTTTTGTGTGTGTGAGTGTATGTGTGTGAATGTGTATCTGAGTGAGATTAGGAGTGCTGTCAGTTTGTGGAGTCTTACTTCATAAGTAGCTATTTGTAGATAATCCTTTCTGTTTCGTCGTAGGAGAGTGTAAGGAGCCAGGTCTTTATGATCTTTTTACACACGGATATTTTGAGGTCTATTATGTTGCAGTTCTTAACAGCTTCATTATATATGCGTGGATGTAGATAGTTTGAAGAACGTCTTGCCATAAGAGAGTTTGCTTGGGGAATGGGAATCCTAAATGTACGTTTTGAGATTATCTCTGTGTAGTCTGGTCTTGATTTTAGTTTTCTGTGTGTTTGAAGTACTGCATTGAGGATAAAAAGCTGTCGGACACGGAGGACCGGGAAATCCCTATAGAGATGGTCAGTTGGATACATTAAAGGTTTCTTGAGCATTACTTTAATGACGGCTCTTTGTGCTCTTTCAGCTTCAATAAAAGCGGCCTTACCTGCGCCACCCCAGACAGAGATACCATATTGGAGGACGGACTGACATAGACCAAAGTAAACATTACGCAGTATAAGAGTAGGTGTGCAGTCACGTAGTTTTTTCATAATGTAGATAAGTTTCCTGACTCTGCCGGATAGTGCGTGTATTTGTGGTTTGAAAGATAAATTCTCGTCTAAAGCAATTCCCAAGTATTTCATGGAAGGTATACGCTCAATTACAGTGCACGAACAGCCCGCAGTTCGGGGGTTAGGGTTATGGGAGCAAGTATGAAGTGTGAGAGTTAGATGATGGGGGGGTCTTGACCTCTTGGTTTTGTAGAAGGTAATAATTTTAGTCTTTTCAACGTTTAAGGTTAGTAAGTTCCTATCAAGAACTTTAGCTATTTTGAGTAGTCCCTCTTCGGCGAAGCTGTACACCTGGTCCCAATTTTTACCATGGAAAATGACCGCTGTATCGTCTGCATAGGCTATTATTTCAGCGCTTGTAAGAGAAATATTCAATATGTCATTCATATAAAGTAAGAAAAGTGTCGGACCAAGTGTACTACCTTGCGGGATTCCGTAAGTGATAGGAAGTAGGCTGCTAGAGACATCACCGAGCTTGACAAATTGCCTTCGATAGGACAGGTAGCTTTTGAGCCAATCTTGGGGAGTACCGCGTATACCTGCTGCTTCCAGCTTCCTTAGAAGAAGATCTATGGAAATAGTGTCGAAAGCTTTAGCCAGGTCTAGGAAAACGCACATAGTGTGTTCTCCTTTATCGATAGTTGAAGACACAGTGTTTGTTAGAAGCCTGGCTGCGTCTTCAGTTGACCTACCCCTTCTAAAGCCGAACTGCTTATTGGAAATCATATCGTGTTTTTCAAAAAAATTAATAAGTTGTTTGTTTACAATTTTTTCGAGCAGCTTAGATAGTATAGGTAATAGTGCGATAGGTCGATAGTTATCAGGGATATCTGTTGCACCACTTTTGTGGATTGGGCTGACAGCTGCAACTTTCCATCTGTCCGGGAAAATTCCAGATTCTAAGCTAAGGTTAAATATGAGAGTTAGTGGATGAATAATAGCTGTTTTGATTTTTTTTATTAGTCTTACATTGAGATTATCGGGCCCGGGAGCGCTGTCATTGTTGAGTTGGTTTATAAGGCATCCTATTTCAGTTTCGTCTGTAGGGTGTGAGAAAAATGTGTGTGGACAGGTTATATTTGGGGAATATTTATCGGCAAGAGAGGCTTGTGTTTCCGAGAGTCTTGAGAGAATTAAGTTAGATAGTTTTTTCCCCAATGATGTGAAGTACGTATTGCATTTGTTAAGAGAATCTGTTGGATTCTTATCAGTAACTAATTTATTAGAGTCATTTGACGGCTTTTTGTTGTCACTGTATATGGATTTTATCGTCTTCCAAAGTTTTTTTGGGTCAGCTTGGCTATTTTCAATTAGGTTACTGTGGTAGTTGGTTTTTAACTTATGTAGCAGTCTGTTGCAAAAGTTCCTATATCGAGTGTAAATTAACCGTTTCATTTGATCACCTGGGTACGCACGTGAGGCTAGATGCAGTTTGTCGCGGCAGCGCATGCATCTTATTAAGCCTGGGGTAATCCAGGGTTTGATGTTATAAGTACTTCTGCCTACTTTGACTTTGTGTGAGTGTTTTTTTAGTGATGTCGTGATGATTTCCATAAAAATATTAACGGCGGAGTTGGTGCAGACTTGGTTCAATACTTCAGTCCATGCAATACTATTTAAATCGGCGACAACGGCTTCTTCGTCTATTTTAATTTTCCATTTTGGTCTGCTGGAGCAGGATTGATTATTTTTTAGGCAGGTAGTAGCCATCGCTATGTCATGATCAGTGACAGAGCATTTAGAAACTGCTCCCATAGATTTATTTCTAGATTTTATAAATATGTGGTCCAGACAACTACTGTTTCTTGTTGGCCTGGTTATTGCTGGAAGAAGACCGTGTGTGGCCATTATACGTAGATAGTCCGCATTCTTGTTGTTAATTTCATTGCATATGTCGATATTCATATCCCCCGTTACAAATATTTTGTCATAATTATTTAACTGGTTCAGTGTGGCGTCTAAGGATGTGGTGAAGTTGTCCGGATTAGTATATGATGGGGATCGATAGATACCTAAAATAGCAATATCGCTATTTATTTTGATTAAGAGACTGTCTGCGTCTGCTATTGATGGTTCACTGACGGTAAAATTCCAAGAAGTTTTTGTATAAACGACTACACCACCATTTTTATTTGACTGTAAGTGTGTCCTAGAGCCTGTGTAGCCTGGTAATAGTTCTAGTAACAACCCGTCGCTCAGCCAACACTCAGTTAAGACGATGACATCGAAATCGCAATCAAGACGTTGTAGAACCGAGTAAAAGTTATCAAAGTTGCGTTGGTAACTCCTTATATTAAATGTTAGTATTTTAAAGTTGTAGTCAGTATGTAGTAGCTGTTCCCTGCAGCTTTCTATCAGGTCGTAAGGGTGACACTCAATTTCGAGACTTTCATCAATATCGTGGATTATGTTAAATAAAGCCATCTGTATAGATACTAAAAACTGATATTGTAATAAAAATCTTTTTATGGAATGTCACTGATTGACTAACGGAGATTGCTGGCAGGAAAATAGTATGGATGTGCATGAGTGTGCGTGAGTATGGGTGTGTGTTTAATTTTTGTGTGGTTATCGAAAAAGGCATAATATGGTGGTATGAAAGAATTATTGAGTTGTTATGTATTATTTGTGAGTAATGGGCTAGTGTTAACGGAACGAGAGTATTTAAACTAATTAAAAATAAAGTAACAGGCAATGAATGCTTAGATAAGGAAATAACATTATCATTACAATAAATCACTAGGTAAAAAAATTTGAAATAAGATTCGTACTGATCTGTAGATATTTTAGACGCTGGAGTCCCGATGCAGCAGAGCTTTAGGTGAGCGTTCACAGGTGGTAGCCGGGGTCGGTAAAACATCGACGGTGATGTCTGATGGAGGCGCAGATTCAAAGAGGCGATGTAAATCATTTGTATTTTTGATGTGGATAGACGGGTTCCCTTCTTGTTTGCGGATAAGGATCGATCCGTTTTTGATCCAAGTAAATTTGAAGCCATGCTCCTTTGCTGAGAGTTTCGCAGTACGAAATAACTGCCGGTTTTCACGAGTAAGCCGCTCATTAGTGTATAGTTTCCTTGAAGTTCCTTCTATTTCAATGTCAGAGGAGGTCAGATTACGCCTTGATCTTGCGGCCTTTAGAAACTGGTCACGTTTGTGCCGTCGTACAAATCTAACCACCAATTGTCTTGGGGAAGCTTCGGGTTTGCCCGTCAAGGTAGTGCGTTTTGGGCCTGCGCGGTAAGCCTCGTCTATATCAGCCTCTGTAAGGTCAACGCCAATTTTCTTTGCTGCCAACATAGTTATATGCACGAGATTTTCATTGTTTCCTTCTTGAATTCCAATTATTTCGAGTTCATTTCTCATGTTGCTTTGCTCGAAAGAATTGAGCTTACTGTGTAGTTCGCTTATAGAACTTTTAAGAAATATTATTTCCTGATCACGTGCCTCAATTTTCCTGTTAAAGTCTTCGAGTTTTTGGTTGATGACTTCGGAAACATTAGCTAGTTTCAGTCCGATGTCTGTATTCTGCTTTTTTAGGTCACATACCTGTTGCCTCAATAAACGTAATTCAGAGAGGAGTAGCGACGACTCTGACCCTGTAGGTGGTTTTGGTCTGGTCTCTAGTACATCTTCAGCGTTACTGTTCGCATGTTTTGTGTCGGGTGACAAATCCATCCGCGGGCGCTTCTGGCGGAGAGCTACGTTTGAGGTGTCCGGGACGCCTTGCAAAGCTTTTTGAATGTCCGGTTCTGATTGAACATGAGCAATATTTACTGCGTCTGGAGTCATGGGTGGTGAGCGTACTACACGAGGCATAGTGCAAAATTTCACCCCAAACAAAACAGCAAAACCAAACACAAAAAGTCTGTTTAGAATGCAAAAAGTCAAAAAGAACACAAAAAGTTGAATTGTGGCACCCAGGATCGATATCACGGCTGCACGGTTATTAACGTCCGCAGAACTAATGCGCCACGGTGACTACAACAACAGTGGTCGAAAATGTTACTCTGTTGTAATTAACAGTACGAGTACTACTTTCACTCGGCACTAACAAGGTCAAAGTCCAGTTCTTTGTTTATCACACAATCGGCAGGTAGAATATTTTGAATTAGCGGTACTTGTTGAACACTTTTTAACGCTTTAGAGCTTAATCACGAAATGAAATTAGTATTGTTGTACACTGATCGAAAGGGTGTTTATTAACGAGTAATTTGGTATGCAATAGTCACTAGTCTGATCACTTTTCCACAACTTTTTGAATAAAATTAGCGGAGCTACTAAATAGCACGTATGACTTGCAAGATCAAAAAGATGCGCTCCCCCCTGATATTTGTTTTATTTTAATTTAATTATTTATTTTTAAAGTTAATATATAACTAAATATTCTGTGAATATTTCAAGCGTCTACCTATTGCCGTTATCAATATCGAGCAAAACAGAGCAAAAAATTCACGTTTGTTGTTTGTGTGGTTTATGGGAGCCCGCTTATATTTATGTTATTCTAGTTTTTCGTATTTGTTGCTATAGCGGCAACAGAAATATATTATCTGTCTAACTATCACGGTTCATGAGATACAGCCTGGTGACAGACCACCTCCCGGACCGGCCGGTTTTACCCTTTGGATACCGAATCCTAACAAACTATTTTGCACGATGACTGTGTCGGCGGGCGTCATGGTACGCTGCGTGGTGTCGCATAACCTTCTTCGAAAAAGTCGGTAGGTACGCCACATCTTGCCAAAACTCTTCCTTCATGAAGGTTTGTAGGTACTGAGAACTTGGAACCCGCACCACAAACGACTTGAAAAATTTAGACGGTCAAATATTAGATTAATAGATACTGCATTATTTTCTTTATTGCTGCATTTTTTTTGTTGATACTAACACTATGGACTCATTGTCAGAAATAAAGAATTTGAATTGAATTTACCCAAAACACCTATCGACAAACAAAAAACATCATTTTCGTTTTCGGTTTTCGGCCATATTGCAAATCAGGCCGAATTTCGTTTTCATTTTCGGCCGCAAAAACCATTTTCCATTCTCCAACCATAAACAATACATTCTCTATGACTCACCCGCTCATAAAGACATCAATAAAACGATGCCAACCATAAACAACGATATTAATACTCGGCCAGGTGTGTCTATGGTACCTGTTAGCGGTCATAAAGTGTCTATGATTACTTCCGAATTAAATGTGGTATTGAATAGTAATAGATAGTTTTATGGTTTCTGTGTAACTGAATATTTTAATAAATACTTATGTAGTTAGGTGGCTAATATGTTATTGTTTGATTTTCTTGGAAGATAAATATCGGGGAAATATATTATGTAACTGACCATTTAAAAACTTATTGGCCTTCTAATTTGAATGAGTTAAAAAAAAATAAGAATAACATTCTTTTCCACAACCGGCAGATGGCGCTAGTGGTTGCACGAACTTTATACATCCGATTAAATATTCATTATTGTAGAATATCGGTATTAGTTTAATTTTGATCTGTATAATTAATAAATTATTATTGTTTAAACTAAAAAAGTTTATTTACAGTTAATCATAAGCCTTATTGTATTTTAGTTAGTCTAGTGAATGTATTTAGGTACTGTTTACTCTGCTCTGATTGGTCGTCTAACCGGCTGAGTGCACACTTCCGTTTAAAATGGGGAATATTTAGTTGGTAACTGATTTGCTTGGACTGTGGACAGACTCAGTCTACTTCTTAGTCTGTGCCTCTGTGGTCTACTTACTCTAAAAACTTTCTGCACTTCTAATGAAGCACGCTTTTTGGTCTTTTCCCACAGTTGCTTAGGTTGGAACTGCGACCAACCACGCGCGAATTATTTATTTACTAAGGCACCAAGTCCCAATATGCAAATCACACTAAAATAAAATTAATTCAATTCATTACATCATTAAAATAAAATACATTAAAATTCAAAAATCATTCAAATAAAATACATTAAAAAATTAAAATCAAAATCAAAAGTCATTTATTCAAACTAGGCTGAGAATCAGCACTTTTCGAACGTCAAAAATTACATAAGACAGTCCCCCAAAAACGCCCACCCTTCACCACTTCCTAGTGCTTTAGCTGGGAAGAAGAAGTGGCGCATAGATAATTTTAATAATCTCCACCTTGTATAATGTGTAGGTACAAACATCACACCCTCACTTACTCACATACACATTCACCTCCACCCCATCTCCTACACACCACACACATTCCAGCGCGTTTTTTGCCTTTCATAAAGAAAAAAATAAAGAAAAATACGTTAAATTTTTTCACAGGTAAGTAATAGATGATATAACAACAAAATCTCTAGTATTAACAACATATAACAACGGAACCTATAATTTTATTTAATATAGCGATTAGTTAATATAATGAACGATGGATATAATTTTAAAATAACAAATTTTTATAAGCATAACATATAATACATTAAATATAAAATCGTTTGACATAACACTCAAAAGATATACTTATTTGGTCTAATATGATGAAAACGCCTACTTAAAAACACAAAGCAAAATTGCATGGACGAGTTTTACGAACTGTGGCTTCTAATTTAAGCTTAAAAAACAAAAACTTTGTATTTTGTTTAATAAATATTTAAAAGTATTTTTCCTTTGTTTTATTCGTTGTAAGTTCTATCGTAGTTATAGGTAATAGTAACCTAAGTAGATATTAAACATAACTAGTAACTGATTACCACCTGCGCTAAGATAGGTCGACGGAGCCCCGCTTCGCAGGGCTCCTATTTCTGCGTGGTTTAAAAAAAATAACCACGAAGGGTAAGGCGGGAGCGAAGCGGAGCGGAGCTCCTGCCTTAGCCTTCTAACCTAACCTATCCGAGTCGGGGTACTCTGAATCAGGATGTTAACCATAATGACGTTTTTTATATACAGGGTGTTTGGCAGAACGTTGAACATACGAAAATGGTGGATAGGTGGGGTCATCTGCTACTTACTCAGCCCTAATTTATTTGGCCCTGGCCCCCTAGATATTATTTTAATTTTATTTTTTTAGCTAACATCTGAGTAAAGCAATAACTTTATAAGCATCTGCCAACATTAAAGATTAAAAAAAAAACAAAAATATTGCCTGTTTTACCCATTTTTAATAAAAATTACACTTTAAAGTTAAGAAAGTGGTGAAACTAGAAGAAAGCAAAAAAAAAATTAAAAAATACCAGGGGGCCAGGGCCAAATAAATTAGGGCTGAGTAAGTAGCAGATGACCCCACCTACCCACCATTTTCGTATGTTCAACGTTCTGCCAAACACCCTGTATATTAAACGTTAGACCTAATGATTTTCGATTAAATAAACAATATACATATTCAACGTTAGACCAAATGATTTTCGATTACATAAACGTTATATCAAACAACGTTATACTAATTTTAGAAAAAAAAAAAAAAGTTTTAGAATACATAAATGTTATATGTAAAGAAATTATATCAACAGTTGGTATATCTCACGTTGAATATATCTTATGAACGATAATAAAATGAAATTGTACGTTATGAGACGCACCCATTTTTCACAGAAACTCGTGCATACACAAAGATAATTAGGTAACCAAAAAGTCAAGTAGAAAACAAATAAACGAGCGAGCCTTACAGTAGTCTCTTAAATCATAAATCATAAAGTTTATTTGTTAACCATAGGTATACAATAGGTCATACATATAAAATAGCACGCTATGTTTTGTCTTAAGACATACAAATGTGGTAACATGCAAAGGTAACATGCTAAAATAAAAAATAAAAAAATGTCATTAATAAAAACAAACATTCCAATAGTCATTAACAAAAATAATAAAAAATACAGATGTTAAAATTTTACATACGAAATTAATAAAATTATAACTGTTTATCGTTTAAAAACTCGTCTATTGTATAATAGCATTTGTCAATAAGAAGTTTCTCAGTACACTTTTAAATTTTGACAATGGCAATACCCTTATGAAATTAGGAATATTATTATAAATTCTCGGAGCAATTCCGAAGAAGCTTTTGTACATCAAAGCAGTCTTACATTTTATGTTACATATTTGATTTTTGTACTGAGCACTCAATTCAGTTCTTTTGACTGCTGATAGTTGAGTAAATAAATGCGGGTTTCTTTTTACAAAAAGTGCAGTTTCTAATATGTATAGTGCCTGAAATGTTAACAGTTTTAACGATTTGAAGTAAGGCTTACAACTGTCTGTGGTTTGTAGACTGCACATAAACCGAATGCAACGCTTTTGCATCCTGAATACGGTCTCTCTATCAATTGATTGTCCCCAAAAAATAACACCATATCGGAGAATTGAACCTGCTAAACCGTGATACGCTGTTAATAATGTTAACTATTTTTGATAATTGGAACAGTGCGTATGCGGATTTACTCATTCGCTTACATATATCTTCTACGTGGAGTTTCCAAGTGAGTTTATTGTCGATAGTTAAACCTAGAAACTTACTACTAGTGACCTCTTCTATCAAACTGTCGTTATAAGTAACGGAGATCGTTGGATTTGCACGACGTTGATAGAAATGCATTATTTTAGTTTTACTTAAATTTATTCTTAAATTATTCTTATCAAGCCACTTTATAATTTCACCTACAGAGCCATTGATTTCATTATCATAGTCATTATGATTAGTGCACTCAATAATTGCTGTGCTATCATCAGCAAAGAGAACCATTTTGAGTGTTATCGTTAATGTATATTAAAAACAATAATGATCCCACTACACTGCCTTGAGGCACACCATATTTTACATGTCTAAATTCAGATGTGTATACAGATTCTATCTTACTGATTGGACATACTCTAGATATGTCTGTACACTGCAATCTGTCACTGCGGTATGATTCCAAGAGTTTGAGGATATTTCCTCTTATCCCATAGCCGTAAAATTTCGTCATGTCAGTGTAAATAGCACATATTGGATTCCTTTTATCCATAGAAGTCATAATATTAGATATTGAGTCAAAAAATGCCATATTGACTGAAGTGTTCTTTCGAAACCCTTTTCGTTCAGTGCAGAATAGTTTATTTTTTCAAAATAATTATACACTGCATTATATATTACTTTTCTATTATTTTTGAAAATATCGGAATTTTGGCAATTGGTCTGTAATTTTTGGCAATTGGTCTGTAATTTTTGACATCTGTTTTATCATTCCGCTTGAAAAGGGGTTTTATAACAGCTTTTTTTAGGTCATTTGGAAATGTCCCATCGGTAATGCAGTTATTAATAATGTGTGCTAGTGGCGGTGCAACTATTTCCTTAACAGATTTAATAACTTTTGTAGATACGCCGTCGTAGCCGACAGTGTTAGTGTTTTTAAGTAATTAATTATTTTTATTATGTCAATGTATGTCACTGGTTGCATAAATAAAGAGTGAGATGTCAGATTTTCAAAATTATTATTATTGGTAGTATCGGTACGAATATGAATATTATTTTCAATTGTGTCAATAAAGTCATTATTAAATTCATTTGCTATGTCAATCGGATGCGTTAAAGTCAAATTATCTCTTTTTAATAATAATACTGTTTCTTGGGGAAAATTTACTATAGTTTTGTTAATTATTTGCCAAGCAGCTTTAGATTTGTTTTGGCTTTCTGCGTTAATCTTATTATTTTTTTATATAGTGCTGAGTACTTTTTAAAAGCCAGTTTATTTTTTGAGTAAGGGTTATTTTTTTTTTTGGTGGGAAATTATCAAATAACTTCTCCCGCTCTGGGTGGAGCGGGAGGGAGTGTCAGACTTTTACTGACTAAAACCCACCGTGTTCCTTCAGATGCCTGTGTGCCAGGGCCACGATATCCCTTTCAGACAGGCTCGTAACCCTGGCAGGCACTGGCCCTTTCGGACCCCGTCAATTGGTGCTGACGTCTCTTTGAGGCGCGCGTGGAACACAACGCGCCGTCGACCCGGGCTTGGTCCTTATCGGACGGCGAGCTACCCATCGCTCACCGTCCGCAAGCCCGCGCCTACGGTGGCCGGGAATCGGCCTGCGCAAAGTATATTGCGAATCTGGTATTTTGAGAATCTCGTATTTTGAGAATCTGGTATTCTGAGATAGAGCCAAAAATTTTCACTTTAAATCTTTAAACGGAACCGAAATCGAAAAATGATCTCGTCAGACCCTCAATATTTTTGAACGGCCTATCCAACGATACCCCACATCATGGGATAGACCAGAAAAAAAGATATCATCACCAATTTACGCACAAGAGAGGAAATTACCCAAAAAAAAAATGACAACTTTGTCGGTGTGATTAATATGTATACCCATGGCTAATTACAGCTTTCTAGTACTAAGAGTCTCGGAGCAAAGCCGAGGAAAGACAGACAGACAGATGGACATGACGAAAATATAAGTGTTCCTGGCGGAACCCTAACAACACGTTTGCTGTTTTTCGTGCAGCGTGCAGATCAAAATCACGACATTACAATAACCTTTGTAAATGCTTACTTATTTATAAGGTACACACGGCTGGCTACAAAACAAGCTATACCTACAGTTCCAGTAAACGCTGACCTCTCATTGTACGGAAATCCCACATAATGCGAGATCAACTTATACTGGAAATGTATAGCTTGATGTGTAGCCGTGTGCACCATAACTAAGCAGGTACAGCATTAAAAGGTTATTTTGGCACGTGGCTAAAATCGGAACTAACGCCGCCATTTTATTTCTCCTTACAATTTCTGTGACAATGTTTACCAACAACGGCCCCTTGTTATTTAGGCGCCAAAAGCTCCTTGTAGCTCTCCATTATTTATTTATTTGCTCTCATGCACATCACACATTTTACAATTGCAATAAATTACTGTCGGCTTTAATAGATACATGAACCCTGTCAGGGCAATGCAAAACATAATGTTGGTTAATTAAACTAGTACCTGTGCCTAAAAATCTAAGTATCAGGACCGGATTTATGGCAGGCCAAAACCCCGGTCCTGGCCCCAGACCTCCACAAAATAGAGCTCTCCAAAATATGTTTTTTTTTTATTCAAAAAAAGTTCACTTTCACAGGAAACCTTTTTCTAAGATGAAAATTATAAAAAAAAAACTGACTACAATGACACAAAACCGCCTATCAAAGATATGGAATAATTCAAATTCAAAACGTTTATTGCGAACTAAGTGTAACAATGTAGGTGTTATTGTTATGTTAGTACTTATGACTTAGCAGCCTTTTACAAGCATTACAATTATCATTCGAGTGCCCTTATCATCCTGAATTAGCATGCATTAAGGCTCTTACATACTCACGCGATATCGCGGGCGCGACATGCACCGACAAAGGAATTGTCTTTGTCGGTGCCTGTCGCGTGTGTGTGTAAGAGCCTTCAAACATTATTATTACTTAATTATTTTCTTTTATATTAGTACAGTTAAATTGAGAAATTATAGTTATGTCAAAATTCAAATGTCAATAATGAATTTAATACAATTCTTCATTGACATTTTAATTTTGACATAACTAATTTAATACAATTCTTCAGCAATATTAATGTCATCCTTTTCGGGTAGTACCTAAATACAAATTATAATTATAATTTTATATAAAGTTAAATAGGGTAGATTAAACGGTATTGTTAGTATAGGACATCGCCAATTTTGTACATGAGAGAAAATCGCTATTTTAAGCTAGACTCTAAATATTCTTTTACTGAGTAGAAACATTTTTGGATTAGGTAGGTATAGTTTTAGCCTTTTTTGGAATATTGTTACTGATTTTTCAGTTTTAAACATGTTGGGCAACTTATTATACCTACCTATATTTTTATTGCCATATAAGTATAATATGGGCTATCACTTAACATTTTGATTCTTGAGGAGCGCATAACCTCTTTTTATGGCGAGTGTTGACATTGCGCGTATCTTCTACTTTAGTGAACTTTTCGATATTTTTAAAAACAAATACACAAATGTCAATTAATGTATATTGACGGCAGAGTTAGAATTTGATATTATATAAAGTATGGTTTGTATTGATACACTTGGTCTGTGATTGATACTGATATTGAAAGTGATTTACTCCGAGAAAGTGATTTACTTGCAAAGTTCCATTCGCCTAACATTTATCTTTTTTCTTTTGTATATTTTTAGTATTATGTACTTTTTTTATACTTCGATGATTATGTACATATAAATGACTGAAAACTGTGATTTTTTTTATCAGCTGTTCCAAAAAAAAATCGGTTCCTCCACTTCTTGGTTGCCCCAGGGCCTCCAATACTTTAAATCCGGCCCTGCTAAATATTTTGCTTAGGTAACTAACACTAACTGGGGGACAGGTTTGTTGGGAGGTGGATGACAGGGTATTGGGGCGCAGTCTGCCAGTATATTGGCCTGGGCACAGTATATTACCTATACTGTGGCCTGGGAGAGACCAATGTCCAGCAGTGGACTGCGAACTGCGATAGACTGAGTTGATTGATTGATTCAACAGACGTCATTATTTTAATCTCATACCTTATCTAATTTTCCTATTTTTCTTCTATTGGTATTTAATGAATTGGGCAACAATCTATGAATTGGTCGCGGTTGACCACCCAGGAGGTCTACTCCGAAGCGTTAAACCGAAGTATCGGCCGAATGTTCGGGGCCGTTGCTTGAATATGGCTAACTATGGCTGACTACGGTGAAAAAAAAAAAAAATACGACAGTCAAAGAGATAAGCCAAAGACAAAAATTTGACTTTAAGTCGGGTATGGATTCAAAGTCAAAAAAGGAAACAACGAACATTCGGCCGATACTTTTAACGCTTCGGATACGGTTTAACGCTTCGGAGTAGACCCCCAGGATACATCAAGGTACATATATGCAGCCGTACTCAGAAAATCATTTACTGGCAAAACCGTGGTCAAAAACCAGTCAGCTAAAAACTTAGTACCTAATGCAGAAGAACCATAAATACAAACAAAAAATGTTTTGCAGGCTAAACCGCGGTCAAAAACTATGTAGTCACTTAAAAACTTCTCATGACTACCATTAGTCGTTAATTAATATTCAAAGCACGCAAAACGCCTTATTTCTAATGAATCGGCAATAAATCAACAAAGTTCGGTGCAACAGCTCAGTTTGATAGCCATAAATTATTGTCGTTCCGAAGATTATGGCGGGCTGGTTCCTGTTTGTCTGTGGTTTAATAAAAATATTAATTGTGAAATTATTTTTGGCATGTATTTAACACGGCGACAAATTAATCTGAATTTGGGATTAAAAAATAATTAAAGCCGGTAGCAAAAATAATAGGTTGGCAGCAAAAATAATAGGTTGGCAGCTACAGCGAAGTATTATTTTAAGTAGAAAGTAGCAGCTCAATAATCAGTTTTTAGGTTTATTTTAATTTAAACTGGCATCGAATTTTTGTTTTGGTAACTGAATTTACCAACAATAGAGGGGATCTGGCGCTCGGCGGCCGCTGCCGCGGCACGCTCGCTTCGCTCGCTCGCCTTCGCTTGTTAATGGTTACTGTTCTAACCTAACCTAACCCAAATGATTCAATAACAGTAGATGACTTTGCAGCGATTAAGAAATAATATTTAATCGCTGCCAAGTTATTATTTTAGTAGCAAATAGTTAGTCGCCCTTTAAGTTATTAGTCACCAAGTTATTATTTTAGTAGCAAATAGTTAGTCGCCCTTTAAGTTATTAGTCGCCTGGAAAATTATTATCCATTATTTTTATTTATTAAAACTATATGCGCAAGTAAAAAAATACTGTGCAAAGACGGACTTAGTTCTATGTAATTGTATGTCTTTTTTTTTCTTTGATTAATAACTAAAGTAATAATTGGTCTAGAGAAAAAATATTTTGTGTCGGGATAATAAACTATATTTTCTTGCTGTGAATATTTATTTTAGACATAAAAGCTAAACAATTTTGGTTTTTTTTTAGAATTATCCTTAAAAAAGACAACATTCGAATAAAAAAATTATTAAGAGAAAATATTACAATTACGGAACTGTCTTCAACATGGAAAGAAAAAGATCCAATTATTAATATACTAAAGTTTCATTTTGCTTGTATGTGTGACTGTTTCAGAATATTCATGCAAATTAACATAAAAATAGGGAGCCTCCTCTTAACGGATTAACGTGCTTTCCGAGACACGGAGGGATCTTGATATGTCATGGATGGTCACCCATCTACGGACCCACCTCGGCAAGCGAAGCTTAACCTTCGATCAACTCTCGTTAGCCACGACCCCCCCATGTAGTCTATCACCAAATCCAAGGAACCCAAGTATTACATCAGTTTCTATGAACGTACACAAGATACCAGTTCTTATATATAGTAATCTGTTGGTGAAACAATGGGACGTAAAATTACTCTCAAAAGATAAATCTCAGTCAAATTAAGATAAAAGATAATCATAGCATATTTATTTAATATTGGGTTTCGCCAGAAAAACGTTGTTTATAGAGCATGGTGGCTCTGTTTGTACCTACCCCCCATGACAGTAATCCAAAGAGAATATTTATAAGCAATATAGCTGCGCCCCGCGATTTCACCCGCGTAGGTCTCGATCCCGTGAGAATGTCGGGATAAAAAGTAGCCTATGTCGTAATCCAGGGTGTCAGCTACCTTCCTCGCGGACATTTGGGTGTGGCGCGAAGAGGCGAAACTCCGGGGCATAACTCCGCTGCCGCAAGAAATCGGGGCACAGCGGACGGAGCTCCGGCGGGATCTCATGGCGACATGGAGAGTGCGATTGTCGCAACCCAGCGCTGGGCACGCCACAATTGTGGCGATAAGTCTCCCCCTCTCTCTCCCTCTTTGAGGAGTGGCTGGAGAGGCGCCACCGGCGTCCTCACCTTCCGCCTGACGCAGGTCCTCACCGGACATGGATGTTTCGGGAGGTTCCTGTTCAGGATTAAGCGGGAGGAAACGCCCGGGTGTCACCACTGTGTGGATCACCCGGCGGACACGGTGGAGCATATGGTGGAGGGCTGCCCTGCTTGGGCGGAGCACCGCCGTGTCCTCACGGCAGCGGCGATCTCTCGCGTCCGGCCCTGGTTCAGGCCATGGTTCCGAGCGAGAGTGCATGGGAGGCCGTCACCTCCTTCTGCGAAACAGTAATGCTTGCGAAGGAGGAGGCGGAACGCGTGAGGGTAAGGCAAAATCAACGCCCTCGCGCCCCTAGTCGCCGCAGGAGACGCCCCGGGTGTCGGGAATCGCAGGCCGATTCCCGGCCACCGTAGGCGCGGGCTTGCGGACGGTGAGCGATGGGTAGCTCGCCGTCCGATAAGGACCAAGCCCGGGTCGACGGCGCGTTGTGTTCCACGCGCGCCTCAAAGAGACGTCAGCACCAAAAATATTTTACTTATTCTAATAGGTGAGTTTATCTAGGTCTTTCATAGAACATTTAATAAGTAAGCGATTTGGTTTTCATAATTTTCTGATCACAGGCATCTGAAGGAACACGGGTGGGTTTTAGTCAGTAAAAGTCTGACACTCCCTCCCGCTCCCGCACCCAGAGCGGGAGAGAATGTCAAAAAAAAAAAAGGTTGTGAGCTACCTCCATACAAAATTTTGTCAAAATTGGTCAAGCCGTTTGAGCGTGAAGAAGTAACAAACGCACACACACACTCACAAACTTTCGCCTTCATAATATTAGTGTGATAAACAGTATTATGTAATCAAAGATGGCGGAAATTAATAGTTCCAATAATGGCTACTGAAGGGAAATGTGGCACTAGTATCTGAGTTTGCATATTAAGCCCTACTCACTGGACACCTAGAAGAGCGCCATAATATGTCCTTTAGTGAACAAATCTCTGAAACTACCAATCAGGGGGCCAAGTCTGCTAACACAGTTGTGTCAAACTCAAAGCATTTATTTCAATTAAACCATTTACAGGCACTTTTGAATTGTCAACAAGTCGGTCAGTTACAAATATGAAGCTAGTTGCCCATTCCAAATAGTAGGTTCCTATGGAGAAGAACGGGCAAGAAACTCCACAGACACTCTTTTAAAATAAAATATTTGATACAAAGTATTGGTTACATCATTCTTATTGAAAATATACATGTGAGAACGATGCAAAACATCAGTTCAGAAGCGTCCGTGATAAAAAAAAAACAATTCAAAACTAAAAAAAATCAAAATAAGCCGTGGCAGCTAAGAGATGACCAGTCCCAACTGACAGCGCCCGTTCACAAACATGACGCATGGATCAGCACCATTCAGCTGAACCATTTCGAAGGGAGCTAAATGATCCAACACACACGCCACCATCAGCGAGACATCTGAGTGAGCATGACATACTCTCAGCTGCCAGGACATATTCAAGTCAATGAAAGACATATTACCCGGTAAATGGTAGCTCTATTGTACCTACATAGTGTCAGAATGGGGGATCACTGGCACCGTAATTTTAGAATTTGACAGTTTTGCTAATCTCCTAATTTATAGGCGTCATTATGATTTTCCAATGATATGCCACTGATACTCCATTGGAAAAATTTACTGTATTTTGTAATCTCGTACTGACAAGCTCATATTATTTTAACTTCCCTATGGACCACTGTCACGCCATTATGAATTTATGAGGTTACAAACTATTGGCACAATGGTCATGGCGTTGCCTTGGTATGGTCGTCATACCCGTAATGACCAATCATTGAAAATAGCAGACTTGGCCCCCAGATAAGTATTTTTGCATTTGATAGCCCTATTCTTGGGGCCCTTTTGGGGGTGTCCTATGTCCAGCAGTGAATGTCTTTCGGCCGAAATGATGAATGATGATGATTCTTGGGGAAGGTTCAAGGCTATATTAGGAACCGGCAAAAAGAAAAAAAGTCATAAAAAACGCTTAGCGCAAAACGAAGTAATTAAACGGCTGGCGGCGCCGCTACCGGGTAAACCGCGGGGCACAGCTAGTTAATAAAAACTTAGCTTAGAATCTACGACGGTAAAATGTTTATAGATTCTTACCAATGCAGTAAGTGGCAATGACGTATTATATACATCATTGGTAAGTGGCATTAAAGATGTGTGGCAAACAGCAATTGTCCCACCCATTTTATAAAACCCATTAAGTTAAACATATAAATTAAAATATAAATAGTAAATCCTTATCTGACCGGATGTGGCAAGTGTGAACAGATCAATTTCTAACAGTCAATGAAACTCAATGACTTGTAAAAAAAGAAAACAATAGGGCATAGACAATCGCGCCAAAATTACCAAACAAACGCTCTATTGGTTGGTCGTGATATTATCTGTGGGTATCGGGTATGCGCGAAGGGTTAAACTTAAACGGGTTCTGTCTATTCAGCCTATAGAGCAATTACTAATTTCTTAACGACAATAATTTTATTATAAATTGATTATGTAATGAATGTGTGTGTTTTGTTGTATATTATGTAATTTGATTATTGAATTTAATATTAATTAATCTAAACTATCTCACTGAATTTATAAATACTTATTTTAATAATTTATAATGTTTCTGGATTAAATTTTTAATATTATTGTACCTACTGTACCTATAAAATGTGTACGCCGCTGGCTATAAAACATAGAAGAGTCAACTGAATTGTTACTGAAGACCATGCATGTGTTTAACAAATAAATATTTATTGTACATTTCTTCGATCCAAATGGCAAAACATGTAGATCTTTCGTGAATATTACTTTAAGACCATGCAATTTATTGTATGTACTCATGTTTTTACAAAAAATAAATATCTTATCTTATTTTATTAATTTAAAATCGGGAAAGAGTTGGAAGAGTTGTATGCATAATTTTGATGATGCTGTTTTATATAAGATGATGATTACGAGCCTACTTAATAAAATATTTATTTTCAACTATCATGTACTCATAACGTTAGTAACAATTTACTTACAAACTATGTTTAGTAGTAGCAACTAGTATATGCTTTATGTACCTATGTATGTATTTATTGTATATGTAAATGGTACACCACTGACCAACTGCAGTATTGTCTCCTTCTCCCATTAATCGTTTTTAGCGATAAAACCGCCCTTTGTGTCACTCTGTGTAAAAGGTGAACGGCAGGCTTGTATGGGAACTTCGTACCGCTAATAAAATTTCGTGTTTTGGGATTTTTTTGTTTTAATTGGTAGTTAATAAGATAGACAAGCCCTTTTTAAATTTTTAGAAGTTGGGACGTAAAAGTTATTACGAGTTTTAATTTTTAAGGTTATGTACTAGTGTACCAATGTAGATTGTTACTTAAAGGTACATAAACATTGTTTTGGTGATAAAGTAAATGTTCTAGATTGCTTGTCGCTATCTTTGTAGTGTTCTACTTACTATTAAGTAGGTAGATTGAGATGAGAATAGTACCTACTCAGTGAGGGGTGTATTAGGAGATATCTATGTCCAGCTGCGTACTGCAACAGTTTGATAATGATGAAGTTAATTCGCTAAATTGCTCAGATGCAGTCACAAACCACAATCCAAAACAACAGCAAAGAACTGAACCACAGAACTGAACTGAAAGACAGTAACAGTAATACAGATTTTGGGTGCATTCCGAATTAAGACCATAATCGCTGTAATCGATTTTAGCGCGCTTAGACGCGTTCCCTATTAGCGTGAGCACGAAAACGTTGCGCGTGAAACGTCATAGATGACGTCATGACATGCGCCATCTTGCGATAACGCCGACCATGCCCTAAATTAATATCACCGTGAGCGCTGTCAAAAACGACAGTTGCGTTGTTTTGTTTTGAGTCTTATCTTATTTACAATAGCGTGGCAATTTCGAAATTGTGCTTCTGGCTACCGTCACCATCTAACCAAAGAAGAAGAAGTGTACAAATGTGTGCGTGTGGTGTTTAAACAAAGAAATACTGTAATCCAACCGTGAGCGCGGTCACGAGCGTACCGAATTGATGACAGTTGTCGGCTGTCATAATCGTAATAACTAATTCGGTACGCAAATTATTGATGTGAGCGCTGTCAGCGATTAAAGTCTAATACGGAACGCAGCCTTTCTTTACCTGTCAATAAATAATTGCCATATGAACAAAAATAATATTGATGACGAAAATCATTCCTATCATTATATTATTGTTAACTATTATGATTTTATGTAACAATCACGCATTCTTAGGTATAATAAATTAGTGTTTAATTATATTTAATGTTATTTCTATTTCAAAATAATTAATCTATCATTTCGTTATTAGTGTTATTTTACATATGACAACTTTAAAAAACGTAACTGCGTTTAGTTTACGATTTTATTACGTTTAATTATTAAAATCTTTATATTGATATTATTCATTAATCCGAACTTCTAAAAATACTACAGTTACATGAAAATAAATGTCTTAGTTGCCTTAATAAGTGGTATAAATCCTATAACAAAACAACAACAAAAATATGCGGTACGAAATCTGCCGTTCGCCTTTCAACCTTTATATTTTTAATTGTTATGGTGAACATAATAAAGAGAATTCTATTCTATTATATTGTATGTCAGTAATGTTTACAAAAAATTATGACTCAAACAACTTAGTTCCTCCACATGTAGCTGGCATAAATAGTAAATAATAGGGCAATCTAGTTTGTTAGCAATGTCAATCAGGAGACTGTTGGAGCTGGCATGCACTGCGCAATAGGAATGCTGCACGCTTGCGTCTGATCGCATCGAAGCCGTCAGTTTGCGCGTCCGCGAACATACACGAGGCACTACAAAAACGTGGCTGCTCCAACAGCATCCTGAATGCATTGTAATACTGAACGCATTAACAGCTTTTTGCTGCCTTAAATATTGTTATTTTATAGGTACTGCGCTGTGCTACAGGCTAACGGATCTCTAAACAACAGATTAAATAATAAAGTGGAGAGGAAAGTGACAGTACAATATGTAAATACATTATTTAGTGTTGTGCTGCGTCATCGAACCAATTTGTTGCGCCGCCATATTGTATTGATTGTTGCACAGGAAGGCTATGGAGCTGTCCTAGTGAAATTGTTTTTTTAATTTATTTTTTATTGTAGCTTCGTGCGGTTTGCACATTTAGCAGTGTCATGTAAAATTAGGTATCAAATACAAAGTTGTTTGAAATGAATTTTATTCAATGCATGATAGATGATATTCCGCCCCGCTCCCCTTGAGTTTCAGTAAAGACGTTGGCACTTTACTGAAACCTCGCGCGGACTTCTTGATAGAACTTGAAGTGATGTTGCACTGTTTTGTTTCATTTGCCTACACTAATGCAGGTTCACGAACACATAATGGTTAATAATCCACCATTATTACACATTAATATTCGGCTAAACACTAGAAAATAAAACAAAACTGCTAACATGACGCTTCACTTTCATGCCAAGAAGTCTTGTTTTTGTTTTAATATGAAAAATCTATTGGCGGGTTTGAGGGTAAGGGATTAACCACACTTATTCAGCTGTGTCCATAGAAAACAACAATTTTGTATGGAGATGCGTACGCATACATTTTTTATAAAAACAATTAAAATATGAAATTTATACGTGTTTAAATGTAATAAAGGAAATAATAATAAAAAAACTAATCATACATATTTTTATTATAAACAAAACTTTTATTAATAAATAAGGCATAAGACTATGTTAGTAGCACTTCACTGCATTAGCTTGACTTAGTGCAGCCCTGTGGTACCTTGCACTAGCTTGACTTAGTGCAGCCCTGTGGTACTTTGCACTAGCTTGACTTACTGCCGCCCTGTGGTAGGTACTTATCCGCGGAAGTGACGGAACACCACGTCCTGCAGCCAAAATTCTTCTTCATGACGTGGGGCAGATAACAATTCGGTACTCGAACCACGAACGACTCCAGTAACTGCACCCTCGGCGTGTAGGTACCATGTCTTTTGGTTTTTGACTGATGGCTAGTTATTATAATGGGAGTCTTCAGGAACAATCGAGAAGAGAACATATCAAAAATGAAAGTCGTTGGCGTACGCCGTAGACTATAAAATTTTATTATCTAAGGCACCTTTCCGGCCGAGGAGCAAGCGACTAGAGATCAACGATTTTCTCGCTAAAGAAACTTACGCAAGATTCTACGAGTATGTCTCGTGTAACTAAAAGAGATACATATATATTAATAGTTGAACGCTGACAGTTCTCAGCACCGCAAAGAGTAATAGAAGATACTAAGATAGAGTACCTACTCGATTTTCGCTGCAACAGTGCGAGTACTCGCTTAGCGACGCTCGCGGGCAGAACACTCACGCTTGATACATACGCATACCGGCGAGAAATCGC
The DNA here is from genome assembly GCA_963921375.1 of Tiliacea citrago. Classification (NCBI taxonomy): domain Eukaryota; kingdom Metazoa; phylum Arthropoda; class Insecta; order Lepidoptera; family Noctuidae; genus Tiliacea; species Tiliacea citrago. The sequence goes on along the minus strand of OY992807.1, from coordinate 12,643,994 downwards.
TCGTCGCCGCCGCGCACCTGCTCGTGTTTTTCTAAGAAGATTTTCTATCACTGTGTGCTAAAACAAAATAATAGCCACATTTCGCCAGTTGTGTTTGAGGATAAATGTAATAGGGAGAGAGCCTATTGCCATCAACCAGGCAGGACTGCAACTGGGAAAATTTATATTGGAAAAACCTAATAACACTTTGCCCGACCTGGGAATCGAACCCACGACCTCACGCTCAGCAGTCACGCCTGCGACTTAAGGTGAATCCGCAGCTGTAGCCCGCATAATTCAAATTGCCTTACGTTTTTTGCAATTTGAAGGTCAGTGTCAGATTGTATCTTGATCAAAATATGAATCGCGACTATTACGTATTTACAGCATTATAATCGTACGAATCATTAATACAACTCTATAAGTTAGATTTGTTCCCCGATGTCATCATTTCATGAAAGGTAGTTCAATGGAACAAATCTTTGACCTTCAACCAACTACATTCTCCTGTCCATGTCTAAATTTATTTGGGGTCGGCGCAACATGTCTCTTTCTTCCATACTTCTCTGTTAGTCGTCATCTCGGTAGTCACCCCCTTTCTATCCATATCATTTTTCACACAGTTCATCCATCGTTTCTTTGGTCTTCCCCTACTCTTATATTGGAACCAACGTGATAATTAAATCAAATTTTAATAAATAAAAAAAACAATAAAACAATATTCGACTCCACATCACGCGCGATCACCATATTGAAATTGGAACGCTCACCCATAGACAATAACGATGGTATCGATGGCCGTTTAGCATACTACATCGTTTAGTTTGGCAAAGGTATCAGTCATACAGCCGCGAGCCTTTTTTGATAAACAATAATTAATAATAATTGTATGCCAATAGGGAATGACTGTTTTTTTAATGGCGCCCAGGAGTTTATGGGTATGCTTCCGTTACTTCTAATAATAATTTCATTTTGTTTTAGGTACTGATGTTATGAGCGTTCGCAGACGGCATACAATCAGTGGTAAATGAAACAGTAGAGATCAAAAATGTCATCAACGCAGACATCCTACAAAACGTAGGTCAAACAAAAGATGTTACTTATAAATTGAAGTGCAAAGACATTTTCATCCATGCAGTGCAAATATTTAATGGATGTTAGTCAGTTAAACAGTATAATACTTTTTTAATTTGTATTTTTACTAAACCCGGCCTATAGCCATCACACAACCTAAGAGGAGTCGATGGATACCTCATTTATGTAAAAATGATCCCATCTATAAGTACAAAAAGATACATAGATACGAGTGAAAACTAGTTAGTTAGTTTTCATATAAATTCTTTTAAGTTGTTATCTATTATTTTATTGTGCTATTGTGTGTTGTTTTCTTTTGTGTGCACTGAATAAATGTTTTATCTATCTATCGAATTGTATACCAAAAAATGTCATGTCATTATTATGTCATGATTAAAATAATATGTTAAGCTACTATTTATTTATTATAGTATTACCACTTACATTTGTTTTTACAGATGCGATCCCAATGTAACAATGTAGGCATACTTTCCACACTCAGAGCCGTCACCCAAAAACAAATCAGACACCACCACCAACAAAAAAAAGATTTCTTTTTAAACTGTTTTGACTGACAGGGTCCAAATGCATACCTGCCATTAACGTGGATGGTTACCTAACAATTCCCAAGTAACGACTCTGAATAACGGGACAAGTCACCCTGAGGACAATATGTTAGGTGTCACCCTCTGGAATTCCGCCAAAGAGCAAGTAAAGATATCCAATCGCAGAGAGACGCTGTTGAGTATCTTTATTGCCCGCCCCACCGCGCCGGTGCAAACCTTAACAAGTTTGTACGGGCCACCGCCACCGGGACTTTAAAAAGCCTCTCTCTCGGCCCTTGCCGCAGTCTACTGTTTGGAGCAATCCCAAAGATTCCAGTATTTGCGGATTATTTAGCATACTTACCACGAAAAACCATAAAAAAATATTTAACCAGTGCGAAATTGCGCCTTACCTACTTACTACCATTGTAACAACTTTTCTAACCATAATTATCTGCAAATAAATCTCTGACTTTGACTTTGACTATGGAAATATATGAAGACGCTTTTAAATTTCCGTCCACTATAACGTTATAATGTGCACGCATTTCCGTACATTTTATGGCCGTGAATGGTCATGACAATACGGTCACATTAGAAATTATAAAAGCGCACATACAGATGAACCCACGGATAAAACTTATCCACCGTCCAATGTTCTAACAAGATGCTAATCAGCACTGCAGTGATCCGAATCTTTAATTAGAAAGGTAATTAATTAATTAAAAGGTGATCTAACTATTGTCATTTATTTACGAGTAGACAATTAAATGCTTTGATGGTCCGTCGTGAGTTAACTATGAATTAGTTGTCGTGGATAAGCGATAGAAACGCGAGCGCGAGACGCGAGAGCGGTGTAGGCGATTAAGAAATTCTACGTATCTCAATCAATCAATCATGTCAGCCTATTGCAGTCCACTGCTGGACATAGGCCTCTCCCAGGCTGAGCTACAACACCCTCTCTTCCGCCTTCCTCATCCAGTCTGTCCCAGCCACCTTATTAAGGTCGACGGTCCATCTAGCTGGGTGGCGCCCCACACTCTAGTAGGTACTCGTCTGCTTCACCGGCCATCGGTCTTTCAACAAACATGGCCAGCCCACCGCCACTTCAGCTTGCTTACTCTGTATGCTATGTCGATAAACTCTTTTCCGGATAACTTTATTTCTGATTGTATCCTTCAAAGAAACTCCGAGCATAGCCCGCTCCATAGCACGCTGAACGACCTTGAATTTGTGGACCAGCACGACTGTCAATGTCCACGTTTCGGCACCGTATGTCATAACGGGCAGGACGCAATGGATCTTCAACCATTGCGTCCTGCCCGTTATGTTACGTTATAAGTCTTCAGCCTGCCTATTAGAAAGAAAGAAAGAAAGAAAGAAAATACATTTATTTAGCACAGACTAAAAGGCATATATATATATTAATTATAAGCAAGACATGATGATATGGATCAGGATATTCAGGATTTAACATAATACTATATTTCTTTCATTATTAGGTTACAGTCAAGGAAAACACGAATAGAATTTATATTTTGTAGTCATCAGATTTAAAACTACTAATGCCATCTGTTGTCGAGTAGCAAGACCAAATTCTATTTATAAAACATAACCTTGTCTATGGCACTTGGCACAAGTACCCGAGTGAAGTTCAGTTTTGACAGTTGTAATGTAACAGTGGTCATCCTAGTTTTTTTATACCTCCTTGCATTTTGATACCAAAATATTAGATATTCGTAAAGTGGTATTACGTGAACAAGATGAAAATGAGAGCCCACGCACATCGGGAAAGGTGGAATGCGACCCGCTAGCGACGGTGAGTACGACATGAGCTCCTTAGTATAATGCTAGTGCCTATATTTTTAACTGATTAAAAAAAACCGTAGTCAATTGGCTGTTAACCTTTTAACTAAAAGCGGGAGACGCGTAATTCGACGCTATGCCGTGTATAATTTTATTACTATTCGCTCGACGGCGCATACATTAGCGGGAGGACGGTCGCCCACATTCGTTTTCGGTTTATAGCATTAAAACGCCTAACTTTACTGTAATCGTAACTTATCAACCGTAATTGTTTCTTTATCTCTAAATACAAATTTCATATTTAAACCCTTGATTGGGTGTAAACTGCTTGATAATACATATTAACTGTATGCAAAGTTTATTATCATTGTCAAAGTAATCAGTGATTGTGGTTTGTTAATTGTGTAAAAAAATATACTTGTCTGCACGCGAAATTCCATTGCACATCAGTGGTAGGAATAAAAAAATGTGCCAGGCTTTTTAACAGGTGAGTTTGTTCTATTTTTTTTAACTATTTATTAATTATTATTTAAAGATTATTTTTTGTAAGAACCTAATTATCTGACATGATTACTTTATTATCGGAATTTTTCAAAGATTATAGACTTTTAGGCTGAATTTATCTACCTAAACTGGAACAATAAACTTGAATAATTTGAAAACGGCTCAACTATATGTCCAAACTGTCCTTGTAAACAACCTAATGTAAACATATTTTTTTTCTTTTTTATCAGTCCAATATTTTTTTATTGGGTCTGTTGTTTTTATTTTTATTCTAATCTTGCATATAGGTGTAAGAACAACATTAACCTGGTTTCTATAGAAATACCATTTCAGCCGATTGTTTATCTTATCAAATGAATAATTTAATGGTCATGCTAAATGTTAAGATGTGAATGAAATTTCAAAAATGTCTTTTTTAAATTTTTTATCATCTACTTTAGAATTTGAAGACCTTTTCCCAGCAATATTTTTTTTTTCCTCAAATAATTCCAATATTTTTCTATTGCAATGCTTATTTTTTTTTTTGCAACATGCTTGGTATTTTTTCTTCAAATAAGATCCTTCACAGAATAGGCTGAATAATCATAAGCCCCTTGTTCTTTAAAGCTCAACAATCATAAGCACAAATAATCTTATCTATTCAAATTTTTTATTGATTCACTGCAAAAATGACAATTTGGTGCATTTTGATAAATTATTATTTATGAATCAGACTTCTTGTAGATAAGCATTAAAAGCCATGTATTTCCAAGAATTATGTAAAGTTTATAATTGCATGATGACATTTCTTCTTTTAAACTAGGTTATTTTTTATTATTTAGTGACCATATTGATTTGCAAAAAAAAAATTGTAACTACAAAATAATAGGTAGGAAAAATAAGTCAACGTTGATTCCTCAATCTATCACTGATAACCAATTTTAATCTTTCAGAACAGTTAATTCACAGTCTAACTACCTATGTACCAATGATTGGGAAATATTTTAAATATAACATTTATCTTGGAGATAACTATCACTTATTTTATCTAGGTGTTAAACTGTTTTTGAATGTAATTATCTCTGATAAGACATTTTTATGTAACCTTAATCTAAAAGTCGTTATAACTGCCACTGGAAACTAGACACGTGCATTAAAAAAACCGGTCAAGAGTGAGTCGGACGCGCGCACCGAGGGTTCCGTACGTATTAGGTTGGGGAAAAAGTCTTTTCGCATTATAGTATGTATGAACTTGTAATAAAATCTCTTTGGCTATACTATTTGTATCTGGCTGGTTTTGGTATCATTGAAAGTTTAAATTTTAATGAACATAATTCCAAATTCAAATTAGGAAAATGTATGATTTTCATTTGTGTTTCGTAATGTCAGGATGAGTAAATCTAATGAAGAAATTCGATACTTTTTAAAATTTTACTACAAAAAAGGTAAAAATGCAACGCAAGCCGCGAAAAAAATTTGCGATGTTTATGGCCTAGTGCAGTGTCTGTGAGAGTAGCACAAATTTAGTTTAAGCGTTTTCAATCCGGAAATTTTGATGTCAAAGATGCACGTCGCTTGGTCGCCCTATTACGGGTAAATTGGATGCCATTTTTGAAAAAGTGGAGCAAGATCAGTAGTTACGACGTAGCTGAAGAACTGGGAATTGACCACAAAACAGTTTTGGCACATTTGAAAAAAACTGGGAACACAAAAAAGCTCGATATTTGGGTACCTCACGAGCTCACTGAAAGAAACCTAATGAACCGTGTACTCATTTGTGATTCTTTATTACGACGTAATGAAACCGAACCATTTTTGAAGAAGCTGATAACTGCTGATGAAAAGTGGATCACGTACGACAAGAACGTGCGAAAAAGGTCGTGGTCAAAGGCCGGTCAGGCTTCACAGACTGTGGCGAAACCCGGGGTAACTCGCAACAAGGTGATGCTGTGTGTGTGGTGGGATCGGAAGGGATTCATTATGAGCTGATACCACGAGGCAGGACCATCGATTCTGAACTCTACTGCGAACAACTGATGAAATTAAAGCAAGAAGTTGAGAGAAAGCGGCCGGAATTAATCAACAGAAGGGGTGTGGTTTTTCATCATGATAACGCTAGACCTCACACATCTTTAGCCACTCAGCCAAAATTAAGAGAGTTTGGCTGGGAGGTGTTAATGCATCCGCCGTATAGTCCTGACCTTGCACCTTCAGATTTCTACCTGTTTCGGTCTCTTCAGAATTCTTTAGGCAGTGTCAGGTTAACATCGCGAGAGGACTGCGAAAACCACTTGTCGCGGTATTTTGATCAGAAGTCCCAAAATTTCTATAGCAATGGGATCATGTCCCTACCTACAAAATGGCAAAAAGTTATCGAACAAAATGGTACCTACATACTTTAGTTAAATGTAAATAAACTATATTAAAAAATGTTTTGAATTTTCTTAAAAAATGCGAAGGAACTTTTTCCCCAACCTATTATATATGATGTTGATGATTTCTGAAAAACTGCTATTTAGAGATATCGTTTTATTTTTCCTGTAATCTTTACATATACAGAAGTATATGTAAAGATTACAGGAAAAATAATCACATAGAATACGTTGGGATTTTTATTTATAATGCAAACTTCGGAGATAAAGAAACGGTTTTTTTTTACATTTTTCATCAAATAACGGAAACTATGATGCCTAAAAAAAATGTTTGAGAATGGGCAAACCGCGCTCTTTCATATGATACCCCACATGCCCTAGTACTACCCCACTTCAAATTTTTAAGCCCCCTTTCAGTCCCATTTGCAAAAAATATTTTTTTCTTAAATTTCTTTCTGCAAAATAGTTGGGCGAACGTCATCTAAAACAATTCTAAATTTCAAGTTGATAGCATTAGTAGTTCTTGAGATATCCAGGTGTGACAAACAGACAGACAGACTTAGTCTCACCATAAGGGTTCCTTTTTACCATTTTGGTACGGAACCCTAAAAACCGGCCAAGTGTAGTTGGTATGAATTTATCCCAAGAACAAACTTAACATTGTAGTTGAAAAACATGTTTAATACATTCCAACTGCGAATGTAAGTTTGTATGCACAATATTGAGTGATTTACCATGTTCTTATAAGACCATAGACTTCTTATAGGTTTTCCTGTAATCTATACTTGTATAGACCTATTTTATGTACCAATAATTACAAAAAAATTTGGCTCTGCAGTTAAGGGGGGGAAATGGTCAATGTTCATCTATTTTCTTTAATAACTTTAAAACTAATTATAACATAACATAACATCACGCCTGTAATCCCCGAAGGGTTAGGCAGAGGTGTACCTATAGTATCACCCACATTTCGCTAGTTATGTTTAAGTCCCATGTAATAGGGGGCGAGCCTATTGCCATCAACCGGGCACAAATCCATACCCGTGGCTGCTGCTGAGAAATATATAATATTTATATATATATTATATATATATATTTGAAATCCTCATAACAAGTCCATTCATTTGTTATGCACGGTATTAGTTACCAAAACATTTTTTATTTTCTAATTTTTCCCCAAAAGTGAATCCCATATTCAAAATACATTTATTTACGTTACACGTGCGTGTTTGGGTCACAGAAAGTCATGTGTGTACCTACCAAATTTTGACTTAATCGGTCTAGTAGATTCGGAGCAAACCGGCTGTGACAGACAAACAGACAGACACGAGTTATCCTATAAGGCCTCTGCCTCGAATCTTGCGGGCAGCGGGGCGGCGGCGGCGGCGTGGGAGCGGCAGGATCTAATGCGTAAAATCAAATGGACCGGCTCTCGAAAACAGCGGCGCGGGGCGGGCAACGAGCGGTGCACTCCAGACACGGGAGGACATAGAAGACATAGGGGGTGGTGCTATTCTTTACGACCGGCACCTTTCGCCACGAGTAATACCAGCCTTTTATTGTCGCACAGGGCAAAGGTCAAGGCACGAGCATTGATCACCACGCTTGCTCTAGACGGGTTAAGCCTCGTGCAGAGTGGTGCGATATCGCGGGCTCGACAGGCAGCGCAACCCTTATCGCGCCCGCGATATCACGCCAGTCTGCCTTTAGTGATGTCAGACTTATATTTGTTAATAGATATACATAATACCTACTAGCTTTTGCCCGCGATTTCGTTTGCGTGGGCTTCAGAATTGAGTCCAGAGAGAAATAAAAATTGCAGATATACATTATAACGTTGCTACAGTTAAATAGATCTTTTTAAGGGGGATGCGGCCGTAACAAATATGGCTTCACAGAATTATAATCATTAGAATCAGCATTACAACTCTCTAAGTTCATAAAATCCTACTGAATGATTATTTCAGAAATAGTCATTCAATAGGATTTTACGAAGAGAGTTAGTTGTATTGCCGATTCTAATGATTCTAATCCTGTAATAGCCATATTTGTTACGGCCACGAATCATATTTAGATCAACATAAAACCTGACACAGACCTGCAAATTGCAAAAAACGTAATAAAATTTGAATATCGCGGGCTACCTTAGCGCATCCCCCTTAAGAGGAATAATTACGTAGTACATTTTTTATAATATGTATCTCTGTTGGATTACGCGGCGCACGCCAGTAAAGCTCCCTCTGTCGGCATGATTTTTTCCAACTTGGACAACATATTTCAGCCATTTACACAAAACCTTCATAAATTATACATACAGCTAAGCCTTCCTCATGAATCACTCCGTCCATTGGTGAAAACCGTATGAAAATCCGTTCGCTAGTTTTTCAGGGCTTTGTTTTATAATAATTATGTAGTGAAAGTGATTAATAAAAAAAATAAAAAAACAGCAACATTTATTTCTAGCATCGCAATAACAACCTTAAGAAAAAAAGTACAAAACAAAAAAATAAGATCTCATGACGTGCGTAGAAATGTGGTATTTCTACGCACGACATGAGATCTTATTTTTTTGTTTTGTACTTTTATTTTAATTTTTTCTATATATGTATAAATTGTTTTCGTAAGGTTGTTATTGTTAGAGAGTAATTCACACTGACCTCCGTACTAGTAAAAACTGTATCACGGTAGGCCAGTCAGTCGGTGTGTCATTAAATACACTTTAATTTATGTGATCGTGTTGTTCTTCTAAACTATGCAACGGATTTTGAGGCGGGGAGAGCAGCTGCCCCCCCTGGATTTTGTATGCCTAAGTACCTCCTGTTATCGATAAAAGTTATTGTTAAAGTCACGTTAAGACTTATTTACAATTATAATGCAAGCACTCCACTTTGCGTATTTGCACAAATTTTCGCGTTATTTTGTTAATTTACAAATTGTACTTAATCTCATAAAGAATAGGATATATTTTGTAATACGCAAGTAACGCGAATATTTTGAGAAATACGCGAAGTGTAGTGACAGCATTACAGTAAACAGGGTCAAAATAAATTAGCTAGCGAAACTCCACAGACATCATGGATATCTAAACATAATCAAACATGAACTAGTCTTTATTTGGTGTGCGATGAGAAAACTATTGGGGATACATACAAATAATGTACTACATGTTTATAGTACTCATCTTTACCCACAAAAAAGTCTGCTAGGCTATAAGTTAACGGTTATAGTTAAGTCACAATAACCGTTTTCTGTTAAAATTAGTCAAAAGTATCTACTAATTTATAGTTTAATAACCTGGACTTTTAGTAAATTCAATGTGTCGAGTGAAATTTTCCAACATCCACGAGGGCGAAACCGGGGGCAAAAGCTAGTAGTAAATAATGAATTATTAAAATCATACGGCGGTCACTAATTAAGAATGTGCGATGATTATGTCATCTCTTAACTGTTCTAGCAATGTGGGAAAGACCGATTGTGGTTTTAAATAGGTATCTTTAATTGTTTTGTGTAAAGGCTCCCGCAGACAGGCGCGAAACGTAGGGTTGCCAACTTTTTGTACAAGAAATAAAGTATATAATGGTCAAAGTGTGAAAATAAACAGTGTCTCAGAAAAAATAACAGTATTTTAAGTATACGTTTTAGTGCAGCACCTATTTTGAAGGCTTCGTAAGCCTCACCCAAAGAGATAAGAATATAAGCATTTTTTTTATTAAATGTATTGAAGCTCTATTTTTGTCATCCACCACTTAGCATTCATCACAAAAACACTCAATCTGTAAATACTGAGGTGGCTGAATTATCTATAATACTACTCGTATGAGCAGGTATTATAGACAAAATTGTCCAACTCAATAAATCTGCCTACATAACATAATCAGCCTTGAGGAGGGTCTGGTGAGTGCGGACGATTGCAGGAACAATGAAAAGTTGCCTCACGCGGAGGACTTGGATTTCTTTATAGAGCTTCTCAGTTGAGGATCGAAATGGTTTCCTAAACGTGACTTTCAGAAGTGCCCTCTGAGCTCTCTCAACGTAAATCATGTGGCTTATCAACTATTAAGAGGGGCCTTCCCGGTCCGTCTATCGTCAACGCGAGCATGGTCGAAAAGTTTGTTGTTTCATCCAGCGCAAGTGAAAACTATTAACAAACGAGTGAGAACGCGATAACATTGAACGAAAAATAATGTGCGGAAGTTTTATAAAAATTGTTCCAGGAAATACTTGTTTTTGAGTAAGCCTCAAAAACATTGGTCATTTAGAATCTCCATTACATTTGCAAGGTTTATATATCGTAATGGTTTCTTAACATTTACAATTTATGAGTACATTATGAATGGCCAAAGTTCAGGTAAAATGTATGCAAAAAAGCAGATTTTTGCAGGCTTGTACTGAATTTGTTTTTCAAATTTTTACTTTTTTCCTTGCATAGAAACCTAAATATAGTGCGCAAGAGACCTATTGGTTTAAAAATTTCAAAGAAATATGTGTTACAACGCCATAATCACGTACGAGCGTTTGTATGAAAAGTATGTCGGGTTGGCCGCTCTTAATAAATGTGTATCTCTTTTACCTACACGACAATCTTTTGTACGTTTTTGAGCGAGAAAATCTTTGATAGCTAGTCGCGGTGTTGGCGATGGGTCTTGCGCATAAAGACGGCTGTATACATTCGTGCGGCTGGCTCGTTTGGTAACCTCATCTCATAATATGCCTGCCTTTTCTCAACTATGTTAGAGTCGGCTTCCAGTCCAACCGGCTGCACCTGAATATCCAGTATCTTACATGGAGCGACAGCCTATCTGACCTCCTCAACCCAGTTACTGGGTAACACGATACCCCTTGGTAAAACTGGTTGTCAGACTTTTGGGCTTCTGCCGACCCGTAACAACTGTCAAAGATCTACAAATAACAGCCGGGACCAACGGCTTAACGTGCTTTCCGAGGCACGGAGGAGTCTTGATATGTAAACGTGGTCACCCATCCACGGACCAACCGCGGAAAGCGTAGCTGAATCTGAACGATTGATCCGTGCCGCTGTTATTACATAGACACAAGCCCCTCCGTTTGGTAAGCTATCAAACTAAATAAAATACAACACATTTCCTGCCTCTGACCTTACCGAGCTCGTGCAATTCGTAGTTAATTATAAAACAAAATAGATAAATGCCAATAGCTATTCTGTATTTTTTAGCTGTTTCCCAAAATGTTAATAAAAAAATCGCACTGTGTATGCAGGGTCAAAATAAATTAGCTAGCTAAACTCCACAGACGTGATGGGTATGCATATCCATCCGATACCCATCCACGGACCAACCCCGGCAAGCGTAGCTTAACCTGATTTATGGACCCGTGCGGCTTGTATTACTTAGTCACGAGTTCCCCTGGGGATGCACTAAGGTGGCCCGAGAAAATTTCTTACATTTTTTGCAATGTTCATGTCAGTATAAGCGGGTCTACTCCGAAGTGCTAAACGGAATTATCGGCCGAATGTTCGGTCGTTACTTTACTATGGCTAACTATAGCTGACTACGGCGAAAAAAATATATACTTTCGAAGAGATAAGCCAAAGTTAAAAACGTGACTTGAAGACGGGTAAGGATACAAAGTCAAATAAGGAAACTTTGGAAGTCAGGAAACGGCCGAACATTCGGCCGATACTTCGGATTATCGCTTCGGAGTAGACCAACAGGTTGTTAAAATTGAACTAGCGACACTGCGTAAATAAAATAATCCGGTCTCCGCGACGGGGACCTTCGCGTTCCCACGGAGCCCACCCGCGTGTCCACGCGCGTAGACACGCGACGATAGCCCGTCGCGGGCGCCCGCTTAACGCAGTTTCAGGCCTGAGGCTCCGCCGTCTGTCTGTCCGTCTGTCACCAGGCTGTATCTCATGAACCGTGATAGTTAGACAGTTGAAATTTTCACAGGTGATGTATTTCTGTTGCCGCTATAACAACAAATACTAAAAACAGAATAAACCAAATATTTAAGGGGGCTCCCATACAACAAACGTGAATTTTTTGCTCTGTTTTGCTCAATATTGATAACGGTAACAGGTAGACGTTTCAAATGTTCACAGAATATTTAGTTATATATTCACTTTAAAAATAAATAATTAAATTAAAATAAAACAATTATTTAAGGGGGGCTCCCATACAACAAACGTGATTTTTTTGTCATTTTTATGGATAATGGTACGGAATCCTTCGTGCGCGAGTCCGACTCGCACTTGGCCGGTTTTTAGCAATAGTGCTATTATTGATCGAAGCTGTAATTGGTTCATTTGAAATAAATGTTTGAGTTATGTATGTTTAATCAAAATATGATTTGCGACCGTAATTAAAATCATGAATACAACTGATTATGAAAAATTATGCATTTTCGTGATTCAGAACCTCATTAGACTCAATAGTTCGACTTTGATTGGCTAGACACCGTACGTACCTACTTTATAATTTATTAATTAGTACTAAACGTGTTAGGTAGTTCCTAGCCATTTAATTTAATATCTTAATGCAAGCTGTGGTCTCCTATAATTGAAGATGCACAAGGATTTGTATCTTTTTATGTTTTATTTTTAGCATGTAAGGTGTAATCTTTGTTGGAGATCCAAATAAATAAATAAATAGTCATAATTACACCTGTACCTATATTGTAAGATACCTACGTATCTTACAATATAATAAAAAAGCCGGCCAAGTGCGAGTCGGACTCGCGCACGTAGAGTTCCGTACCATTATCTATTAAAACGGAAAAGAAATCACGTTTGTTGTATGGGGGGGCTCCCATACAACAAACGTGATTTCATTGCCGTTTTTGTAGATAACTAGCTGCGCCCCGCGGCAAAAATTCGAAGACATGTGACATTTACCAACCCGCCTGGGCCCGCGTGGTGGATTACGGCCCACTCCCTCTCACAGAGACGAGGCCTGTGTCCCAGCAGTGGGAACATTATAGGCTGATTATGTATTATGTAAAATCTTTGGATCGAATACAATCCTTTGGATTGAAACTCGGGATATTATCTAGCAAATTATAATCAACTAGCTGCGCCCCGCGGTTTCACCCGCGTAAGTCTCGATCCCGTGGGAATATTGGGATAAAAAGTAGCCTATGTCTTAATCCAGGGTGTCAGCTACCTCCATACAAAATTTTATCAAAATTGGTCCAGCCGTTTGAGCGTGAAGAAGTAACAAACATGCACACACACAAACTTTCGCCTTTATAATATTATTGTGATGGTACGGAACCCTTCGTGCGTGAGTCAGACTCGTACTTGGTCGGTTTTTATTTATTTTTTACCTGTTGTGGTATAGTAATTTTATTCTAGGTGCATCGTCTTCACATTTTTTTTTCTCTAGCCTTTGTTGTCCCACTGCTGGGCAAAGGCCTCCCTCCACTCCTCCAATCCACTTCACATATAATTATTTAATTAATTTAAGTAGGTACTTATACAAAATATTGTAAGACATTTGAAAAGAGTAACGGTGGAGTTTCTTCTCCATACGAAACTACCTTTTGGAAGGAGCGACTAGAATCAATTCAATTTTTGACGTGCCAAAGTGCCTTTTATGTGCCTATTTGGAATAAATAATTTGACTTGACTTTGAATTTGTGACCGTATTGTTTTTGTTAACAAACATATCTCCTTCCATACATCTCTCTTAGTCGTCATCTAACCCAACCCCCCCCCCCCTTTCTAGCCATATCATCTTTCACGCATTCCCTCCATAACATAGCACAATCAGCCTATAATCTGCTGGGACACAGGTCTCCTCTCTTCGAGAAAGAAAGGGCCGTAATCTACCACGCGGGCCCAGTGCGTGGTGGTAGATGTCACATGTCTTCGAATTTTTGGTTCTCGGACATGCCGGTTTCCTCACGATGTTTTCCTTCACCGCTTTGAGAGCACTGGTGACGAAATTATTTACACAAAGTAAAGCGCCTTGCTGGGTTCGAACCGACGACCTACAAACTCGCAAGTCGGGGCCATTACCACAGAGCCACCACTGCTCTCCATGTTTCAATCCCTCCTTGTTTTCTTCTAAAACTATTCTACCATAAGGTTTCGACTCGGGGTTTGTCAGACTGAAGACCGACACGGAATAGGTACTTATAATGCTAATTCGCCAAAGTAGCGAGTGGCTTGAAGTGCTCCAACAATGAAATTGTTACTCTGTGGCATCCTTTATTGCACGCATTCCACCTGGCGTGGGTTTTGATGCGGACTCAAATCGCTTCGAAACTTAAGACTTGGTGTTGTAGCCTCCTTTTTTTTTGGTTGGAAAATTATCAAATAATTTCTCCGGCTCTGGGCGGAGCGGGAGGGCGTGTAAGACTTTTACTGACTAAAACCCACCCGCGTTCCTTCCGTTGCCTGTGTGCCAGGGCCACGATATCCCTTTCGGACAAACTCGCAACCCTGGCAGGCATTGGTACTGACGGACCCCGTCAGTTTGTACTCTTTGTGGCCCGTGGAACACGACGCGCCGTCGACCCGGGACTGTTCCTTATGAAAGAAAGAAAGAAAGAAGAAAGAAAATACGTTTATTTGCGGTAAACATAACGCAAAGAAATAAAAACACAAACACGATAGAACAAGTTGAGGGAAAATATGCGTCACATTCACGCAAAACGGCCATCGCTCAGCATAATGCTGCGACCCTATGCGAGACAGAGCCCCAGCGCTGGTTTTCAGCGACAGCCGGCGTTGACGTGATGACGTCAACCGGTGCAGCATAATGAGATAAAAATAAGCAAAATAAAATAAATGCGATACTTATCGGACGGCGAGCTACCCATCGCTCACCGTCCGCAAGCCCGCGCCTACGGTGGCCGGAAATCTTGCGACTCCCGACGCCGACGCCTGGGGCGTCTCCTGCTGCGACTAGGGGCGCGAGGGCGCGAACCTTGCCTCTCCCGCAGGCGTTCCGCCTCCTTCGCGAGCAATACTGCTTCGCAAAGCGTCGACGGCCTCCCATGCACTCTCGCTCAGAACCATGGCCTGAACCAGGGCCGGACGCGAGAGATCGCCGCCGCCGATCGCCTCTGTGAGGACACGGCGGTGCCCCGCCCAAGCCGGGCAGACGTCGACCGTATGCTCCACCTTGTCCTCCGGGCGATCCACACAGTGGCGACACCCGGGCGTTTAATCTCGCTTTATCCTGAACAGGAAACTCCCGAAACAACCGAGTCCAGTGAGGACCTGCGTCAGGTAGAAGGTTAGGACTCCGTGGCGCCTCTCTAGCCTATTCTCAAAGAGGGGACTTATCGCCACAATTGTGGCGTGCCCAGTGTTGTAGCCACTGACATCTAAACTAAAACAGCATACAGCAGTGTCAAAAAGGTGTGGTCAAATCTAAGGGTGGGGTACAGACCATCAAACTGAACAACTTGCTCTATGGGGCAAACATCATTATCACGAAAAATGATCAACTGTCCCATACAAAATATCAACTGTCTTATACAAAATATCAACTGTCCTATATAAAATTTTTATTAATTATTTTTCTCTTTCTCTGTTAGTTTTAATGATGGTCTGGCATTTTCAGCACTTTATGCGGCCTACCCAAATGTCCTTTCTACGGTATTGTTCGTCGAGTCGTTGAGCTCCTTAAGTCTTTAGTTGAGCTGCACGATTAAGTACTGACAAATGCTTGAACTGATTGGACAGGTCCACTCAAATTTGTGTGGTTATTTTCTCAAAAGACCATTTCAGACACGGACTAGGAACATGGTCCTCACATGATCTGAATGATTATGTCTGGACTTTAAAAGAGACTGACCTCTGGGTTTGTTTCGCCATTTCTTTTCAGGGGTAGTCAGATAGAAAATGTCGACTACATCTAGCTTATTTTTTAATTTCTTAATATGACGTGTAAAAATTTCCGTTATCCTATTTACAGAATAAACGATTTCATGTCATGACAATCTAATTTATCGGTTTAGTCA
The DNA here is from genome assembly GCA_963921375.1 of Tiliacea citrago. Lineage (NCBI taxonomy): Eukaryota > Metazoa > Arthropoda > Insecta > Lepidoptera > Noctuidae > Tiliacea > Tiliacea citrago. The sequence goes on along the minus strand of OY992807.1, from coordinate 12,627,784 downwards.
GCGAGTAAATGAGTGACCTTTCGCTGTGCATATACAGATTAACTAATACAACTTGTTTTATTTTACTTTTTAGTTCGTTTTTTGGCAGGCCAGTCGTGTTTCGCAACTTGTTTCTTTGTTCTTTATTTTCGGTCTTCACTTTAGTATAAATACTGAGTTTCGAGATAATCGGACGGCGCGTTAAAAATCTTCCATACAAACTATGACACCCCCCTTTTTGAAAAACAATAAAATCTAACTTCATAATTTACTTAGATAAGTATTCGTGCAATTTTTCGTACAAACAGAACCTTTCCACCCCCTTAAAGATCGAATTTCCAGAAACCCCTTCTTAGTGCTCTCCAACATTATAGAAGAAACCCATGTGCAAATTTTCCCGTTCCTAGTCCCAGTAGTTTTGGCTCTGCGTTGAAGAATCAGTCAGGATAGATATTTTTTTATACAGAGCTATTACATACATACATAAAAACTCACGGCTTCTTCCCATGGGGGTAGGCAGAACCTATAAAACGCCACCTGCTACGCTCCTTACATACTACCTAATTTTGCTTCGCCTACGTTCATACATCTGGTCAAACAATACGCCAGTTGCGAGTACTACGCACCTGACTTTTCTGAAGAACATCACCAATTAAGTCACTATATGTCCTCCTAGGGCGTCCCTCTCGGCGCCGGCCTTTCCACTCAACCTCTGCTGTATAAATGTATTTGTTTGTGATTTCAAAAGAATGACCTTAATTTTTAATTTATTTAAAGCTGTATCATAATCTATTAAGTGTACCAAAAATTAAAACAACTATAATAATGACTATGGAAGTTTCGATACATTTTTATTTTCGCTATTAGACAATAGATGGCGTTTTGTTAATCTTAACCAATATTTTTTTTTGTTTTTACCAGCCTACGTGTGATGATAAAAGAAATCTAATAATAACTCAATCTTATACGAAACCATTCACTCATTTAGACATTTGTAGTCTTGCTGAAGTCTGATTAAATCATTCGCAGCCAAAGATGCTGAAATGTTTGTTTTGCATGTATACCTATGTAAAAGTTATGCCAATAAATATATAGTTTTGTAATGTGCTCATCAAGACCTTCAATTTGATACCTACCGAATGATGAAGTTTTTTTTGTCTCATTTAAAAATGGAGCGGTACTGCCGCCATCTTGCGTTTTTTTAAATGTGGAGTATATTCAAAAAAATATTTGCCAGTGTCACTCGGGATGATGTAAGGAATCTAACGATACGCCATACATCCAAATCTGTTCAGGTATTTAAAAGGTATGGTAGAAACTCGCATACATCCATACATGAACCCTGACATTACGCTTATTATTTGGGCAGTCGTGTAAAAAGAGGTAAAATTTGTGAGTTGGTGTGTGAGGGGTAATCTTCGGAGCTGCAGATCCGATTCAAAAAATTCTTTCATTTTTGGGAAGCTACAGTATTGCAGAGTGTCATAGGTTATAAGATAAACTATGAAATTTCACCCAGTCGCGAGCAAAAGCTAATGATAAATGATTTATTTTTGTAAGTAGGTTTGTAAAAACACTTTGACACGTCAATCATATTTTAAAAACTAGATGAGGTGGCGTTTCCTATCTGACTACTCTGAGAAGAAAGGCCGAAACAAACTCAGAGGTCACAGTCTCTTTTAAAGTGCAGACATAATCTTAGTCAGATCATGTGAAGACCATGTAGATTGGTGCCTGAAATGATCTTCTGATGAAAGAACCACAGGTTTAAGGAACCTGTCCAGTCAGTGCACACATTTGTCAGTAGTCGTGCAGCTCAACACAGAACTTAAGGAACTCGAATGATTCAACGAACAATACCGAAGAAAGTACTTTTGGGTAGGCCGCATAAATTACTCAAATTGCCAGATCATGATAAAAACTAACAGAGAAAAAAAAATGTTATTGATAACATTCAAAGTTGTAGAGTCTGAGCAGTTAGGGGCACCTCTAAATAGAGAGAAGCCCGAGCCATATGACACACATAGTTAATATCAGTGTTAACCTCTTCAATTAGGCTGAATAACAACATGCCTGTGCTATGGCAAGAAGTAGTTGGGAGTCTAAAAATATATACCTACTGTATGATATAAACGTCGTTTTGTTAAACGAGAAATATCAATATTTCTCGTTTAAAAAAAAAACTTATCTTCTAAAAGCTTCAGTTGGACACTTTTTAAAATTAATAAAACTAAAAACTTTTTGCGCTTCTGATGATGATAATTGAGCCTCTTTTTGTGAACATCAAATAATAGCCAAGTAACTGCGACCAACTTGAATGTTCAATAATATTTTTAGGAGCGCAAAATGAGAATTATTAGAGGTACGATTAAATGCATGCCTTTGAAAACCAATGGAATAACATCAGCACCTAAATTGCGTAACACACTGTGGCTGCATCAACATCGCCACATGCGAACTATGCGTCACCTGACGTCATGCAAATCCTGCATCGCGCAAGCAGAGTTTACCGCGCGACTAGCATAAATATACAACGTCTCGACATCAACAGTCGGGCAGTTGCCCGGAGGATCCTCCCTTTTCTATGGAGGATGAGTGAACTTTACACCCTGTTCCTCATGCCTCAATCACAATCTGAAGGATATTGCTAATCCATTGCTTCATACGTTCGAAAAATTCGTCTGCTCAACAACGTAAATAACGCAATGAATGTTGTTGGACTGTCAAAATGAAACCCATTGCTTCTGATAGTGTGTCACGCAGTTATCCCGCTGGGTTTCCGCAGACAGTATGTATGACCTACTAAACTTTTAAACTTGGTTTCTTTATCCAAATTGATAGCAAAATTGAACTGTGTAATTCCGGTGTTATGAAAACCGTCGAAAGAGAAGGAGGAGTCTGTTTCTTGCGACTCCACGCGGACAACGACTCTCGAGGCTTCGCAAAAAATATGAATTGACCTAGTGGACCAATCATATCGTGTTCTTATCAAGGCAATAGTAGAATCGGTACTTTAAGAGTCCATAATAACTCGGTGTCACATCACTCTTTATCTCGCCCGCACACTTCTGCGCGGTCACGCGAGCAACCGAGGCAGTACGGCAGGGAGAAGCCTCCAAGGCCCGATAGTTTAGGTAATTTCTTTTTACGGTAAAATGAATAGTAATTAAGATAAGATAATATTTATTTTGTAAAACATGAGTACAGTATGAAGGTCTTATAATTATATGAGGTGGCTACATGTTTTGGCATTTATGGCGTACAAAAATTAGATGCAATAGAGAAACAATAAAGACCAAAAAAAAAAAAGAAATACAATGTCAAAATTTAAATCAAATTGAAATTAAAATGTCAAAATTTAGATTTCATTCAAAATTACAATGTCAACAAAAGAAACATAGTATCTGCTTTATATTTAGTTCAGTTATTAGGCAAAGTTTCATAATCTAATTTGAAGTATATATTCTGAATAGTATCGGTTTATTGTTCGGCTTGGGAGTAACTTTGTAATTTTTTTTCTATCGAGAAAACTTTATGGAATCATGTTTTCGTCAGACATAGTACTTGAAATTAATCCTGAACTTTACCATATCTTTATTTCTGCAGTATTTTTGATATAACTGAGGATCATGCTAAGCAATTTCAGGCATTTTAGAGTCTTATGCATCTGCGACGTCTAAGAGCGTCCACCTCAGGTCTTATATGATAGAATGCGGCGGACGTCCCGAGTCCGCCGTCACTGGACCCATTTAGGGGCGCTGGACGAAAGCATTATCTGCCCTCTGCCGACGCCCAGTGCGCCTGCTGCGGGAGAGCACTCGAAATCTCCCTCTCATTTTCCGCTGCCTCCTTTTGCGACATGACATTTTCGCAAAAGGAGATCACCGCGTCCCACGACGCCAACGACCAAATAACAAATCACAGCCGGCAACTTCCGAAACGAGGGCACGGCGCTATCCTAGCTTAGTCACTGCGCAACTGTGAGAAAATTCCAGAAATTTTAAAAGAGGCTCATTTATAAAAAAATGTGGACATCATTGGAAGCTCAAAGACTCGACTGCTGCCGTTCCCTCTGTCGTTGCCAACGTGCCGCTTGTGTTTGAGCACGTAGAGTTACGATTTATTCGGATTTATGGTTACCATGTAGTGTCAGTACACTCACGATTGATACCCAATTAAGAATCACTTGGACACAATAGACGCACAGTTAAGAGCTGACTGCTAATGTAGAGGTCGCGAGTTCACGTTCTGTCAATAAACTGTAATGTACATGATACACAACACATACATACATAAACTCACGCCTTCTTCCCATGGTGGTAGGCAGAAACTACAGAAGGCCACCTGCTACGATCTTTACATAAACTCAACTCAAACTCAAAGCATTTATTTTAATTAAACCAATTACAGGCACTTTTGAATTGTCAGAGTCGGTCTATTAGAAAGTTGAAGCTATTTGCCCATTCCAAAACGTAGATCTCTATGAAGAAGAACAGGCAAGAAACTCGCAAGGACACTCTTTCAAATCAAGATATTACAAAATCCTGGAAACATTATTCTTTCGCTTCTTTATGTGAGAACAATGTAAAAAAAAAAACAAAATTTAAGATTAAAAGATTACAAATAAGCCCTGACAGTTAAGAGATGACCAGTCTCAACTGACGGCGCCCGTTCACGAAAATGACGCGTGGATCAGCACCATCCAGCTCAACCACTTTGTAGGGAACCGAATGGTCCAACACACGCGCCACCATCAGCGAGACATTTAAGTGAGCATGACATACTCTTAAATGGCAAGCTTTTTTAAGTCAACATACTCGTACATCATAACATAATAAATGGCTCCTCCTCCATACTCCTTTTGCTTTGGTTACGGTACATGATATCCCGACTATATTCCCGTAAGTATCATGTGAAAGAGGAGAGAAGCGAAAAAAAGAAGAGGGAGGGAGGGGGAGGGGTTAAGAGTGTGTGTTTGTGTGTGAAGGCTAAGCTACGCTTGCCGCGGACGGCTCGTGGATGCCATCCATTGGGTAAATATCGAGAGCTCTCTGTGGCTCGGAAAGCTTCCCGATAAAAAATAAAATAAATAAATAATTCATTTATTTTGGACCAAACCGGACAAGTGCTGTTGAAGCTCTGAGTGGAATACCTCTTATAAACCTGCCAAACTGCGTGACAGTTTGTCGGCAGGATTAGCGCTCGTCTTAAAATATTTGGTTTAAAAAAAAAATATCTAAGAAGGTAGATACAGGTAGTTTTTAACTGGTTCAGTGACGGCACCACCCTCCAGGAGAGTAATAGAGCCACCAGCACTGTAACACAGAATCCGACCGCCGTCCTTCCGTCCTCGCCGCCGAGACTCGCCACGACGTCCCCGTCCATCCCCGCGCCGACACTTGCACGAGCCAGCCCCCGCCGCTGAGCCTGTAGCTTTAAATTCGTCCCCTAATGATAATATTAATCTGATCCAGCCCGTCCCTTGCTGTCCTCCCCCAGCGACGCCCTAAGCCGAGGTCCGTACCCCACAGCCCTTAGCGTGTAATCGCTTTATTTATAAGTTTATGCCCCAGCTGGAGGTCTTAATTTATTGAGGCACCCCACAGGAAAGTCCGGTTAAGCAGATGACAACCTCATAAGTTGACCTGCGAGATGCAATTTTAAAAAAAAAGCTTCGGAAAGCACGTTAAGCCGTTGGTCCCGGCTGTCATTCGGAGATCTTTGACAGTCGTTACGGGTAGTCAGAATTCCAAAAGTCTGACCATCGGTCTTACCAAGGGGTATTGTGTTACCCAGTCACTGGTGAAGGTCAGATAGGCAGTCGCTCCATGTAAAATACTGGTATTCAGCTGCATCCAGTTAGACTGGAAGCCGACCCCAACAAAGTTGGGGAAAGGTTACGCGGATGATGATGAGAGGAAAGTTTCATTTTCATTTATACAGGGTCAAATTAAATTAGCTAGCGAAACTCCGCAAGCGTGATGGGTGTCGATATCTCTAAAAACGATAAAACAAAACAAAAAATGATTGAAAATGATGACATTGTTTTTTTGGGGTCAACGACTGTTGTCACTTGAAATATCAGTTTCAAAATCAGATTTTTGTCTGTGTAAACTTCACAGACACGATTAAACAAAAAAACAACTGATATTCTCAAATACTTCAAGTAATTACACTAACAGTGGTCATTGACCCGAGAAAGAAACAACAAAACTTTTTTTGCTTTGTTTTATCGTGTTCAGATATCGATACCCAGCACGTCTGCGGAGTTTCGCTAGCTAATTCAATTTGACCCTGTAGATACAGGTTGAGTTTTAGACAGTGAATAGAATATGCATTTTTTTTCTTGTCGAAAATAATGGCGCCGTTTTTACTGGTCATGAAATCCATTAGTTAGCTTTCTTGAGTTATTAGTCAGTTTATCAACAAATATAGTGTCTGTAGTGCATCGGGGATATTTTCGCTGTTTCGCTTTCAAGCCATCATTCGCAAAAGGACGGTATCCCTGATCTGCAGAATGCGTGGCAGCCGCAACGAAATCTTGAAGACAGTAGCAGGTAGAATCTCATCGCCGCTTTGGAGGTCCTTTGTTAAATCTGTTATCTAACTTTTAAAACTTATTTTCCATGTTAGTGATGTGTCGTACGTAATGTAAGGATCATGATATCCGATAAAATTTTTTAATATACGAATTTTAAAAGCGTTTTATTTCCTTTACCAGAGGAAGTAGGCAGTGTTAAAATCCTTTCTTTCAAAAAAGATTAGTAAAATACAAATATTATTGAAATTCTGTCTGACTGCGGTTACGCCAGCGTATATTTTTTTTATTTTTCAAAACTTGTATCTATCTATACCAGTATTTTGTGTTAAGTTAAGAATCCACATTTCCGACACTTAAAAATCATTTCAATCATTGTTTAATCTTGAAAACATACCAAAAACAGAGACTCGTTCATTTTATTTGTCACTAGCTGTTGCCCGCGATATCGCCCGCTTGGTTTTTCTAAATTAAAAGAAAGTTACTCCTTACAACATTATCTATCTGCCAGTGATGGTCCAGCCGTTTCGGAGATTAGCCGGAACAGACGGACAGACAGATTTTTGTTTAAAGTACCGTATATACTTTAATATGCATTTAGTAAAAAGCTGTTTATTGACATTAAAAACAGACACTTCAATTTTATTTATTTATAAAGCACCTAAACATCTTACCAATACCATAAAAAAAATCATCAAAATCTACTTCCAAAAACTTTAACCGCTAAACAATTTAACATCACCCTGTAATAAACACGTGTAACTTCGACAAAGGACAAGGTAAGTTGCCAAAAGATTTAACGACGTTAACCATTTAAATAAACTCTATTATTAATAATTATTCACGCAAATTAATGATAATGTATTTATTTATTCGCGCTGATATTTTATTATTTGCATACTAGACTTGCACGTGGCGTTGCTCGCAATATTCGAGGTTAATCGTATGGATATTTGGAGGATTTTTTTTAGATAACCTTGATTAATACAATTTTTTTTTTTTTGGCTGCTGGTTCACGCTCCAGAATGAGCCTTTTTCCGACTGCCAGCAGTGCTATTCTGTAAAAATCTCACCGTGAACTATGGCGTGGAGTGAGCTGTCAGTGTCGTCCCACTGATGCTAGGGATTTACCAAGCGACTGACTGATGCTAGGGATTGACCATTCATAATCGAGATTTTTACAATATTTTTTTATGCTAATTCTGTTGATCATTTTATATCATTTCAAAGCTAGTATAAATTTAAGTGTATAAACATTACTAATAAATTAGAAGGTTTGTAGATAAAATAGCAAAAAAGAAATTCAGTCAGACACTCAATTTAGTTTTTTTTTTTTTAATGTTTTCCTAGACTAGTCTTTAAACATTACTATGTTCAGACACTTAAAAACTAGCTTTGAAATAATATAAAATAATCAACAGAAAATATTACTAAAATCTCGATTATGATTGTAAATGTAATACTTGGTCCATCCCTAGCATCAGGTGGGATGACAGTTCACTCCACGCTCACTTCTCATAAGTTTTCAGTTTTTCACGGAGGGTTACAGAATCGACATGCTGATTTTATTTCTAGCTATACGGAAAAATAATGTTAAAGCTTTTGAGCTGTAATGTTCTTTAGTAAATCTACGATATCATAACATTAAACTAGTGTTATTATTCTCTTTTCTTTATTCCAATTTATTTGGGGTTGGCGCACGATGTATTTTTTTTACATAGTTCTAAATCAAAATATTTTATTTCACATAATGGACACATGACATGGACACTTATGAAACGTCAGAAGCTAGGTGCACGGTTCCAATTGGTCGTTTCATAATAGAGCAAAAAACTCCACGGTTGCTCTTTTACAAGTAATTGGGGTTTTACAATATTTTCAAATTACAGTGTTAATAGGTATGGGAGGACAGTGTAGACCCGTCAACAAGTACCAAGTACTTAACAAAATAGAAAATGGTCTGCAAATCTACAGTCTACTAAGCCTACAACGTTCTTACATTCACAAAATATAAAAGGATATTTATGAAATATTACAAAAATAATAAAAGGTTGACCTATTTAAACTAAATGACATGATTGCCATTATAACTGTCCTGTCCTGTCCACAAAAGTCACTAATAAATAGCTGAAATTAAAATTGTAGGTATAAATGTCAAATAATGAAAAGATTATGTCAAGGAAGTAGGTATGTAAAAAATAAAAAAGATTAACATCGTAATGTGTAAGCAGTTAATACACATTTACATAGTTATGCCGTTAATGAGGTACCAGGGAATTCATCTCCGCCGGGAATCGCAGGCCGATTCCCGGCCACCGTAGGCGCGGGCTTGCGGACGGTGAGCGATGTGTAGCTCGCCGTCCGATAAGGACCAGGCCTGGGTCGACGGCGCGTTGTGTTCCACGCGCGCCTCAAAGAGATGTCAGCACCAATTGACGGGGTCCGAAAGGGCCAATGCCTGCCAGGGTTACGAGCCTGTCCGAAAGGGATATCGTGGCCCTGGCACACAGGCATCTGAAGGAACATGGGTGTGTTTTAGTCAGTAAAAGTCTGGCACGCCCTCCCGCTCCACCCAGAGCGGGAGAAGTTATTTGATAATTTCCCACCCAAAAACAAAAAAGAAAAAAAAAAGGGCAGTCATCTCGGTAGTCACTCCCTTTCTATCCTAACCATCTTTCATACAGTCCATCCATCTCCTTTCCTCCATCTTCTTTGGTCTTCCCCTACTCTTATAGCCATCCACAGTCATACTTAGAATTATCTGAACAGCTAATAAGCTCACCCTTTGACCGGCAGTGATATAGTTATAATTTGAAATTTTATCTCCAAAGAAAAACAAATTGTAAGCTATGTGTTTTTAAAAAAAAATGCTCAAAAATGCTGTTGGTCCCGGCTATCATTTGTAGACGACTGGCAGTCGTTACGGGTAGTCAGAAGCCCAAAAGTTTGACAACCAGTCTTACCAAGGGGAATCGTATGACCTAGTAACTGGGTTGGAGAAATCAGTTAGGCAGTCGCTCCATGTAAAATTCGTGTTGAGTTTAGGAACATTTTTCTTCAATATAATAACATAAATTTAGTTATTAAAAATATTTTATGTAAGCAGACATGTTCAATTCAAACAGGTCGCAAAAAGAACTATCAAAATGTTAAAAATAGTCTCAGAACATAATTTTGAAAAAACCTATATTTTTTTTAAACACTCGGAATTTTTTTGTTTTCCTATTATTTAACAAACCATATCATATCATCAACCTATCCATGTGATAAAATCAAAATTTTATTTTATGATTATACAATATCTTCATTAAGTAAATGAACGGCGAAATAAGCTATATTTTCGAGAGCGCAAAAGTGATGAAACTATTAACAGGTGCTGAGACTGACACGACACAGAATTAGATAAAAAATTGACGAAAAACGTTTTTTTTGTGATAGCACAAAAAAACGTTTTTCGTCAATTTTTTGCTTCAATATATAGCATCAATATATAGCGTCAATTTCTCCTCTTTCTCTTCCTTAAGTAATGGTAACAAAATATTAATATTTGTAATAGTTAAATGAATAATAGTGTAAGAAATATTTTTATTATAATAAATATTTGCACACCAGAGAGCCGAGCGCTAATTTTGAACGTTAATACCAAAACTAAACCACAACCAAAAACGTTACGTTAGACACATTTCGTATCGCGCTAATCATTTCAACGGAAACGATTTAGCTTTACTTTGGAAGTTACGTTGGAGGAACGCTCGATCGAACTTTCAGTATTGGGTAACGTCAAAAAATAGCGCGATACCGTTTCTTACATCAGCTAAACCAAAACCAAAAATGTTCCGTTCGAACAGTAATTACGTTGAGAAATAGCGCGATCGGCCTCCTGTTTGGGTAGGATATGGTTTATAGAAGTTTTGTTGTATGTATCATCCTATTATTGATCAACAAAACTTAGATACATGCATACAACAAAACTTCAGCAAATAAATGATTTGATTTGATCGTAATTTGGCTTGACCACTGTTGACAACAAATCTCAGTGGATTAACTAAGGTTGAAATGGTTATTATGTAGGTTGAAATTATCAATTTTGACGGGCAAGTGACTTTCAAACTTGGTGGTAAAGCATTTACTAGGTTGACTGTATAGAGGCATGAGGAACAGCGTGTAAAGTTCACTCATCCTAGAAAAGGTAGGATCCTCCGAGCAGACGGGTGTTGTGTCTAGTGGCCTACTGCCCGACGGTTGATGTGGGGATGTTATTTATAAGTACAACATGTCCCGGAATTACACACATAAAAAACATGAAATCGAGAAAAAAAAATCAGCCGTTCCTTACGTTTTGACGATTTATTCGAACATAAATGTAGGGAACAGCAAATTTTTTATTATTTATTTTGCTCATCATTACGTTGTACGTAATGATGAGTTTACTATGAAAAAAAGCAAAATAAATAATAAAAAATTTGCTGTTCCCATCAGTACTCATCATTACGTACGTAATGATGAGTACAATGACCCCTTAAGAGGTTGTGCGTTATTTCTGGGACATGTTGTATACAGGGTCACAATTAAAGAGCTAGCGTAACTCCGCAGATGTGATGGATATCGCTATTTAAACACAAAAAATAAAAATGGTTTGATGATTTTTGCTTTTTTTTTTTTCAATATGTTTGAAAATCAAAAACTATAATCGACATTATTATATGGTGGGAAGCACTTTTTTCAACTTCTATTTTTTAAAAACTTATATTTTTTTAAAACCCTGTCATTAATGTATTTTTTCCTATTATTTAACAAACCATATCAAGTAATTTAAAAATTATAAGCTAGGCTTCAGCTATCCTTGATATAAAATCATTTTTTTTTTAATGGTTATACAATATCTTCATTAAGTAAATCAAAATACTATATTTTCGAGAGCACAAAGGTGATGAAACTATTAACGGGTACTGTGACTGACACGAATGGTTTAGCACCACGCAAACTGTACTTGTATAGTTATACAGACTTAATGTTTCAATTATTTCAAGCTTTCTCACAATTAGATAAGAAATTGACGAAAAAAGGGTTTTTTTCGTGCACGGAGCCTTAAAAATATTGTGGGTTTGTGAAAACCATTTTTCAAATCAGGGATCCGTTTGCGTAATATTAAGCTTTAAAGTGCTATTTTTTGTTAGAGTCAAGTGTCCCCCCACCTGCCAGCTAAATGGTTGTTTTTGGATATGTGAAAAAAATCATGGCAATAGTATATATAACGAAATTAAAACGAAAACTATCACAGCTAAGTAGGCTTTACAAGTTAACGAGTAAATAATACCACCTTACATTTGCAGTTGGAGAATTGACCGTGACGTATATCGATGATGAAAACATATACTTTTACGATGTTTGGAAATATGTGAGAACCATGTACCATCTCATAATTATTTTTCATTGCTTAGTTTTTAATTCTCTTTACCTATTATGGTATAGTAATTTTATTCTAGGTGCATCGTCTTCACATATAATCATATAATTAATGTACTGAAACAAAATATTGTAAAACATTTTTTAAAAGGGTAACGGTGTAGTTTCCTACACATTCTTCTCCATACGAAACTACCTTTTGGAAGGGGCAACTAGAATCAATTCTATTGTTTTGTAAATTTTGACATTCAAAAGTGCCTCTTATGTGCCTATTTGAAATAAATAATTTGGCTTTGACGTTATGATAAAGCTGACAGATTCGTTTGAATGGGCGAACTTCAAGTAGGATTTGAAAAAATATTTTTGCATTTGATAACCCAATTCTTGAGAATGGTTTTTAACATCATGCTACGACCCTTTGGAGCCGTGCTAAAAAAAAAGTCAGAAAATTGCTACGCGAAAAGGAAGTAATAGCGCGGGCGGGCGATGCGATACGATGCGGTAGGTCGGGGGCCGAAGGAGTTATGTTTCCTTTCAAACGTTAATAATAATAAGGAATGTGTAGATCGCATATTTTTCAATGCCAATTGGAATCAATTTCAGTGTTTATGTCTCAAATGCTTATGCGAGTCTTATTACTTAAGTACTGAGTTATTTAAATGTTTTGTTTATATTCAAGCTTAACTTTATTGTCAAGACTAGCTTCTCTGTCTTCGTGGTTCTTTCTGTCTTTCTAAGTCTCAATTCTTATTTCGTTTATAACTACAGTAATAATTGATCTAGAGAAAAAATATCTTGTGTCGGGATAATAAACTATATTTTCTTCATGTGAATATTTATTTTAGACAGAAAAGCTAAACAATCTTGTTTGTTTTTTTAGGGTTCCGTAGTCAACAAGGAACCCTTATAGTTTTTTTTATAATTATCCTTAAAAAAGACATGATTTTATAAGATTTTAATTTTGCTTGTATGTGTGAACTGTTTCAGAATAATCATGCAAATTAACATAAAATAGGCAGCCTCCTCTTAATGTCACGTCATAAAACGACCAATGTATTTTTGTCTATGTGACAGTTCGATAATTTCTACCTTAGTGGAGTTGTTACTAGGAATTGTTGTCAAGAGAGCCGTGCCTCGAAAAGCACGTTAAGCCGTTCGCGGCTGTCATTTGTAGATCTTTGACAGTTGTTACGGGTCGTCAGAAGCCCGAAAGTCTGACAACCAGTCTTACCAAGGGGTAACGTGTTACCCAGTAACTGGGTTGTGTAGGTTAGATACGCAATCGCTCCATGTAAAAGACCAGGGGACCGATCGCACTAATTTTGAACGTTAATACCAAAACTAAACCACAACCAAAAACGTTACGTTAGACACATTTCGTATCGCGCTAATCATTTCAACGGAAACGATTTAGCTTTACTTTGGAAGTTACGTTTGAGGAACGATCGATCGAACTTTCAGTATTGGGTAACGTTAACGATTTTGTCGCTCAGTAAAAATAGCGCGATACCGTTTCTCACATCAGCAAAACCAAAACTAAACCAAAACCAAAAACGTTCCGTTCGAACGGTAATTACGTTGAGATATAGCGCGATACCGTTTCTCACATCAGCAAAACCAAAACTAAACCAAAAACGTTCCGTTCGAACGGTGATTACGTTGAGAAATAGCGCGATCGGCCCCCAGGTATTCAGCTGCATCAGGTTAGACTGGAAGGTGACCCCAACATAGTTGGGTAAAACCTATCGAAGATGATGCAATGTGGGAGTACTATAGGTACACATCTGCCTTACCCTTCGGGAATAACAGGCGTGATGTTATGTTTAAATAACTAAAGTAATTACGAGGTCTGTTATAATCACATCACATTAATATTATAAAGGCGAAAGTTTGTGAGTGTGTGTATGTTTGTTACTTCTTCACGCTCAAACGGCTGGACCAATTTTGATAAAATTTTGTATGGAGGTAGCTGACACCCTGGAATAAGACATAGGCTGCTTTTTATCCCGATATTCCCATGGGATCGAGACTTACGCGGGTGAAACCGCGGGGCGCAGCTAGTTACTTATAAATTTTATCATGGCCACTTCTATAGGCTGTTAAAATTCACCCTAAAGTTCTTCATTCATCATCATCTTCATTTCAGCCGAAATACGCCCACTGCTGGACATATGCCTCACCCAAAAACAGGGGATTTGCCATAATCGCCACGCTTGGCAGGCGGGTTGGCGATCGCAAGTTTGGTGTTAAAATGCATAAAGAACGCTGCTGCCCATTCTCTAGTAAGTCCCTTAGTCGCCTTTTACGACGCCTACGGGAAGAAATAGGGTAGTGCTATTCTTTCCGGCTCCACCTAAAGGTTACAACCCAGTTATTCGCCCAATTTTCGGAGTAAGATTTCATCACGTTTCGCGTAAAGAATGATCACCCAAGGACTAAAGGACGCGTTGCGCTGCCTGTCGCGCCCGCGATATTGCGCCAATCTGCACGATTCTATACAGTTTATCCGAGGTTAAAGCGCAGATTTGTCTATACGTAGGCAGAGCAATAAATTGCTTTATTTTCTGGGCATAACTTGAGTTGATCCAATAAATCTTTTATGCTTAAAAAAAATGTGGCCAGGTGTTGTCGTTAGTGACTGAATGTCGGACCACGCACAAAGAAGGGTTCTGCAGTTGGGATGAATTAATCCCAAGAACAAACGTAACATTGTAGTTGAAAAACATGTTCTCCCATACATCGATATACGTCACGGTCAATTCTCCAACTGCAAACGTAAGATTCGTAAAAGGCGTAAGTCGTAAAAGGCGACTAGGGACTTACTAGAGAATGGGCAGCAGCGTTCTCTATGCATTTTAACACCATACTGATGTTGATGATGAAACGTAAGTTAGTTTAACTTGTAAAGCCTACTTAGCTGTGATAGTTTTCCTTTTAATTTCGTTATAAACACGTCCTGATTTTTTTCACATATCCAAAAACAACCATTTAGATGGCGGGAACACTTGACTATCAAAAATAGCACATTAAGCTTAATATTACGCTAACGGATCTCTGAATCAAAAAAATGTTTTCACAGACCTGGGGGCCGATCGCGCTATTTCTCAACGTAATTACCGTTCGAACGGAACGTTTTTGGTTTTAGTTTAGTTTTGGTTTAGCTGGTGTAACAAACGGTATCGCGCTTTTTTTTGTGAGAATATTGTTCGATCGATCGTTCCTCCAACGTAACTTCCAAAGTAAAGCTAAATCGTTTCCGTTGAAATGATTAGCGCGATACGAAATGTGTCTAACGTAACGTTTTGGTTGTGGTTTAGTTTTGGTATTAACGTTCAAAATTAGCGCGATCGGCCCCCTGAACGGCCTATCCAACGATAACCACACCATGGGATAGACGAGAAAAAATATAATATCAGACTTTACGTGCAAGGAAGGTACCCTAAAAAAAAATTTTTTTTTGTACCACTATCGGCGTGATTAATGATGTACACCCAAATTACAGCTTTCTAGTACTAAGACCCGCTACAAAAAAGTAATGTTTTGAGTATTGAGTGACCTTCTGTAATACCAAAGACTTGTAATACGGGCCTAAGAGTCTCTGAGCTAAGCTGGGGACAGACAGACAGACGGACATGGCGAAACTATAAGGGTTCCTTGTTGACTACGGAACCCAAAAAAAGTAGTGTTATTTAATTTCGTTGTTTTGACTTTATATTCAGAATATTTATTTTATGAATAATGTATGTATATTGAAGCGGTTTTAGAACAAACCATTGTAAGTTTTGTTTTTAAACTCTGTGTATGAAAGAAAATAATTTATTTGATATCATTATGTAAATATGTTTTTAGAGTTTCGTTCTATAGATCTCTCATAATTATTAAAGGTTCGTACAGACTGGTGCGATATCGCGCGAGTCTGTACGAGTCTTAGTGATCATGTTACTGTACTACTATTTCAGTTTTTCTTCATTCTTTCTGGTTCCGTACCCAAAAGGTAAAACGGGAACCTTATTACTAAGGCTCCGCCGTCTGTCTGTCTGTCTGTCCATCTGTCACCAGGCTGTATCTCATGAACCGTGATAGTTAGACAGTTGAAATTTTCACAGATGATGTATTTCTGTTGCCGCTATAGCAACAAATACTAAAAACCAGAATAACATAAATATTATATTATATTTAAGGGGGCTCCCTTACAACAAACGTGATATTTTTGCCGTTTTTATAGATAATGGCACGGAACCCTTCGTGCGCGAGTCAGAATCACACTTGGCCGGGTTTGACAGCGGTGCACCTAAATATAGTACACCCACATTTCCCGAGTTATGTTGAAGTCCCATGGGGGCGAGCCTATTGCCATCAACCGAGAGAGAGAGAGAGAGTTTTCCTGATGGAAAAACTATTAATTATAATAAAATAATTATTAAATCTGTACAGCATTTTAACGAGTAGGGCAGGATCTTATTACCGCACTGAGTAAATAATTCTAAAAATAATATTTCGCCAAAAAATAAAACTCAATGTTACAACAGCCTGTATCTAACACGTGTAGCCGTTGAACCTGGTTATTTAAATCTAGAATATGTTAAATATTAATCTAACCTCAATTTCAAGCTAATAAGTCAATCCACTATTTAAGTATTTACTGTGTTCTTTTATAGGCAGCGAAATCGAATTGCATAATTTCGGCCTAGCCTTTTCCCAAAATTTTTGGGTTCGGCTTCCAGTCTAACCGAATGCAGCTGAAAGTCAGTATATTTTTTTTAAATAATATGTATTTATTTATTACTACTCTGTTATGTAATTTGCATATTTTAAAGAGTTTACAATACCTCGAATTGCTTAGCATGATCGTCCACTATATCGAAAATACTGCAGCATTAATTTTTAAATAAATATGGTAAAATTTAGGATGTTTGACTGAACAGACAGCTGTGCTGCTGGGGAGTTTGTTGCGCCACTTCTTCCCAGCTAAAGCACTAGGAAGTGATGAAGGGTGGGCGTTTTTGGGGGACTGTCTTATGTAATTTTGACGATCGAAAAGTGCAGATTCTCACCCTAGTTTGAATAAATGACTTGATTTTGACGATAATACGATTCTAACTAAACAATAAACCTAGACATAAAAAATAGAGCCAGAACCAACGGCTTAAGACGCTGACAACAGCTAAACCGCGGTCACTGTCAGACTGCATAAAAAAGAAAGAGAAGCGCGATGACACAACGCTTGTAATTTATTGCAAAGTATGAAGCAATTATCTATTTACTCAAAAATGAGTTGAGTAATCGAAAATATAATAAAAAAAACCGGTCAAGAGCGAGTCGGACTCGCGCACCGAGGGTTCCGTACGTATATATGTGTTGATTTCTGAAAAACTGTGCTATTTAGAAACTTCGTTTTATTTTTCCTGTAATCTAAGTTACATAAACTTCTATCACATAGAAAAAATCTATTTAAAAAAAACGGAAAACGGAACGGTATTTTTTTTTTTTTTTTCATCAAAAGTCGAAAACTATAATGCCTAAAAAAATGTTTGAAAATGTGCAAACAGCGCTCTTTCATATGAAACCCCACATGCCCTAGTAGACTCCATTCGAATTTTTAAGACCCCCTTTCAGGCCCTGTTGCAAAAAAGATATTTTTTTTAATTTCTTTCTTGTTTGCAAAATAGTTGGGTAAACGTCATCTAAAACTATTCCAAACTTCAAGTTGATATAGTAGTTCTTGAGATATCTAGCTGTGACAGACAGACAGTCTCCCGATAAGGGTTCTTTTTTACCATTTTGGTACGGAACCTTAACAACCAAGTTCTGCATACAAGTTAGACGTTCTTGTTATTAATTAAATACCAACCGTATTTAATACAGATGTTTTGGATTTGAAACTCAAAGTAAAGACTTAGTTTACCGTTAATTTGTATCGAGATTTTTATTTCTAAACGTGTTTTGGTAACAACCAAGTTCTTAGAAATATGTTCAAGAATAACATATTATATTTTTTCCGCTACCACAAACTAGGTATATAGATTTGGCAATTTTGTTGGTTAAGTCAAGCCTACTTTTATCATTTGCTTCTTGTCAGCGCCTTAACGTGCATTCGGAGGCACGGGGGGTTTTGATATGTAACGGATGCTCACATCCACGAACTGACCGCGGCCAGCGTCGCTTAGGCTTCGATCGACCCATGCGGCTTATCATTTAGCCACGAGCCCCTGAATTCGTTTTAAAACCAATGTAAAATTAATTTGCAGA
The DNA here is from genome assembly GCA_963921375.1 of Tiliacea citrago. Classification (NCBI taxonomy): domain Eukaryota; kingdom Metazoa; phylum Arthropoda; class Insecta; order Lepidoptera; family Noctuidae; genus Tiliacea; species Tiliacea citrago. The sequence goes on along the minus strand of OY992807.1, from coordinate 12,609,612 downwards.
CGCACCATTTTGAGAACCCGTTATTCTGTGACGGAAACATTAACTTAACTTATAAATATAACTGCAAAATGCTATCGAATATTTAATAAATGGAAGGATGCTTCCTACTATTATGGACGTCAAATAGTGGTTAACATTAGTGGCATTAACAAAAAACATAGCGGTATTTTTAGACGTACCTATTACTATTATTTCATGAATAATTAAAAAGCGGCCAAGTGCGAGTCGGAGTCGCGCACGAAGAGTTCCGTACCATTATCTACAATAATGGCAAAAAAATCACGTTTGTTGTATATAAAATAAAAATAAAATAAAAAAAATTATTCAAGTATAAAGTAAAGTAAAATTAAGATTAATTACAATCGGGGAAAATTTAATTCTAACTGTAGACCTGCCTGAACTAGGTTTATGAAAAACCTGTGTTTCAGGCCAAAGGCTAGGCCAGGCTAGATATCGATTCCACTCACATTGCGGAGATCCGCTAGCTAATTTAATTTGACCCTGTATAATCAGCCTACAATTTGCCCACTGCTGGGACACAGGCCTCTCTGTGTGAGTGTCTGCGGGAGCCTTACCTACAATTCAACTTTGTATGCACAAAAAAACGAGCGAGCCTTACAGTAGTCGCTTATGATGTGAAACATCTGACATCTTACCGTGGTAATAAGCGAATGAGCAGCGACAAAACTAATCTCAAAATTTTAAAAAATGTTAAATACTGAAATATTTGCATTACTATACTTGTCAGAAAATAGTAGGCCCGTTTTGACATTTAACTTGAATTGATTTATCGAAACTTAGTACCGAGTCGTATGGTTACTTCAATAGTTACGTCGCGATAGTCAATCACTCACCGAGATGAGGCCAGTGTCCCAGCAGTGGGGCCATTGTAGGCTGGTTATGTATGTATGTACGTATTTCCCCAGAGGAGCTTTTCCTACACAAAATTTCATTATACAAATAAATCACACACTGACTTATTTTTTTTTTTTAGGAAAACGTATTATTTTACTTTTACGACGTTTGTAAATATGTGAGCACCATGTATCTATCACATAATTAAATGATCTGTCATTGCTTCATTTTTAATTCTTTTTCACTATTGTGGTATAAGATAATAATTTTATTCTAAGTGTTCACATATAAATATAATTAATGTAAACTAGTACTTAAACAAAATATTGTAAAACATTTTTAAAAAGAATAACGGTGGAGTTTCTTGCCCATTCTTCTCCATACGAAACTACCTTTTGGAAGGGGCAACTAGAATCGATTCTATTTTTTTGTAAATTTTGACGTTCAAAAGTGCCTTATAAGTGCTTACGAGTATTTGAAAGAAATAATTTGACTTTGACTTTGACGAATAAAAACAAAACTAGCGGTATTATTAAAATGGTAAATAATAAAAGATTGAATGTCATTGGGAGGTCACAAGTTTAAACCCCACCCAACAGGTGAACGTTGCATCAAAACCCAAAGATGGTTTTGCCTCCAAAAATTTAGTTGAAAATTGGTTTTGAGTGCTACTGACGAGTGCTATTATAGTGTTATTTTAGTGATTTTGCATTTTTTGATACGATATTTTTAAGATCCGCATCGAACTTTTTTTGGAACGAGAAACAAGTGTAACATTTGCCTATTAACACTGCTTTTTTTTTTCATTTAGTTATTCTTAAACGTTGTTAATCTATTTAATTGTGCCTGTTATTAAATCCATAATCTATAGCGAGTAGAACTTCGTTCCAACCGGGTGTTCGACACCTCTCGACTTATTTTTTTTACTTTTTATATTATACAAATTTCATGCTAATGAAAACGTAAATTCACAAAAGGTAAAAATAAATCTAGACATAAAAACAATGCCAGTTGTTCATCTAGTCTTAAGGCAAGCGATTACGTCTGATGAATTCTAAATTCGAAAAATCTCTTGTTTCAATGCAACATGTGCGCTTTAAAATATTTCGGTTCAATCAAACCATAGATTTAGTTTGATCCATAGAAAATTTCTCTCATTTGTTTCATGGTGTGAGATTTCAGACGTCTTTTAGTGTGCTTTCATTTATTTCTTAGTTGATCGGTTGTCGGACACTGAACGAGATATCAGAAGTTTTATTGTTATTACGCCTTAGTCTCTCTAAAGTGTTAATGAAACTAAAAACTTGAAAAAGTGGTGTATTATTTATTTATTATCAGTGATTTATTGTTGTGTAAAGGAATATATGCATGTGAATACAGTGATTGTTTGGTTCCTGCATTTGGTTGCTGCTTAACGCAATAATTAGAACGACACTTTTCAAAACATAGTTAATTTTTTTGTAGAAGTTTTAGTGTTCATCTCAGCTATCTTATTGATTAAAAAAAGTTAAGGACGAAAGTGATGTTTATAAAAACAGTCTCCGTTGTCGTGAAAAATATTTAAAAATGGATCTGCGATCAAACGCATACCCGCCCAGTATATTCCAAAATGGCGGCCGACAGTCGTACGTAAGTTTTTTATTTATTTATTACTAGATGTAGCCTGCGGTTTCACACGCGTTTGAATGAATTCGGATTGTTTATAAATTACTTCGCTTTCGCTTAACGTTCTTTCTGAGTTTTTTTTTCTTTTTGTTCGGCTCCTAAGGATCGTAGTAGCGTGATGCTAAATGCAAAAATATTTTTTTCAAATCCCACTGTTAGTTCCAGAGATTCGCGCGTTCAAACATACAATCAAACTCGTCAGCTTTATTATATTAGATATTATATAGATTATTGTTTAACAGTCAACACGTCGTGACTACATCGGGTGACTACGTCAAAATACAAAACACCCTATATAGGCTTATAATCTATACGTTAATATACATATACCTATACATAATAATTATGTAGTATAAATTAAGGTGAATCCGCAGCTAAAGCCCGCGAAATTCAAATTTTGTTACGTGTTTTGCTATTTGCAGGCCAGTGTCAGGTTGTACGAGGGCGGCACTGAAAATTTCGGGAATCAAGGAAGTGACACAACATTACTATTTAAAAATGTATTTATTGCTTTTCGAAGTATTCTCCGCGAAATTTGACACATTTTTCCATACGATGGAACCAATCATTGAAGCAACCATTCCATTCGGAAGTTGGGGTCTCCAAAATGGCCGTTTTGTAGGCGTCCACAGCTTCTTCAGGTGATGAAAATCTCTGTCTACGCAATTTATTCTTTATTTTAGGGAAAGTATAGAAATCATTAGGGCTTAGGTCGGGGCTGTATGGCGGATGGTCTAATAATTCTATGTTTTCTTGCTCTAAAAACTCTTTTGTTCTGTGCGCGGTGTGAGAACTCGCATTGTCGTGATGGAGGATGATGCGGCGGTTGCAGTTCTCTTTACGGAGTTCAGAAACGACCTGTGGCAAACAAATGCTAGCATACCATTCTGCATTAACCGTTCTTTGTCCCTCAAGAGGAATAGTCGTAACATGGCCGGTTTTGGAGACAAACGTGGCCACCATTTTTTTTGCAACACTCCGTGAACGAACAATTTTTGTTGGCTTTAACTCATTTTCGAACACCCAAACTCGTGACTGATTTTTTGTTTCGGGTTCGTACGCGTATATCCAGGATTCGTCACCTGATACAATGTTGTATACAGCATTTGAGGATCCTGCGTGGAATCTTTCGAGAGTTCTGACGCACCAAGTAACGCGAGCCGCTTTTTGCTCTTCACAGAGCGAATGCGGTATCCATCGGGAAAACAACTTTTTTACACCTAATTGTTCATGCAAGATTATTTGTATTTGACTCATGCCAATGTCTAAAGTTGCCTGAATTTCGCGGTATGTCACATGTCGATCTTCCTCAATCAGCTTACGCACAGCATCAACGTTTTCTTGGGTGACTGCAGTTTTTGGACGACCTTGACGGGGATCATCACTGAGCTTGACACGTCCACGTTGAAATTCAGCAAACCAGCGATAAATTGTGGATTTGGATGGGGCTTCATCACCAAATGCAGAAATCATCCGGTCAACACACTGTTTTTGTGTTAAACCAGTTCGAAAGTCATAATAAATCATCGCTCTTGAATTTTCTCGAGTCAATTCCATTTTCTCAACGACTAAACAAGTTTGACAAAACCTTGTGACAAGACCGAGAATCTTTTTAAAAAAAAAAAAATGGTATTCGATTTTTAAAACCAAGGAGTTTTCAATGAAAAAGATTTTAATATGACAGGAACAGTGGAAATATTCCATTCCCGATACTTTTAGTGCAGCCCTCGTATCTTAATCAAAATATAATTCGCGACTATATCAGATATGTATTTATCTTAATTAAAGGCGCTTTTCGTGTCTGTGTGACCGCGTTGTTCTTCTAAACTACGCACGATTTTGACGCTGTTATTACCATCGTTTCGAGAATTTATTCCGGAAGGTTTAAGGCTCGTACAGACTAGTGCGATATCGCGGGCGCGATGCGACATTAGTAGCACAATTTCTTTGTCGGTGCCTATCACACCCCCTATATCGCTCGTGTCTGTAAGAAAAGAAAGAAAAATAAAATGGAATGGGGTCGGCTTCCAGTCTAACTGGATGCAGCTGAATACCAGTATTTTACATGGACCGACTGCCTATCTGACCTCCACAACCCAGTAACTGATTAATACGATACCCCTTGGTAAGACTGGTTGTCAGACTTTCGCGCTTCTGAGGACCCGTAACGACTGTCAAAGATCCACGAATGACAGCCGGGACCAACGGTTTAACGTGTTTTCGTTAGCAGTCTCGGTATGTGAAGATGGTCACCCATCCACAGACCAACCCCGGCAAGCGTAGCTTAAGCTGATGGATCGACCCGTGCGGCTATTATTACTTAGCTACGAACTCCTCCGAATGTATAAATATATTAATATTAAACTTCATATAATTAAGTAATCTCGATGTTTTGTCTAGTCATAAAAAAACGTGAAGGGGCGGGTCGCCAGTGATAGTAATATAACCCATTTATACCCTAACACCAAGAGCAGAGCGCAGTAAGAGCAGTGCAATGGTGGCCCAGTCGGAACGTCCCCTACTTATGAATTGTAGGTCGTGAGTTCGAACCCAGGCAGGCGATTCTGTGTAAATATTTTCATCACCACTGCTCTCAAAACGGTGAAAGAAAACATCGTCAAGAAACCATGATGTTCTAGAACCGAAAAGTTCGAAGTCATGTGACATCTATCCTGGGGGCCAAGTCTGCTAAAGTGCTAACGCAGTTGTGTCCGAATGGCCGATCATTGGCACCGTAATTGTAGAATTTGACAGTTTTGCTAATCTCCTAATTGAAAGGCGTCTTTATGATTTTCCGATGACGTGCCACTGATACTCCATTGGAAAAATTGTCTGTATTTGGTAATCTCGTACTGACAAGCTCATATTATTTTGACTTCCCTATGGACCACTGTCACGCCATTATGAATTTAGGAGGTTACAAACTATTGGCACAATGGTCATGGCGTTGCCTTGGTATGGTCGTCATAATGACCAATCATTGAAAATTAGCAGACTTGGCCCCCTGGGCCCGCGTGGTAGATAACAGCCCAGTCCGTCTCTTAAGAGAGGAGGCCTGTGTCCCAGCAGTGGGAACATTATACTCTGATTATGATTATGGTGACCTTAACACCTCAACTAGATCAGAATGAAAAGGGCGAGTCCTTTTTCTTCAAATTGTAACTTACTTGGAAATTGATCCTATCAAAATCCAATTCAAGTTTCGCCCTTTTATTCTTGGGGAAATCCTCGTGGATTCGCTCCGTCTGGGAGAGGAAGCGTGTTATGTCGGACACATTTTTTTTTGTTCCGGCGTGGAAAAATCCTCATGGATGCCCTCTGACTATCCCGAGGGGTCTGTCAGACACTTACTGACTAAAAACCACCCCGGTGTTTCCTTCCCACACTTGCACCAGGGATCATGGGATCTTGGGCGACTTCCACGGTCCCCGGCTGGTGCCATAAACTATTTATACCTTAACACTTCTCTGAGATGAATCTTCTTTCAGATGAAAATGAAAAAGGTGAATCTTTTTTTTAGGGTTCCGTACCCAAAGGGTAAAATGGGAACCCTATTACTAAGGCTCCGCTGTCCGTCCGTCTATCTGTCACCAGGCTGTATCTCATGAACCGTGATAGTTAGACAGTTGAAATTTTCACAGATGATGTGTTTCTGTTGAACAAATACTAAAAAACAGAATAAAATAAATATTTAAGGGGCTCCCATACAACAAACGTGATTTTTTTGCTCGTTTTTGCTCGATATTGATAACGGCAACAGGTAGACGCTTGAACTGATCATAGAATATTCAGTTATATATTCACATTAAAAATAAATAATTATATTTAAATAAAACAAATATTTAAGGGGGACTCCCATACAACAAACGTCATTTTTTTGCCGTTTTTATAGATAATGGTACGGAATCCTTCGTGCGCGAGTCCGACTCGCACTTGGCCGGTTTTTTATAGATAATGGTACGGAACCCTACGTGCGTGAGTCCGACTCGCACTTGGCCGGTTTTTTCTTCAAATTACTTGGGAATTACGCGAACAAATCGGAGTCCAATTCAGGTTTCGCCCTTTTTGTTTTCGTGGGGAAATGCTCGTAGATTCCCTCCATCTGGGGAGTGGAAGCAGGTTATGTCGGACACTCGCCAACTTACACCCCACCGTATTTTTACTGCAGCTATGAGTCGAGACTTCGGAGATTTTTTACTTTGACTTATGTGCGAGTATAGGTAATACTCGCCCATAAGTCAAAAGTAAAAAATCAAATCAAAAGTCATCTTATTGAAATCAGGGTGAGAATCAGCACTTTTCTAACGTCAAAATTACATAAGACAGTCCCCCAGAAACGTCCGTCCTTCACCACTTCCTAGTGCTTTAGCTGGGAAGAAGTGGCGCAACAAACTCCCCAACAGCACAGCAATATCAAATCAGTTTTAGGGTTCCGTACCCAAAGGGTAAAACGGGAACCCTATTACTAAGGCTCCGACGTCTGTCTGTCTGTCCGTCTGTCACCAGGCTGTATCGCATGAACCGTGATAGTTAGACAGTTGAAATTTTCACAGATGATGTATTTCTGTTGCCGCTATAACAACAAATACTAAAAAACAGAATAAAATAAATATTTAAGGCTCCCATACAACAAACGTGATTTTTTTGCAATTTTTATAGATAATGGTACGGAACCCTTCGTGCGCGAGTCCGACTCGCACTTGGCCGGTTTTTTATTTATGAGGTATACCGTATACCTCAGAAATAAAAAACCGGAAAAGTGCGTGTCAGACCACGCACAATGAAAGGTTCCGTAGTTAAGATTAATTTATCCCAAGAACAAACTTATCATTGTAGTTGAAAAATAATATTTGTACGCATAATTTTGATAGATTTACCATGCTATTTTAAGATAGCTCTTATAGGTTTCTTATAGATTTCTTATAGGTTTCTTATAGATTTCTTATAGGTTTCTTATAGATTTCTTATAGGTTTTCCTGTAATCTATAAATATAGAATTATTTTCTGTATTTATTTTTTATTTTAAGGTGCAGCGCAGACGAGAGACTTTGTGTGCGAAGGAGTAATTAATGAAAGCTTGTGAGCTAATAAAATGTATTCACATTGGTGTGGGCCGCAGACTCTTTCGCACTAAAAGTCTGTCGTCTGCGCAGCACCTTAGGCTTAGTAGTGTCGGAAATAAAGGGGAAATGGTAAAGTTTCATCTATTTTCTTAAATAACTTTAATATATATATTTTTTTAATTACAATAAATAAATACTTGAGACCCTCACAGTAAGCCTTTGTGTGTAAGCCACTGTACCGTGTGACATGTCACACGGTACAGTGTGTAAAACTTTTTTTTTTTCTTATTTTTCTCCCTAGTGATCCCCATATTCAAAATTTATTTATTTACTTAACACATCCGTGTGTTGGTTATAGAAATTGATGTGTACCAAATTTAATCTTAATTTGACTATTAGATTTGAGAGAAAATTGGCTGTGACAGATGGACAGACAGACACACGAGTCATCCTTGAAAGGTTCCGTTTTTTCATTCGAACATACGGAACCCTAAAAAACTAACCTTGTGTCGTTCGATTAAAGTATTCTAGTCTATTTTAGGCACTAACTTATTATGAAAATATATGCATAAGTTACTATGCTCTCATGTCGATTAGTGCTAAAAAACTATTTTCTAATAAAACCTTACAAAAAAAGTTGTTTCTTTTTTTTCCACGGGTTTTTTTTACGTTAAATGCAGACCACAATCTTGAGGTTGTTAGCCTTTTGGTTACACGTGTCTTGGTAACCCATGGTTTTTATTGGCTCTATTTTTAATGTCTTTGGTAAATTAGAAAACGGATACAAATAACAGTTTAGTGACAAAAATCGCGAATCAGATTAATTATTGATCCAGTGCTGATTCGTGCGTGTTCAAAATGTTGAAATAATCCTGTTTAAACTAACATATTTTATGTAAGTTTTTATCATAAAAGTATTATTCGCACTTTAACGAATCTTTGAATCCAATCAGCACCCTAATTTACCTAATCACAATCTGAATGATTTTGAAGTAAGTATATTGCTAATCCATTGCTTCGTATGATCGGTGCCTATCGCAGTCCACTGCTGGACATAAGACCTCTCCCAGGCTGCGCCACAACACCCTGTCCTCCGCCTTCCGCATCCAGTCTGACTCAGCCACCTTCTTAAGGTCGTCGGTCCATCTAGCTGGGGGGCGTCCAACACTACGCTTGCCGATACGCGGTCTCCACTCCAGGACTCGTCTGCTCCATCGGCTTTCGGTCCTTCGACTAACATGGCCAGCCCACTGCCACTTCAGTTTGCTTACTCTGCAAGCTATGTTGGTAACTCCGGTTCTTTTCCGGATAATTTCATTCCTGATCTTATCCTTCCAATCATAGCCCGCTCCATAGCACGCTGGGCGACATTGAATGGACCAGCCCGACTGTCAGTGTCCACGTTTCGGCACCGTATGTCTTGACGGGCAGGACGCACTGGTTAAATACCTTCGTCTTCAGACATTGCGGGATTGGCGACTAAAAAAAATTTGTCTACTCAAGTACGTAAATAATAATAATACTCGTATAATATATATAACATAACATAACATCACGCCTGTAATCCCCGAAGGGTTAGGCAGAGGTGTACCTAATAGTACACCCACATTTCGTCAGTTATGTTTAAGTCCCATGTAATAGGGGGCGAGCCTATTGCCATCAACCGGGCAAAAATCCAGACTCCAGGCTGCTACGGAGAAATATATAAACATTTATTTCAGATAACATCCATATTTCATGACACATATTTTAAAAACAACCAATACACAACAAACAACACACAAACAAACTACACACAAAAAATAAAAGCAGTCAAGGACATAGTTACACACATTAGAACCGGGAGGAACTGTCCACTGCTCACAGTGCAGTATGCAAACGTATCCAGTGGCGCAGCAGTGGAGAGTCCCACCTGTCCACAAACACGCTTATTATACTGTTGCTACTGGACCTAACACGATTCAGCAGCGACGCACACTGCTTCCTTATAAGAGCATGAAACCCATCAGTGTGCGCTTCTGCGAACATAGTCGAAGCACTGCAGAATCGTGATAGCCCCAGCATTGCATTGCATTCATAATGCAATTAATGTTATTGCTACTGTAAGTGTGTTACGCAAATTGCCCCGCGTTTTAAGACCATTATTTCATGAATTCCGATCGTTAAGGAGTAAGGCCCTACATGACATTATAAGCTTATTCGTATTTATTTCTACTATCGCGTCTCGTGAACCCAGTCTTTCAACTTAAAATTTTAATTTAAAATCATGTTGTTTTTTCTTGAATAAAATCTGAAATTATTTACGTTATTAAAAGAAAGCTTGTTTTATTCAAAAATTATACAGGGTCAAATTAAATTAGCTAGCGAAACTCTGCAGAGGTGATGGGTATCGATATCTTAAAAATGCCTAGCACATAATAATATTTTAGGTAATTGAGCAGAAGTGGCATGAAATCCGGTTCCATTTTTTTCCACAATTAAGAAGTAATCTAGCAAGTGTCATACGCCATTGACATTTTGGAATCCAGGCTAAACGCGCAGAGCGGCAGAAGTTATTTGATAATGTCCCACCTGAAAACATAAAATAAAAGGCTAAACGGGCCGTCTTTTTTAAAGTCACTTGCCAAAATAGCGAAGTACATTTTTTTTACAGTACAGTCGGTTAAAGTTGGGTGATGTAATTATTTTGAATTCAATGTTGGGCAAAAATCTAACATTTTATTTAAAACTGAGACAGCTATGTTTTAATTTTAAACTGTAATTTACAGAAGGTTCATGGTTACATTACAGAAACAAAATCGAAGAAAAGTTAATATTTGTAGCCACAGGAATTGAAAGATCATCACAGGGTGTCAGATTTTCCGATATTTTTTTAAAATAAACCACACGGTTTTCAAACATGCTGTATATCAGCCATAATCTCAGTGTTCACATTCGTTCCTTCCAAGTCATCATAAGTCAATAATCTTTTCCACTATCCACGTCAGCTTTTCTTTGGCGAGCCTCTTTTCACATTAAAGACTAGCTTCAGTCCGTGACTTCCTCCGCGTGAAATTTCTTCTTATAAGAGTCTACAATACCTCAAATTGCTATACATGATCCTCTGTTATATCTAAAATACTGCAGCATTAATTTTGAAATAAACCTGTATTTTTTACCGACAAGAATCACCCTGTATTTTTTACCGACAAGAATCACCCTGTATTTTTAACCGACCAAAAAAAAACGGACCGGATTCTCAAGTCGACGTGTTTAACCTTTTTTTTTTCTTATGGCTTAGATCGATACTGCTTAAATAATCCTGTGATTTGATACTCCAATAAACAAGGTAATGTCAACCTTCAAAATCGTTTATACTATTTTCAATGACTTGGACTTTTATGACCTCCAATCTAACTCGTGTAACTGAGTACGGTCAACAAGAAAAACTTTATCCCAAAGAATATAATATTAATAATTTATCATGTTTTTAATTAATATTTTTTATATATTTAAATTTTTATTATTCTAATGTTTAAAATATAATTCATGTGTATTTATGAAATACAGAAGATAATAATAATTATTTATATTCCAGTTGTTAGTCATTACATATCCATCACACAACTTAAACACTAGTGTTAGTACATAAATTTTTAAAATAATTATTTTAGGGCCCCCTAGTGCACATAATTTTTAAAAAAACATTCCCAAAACAGATTGAAACTTCTTTAAATTTTCAGATCTTAGACCCCGCCCTTCCGCATCTAACTGGGTTCACACACTCTGTTTGCCAATTAGAACATTAATTTCTAGGCTTTAAAAAATACATGATTTGACCAACATATTTAATTATTCAACCATTTTCTTACAAAAAAAAAACAACTGACTTTCATACAAAACACCGCTAAAACTGAAAAATTACTTAAATTTTTGAATTCGTTAGCAAAAAACTAAAATACAGATCGAAAGACACCGACTTCCGAAGTTAATTTTCGAGTTAATTTTCACTTTGTAGTATTTCTTTTGGAAGTTGGTTGTTTTTTTTTTTTGTAAAAAAGTTTTAAATTTTTAGTTATGGTACCTACCACACATCAATTCCTATACCACGACTTGCTATGTAAACAACAGTGACAGGAAGTATTTATACCATCACCAGGATACACAAAGGGGATTAAATACGTATTATCGAAGCTAACCCAAAAACTATCCAAGCAAAGTAAGTAAAATTTATATGGGATCAACGCGCAAGCTTCCTCTACCTACCTTAGAACTTTCAAAATCAGTTCACAATTGACAAAAATATCGATGAATACAGATTTAAAAAAAAAATACAAACATAATTAACCTGCCCTTAAAATATTTTTTTATTTATTTATTATTATTGTCCCACAGTCCCACTGCTAGGCCCGTACGTCTCCCCCACAGCTTTAAACTCTTCCCTGTGGGTTGCCTTCTCCGGCCTATTCTTAGAGGCATTTAAAAATACCTACTTTACTCCATCAAAAAAATTTACAACACAAACTTGATACACAAAAATTAACATTTACTAATAGTTAAACATAAACAACAAGAAAAATTCAAATTGATACAGCTAATGTACAGGTTTTTGTATTAAATGCACGGCGTGCTTACACGTGTCGATTTAGTCGCACATTGACCTAAAGTCGCTGTTTACGACTAGTCGAGGTGTCTGGGCGTTGTGACTGTGACCTTCGCAGGCTGTTCGGACGCAAGGACTTAACGGCAATTGTTTTTAAATGACAACAAATAAACGGTTTCTTTTTTTTTTCAATCTTAATTAAAAACTACTTTTTAACGTGCTCTTTTTTTGAGCCCCGTACTACGTAGTACTTATAATACTATCTGTGCCCGTACTTAAGTTAATGTTCTACAGGATTGTACAGACGCCAGCACATCAAGCTACTACAATCTGTCAAATTTATTTAATAGATTTTCAACTTTATCGCTACAGCTTAAAGTTCAAGGTTGATTGGGAAATTTTGACATTTTCGGGTAGCTTGACCTGCTGGCGTCTGTACATCTTAAAAAGATCAAAAAAAGTCCGCGATAGCATAAATTATGTCTATTTTTTAAGGATGACCCACAGCAACCATTTTTAACTTTTAGAATTTGATAAAAAAAATATTTGATATTTCCGAAGCTATTTTGACCGGTATTTTATTAATCGTTATCAATAAAATATTTTATTTAAATTGGGCATTTAATTAAAATTAAAATATGCCTTGACATCTTTTCATTTAAATCAATACTATAAAAGATATCACAGATTCAAAATGACGTGTAACAAAAAAATAAACAACATAAAAAATATGGTTGTTTGCTACCATTGATACGATAGAAAAAACCGGCCAGGTGCGAGTCGGACTCGCGCACGAAGAGTTCCGTACCAATATTTATTTATTTATTATAGTATTACCACTTACAATATAACAAAACAATAATAATATCAATCAAAACGGCAAAAAAATCACGTTTGTTGTATGGGAGCCCCCCTTAAATATTTGTTTTATTTTAATTTAATTATTTATTTTTAAAGTGAATATATAACTAAATATTCTGTGAATATTTCAAGCGTCTACCTGTTGCCGTTATCAATATCGAGCAAAAAAATCACGTTTATTTTATGGGAGCCCCCTTAAATATTTATTTTATTCTGTTTTTTTGTATTTGTTGTTATAGCGGCAATAGATATACATAATCTGTGAAAATTTCAACTGTCTAACTATCACGGTTCATGAGATACAGCCTGGTGACAGACGGACAGACAGACAGACGGACAGACAGACGGCGGAGCCTTAGTAATAGGGTTCCCGTTTTACCCTTTGGGTACGGAACCCTAAAAACGACAGAACGAAATTGAATGAAATTTGGCACACAGATAGTTAATAACCTGGATTAACACATAGGATAAATGAATACCGGTACGTTTTCGTGGAACGATTTCCGACCGCCACGCGGGCAAAGCAGCGGGCCAAAAGCTAGGAAATTCTATTTCATACTTTCCCTAAACGTTGCGGGGATTCTATAATAAAATACCGGATTATACAGATTGACAATAACATTTATTTACACGTGTAAGCGGACACGCCCTTTATGCCTGAAGGCTTTTAAGTAGGTAATTAGATTTTGTTTACGTTGTTATTTCTGCTTAGTTATCAATGTTTTTGTTGGTTTATTGGCGTGTGCTAGCTGTCACAATAAATAATTTTATTTATTGGTTTGTGTTTCGTAATCTTAATTACTTTTCATACTATTGTATAGAATCTTAATTGTAAATATCCTTTTTAGCTTTGTATTATTATGTATAACCATAAATTGTGCATGTTGTGTTAGCCTGTAAGTGATTGTTGCACTTATAAATGTATCTTTTATTGTGGAAATTATTGTAAATGTATTGTGTAATCAATTGTTGGCTAACCTTAATAAATAAAAAATAAAAAAATCAAGTTCTTCTAACTGCTGTGCTGCTGGCAGGCCCGCACTTAGAGTCCCAGGGCAAAATTTTGCACCTAGTATAGGTTAGGTTGCTTTTACTATTCATACAGTAATAGGAGCTCCTTTGTCGACTTGTGCAAAAAAGATGAAGAATTAAGAGAAACTATGAGTTTTTGCATTTTCTTTTGACCTTAGCTAATATTCCATTGGACCTACGCGTGGTATAGGTACCATGATATAAGCGCGGGGCCTGTACCATTTGCTACACCTGCTACGCTTGTCTAACGGCAGGCTACCACGACCAGGTAGCCCTTGTCGTGGTAGCTGGGTGGGTGCAGTCCCGTACGGTATATCGAATTACCCTTGAACGATATAACTGTCTACAGAAAGCATGGTTCACCGACGAACGGTAATACGAGAAAACTATTAGTCGATACCATTATTTAGCGACAGCACGTTTCGCCGAATAACGCTACATAGAATGAATGGTTGGCCGATACCAAGATTTGCCGATGTCATGGTTCGCCGGAACACGCTTGAACTAAATAATCCTTTATCGATAGCAGTTGCATGACAATGGCATGACAATGGGATCGTGTTGGAATGACTGCATTTATAAAAATTGCAGACTTGGGCCCCAGAGCGTATATACATTCTTTGCCAGATTGAATCATTTGGGTTAGGTTAGGTTAGAACAGTGACCATTAACGGGCGAAGGCGAGCGAGCGAAGCGAGCGTGCCGCGGCAGCGGCCGCCGAGCGCCAGGTCCCCTCTATTGTTGGTAAATTCAGTTACCAAAACAAAAACTCTTCATCAATATCCAATTTAACTAAATTACTATACGTTTAAATACTACCCTTCAATAAATTACAATTTTGTATCTAATTTTATATTTTTTTTTGTTGATCTCATTATGTGTCATATTTTTTTTGCTGCAATCGATAAAGCAAACTGCTATCGATAAAGGATTATTTAGTTCAAGCGTGTTCCGGCGAACCATGACATCGGCAAATCTTGGTATCGGCCAACCATTCATTCTATGTAGCGTTATTCGGCGAAACGTGCTGTCGCTAAATAATGGTATCGACTAATAGTTTTCTCGTATTACCGTTCGTCGGTGAACCATGCTTTCTGTAGACAGTTATATCGTTCAAGGGTAATTCGATATACCGTACGGGACTCGGGTGGGTGGGCCTTGTATGCCTAGGCGGAAACCCGGGGCTGGCTACTGGGGAGTGTGTTGCGCCACTTCTGCAATTTCGCGAGCTATCATTGCGGATTCACCTTACGAAAACTAAGGCATCCTTATTACCTTGGGCACGCCACAATTGTGGCCATAAGTCCCCTCTTTGAGGAGTGGCTAGAGAGGCACCACGGCGTCCCACCTTCTGCCTGACGCAGGTCCTCCCGGACACGGTTGTTTCGGGAGGTTCCTGTTCAGGAAAAAGCAGGAGAAAACTCCCTGGTGTCATCACTGTGTGGATCGCCTGGAGGACACGGTGGACCATACGGTGGAGCTCTGCCCGGCTTGGGCAGAGCACCGCCGTGTCCTCACGGAGGCGATCGGTGGCGGCGATCTCTCGCGTCCAGCCCTGGTTCTGGCCATGGTTCGGAGCGAGAGAGTATGGGAGGCCGTCACCTCCTTCTGCGAAACAGTAATGCTCGCGAAGGGAGAGGTGGAACGCGTGAGGGAGAGGCAAAATCCGTGCCCTCGCGCCCCTAGTCGCCGCAGGAGACGCCCCGGGCGACGGGAATCGCAGGCCGATTACCGGCCACCGTAGGGCTTGCGGACGGTGAGCAATGGGTAGCTCGCCGTCCGATAAAGACCAGGGCCGGGTCGACGGCGCGTTGTGTTCCACGCGCGCCTCAAAGAGATGTCAGCACCAATTGACGGGGTCCGAAAGGGCCAATGCCTGCCAGGGTTACGAGTTTGTCCGAAAGGCATACCGGGGCCCTGGAACAGAGGCATCTGAAGGAACACGGGTGGGTTTTAGTCAGTAAAAGTCTGAAACGCCCTCCCGCTCCGCCCAGAGCTGGAGAAGATATTTGATAATTTCCCACCCAAAAAAAAAAAATACTTGTTATTATATTATTATGATGAAAAGGCGTGAAAACAGAATAACTGCTGTGCCGGAAATGCATTATTTGCGAAGCATGTGTGGCGTGAATATGAATGACAGTATAAGGATATGAGGAACAGGGCGTAAAGTTCACTCATCCTCTATGGAAAAGGGAGGATCCTCCGAGCAGACGGGTGTTGCGTCTGGTGGGCAACTGCCCGACGATTGATGTCGGGAACTCGGGACGTTGTACATATACTAGTCGGTAGTCGCGCGGTAAACTCTGCTTGCGCGATGCAGGATTTGCGTGACGTCAGTGTGTGTTTTGGTGGGAAATTATCCAAATAACTTCTCCCGGTCTGGGCGGAGCTGGGAGGGCGTGCCAGACTTTTACTGACTAAAACCCTTTTGTGTTCCTACAGTTGATATCCCTTTCGTACAAACCCGCAACGCTGGCAGATGAATGATAAGCTGAGAAAGATCTGATAAGGTGCGGTTTAAAAGATGTAGAGACAAAAATTTTAAAGATTATTTTTTAACGGTTTGGTAATTTTTATTAAACTGCGTTGAAGACTTGGAAATTAAAAAAATCTATATTAGAACTGGTAATTTACCTCAAAGTACTCGTATCAAAGGGGTCAAAATCATTAAAAGGATCATAGATAACAAGAGACCTTTAGACCTATAGCGATAATACATAATTAATGTCAAATGTTAATTTTCATGCTAATTTGATGACAGGGCGCGACTTATATTACTTAGAACTAAAGGGCCAATTTCCAAGTTTGTCAATAATACTGTTATTTCTGGTGCAGAGGACTGTAAGAAGCCTTTTAGTGAATCATCATTAGGCTTTATGGTTTCTCGGGCCTCGAGAATTCTTGAACTCGATGTCTCGGGACTACCCGGGAAACCGAGAAATTTTCGTTTATGTTTAATTTTGTTATTTAAATAAAGAAAAAGGTCGTTGATACCCATAATGTTTATTTAAATTGGAGAACAATCAAAATACAGTAATTTTCTTCTTTTCATAGAATATAATCAAAATCAACTTTTTTATTAACTTAAACTACTTTCTTCTCTCTGATAAACTCTGATTAAATACAAAAATATACAAATAAAAATAACTTTTTTAGTAACTAAACCAGGGACCGTACAACCCCGGTTAAGGGTTAAGCCTTTCCAAGGGGTAACCCATTAAATGGGTTACCTTTATCATGATGTAACCCATTGAATGGGTTACCTTTATCATGATGTAACCCATTGAATAGGTTTTATACTAGAAACCCAATGAAAGGGTTACATGATAACCCATTGAATGGGTTCTATACCTACTTGAAACCCAGTGACATGAAAAAATCATTATATTATGTTATTTCGATATCCGCCCAGCACGCGTAGCATGACCAATTCTATCTCTATTCTACCCAGGGACCATTTTGGTTACCATTTTAGAAAAACCAGCAGTTAATCAAAAACCCATACGGTGTGGGTAATTTTGAATGGCTTAAGGGGGATGCGCTAAGGTAGCCCGCGAAATTTAAATTTTCTTACGTTTTTTGCAATTTGCAGGTCAGTAACAGGTTGTATTTTGATCTAAATATGATTCGCGGCCGTAACAAATATGGCTTTACAGAATTATAATCAATAGAATCAGCATTACAACTCTCTAAGAGAGTTAGTTGTATTGCCGATTCTATAAAATTTGAATTTCGCGGGCTACCTTAGCGCATCCCCCTTAAAGTAAGCCGTTCAAAAGGGTTACCCATACCGTATGGGTTTTTATCGAAAACCCTTTCAACGGGTAAACAAAATTTAATTTAAGCCGTTCAAAAGGGTTACTCATATCGTATGGGTTTTTGTTTAACCGCTTAGAAAAACCCTATCGAAAACCCTTTCAATGGGTAACCAAAATGGTCCCTGAACTAAGCAGGAACTTAACTCGATTATTAATAACTATGTGAATAGTAAAAGCACTATTTTTAGCAATTGTGTGTTAATTTAACCTGTGCTTGGACAAGTAATCCATAAAAAAATCGATTAATTCTGAAAATATTTATAGCATTGTCAGACAGCCGGCTCCTTATTTTGCCGATAAAATTTCCCGACATGGAAAGCATTCGTTCGATTTCAGTTGAAGTAGGCTTGACTGAAATAAGTGCTCTGTATCAAGTCATTTGTCGGTACAAATGACTTCTCGAGTTCCCGACTTTTCTCGATCGCACGAGAACTACGGATTTCCCGGGAATAAAACCTAGTCATCATCTGCCTCCCTTTCCTAGAGCCTTTGTTCTCCAAATTCTTCATTAGACGGCGTCGTTAGATCTTGAAACTGTTCTCATATGCATGCAAAATAACTGGCTTATTTCCTTTTATTTATTTTTATTATTTCAACAAGTTAGCCGTTTGACATTCTAGTAACATTATTAGTTACTGAATGTCAACCGGCTGACTGGTATTATAATAATGATACGTGTAGGTTTTACATACCTGAGATGTTTATTAATAAAAAATATTCACCTCCGAAAATATCGTGAGGAAAACGACATGTCCTAGAACCAAAAAATCGAAGACATATACGATACACTAATCCGTACTGTGTTCGCATAGTGGATTACGGCCCGTTCCCTCTAACAGAGAGGATGCGTGTATCTCAGCTGTCGGACAGTCTGCCTGTTGCCGTTGGTCTACCGGTCGCAAGCGACTGCTGATCATGAGGTCCTGAGTTCGATTCCCGGGTCGCGCAAAGTGATATTGGGTTCTCTATCTGGAATTTTTCAGTAGCAGCCTGGAGTCTGGATTTGTGCCCGGTTGATAGCAATAGGCTCGCCCCCTATTACATGGGACTTAAACATGATTGGCGAAATGTGGGTGTACTACAGATACGCCTCTGCCCAACCCTTCGGGGAAACAAGGCGTGATCCTATGTTATTAAGCTAAAATATTTGGAAAATCTAAAAGTTCACGCCTCACAGACAGAAACATGTTGATGATTAATTTTTACGGAAAAATACCTTAAGATTGTCACTGTAATAATTATTATTATTTTTGACCATAAGGTCTTAAGATTTGTCAATGGTATCATCACACCCCATCGGTTTACTACTAAGATACTTTGCCCCAATAGTGGTTGTTGCAAATCTCGAACTGTTTTCGAAAGTTAGTATAAGTGCTTCGTTTTAATTTCTAGACATGAATAGTAACAAATAAATTTTCAATTGCGGCGGCCGCCAAAGAAACCACCGCGGGCCGCGGGTTGTAGACCTTCGAGCTAGACCAACGAGGCAGTTAGCTTAATAAGATGTATAGAAGCTCGTGTTGAGTATAAGTTACACTAGAAATCACTAAACAGGTTCTACAAGGCCCAATTTCTAGTATATTTTCATTAGACTAAGTCAGGGCTGGCACTCTCAAGAAAATATGGTATAGGTGTATTAAACCTATAGATTAACTCAAGAAATATCTTATAGCATCAAACTCATAGCATTTATTTCAATTAAAACATTTACAAGGAGTTTACATCATTCTCAAGGAGTCGGTCAGAAATATGAAGCTAGTTGCCCATTCCAAAGCGTAGTAGGTGCATATGGAGAAGAACGGGCAAGAAACTCCATCGACACTCTTTTAAATTATAATGTTACAAAAGTATTGTTAAATCTTTAGTCTTGAATTAATAACTAAATGTAAGGATTTTAAACAAAAAAAAAACGCTTATAGCAAATAAAAACAAACAATTTTTTTTTTCAAATCTAAAATAATTAAAAGGTCACCAGTCCGAACTGACAGCGCATGTTTACGAACATAACGCATGGATCAGCACCATTCAGCTCAACCATCTTGAAGATAGCTAAATGGTCCAACACAAGCGCCACCATCAGCGAGACATTTGCGTGATCATGACATACTCTCAGCCGCCACATTCAAGTCAATGAAAGTCATGTTACCCCAGTAAATGGTAGCTCTATTACATCTACATAGTACTCACACCTGTGCTATGCAATTATATAATTTTTTCAAATGTTAATCAATTAGTTGTGGAGCGTGACTAGCATTGAGCCAAGCATTTTATTAGCAATGTAATCCTCCAACTTATAATCGGGAGGAATTTTATTGTAACATTTTAACCAGTACCCCATGAAAGATGAGTCTACTTTAGCCAGTCTGAAACCTGGTTGAGCGAATAGGTCTCTATTTCTAGTACTATAATTATGTATTTCACCTCTTTTACTTATAAGATGTAAATTTATTTTCGCGCTGAGTTGCCCGCGTACTTGCCTGGTTTTTCCTTCGCGTACTCGCGGCTGGAAGCGTGGAGCTGCGTCCGGCCACTTTTGGCACTGGGTTTCCCCTTCGCATACTTCTGGCTGATCGTCAGCATCCGATCGTACATCGCACTGGCTAGTGCCTTGGTGGGTGTCGGGCTTTCGGTCGCCTACTTGCTTCTCCCGGGCCAATATTTTCCCGCGCTTTTTCAGCAGGCGTACTCTAGTAACATCAACCGGGAGAGTTGTGGAGCTGCCAGGCCCGTCATCTTTCCCCATTCCTCTCTGTCCGTGTCGGTCTTGGTCCTTGTCTGGATAGGCATTTTTCCGCATGATGCTCTGCTGCCAGAGACTCGCGGGAGGCGTGCATTTTGTAGTGGGTGTAGGCGCGTGGATCGCAGCCGAATTCGGGTGTATTGGCGCATTGATCGCAGTCGGGGTCGGGTTAATGCGCGCGTGACTCGCAGCCTGGGTTGTGGGCGCGAAAACAGCAGCCGGCCGCGCTGAAGAGCGCGGCACCAAAGAAAAGTTGGGTTTTTTGAATCGAGGTTACGTCTCTGAGACCGGTGGGATATAGGGATGGGAGGGAAGTTATTCGTAGTTCTTGGGGTAATTCTAGGCTTGGGATTTGGGATCGACAGGATGTATAGATAAGGAAAGATGACTTGATTAGGTGATAGCTACAAAGGAAGCGGTAAGTGGGTTAACCTAAGCCTGGGGTTTGGCCTTCGGAAACTTCTCTTGTCCGGGATCTCTTTGAAATGCTCCAGGTGCGGGATCGACCTTTGACAGTCCCGCAGCCGGAATCGGGCTATCCGCAACCTTCCCACCCGCTCGGTTGCAAGAGAAGAAGTGCCTGGCAGTCTGGTCCCCACCACAGATGTACATATATACAGGTTGGAGCGATCCAGCTTTCCCCAAATCCCTGCCATACCTATTAACACTGTAATTTTAAAACATTTTGAAAGCCAATTATTTTAAAAAGAGTAATCGTGGAGTTTCTTGCCAGCTCTTCTCCATAGGAAGTGACCAATTGGAACCGTGCACCTAGCTTCTGACGTTTCATAAGTGCCCATGTAGGTTTATGTGAAATAAAATATTTTGGTTTTGTGCCATCCTTTTCATTAAACATTAGTTAAATACTCAGAATTGCCCACATCTACTGTATATGCCGTTATTTATAATAATGTTTAATGGTTAAAAATTTGCACGACTCAAGTACAGTTACGCACAAAAATGTATTGATAACGTCATTTATTTATTACAACACATTTTAAATTGGCCGGAAATTATAAACCTGTCCAAAGAATCTATTTGTACCTAGTTACTTATCGGTCAATGGACTCAGTTACAGGACTTAATTCGTTTCAAATTCCTTGAAATTGTTTGGGCGTTTGATACAACTTGATTTTAACAGTTCAGATTCTACAATACGTTGAAAAACTTGATACCTGCGGGCAAATTGCGTAACACACTATCAGTAGGAATCGGTTTCAATTTGACAGTTCAACAACATTCATTGCATTATTTACGTTGTTGAGCAGACAAAGAGAAATTGATCTAACATATGAAGCAATGGATTAGCAATATACTTCAAAATCATTCTGATTCAAACGGTGCTGTTTGTGCAAATTATACATTTATAACGAACTAGCTGCGCCCCGCGGTTTTACCCGCATAAGCCTCGATCCCGTGGTAATATCGGGATTAAAAGTATTATATGTCCTAATCCAGGTCTACCCATGTGCCAAATTCCATCCAAATCCGTTCAGCCGTTTTAGCGTGAAAGCATAACAAATAAACAAACAAACTCACTTTGGCATTCACAATATTAGTTAGCATAGTCATTGTTTTCACATTTTGAATGCAATTTTGCAATGAAATTATTTAGGATTTTAGAATTTCAGAAAAAAATATAAAAAATTAGAGGTATTTTCGGAATTAATTTCAATCGAGGAAATTTAACCCAATTGCGGTTTCCTTCTGTCAGATAATTAATCAAATAGTCATTAAACATAATTATATGTCCAAAAATTTAATCCAGACATGCTGTAATAGTGAAATAAATGGTTACGAAAAAGCCCCCAATTTATTTTTTTAAGAACTTTGTCATCATCTGCCTAGCGCTTTCTCAACTATATCGGGGTCGGCTTTCAGTCTAACCGGATGCAGCTGAATACCAGTATTTTACATGGACCGACTGCCTACCTGACCTCCACAACCCAGGTACTGGGTAACACGATACCCCTTTGTAAGACTGGTTGTCAGACTTTCGGGCTTCTGACGACCCGTAACGACTGTCAATGATCCACGAATGACAGCCGGGACCAACGGCTTAACGTGCTTTCCGAGGCATGGAGTGGTCTTGGTATGTAAAGATGGTCGCCTATCCACGGACCAACCGAGGCAAGCATAGCTTAACCTAATCGGTCGACCCATGCGGCTGTTATTACTTAGCCACAAGCCCCTCAATTAAGAACTTTAATAATTAGTATATTTAATTATTCCTAAGCTGTTAAAATTCTGCAAATAATGTAAATATTCATAAGGATTTCCTGAATTTAGTATTAATATATCTCAATACTAGTTCACCTTACGAAGTTAAAAAGATCATCACGTTATTTTTGACATTTAGAAATTAAATACGTACTTAAAATATCCTTCCTATTAAATACTTTGTTTAGCCAGTTTCTGATTTAAAAAATGAATGTATTCAAAAAATACGTTAAATCTCGTTATCAAATAGATAAATCATTCTGCCTATAGCAATAAAGCGATGGTAATTTAAACTATTTAAATAACTCATACATTCATATTCATATAAGTTAAATCAGGTCATAATGGGTTTAATAACACACATAAATAAAGGCTTCTTTTGTACACGAAGTTACTGTAGAACACTGACTCCTAGGTCACAGGGTTCCCCTAGTTTAGGAGGCATGGTTTTTCACTATTTGTGCAGCCTTTTCCCAAAATCAAATG
The DNA here is from genome assembly GCA_963921375.1 of Tiliacea citrago. Classification (NCBI taxonomy): domain Eukaryota; kingdom Metazoa; phylum Arthropoda; class Insecta; order Lepidoptera; family Noctuidae; genus Tiliacea; species Tiliacea citrago. Next base: position 12,586,287 of record OY992807.1, on the reverse strand, counting down.
TACCTATTGTGAAATGTATTGGAATTGTTTAAAAGGGTATTTTGTGTGTATTTTTTTTTTTTTTAGTTTTAACTAAGCTCTAAGTCCCATGTTATTTTATTTTTTAATTCATATTAAGTTTATCTTGAACATCGGTGAAAGAAAAACATCGTGAGGAAACCTGGAGTTATCTATGTATACAGCGTGCAGCTTTAATGGCGACATGAATTTAAGACATCGCGTTTCGCGTTTTCTTTTTATGAAGATATTTTAATTTAATTAAACGTTATTATTTATTGATTTAAAAACCATTTTCTAAAATAGCATTTTGGAGCGATCTGTACTTAAAAACTGTAGTGCAGAGGTCATTTGTCGGAGTCACGGATCATAACATCGCATCAATTGAAATTAAAACTGCAACGAAACAAAAGAGAGAGCTTTATTATTTAGTTTAAAAATTTTAATTTTTCAATGTTCGATTATTTTAACTTATAATATTTTATATGATTACTGGAAACTAGACCTACCCTTGTGTTAAATTCATGTCGTCATTGTAGCGGCACGTTGTATACTAATAATAAAGCTGTAGAGTTTGTTTGTTTGTTTGAACGAGCTAATCACTGGAACTACCAGTCAGATTTTTTTTTTTCATTTCAAAAAATATTTTTACATCTGATAGGATATTAGGATTCTTGAGGAAGGCTATAGGCTATTTAACATCACGCTAGGACCCTCTGCTAGGGCCGCGCCTTGCGAGTTGTAGGAACTTCGAACCCAGCCAGGCGCTTTAAGTTGTGTAAATAATTTAAAACATCGTGAGGAAACCGGCCTGTTCTAGAACCAAAGATTCGAACATGTGTAATCTACCAACCCGCACTGGGCCCGCGCGGTGGTTACGGCCCACTCCCTCTCACCGAGAGGAGGCCTGTGTCCCAGCGGTGGGAACATTATAGGCTGATTATGCTAGGAGCCGAGCAAAAAGGAAAAAAGTCAGAAAGAACGCTAAGCGAATACGAAGTAATAGCACCATGAGACCGGGGTGAGTCGAGGCAACATGAAATTACACGCGGGCGAAGTTGCGGGCAGAAGCTAGGAGAAAAAAAAACTGAAATCTCTAACCCGTCTTGAGCTAGCGTGGTGATCAATGCTCTTGCCTTCTCTGTATGATTGGCTCCGTAACTAACCATAAATAAAAAAAAACAACGGCGAAATAAGCTATATTTTCGAGAGCGCAAATGTGATGAAACTATTAAGAGGTGCTGAGACTGACACGAATGGTTTATCACCACGAAAACTGTACTTTTATAGTTACACAGACTTAATGTTTCAATTATTTCAAGCTTTCTCACAGTTAGATAAGAAATTGACGAAAAACGTTTTTTTTTTTGCTACTGTTCAGGTTGTGTTTTTTATATTGTCAGATATATCACATATAGGTACTATTATTAATCAATTATGATTTTGTTGTCGACTGTACATAGCCTCCGCCGGAAGTACAAAACGACTATCAACGTTTTTAGAGAATAATAATTTATGTCTATATACTTTCTTACATGTTAATGATTAAAAATGAATAATGCCTATGTGAATAATTAAACAACTGAGTACGATAAAAATATAGTGAAAGCACTTTTTATGGTTTTTAGAAAGTATTTTATAGTACGGACCGGACGCAGCTGAATGCCAGTATTTTACCTGTCTGACCTCCACAATGCACGGCCAAGCAGTAGCGAAGCTAAAACTTCCATTGGAGGGAAGCCGAAGAAAAAGTTGTTCAGTTCACATAAATTCAAGATAACATCAAAATTACCTCAAAAATGTTTGTCGGTTCTTTACTTTTCTTAATATAACGCCATCTAAATTTGTCGGAATTTTTAGTTAAAACAGAAAATATAAACTTTGCGATTTAGGATACCTATAGTCTATCTAAAAACGCGTACGTACCTAGGTACGCGTTTTTTATCTTATGATTTACTTATTAAATACCTGTAATGTGACTATGTACTATATTATTTAGTAATAGTAAACTCAGATAGAGTCTTTGTTCCGAAGGGAAGCCGGTAGGAATGGGGTTGTATGAAGCCGTCGCCCCTGCGGCCAAGTCTGCTAACGCAGTTGTGCCGGATGTCCGATCATTGGCACCGTAGTTGTCGAGTTTGACAGTTTTGCTAATTGAAAGGCCTCTTTATTATTTTTCCAATGACGTGCCACTGATACTCCATTGGAAAAATTGACTATATTCGCTAATCTCGTACTGACAAGCTCCTACTATTTTGACTTCCCTATGGACCACTGTCACGCCATTATGAATTTAGGAGGTTACAGACTATTGGCACAATGGTCATGGCGTTGCCTTGGTATGGTCGTCATAATGACCAATCATTGAAAATAGCAGACTTGGCCCCCAGTAGGTAACACTGTCATAGCTCTACGAATGATAGCCGAAACGAGAACGAGTGGGAGATTGCCAGAATCTTGCACTTTACCCATATTTACTTAAGGTCCCTTTTCCGTCTTCCCAGAGTGATATGTCAACACGCAGTACGTCCACATCGTTCCGCGCTCGCCGCGGCCACAAGGAGCGCTCCAAGAACTTCACCGAGCTGGAGAAACGAACAGTCCTCGAGCTGATAGCACGCCACCGTGACGTGTTGCGACAGGGACGCTCCAACAACGCGACCAACAGGAGCAAACAGGTACGAACAAGACTGTAGCGGCATCTACAACGCCCCATGCGAACTACGCATCAAAAACTTGACGCTACAGAATTCCTGCATCGCGCAAGCCGAGTTATCCGCGCGACTAGCATATATACACCATCCGTCGGCATTAACCGCCGGGCAGTAGTCCACCAGACACAACTTCCGTCTGGTCGGAGGATCTTCCCTTTTCTATGCAGTATGAGGAACTTTACACCCTGCTCCTCATACCTCTATAAGTCTATTACCAACAGGAACAAACAGGTATGGAGAGGGACCAGGAAATATCTCAGGTTTCTTAAGGTCTAAAACAATACAGCATATTGTCGTTGATTATTTTGTTATTTAGGTCAACTTATCACAGAATCTATAATGAGAATCGTCTACCGATTTACTAATCAAAGGACAGATCAGACTTAAGATAACAGAGAAGTAGGAAGTTAGTGTCAAAAGTAACACTGGCAAAAAAACCTAAAAATAATTGGCTACCGACCGAACCAAGCGGTTTCTTGTTGAACTTCAAAGTTCCCAAAAAGGCTGAAATTATTTGAAAAAAACATAATTATGCCCATTTTTCAGGAAACTATTTGGTCTTTGATTTAACTAATAAAATACCAAATAGCTTCCTGGAAAATCAAAGACGACCAGAAAGACCAAAGATGATTAAATTATCAAAACTGATCCAAACCTTCAACATCTGCGCATCATCATTCTCCTGCCCTTATCCCAGTTCATTTGGGGTCGGTGAAACATGTAGAAATAAAGAAAGACAATAAATTTATTTGGCCCAGGTTAAGGCACACAATATTCAAACAAAAACCGGCTAAGTGCGAGTCGGACTCGCGCACGAATGGTTCCGTACCATTATCTATAAAAACGGCAAAAAAAATCCCGTTTGTTGTATGGGAGCCCCCCTTAATTATCTGTTTTTTTTTTTAAGTGAATATATAACTAAATATTCTGTGAATATTTCATGCGTCTACCTGTTGCCGTTATCAATATCGAGCAAAAATATCACGTTTGTTGTATGGGAGCCCCCTTAAATATTTATTTTATTCTGTTTTTTAGTATTTGTTGTTATAGCGGCAACAGAAACACGTCATCTGTGAAAATTTCTAACTATTACGGTTTATGAGGTACAGCCTGGTGACAGACGGACAGACAGACAGACGGCGGAGCCTTAGTAATAGGGTTACCGTTTTACCCTTTGGGTACGGAACCCTAAAAACAGAAAATAAAACAGCATTGTGTGCCTCACGGCTGCGCTATTTCTTCCATTCTTCTCTATTTGTCATCATCTCGGTAGTCACCAGGGTTCTTGCTACCTATATCAACTTCCACACAGTCCACTCATCGTTTCTTTGAACTTGAAGTTTGAGAATAGGTTACCGTCATTTCGGCCCCAATGCCTCTAATCATTCGCTTTAACGAATGAGACTGTTCAAAGCGATGCCAGCTATCTTGAGGGAAACTTCGGACGGCAATTAGTCTTTCGCCCTAGTTCCGACGATCAATTTTCACGTCAGACCAAAGACCAAAAAAAAGCTTTATTCGGTTGGTGCCGAGATTGCGAGCGGACGTGTCAATCATTTACGAGCGAAAGGTTATTAACTTCTTTGTTTTCTGTTGTGATGGCTTCGGACGTTACTAAATGAAATGCGTGCTTTGTTATATCCAGCATAAATTAGAGATTATTGACAATGTGAGCCTAGTGCAGTTACATGTTGGTGGATTTAAAGAGGATGAAATAACACGGGCAAAGCCAATATTATTTCAAGCAATACTAAATGTCAAGCAAATGTTTCAGCGCAAAAACAAAGGTAAGACCCCAAGGGATGTTAAAGACATAATTGATCTCTTTAAGGCCACTGATCCGGAAATAATGCCTACATTTGTAGCTCGAGAGATTCGGAAGCTACCCTCAATTACGTTTGATCACATAGAGGTGACGAGAATGTTAAAGATCTGCTGATTATTCATTGCGACTGAACAGAGAACGTTAAAAATAATGATGTGTCCAAGGAAGATCTTGACGAATAAAAAGTTGAATGGTGATTTCAGTTTGAAATACCTACATCAGGTCCATGGATGGACCTATAAAAAAACTCGGACGGAACTCCCGCTAAGACAAAACTGTGTCCCGTAATGGCGGCGACAGTCTTAAGTGTGAGTGAATTTAGGGTTGCCATGTTGCCAAATTTACCCATATTTATTATTGTTTTATTTTAGGACAAATACCGGTCGAGAGACAAGTTTCTTGGAAATTTTGTCAGAATTATACCGTGCTATTTTAACTTTAATTTGTGCAATTAACAACATAGTTAATAATTGAAAATATTGTAATTGTAAAAAATATTTACTGTATCTATTGCTATTATCCCAAATGCTGAGTATGTTTTTTTTTTTAATTCAGTCATTTTGACAGTTACAATTTCGATTTAAATCCAATAATTTCTCCATACTTCATTTTCTTTAGGAAATCTAATATGAAGAATATAAAATAACTAGTAATAAATAACCTAAATAAGTTGAATTGATTAAATGAAATATAAATTTCCCATATATTTAGGGTAATTTGCACACGTGAATATTGACAACACTGGCCTTGTGATGATTTTTTTTGTTCTAGTGAATAAAGATTGATTGTAATCTATAAAATTGGGAACTAAGTTGTTGAATTATTCATTTACCTATGAAACGTGATTCCTGGATTTTTTTTCTTTCGATCGTTACGGTTTTTACAACATTTCACCACACAAGACATGCTGTATTTCAATACTTTTTTGCCGCGTAGGACGTGTCGACTGTGTTGACGTTTGCACGCGTAATGGGTGAGTATGCTGTGAATGTGTGCGTGCCGGCCTGTACGTACAGCGAGCTGACTGACTTTGAGTGGCACAGTTTTCTGTTAACGAGAATCCGTCCGAATTTTTTTATAGGTCCATGATCAGGTCAGATAAAATAACAATATAAAATATGAAAACCCTTGTTTACTTAACCATAATGTGCCTAACAGTGACTATGCAGGATTTTTATATCAATCGCCAAACAGTTGTGATCAGTTGGCAGCAGAAATCATAACACACGACTCGGAAATAACGGAGAAAGGTGTGCAAGGTCAGGCACAGTCATCTGTCTCACTTCAATCATGCGACATTGCGTGCAGTCTCAGTCGCACTTTACCTGCGTCTGCGCTGATGAGCGTTGATGACAATACTGTGTCAATAGAACCGATTGTGATGAGTAATCGGCCGTTAGATGGTTCGCTGCTACTCAACGAAACATGTGAAAGCGATCTCGTACTAACGAGGGATAATAAAGCGGCTGCTACGGTTACATATAATAAAGCTACCTTAGTCAATGCAACGACAACGAAACACCCTATTGAGCAATTTATCATTCTTGCAGATATGTTTAAAATATTATCGGGTTTGTACGGAAGCTGTCCAGTGACTGCTTTCTTACAGCCTCTTAAATAAGGTCTTGAGGAATCTTTCTTTTTAGTCTTCTAGCTACTGTTTGGGTGTTCAACAGGTTTGGGTGTTTAACTTTTTGTACGCTGTTGTCCTATCTGAGATTTCTTCTATTACAGTTTTGATGCAGAAGTTGTGATGTAATCTTTTATTTAAAACATACCTAGCCAAACCTACCCATTCGTTATCATTCTTAATATTTTTGACTGACCTTTGTATTATTTCAATATTTGATTTTGCCGCTGATCCCCACTGTTGTGTGTTGTTGTTGTTGTTGGTGTGTATGTCCATATAGGCTTTAATAAGCATTTATATAGGAACAATTTATTTTGGAGTGAGAGTTAAGATTTTTATTTAGCCAGTGTATTGTGCGCAACTGTTGGCCCATAGCCAACCACTTGGTGAATGTGGGCTTCTTCCATGTTAGGCGTCTATCGAGATATATTCCCAGATATTTGGCGTTATCCTCTTGCGGCAGAGGTATTCCCTTTAGAGTGGGAGGACATGTTCCTTTCCTGTTAGTGAAAATCACCTGGACTGATTTGGTTTCATTGGCTTTGATTCGCCAATCTTTTAGTCATTTGGATACGTGATCGAGACTAGTTTGAAGCTTTTGTGCTGCAACGTTCGGTGAAGTGTCCACTGAAATAATTGCTGTGTCATCATCAAATGTACCAGTGACCACGCCTTTGGTCGCTGGGAGGTCAGCTGTGAAAAGCAGGTCCAGTGTTGGACCCATTACACTGCCCTGTGGGACTCTAGCTCGAATAGTCTGTAAGGAAGTTAACCCTTCTCCTTGTTTTACAAAAAAGTGTCTGTCGCTTAGACATGACTTTATATAGTTGTAGAAGTTTATAGCCATCAGGTCCCGTTTACTTTTGAGTAGTCCGTCATGCCACACACGATCAAATGCCCGAGATATATCCAAAAAGGCTGCAGCACTGTACGGTTTCAACTCAAGAGCTTTGTTAATATGTTACACTAATCTGTGTACTTGTTCTATGGTACTAAAAAACATATTAAGTTTTGGAAACAGACTAATAAGATGAATGCGTTGACTCAGAAGCAAGGTGCGACAGAGGTAGCTCTGTCTGACTCGGAGGCTCCCCGAGGATTCATTACTAAGGAAATTAAGCAAGTAGTAACTAATTTATCAAAGGGGAAGTCTCCGAGGCATGACGGATTAGGTGTTGAGCACTTCATGTACCCTGGACCTCATAAATACCACATACTTGCGATGCTTTTTACATTTTGCGTTCGTCACACCTATCTTCCAGCGGATTTAGTAGAAAGTCTAGTAGTGCCCGTAATTAAAAAAACCGGCCAAGTGGGTGTCGGACCACGCACAATGAAGGGTTCCGTAGTTAGGATGAATTTATCCCTAAAAGAAACTTAACATTGTAGTTGAAAAACATGTTCTCCCATGCATCAATATACGTCACGGTCAATTTTCCAACTGAAAATTTAAGTTTGTAATCGCAAAAATATGTTTTTTTATGTGATAAAACTACAAAATAACAATTTTCGGTCAGAAGCGTCCGTGATAAAAAAAAACAATTCAAAACTAAAATAATTAAAAATAAGCCGTGGCAGCTAAGAGATGACCAGTCCCAACTGACAGCGCCCGTTCACGAACATGACGCATGGATCAGCACCATTCAGCTCAACCATTTTGAAGGGAGCTAAATGATCCAACACACACGCCACCATCAGCGAGACATCTGAGTGAACATGACATACTCTCAGCTGCCAGGACATATTCAAGTCAATGAAAGACATATTACCCGGTAAATGGTAGCTCTATTGTACATAGTACTCACACCTGTGTTATGCAATTATATAATACAAAGGTGATTGAGTTTATACAATGAAAAGATAGTCTTACAATCTTCAGCAGCTCCAACAGTATTTTCAAATGTTAATCAATTAGTTGACGTTGTGGAGCAGGACCAGCATTGAGCCAAGCATTTCTATCAGCGATGTAATCCCCCAGCCTATAATGCCTGCTTGCATAGTGTGCGTTTTATACAAGATTTGAATTTCGTCTCATTCAGTTGAAGTATGTGGGGAGGAATTTTATTATAACATTTTAAACAGTACCCCATGAAAGATGAGTCTACTTTAGCCAGTCTGAAACCTGGTTGAGCTAATAGATCCCTACTTCTAGTACTATAATTATGTCTTTCGCCTCTTTTACTAAAAAGATGTAAATTTTTTCTTACGTACATGATGTTTTCATAGATATATTGACAAGACACCGTCATGATGTTAATATTCTTAAACAGTTCCCTAAGAGAATCGCGCCTGCGGAGATTATATATGGCTCTGATGGCTCTTTTCTGCAGAATAAAAATAGACTCGATGTCTGCAGCCCGTCCCCAAAGTAAAATACCTCAACGCGTTCCTGAGAAAAATGGTCTTGACAGACTAACAGACAGACAGACGGACAACGAAGTGATCCTATAAGGGTTCCGTTTTTTCCTTTTGAGGTACGGAGCCCTAAAAACGAAACCGTCGCGTCTCCGACAAAAACAACTACAGGCCTGTCCTTAGCTTCGGTAATAGGGAAGGTACCTGATGGTCTGCTTGAGCGTCAGCTTAATAACCACTTAACATTAAATGATGCGCAGTTTGGCTTCAGAAGCAGACTATCTACGGAGGGTGCCATCCTGGCGCTCAAGCAGACTATAAGGTATCATACGGACAGAAAGACGCCAGTTTATGCCGCCGTACTTAACCTTTCCAAGACTTTTGACCTCCTATCCTATGAGACGTTATGGTTTAAGCTCTAAAATTTAAATCTGTCTACAGAGCTAGTTAACTTGTTGAAGTTCTGGTACAGCTCGCAAACAAATCGCATCAGCTGGAATAATGTGTCTTCCGAGCCGTATTTGTTGGACTGTGGAGTGTTGACGATTCTCATGCCTTAATGAGAAAGCGGGCGGCGTCATTAATAGGTAGGTTGCGCGGAAACTCCAGCAGGATCCTAAAAACATCGTATGATAAGACACTTTTATTAGGAACTGTGCGCAGAAGCACTTGCGAACATGTGTTGGGCCACGTAGTTATTAGTTGTTGTTTCTTCAATTTGTAAGTTTTCCTAACATAGTTTTTAAGTCGTTGTTATTTATACTATAATATGGATTGTGTTAACTTTCATGTGTGAATGTGATCCGCAATAAAAGAAATATATACAGGGTCAAATTAAATTAGGTAGCGAAACTCCGCATATGAGATGGGTACCGATATCTAAACACGACAAAATGAAAGAAAAAAAATTGATGTTTTTTTTTTGGGATCGACGGACCTCCTTTTAGTGTTGTTAATTGAAGTATAAGTTGAGAAAGTATGTTTTCTTTTGTTCCATCATGTTTCGGTATCGATAACCATCACGTCAGTGAAGTATTTACAACAAAAAAAAAACATATTTTTCAAGTGTCTACAATCACTGCGGTTGATGACCCCATAAAAAAACTCATCAAATCAATTTATTTTTTGTTTGATCATGTTTAAATATCGATACCCATCACCTCTGCGGAGTTTCGCTGGCTAATTTAATTTGACCCTGTATATTTATTTGCCAAATCAATATAACAACCTTGCACAATTAAACTCAAGTTACCTATTAAGCAGTAACGATAAAGTAGGTATAACTCTAACCTTCAAAATCCAAAACCAAATAATGTAACTAACATTTTAATCTGTTATCTGTCATTGAGTCTTATCTTAACTCTTGACCATCTAACTAATTGATTACCTTACCATTGGTATTCCAATATTGTTTATAAGATATAAAAGGATATGATTATTTGATAAAAAAATATATCTTTATCGGATAGCAGTAGTTACGTAAATATCGCTCGCTATCAGTTACAGGTTAACGAAACAAGATATTATATCTTTTCGTTTAAGTGCTTCCGTGATAGGTAGCTCGAAATTAACTACGTTTTTAGGGTTCCGTACCCAAATGGTGAAACGGGAACCCTATTACTAATGCTCCGCCGCGCCGTCTGTCACCAGGCTGTATCTCATGAACCGTGATAGTTAGACAGTTGAAATTTTCACAGATGATGTATTTCTGTTGCCGCTATAATAACAAATTAATACAAAAAAACAGAATAAAATAAATACTTAAGGGGGCTCCCGTTTGCTCGTTTTTGCTCCATATTGATAACGGCAACAGGTAGGCGCTTGAAACATTCACAGAATATTTAGTTATATATTCACTTTAAGAATAAACAATTAAAATAAAACAAATATTTAAGGGGGCTCCCATACAACAAACGTAACTTTTTTGCCGTTTTTATAGATATAGATAATGGTACGGAACCCTTCGTGCGCGAGTCCGACTCGCACTTGGCCGGTTTTTTATTTATTTAATTAAACAAAACAACAAGTAGGTCCCATAAGAGGAAGTCTCAGTGACTGAAAAGTTGTGTGGAAATCTATAGTCATGGTAGTCATCCTTATATCCTTCAAAAGGCGCTCTTTGGGGATACGTCCGGGGGGTGTGAGATATTTACCTCGCTAAAACCACCCCGGTGATCACCATCTGCACATGAAGGGGGCACACGCACAATGGTCCACATGAAGGACTAGATGCGGAAACCAAACCCGCTAACATAGAACATAGAAGGGGGCACCGTTGTTGCCTCTTAAGCCCTCTGTGCAACGCCTGTTAGGGCACATCCCTGGGGAGACTGTAAAAGGTTTAAGTTGGTGTAGGGCGTGCAAGGCTGTACGTGACCACTGTGCGCCGTTGTCCCTGATGCCCGCTGCCACCTCTAGCTGCCTGACTGACCATGACATAATGCTCTTCACACATAGTTCGTACGGATAAGTTTCAAACCCCTTAAAATTTAAAAGGGCTCGGTACCTATATTCCGTTGGTTTAGGTAGTTAAATAAAGGTAAACAAAAAAACCCACGTGACGAGAGAGCTGTCAAGTAACCGACTAAACGTAATACCTGGCACTTCAGTTGGCATGCTACGTCACAGTTGAACTCTTCAATTTAGCAACGTTTTATTTCGTTGACGATTAAAGAACCTTTCTTGTTGGGCTCTTTACAATAGACAGATTACAAAATAATATATAAATCTAACTAAATAACTGTGCTCAAGCAATTACATCTACGAAGAGTAGTTTAAGAATAAATGATAAAGTTTAACATACAGTAATAAAAGAGGAATCAATCGTAATAATAATAAATAAAAAAAATGATTATAAGTTACAACGTATTTTTAAACAAGAAAGTGTCATCTATAAAAACCATTTTTGTGATTTGTTTACCTTTATTTGACTACCTAAACCTATGCACCACAAAACATCATTCTGTTTCTGTCAATCGTTTAAAGATGACAGAGACAGGATTATGTTTTAAATATGTTTATCGTTAGGAGTCTATAATACCTCAAATAGCTTAGCTTGATCCGCCGTTATATCGAAAATACTGCAGCATTTATTTTGAAATAAATATTACCTATGGTAAAGTTGAGGATTAGTGTTAATTACTGTTTGACGAAAATACGATACCATAAAATTTTCTCGACAGAAAAAATTACAAAGTTACCTCGAAAGCGAAAAATAAACCGATACTTCAAATTAGATCATGAAACTTTGCATAATAACCGAACTTAATAAAGCAGATTATATCTTTTTTCTTTTTAAATTATCATTTTTTTTCACCGTAAAAATAAATTAGCTAAACTATCGGCGCCTTGGAGCCTTCTCCCTGTCGCCCGAGATACCCATCATATCTGAAAAATTTCGCTAGCTTATTTAATTTGACCCTTTATACAGTATTGTCAGCGACTTTTTAACAAATGACCCTACTTCTAATATGTCTATACTAACTCCATTTGAAATAGGATTTGACATTTAAATAAACCCTTTTTTACAGTCCGTTAAACCGATTTTGACTTCTATTGCGTTGGTGGCATGACAAATGGCAGCTGTAATAAACAGTTGGTATTGTAACTACGTTTTTGCTTTTAATGCCATACTTATTCCTACGGAATAGAAGTCAAAATCGGTTGAACAGACTGTAAAAAAGTTAATTTAAATTTCTAACCGTTTTTCAAATGGAGTATAGGAGTTAGTAATCCTAATTTCTTAAATAAAGGTCTACAATATTCAAACGGTCCAGCCCATAGAAATATAAAAAACCGGTCAAGAGCGAGTCGGACTCGCGCACCGAGGGTTCCGTACGTATATAATTATGATGTTGATGATTTCTGAAAAACTGTGCTATTTAGAGACATCGTTTTATTTTTGCCTGTAATCTTTACATAAACTTCTATCTCATAGAATAATTTCAGATTTTTATGTATGTAAACTTTGGAGATAAGGGCGGGGTTTTTTTTTTACATTTTTTCATCAAAAGTCGAAAGTTATGATGCCTAAAAAAAATGTTTGAGAATGTGCAAACAGCGCTCTTTCACAATATGATACCCCACATGCCCTAGTAGACTCGCATTCGAATTTTTAAGACCCTGTTGCAAAAAAGATATATTTTTTTTATATTTCTTTCTTGTTTGCAAAATAGTTGGGTAAACGTTATCTAAAACTATTCCAAATTTCAAGTTGATAGCATTAGTAGTTCTTGAGATATCCAGCTATCCAGACAGACTTAGTCTCTCCATAAGGGTTCCTTTTTACCATTTTGGTACGGAACCCTAAAAACAGAGAGAAATATAAACTTCTTTCTTTTATCTATGGTCCAGCCCCACAGATTGCTCTGACACATTTTTTGTCTGATAAAGACATTTTTAACCTGTAAAGAATTACCCCAAATACGAAGCCCGCTTCTAAGAACTGACCCGACATAGCCATGGTGCGCAGCCATAGCAGTTTTTTTAACTTGATAACTTTTTTAGAGCTATAACTAATTTATTTATATTAGAGCAAATGCGACTTGAATTGAACAAATGTTCCCACTGCTGGGACACAGGCCTCCTCTCAGTGGGAGGGAGTGGGCCGTAATCCACCACGCGGGCCCAGTTCGGGTTGGTAGATGTCACATTTCTTCGAATTTGAAGGTCATTTGTACTTTATAATAATACTTGATAACAAACAAAAGTGCCACGAGGCAGTGTTGGCTATTCAGCAATAATTTAAAACTATGCGAGTGTTAAGTTACTTGCTTACGTGAAGTATCATGTTTTAATGCGCAGTTAGAAGCACTAGCTAATTAATGCTGGTTTGTCTGTGTTTTGAACTTTTGTGTGGAGAGATTGTTAATTTGCATGAATATTCTGAAACTGTCAAAATTAAACTTTAGTATATATAATTTATTCTATCTTTTTCTTTCCATGTTGAAGACAGTTACGTAATTGTAATATTTTCTCAATACATTTTTTATTCGAAAATCATGTGTTTTTTTTAAGGATAATTATAAAAAACAAACAAGATTGTTTGGCTTTTATGTCTAAAATAAATATTCACAGCAAGAAAATATAGTTTATTATCCAGCCACAAGATATTTTTTCTCTAGAACTAGATCAATTATTACTTTAATTATAAATGAAATAAGACTTGAGACTTACGCTATTTAGTTTCGTGCTCGAACACGATCAAAGAGCGCACGCGATATTCAACTTTATTACTGATGTATTAGCGTTTAGCACGTAACGGAGTGGCGGGGAGCGAGGGGTGGAGCTTGCGTTCGAAATTTGATTTAGACTGCCTGCTCTCACAGCTGTCATTCTTGGATCTTCGGCAGTCGTTACGTGTCCTCAGAAGCTTGAAAGTCTAACAACCAGTCTTAGCAAGTCTGTATTACCCAGTTACTGGGCTGTGGGGGTCAGATAGGCAGTCCGCTCATTGTAAAATACTGGTATTCAGCTAGACTTGAATCCTACCCCAACATAATTTCGAAAAGGCTAAGCAGATGATAAATAAAGTAAATGATTTAATAAGTGGCTGCCTCGTTGGTCGAGTGGTCGAGTTGAGATTGGGGATTCCCAGGTCGGGCAAACTGTTATTGGGGTTTTCCGTCAGACATTGCTCAGTAGCAGCCCGTAGTTTTGATTTCTGCCCGGTTGCGGGCAAACGGCTCGCCCCTTTTTTCATGGAACTTAAACATAACTGTCGATATCTGGGTGTACTATAGCTACACCTCTGCCTAACCCTTCTGGTTTTACAAGCGTGTTGTTATCTTATTGAAAAATGAGAAATTTATGGTTTTATGGATACTGGCAAAATGTCTTCTACCTTTCAAGTCTACATCAATCAGTAGTACTCTACTATGATTAACAACCGTGACACCTGTCAGTTGGACAATTTCTAGTAACTATAAGGATCAAATTCGCAAAACACACATTCGTTAGTATGGAAGTGAATGTTGGGTGTGGCAAAAGAAGCATGAAAGTAGAATAAATGCAGTGGAAATGCGTTCCTTGCGAAGCATGTCTGGCGTGACTATGAATGATAGGCTGAAAAATGAGGTGATAAGGCAACGGTGCAGTTTAAAAGAAGATGTAGTAACAAAAATTGAAAAGAGTATGCTTAGATGGTTTGGTCATGTTGAGAGGATGAGTGGAACGCGACTAACAAAAGGTATTTATAAAGCAGAGGTGAGTGGAAACGCCGGGAGGGGACGCCCTAGGAGGACATATAGTGACCTAATTGGTGATGTTCTTCAGAAAGGTCAGGTGCGTAGTACTCGCAATCGGCGTGCGTGTATGACCAGATGTATGAACGTAGGCGAAGCAAAAGGAGTATGTAAGGAGCGTAGCAGGTGGCGGTCTATAGTTTCTGCCTACCCCCATGGGTAGAAGGCGTGAGTTTATGTATTTATATTGTATGCACATATTCGTTAGTATGAAACACCTCTCGGTGTAAGGAACACATTCTCTCGTAGTCACGATTCGGTAACTGTAATTACACGACTGCCTAAAAAGGAATGTAATGTGTTTAGGATTTATGTATGTATGTATCTATGTGAGTTTCGTTGTGCCACAATAACTTTTAAATGCCTGAACAGATTTAGATGTTTGCGGTATCGTCAACATACCCCAGTGACTTAGATTCTCCTCCTCTTAGATTAAAAAAAGTTCCACAGAACGGTCCCCCGACAGCAATGACAATTTTATTTATCTGTTTAGCCAGCGAGTAAATGAGTGTTCTTTCGCTGTGTAGGTATATACAGATTAATTAATACAACTTATATTTTACTTTTTAGTTTGTTTTTTGGCAGGGCAGTCGTATCTGTGTTTTTTTACTTTAATAATGAATACCAGCAACGATTTACTCTATAATAAAAAATGAACAAACTTAGAATGCTAATTCTAAACTGAATTCTACAATAACTTATTAAAACCTTTACTTAATTAGGTACTAGTTTTTACCAGCGGCTTCGCCCGCGGCTTCGCCCGCGTGGAGGTTGGAAAGTATCCCACGGAAATGTACTAACGTATAACGCGTACTCGCAACGCCAGCAGGCTTAGTACGGGAGCCGTAGAGAACCGTTTTGTCGACGGAAGAGTAGACAAAAATGACGTTTCCGTGTAGACAGTAGAGACATTTGTGGTAGACAAGCGATTTCTATTCTACAGTAGAGTAGAAATAGAAAAGCACCCAATCGGCATGATTTTTTCGGACATCTTTAACAGTCATCCTCATATTTCAGCCAATTTACACAAAACCTTAATGAATTATACACCTAAATGTTTCTCATGAATCACTCCGTCCATTGGTGAAAACCGTATGAAAATCCGTTCGGTAGTTTTTGAGTTTTATCGCGTTCAGACAGACAGACGCGGCGGGGACTTTGTTTTATAATTATGTAGTGATTCAGCAATTCTATGCTTAATATCAGATTTGCACACCATTTTTTTGTAATAAAACGGCATACTTTGGCTGTATGAAATCACACCTGTGCCTGCTTTACATCGCAGAGCTTAAAAGTTGTAGATGTCAAAACTTAAAATAGTATTCCTTTTTTCGCTGGCTCGTCGACTACTAGCCTTTTTGGTTCTAATAATAGAATAGGTATGGATCCACAAAGCCAGTTATACAATTACGTGAGTAATTATTTAATTATAGCCTTTTTGGTTCTAATAATAGAATAGGTATGGATCCACAAAGCCAGTTATACAATTACGTGAGTAATTATTTAATTATAGAATATTTTTTGGCGTTTTACTGCATTTTACTATGAAGTCTAAACGCATATCTGATTTATAGTTATTTTCATACAAAGCATTATATTCATACAAACGAGGTAATTTCGAAGCCTCGGTTCTCCGCCATGTAACGATTCCTTGTTTGTATGAAAATCTTGCTCTGGGTACTTAGTTTTGACGGTCAGTGTGTTTTAAAGAGGTTTTTACGTAGGGAGTAATCTTCAGAACTACTGATCTGATGTCGAAAATTCTGTCATTATACTTGTCAAAAATAATAGGCCCGTTTTGACATTTAACTTGAATCGATTTATCGTGAGTATCGAGTACCGAGTCGTATGGTTGTAACTAGTGAAGTAACCATTATTTTTTGACAACTTTAATAGGAAGCTACAGTATTGCCGAGTGTCATAAGATTATATTTCATGTTAAAATGAGAAATACGCGGATGTAGTCACAGGCTGAAGCTATTGTTTTATGTTTTCCATTGTGTACGTTCCGGCTCTTACGGTCTAAATTCAAATTTCCTTACGTTTTTTTGCAATTTTTAGATCAGTACAAGGTTGTATCTTCACCAAAATATGATTCGCGAACATAACAAATATGTATTTACAGAATTATAATCATTATTAAGAAAATTTGAATTTCGCGGGCTACCACTGCGGGTCCACCGGTTAACTTCACGCATATAGTCATACGGTGCGTTCCGAGTAGCGCTGTAATCGATTTGAGCGCGCTTAACCGTTCCTTATTACCGTGAGCGCGAAAACGATGTCGCGTGAAACGTCGTCGTGACATGCGCCATCTTGCGATAACGCCGACCATGCCCTAAATATCACCGTGAGTACTGTCAAAAATGACAGTTGCGTTGTTTTGTTTTGAGTCGCATCGTATCTAATTAGCGTGGCATTTTCAAAATTGTGCTTCTGGCTACAGTCGCCATCTAACCAAAGAAGAAGAAGTATACAAATGTGTGTGTGGTGTTAAAACAAAGAAACACTGTAATCCAACCGTAAGCGCGTTCACGAGCGTTCCGAATTGTTGACAGCTGTCAGCTGTCATTATAGTGCTATCTCGGAACGGAAATTATTGATGTTAGGCGCTGTTAGCGATTATGGTCTAATACGGAATGCAGCCATAGAGTTGACGTAAAAATCAGTCAATAAACGTTCCCACTAATACTGAGACTCAGGCCTCCTCTCTATGAGAGGGACTAATTACCACTGTTTATTTGTCCTTTTTGGTCTATGTGGTGTACATAATCAGCCTATAATGTTCCGAACCCGAATGCTGGGACACAGGCCTCCTTTCTGTGAGAGGGAGCAGGCCGTAATTAACCACGCGGGCCCAGGCGGGTTGGTAGATATCTTAAAATTTTTGGTTTTAGGACATGCCGCTTTCCTCACGATGTTTTAATACATAGTAATAAATACGTACTTATAATAAATCTAACCAGCATTTTTCTCATGATCTCCAGTTGGTGTGGTCAACAATATGCGAGGAGGTGAACAAGCGGTGCGGGGGCGACCGTCCGCGCACGCCGGCTCAGGTCAAGATGTGGTACGAGAACTACAAGAAGAAGTGCAAGATGCGTGCACACGACACTCAGGTTAGTGTCAATCGCTTTATCTTCGTTAAGACGCTGACAACGGCTAAAGCGCGGTCACTGTCAGACTTCATACAAAAGAAAGAGAAGCGCGATGACACAACGCCTGTAATTTATTGCAAAATATGAAGCATGTAAATAGCATACTCGTATTTACTCAAAAAGGAGTTGATTAATCGAAAATAATAAACAACCAAGTTCTGCATTCAAATAAGACGTTCTTGTTATTAATTAAATACCAACCGTACGTTGATATTTAATACAGATATTTTGGATTGGAACTCAAGGTAAAAGGTTAGTTTATCGTTAATTTGTATCGAGTTTTTTTTCTAAACGTGTTTTGGTAACAACCAAGTTCTGAGAAATATGTTCAAGAATAACATATTATACAACATTATTTTTAGTAGGTACGAGTATATGCGAAACCTGAATATAGTTTTTTTCAGAATAAGGAACTGAATCGATTTCAATAATTTTTACACCATGTTATATTTTGTCCCAAAAATATGTGTGATGGAAAATGTTATCACCATTTAATTACTTACAATACAATCGCCGTACGGTTAGGTACCTACTGGTGCCGATTCTGTTGTCACAAAATTCTCTAAACTAGACTAAAAATCACCAAAATTTAGTTTATTCCTGTCAAACGACGTTTCCCATTCTGAAATTGACTAAAGTGACGCAACTTAACTATATTATAGTTTGACAGCACTAATGTCATTTTAGTTACTCAATTTAGTGAAAATGGCAATTTTGCTATTCTGAATTTGACGTTTTTCACCTAAAATTAGGATTAGTGCCGATTCTGTTGTCACAAAATTCTCTAAACTAGACTAAAAATCACCAAAATTTAGTTTATTCCTGTCAAATGACGTTTCCCATTCTGAAATTGACTAAAGTGACACAACTTAACTGTAATAAAGTTTGACAGCACTAATGTCATTTTAGTTATTCAATCTAATGAAAATGGCAATTTTGGTAGTCTGAATTTTACGTTTTTCAGCTAAGATTAGGTTAAATCGACTATTTTTATGAGGGAACGTGTCTATCAACTACAATATTAAGATAGTTCTTGGGATAAATTCATCTCAACTACGGAACCCTTCGTAGTGCGTGGTCTGACACGCACTTGGACAGTTTTTTTTTTCGCGATTACAGGTTTTGTCCATAGTAACAGTTCTTTCATTGGTATTTCAGCAATCGCAGTCGGAACCGCCCGGGCTGCTGGACGGCATGCTCTGGCAAAACATACACCCTCTAGACGTTAAAGGTATGTGACAATACTGTACAAGTTAAATATAAAATATGATAAATACTAACTGCCTCGTTGGTCTTGTGGTAGCAAAGCGCTACTACTGAACGTGAGGTCCTGGGTTCGATTCCCAGGTCGGGGTCTAGATTTGTGCCCGGTTGCTGGCAATAGGCTCGCCCACTATAGGTAGGTAACCATTAATGTGGCCGTAAACAATTGTCTTGAAAAATACATTACAGCATGGATAATAGAAAACCAGTAATGGCAATGTTTAGGGATATGACCAAGGCATTTGATTATGTAGATCATAAAGTACTCTTAACTAAGCTTTATAGATACGGCATCAGAGGTAACGTGCTTGTTTATTCTCATACAATCCTCTTTGGAGGATAGAGAACAAATTTAGTCAAATGGATATTACGTTCAAAACTGTAGTAGTGTAATCGTCTAGCTCTTGGTTTCGTTGTTACGGTGTTCCGCAAGGTTCTGTGGTAGGACCTTTGCTGTTCATTTGCTGCATAAACGACTTTCCCCAAGTAATTCCCCACAGTTATTTACAATACTGATACAGTCCGATTCAAACTTTATGGCGGTTCGGAACATGAAGCGAGTCGGTGTGCAGTAACAAATTCACGGGTCAGTGGGGGTGAGGGGTTCCTGGTACTGCACAGCGAGGTAGCGCACTTCAGAGCCGCAATAAAGTTTAGTAATAAAGAAATAGAGGGTGACATAAACACTAGTCTTGTTACGATTGTTGACTGGCTGAATGTTAATAATCGTAAAATTAAATTAACCTGACTCACACATAATCATCATCGTTGTCTGTGTGGTGCCGGACGTAAAGAATAGCACCTCCCTATTTCTTCCCGTGGGTGTCGCGTAAAAGGCGACTAAGGGACTTACTAGAGAATCGGCAGCAGCGTTCTCTATGCATTTTAACACCAAACTGCGATCGCCAACCCGCCTGCCAAGCGTGGCAAACCCCCCCCCCCTTTAGGGGAGGCCTATGTCCAGCAGTGGACGTCTTTCGGCTGAAATGATGATGATGACACATAATCAGCCTATAATATATAATATTCCCACTGCTGGGACAGGCTTCCTCTCGGTGAGAGGGAGTAGGCCATAATCCACCACGCGGGCCCAGTGCGGGTTGGTAGATGTCACATGTCTTCAAATTTTTAATTCTAAGACATGCCGGTTTCCTCACGATGTTTTCCTTCACCGTTTTGAGAGTGGTGATGAAATTATTTACACAAAGTAAATGGCTTGTCTGGGTTCGAACCCATGACCTACTTACTCGTAAGTCGAGACCAATTCCACTGGGCCACCACAACATAAAACACTGAAAGACTAAACATTAAAACTAATGTAACAAAATTTCTTGGACTGCATATTGATTACGATATTTCATGGAGGACTCAAATCGATTATGTTTGTGGGAAGCTAACTAAGTTTTCCTGTATGTTAGGTAAAATTGTGAACAAGGCAGCGCTCCTAACAGCTTATCATGGTTATGTCGCCTCTACTGGCCTTATATTTTAGGGGAATGCTACTAAGGTTGAGCAGGTATTAATAGCACAGAAAAATGTATTCGAACTTAAAATAAAACGGAACGGATTCATGCAAGCCACATATCCAGAACTTAAAAATATTTACTGTACCATCACTTCATATCTATGAAGCCTGTATCTTTGTAAATGACAACATGTTTTTATACACCGTGGCATTTTTATCGTTTTACAACAGCAGCCCACGTCATGTATCCAATGACTACCTATTAATCATTCATGAAAGTAAAAAAAAAAATTAAAACATTTGAATAATTAAAAATATATATATATATTATTCATTGTGACGCATGAAACACCCTGTTGTGAGCGCGGTGCGAGCATTGCGTTCCAAGGGGCGGCGCACAGGGTGTTTCAAACTACATCATGTGTCATATTGAATAATATATTTTAAAAAAATAAAAAAAATGTCAATAAATATTTTTTTTATCTTTATGAATTATTAGTAATCATTAGATACATGAATTGGGCTGCCGTTGTAAGACGATTACAATGCCACGGTGTATGAATCAGTCGGAAGTCAACGGCGTTCAAAAAAGTTGCACCAAAACCAAATTTCTCTACATATATACAGTATATGCAATGGCTCCAAAACTTTATAAGAAACTAGCAGCCGCCCGCGGCTTTGCCCGCGTGGCTAATAAAAGTAGCTATCTGCCAGTGAAAATCGATCCAGTTCGGAGATTACCAGATCAATTACTCTCGAGCAACAGCATAATCAAATAAGTGTCAGGGTAGCCTGCGAAATTAAAATTTTCCTACGGTTTTTTAAAGAAGAAAGAAAGAAAGAAAATACGTTTATTTGCGGTAAACATAACGCAAAGAAATAAAAACACAAACACGAAAGAACAAGTCAACAAGTTTTTGCAATTTGCAGGTCAGTATCAGATTGTATGTCAAGATACCACCTGACACTGACCTGCATAATTATAGCAAAAACACACAGCTGCGGATTTACCTTAACATAATAATATAATCTTTCACACACAGTAAGATTTCATCTTGAGGCGGGTCAAAACTGGCCTTCTTTCTAATCTATGCCTGGTAGAAAAATTGTTAAGGGATCACCAGATGAAATGGTTATATCTTTACCATGTAATGCTCTAAGGACTATAATCCGCATGAAACAGACGGAATCATGTAAAGACCATTTTATTAGACTAAAAATCTTGACAGTACAGCCTTTACATTTTAGTGTTGCTAACTAACTAAGCTTAGTTAAAAATTTGCACAAAATTGAGACTGATGAGCAAAGACAAACTAGAGCAAGCACACGTAGGAAAGATTTGCCCAACACTATTCAACCGAAATAAAAAACTTTTTACAAAAAAAAAATTACCGACTTCCAAAAAAAACACTACAAAGTGCAAAATTACTTTAATATCGGAAGTCGGTGTCATTGGATCTGTATTTTAGTTTTATGCCACCGACTTCCGAAATTAAAGTTATTTTTCACTTGTAGTGTTTTTTTTTGGAAGTCGGTTATTTTTTTTTTGTAAAAAGCTTTTTATTTTTCAATTTTTAGTGGGTTAGTTTGTAATTTATCTAATTTACAATAGCCTAATGTCAAATTCTCATCACTTTTTACAAAATATTGCTTTTCGCGATGCAGGGGCGTTAATTGTTGAGGAGTTTTCCTGGTAAGAACCAGTAGAACTGATGGTGACTTCACCATATGTATTTTGACGAGCATAAAGTGCCTAATCGAATCGCAACGGTGAAATACTTATTATTAAGTAGTTCCGGTGGCCATCTGTGGCCTTCATCATCAGTTCCACTTCACCAAATGGTGCTTTTCGAGTGCAAATGCTTGAGTTACTATAAAAAATACTCAAACCGCTATAGGTTTACCTATAAAATTTGAGGATTTCCCTCGATCTCCATGGGATCCCCCCATCAGATTCTGATTTGGTCGCAATGGGACCACCTTGGGAGTATACCCTTCCAAACAAAAAAAGAATTTTCAAAATCGGTCCACAATTGACGGAGTAATCGGCAAACATACATAAAAAATAAAATAAAATAAACATACAGCCGAACATATAACCTCCTCCTTTTTGGAAGTCGGTTAATTAAAAGTTGTCAAACATAGCCCGAGGTATCAGTCTGTATTTTTATACAACAAGTTGCCTATGGAATTCAAAACAATACACAGTGTTAACTTATTTCATTAGGAAAACTTTTTTTTTTTTTACAATGTTTATAAATATGTCAGCACCATGTATCTATCACATAATTAATTTATCTGTCATTGCTTCATTATTAATTCTTTTTACCTATTGTGGTATAGTAATTTTATTCTAGGTGCATCATCTTCACATATAATTATATAATTGATGTACCGATACAAAATATTGTAAAACATTTTAAAAGAATAACAGTGGAGTTACTTGCCCATTCTTCTCCAAACGAAGCTACCTTTTGGAAGGGGCGACTAGAATCAATTCTATTTTATTTGTAAATTTTGACGTTCAAAAGTGCCATCTATGTGCCTATTTGAAATAAATAATTTGACTTTGACTTTAAAAACAAATTAAGGACCTATTTATTGGGGAAAGGATATTACAGTATCAATGAATTCCTAGATGACATATGACATTGTAACTTATGATTGTATTTACAACTTTGACATTTATTATTGTTAGATCTATTATTACTTGTGATTATTGTTTTTATCGAGTTTTCAAATGTAATTAATGAATTTTATTTTAATTGCAATTGTATAATGTTATTTTTTTTTTTAATTTTCAACACAGTGTACCTATATTGTTATGAAATAAATTACTTATGACTTACTTACTTACTTACTTATGACTAGAGATCGGATATTCGGATGCATATTTACCTAAAGTATGTTTTTTTCCCGGCAAAGGATACAAAGTATATAAGTAAGTATCTTGTCGATCAAACGCAGGATCGCGAGCACCCCTACGGCGTATTACTATCCAGTTCAATAAGATTTTCCAGGATATTGAGTTCTTTGCTGTTTCCGTTGGAAAATTTAGAAGTGTTGCGCTTAAAATTATAGCAGAATTAAGTACACAATCCTAAAATCGTAGTTTCTATTTTAAATGTTTTATTATATATTTTTTTTCTTCTATTATTATTATTTATTCCTGTATATGTTTCAGTTTAGTTTTATTTTTTATATTTAATTTTAACCATACTCTCTACTCATTGTGGGTAATTTATATCGCACGCCGTCCGTGTTTGTTCAATTTTTTTTTTTATATTATGTGGAAAATGTTGTTGGTTATACATTTATACTCCTATTTTAGTTTTAAGTTCTTTAGCATAACATTGCAATGTGTATCCGTTTATTTTCCCAAATAAAATAAAATAAAAGTATGGAAACGGCTTCTTAAAATATATTTTTATTCCGGGATGGCGGGGTTTCATTAATAACAGTGTGTAGGTATACAATTTTGTACTCCTAAGTATAACAAATATTTCTTATCTATTTAAAAGTTAGAACTACGCAAGAATTTTGTGAAAAAATTTAACACGTTTAAAAAACACTATTAATATTTCTTCAAAACCTTTTATTCTAAAATGAAATATATTTATTCGGGGATACACACTACAAAAGAGTAGTTCTTAAAAACTTGTCAGTCCTGGAAACCGACACTTCTTCCCGTACCGAAGCGCACTTCATACTAGTCAACTCTCAAACTTTAGGTCAATATGCATCCGAATATCCCATCTCTACTTATGACTTAAGTTGGTATTTTGGTAATTATTTTCTGACGGTGATATGGTTCTTACTCCACAGACGAGGACGGCGAGCCGACTACGAGCGCGGACGGAGGCCACAGCGTGAAGGACGATGACTGCGTGCCGGTCAACGTGAGTCCTTCAGTCTATGTATAACATGCACCACTTACTTAATAGTTTATATACTTCTACTGCCCCGTAAGGCTGCACAGTACATGCGTACAAGCAAAAAGGGTCCAGTTTTCGGCATTTAATTTCCGAGATATACGCAGTTTTGTAAAGTTGGGTGAAAAAATTGGATTTCGTGATTTTAATTGATTTATTACTTTTATTAATAATCTACAAGTTCATACCGGGAGTTTTAAGAGAAAAGTTTAGTAACAAGGTACCGGTGATCGGAAAATTTGAAAATGCTATTTCTCAAATCAAGCTTTTTCAGAGATTCAACTTCAAATGTCTGATAAAAAAAAAATGTGCCTGTTTTTGAATATTTTTTTTTATCCTTATTATCAATCAATTGACTATTCTAGATACCGAACCTAGTCTTAACCCAATACCACACTAGTGGACCCTTTTTGCTTAGACGCCCACTTATATAAAGTCTATCTCCAGTATCGATAAAAAAAAAGTTTTGATGTAAATATTTTCTCTATGGTAAATTCTCCATTGTCAAACAAATTTCACTTCAAAAGCGGCATCTCATATAAAACGCGATCGAAATAAAATTGTTGGTAACAAAATCGGTAATCTCCATTGTTTCTTTAAAATATGGCCGTCTACGCTCCGCGACCAATCATAACACAGCATTTAATATGGCGTTTGCCCAAACGGTCAAATCAAATACGGCAATATTAACCACTGTCCGTATCAAAGTGGGCAGTCTCCACAAATACACTTCAAATCCGGCAATCTCCATTTCAGTTTTAAATTAATTTATTAGTAAAATGTTAAAGAACTGCTACATTTAATTGATTAAATGTTATTATAAATTGTTACTAAACTAGAACTCGCCAATTAAAATTTATTTTTTAAAAGTTAAAGTATTATGAACCAGAAACTGTTTTCGTTAACTCGAATTTGTGACAAATGGAGATTGCCGGCTTTGATACCATTATGTATATGACTCAACTAGTCTTACCAAGGGTTATTGTGTGACCTAGGACATGGGTTGTCGAGGTCAGATAGGCAGTCGCTCGATCCGTTCATAGTTAGACTGGAAGCCGACCCAAAGATATTTCGAGAACGAGAGGTCATCTATCCACGGACCTTAACCTGATGAATCGACCCGTGCGGCTGTTTGGCAATACTTAGCCACGAGCTCTAAAGATCTCTAGTTAATATCATAAAAGGTGCCATTATAATTGTATTCATAAAACTCATTTCCTCTCTTCCAGATGTCAAACGGCCGACTATCAAGTACGAACGAAAGCGAAGACACGATGCCCAACGTCCTCGAGCCCCAAGTGCAAATTATCCCCCAATCCTCCCCCACGCCGCCCCCTCACAAGCAGCTCCCGCTCACCCCGCTACCCCCCCTCCCTATGCTAACGAACCCTCTCCAAGCCATCGAACAAGCCAGAATACAACAGAACTTCTTACAAAAACTAAACGAGCTATCAAATACTCCATTAAATCTGAGCAATTTGGACGAAATCAAACGAAAAAATGGCCACGACCGACAGGAAAAAATGGACGATCAGATCAAACATGACTGTGGAACGGCCACTGAGGAAGAAAGGCTATATTTCACGGCTAAAAGGCAACATGCTATTTGGGAGCACGAAGCCAAAATGAAGATTTTGAATATGGAGCTCCGGCAGAAGGAAGAAATTTTTTCGCTGCAAAAACAACTGTTTTTAATAGAACTGAGGTTGAAGATGGATTTCTTGGAAAAGGCTAGCGCTAAATGATGGGGTGAGTTTAGTTAAATAAAAAGTAGTATAAAAGTATACAATATTAGTTTTAGTATATGCGAAACCCCAAACACGTGTCTAGTATTTTTATGTAAAGAATCTATGTACAAAATTTCAAAACTGTATCATGAAAAATCACAAAGTTATGGTTGTTATGTTACCGGGTTGTCCGTACAAAAACATGCTAACGGCGCCCCCGCGCCTCCAGGGTCGTCTTGCGCTCATTGATAATAATTTGGCAGTAGGTACCTAACCGTACGGCGATTGTATTGTAAGTCATTAAATGGTGATTACATTTTCCATCACACTTAAATATAACATGGTGTACAAATTATTGAAATCGATTCAGTTCCTTATTCTGAATAAACTATATTCAGGTTTCGCATATACTAAAAATAATGTTGTATATTTAAATCATCATCTGCTCACCCTTTTCCCAATAATATTGGGGTCGGCTTCCGGTCTTACCGAATGCAGCTGAATACCAGTATTTTACATGAACCGACTGCCTATCTGACTTCCACAATCCAGTTACTGGGTAACACGATACCCCTTGGTAAGACTGGTTGTCAGACTTTCGGGCTTCTGACGACCCGTAACAACTGTTAAAGATCTACAAACAACAGCCGGGACCAACGGCTTAACGTGCTTTCCGAGGCACGGAGGGGTCTTGGTATGTAAAGATGGTCACCCATCCACAGACCAACCGCGGTAATCGTAGCTTAACCTGACCCGTGCGGCTGTTATTACTTAGCCACAAGCTCAAGTAGATATTTAAAGGTTAGACCATAAACCAGTAAATGTCCCAAAGAAAGAAAGAAAAATATTTTATTTGGGACACGCACAAGAAGTACAAAAATATCATTAAAAATAACAACAACCCGAAAAAAAAAAAAAACGACTTGTGCGATGCCAAAAAGGCTCCTATCTCAGCATAATGCTGCGATATTTAAAAAAATATTTACCGCAGCGCTGGTATTCTGATCGGGCCCGCTGTTATGCCGCGGAGTCGCCTACGGACACAAAAGATCATCTCTCATATTTAATGATGAAATGTTAAAAAAAAAATTGTGGTTGCCATAGTGAGACATATACAAATATTATAAAGACGTAAAGTTTGTGAGGATAAAGGGGGAAATCTTCGGAACTACTGCTCCCATTTTGAAAAGTCTTTCACTAATAAGGAACTATAGTTGTCGATATAGCCTACAGACTAAGCAAACTGAAGTGGCTATGGGCTGGCCATATTAGCCGTAGAACGATGACCGTTGGGGTAGACGTGTTCTTGATTGGAGACCGCGAATCGGCAAACGTAAGTTAGGACGCCCTCAGGCAGGTGGAGCGACGATCTTCGCAGGGTGGCTGGTGGCAGCTGGATGAGAGTTGTCGAGAATCGAGCTGCATGGCGTGCAATTGGAGAGGCCTATGTTCAGCAGTGGACTGCTATGGGCTGATGCTGATGAATGGGAAGCTAACTGTATTACCGAATGTCGTTGGACATAAAAATATCATGCGAACGAACATTAATATTATAAAGGCGAAAGTTTGTGAGTGTTTGTGTGTTTGTTACTTCTTCACGCTCAAACGGCTGGACCAATTTTAATAAAATTTTGTATGGAGGTAGCTGACACCCTTTTTTTTTTTTTTTTTTTGGGTGGGAAATTATCAAATAACTTCTCCCGCTCTGGGTGGAGCGGGAGGGAGTGTCAGACTTTTACTGACTAAAACCCACCGTGTTCCTCCTTCAGATGCCTGTGTGCCAGGGCCACGATATCCCTTTCGGACAGGCTCGTAACCCTGGCAGGCATTGGCCCTTTCGGACCCCGTCAATTGGTGCTGACGTCTCTTTGAGGCGCGCGTGGAACACAACGCGCCGTCGACCCGGATTAACATATAGGCAATTATTATTATTATTTTTATCCCGATATTCACGTTAAATAACATAATCCTAACTAATATTATAAATGCGAAAGTAAGCTTGTTTGTTTCGCTTTCACGCTAAAATTACCGGAACGGATTTCGATGAAATTTGACACATGGGTAGACCATGACCTGGATTAAGACATGATACTTTTTATCCCGATATTCCCACGGGATCCCGAAAAGGAGAAGAAAGAAAAGGAAGAAGGAAAAGAAAGAGAAGCCTGAAAGTTTGACAACCAGTCTTACCAAGGGGTATTGTATTACCCAGTAACTGTGTTGCGGAGGTCAAATAGGCAGTCGCTCCCTGTAAAATACTGGTATTCAGCTGCATCCGGTTAGACTGGAAGCAGACCCTAACATAGTTGGAAAAAAGCTCGGCAGATGGTGCTGATTTTCGCTCGGAGTGATCGCAGTTTTTAGACAAGAGGACGTTTTGCCTATACTCTTGGCATTATGACATCATCCCTTAGTCGCTTCCTCTCTGTCCATAGAAAAAGAGCGAGGGCTATTCATCGATCTCATCCTAAATTCATACTTTTTATTTCCCCAGACAGCGCTACATACGGAAATGACGTCATCCAACCGTTTGTTTTTAAAACAACGCGCCAAGGAAACAAGCCGCACATCCGAGTGTAATCTAGTTTTAAAAAGTGCCATCTATCGTGTAGTTACCGAATTAATTCCTTTGGTTTGAGTTTACGTAGTGAAACTACTAAACAATCCATTATAAAAAGATATTGTTATTTTTTAAAAACGTTTTCTGCAATAATACTTAAAAAATGGGTAAAAGGGTCAGTTTTTGTCCGCGTGATTTTGAGGACAGCTATTGGGCCGTTTACCCTATTCATTGCTGTGACATTTTAAGGCCATATAGTCACGTTTGAGGCCATGGACTAGAGTCTAGGCCTTAACCAAAACAACGATGAAAATAAGCAATATTAAGATAGATGCCGCCTTAACTAGTATTTATATAAAAGTGGCCTTGTAGGGCCTTTTT
Organism: Tiliacea citrago; assembly: GCA_963921375.1. Taxonomy (NCBI): domain Eukaryota; kingdom Metazoa; phylum Arthropoda; class Insecta; order Lepidoptera; family Noctuidae; genus Tiliacea; species Tiliacea citrago. The sequence continues at coordinate 12,557,038 of OY992807.1, read as the reverse complement.
TAATAAGAACTTACTTTTAAGTTAAGGCCAAAATATAGACAATTTTACCTGAACAAAGATGTGTGCGTAGGCCATAAGTCTAAAAGGCCTTTTGGTCATAAAGAGACTCTAATCTATGGCCTCAAAAGGCCAGGTTTCAATGTGACTACGAAGTTATTTTTGTATTCGTTATACATTTGTCTATAGCTTATTTTTTATGGTATTTTTTTTTTCTTTAGTCTAAGGAAAGTGCTTAATTTCGTAAATGCTGCGATTTTTATACTATTATCTGTGGCAGCTCATATTATATGGAGATGGTAGTGTCAAATATTGGAGATTAATAAGCTATAGCACTGTCTCTTTCTGATATACCACGTAACAGACAAAGATAGCGCTACTTGTCTTATAATTATAAACGACAGAAAAAATATATTAAGTTAAAAGTACTTGGGTAGCTATTTTTGTGAGAACTGCCGTGATTTTCAAAACGGCCTCAATTTCTTTGAGGCCTTACGTAAAATGAGTCCTCAAAACAATCGAGACCCCCTTTTAGGCAGTTTTAAGTCAAATAACTGACAATAAAATCTAGTCTTAGTGTTACAATCCTTCCAAAAATATATTATTGACGTTAAAACTCCAATATTTGATCCAACCAAGTATAAAAAAAATACTGCCAAATTAAGTATCGCGATACGGTCTATAAAATAGTACTTAGGGGCCGAAGGTCTATCAAATATATACTATTATATCGTCGGGGGCAGTGGCTATATTCACGACATATTCATAATGGTATAGGCAGATCTATGGCATAACGAAATATTAATTTTGGCCTACTAAAAATACGTCATCCTGATGAAAATGCTAAACTTTGGAGCGACATTTTTTTTCAAATACAAGTTTCTGGTTCTGTGAAAATACAATAGTACTATTTATGCTGATTGACTTTGGGGTGAAAAATTCGGTTTAGTTAACGAAACTTGAATTTTCTGAGCCTAATTTGAGCATATTTCACGGGGAAAAACGACTAGTGATGTCCATTACTATTATTTCTTTGAAAAATGATTTTAGTCGTTTTTTTTTTTTGTTTGTGTGATTAAAAACTGCCAATCCATTACTAAATATAGCGTGAATATAGTTATAATTCAGGGACGTTTCAAGTGTCGTATCAGTAATAATGATGGCCGTTTTGCTTACAAACGTAATTTAAAAGCAAAATAATTATTTTTTCGGTGATGTAAAGTGCCATTTCGTCCTGATTTCGATTTGTATCGATATCTTGATCCCCATAATTCGTAGTGAAAATAATAATGATAGTGTCCGACTTGTTATAAAAACATCAAAACACGCTCAACATTTTTAAATAACGTTTGTATGGAAAACGAAGGTAACCTAGTCTTAAAAATTGTATTCTTTGTATGGAATAGTTATTGCACTGAAGAGGTAGTTGTTTGTCAGTATTTCGAGAAGGAAAAAGATTAAAACCTTTGTGTATTATTACAACATTAGATAATTTTAATAAATTTTTGTTATAAAAGACATTTTTTGGTGTTGCCATTTCAGTTTTAAACTTTTCTTGCCATATTTTTAGTATTAAAATTTCTAAATTGGTTGCTCTACCACTTTGTAAGAACCGCATCATACGCGATCGAGAAATAAGTTGTGATATTAATAATGAATTGATAATAAAGAAGAAGCTTTATCTTTTATATCCTAAGATATAAATTCCCTAAACGCTTTGGATGGACTGTTGGCGATGCGGTCGTAACTATTCCATACAATTATTATTTCGAGTCAATGACGTGCCAATAATCGAAAACCATTGTTAATAATAAATAATAATAATAGTTATTACATATATAAGATATTGTTATGATAGATTTTTAGATACGTAAAAAGTTAGACACCTAATATTGGACAGTATGATGATATTATTAATATTAATAATTTAGACAGGAAATAATAATACAGTACAAAGACTTGTAATAGAAGTCGTTACCTCAGAGCAGTGTATTGTAAATAAATAAAATAACTAGGTTTAGATGTAAAATTAAATTTTAGTAATTTTTTATACGAGGGCGACTTACACCTTCAAATTTTCATAATTTCTGCGTTCAAGCAACCTGAGTTGCCAGATTATAAAATTATTATTATCCACTGTCTGGCAGTTAATTTTAAAATGTGTAAATATGATTATTATTTAATTATTAATTCGAACTATTTGTCGAATGTGGCAATAAAAATAGGTGTAAGCACCTCAAAACATGGCAATACTTTTAAAAATATTTTAAAATGGCAATGTAACATTGTGATGTATTTTACGATCTCAATACAGATTAAAAAAGATATTTTTTTTACCTCCAATAAAATTTTGTGTGAAATTTTTAGAAAAAGAAACTTGCAATTGTATAAAATACATTTTTTTTATTAATCAAAGCGACTACGTTAATCTGATGAAATTGGATATTATTAAAATAAAGAATTTATTTTCTGTTCCGATGTGTTTTATTAGAATTTATTAATAATTTATATCATCTGCTCAACCCGAAACATTCCCCGCCAAGTTGTTATCAAGCGATTCGAGGAACAAGCAGCCAGTGGTACCATACAACATGATTGTTACCGGCTTCCCTTCAGAGATTCGCATCAGCAATTCTACTGCTATTGGAAAATGGTACAGTAATTTGTGTCTACTATAATTGCCAGTTTGGCATTTTGTTATAAGTGAATACCTACGCATTTATAACAAAATGCCAAGTCGCTTTAAGGTATTAAACTCGAGGAAATTAAAGATTTAATCACACAAGTGGCTTAATGAATGTAATTCTTACAGTTTAAAAGATTTTGTGGATGTAAGTTGATTCGTTGCTCATTTTGTTAAAACAGAAATTTTTGCATGCTATGTTCTATCTTAGCGAAACATGTTGATCTTCTCTAATGATATTAACACCAATGATTTACTTACTTACATAAAATATAGTTATACTACGGGTATTTAATTCACCATAACATTCAAACAAGTAGAACACTTATTTTTAGCTTTGAATTACGACAATATTTTTTTCCTAAATAAACCGGCGCCAAAACGTCATAATCGGGAACCAAAAAATTCATACAATAGCGATCCCGTCATGACGTCAGGTCACGTGGCACCGCTTGATATGGATTAGAACAGCCATACTCAAAGTGTGTTCCGCGGAACCCTAGGGTTCCGCAAAGCCTCTGTGGGGGTTCCGCAAAAATACTGGTCAGAATAAAAAAATAATACTAAAGGAGTGTCTATCTACTATATTTTATTTTACTCTGGTACCTGAGTAACATAATATCAATCTAAATATTTCAACGAAAGTAAAAAAATATGTAAATTTTAATGTCAAGTAATATGATTAATGAAGAATACACATAAAACCATTTTTGATTACTTTAGGGCTCCGTCAAATATTTCGTTTTCGAAAAGGGTTCCGTCTCCAAAAAAGTTTGAGAACCACTGGATTAGAACAAGCCGCTGTACGCTTACGATAGAGAGATAAATAGAAAAAATGCGTCAGCGAGACCGAGGTGGAGGAATATTGCATTTATGTTATTCTGTTTTCACGAATTCAACTGTATTGTATTCGATTCTATAAATTCCTATAATAATAGTTTTAGAATGATAAAATACCTACCTAATCTAAGTAGTTGAGTTTATTTCTGTCAAACATGAATGTTTTATTTGTCCACCAAGTCAATTTTTATCGACAATATGCCAGGAGCGTGTCCACACTACAGAAAACCGCATAGCTTGGAGACGCGTCGTATGTGGTCACGATCCTCAGCATTGAGGGAAGGACGAAGAAGAAGACTACCTAGGTTAAAATAACACCAAACGTGTAAAAATTGCATATAAGAATTTATTGTGATATTTGAACTAAGTACTTGAAACCCCCTGAGACGACCCACTGGCCAAAAATCCTTCATGCATAGTCTGCTTTAAAAATGATCAAAAATAATTTTTAATTATTATTTTGTGTCTATAAAGTGCTTGCAACGTTCCAATTTACCATTGCTTGGGAAGTTGTTCGTTTTTTGTGAATTAATGAACGCCTTCGTTCCTGCAAATACTAGGTACAGACGCCAGCTCAGGTCAAGCTACCCGAAACTGTCAAATTTTCCCAATCAACCTTGAACCTTACGTTTTAACGATAAAGTTGAACATCTTTTAAAGAAATATGACAGATGTAGTAGCTTGCTGTGCTGGCGTCTGTAGGGACATAATGGCACAACTGATTCACTGACTAATGCATTATTCAAATTCAAATTTATTTATTTTGGGACAACTAGATCCAAAGGTTAGTACCTATACAAACACTTAGAAACTATTGATAGTACTTAAATACAATTACAAAGGACAACAATCATCATACATATACATAAATAATTTTATACACAAATGCCCCTGTGCTGAGACACCCCGCCCCGTCAAGATAACCCATCTAAAAGATACCAGAACAGATTATTCCTGACGAACGGCTATCGCTTTATTAATTTATAAGGTAAGTACGAGTATGTATATCCTTATATTTAAATAAATATGAATTCCACAATTATCGTTAAGTATTGCACCTACCACTGCTTGTCTCTGCATCACCCAAAGGTTGACTGGTAGAAAATGCCTATGGCATTAAGTCCGCCTGTAAATTTGCGTGTATTAAAGTTATTATTATTATTTAAGTATTAAATAAATAAATAAATCAGTATATTTTAAAAACACCGGATTTCTCATTAACGGTCACCTAACCATGGATATTAAATTTGTTTTATAACCATAGATGACAGAAGAGGCCTAACTTCATGTTTTTCTGTTTACGCTATTTATGTATCCCCCATAAAACTATGTTTATTCACAGGTTTCATATTTTCATTACCTAATGCGGCCCTAGTGCGATAGTCTCATAAAATTATTTACTTACAATTACTGTAAGAATTGTTCTCTTCAAGAGGTGTGTGTCGGGTCTATTAAATGAGTTCAGACGCAAGTTTACAGCAAAAGGCATATAATTGGACAGTATACACAAACAGGTATAAGGTGAAAAACAATTTAAAACCATTACGAGCCTTTCGCGAGCTTGGCGTATCCTCTCGCGTTAGTTTGTCCCTCTCGTAGGCCTGAAACTGCGTTAAGCGGGCACCCGCGCGGTTTCATACAAAAGTACTCCGTCGCGGGGACCCGCGCGGGCGTCCGTCACGGGGAGGCGCGCCCCGCACCCACGCAACGGGGCCCGCCTCCGTGCGACGGAACCCGTCGCGGGGGCACGCGCGGGGCCCGCCAGCGGACCGGTAACACGGCCACGCACGGACTTTGACTTTGTCGTTTTTTTTTTTGCTAGTCGTCGTTTTGCTACGTAATAATATATTAAGTTCTCCATCGACACGACTATACATGCACACCGTTAAAATTGAACTAGCGACACTGCGTAAATAAAATAATCCGGTCTCCGCGACGGGTACCCGCGACGGGGTTCTTCGCGTTCCCACGGAGCCCACCCGCGTGTCCACGCGCGTAGACACGCGACGATAGCCCGTCGCGGGCGCCCGCTTAACGCAGTTTCAGGCCTAGAGAGTAGTATATTCCTTGGTTTGTCCACTGTCGGTTGGCGGGGGTCCGAGGGTGCGGGCGGGGGTGTCGTCTCCCGCCGCCGCGCTTAAGGGGACGTCCGCACAGATACGTTAAGGCTATGCTACACAATTTAATGAGTCCGCGTATCACTGGTCAGTTTCCCTCAGTAGTCAGTTTATTTAATTCGCCATTTTCGTTGATTAGTCAGTTTCACTGATTGGTCAGTTTTACCGATTAGTCAATTGCTTTAACTCGCCATTTTCCAGTATTTGCCAGTTTTCGTCGATTCGTCAGTTTAGTACACTCAACGTAAAAGATATGTTTACGTTTAAGCAGCAATTTATACTACGCTAACTCGAAGTTTAGGTAAAAACGTTTTTTTATGCCAAGTTGCTTAAAATGTGTTTTTATATATGTCATAAATAAATCGTGAAGAAATATACAAAAATAAGAAAGTTACAAATGTTATAAAACGCTAAGTAAAGGTACTTTTTGAAATCACTCGATTTATATTACGCCAACTATTATTAGCGGAGTGTGCGCGGGGAGGGGACGCACCGCTTGGTCGTTTACATTAGCCTAACGACACATGTCGCTGTATTAGATGCGATCGCGTTTTAAAACTTTAGCAGTAAATCATAATAGATAGTGTTATTGTAACCAATTATTTAAACTATTGTTAGTGTTATTTTAGTATTACAAAAATGTCTCGACAACGAGCTAAACATATAGTGGAATTAACAAAAAAGGAAGAATATTCATTGATGAGTGTTGATAAAAATTGTGAGATATCGCTTCATACTGTCGAAAGAGGTTAGTTTAATGTGTTATTAAGGACTATTAACGTATGTTAAAGTATATAAATATGTTTTATAGTAATACGCTAGGTTTTTTTGAAAATTGGAGCCACTTTGGTCAAAGTCCGTGCAACACTACGCTAACTCATAGTTAGCGTAGTTTAGTGCGTTCGTATGTATACTTGTTCGTTTGTAAAATGAACTACTTAGCGACTTTTACGTAGTAAATACTTATGACGTGTTAACGTATTAATTAGTTTATTAATGGTACACACTGCTACACATCAAGCTATACATATCCAGTTTAGGCTGATCTCGAATTGTACAGCATTTTCGTACAATGAGAGGCAAGCTTATACTGGAAGTGTATAGCTTGATGTGTAGCCGTGTGTACGTCGACTATATTTTTTTTGTAAGTACATGTTTTTTAAAAAAAATATTGTAATATGATTTCAATACATTATACCTATTGTTTTAGAATCGTCGGCATTACCTGCTGAAGTTGATAATCCTGAATTCGTGTCTTTATATGAGCACGTCATGTTTGATGAGCCTATTCAAGAGCATGATTGTTCTATGTCCAGTTCTGCAAGCCGAGATATGGTCAGTTATAAATACGATGCCGTATTACAAGATATAAATTTAAACGACTTGGGGGCTCCTAGCACTCCACTTAATATTTATTCACCAAAAAAACCTTCTCCATTGGCATTAACTCCAGCAAGTATTGAACCTTTGTTTTCGGTCGTCACTAATGATCCTTCTGACAGCATAGATAATACCCCCGTACCTTCACCCTATTGTGATTTTTCGGAATCTTCACAAAGTTTAAACGCTACTTTGATGCTGACCTCTTGCTACAAAGAGACTGAAGATAGAACACTGACACCTGAAGTCGGTACATCCGCCCAGGAAAGTCTTCCTGATTCGCATATGGATAACGGCCTCACCAAAAATACAGATTCAGTATCGGCAATATCTACTCCGTGTAATTCAATTTCCTCGCCTGCAACGTTCAATGATAGTGACTATTCTGCAGTATCGACCCCAAAAAATACGAAACGTAGATAAAAAAAAAGGACTGATGTGGGTCTCAAACGTCTTAAACTTGAAAATGAATGGATAGCTAGAAAGAGAAAACGTTTGTGTAACACAGGATTGGAGTATACCACGTCAAAAGGAAAAACTAAAGCAGCAAGAAGTATTAAAGTCAGTTGTGTCAATTGTCGTCTGCAAAGCTATAATAAAATAAGCCACGAGGTTCGTGTTGATCTGTTTGATACGTTCTGGAGTACTGGTGATCACGAGAAACAATGGGAAATCATAGCCAAATATGTGATACAAAAAAGTAAAAAGACTGCCACTAATGTTGAAAGTGAAGCTAGTCGTCGATCACACACTTTGCATTATCATCTTCCCATAAATTCTGACAATGGCACCACATTACAAAAAGTTTGCAAAACAATGTTCTTGAACACATTCGATATTAGTAAAGATTTTGTTTATACTGCAATACGAAAACTCCAAGAAATCAATGATTTTACTGATGTTACTGATGACAGAGGTCGGCTTAAAAACCATAAATATATAATTTCAAATGAAATGAAGCAGAGTGTCATAGATCACGTTAATTCTTTTACCCCTGTCGAGTCTCACTACGTTAGAAAACGTACGAGTAAAAAACACTTAGATCCTTGGTTATCTTTTTCGAAAATGTTTAAATTGTATGTTGAGTGGTGTGCTGATAATAATTATAATTTTAGAGTACAGACAGTAAGACAGTATAGGGATATAGTTAATACTAATTTGAAGATAGGCTTTCATTTACCAAAAAAAGACCAATGCGACCTCTGTCATCAGTATAATAATACACCTAGCCCTACAGATGAATTGAAGGAAAACTTCACTAAACATCAGACAGAAAAAGAAATTTCCCGTAAGTTAAAATTAGAAAATAAACTGTTAGCTATCTCTAGTAACAATGTAGCTTGTATTGTATTAGATTTTCAAAAAGTTTTAAGCTCACCACATGGTAATATATGTGTTTATTACTATAAGCGTAAACTCAATGATGTATACAATTTTACAATTTACGATATGGGATCAAAGGAAGCATTTTGTTATATGTGGGACGAGCGAACGGCTAAGAGGGGGGCCAATGAAGTTGCCAGTTGTTTATATGATTTTTTTAATAAATTAGCTTCTAAGGGAGTTAACGAAGTCAACCTATGGTCAGACAACTGTGGGGGACAAAATCGTAATCGTATCGTATACTACATGTATTTATTAGCTGCAAAAATGTTTAAAATGAAGATTAGCCACCATTTTATGGAAAAGGGCCATACACAGAATGAGGGCGACTCAGTTCATGCTTTAATAGAAAAGACTGCAAGAGGTAGAGAGGTATATTCGCCAGTTGAATGGTATTCACTAGTGCGATGGACAAAAGTCAATGGGAATCCTTATATTGTTATCGAGGTCAATGAAAACATGATTTTTGATTTTAAAAGTAATATAAGCAAAAAAAATTGGACTAAAAATATAAATACCTAACGATAAAATTATGTGGAATAAAATTAAAAAAATTGAAGTTTCTCCTGATAATTATGGTTTGTTGGAATATAAATATAGTTTAGGTGATAGTGAAAGCAAACAAATACAATGTTTTAAAAAGACAACTAGATTATCCCAGTTGGAGCCTTTTCCCGAACAAGCATACAAAGCTTTGTTAAAAAATAATGTGGCAAAATATAAAGATTTAAAATATTATTGTGATAAGAATATTATACCCGAAAAGTATCATACATTTTATAGAAATTTATTAACAACTGAACATGATGTGGACAATGCAAGTGATGAAGATTAAGAGGTTAAATTACAACTTATAATATTGTTTACATTATGTGATTTATATTTACAAATTGGAAGTTTTTGTTTTCTCCGAGTGCAATCTTGATTTAAAATTATAATTATTCGAAGTCGAATAGTGATTGATCTGATCTCTTATCGTTAATTAATAAGTAAGTACTTACCTATAATAAATTGTTGATTACCTACTACACTAATTTTGTTTTAATTATGTATCTAGATACCTACAAAATTTTATCTGGAATTTATAAAATTCAACGTTTATTATAGCTCAACGGAAAGTTAGATGATACGCTAACCTGTGGCACAGGGCGATGTACCTATAGTACGCTATATATAATTTGACGGCTTTTAATACGAAATCCGCCAGAGACGCATGCACCGGTTAAACAAAGCTAACTTAAATAACTTGTTATTCAGCATGATAAATTACAATAATATATCTTGTGGGTGTATATAATACCCTAAAATTATGATTAATACACAAAAACTGTAATTTTTTTATTGCAACGTAATAAAAATAACACTTCTTTAGCACTACGACCTCCCGTGCTACACTACGCTAACATTAGTTAGACGTGCATAACATGTAACATTTTATTGATGAATTACGTTTATATACGGCTAACTCGTGCTAAATCAAAAAATATAAATAATTAAGGAAAAATAAATATGAGATATTACAATGAATAAATTAACTATAAAGCATACCAAATTTCAAATAAGTATCCTAATTAATGTAAAAGTTATCACGTTTTTCCCTTTAAACGCCTCTACTGTAAAGTACGCTTTTTTGAGTTAGCGTAGTATTAATTGCTGGTGTCGAAATAAAAGTGGAAACCCAATTTAAATCAAACTTAAAGTTGCAATTTTTACAATCACAATTTTTTTTTTTAATGTTTTCTAAAAAAAAAAAAACTTTTTGTTTTATCTCTGCCTAGCCCTTTGAGGAAACAACCGTGATGTTATGTTACGTAATACGTACATGATTAAATTAGCAGACGTGTATGAGTTTTTTACCGACTGTACTTTGACTGACGAATTGAATAAAACTGACGAATCAACGAAACTGGCAAATACTGGAAAATGGTGAGTTAAAGCAACTGACTAATCGGTAAAACTGACCAATCAGTGAAACTGACTAATCAACGAAAATGGTGAATTAAATAAACTGACTACTGAGGGAAACTGACCAGTTATACGCGAACTCAATTTAATATTATTAAGAACTTTAAACTTTTTGTTATCTAGTACAATGGTGCCCTCTAGTGGTGGAAATTGATGGGCCCAGTTGCAGAAGTCCCTAAGTCCACCAGGACTTTTTAATCTGCTAGCACAAACGTGTAGAACATGTTAAAATTATAATACCCTTTTGTTCTTGTACGAGATATCATTAAGTCCCAAATAACCAAAGAGATTTTGTTCCCATAAGTGAATGCAAGAAGTCCCTTGGACACGAAGAAGTCGCTATGTACAGCTTATTTGACCCAAAGTACCTAAGTGCTACTATTTTAGCTCATAAAGTCACAAAGTCAGACTAATTTTGTAAAAAAAAATACCGGCCAAGTGCGTGTCGGACCACGCACAATGAAGGGTTCCGCAGTTGGGATATTGCCCGAGATTTTTATTTTATTACTTTGTCGGTGTGATTTATATCTATACTCTGAGCTAAGCCGCGGACAGACAGACAGACGGACATGGCGTATCTTTATGGGTTCCGTAGTCAACAAGTAACCCTTATAGTTTCGCCATGTCTGTCTTAAAATGGGCTAATAAACCGCGAACCTATACAAAGCTAAGATATATCTCAACCTTTGAAGTTGTCTTTCTGGAACGAAAACTCAGAAGGAATGAAAATATTAAATTGAAGTAATATATAAAAAGCTCTATGAAAATAACGTAAAGGCTGTTCCTGGTATAGCTGCTTGTCGAGAGGTAAAATTCAGTAAACTGAATCGCGCGACATTACGGAGCACAATGACTGCCCCTGTAAACCATTCACCTGATTCACCCCATACACCCCGGGAACCTGAAAATGCATACAATAGTCCACATAAATTAAAACCTGAAAAAAATTAGGTCATTATATATTTGCTCCAATTTGTACCTGATGATGAGAAATATTTTTATACAGATAATAATGACGTCCGATGAAACAACTATGTCGTGCCAGGGGTCTGAAAACGATAGAGAATAAGCGTACCTATACTACTTACTTTTACCTACTGTGAAGTTTAATCGTAACTAATCTTACTACCTACCTATTCATTCTTTGAATTTTTAATAATTTCTCAACAGTAAAACTTCCAATGTCTTATCACTCTTCCAGTTTTCTCTAGCTAATATCTCATCCACAGGTACATTCTCCCACCACCCCTTGGATGCTACAGCATGCTTCCTCGAGTAGCTTCTAGATTTAAATCTATACATTTAATCCAACCCGTTAGGGTAGTGCTTGCTGGTTTCATATATAGACTAGTGATGTTACTATTAAAATGTCTATGTTGTGAAGTTTGAGTCAATGGGGTAAAAAAATGCTCTAAGGGTAAAAATTGAAAGCTCGTCGTAAGTGTCCGTCGTCTACAAACCGATATTGTTTTGTTTGTTTACTTTTGTGTTGATTACAAATTAAACGAAAACTAGATAAATATGTATGCTACTTGGAGTATATCACTATTAAAAGATGACCTAAGGACAGGGGAAGCCTCTACCACTGGTAAAAAAGCAGCTGTAGTGGAAAACCACCGCTGTCATCGCCCGGAGGCATCCGCGTCACCGAGGATTCACGGCAGCGCGCGGTAACCACTCTTAGAGCAACAGCAGTACCTACTTCAAAGGTGGCATACTGGCATTCCAATACGAATACATGAATTTAAATTAGGAACAAATGCAATCCTGCGGGGTAAGTAAGATAGTTAGTAATCGACAAGAAATGTTGATAGTCATTAGTGTAGGCACATCCTTAGCGCCACTGACTGACATTGACATCTATTCTATCAATCAATTGTTTGACAATTTGATTTTTTGGAATTTGGACATTGTTGTCTTGTCTTGTTGTCCTTTCTCGGTTGGTCTATCAAATCAACAAAAAATAATCGATCTAGAATTGAAAATAATATGGAAATATGTGTTCAGACGTTCGACAGAATATGCCGTGTCTGTTTACTAGAATGTACCGATATGAAGTCTCTATTTACGAAGATGGATGGCGAAAAACGCAACTTGTTCGAAATCCTTACATTTACTGCTGATATTAATGTTAAATTCGAGGATAGTCTGCCAAAACAGGTTTGTGGTGAATGTGAGGCGGTCATGTGCAAGGCAGATGCATTTAAACGCCGTTGCCTGAATTCTGAGACGATTTTAAACAACATCTACCAGAATTCTCTAAGCCGAGCCGAAACATCGAATATTGACAAAAAATACTCAATAAAAGATGAAATTGGGGATATAACGGAGAAATTAAGTAACCATATAACTTTTGAGACTTCTAATGTTACTAATTACGGTTCTCAAGACAGTTTTGATAAGAAACATGTGTTCATTGAAGATACTTCAATATACCCGATCGCCGACACTAGTTTTAGTAAGCTAACTAACTGTACAGTACCTGATAATCCTGAACAACCTGTCAAAGAAGAGATAAACATAAATTTTGATGATGATATAAGCTTACCAGATCATTATGATGATGGAGCACAGTGTGAGACAATTTCTGTAGAATTTAAAGAGGAAGAACCTTTAAAAAGTGAAGGAAAAAAATACACATGTTGCTGTGGACTTACATTTACTACAAAAGAAGAGTATAAAAGCCATTTAAAACAACGAAACTGTAATAAGTACAAGAAAGTATTAGAAAAAGTTAACAAAAATAAATTAGTAACTATTCAAAATGAGATAGAATGTATTGAATGTAATCGCAAGTTCAAAACTCCAAATGCATGGAGAATACATCAACAAGTCCACCGTAATGAACACTCATCAGAAGACAAATCATTAGTACACGTTTGCAAATTCTGTTTATGTCAGTTCAAAACAGAGGCAGCATTAAAAACTCACATTCTAAAGCATGAGAAAACCATAAACAGCAAAACAGAATCCTACCAATGCTCATTCTGTTTACGTAAATTTAAGAATAAAACCTCTTTATCAGCTCACATATTACGTCATAAAGAAACAGACAACATAAAACACGTCTGCAAAGTTTGTAAAAGAGAATTTAAGTACAAAGCTTATTTAGAAAACCATATCTTAACAATGCATTCAAGAAAAAATGGCATTAGTTGCGAAGTTTGTGCACAAAGTTTTCCTAACAAAGAGAGTTTAGAATTACATAAAGATAGTCATAAGAATGAGAAGAAGCATCATTGTAATGTTTGCAATAAAGGGTTCCTTATGTTGTGTACGCTGAAGGAGCATATGCGGACTCACACGGGTGAAAAACCGTTCCTTTGCTCACAGTGTGGTAGAGGGTTTAGTCAAAAGACTAATTTGGCGCAGCATATGAGAAGACATCAGGGGTTGAAGCCTTTTAAGTGTGAAAATTGTGAAAAGGGGTGAGTTTTGAAATATTTTCTTATTCGTATGTATGCTATTGAGAATGTGGTGTGTGAAACTCCGCAGATGTGATGGGTATCAATAGGAATAACCAACGACAGCCACCATGGCCCACGCACAATGGTCCACATGAAGGACTAAGTGCAGAAACCAAACCCTCTAACATAGATGGGTATTGATATATATACATGAAAATATTAAAATGATTTGATGATTTTCGTTTTTGGGGTCAATAACCTTATATTATTAACCTTATATTTATTTGTTAAGAATGTAAGTATTACAAATCAGATGTTACAAAAAATGTTAAAAGTTCTTGTACAAATGGCAACAGTCTTAATTATTATACACAATTTTATTTGACATGACGCAGGAAGAGACTCACATTTCACGTTGACAATATGGACCCTAGCCAGTGGCTGAGTAACATAGCTTAATTTCGTTAGATAATTATAAAATTGGGCAAAATCGGTAAGGGTCGTTTGTGCTTGTTTTACCATAATGCGACAACATTAAACATCTTATTTTGTTACTGTTCAACATTTTAGGAATTCAACATTAACCCCCTTATTACAAAACAAGGTTTATCTTCAGACCCAGGTTTAAAACATGGAGCCATTATGGAATTTCGAACTTTATTCCGACTATGGTAAAGTTCCTAAACACAAAACTGACAACTTAGTACCGAACTAAGTTTTCAGCTTTGTATAAAGAACGGTATTTCAATCACTGTTACGTTCTTATTACAAAAACTGGCTGCATGGTTTAAGCCATGTCAAAATATAAATCTTGTTTTGTAATAAGGCGGAACGGGTCTAAAGGATTGTATCGACTATCTATATCCATATTTAATTAAAACAATTATTTGTAATTATTATTTTATTTACATTTTTCAATTGTGCAATTATTATGACTATGTGGGCATCCAAGCAAAAAGGGGCCAGTATCCGAATCTAGTCTTAACTGAATACCCCACGGTATTGAGTAAAGACTAGATTCGGTATATAGAATAGTCAATTGATAATATGGATTAAACAAATATTCAAAAACTGGCACATTTTTCAGCTAAATCTAATCTTACTTAGACAAGCACCGAAAAACACTAATAATAAAATTTGGTGTAAAACTTACACACGTGCACATTTAGTTGTTGCGATATTTCAGCAACTCACATCCCCATTTCTTTCTAAATTACGATGCGGATTCATTCCGCAGCAGTGAGTCGTGCAGGCATTTTATCAAATTATTGTAACAGATTTAATTGAATTGAATTTATTGTAGATTTTGAAAATTATTTTAAAAGATCTTTTGTCAAGTAGACAGAATTTAGTACAGAACATCAAGATTTTGAGTGTTAAGTATAAGGTTATATAAAAGTTGCAATACGACCAAATTAAGTATAATAAAAGGAAAACAGGAAAACATATGACTACATTCGAAAATGACTAACATATAGGTACCTAACTATCCCTTTCAAACAGTCATAATTTCTGTCAGTTGCGTCTTTAATGGGCAGTTAAATGTGTTGCTGTTTGTACATTCTGCCTTTAAGGCATGCAAAAATATTATAAGAATTATAGCTATAGGTACAATTATTAAAAAAAAGAACCGGCCTGGGCCTCAAGTCTGCTATTACAATAGTGTCAGAATGGTCGATCATTGATTTCATAATTGTTGATTTTGACAAGTTTGGTAATCTACTATTATAATGGCGTCATTATGACTTTCCAATGGTCGGCCACTGACACTACATTGAAAGAAATTGCATATATTGGTAATCTCGTACATAATGACAAATTAATGACATTTCTACTAAACTGGGTTTTATAATAATGGCAATACGACAATGCCATTATAATAACACAATGATATTACGAGAACATTGACCGACCAATGATCGACCATTATGAATTTACCAGATTACGAACTTTAGCAAAATGACAATGGCATGACAAGGATCGTGTTGGAATGACTGAATTTCGTCCCAACTACGGAACAGGGGCCCAAGTCTGCTATTTTTATAAATTCAGTCATTCCAACACGATCCTTGTGTTGGAATGACTGAATTTATAAAAATAGCAGACTTGGGCCCCTGTTCCGTAGTTGGGACGACTTATCTCAGAACAAACTTAACATTGTAGTTGAAAAACATGTTCCCCCCATACATTCCAACTGCAAATGTAAGTTTTAACGCACAACATTGAGATATTTACCATGTTCTTTTAAGATCATAGACCTCTTAAAGGTTTTCCTAATCTATAAGTAAAAAACAATTTTCTGTATTTTTTTCAGAGTTGTAGGCTCAGTCGTGTAGGAGATAAGGGGAATGGACGATTTTCATCTATTTTCTTAAATCACTTTAAAACTATTTATTTTCAAATTATAAAAACAATATTTTTGAGTACCTCACAACAACCCTTTTCATTTTGATATGTCACATGGTACAGTTTGCAATACTTTAATTTTTATTTTCTAATTTGCCTCCCAAAAGCGACCCTCATAGTCATAATTCATTTATTTACGTAACACGTCCGTTTGGGTCACAGAAATTCATATGTGTACCAAATTTCAACTTAATCGGTCTAGTAGATTCGGAGCAAATCGGCTGTGACAGACGTACAGACAGACACACGAGTGATCCTATAAGGGTTCCGTTTTTTTACCTTTTGAGGTACGAAACCCTAATAAACTAATTTAACGAGATCTAAATCCAAATACATCAATTATTTAATTATAGTCAATTATCACCTGAAAAATCAGTTACGTATTGTTGATACTGGAATTACGACGAGGAAATCTTTTTATTTTTATTTTATCGTGTTCAGTTATCGATACCCAACACGTCTTTGATGTTTACACTAAAAAAAAGCTGTATTTTTAAACTTGATAATTTTCAAGTGAGACTACACTATCACTAGCGGCGGTTGAAGTTCCCATAAAAAAAGCCCGAACACGAACGTTCTTGGTGGGAAAGTGAAGCGTCATGTTAGCAGTTTTGTTTTATTTTCTAAAATTTGTGTTAAATTAGTAGTATTAGTAGTAGGCATTAGTGTAGGCAAATGAAACAAAACAGTGCAACATCACTTTTCTCTCAAGAAGTCCGCGCGAAGTCATGCCACAAAAAAAAAGCTCATCGAATTAAATTATTTTTTGTTTTATCATGTTTAGGTATTGATATCGTCTGCGGAGTTTCGCTAGCTAACTTAATTTGACCCTGTATTTGGAAAAATGGGGTTTTATTATTATGTGCATAATGTCTACATGATGTCATGTCTAAGCCGCGTCCTATCCAAAAGAAATTGTCGTGCGAATACGCGATTTCGTACTTTCCCCTATAACGAACTTCAACAACACTTTAAAGATCTTTATTTATTTACCTAGACAAGTATCTGTGCTAAGTTTTAAGTTTCTAAACCAATGGAATGTTATTTTTCATACAAACTGTATTCCCTTCTTCAACCCAAAAGACCGATATTTGAGAAATCGTTTTTATATGTTTTCACTATTTGATCCTAAGATTATTTATACCAATTTAGAAGTTAATTAATCTAATCGAATCAAGTGGTAAAATCCTCCCCTAAAAACTTTATTACCCCTTCTCACTCAGTTAGACACTGAACGCGGGTTAAGATTCTTCTATACATATACAGGGTGGAATTTTGTAATGCCACCGGGAGGGACCTCTTAATACTGCAGATAGAAAGTTTTACTCAAAGGAAACATTCCTTTATTTTTGAATAGAAAGCAAACTGCATTCAAAGATTTTCGAAAATTCTCTTCTCCCACACCCGGGAATCGAACCGGCTAAAATCTGAAAAAATTATACCCTGTACTTTTATTGCATCGATCGTTAGGGTCAATTACGAGTATAAGGATGAAATCTCTCTAACAAACATGATAAATTAAATGAAAGGAAAACCAGGAAATCTTAAATTAAGTTAAGTAAGTTGTGGTGAATATTATAAATCGTATTCTGAACTTCAACTCTCAACTCGTTGTCATTCGCATAAGATTTCATGTAAATTTGATTTTTTACATATCCCCACAAAAAAAAAATCAAATGGGGTGAGATCTGGCGATCTCGCAGGCCATCTGATTGTGCCGTTTGTACCAATCCAGGTATTAAAATGGTTATTAATGTAGGCAGTAGTGATTCTGCTGGAGCACCATCTTGCTGTAGAATTATTTGGTTTCGCTCTTCCTCGGGGAAACCATTTAACTCGTTTCTTAAGAGATCCAGTATTTCAATATACTTGACAGTGTTTAAATGACCTTCGTACACGTGGACTAACACTACATTATTTCTCATAATTCCGCACCAAACGTTGAAAGAATATCTTACTTGATTGTTAGTTTCATGAACACGAACAGGATTCACTCGAGACCAATAATGGTTATTGCGGCGATTGTACATGCCATTATTGCTGAAGTTGGTTTCGTCAGACCATACAATGTTACTCAAAAAATTAGGGTTTCGGTCAATTTCTCCAAGCATGTTTTCACAAAATTGTAATCATCTGTCACGATCCCCAATATGCAATTTTTGCACCAACCGACCTTCACGATAGCATTTATACTTATACTTTTTCAGCACTTTAAGTACGCGAGTGTGGGTTGTTCCTAATTCATCGGCAGCATCTCTACTTGAAGCCTTTAGAAATGATTCAAAGTATGTTAAAACATCTAGTTCAAAATCGAAATAGTTTTGCTGAATAGTTTGCCGTCTCTTCTTGAAACCACCCGTATTCTTTAAATTTTCTACCATTCTTTTCAATACGAACCGAGTTGGTGCCTGTCGGTCTTGTTATTTGTGCTACGGGCTATGACTCAATAAGCAGCTTCTTCTTACAAACGTATAAAAACTTTCTGGTTCACCATGGTGTTT
Source organism: Tiliacea citrago (assembly GCA_963921375.1). Classification (NCBI taxonomy): domain Eukaryota; kingdom Metazoa; phylum Arthropoda; class Insecta; order Lepidoptera; family Noctuidae; genus Tiliacea; species Tiliacea citrago. Next base: position 12,538,359 of record OY992807.1, on the reverse strand, counting down.
TCCCTGACAGCTTAAAAGAATCTGCTGTGTGCCCTATCCACAAGAGCGGTGACAGAAGTCGTATCATTAACTACAGGCCGATATCTATCCTCCCAGCGCTCTCTAAACTTCTAGAGAGACTAATTAATACAAGGTTGGTTGGTTACCTAGAATCCAAACATCTGTTTTCAACAAACCAATACGGATTCCGTGAAGGCAAGTCAACAGATCAAGCTGTTAATGATCTCATCAACTTTGTTAGCAATAACCTTGATAAGAAACAAAAATTTCTCACTATTTTCCTTGACTTAGCCAAAGCTTTTGATACGATTTCTGTCCCGATCTTACTTAACAAGTTGGAACTGCTTGGAATCAGAGGAACTCAACTAAAACTCTTCAAAAGTTATTTGACTGGGCGGCTTCAGAGTGTTAGGATTGGCAACGTCAATAGTGGAGACCTTCCAGTCACGTACGGGGTTCCCCAAGGCAGTATCTTTGGCCCAACCCTATTTCTCGTCTATATAAACGACCTCACGAGTCTCAAACTTACTCATGGCAAAATTATCTCCTTCGCAGATGATACTGCTCTCACTTTCTTTGCCGATACGTGGGAAGGGGCTTTCAAAGCTGCCCAAGATGGTTTCGATGCTGTGAGGGAATGGCTAGAGGACAATGTTTTAACTCTGAATGTGGAAAATACCAAATATGTTTGCTTCAGTATACGGTCAAACACAGAAATTAAACATGATCACCATAACATCGTAGCACACGAGTGTTACTCTAAGGAAAACTGTTCATGTCCTAACCTGGAGCGTGTAACAGTATAAAAATATCTAGGCGTTTTCATAGACGAGCACCTCAACTTTAAGGACACAAAGGTCCTCTGTGGTAGGATCAGAAAGCTAATTTACATCTTTAAGACCCTCCGACACGTCACCGAACCTTCTGTGCTGAAGCGGATATACTTTGCCCTCTGCCAGTCCCTCATTACTTACTGTATTACGTCATGAGGAGGATCCCCTAAAACTACCTTAAAACCTGTTGAGGTTGCCCAGCGTGACATTCTGAAGGTTAGCACCTTCAAACCAGGATTGTTTCCTACCTCGCAGCTTTACGAATTCTGTGGAGTCCTTACAGTAAGGCAACTTTTCCTGCTTAATTTTATATTAATGCAACATAAGAAGATCTTTTACAACCCACTCAATTTAAATAGGCGCACAAAATACTTGGTTTGCCCACAGCCCATCGCTTCTAAAACAAAATTTAGCACTAGATTTGCACCATTTATTGGCCCCTATATTTACTATAATATCAATAAAAATCTTAACATATACCCGATGACGAAAAAATCTTGCAAAACTACAGTAAGCGAGTACCTACAGAAACTCACTTATGAGAAGACAGAAAAACTGCTTGAGATACCTGAATAAAATGAACTAAATAGTAATAATTGAACTATTAAAATTAAACTAGGTTACCTATCAAAAAAATAACAAAAGTTCATGCTCCGCAATATTACACACCCTCTTACACTCATTCACGCACACCTGCATCACAGACAAAGAGAGGACTGGATACACACCTAGATATTATATTTTTAAATATTGTAAAAAAAAAAAACTTCTTTTTTTTTCTTCTAAATTTTAGTTCTATATTTTGTGTAAGATACGTACATTCACACATGGTATCATTGCACTGTCTTTATAAAGATACTTAATTTGTAACTCAGGGGGATCGGCGCGCGGCGTTGAGTGCTGAAATACAGGCTATGCCTAGTTCGGCCTCGAATGCTAATACTTTTGTGTACTGTAAGTTTAGATTAAGCACTATATTTGATAAAAAATGTACATTTATATGTGAATAAACATTATATTATATATATTTTTTTATATTATATATAAATCTCTCTCCATACCACCGCAGAGTCACGTATTTGTTATTAAAAAAATAAGCTTCCATTAAATCAAACTGTTCTTGATAAGCCATTTTCACCGTGAGACAAAATGTGAAATGAGTTGTAAAAACAATCAAATGTGAATAACAACTATGACAATCTAATTTTCAAATTTTAATCTAACATTCCATATTTAAATTACCTCATACACGCAGCTACGAGTATGTCGCAAAGGAGTCTGCATTACAAAAGATGGATGTTAGTTAAAGAGCTTTAACTTGGCTCATTGAATTTGTAACTTCAGATTTCCTGGTTTTCCTTTCATTTAATTCATCATGTTTGTTAGAGAGATTTCATCCTTATAATTGACCCTAACGATCGATGCAATAAAAGTACAGGGTATAATTTTTTCAGATTTTAGCCGGTTCGATTCCCGGGTGTGGGAGAAGAGAATTTTCGAAAATCTTTGAATGCAGTTTGCTTTCTATTCAAAAATAAAGGAATGTTTCCTTTGAGTAAAATTTTCTATCTGCAGTATTAAGAGTACTTTCCCTCCAGGTGGCATTACAAAATTCCACCCTGTATATTTTTGATAGTAGTCATATACTCTCACCAATGAAACTGAACGCGACCAGCACACGTAACGTAAACCGCGTTTAAGAGCTGTCACAATTGTGTCAATAAGTTCAGTTTTATTGATGAAATTCGACGTTAGTTGTCAAGAGTGTGACTCTTCTATTTGCAAAAAACGTAAGAAAATTTGAATTTCGCGGACTACACAACTGCGGATTCACCTTAAATGATTCTTATTTAATCAGTTTTTGCTCCATATTCCAGATTTGTATCAAAAGGCGAACTAGACGCTCACAACCGAAAACACAGCGGAGCACACCCCTTCGTCTGTGATGACTGCGGCAACGGCTTTACCACATCAAGCGCTCTAGTCAAACACCGCCGTATACACACTGGAGAAAAACCTTACTTATGTGACCTCTGCCCAATGAGGTTCGCTGCATCTGGTACTCTAACGAACCATCGAAGAACGCATACTGGTGAACGTCCGTTTCAGTGTTCTTATTGTGAAAAAGCCTTCGTACAGCGCAATGATTTGATCTCCCATATTCGCTGCCATACCGGTGAAAAGCCTTACATTTGTACTCAGTGCGGCCAGTCGTTTAGAAAAGCTTCCGGGTTGAAGAGTCATGTTAAAATGCATGTGAAGGAACCGGGGAATATGTTACAAGGAGTTAGTGTGATGTTGAGTGGAATGCAGTGTGCGGAACAGTGAATGAAATAAATAATCAGCCTATATTGTTGGCCAGCCACTGCTGGGACACAGGCTTCCTCTCTGCGAGAGGGAGTGGGCCGTAATCTATCACGCGGGCCCAGTGCGGGTTGGTAGATACTATTACGAAATATGTATATATGCAAAAAAAAAACAGCTGTTTCATACATTTTGATAAGTTAAGAGAACAATATGGAATAGATCGCGTTTAGTGTTGGCCCCCATAATAAAAATAAACTGTAGAGACGACAATCCTAACTAATTTTATAAATGAGAAAGTGAGTTTATTTTTAATTTTGTTTTGGAGCCAACAATGAAATATCGTAAAAAATAATCTACTGAAAACTTCATTGACCCCTTTTCGGATTTGAGTAAGATAGCCCGCGTAATTAAAAATTTCTTACGTTTTTTTTTGCTATTTTCAGGTCAGTGTCAGGTTGTCTCTGGATGAAAATATGATTCAAATTCAAAATTCAATTTATTCAGGAACAATTTACATTGTGTTTGAAATAATAAATAACACATTAAATAACAAAAAAAAAACACGTTCATTAAAATTATAAAACTAACACATTCATAATACAATAAAATATAGTAAATTAAACATTCAACAAAATTAAAAAATTCAATAAGATTACTCGTACAAGCTACTACATATTAATATTACCCAGTCTCACAAAAACCAAAAAAAAAAAAAAAAACAAAACGTGGATATGTCATCGTCTATCGAATACAGACATTTTTCCAATAGGAACACTTTGAGTCTTGACTTAAATGAGCTCTTGTAAATTATAGTTTTTAAGTCCAATGGCAATCTGTTAAAAATCCGCACTGCTTGATATTGAGGACTATGTTGAACAATCTTAAGTTGGGGAATTATTTTGCTTTTAAAATCTTTCCTGCGCGTACTTTCCCTCAACTGTCTCTCCTCATCTGTTTCATGGTTATACAGATATTTTTTAAAAAGAGTTTCAAATTAAGTGATTCACGACTATAAAGCCGGGTCTGATTTGGGGGCGCGAAATCGTAACGATGTTAGGTGTTTTTATAACACGAAAACATGGCGCAGCGGGCCCGGCTCAACAGATATGTATTAATGTTTCTAATTATTATAACTCTGTAAATACATATCTGTTATAGTCGCGAATCATATTTTGATCAAGATACAACCTGACACTGACCTCCAAATTCCAAAAAACGTAAGAAAATTTGAATTTCGCGGGCTACAGCTGTGGACGTTAATCTGATTTTTTTTTCAGTAATCAAACGCTATCGGATCGGTGATTGCAAATGTTACTCAATTCAAAATATTTTCTGTAATTATATTAATTTATAGTGAATAATTTTTAATCAATTCGGCTAAAATCATGCCATGTATTAATGACTTAAGTATTAATGTTTATTTAGTAAGTTTTATACCTAAATAATCAACATTGGGACCAATTTAGTTCTATATTATGTGCACTATTTATTTTACGAATGGATGCCAATGAATTCCGATGCTATTGTATAAACTGCATAAAATATTAAAAAACTAACGAGCCTTAGAGTAGTCGCTTATGATGTGTAACATCGGGCATCTCACCTTGGTAATAAGCAACTGAGCAGCGACAGTACTTATTCCATGCTCAAGCTGTCAGTTCCTGTTACACACTTCCGTCCCTTTTCACGAAATAACTCCCACAGAAAGTGAGAAGTAAAGTGTTACACATTAATAATAATTCCAGCCTATTATTGGCCTACTGCAGCCACTGCAGGGTAATAGCGTCTTCTCCTACAGAGAAGGTCCGGGCATTGATTGATTTCAGACTTTTAATGATTATAAGTACAGTTTGCTCAGGTTTATTTCGTTCAGCGATGTCCGTAACTTTTGATGGAATAAACTAGATAACAAGGTTAAGAAAGTGAAAACGTTGTTTGCTCAGAGATATTTTTTTTTATTGCAACTATTGACACAAGTTACTTATAAGAAAACACATGTTCGAATATCAAATTGAAGAAATTGTTATAAACTAAAATGTTTCACATTTCCCCTCAAACAACATCTATCATCAGATATCCTCACATCACACCACACTAGACACACTCAAACTCAAATCGCGCACACATTTATTAAATGCCACACGACCTAATGGTTTTGTCAGCACATCTGCAGGGTTATCTCCCGTGCACACATAGTCCAGACGTACAACAAAAACGTTCATGATAAATTCAGTAAGTACAGACGCCAGCAGGTCAAGTTAGTTACGAACATTTTCGAAAAATAGTGTTACTGCCAAATCAGACCGATTTTAAATTTTCCATAGAACCAGAGATTTCCTGATATCTGTTTTTAAATAAGACATTTCTATAATGTTCTTAACTAACCTTTTAGACCTTTGTATCCTGCTTATGTGTATAAAGTTTCATTAAAATCGGTTCAGTAATTTCGAAAAACAAGGGTTTGAAAGTTTGTTCAAATGCCGTACGGCGTATTCTCTATTCTGCAATTCTCTATTTAATTTAAACATCCATTCAAATCTTGATTTAAATTGATGCTTGGAAATCTTACTGTACTCGATTTGTAAATAACAATCAATTAATAGTTTTATGTAACAGACCGCGATATCATGTTGATCATTGTGAATACTTGAATATACTTTTATGAATTTAAAATGTGTTTTTTTTTTTATAAAGAATTACCTGTTAATATCCATCGGCATCGTTACTGCGTTGTTCAGACAAGCGGGGAAGGCAGGAATCGACCAATCTTAAGATAAGAGGGGTTATAGAATTGAACAGACGCTTTAGAGCTGAACAAGATATGAGAATTCCGGCCAAGACAGTATGTGGAAGCCACTTGAGCTTTGTACGATTTTCAGAAATGTGATCATAAGCCAAATATAAATCTTATTATCTGTCATTGCTTCATTTTAATTGTTTTTGCATATCACACTAATATTAAAAAGGCGAAAGTTTGTGAGTGTGTGTGTGTGTATGTTTGTTACTTCTTCACGCTCAAACGGCTGGACCAATTTTTAATAAAATTTTGTATGGAGTTAGCTGACACCCTGGATTAAGACATGCTACTTTTTATCCCGATATTCCCACGGGATCGAGACTTACGCGGGTGAAACCGCGGGGCGCAGATAGTTGTGTAATAAAGTATATACTATACAATTTTATTTTAGGTGCAATGTCTTCACATATAATTAATATACCTATACAAAATATTGTTAAACATTTTAAAAGAGTAACGGTGGAGTTTCTTGCCCATTCTTCTCCATACGAAACTACCTTTTGGAAGGGGCGACTAGAATCAATTCAATTTTTTTGTAAATATTGTTGTTCAAAAGTGCCTTAAATGTGTGCCTATTTGAAATAAATAATTTGACTTTGACTTTATTAAAAAGTTTTGAAGTCGCTCAAGTTTATCTAGTTGTGCCTCAGTGAGATCGACATAACTGACATCAGCGTAGTCAAGGATGGGAAGTAAGAGATTGTGCAAGCGTAGTTTTAGTGGCAGTTGGAAGAAAGTTCCACAATCGTCTTAAGAACTTGCCAGATGCAAACATTTTGCGACTTACGTCCTGCAGATGGGATCCCCAAGATGCTTGTCGGTCCAAACCCCAATGTTTTTGACTTTCTCGCTTACCGGAATAGCAGTTCCCTTAAAATTAACCTAGGGAAGCTGCGAACAGTTTATCTTGGAGATCATCCTGGAGCTGCCAACAACAATGACCTACTGAGTCTTCGACGGGTTAACCTGCAACCGATGTGCCTCACTCCACTCGCAAATTAAAGCCATAGATCCTTGTTAATTATATCAATTGCATCAGCAAATCAGAATAACCAGTTTGAATGAAACGCACCGTTACCCCAGCGTGGTTGAACCAGATTATATCAATCGAATGAATGCAAAGATTCACCCTACCCCTGAAGCCTCATGATTCATGGGACTACAGAGGCCATTGCATATCAAAGAGTAGACCGGGGGGCTCGATAATGGTAGGGAAGACGTGCCCTTGAGATATGGAAAGATTATTAGAGCCTACCGGACATGCATCCTCTGTATTCAGAGGACTAGGGGGTTCTGGGTTGTAGAGGGGATTTATAGCATATTAGCTATAAATTTACAAATCATCTGCATATACGTGTCAAAATGAAAAAAAGTTTTTTGGAACTCGAATTTATAAAAAAATTCGAAGAGTAAACGAGATAAAACGCTGCCCTGAGGTACACCCGCAGAAGTATAACACCAAGAAGAGCAAGACTCTTCTATGCATATATATTACGTTGCCTGTGCATATGCTTATTATTATAAGAGTTTTGACTTCAACAGCAATTTTCAAAAGGGGTAAATAAAAAAAAGTAAGTATTTTTTAAATTGTTCGAATCATCATCTGCCTAGCCTTTTCCCAACTATGTTGGGGTCGGCTTCCAGTCTAACCGGATGCAGCTGAATACCAGTATTTTAGATGGAGCGACTGCCTATCTGACCTCCACAACCCAGTTGCTGGGTAATACGATATCTCTTGGTAAGACTGGTTGTCAGACTTTTTGGATTCTGACGACCCGTAACAACTGTCAAAGATCTACAAATGACAGCCGGGTCCAACGGCTTAACGTGCTTTCAGAGGCACGAAATCGTTCGAATAACGTAATGATTTAATTGATTGCGCAGAAGTATTTACAAGGATTGAATGTTCTCCAGACGACATCCTCACTAATGGAGTTCGTTTTCTTCATGTGGGAGGCCAGAGGGTTTTTGAGCGAGCTTGCAGGGCGAAAAGTTGATAGCTGAGTAGGTGCGGCATGATGAGAGAACACCGAAAATATATTTTAAAAGTTTCAGATACGAGCCTCGTGGTCAGGGATCCACTTTCAGATTTCCAAAATGGGCCAAAAATAACGTGATCTTCAGGGCCTTTGATTTTCGTATGATCATGTGCGGCCTGACGCATAATGGCTTAAATAGTCAAATCTGATGAAGAAATTGTAGGCTTTCCCTAAATCTGACGACTTCTGACGGAGACAAAATTCTGTTATGTACTTCTAGCGTTAAATGCCATTATTGATTTGTGGTGGAAAGGGAATCGAACCCAGGACTCTCCGCTCAGCAGTCGCGCTTATAATTTTTTATTTGTGCTTTAGTATAGTTTTAGAGGGTTTTTTGTTGGCATCGTGCCGTGTGGCTGGGCTGAGCTAGCATTTATGGCAAATAATTTAATGTTTTGAGTTGCGTAATGTATCTGAATTATTTCGCATACTATTGTATAGAATCAAGTTTTTCTAACTATGAACAGACAGCTGTGCTGCTGGGAGGACGTTTCTAGGGGACTGTCTTATGTAATTTTGACGTTCGAAAAGTGCTGATTCTCAGCCTAGTTTGTATAAATGACTTTTGTTTTTTCTCACATCGTTTAACACTAATTTTCCTATCATTTGGAACGAGAGAAAGATGAAATTCTACATCGTTAGTTTGGTTCTCTAATAAATTCATTTACAGGGTTCCGAAGGGTGCTAACGGGACCTTATTACTAAGTCTCTGTCCGTACGTCTGTCACAGGGCTGTATCTTTTGAACCGAAACACACACACACACGCCTAGACACTGTGACACCGTGTTCTGTAGACACTTGAAATTGTGTTAAATATTTTTGTGATACGGAACCCTTCGTCTCGCACTTGGCCGCTTTTCACTTTAGATTAGTTTTGTGCTAATTTTTCACATCGATTAAAAGATGCTAAATGAACAAAAAGTGAAGCCTGTAAAAGTTGTAGTAAAAATAAAACGCAAAAATTATAATTTAGAATAAATAAATAATAATTTATTTGTTTATTTGTAACGCGGCGAGTTGTTTCTTGAGGTCCAATAGTTTGTTAATCTCTGGCTGCCAAACCGCCTTGTCTTTTGTTGAAGCCTTCAGTTTTCGTACCTTGTCAGCCTGCAATGAAGAATGAAAGGGATTTATTTTTTGGTGAAATAAATAAATAATTACCATTATCATCATAACTTCTGATGAAAGAAGTCCACTGCTGGACATAGGCGTATTCTTCGCCAATTGGCCAATTCTTCGGGCTATGTCGGTTACCTTGGTTCGCCTGCGGATCTCTTCATTTCTGATTGACCACGTAGGGATACTCCAAGCATAGCCCTCTCCTTTGCCCAAGAATAATTATTATATTATTATTTAATCGAACATCCAAGTTATTCCTATTTTGCTTTCTTAAAAATATTATTGAACAACAAACATAATGAAGCGCCTCTTATTGGGAACCTCAAATAATTTATATTTTGGGGTCTTCAAAATACTAAAAAGCCAAGTAACTGTGACTAACTTGAACGTAGTTGGTCACAGTTCTTTTTTTGTTCCTGGGGTGGAAAATCCTCATGGACGTCCTCCACCCTGGGGCAGGCGGAGGGGTCGCTCAGACTCTTACTGACGAAAAACCACCCCGGTGTTCCCTTCCCACACTTGCACCGGGGATCTTGGGAGCTAGTGCGACTACCACGATCCCCGGCTGGTGGTCACAGTTCTAACCTAACTAACCCATTTGGTCAGGGTGCTCTAGCTTAGTTACTGCGACCAACTGTGAAAAAAAGTTAAAAAGAGGCTCATTAATATTTTACATGGAGCGACTGCCTATCTGATCTCCAGAACCCAGACACTAACACGATACCCCTTGGTAAGACTGGTTGTCAGACTTTTGGGTTTCTGACGACCCGCAGCGACTGTCAAAGATCTACGTATGACAGCCGGGACCGCGTATCGTGCTTTCCAAGGCACGGATGGATTTGGGTATGAAATGGATGGTCACCCATCCACGAACCAACTGCGGCAAGAGTAACTTAACCTCTCGATTAACCCGTGCGGCTGTTATTACTTAGCCACAAGCTCCTCTTCTTCAGGTTCGTTAGTTACAATAAAACCTTGAATAAAAAAGTGTCTGTTTAATGTTTTCGTTAATGTTTCACAGATGAGATGATCGGTCAGATGTTATTCTTAGGTTAAATATTTATTGAAAAATTGACAACCACTTAGCTGACGAATAAAGAGTCTAATAACATTATTCTTTAGGTAGCTATTGGTACTTTTATCCGAGGATTGAAAAATCAACCCTTAGCAACTGAGGTTTTATCTTTGCCATCTTTATCAAACAATTGACGGCACCTCTGAATATTTTTGATGTGAACCATCTTTCCTGTGTTGTGATTTCGTGAAAAGGGACGGAACTGTGTAACAGGAAGTGACACCTTGATCATGGAATAAGTAAGTACTTTATAATGGCATGGAATTAGTAAGTACTATACGGATTGTAAGTAAGGGGGTCACATTCCATCAAAAAATGTTTGGTTTCCTCATGAAAAAGGTTACATCACCCAACTGTGAAGAATGTGGAGTGGTCGAAGATGTGCAACATGTTTTGATGGAGTGTGAGCGGAATGAAGTTTTGCGATTTAACTTACTTGGTCTAACAAATAAGTGCGATATTGGAGAGTGTAATGCTATCCTGGCTTGTCCTTTATCGGAAGTCGGAACAAGCTAGGATAGTGTACAAACTGGCATTTTTTGTTTTAAAGTATTAACGTTAGAGTGATAAAGTGTTTTTAGGTTAAGTTGATTGTGCTGATGTTACAGGCTGAATCGTTCAGCGATAAAGACCATAAAATAAAGAAAAAAAAATTAAGGGGGTCTAATTTCGATCAGTGGGCGACCACTTAGTAATGAATAATTATTTCAGTAATTATTAAGCTATTTTAAATTTTGAGGTTAATCTCTGTCGCTGCTCAGTCGCTTATTACCACGGTGAGATGTCAGATGTTACACATCCTATGCGACTAACTGTAAGGCCCGCTAGCTTTTTCTAAATCTTGATAGTTCGTCAGATAGCCCATAAGATGCGGATATTTTTTAAGGTTCACCCTTGTTTGGTATAACAATTTTTGATGTAATGTTACTAATTCGAACAACGTTTAAGAAAATAATCAATTTGTATAATATCGATTAACACAATTTTCATTTCATCGAATATTTATTTGCGATAACAACATTTGCGCTATTGATCAAAAGGTATAATGTTCATTTGATGTAATGTTCAGGTGGTATAACATGTATTTTATCGAATATTCAATTGGTGTAATGTAATGCAGAAAAGAAAACATTGTAAATGTTTTTCATTGTAAACATTGTAAAAATAAATGGTTAGGTTAGGTTAAAACTGTGACCTCCTACGCACGAGCCGAGCGAGCGAAGCGAGCGGTGCCGCGGCAGCGGCCGGCGAGTGCCAGAAACGACTAGATTATATAGATTTTTTTTTCTGTAATGTCATATTTGAGTTTTTCAATTTTATGGGTATGAAATGTATGCCAAAAGATGATTCTAACTGTAAACTTTCTGAGAAATGATAGTTCTGCGTTTTAATGACTGTCGATATGAAGTGTCTTTCGACTAAATCATTATTAGTCTAGTGAATCATTAGTTTAAATAAAATTAGTGCATTTGAAAATTCGGTCAAATGACATTATTTCAAAGAAATAAATATGCTAAATAAAAATCTACCAATTAATTATTCGGTCAAATGAATAATTATACGAAATGACTTTATTGTAACTAAAATTAGCCGGAGCGATTTTAGACAAAACGTTGTTAAACCAAACAAGGGTGAACCATTTTTTAAATAGTTTGACAGTGGATGCCTAATTAAAATAGCTGATTACCTGGTCAGCGACGTCCTTCTCCAGCCCCTGCACATGGCCGCCAGCACAGCTCGGCTCGCTCGCGGGCGCGGCTTGTGCTGTCGCCAGCTGTCTCTTCAGCTCCAGCAGTTTGTTGATCTCCGGCTGCCACACTAGCTTGTCTTTAGTCGATGATTTGAGTTGACGGACTTTTTCAGCCTGCGGATAAGTAAGAAAGAACTAATATTTTTTTTGAAAGTAGGGATATCTTTCTAAGTATCGTTAGCGCGAAGCATGATCGAAAAGCTTTCAAGTGAGAACACGATAACATCGAACGAAAAACGGTGTGTGGAAATTTCATAAAACTTGTTCCAGGAAATACGTGTTATGGAATTTCGAACTTTATTCTGACTATGGTAAAGTTCCTAATGCAAAACTGACAACTTAGTACCGAACTAAGTTTTCAGTTTTGTATAAAGAACGGTGTTTCAATCACTGTTACGTTCTTATTACAAAAACTGGCTCCATGGTTTAAGCCATGTCAAAATATAAAACTTGTTTTGTAATAAGGCGGCAAAGGTTTTGTGAAATAGAATCGTTACATGGGCGAGGTTTCTATGAAAATGTTTTGTTTGCTTTTACAAATTATGAGTACACTAGCTGCGCCCAGTGGTTTCACCCGCGTAAGTTCTATCCCGTGGGAATATCGGGATAAAAAGTAACCTATATGTTAATCCAGTGATGTAATGAATCCAATGTCAGCTACCTCCATAAATAATTATATCAAAATTGATCCAGCCGTTTGAGCGTGAAGAAGTAACAACCACACTCACAAACTTTCGCCTCTTTATTATTAGTGTGATTATGAACGGCCAAAGTTCAGGTAAAATGTATGCAAAAAAAGCAGATCACGTACGACAAGAAGGTCGTAGTCAAAGGCCGGTCAGGCTTCACAGACTGTGGCGAAACCCGGGTTAACTGGGTACAAGGTGATGCTGTGTGTCTGGTGGGATTGGACGGGCATTATTCATTATGAGCTGTTACCACCAGGCAGGACCATCGATTCTAAACTCTACTGCGAACAACTGATGAGATTAAAGCAAGAAGTTGAGAGAAAGCGGCCGGAATTAATCAACAGAAGGGGTGTGGTTTTTCATCATGATAACGCTAGACCTCACACATTTAGCCACTCAGCAAAAATTAAGAGAGTTTGGCTGGTAGGTGTTAATGCATCCGCCGTATAGTCCTGACCTTGCACCTTCAGATTTCCACCTGTTTCGGTCTCTTCAGAATTCTTTAGGCAGTGTCAGGTTAACATCACGAGAGGACTGCCAAAACCACTTGTCGCGGTATTTTGATCAGAAGTCCCAAAATTTCTATTGCAATGGGATCATGTCCCTACCTACAAGATGGCAAAAAGTTATCGAACAAAATGGTACCTACATACTATAGTTAAATGTAAATAAACTATATTAAAAAATGTTTTGAATTTTCTTAAAAAATGCGAAGAAACTTTTTCCCCAACCTATTATTAACGATTCTTATGATTATAATTGATCAAGATACAATTTGACACTGACCTGCAAAATGCAAAAAAACGTAAAAAAAATTAATTTTAAAGTGCCTGTAAGGTGTTTTTTAACCCAAATACGGCAAAGCCCAATAAGAGGGTTATGTTTTATGTTGACTGCCTCGTTGGACCGTGGCCGCAAGAACTACTGCTGAGCGTAAAGTCCTGGGTTCGAGCCCCAGGTCAGGCCGTCTTATGTAGTCAACAGAACAGAGTTTTAATTTGTGCCAAGACTGCTGGCAATAGATTGATTCTCCGTTGTATGGAACTCGAACATAGCTGGCGAAATGTCGTTGTATTGTAGGTATTATGTTCATTACAACGCATTTCGCCAGAGAGGTGTGTTGTGGACTCGTCTTGTGGTTTCAGAGGCGAGTCTCTTGACTATTACAACACAATGTACAAGCCTTTTTTTTTGGGTTGGAAATTATCAAATAACTTCTCCCGCTCTGGGCGGAGCGGGAGGGCGTGTCAGACTTTTACTGACTAAAAGCCACCCGTGTTCTTTCCGTTGCCTGTGTGGCAGGGCCACTATATCCCTTTCGGACAAAGTCGCAACCCTGGCAGACATTGGCCCTATCAGACCCCGTCAGTTGGTGCTGACATCTCTTTGAGACCCATCGCTCACCGTCCGCAAGCCCGCGCCTACGGTGGCCGGAAATCGGCTCGAGACTCCCGACGCCCGGGGAGTCTCCTGCGGCGACTAGGGGCGCGACGGCGCGAACCTTGCCTCTCCCTCACGCGTTCCGCCTGATATAAGCCTAATGTTATTTATATAAATATTCATTTAAATAAAATAAAATGAGGTGAAATAATTACTTGTTCCGCAACAGCTTTCTCCAAGCTACTGGCATCATTGCTAGCAGCACTATTCTGTGCAGCTGGCGTCTTCAGTGGTGCTGCAGCTTGTGTCTTCTGAGCAGCTTCGAGCTGTTTCTTGAGATCTAGCAGCTTCGCGACTTCCGGCTGCACCACTGCCTTGTCTTTCGTTGACGCTTTCAGCTGACGGACTTTATCAGCCTAAAGAGAAAGGACAGAAACGTGATGTTAAAAAAAAAAACTATTGACCATTGGTGTCCATTTTATGGATATGATAAACCAACGAGCAACATCTATCTCCAGAATGATCCACTGACTACCATCTACCACCAGCATGGACCACTAACAACCATTCATAACCAACATGGTCCACTAAATCAAAACAAAATCACAATCATTTTTTTTTTTGTTTCACATAAACCTACATGGGCACTTATGAAACGTCAGAAGCTAGGTGCACGGTTCCAATTGGTCGTTTCCTATGGAGAAGAGCCGACAAGAAACTCCACGGTTACTCTTTTAAAAAAAAGTGGGCTTTAACAATGTTTCCAAGTTACAGTGTTAATAGGTATGTGAGGACGGTGTAGGCCTGTTAACAAGTACTAAGGACCACCTATCACTACCATGGTCCACAGACAACTATCTTTCTCCAGCATGGCCCAACGTCTACCATCTATAACCATCATGTACCAATGTTTACCATCATCGACCAATGCCTACCATCTATCACCATCATGGACCACTGACCACCATCTATCACCATCATTGACCAATGCCTACCATCTATCACCATCATGGACCACTGACAACCATCTATCACCATCATAGACCACTGAAAACCATCTATCACCATAATGGACCACTGACGACTATCTACCACCATCATGGACCAATGCCTACCATTTACCACCTCATCAAAACGCACCACAATGCACCTCTATTTTTCTCACCTGTTCTGCAACAGCTTTCTCCAAGCTACTAGCATCACTACTCTGTTGCGCAGCTTGTGTCTTTTGTGGCGTTGCAGCTTGTGCCTTCTGAGCAGCTTCGAGCTGCTTCTTGAGATCTAGCAGCTTGGCGACTTCCGGCTGCCATACTGCCTTGTCTTTACTTGACGATTTCAGTTGGCGGACTTTTTCACCCTGGAATTTTATAATAATTATGATAAAAAATAAATAATTTTCATAGAACCACACACCACCTAATTTTAAGCAAGACATAAGATATTGCTTCAATAAAAAAAATTGTTATATGATAGAAATATATTTTTCTTCCAACAAATACCTGTCTTTTTCATTATTGCATCGCTAAAACGATGCGGAAATTAAATATACAATCATTTCAACATTTTTTAGCGACGCAGAAATGTTCTGGTTTCTGATGATGAGGATGCAGTAATCTACTATTATTTATTTAATTCTAATAAATGCACAAATAATTTTATATTTGGCGAAATGTGTGTGTACACCTCTGCCTAGCTAGGAACACAGGCGTGATGTTATGTTATTTGATTAATAAAATCATATAAAAGGCTAGGTACAAAAAAAAAATATATATTACCTGTTGCTTCACAGCTTCTTCAAGCTCTGCTACAGCAGCACTTCCGTTTAGCTGAAATAAAAAAAAAACGAGTGTGCTTTAGACCACACGACTGAAGTAAAACTTACAAATAATAATACTTACAACAATAGGCCTGCACTGTGTCTTAGATATACGAAACGCACCTGGCTATGAGAGAAAGAGAGAAAGAAAATGTGTGCTCGCAACTCTCTCTCTTGCCCCTACAATATACGAAACGTAACTCCCTCTTTCTATCTTCACTAACTTATATCTCCCTCTCAACTTCCGCTCACTCGCTTCCGTAACGCTCTCGTCACGCATACGTGCGTAAAGAAGTTTTACTTCAAAAAACAGGAATTTGAGGAACAAAACGAAATTCCACTGCAATTCAAATCATTGGTGATTGCAACTAAATCATAAACGCGAAAGTGGGTTTGTTTGTTACGCTTTCACGCTCAAACGGCTGAACGAATTTCGATGAAATTTGACCATGACCTGACATGTGTCTCCGTGGTGCTTTCCTGTGGAATAATTTCCAACGTCAATGCGGGCGAAGCTGCGGGCATATGATAGTATTTAATAATACGGATACGGTTCAGCCCGAAAACCCGCCTTCCCAAAGACAGTGGGATGAGCCGCTCTGCAGGTTGGTACGGTACGGAATAACCCCAATATTACTTCCACCTGCAATACTGCAGCATGCTTAGCACGAGAACCGTAGAGAAGCGTTTTGTCGACGGAAGAGTAGACAAAAATTACGTTTCCGTGTAGACAGTTAACAGTTTTCTACCGAGAAATGTAGAGAACCGATTTCAATTCTACAGTAGAGTAGAAATCGTCATGCTAAGCCAGCTGAGCATTACCGCCTGCTAGCTGTGGGAGAATAGGAGTCAGTTTATGCGCTCATCATCATAAACCTTGCCTTTTTCCAACTATGTTGGGGTCAGCTTCCAGTCTAACCGGGTGCAGCTGAATACCAGTATTTTACATAGAGCGACTGCCTACCTGACTTCCACAACCCAGTTATTGTCAGACTTTCTGGCTTCTGACGACTCGTAACGAATGTCAAAGATCCACGAATGACAGCCGGTTTTAACGTGCTTTCCGAGGCACGGAGGGATCTTGGTATGTAAAGATGGTGACCCATCCACGGACCACCCGCGAAGCGTAGCTTAACCTGATCGATCGACCGGTGCGGGATTACAAGCCCCTCTCTGGCTTCATATACACTTCATGTACAGACGCCAGCACACCAAGCTACTACAATCTGTCAAATTTCTTTAAAAGTTTTTCAACTTTATCGTTAAAGCAGGTTGATTGGGAAAAT